>OX453063.1:3807744-5096985 GCA_949699795.1 Spicauda simplicius | reverse complement strand
GTATGCGTCGCAACATGGATATAAGGATAACTTTTTGTAGTTAAACTGTGGTGGCTACTTGCGTGATGTTATATTTGCCTTATTAAGGGAAGTTCTCCTGTGTTTTGGTTTGAAACGTTTCGTATTAGCATAAGATGTATTAACATTATCATCAATAGTATAAATAGATTTAAGACCGAACTTTGAAACAACTCATAACTATCCTATGTTATCAGTAGGTAGGTACTTGTATTGCACATTTAACAATTATTTAATAAGCCGTAGGGACATGTAATTATGAACTACGCGATTTAAACTGGGACGCACTGAAAACCAGCAGCTGTTACCCACGGCATCAGTCTGAGTGTGACCCTTTTTTTCGTCATGTGGCTGTGCAAATTTCCTTTTTTTATTTTGGTTTATTGTTATGTTTGTTTTTTTTTTTTGTATTTTTTTTTGTAATTTTAAACTTTGTTTCTCTTTATTTATTGTTAACCTTTTTTGCATATATGTCTTTTCTTCTTATCAGTCACTGTACGAAAAAAAAACGTTTTTTCTTTCTTTCTTTCTAACGTAAGGTCTACTACGATCTTAAAACCTATTTCATACAGTAGAAGGACATTAATAGACTCGTGATGACGATGCCGTCGTACAAAATCATGTTTGGTATTTCATCACGTCTATTTACATCCATTCAACTACTTTTGAGCCATGTCCAGCTTCATTTTCAGTTTTACACCTAACTAGTTGACCCGGCTAACTTTGTTCCGCCAAAAAGTCTAAAATCTAAAATTATCAGTGTTTCTATACTTTTTTTTTATAAGATTGAAGTAGCAAACGAGCATGCAGTCCACCTGATGGTACTTGTTTCACGCTAGAAATAGGTAAACCACTATATTATACGTGTTTTTTACATAAAAATCTTCTTTTTGAATCACTCTATTTAAAAAAACCGCATTAAAATCCGTAGCGTAGTTTTAAAGATCTAAGCATAAATAGAGACAGACAACGAGAAGCGACTTTGTTTTGTAATATGTAGATATCATATCAGTTTTCTACCATCAGTGAAATGAATAGCCTGAACCAGTAGTGCGATAGGCTTGCTTTCATACGCATTTGCACATTTAGGCACAATACGCTGAAAACACACTTTCAGTTGGTCCCTCGTTGCGACGATAAACACATGGTTGGCAGGCGGTAAAACGCAGCCTACGGCAGATTGAGCCTCCATTATTAAGTTTTAATGACGTGCCCCACAATACCATCCCCGAAGCGATAAACAAAGGATAATGGCCCCTGTGTCTTCCGTAATAAGATAAATAACAGGCCCAGTCCTGAGTGGGATAGAAAGTAATCTGAGTGAGGAATTAAATATTGAAGTATAAATGTTGTGGAGTAGTGATTTGGTAATAAGACATTTACGGTGGCTACGTGGTTTTGACTATGGCTGGAGCACTCTATATCTCCCAATCACAGCAGTATAGAAAACTATGAGAAAAATGCGAAGTATAAAACTACTATGGTAATACTGAAACAAATAACGTGTTCTACCGGCTTTACAATGGTGTGTGTTCCGAGGAAGTCTTTGACTTGATGCCTTCCTCCTCGTCACCTTTCCTTCACCGCACCACTCGCCGAAAGAAGAAGTTCCATCCACATCAACTGGACCTGTGGCGGTCCTTCACTGTTCGGTTTGCACGCTCGTTTTTGCCACGGACTTTCAACATGTGGAATGAGCTTCCCCTGAGGTATTCCCGGAGTGTTATGACATGGGGCTCTTCAAAAAAGATGCGAAAAGAGCTCTCCTTCAAAGCCGGCAATGAATAGGCGACTCCTCTGGTGTTGCAAATGTCCATAGGCGACGGTGACTACTTTCCATCAGGTAGCCCGTCTGCTTTATCGCCAGGTTCAAGTAAAAAAAAAAAACATGTAGCATCCTGATACTGCCGCGGTAAAACTATTACATAGCATTTTTTAACAACTTATGCAATTATTATTTATTTATTTATGCAGTATTTTTTTCTTTGATATTAATTCAAGTTTGATTAGTAAGTTCCAACTCCCAAATTGCGACATACATGCATAGGAAAACATACAGTATGTTTAAAAAATACAATATTGTTAATAATATTATGTTAAATTTTTCATGTATTACTCTCTGTGTCTCGTCTTATCTAGTGTCTTGTTTTCGTCTTGTCTTCTTTCACAGTTGTTATTAATATTAATTATAATATTTTTCTTAAATTTATTTCTGTATATGCATTTGGAAATAAACTTTTCTTATTCTTAGTTTTTTCCGCGATACTATATACTTTCTCAGAAACAGGTGCCTACATATTCGTCCGATTTCCGAGCAGCTCGTCTCGATCCATGCGAGCTTCGTCTTGTCGTACCATATACATAAACGTTAAGCGAACGCTCGGTCGCGCTACATGGTAAGCGGAGTGGCAGGTGTTAGGTTTTTTCGTTACGGAATTCTTGATTCGGTCGCCGCGCTCAAAGCCCGTGATAAAAGATATGCAATAGCTTAAAAATTAAAAAAATAGAACGTCCTAAATTTGTCCTCAAGGGCGGCTCGTATGTATATAGAGGCTCCACATGAATAACCGTAGAATGCAACACTCATTAATGTCAAGCTTAAGATACAATTATATTCAAAAGAGGCCTTGAATTGAACTTGCTGCTATTATTACACTGTGGCTACGTTTACTGTTTATATTTTTATTACAACAATTCATTAAAACAGATGATAAAAAATGGTATTACTTAATTTTTTCCTGGCTCTTAACTGTTCATGGGTGACAGTGACCACTTATCATCCGGGGGAGGAAATGGTCGTTTGCTACTTAGAAAAATATATAAACTTTAAACAGAGACTGTCTGATCACAGTCACTCCCTTTTTTTTGTTTTCGAAGGGAAACCTTCAAAAGAGATTTTTACCGCACTAAAAGGTGGCCTAACGTCGCGCTACAAAGAGGACTTCGGGATCTCCAATGAAACGCAATCGGAGTCCTCTGAGCGCGTTGCCCCGCCGGGCTCCTCACAGATAGGCAGCTGGGCCCACCGCTCCGTTTGGTCTTTAAGAAGGCATGCGACCACACATATCGTCGTTCCCCCTGGTTTCGCCTGACCAAACGGTTCGAGCTCCTTCTATAGCCGCCCGTAACCCCGGAAGCCCCTCACAGTCGCCTCTTACGACAGGCAGGAGATACCGTAGCCCTATTCTAATCCCATAACTATATGGATGACAGTCGCTCTCTAGACACGTTAACTGGCCAAAAAATGTCTATACCCCTTCAAAACAATATGAACATCCCTTAAAAAGGCATTTAAACTTTAATGACTCGTTATTTCTCGATTACTATATATACCTAATAAAATTGAGCAATGGAAGGCTAATTTACAACTCCTGCCTTCAAATCCATTAGCGTATCCAAAGATATTAGAAAGATATTGATACTGCTTTATGGTATAGGAAAAAATTGTTATGAAATTTACACACCTGGTTTATTTAAAAAAAAAACTCAATGTTAATTGTATAGGTATGAAGTCTGCCAATACGCGCTTGAAGAGAAACGACGATGTCCAGTAGTTAGAGTTAGATAATAATGAGATAAACCTTTTTTATTGTTATCAAGGGGGAAACCTTCATAACAATATTTTTATCTCACTAAAACTCCCACGTCGGCCATCGTCAGCGCTGCGTGGAGGACTCCGGGATCTCCAATGGAACACAACCGAACACACCGAGCGCGATGCCCCCTTTGGGCTCTTCCCAGTGAGCATTGTACACACTGCGCTCTAATGGTGTTTACGACAGCATGTGGTCACATGATGTCGCTTGGCTGGAAGGTTCGAGCTCCCACTTTTACCGCCCGCAACCCCTGAAGCCGCTTTTAGTCGCCTCTTACAACAGGCAGGAGATACCACAGCACTAATCTGATCCCGGAACTACAAGGATAATAATGAGATAAACCCAACAAAACTCACATTTAATAATACAATAAGGAAGAAAAGAAATAAGAAACATTTTAAAAAATTAAACTCCTGAGGGCGTTGATACTTAACGGATAATTTACAATATAGAGTAGAAGTTAATAATGCAATCAAAATAATTATCTCGATAACATTTTATGATAAAGTTAAAGACGCCTTATACAGGTCTTTATTTGTTTAATTATAGCAAATTTTGTCACCATCGCTGTAACCAAGATGGATTTCGGGTTTATTAATAAGCGGATACAAAGGCGCTTAATCTTGCAAGCGTTGTAATATTTCAAAATTTAATTTTCCATGTTACAAAATAAAGTGGTTTTCGTAAATCGTTCAAGGCCCTCAGTGTTAATAATATCCACCTCTTTTAACTTACCAGTTTATTCTATTACAAAAGCCCCTGTAAAAGCTCCTAACAGTGATTTTACTCAAAAATAAGCTTTCGTAAAATGGCGTAACGTTGAAAACGTTATAAATTTCACTTTACGTGAATTTATCACTGAAATAAATTTAATTTATAGGCTGCGCGAGATGTAAAAGGACTTCCCGGGATAATTAATTGATGAGTAGGTAGTGAAAGTTTGTTTTGTCTTAATGGTTTTTATTTATGTGGCCGTAACATTAGATTGTTTACATATTGTTATTCTATTTTTTATAATGGTGATTGATGATAGTCCAGGTTCTTGACGCTTTGCGAGATTACATTCCATAATAAAACGGGGAAGAACTTCATACAATTATTCCACTTTTCCGTCGCCGAAATCCGTACATAGATGTAGCAATCGAGCACGCAGTCTATGATGGTAGGCAAAGATAGATGTCGTGTCAGGACCAAAAACAGGTTCTGCCATCTTTACTTTAAACTATTATAGTTATTTGGTCCATAAAACTATCATTTATTTAATATACGTAATTTATTTTTATTTACGATAGTTTAACAAACAATCTTATTGATATTTGTTATACCTATCAGTGACTAAGTTATATACATATAAATTTTTTTTGGAAATATATAATACATATATTTTCATGCATCACTTTTTAATTCACGTAGAAGAATCTTGACGGTGTGGATAACGCAATTAAAAGGTAATGTGACTAATAATAGTGTCCAGAAGAGTGTAGTGTTGGTTTCGGATAAGGATATCACGATTATGGCCGCTTATACTTCCCGTAACCATTTTGGCTATCGTGTAAACCGCCATAATCATACCCATAGTCGTTCCAGCTCGTTTATGAATATTATGGTACTTTTATAGATAAGTACGTTATGTTTCCCAAGCCACTTTAGCAATCCAAACGCTCAAAGAGGTGTCGTTACAGGTAAATTAAATAAAATAAATACAAGAAACCCGACTGCTTAACCTAAAATGTGCATTCAGGTGATTTTTTTAAAATAATTTATTCAATCTAACCCTTTTTAGGAGTTGGTGCCATAAAAAATAGCCTCTCTCCCGTCTTTCTTTCTTATCAAGCGATACATGTTTTTTGATAATAGCCGTCCCACGAGACATACGTGTTGATAACCGCAGGCAGTGTATCTTGAAGTCACATAAAAAGACTCTGCTGCCCATACCCTCATATCATATCTTCTCCTTCGCCTTCTACAACAAACAGGGAGAACATTATTCACGACACGACACCACACGGCCAATTCCTTTAAATACACCCGTATTCGCACACTGTTAAATTGTTACCAAAGAGTACTTAATAATACGAACTTATTTTATTGTATTTGTTATCTGCAATATTGTATCATGGCATAGACATCTATATTTAAGAAGGTACATATGATGACATTTATGAAATAATATTTCGTATTTCGTACGTCTTCCTTGTTTGTTCCATTTCGTAGTGGACTCGACATATTTACTCCTATATTAAAGGCCATATGTATTGCGACAATATCAATATTTGCTGACAAAAAACCCTCTACTTCAAAACAAAGGATATTTACCCTATAATAGTCATATTCTATGACAATAATAAATATAAATCAAGCTATGGAATCCATTTACCATTTATTCCCTGAAAATACGTGTGGCATTTCCGCGTACCATGTTTGGCACTAAGCCCTTTATCTAAAGCTCTATGAGGCATTTACTAAAATTGCTCTAAAAGTTTATTGTTTAAACATCGAAATATTTTCCATTGCGTTTTTTTGTTTATATTGGTTACTGATATTTTTAACTTTAATTCTTTCAAAAACCTAAATATAGGAAAAAGGGACTATAGTTGCCTAAATCTGCATTAAGGCCTTTGTCCACAGTGAAACACCTATATAATTTTATATATAATAGACAAATAAATATTAAAGACAGGCTAAAATGCGAATTAAAATTACACGCATGTCAAGAGTAGATTGAATTCTGTTTGATAGAATAAAAAAAACATTATTCGTGTTTCAATTATGGCCACTCCATCGCTTCATTTGCTTTTGACTTATAAAAATAACTAGCTGACACGGCGAACTTCGTTCGGGCTCGAAGTTAAAAATCTAAAATTATTAGTGTTTCTCTACTATATTATGCATAAAAACCTTTCTCTTGTATCACTCTATCTATTAAAAAACACTGCATTATAATCCGTAGCGTAGTTTTAAAGATCTAAGCTTACATAAGAACAGGGAAGCGACTTTATTTTATACTATGTAGTGATGATTAATGCTGCTTTTTTCAATATTAAAGATGTTGGTTAACAAATATTATTGAGAGACTATTCTTTGTGAACTCTCAGCCGCAGAATCTATGATACGTACGAAATTGAATAAAAATTTTAACGCAATACCCAATTATCTGAACGTAGACAGTTAGGAGCTACAAGCCATCAGATAATCTTAATCTATCTGTATGTTTGAAACGGAAAAAAACATCCATCCAAACGCGCTTTTTGCAGTAAAAATGCTCGTAAAACTAATAAACGTTAGTGACATTTATTTCGTTCAGTTCTTTAAATAGTTTAGTATTCGACTTAAACTTTATATTTTGCGCTGACACAAAAACCAATTAAAAGTTTATTTATTATTAACGTTTACTTATTTATTAATTTTGTATACAAAGTTAAAAAGACGCGCTAGACACATCTGTTTGATATCAACATAGTATTGTTACAATTCGCGTTTGTTATATATATATTTCTCCTAGACTCTTATTCATTTAGTGCCGAATACAGAGTTCACTTATCAATAAAGTTAAAATATTTGAATATATAAAAAAAAATGTGTGCGTGTACTAGCGTACACTCGTAAGAAGTGAAACTTCTTTATGACGTTATTTTTCAAAAAATAATTTACTATATGCAACTTTACAGAAATTGGTTAAATAAAGTTAAATTAGATAAAGTTTGATAAAAGGCTTTAATTAAACTTTATCTAATAATCTAATCTCTAATAATCTATCTAATATCACGCGTGGTAGGGATAAGAAAAAGATGGCGCGTAACGGAAAAAAAAGATGGCGCGTAACGGAAAAAGATGGCGCGTAACGAAAAAATGTTACACTAAATTTTTTTCCAACCCCGATAAAGAAGTTTCACTTCAAAAAACATTTATTTTAAAATATTAATCTTTTAATTATGAACCTAGTATATCTTAATCTATGGCAAATGGCACATTTATCAAGATAAAAATAACATATTTTATGTAGTTGTGTCTCTTTTAGATTTTTGCTGAAATCTTTGATGCCTGAAAGTGTAGGGTTTCACAACGATGGTCAAGACTTTACAAGAACATTCTAAAATATCTTTAGAATAGTGAGATAATAGCATACCTTACGACAATTTCCTATGGGAGAAGTCGGTGCAGGATAGCACACTAAAACAGCCTTGAGAAAAGGTACTCCAGAGATCTATTCAGATGATACGAGCGCCTTGTCTGGCTTTTAGAAAGGACATGTCAACCTTTCTATTTAGAATCCTTTTCATTTTTCTGAAGTAAGTACGTAGCAGACGTTTAATAATATATTGGACGCCACAGGCAAGGGATTCGAAATGGTTTTTCCGCGCTACATAAGTAAGTTTTATTGAATGCTGTGAAATATGTCTTGCCGAATAATAAATAATGTTTTCGTCTTATAATCTCATACGAAGCTTTTTTTCAATGCATATCTCTGTATTTATCATCTTATGAAACATTCACTACACAAATAATATAATACAAACGTCCCAATTTCAAATGGAACTATTTCGATCCATCCATAAGCCTTTTGATGTCTACTGCTGAACATAGGCCTCCCCTAAATGGCGCCACTCCAACCGGTGCTGTGCCCTCTGAATCCAACGGTTTCTCGCTGTCTTCTTAAGGTCACCGGTCTACCTCATAGGTGGGCGACCTGTACTTCTATTTATACCGATTATTTTTATAGGATAAAATAGTTGTTTTATAGGATAAAATAGTTGGGGTAATGAGCGCCAACTGATGTCACATTATAACTTGTTGTATAATAATTGCCCTCAATAATTTATGTTTGTATCCGACGAACCGATAAGCGATGAATCTTACTTTACCATGTAATATCCTCGAGAGGCGACCACGTTAAGGCAAAGGAGTACAGATTGACCTCTGATGACTCGAAGAAGAAGGTGGTTTTGAAGGTGGTAGAACCAGTGTAGTTCGAACGGGGAAGTACCACCGCCACACCTATTTCTAGCGTGAAGTATTTCTTGCGTTTCGATAGAAGGGTGTGGTGGCCGGCATACTTTCACATGAGGCGACCATCATAATCCATCCTAGCAACGCATCTGTGATTGACTTCAGATGGAACCCATGTTCTGTGTGAAGTTGATTACAGATGTCCATGGGCGGCAGTAAACGCTTACCATCAGGTGGACTGCTCGTTTGCTACTTCAGTCAGATAAAAAAAAGACAGTGGGAAAGCGCAGAATTTATAAGGCACAGGTTAGGTTAGAGTGGCGCCATTTAGTTTAACAGTAGCCCTCATGACGCTGATAGATGAATTAATTTTCTATTATATTTATTTCTTAATTTCAAAAAGTTGTAATAATTAGAAAATACTCATATAAAATGTCGTAACAAAATTTTAAATTGGATCAAAATTAGACAGGCATATAAACCATTTCGTAATTATCTTTTAATCTCATTAAATTGCTATCAGCAAATGAAAATTCTTGTACAATCAAGTTTTAATTACGTAATGGATCCTTCATCTGTCACGGAGCGCTACACAGCGTGAACTCTGACACCCTTGTTTTATGATGTGGATACTCTTATATTAGAATAATAATGTTCTTGTTTATGGAACGACTTTTCACTTTTATTATTAAGGCCAATAAGAACCTTTTATGTTTTAAAAGTTAGTAATACTTTATTTTAAATATTTGTATTTTTTATCTGACTGTAGTAGCAAACGAGCATGCAGTCCACCTGATGGTAAGTGGTCACTGCCGCCCATGGATATCAATCAACTTCATACAGAATATGGGTTCTATCTAAAGTCAATCACAGATGCGTTTCTACTCCCGAGGACTGTGATCGTCGCCTTATATACGAGTAAAAGTGTGCCGGCAACCACACCACATCGAAACGCAAGAAATGCTTCACGCTAGATATATATAAGACTTTACTTTTACACCAAATTTTAAGGAATTAATGTAGTCGGCAATAGTAAGCTACTTTCGGTGATGATAGGCGCGCACAGTCGGATGACAATAGTCAGCAGTCGCGACGATCGTCGAACAAAAGTTTTGCTCGTGTAATAAATCGTCACACCATCACACTTAGTCTATCCTCTTTATCACGATCAGTAATATACAACATAAAATCTCAAAGTCCGTGTCTATTTTCCAAAATGAAATTTACCTAAATACTAGCATTAAAATTTTATAATAAGACTCTTATTAAGTTCATATCGGACAGATATTTGTAAGGCTTTTACCATGACTATTTACTGATTCATATATTTTTATTTCACACTTTATTGTTGTTAAAAATAAACCTACGAACAGACAAATTATGGATCCTATATATCTGACTGTTACCACAGCTGTTACTTTAATGAAAAACGGACAAATAAGTTTGGAATTATAAACCTTAAAACCGAAAAACTCGAATGAAATTAAAATTATATTATAGTAATGAATATGCTCTATAAAGATTAATTAATATAAATAATGTTGGTTAAAGTATCTTGGTCAAAATGATTATCTGCTTTCAAGATTAGAACACTGATAGCCTAATTGGAACTTGCGCTCTCGATTGTCCAAGGTTCAAATCTCAGGCACGCGCTACTAAAATTATGTGCATATTAGAAAAAAATAATTATCACTGCTTTACGGTGAAGGAAAAACATCGTGAGGAAAATTACGCACCCGAGAGTTTTTTAAAAAAAGTTTGCAGAGGTGCGTGAAATCTACCAATTCGCACTTGGCCAGTGCAGTAGGTTATGACCTAAAACTCTGTCATTCTAAGAGAAGAGCCGTGCCCAGCAGCGGGACATTAATGGGTTGACAACGACTTCAAGCTCGCTCACAAATTCCATTTTATAAATATATAACAAATTCTTCAATTTGAAGCAAAAATCATACAATACAACTGGAATCAAATTCTAATTACCTAACAGCAACATAGATCAACGCTGTTTGTTTAAACTGTGTCACGTGATGTTTGCGATCGACACTCGGGCGGCACAGAATACATTTGTTTTTCACTCCAAATGTTTGTTCAGCGCCTCGCAAAACGATATTTGTATCGGTTTTATTTACGTCGTCATCTCTATGTTCGTGTTTTTGTTTGCGTAAACTTTAACGTGACTACCGTTCGCTAATAGATATTCTTTTAAAAACATTCGATACAATTCGGATCAAATTATAATTACCTAGCAGCGATATAGATCAACGCTGTTTACTTAACACGTGTCGTACTTAACACTGTCACGTGATGTTTGTGATTCACACTTGGGCCGCACAGAATAGCTACATTTGTTTTTCACTCCGTTTGTTCAGCGCGTCGCAAAGTGATATTCGTATCGGTTTTGTGGGTCTTCGTCTACATGTTCGTATTTTTGTTTGCTTAAACATTGAAGGGAATTCCTTTCGGTATTCGTTATTCATTTAAAAAGCATTCAGAACAACTAAAATCAAATTCTAATTACCTAACAGCGACATAGATCAACGCAGTTTGTTTAAACTGTGTCACGTGACGTTTGCGATCGACACTCGGGCGGCACAGAATACATTTGTTTTCCACTTCAAATGTTTGTTCAGCGCCTCGCAAAACGATATTTGTATCGGTTTTCTTTACGTCGTCATTTCTATGTTCGTGTTTTTGTTTGCGTAAACTTTAACGTGAACTCCGTTCGCTAATAGTTATTCTTTATAAACATTCAATACAATTCGAATCAAATTATAATTACCTAACAGCGACACAGATCAACGCTGTTTGTTTAAACTGTGTCACGTGATGTTTGGGATCGACATTCGGGAGGCACAGAATACATTTGTTTTTCACTCCAAATGTTTGTTCAGCGCCTCGCAAAACGATATTTGTATCGGATTTATTTACGGCTGTCGTCATCTCTATGTTCGTGTTTTTGTTTGCGTAAACTTTAACGTGAACTCCGTTCGCTAATAGTTATTCTTTTAAAAACATTCAAAACAATTCGAATCAAATTCTAACTACCTAACAGCGACACAGATCAATGCTGTTTGCATAAACTGTGTCACGTGATGTTTACGATCGACACTCGGGCGGCACAGAATACATTTGTTTTTCACTCCAACTGTTTGTTCAGCGCCTCGCAATTATACCGATATTCGTATCGGTTTTGTATGTGGTTGCCTTTATCTTTATGTTCGTGTTCAACTTTGAAATGACTTCCGTGCGCTAATAGCTAATAGTTTAAAATCTTAAAGCTTATTACACACGTGGCTGTATGTAAAAAAAAAGTACACTACGTGACATGATAAAAGATAAAAATATAATGTGTATTTGAATTGTCACATCTCTTATTTCAAAAAATTATTGACCAAACAAGGATTTGAACAATTTAGGTTAGTTGCTGTTATTCAAAATAAATAATCAAACACAGACTAATTACAATTCATAGTAGACTTGTTACTTGACTTGTTGTGAATGAATTGTTTATTGTAGAGTCGTTTTGTATTGCAAAACATTATTTTTAAAGATCGAAGCAGCAATGCATGCATCCATTTAGCTGATATTCATATCATGTTACCAAAACACGGAACCTCTTTAGACTAGAAACTAGTATGGCAAAATATCCCCTCCTAAATTATAGTAAACCATTTTTCAAGGTGGCAGAACCAGTGTAGTTCGCCCGGGGGTACTTCCCCGGGCGAACTACACTGGTTCTAGCACCGCCATGCCTATTTCTAGCGTGAAGCATTTCTTGCGTTTCGATAGAAGGGTATGGTTGCCGGCACACTTTCGCATGAGGCGACCATCATAGTCCTCGGGAGTAGCAATGCATCTGTGATTGACTTCAGATGGAACCTATATTCTGTATGAAGTTGATTACAGATGTCCATGGGAGGCAGTGACTACTTACCATCAGGTGGACTGCATGCTTGTTTGTTACTTCAGATAGATAAAAAAATAGAATACACTCTATCCGTTTCCTTTACAGTTATTTAACCAGACGTTGATAAACAGAGAAATTCAATTGAAATTCTTGAACAAAAGTTTTCAACCAGTAACTTCGTTTCTAAGTAGAGCAAGTGTGGTGAGGAGTAGGAAACTACTGCATGTTCTACGGTTTCACTCCCCGTTTTATTGGAAACTATGTTATAGGTACTAGTTACCTTAACTTGTTTGCAACTCGCCAATTAGTTCCAAGTTTCCTGCTTTTACGTAAGGTGAGGTAGATTGATTAAAAGTACTTATTAGGTTATCATGATACGAAAAATATAGGTCCTTGCCTGGTATGTTTGTTTTAGTTTATTTGGAAGCACAACCGTCGTGCCTATATCCCCTAGCGCCAAACGGGCGGTAGTACCGAACGTTTACGAAATTTATGACAAATGAACGAATTAAAATGGCTATTTGTCGCGGGAAAGAAAGACCCAGCGCTACTTCGTCTGGAGAAAGCGCAGCAGCAGTTACGCTCGTAATAATCGTGAGAGTTATCGTCAACCCATTATTTTCTCACTGCTGGGCACGGGTCTTCTCTCGGAATGAGAGAGATTTAGGCCATAGTCCACCGCACTGGCCAAGTGTGAATTGGTGGACTTGACACACCTTTGAGACCTTTTTTTTTTATAGAACTCTCAGGAGTGTAGGTTTCCTCACGATGTTTTCCTTCACCGAAAAGCAGTGATAATTATTTTTTAACACGTACATGAATCAGTGGTGTGTGCCTGGGTTTGAACTTCGAACCTCCCGATCAAGAGGGCAAGTTCCAACCGTTAAGCTCACTGCTCTGGATTCATTCATGAGCATTAGTGACCATTTATCATCATCATATTGACTGCATATTTGTTACTGTTTCCGTCCGTCCGCCGCCTTTTAAGCAGTTACTATCAGAAATTTTGTTTTAAGCAACTTCGTTACTGACCATTAAGCGTTGAAACATCGCGATAAACATTTTAATTGTTCTTTTGTTCTTGCATTCTCTCTTTAGTTTATTGTTCTTGTTTCCTGTTCTTGTGTTATTATATCCATGTACCTACCGTGGAATGAGTCTCGAAAGTTTAATGTGGATCGTAAAGTACGTTGGCAAGTTGCTGCATTTATGAAGTTATCTTTTATTGCCTTTGTTTTATAAATCTTCTACAGTATAAAGGATTTGACGTGATTTAACATGTATGTAATTTTATGCACCATACTTCCAATGCTGGGTCATTTCTCATAAATGAGAGGTCTGGGTCATATCCATATCCTACGACCGACGAGTTAATGGTGCTTCGAAATATGTCTAACCCCAAGTAGTCACTCATCTAACTGCTCACTTAAATAGATCGGTTAGATTTATTTTCTACCGGACATCGGGTTACTAATTTACTTACTTTGGGGTACAACGAACTAAGGGTACGCCGAGAGTATGCACTTAATCCGTACTTAGTTAAAGTACTGCGTGGTATAGCTCATAGCCCGAGTGTAATGTGTCGCCCTGAACTTTGTGTCCCAGAAAGGTAAGTATGGAGACGTCGACGCCCTCCGCTGCTGGTAGTACCGACAGCAAGGACCTACCTTTTAGCTAAGGCACCTTACACCCGAGCTTTTTGTACACTCATTAAGGCACATGAAAGACTTGATATTATTTCATAGGTATTTTTTTATATATTGTCTTATTTAATAGAGTAATGTTTAAATTTTTAAAAATGAAATATTGTCTGCTCTATCGTATTGGGTGTTCAGCCTGTAAGGATAGATGTAAATTTGTATAAATAAATAAATAAATAAACTACTATAGATGTAAACCCGTTATTATTCAAATTTCACGCAAGTCAAGAACCTCAGGTTAAAGGTTCGTCACAGGCGCATCACGACCTCTAAAGACTAACTAAGAACGCTTCGTAAATCTATAGATGTTATAATTAAATATTTGTACATTTATAAATATAAATATTTACAAATATTGTACATTGTTGTATATTCACCCACACCCTTCGAGCGAATATAGAATGCGTCAGTATTTAACAGCTAACCAGATTTCTATTCATAGTGGAATTAAAAAAATATTGACTTTTCATAAAACGATGACTCTTCAATGATACTTCGAATCCGAAACTCTTCGCTTTCATTCGAAGTCTTCGCGAGTCAAAACTGGGGCGTTGAATAAATTTGAATACACCGTAAGTGGCTGGATGACGTCAATGCTACAAGGTGCTATAAATGCAGATTTTTCAAATGTAGGTAAATGAAAGTGTCATGGAACAAGTATCAAGTTGGTCTAGAAATAATTTCTTCATAAATTTTATGTAACGTTGAGTCAAAAGTTAGTAAAATAGTTGGCTTACATGAAAAACCTCAATTACATTTTTATATTGTTTTTAAATCTTTGGCATTAAGTTTTAAAATCGAATGAAATAATGAACTTCATAGATTAACAGAGGTTAGTTTGTTTTGTTACTCGTAAAAAAATAAAGAAGATCAATTTTTTTTTCACTTTATACTACAATTTGTTCGGGTGGTTTTTATGCAAGATGTAAGTGTTGAGGTTTACGATGAGCAAACATTTTTTGACTTATTTTTGAACTCTTCGCTCAAGTTCAGGTTTGAGTTTGTTGTTGACTGTCGCCAGGCATACAATGTCTGATGAAAAACTGGAACAAAAATATCCGTATAAAAGCAGTCGAGAAGTTGTGCATGTTTTTCGAGCTCTCGAGTCCAAACTGTTGGTAAAACAATCGGTGTTTGTTGTCTGCAAAACCACGAACAAAGTTTATAGGCGAGTCATCACAGTGTGATAATACGAAACTCTTGTTTGATTTTCATTTATTATTTTTATGGGGAACTTTACGATTCGAATTGGCTGAGATAGATTTTTCAAATTTTCCGGGCACGATTAGCTTCAAGAACTCATTCTGAAGACATAATAAAATCATAGAGAGGAAAATTATATACAATGTGCAATTGGACAATTACTGTCTCTTAAATAATCATTAAAATACAAAATAGCGCGTAATCCTTGTGATTGGCAGTGATTACTGCCATCCTTGGATGTTTACATATAAGTAACTTTATGTAGAAATTTTCCGTCTGAAGTTATGGTAAATGTCTTGCCTCTTCCAAAAAATAAGATGTGAAAGTTAGCCAGCAACAACACCTTTCTTCCGAAACAGTTTCTGGTATCGTCGCCTCTTTTATATCTAGCGAGAAATGAGTGGCCATGATACACACCACGTTGATTTTTTTAAAAACTAGTCACCTATCGTAAAGGTCGAAATTCAATTATAATTCAACTCAATAACTAAACCTAATATTGTCCAAAGTAGCACGAATGTTTCTCAAATTCTATTGACTAAATTGTATTGATTTTGAAGTTTTTTCAATACACTCGCCAAAGGCAAAAACAGGTTTAATTGACTAAGCTGCATTTAAAAGCAATAGTGGGTATTCTTAAAAGACATCTGAAATTTTTGACGTCGTGCTTTCATAATGGGACATTGAATGTTTTATTTTGTTTATTGGAACGAAGTTCCTTATCGCGCGTTGTGAAAGGGGGCTAGACGGAAAAAATTCTTACGAAAAGTTGTCACGACACTTTTTGGTATAGTAGCTTACTACTGTAAGCTGTGCGGCCTGCGCATGTTTCTCTGTCTGTCTCTTTCTCTCTCTCTTATAGAAAGCAAGCCAGATATTTTCATTTCTATTTCGCATTGAACAGTGTGGTGTCGCGACGATTATTTTTTTTGAGTGTATACAGGTTTTTTTGTAAATAATAAATAATAAAAAATAATAGTAATAATGAATCCTGACAGTGTTTTTGGACAAGTTCCGGATATTGCTGATGCTGATGATATATTACATTATATTGGTAATAATAAAAAAAAAAAATATTTTTACTTAAAAAAATAAAATTTTATTATAATTCCTTCACTAATTAATCGAAAGGAACTTCGTTCCATCCGGGTGTCCCTTGACACCTCTCAAGTTTTTTATATATGTGCTCGTGTCAAATGCACTGTAAATGTGTTTTTAATGGTTTCTAGTTGATTTTATTTATGTTTTATGCATTATTTGAAAAAAAAATAGCATTTGGTACACCTTCTTAACATACTCCTCCGTCCACTGTACGTATCTTAAAAACGGATCCCAAGTTTTTGCTTCACGTAATAATATATAGATTTCATGTAACCGACATTAATGAAAAATAAACTTAATAATGTAAGTACCTATCTTCTAGTACCAGTTGACTTTTTCTATGGTATGTTTAAAACTTAAAACTTAGGACGCAATCTCGCTAGAGCGATAAATGAGATTGGCGTGAAATTATCGCATAACCTTGTTTAAGCGTTCCGCTGTTATGTAATTATACAGTTTAGCATCTCTGTGCATGCAGCGGAAAATGTTTTATATATATTATGTGGTTTGTAGCTGTTCAACTGCAGTAAAATATTGTCTACTATTTTTATTTTACCTTTGACACGTTATTTAAATACTTATATTCGTTTTAACGAAGGATTATACAAATTGGGAATTTTCATTTAATTTTATAGAAACCTCTTAAGTCATTCAATTAAACGAAAATTACACCATACAATTCACATTTATATTTAATAAACCTCAAATGCACCACCGTACCAAATTTTTCAGCTTTATAATATCAGGTAACTTTCGAATTTTGGTGTAAAGAATGTAGTAAAATATAAGTACTTGCTGGAGGTATTTTAACTAGATCTCAGGGTATCAACGCATCTGTGGCTGACGGTGACGTGACCTGTTTCCTTCTCTTGCATTTCGAAAGATTTTGTATTTATTACTTATTGCACCTTATTGCTATTTGTATTTCATCGTTCACAGTTCGGTTTAGCAGGTTTGGTAGAATTTAGTAATCTGGTATGTTGATTGGTATGCAACATGGTACATATATTTTTTCGTCGGGAAGACTTTTTTGTGCGTACCGTATTACATGACAGTGCTGCAGCGCAATAAATAACACGGTATTTAAAACAACTCAATCCTACAGCGAAGTAATTATATTGAATATTTAATGAGAAAAAATACTGTAATTAAATTCCTATGAATTATGAATTGTTGCATAAGATTCAATAATTGCGAGTCATTGAACCGTACAAAATCTGTTACACTGATCTATATAGTGTAGTAGTTTCCAACTATTTAGGGCATAGTCCCACAAGAGCGATTAATGAGATTGGTGCAAAATTACCGTACGGTCTTGTTCAAGCGGTCTCGCGCGGTTTACATAATGAAGCAGCGTTTAACTCCGCGCACCGTGCACCGAGGTATATTTAACCCCTTCTTTGCAAGTTTTTAATTACTTTAAAAAGTACATTAAATATGCATGTGGACTGCTAAGCCGTGATACTGTTCCGTGCTAAAACGAGTTTGATACGTGTAATGGGAAAGTTAAAAGTTGTTCGTACAGAGCCGTTATATTTACACAAGGAGATTATCACGTCATCATAATTAAGGATCTAATATAAATAAGGATCTATTAATACTATATAAAACGTTTATTATAACGTGGATTTAAATATAAGAATTTATGCGTTGTATCTAGTATTCATACATTGATAATATTGCCTAGAATTTTTATTACCTGATATCAGTATCTACTTATAGTGAAACTAGCTGTCCCGACAAACGTTGTTTTGCCATATAAAAAATAAAATAAAAAAATGTTAAGGGTGGACAACCCTTAAGGGGTATGAAAAATAGATGTTGGCCGATTCTCAGACCTACTGAAAATCGCTGTATAAAATATCTGCCGATGTGTCAATTATGTCAATAGTATTGATTGCAATCTCAAAAGCTATATCGTATGCGATTAATAATAACCTGAATAATGTTGTTATTCTAACAGATAGCAAAAGCGCTCTGTATCATTTAGCTCGATGTGGCTCTGGTCACAGAGGTGTTTCTATTGCTTACTCTATACTTGATCAACTGTACCAAATCCAAACATCTATGACATTAAATTTGAGGTTGCAATGGATTCCATCACACATAGGTCTGTTGGGCAACGAGGAGGCTGACTTATTAGCATGTAGTGCTGCTCATAATGGGGTAGAATGTAGTATTAAGCCAAATTACGCCGAAGTTTTGTGCAAATTCAAAATCAAATATTGGAAAAAATGGAAGGAATATTTCGATCTTAAATCTAAAGAAAAAGGCATATGGTACAAAACAATGCAGATCGAACCTCCTCGTATACCATGGTTTACCAATGTGGGGCTTGGCAGGCAACTGATCACAGTAGCAGTAAGGCTTCGTTCTGGACATCTTCCACTGAATGGTTTTGCGTATCTTATGAAAAAAGTGTTGTCACCAAATTGCTCTACATGTGATAGACATGAAGATGCTCAACATCTCTTACTGGAATGTGTCCGAAATCGAATGGAGAGAGATGCGTTGATGGAAAAATTAAAAGTAAACCAATTAGATGTTGGTGCATTTCAGACCATCTTATCAGACCCACGTTCCGAACAGGCAAAGTGCATTTATACATTCATCAATGCATCTCTCAAAGATAGAAATTAAGAATAGATCTAAGTTATGACTGTGTAGTTAATTAGATTTTATAAGGTACAATGGGGTTGACATGTACATTTAGTACCCAAGCCCCGAAAAAAAAAAAAGATTAAAAAAAAAAAAAAAAAGACCTACTGAATAAGCATATAAAATTTGGTAAAAATCGGCTTGATCCGTTTCGGAGGAGTATGGCAACAAAAACTGTGACACGAGAATTTTATATATTAGATATAAATTATAGAAGAATCCTAATATTTTTAATTTATCGTTAATGAAAGCTGCAGGGAAGTTAAACTGGATTATTTATCTCTAGCCCTATTATCTCCCTCGTAGCCTCTATCTTAGTATCCCTAGTACCCTTCTATGTTAACCCTAGTATTTATATTTTTGAAAAAAGCGCAATGCTAAGTGTACACATTTAAAGTTGGTAAGTTTATTAGTTTTACAAAACCAACCATAGTTGTTAAAATTAACAAACTGGGTCATTAGGACCTAAGTCGTTTCATGAACTAACTCCATAAAGGGAAAAAGAAAGAAATCTGCACTCAACTGCAGCGTTGGCAACGATCCAACGTGCGCCGAATGATTATTTCCATTATGACTGTGACTTATGTGCTGGATATGAACGGTTATATCCATTATGAATACTGGGCTGTGACACCGAGATGTCCACAGATATTTATGTTTTAAGATTACAAATAAACCATTAACAGTTAACAATTAGTAATGATAATATATAAGAAAGCTTTTTCTATTTCAAATTTTATTCTGTATTTTACGTATAAATTTCGAAAGTTGTAACTGTATTTTTTAACCTTATGCATGTAATATATACCAAAATAAAAATTAAAAATCTTACTTATTTTAAGGACAATAAAATTAACTTACTGGGTCACCACGAACCGGGTCCATGATGGAAAATACTGAAGAAACAAATTAGCTCTCAAATGTAGCACTGGCAATGTGCCAAGGAGTGTGCCCAACGATTATATCCATTATGAGTTTATAGCGCATGTGTTAGGGTAGACGATAGTTATGAATTATGTGGTAATTGCAACCATGCTTCCGATATTAAGTTCCGTATTTATGGGGGCTACTGATTCCGTATCACGTCGTCGACGTAACACATTTTCATATACTAGTCACCCGTCGCATCGGTCGAAATTAGATCGTAATTTAAATTAAAAAACTTAACTTCATATTGTCCAAAGTAGTACGAATATTTCTCAAATTCAAATAAAATGTAATAATGTTCAAGTAATTGAAAATTTCTTTGAATTTTAGTTGAAAAGTAATTTTTAACGCACCCGTTAAATATAAAAAGACCTTAGAAATTTATAGAAAATTAGCTAAGCCGCATTTAAAAAGAATAGCGGATATTTTGACAATGAGACTGACATTATGTGTTTTTATGATATTAGAGTTATGTGTTTTCATACTTTTAATGTTCTATGTCGTTTAATATTTATGTTTGTGACAAATGTACGGTAGTGTGTGTAATGTATTTTTAGTTGATTTTATGTATGATATATGCATTATTCCTCACTGCCTGAAGTCAAAATTATTTGAGCAATCTGTGTTGCCAGTGATGTCCTACGGCGCCGAAACGTGGTCCTTCACTGTAGGCCTCATTCGGAGGCTCAGGGTCGCTCAGCATGCCATGGAGAGGGTTATGCTCGGAATTTTGCTACGAGACATGATTCGCAACGATGAAATCCGTAGACGAACGAAGCTTACCGACATAGCTCTTAAAATTAGCAGGCTGAAGTGGCAATGGGCCGGCCACATCGCTCGTAGGACCGATAACCGATGGGGAAGAAAGGTCCTCGACCACGTTTAGGTAAAAGGAGTACAGGTCGCCCCCCTACCAGATGGACCGATGACCTGAAAAAGACAGCGGGAAACCGTTAGATTCAGAGGGCACAGGACCGGTTGGAGTGGCACCATTTAGGGGAGGCCTATGTTCAGCAGTGGACATCAAAAGACTGATGGATGGATGAACATGCATTATTTGAAAAAAATATTAACATTCTGCACTACTTCTCTACGTCTAATAAAGCCGTGCAAAATTTTATACTAATCCGTCCGCAGCATATTACTTAAAAATGCACCTCAAGCTTTTGCTTCACGTATTAATGTAATAAATATTACATTACGCGATAATCCGTCATCCAACCTATTTTTGTCCTAGGTAACGGCCTTCTTCTAGAAAGACATTGTCTATAGGTTACAGTTCCGTCGCTCCTCAAATGTATAAAAGTAGTAGTAGTAATGGTAAAAATAATAGTAGTAATACTTCATACACCTTTGTAAAACTTTTTTTAAAGAACTCTCAAGGTAGTGGATTTTCTCACGATGTGTAATTTCAGTGTAAACAGTTGGACTTAATTTCTAATACGCCAAATATATTTTATAAAAAAAATGTACCTGTGAAAAAAAAAATTGTGACGTGGAGTTTTAAGTATTGGGCTTTCATTGCAGTACAATACAATGCGTTAATCATAATGAAAAAACCTTTTAAGATAAAAAGGCAGTCATATGTTTTTGACAAGTTCATTTATGTACTTAAAATTTGGATTTTTAATCTTATTTTCAACCTTATGTGTTTTAATCATTACTTTATACCTATTAGAAAGGATTATAGTGAATTTAGCTTAACGTTTTAGCATAGCTAGCGGGCGAAGATTAGTAAGACCGAATACAACTCGAAAAAGACAAAGGTGCTAATCACAATTAACTGTGTCACCTAAATCCAAGACATGATATGAACAAAGATCACGAAAGAAAATATTTAACAACGAAGCCTGCTCTCAACTGCAGCATTGGCAGCCAGCCAGAGCGTGGACCGAACGATTATTTCCATTATGAGTTTATGGTTCATGTGCTAGCTGTGTACTATTATATCTATTATGACTTATAGGTCATCCGACTGTTTGGATGAGTTGTAACTAAGCTCTGATGAAATAAATTTACAGTGATAAGCTCACTATGATCATTTTTAAATATCTTTTAGATTTCCAGACTTTATCAGAATAACTATCTCATAAAGGATACCTAAACATAGTTTCGTCAACCCATTATTGTCCCACTACTGGGCACGGGTCTTCTCTCAGAATGAGAGAGTTTCGGCCATAGTCCACCGCGCTGGCCAAGTGCGAATTGGTGGACCTAATCGTAGTAATACTACAATATACTTTTACACAGTTGTTTATGTTATTAAAAAAAGGAAAAAAAAATGTTCTTATACCATACACTACAAATGTCATTATTTAGACATTCGCGAACGCGAATGTTGTTCTTTTTTGTTTTTGGTTTAGAAGGCCGAAGGATGTAGAATTGACGACCTTTTTTAAGTCGTCAAACTGCAGTTCAATTTCGAATTGGATAGATTTGGCGATCTTTCTTATGCAGCATTGCAATTCATTATTTACAAAACATTCGCACTAATTCTTACGAATGCGAATATCTAAAAACAAGCAAATATTTGCGAATGTGGAGGCGAATATTCGTTACATCACTACCATGCACTATATATCATGCTATACGTAATATCATGGTATACGTAATATTAATATTCAATAATATTTAAAATCGACGAATTTATTAAGCTTTCACCTTCAAATCTAAAATGTCAATCTATATTTAGGGTATCAAAATTTTCTATCCCTGGATTACCTACCGGTTCTTGTCTCCAACGTCTTAATAATAAAAAAACTATATTAAACCAGTTCGTAAAATTGACCTCGGATTTGTTTTACGGGATAATCGCAACTTGACTTTAGGTTTCCACATTTTATCGACGTTTATACTGAAAATAATTAGACCCACTAGTACTAATACCTTTACGGCTTTCACCAATAATTTTCGTACCTTTGCTCAGGCTAGTATAATCGTATTATTTTATGCCCCGTCTTTACTGCCTCAGCCACGTTGAACTATCAATTTCAGTTGTCGTTAAACGAATAGGGTCGTAAGTAAGTAATGTCAGTAATCGATATTGCTTCCAGTAACGCTTGTGTCGTAAAGTTTAAGTCCTACGGAATTGTCCTATTGGATATATCAAAGCCACTTTATTAAAGAAGACATTTATTCTAGTACAGTCTGTTTTTTGTATAGTACTTTATTTATAGATACTATAATCTACTTTGGATCACGCTTCCGATAATCATTTTATTTAGTAAAATTACTATGTATTAATTTTAGTTTTAAGATGGTAGCGAAGCTAACCCCTTCTTTTCCGTGCATAGAGATTTAAATTTAGATCGGGAATTGAAATCAGAACGCGGTACACGTATCTTTTTATACACATCATATTACTTGCAAATTCTCTTGTTTGTCTCAAACCTTTCCTGTTTCATTAATGACCACGGTTCCCTTCTCATAATTAGAGATATTCAGGTCATAATCTACCACGTTGGTCAAGTACTAGTGGTAGACATCACATACCTACTATTAAAATATATCTGAGATGTATCTTTAGTTAGTTAACAACACATATTCGTCTTAAAAATGAGACAAGAATAATAAAATGATTTCTGTAGCTATTAGTCTTATCGAAGTTATCAAAAGCTTTAAACTGCATAAAAATAATTCGACGGGCCCCTAGAACAAAATCGTTTAAGAAAAATTACCAATTTACAGTATGAAGATTTGTTCATTGTAATCCGTGATTGTAATAGCTATTTAGGAACTTAATTAATAAGTTCCTAAATAGCTATCACAATGATTTTCCATAGATCGTCTTTCTTGGCGTAAGTAATCAATGTTTGTACGTTCACAAAACTTCTTAGCCTCAAACTGTAAATTGGTAATTTTTAATACGATTTTGTTCTAGCGCCCGTCGATATGCAGATTCAGTCATATTATTCAAACGGTTAAAGTTTCAAGAACATAGGGTACGAAGATTAGGGTATTAACCGAGCTTAAAATAAGAGGTCACGCAATCCGAGTAGAACTACGAGTAAGTTTGGTAGCCGCAAGCGATCTAAGTCCCGACGAAGTTTTCCGCACCGTTTCATCCTTATATTTACAAGGCTCCTTGTGGTTCGTCTGAAGTGGCTGTTATTAGACCTACTTCTACCTTACAGGTTCGATATTTCTTCTATTATTGAATTATTTAACTGTTATATTGAACAATGTGCTAACAAATCTCTCGTAAACCTATTATTGTCCTACTGCTGGGCACGGGTCTTCTCTCAGAATGAGAGAGTTATAGGCCATAGTCCACCACGCTGGCCAAGTGCGAATTGGTGGCCTTCACACACCTCCGAAAAGTTTTTTTTAGAGAACTCTCGGGTGTGTAGGTTTCCTCACGATATTTTCCTTCGCCGAAAAGCAGTGTTAATAAATAATAATACGCACATAATTTAAAAAAAATCTGTGGCCTGAGTTTCAACCTTGAACCTCCTGATTGAAAGGGCAAGTTTCAACCATTAGGCTATCATTGCTTGCTAACAAATATATTTACGTAATTATGTCACCATGTGAGGCCCAACACTCACCATGGAAATTGATTCCTCGTGATTCGGGTGTATATCAAGTACGATCCAGAGACTGGGGCACTCTATCTCTGTCTTCAACAATGCTGGCGAAGGTTTATATGCTTAGCTAAGAGAATAACAACAAGATAGTTTTGACAGATGGTAGAACTAGTGTAATTAACGCTTTCTACACTCATAGCCCCACAATAGAATTTTGTAGAATGGATGCCATTAACACACACAAGACGAATACACAAACACCCAGATCGAGAGCATGAATCTAAACTCGTCATTCAGATACCTGTCTGGCCGGGAATCGAACCCGGGACCCACTGCGCGTCAGACCGCTATGCTAACCGCTCCGCCACGCGGGTCGTCAAACAAGAAACTATATTAAAGAATTCTTACAAACCCAGGCATAACATTCACTAGTCTTCACACTCGAAGACGTTATTTGTTAATTATAGGATATTAAATTGGGAAAGGCAATTCAACTATGAAAGGCATGTAGTATTGTGCCGATCTATGTGATCTAATATAACCCAGTTTGAAACATGTATTGTCACGGCAAGTTGCACAAGAACTAAGTCGGAAAGCCGCGAGCTATCTAAGTCTTGACAAAGTTTGTTTCCCATATCCGTGTCTTACGCTAGTTTGGAATCCAATCAAGTTTTCAACGCCTACATTGTGCTCTGTGTGCTGTTTAAGGCAATAATGCGCAGACTATGCATGTTATTTCGACTTCATTGCACGTTATGGCAAACAAAGATTTAATATTGTGATAATGGCTTGAATGGACGATTTGAATGTGTACAAGCGTGTTTTGATTATTTATTTATTGTATGTGGTGTAGGGCATTTAATTGTTTTAATGAAAGGGGCAACGTCCATTCATACATACGGTCAAAATCAAAGTTTCATTTCAAAAAGAGTGAAATAGTATATAATAATTTTTCGAAAGTGTTTTTTCTTTTATGTAAAATTATAAATAGAATAAAAAAGACTATAAAGAATCAGATAGAACCCATGTTCTATATGAAGTTGCTTACAGATGTCCATGGGCGACAGTCACCACTTACCATCAGGACTGCATGTTCATTTGCTACTTCAGTTATATAAAAAACACTTTTGTGCGTAAAATAAATTCCATAAAATTGGTATAAAATCATTCTATGCTATTATAGAATTCATATAAGAATAGTTTCTATCATTGAACTAAGGCGCGGTTACACTAAGTTAATTACATGTGTAATGTAAATCAGGTATTGTAAAACATACATTGTACGCGCAGAGGGAAACTGTGTCTGTTTACAGTGTTTTACAGTTGTCTAACAAAGCTTTCGTGCATACAAATCAGACACTTGGCATCTGATACAAGTATAGAGTAGCTACTTCACAGAGCGTGCAATATTGAGTTTAAGAGCATTGTTAATTACTGCTGCTGCTAATTATTGTTCCATGTATTTTTTTTAATAGTATTGCAAGGATAAAAATCTCATGGTTAAAAGAAACGATCACGATTTATAAAAAATATATACATATGTATATTACATTACAAAACCTTTTCTTCAGTTATATCATGTACTATTATTTCCTGTTTTAGGGTACAATGTTGACCATATTGATCAGTGTATACAGTACCAATACAAAGAAGAGTTCTCGGAGTTGTGTGAAGTCCACCAATTCGCACTTGGCCAGCGCGGTGGACTATGGCCTAAACTCTCTCATTCTGAGAGAGAAGACCCGTGCCCAGCAGTGGGACAATAATGGGTTGACGACGCTTTCTACACTCTTCTCTACACACTTCTACACACGTCTTCTCTATTTAGGTCGCGTTCTGATCCGGTGGTAGTTTAAAAAAATATGTAACTAAAATTTTTAAGCACCCAGTATGTCTATGCAAAATAAAGACATTTCATTTCGTTTCGTTTCGTTTCATTTCATTGTTCAACGTAAAGATTTTCTTCTGTTTCACCTGCCATTTTATTATAGCTTTAGCCACACAAAGTCGAAGTACCATAGAAACAGAATCATCAATCCAACATTAAGAGATCTGTCTGGCAGGACGTCGAACCCGAAACTTTCTTCGTGTCAAACCGGTATGTATATGACCGCTCGCCACGCGGATCGTGCAAACTTAGTCGCAAAGATTTCGTTACTCAGAATCTATTTGGTTCAACTGAGGAGCCAAAATCATTCTTACTGAGAATTTCATCATACTTCATACTTAATATTATAAATGCGAAAATTTGTGAGTGTGTATGTTTGTTACTTCTTCACGTCTAAACGGCTGGAGCGATTTCATAAAATTTAGAGTTAGCTGACGCTCTGGATTAACATATAGGTTACTTTTTAATGTGGGAAAATATCTTATTACCACCTACTAGGACAATCGATACATTGATTTTATTAACGCGGGTGAAGCTGCGGAGATCAGTTAGTAATTATTAATCCTAGGCAGCTACAATGTGCAAAAATAAGACTAGGTGGTACAATATTTAAATATTTGGGTTGAAATAAACTAATACATTTGTATGAAAATCACGGTTTCAACTTAAACACCTGTACCCTTACAGTAGTTTACTGTAAGAGAAACTTCGTAAATGCTAATTAGATAGAGTCCGTTGGCATCTGTTACAATAGTTGGTAGGCATAGGCTACCTATGTTACAAATATATGTAAAGTAACTTTGGTACACTAAGAATAATCCCTACTAATATTATAAATGTAAATATAGGTTTCTATGTTGCGCTTTCACGAAAAAAGATTCCCCTAAAATCTTCCACCCACATAGTTTATGACCTAGATGAGAAAATAGTATACTCAATACCGTGGTAGACATGACTGAAGCGAGAATGAGCTAGTTTTTGCCGTTTAGAAAGTGGTAGAACCAGTGTTGTTTGACCGGGGAAGTACCACCGCAACACCTATTCCTAGCTTAAAACAGTTCTTGCGTTGGAAGGGTGTGCCGGCACACTTTTATATGAGGCGACCATCTTAGTCCTCGGGAGTGGCACCGCATGTGGATTGACTTCAGATAGATCCCATGTTTTGTATAAAGTTGTTTACAGATGTCTATGGCGGCATTGACCACTTACCATCAAGTAGACTGCATGCTCGTTTTCTACTTCGGATAGATAAAAAAAGTTTTACATAAAGGATTCATCTAATGTTTTAGGATATTTTATGTTTTCATTGCGTCAATTGGATGATCTGTAATTCTATATGATGATCGGATAGACGAATGTTTAAAAAAAGTTTTTTTATTACGCTTTTTGTACATAGTATGTACAACATAGTAAGGTATGTCCTACTTCAAATTGTAAATAACATTTTATCATCAAAATGAAACAGATAGTGTTACTGTTACGTTTTCTAACTAATTTCAATGTAAGCTACAATAATATTTTGACCAACCCAAAGCACGTGATATGTACATCCAACGTCAATCTTTAACACTCAAAATATATTAAACCTCTGTGCAATTCACTCTACACCAGTTACATCTTGATTAGGGCATTCGGATGTCATCTCGTCACCTCGCGGGAGACTCGTAATCAAGTTCTAACGAAGAAAAGCTTGACTTGAGTGAGGTTTATGAATGGCTGTGAGATATTCAGCTGTGGAAGGGTTTTTGAAGGAAAAAATGTATATACTTGGAATGGTTTAGTTTTATTCATTATTTTTTATGTGCGTATTATACTCATATATACTTCTTTATCACAATTTTTCCGTTCTTGAGAAATGGTCGTAGATAACTAAGGTAAAAAAAAAAACATAGATAAATTATGCGTAGATACTTTCGAGGACTAAGAATGCTTCGAATGACTGTGAGCCGGCAAATACACACTTTCAGGAAATATTTGAACACATGGTACTCAGTCAATCTATATTTATTCTAGCACCTACCTTAATGTTAAAACATACGACAAAGGTTGGCCCCATACCTACCGTAATGGGTTCAATCACAATCCAAGTATTCCCCATTCACAAGGATCAAATTATGCCTTGCAGTGTGATGTTATATATTTTGCAACTATGATTAATCGTCCGGTAGTGTTAAAACTCGCAAAGGCATAAAATGCAGCTAGTGCAAAACTATTTCATAATAAAAATTTTAATTTAGAATTTTTCGCTTCCAGCTATGAAATATTTTGTATAAAAATTTCATTCAATTTTTTACAAATTATTTGCCATTTTTTCCACAAACTTTGTATAACTTTTACAGGCTAATACTTGTACAATCTGATGTTGGTTTACGTTTCGGCGTGTATACGAAAATTATTCTCCAAAATTACTGTACAAATTCAAAAAATAATTATGATTTCAGCACAAAAACTATACTACTATGCGCGAAATTAGTCACGCCATGTACCTGATTTAAAATGAAAGTGGATATTCCATCTCCGGACTAAATTTAAAATTAACTCCGTTCAACGAAGCCCGAAGTTCTATTGTTTGGATAGGATTATTAAAAGTTCTGTTTCTTCGCTCCAGTTTATTGCTTGTTACACGGTTATCCTGGGAAGTGGTGAAAGTAACGATTTAAGTTGTACATTTAAATCTTTAGGTACCTACAATTTATTTGATACATTAAACAAATCAGTTTTAAATTGTATAAAACCTAAAATAAGTGTGGTCCGAACTACGAGATACCATCATCACACCATAATGTGCGACCGTTCTGCATTCAGGTGCAAGGATAACTTACATAATAGGAAACAATTGTAGTTCTTAGGAGTGGTTACGGATTTTTGAGGACAGGATATACCCCATAACTTGTATATGATGATAATTTCAGATGCCTTGGACACCAGTAACCCCTTACCGCCAGAGAATTTTACACAGATTAATGAAATTATGTTTATACGTTTGGTTCGGCTGACAATGCATGAGTAATTTAGTGACATCGTTCTAAATATATATTTCGAACGCCTTAAGATGAAGGACCGATATTTTCGTTTTCGACTCTTCCCCTTAATATGGGTATATTGAATTAAAGATTTTACTGTCAAAAACTCGGAAAACAAAATAAAGTTGTTAAAAAGCTTAATTTTAAAAACTTTAAATGATCGTATTCGATTGTATCGTATCGTATCGAAGTAACACTGCAAATAAACTTATGTGGTATTATTAAAATACTTTTATTTATTTTTATTCATTACAGTACGGGAAACGATTATTTTATTATCTCAACCACGTATCTAAATTGCAATAAACTCGTTGGTAATAAGAAATGTTCTTTACCGAAATTGAGTTTATAATCAAAACGATTTATTTCGCTTTCAACAATCATTTTGCTATTTGTAATTACTAAATATGGAAGCAAGCGCTGTGGAAACATATTTTGACAATTGCTATTTAGTTCCTGCTAATAATTCATTTGTACAAGCTTTAATTAAAATGAGTTGAAGCGTATTAATTTAATATTTTGGGAAACTGTAAGCTTACATTTTGCCTCATGCTCGTGATGAAACGATGCCGTTTTAATAATTTACATTTTACTGAATTGTTTTACATGATTTTAATAGATACAGATATGAAATTGAAATCCAATAATGTAGAATAATAAGTAAATAATAAAAAATGTATAAAGGAAACCATAAAGAAGTTCAAGCAGTATTTCGTTACCGTAAAAAATCTATAAACTATTGTTGATGCTCTCATTTCGCCTACTGATTGGCCACAACGGTAACGGATGACAGACAGCTGTATCTGTCAAGCACGGAAGTACGTCATCACTTGAGACGTATCCTCTTCGATCATTAACGGACCACCGAACGGAGACGCGCGCTGCTAATCAAAGCAAAATTTCGAATCACAACAGTTTTAAGAACATTCGACAATGTGTGTGTCGTCATCTTGCTGTGTCAACGGGAGACCTGAACAAGTACATCATCCCAAGCTCGTGGGTTACGCGAAGGAGATCATCGAGGCTGTATGATGACCATGGTACGCACGCCGTTCTGACTTCAGTCAGACCCAGAAGTGAGATTAAAACGATACACAGCTTAAAACACCGACATACTTTTATATGAGGCGACAATTATAATCCTCGGGAGTATAATGGGAGTATAATTACGCATCTGTGATTGACTTCAGATAGAACCCATGTTCTGTATGAAGTTGATTACAGGTGTCCATGGGTGGCGGTGACCACTTACCATTAGCTGCACTGCATGCTAATTTGCTACTTCAGTCAGATAAAAAAATGTATATTGATACACCCTCAGATGTATATTTATTAGTATTTCACATAAACTACCAGTTAGGTTTGGCGCACACGTAGTTTATGATCTAGATTAATATATAGGATAGATTTACCTTATAATACGACTAGTATTACTACTTCTCGCCCCGTGGATGTTCTAAAAGACGCGTAAGGAATTTAATCAAGGGCTTGAGCAACAGCGTCTTCTTACGAAATTCTTCGCTGAGGTACTGCAGCCACCAAAAAAGCTAAGACAATGTAAAAGTCTTACGGCTAAATATTTTAAGCGGAATGTTAGACCGTTTTTAGGTCCATTAATAGTTATTAAGATCTAATGGATTAAATTCTATCCTGAAAGAAAAAAAACAAGAATTCACGTGGAAGCGAAATATCAACGTTTTTTATTAAGGCCTAAAATGTTTACGTTTACTATCATCGTAAAAATTGTTTTAGAGCAAGAATATATACTTAACATCGTGTTATATTGCAAGGAACTGTAATATTCTTGTTATTTCCTGGTAATACTCCTCTATTACTATTTAACAGCTATTGTTCCGGGAGATAAAACGATCTTAGCTTTTTTTACTCCTGACCATTTTCGCCGTATATGTCCAGACGCGGTATACTCACCATAGCGTTTTTTAATAGAGATTCACTTGGTGTATATCTACTTTATTTACCAGTAAAGGCCATAATGAATATATGGATATCATACGTTTTATGTGTCATACGTTATCATACGTCGAAATTGTTTTTATCTGACTGAAGTAGCAAACGAGCATGCGGTCCACCTGATGGTTAAGTGGTCACTGCCGCTCATGGACACCTGTAATCAAATTCATACAGAACATGGGTTCTATCTGAAGTCAATCACAGACGCGTTGTTACTCCCGAGGACTATGATGGTCGCCTCATATAAAAGTATGCGGCAACCACACCCTTCCATCGAACCGCAAGAAATGATTCACGCTTGAAATAGGAATCTTAGTTCTCAAGAGTAGTGACGCCTCTACGGCCGATCTCAGGTAGGACTCTTCATTTTATCTGAAGGTGAGTTTTAGATGATGTTATGAAAAAACTAGCTGTACCCTGCGCGCGTCGCTACGCCATCGCAAAAAAATACACCAGAAACCTTCGCGAGCTCATGAATAACAACTTTGCTAAAGATCATCACATGATCAAATGAAAAGTTTCCGATTCTATAGAGGACATACATACAAACATTCATTCTTATAAAGAAGAAGAAGAAGAAGGAGAAAGATGAAAACGACCGAGAAAGTTTTTGTCACCGTTTACATGATTGAAACATAAATGGGTGACATGATTAAAATATTTGGGTGACAGACATGTTCTCAGCTCCTATAAGTATTAGTTAATAGAAAATTACATTAGGATATTAAATTGATAACCTAGTAAGTTTTAAAATCGGTTAAATACCGAAGCCGTTAATACATATAACGTGTCTATAGCATTTATTATTTTTATTTATTTTTATTACATTCAATATATTTATTTTTGATATTTGTGGTTTTGCCATTACTCCCATAGATATATCTAAAATTATGTACATACCTGTTTGACTACAATAATGCGCCACATTAACCGAAGACACGACATAAAAGATTAATAGCGTTTAATGTATGTTTTTTTATTGCGATCTGAATCAAACGTTTATTGTGAGCCATAATTATGATTGATAGACCTTAATTCAAGGTATTCAGGTACATGTTTATGTAACTTATAGGGAGAAAAATATATTGAGTAACTTCTCTTTTACATATACTTAATATTTGATAAATATTTCTATACCTACCTACCTACCTACACGTTTAACAGATAAACATTAAAATTCAAAAACTCATTAAGACAGGTGTTCTAAACATTGCTTATAAAACAAGTTTATATAATATCTGACTTCCTGTCTTTTTTACGCATATTTTGTATTTTTTTTCCAGATCATTTATTTGTATTCGCAGACGAAATCCTTGAAAAATGTCGTAGATAGACCCAACACGTCCCTGTTGTAAGGGGATCAGAATAGAGCTACGGCATTCCTTGCCCGTCGTAAGAGGCGACTAAAAGAGGCTTCGAGGATTGCGGGTGGCTAGAGTGTAGATAGATAGAGAGTGGGAGCTCGAACCCACCCTCGAACCCCCCAGCTCGAACCACCCGTATGGGAGGAGCCCGATGGGGCAACGCGCTCAGGGCATTCCGGTTGTGTTTCTTTGGAGATCCCGGAGTCCTCTTTATAGCCCCGAGGACGACCACTTTAGTGCGGTAAAAATCCCACATAACCCTGCGTAGCTCCCACGGCGTTGGGTACTTTTTGAAGGTTTCCCCCTCGAGAACAAAAAAAAGATAGACTCAACAATTAATCGGTGAATAGGGCGTCTATCGTGAAACGTAATGGGCGAATGACACCATCGCTGACCATAAACAACAGTTCAATATAACAGTACGGTCCACTATTATGACCGATCATAAAACCGTCTTGGAAAACAGAAGCATTTCCTCGGGAAGGAAATTTTATGCTTCATGATACCGCGCGCCCTATTATGACGCTCTTTGCGAATATTTTTACGAGGTCAGATTATTTTTGTTGCTACATTAACCGGTGTAGTTAATGGCTCATTACGGTGGCTGTTAGGTTTTGATTTAAGCTTAGCACTTGTTGGTCATTTGTGGATATTTAGAAATGTTCATTCGGGTTATTGAGATACGAAAGCCTTAGTAAACAAAATTGGTTAGTTATAAAGATATAGAAACGTAAAAAATAATAAAAGATTTTACTAGCTAGCAATTTTTTCGGATAACTTTCAAAGGAAAAATAGTAGGAATAAATTATCACATATTCATAGAGACACACACAAAAATCGCAGTACTGAAGTTAATCCAACATCGAATTTTAGGTCGAATTTTATTATATATCCGTTCAAATACGTAAAATCCAGTGACATTTTTTGATCCGAGCCAAATATTTTTTTTATCCATTGCAAATTTTATATATGTACATTCTAAAAGTAAGTATACTTAGCCTTTCGTGCATTTTAAGTATACATCTACTGAGGAAGTAACAGTTGAACGTGTAGTCCACTTAATAGTAAGTGGTTGCTGCCACCAATGTTCATATATAATCAGTCAGACATAGAATTAGTTTTTTTTATTTTACGAGGGGGAAACCTTCAAAAGGTACCCGACGCCGTGGGATCGACGCGGATTATGTGGGATTCTTACCGCACTAAAACCCCTCCGGAGGCCGTCCTCAGCGCTGCGTGGGGGACTCTGGGCTCTCCAACGGAACACAACCGGAGTCCTCCGAGCGTGATGCCTATTTCGGGGTCTTCCCTGGTGAGCGAATATGCTTAACGCACCTTCTGTTATTTACGGTGGCACGCGACCACACATGTCGCCGTCCTTCCTTGAGTCGCTTGGCTGGACGGCTCGAGCTCCCACTCTAGCCGCCCGCAACCCCGAAAGCCCCTTTAAGTCGCCTCGTACGACAGGAAGGGGATACCGTAGCCCTATTCTTGTCCCGGGACTGCAGGGACAGGCATACAGTACCTTTTTTTTTGTTAGAGAGGGGGAAACAGTACCTATATTAATATAGTAGTAATAAAGTGAAATATGAAACAGAGAATTTTTCCATCTCAGCAGTTACAGATATTCTCGACTTCACTGAAACATTTATAGACGTAAAATAAATCGCACTCCGCAGTAACGATATCAATATAGACAATGCTCAGTTTATTCATCTTTTGAAGCGTGAAATTTTATACGAATTCCACGAATTTCACAAGGACGATGGCACATAAAACAGTAGTTTTATTGAAAGGCTTTCACGCTCTGACTCCGCAGGGATTGTTACAGATAATAAGAGGACTGGAAACAAAATAGCTCTATTTGTGGGTAAGATACGTGTGTCACTGGGAATCATTTGATTTATGTGCGTAAAAGAAAAGATTTCGCTTCACGTGTCTCGAAAAGGTAAATAGGCGAAAAGTCTGCAATTTTATTACGTTTTCTCGCCAATACAATACATCGCAATAAATGTATTTTTTTATCGCATTGAATTAGCCAACAAGTATACAGTATACCTGATGTTAAATGGCCACTACCGCCCATGGACATCTGTAAGCAACTTCATACAGAATTCTATCTAAACTCAGTCGCAAATGTGCTGCTATTCCCGAAGACTAACATAGTCACCTTAAATAAAAGTGAACCGGAAATATAATAGCGATGTCTACGTTCTTTGTAATTAATTTTGCACGTATAAATTCAATTATATTGATTTTAATAACGGGCTTAACGGTAATGACAATAGCTATAAAATTATAACTAAAAACTTGTCAAAAACTTTTTTATTCAGAGCTACATAGGTTTCTCTTGGAAAATTTCAACTAATATGGAACAGGGGATAACGTCTCCTCTGTCCGCCACCAATATCATTTTTTTATTGGACTGAGGCATGTTGAATGATAAGGTTATGGATTAACAAACAGGTGCTATTAAATCTTATGTATTATTTTATTATTAAACTATTATTAAGTTTAACGTCTTTGACGATCTGCGTGGCGGTGCGGTTACCATGTCGGTCTGACACGCAGTGGGTTCCGGGATCGATTTCCGACCAGACAGGTATCTGAAATCTGAATTATGAATTTAGATTCTTATTCTGGGTCGGTTGTTTGAGTATTCGTCTTTGTGTGAGTGCATGGCACACAGGAGACAATCCTACTAATGGAATATGAGTGTAAAAAGCGTCTTTTTAATATTGACATCATCGCATTAGTCCAAATAGCCCAGGTATTTTTAAATGCTCACGAAATAGTTTTTCGAAGAATAAAACATATGAATTGTTCCAATATTTATTAATGCCCATTCTATGTCAAAGATAAACTTTTTTGCCGACGAGTGTATAATAAGAAGTGTAATAATTAATTGTTAGTTGTATTTTTTACATGGAATCATTCAGCTATACGAAGGAGCATTACTCTAACAGGCAGTATTAATGAAGCAGAAGACTGCACTCTCACGTATCTAAACACGTATAAATACCCCATAAACACCCCATAAGATAAAGCCTTAACGTTAACTTTACCATGGAATTATTCATATGTACGCCTTAGTGGCCAGTGCTCACTTCCCCGTATAACTGAAGCACATAACAAGCTGCAAGAATAGCGCAATCATACGGTCATTAGCCATCAGGAAGCGTGGCGATTAACACAGCGCGTTACTTCATTATGAGTAGGCTTTATAATCATATTAAAATTATAAATGAGGGCCCTTACGATATAATTGTAATACTGCTAAGAACAGCTAATAATAATAATAATAATAATAATAATAATAATAACTTTTATTCGCGTAAGTTACAACACACATAAGCAAAATAACAAAAAAAAAATATACAAAAAATAGAACACCGAAAAAAAAAATTAAAAAAATTAAAAAGTATACAATATTATGAAATATTCTTAAATAAAGGTTTTTTTTATCTATAACTAATATAATATGTGCTGCAACAACCGCGAAGGGGTCAGACTCAGCATAAGCCATGAGCGGGGTTATCCCTACTCCATGACGCTGATTTTCAGCTGTTACGTTGCTGCTTTTATGTTGGTCTACGGTCCGAAAGATTAAATATCATATGCGGTAAACATGTAATTACTAAATAATGATTACTTTAAGACATACTCATACACTCACATCAAACTTAAATCAGTACCCGTAGTTAGAGTATTTTTTTTTTAAATTTTTAATATTTTAATATTTATTACCGTTTAAATATTCTGCTATATCGCCCACACAATATATGCGCTCATCCGAAAGATCTCGTGCTAAAGGCACAGGTAGGGTTCTCCCGATGTTTCTTCAACTTTGAAGCTGGTGATAATTTAATGTGATTCAGAAACGTGTAAATACTTCAGGAGTAGCAAAGAATCTGCGGTCGCTTTTAAATAGAATGTTTTGTATCAAGTATTTCACGAGCGGCAAGAACCACGTACCATTAGCATCAACTTGAATCCTATAAGTAAAAAAACAGGTTTTCAATCTTATAAAATAAATACGGAAAGCGTATCCACACCTGTCCGTGCCCTCATCGTTCATTAGGTCAACGGCAAACGTAATTAGATTAGCGTAACGCGCGATCGACCGGGGAGACGCGTCCAGTCGAACCTCTACCGACGCCGCACAATCGGATTACTCTCGCGGATTTGAACCCGTGACCCCGATTGAAGCCGTGAAATAATGCGTAACGTTCGTTTCACGTGGAAAAATCTGTTACTACGTCACTTCGGCGTTGGACTGAAATGGATTTTGTTCACGGAAATTCTGGTCGTATATAGTTAGTGACGTTTCTGATTTTGGTCCATGAGAAGGATATGTTTAGTATTGGACCACATAGTGACTATGATATCTAAGCGACTATGGTATGGTATTATGTCGGGTTTAAATCCTGTTTAGTCAGACATTTCAACAATTGAGATATTAAAATTGTTATTAATTGTATGCAGCTGTTTATGTATTCGTCTTCGTACTTGTATGTCTCCTTTCCATTACAAACGGAGTAGATCTGTATAAGAATATTACCTACAAAAAAGAATAGACAAGATTGTTGTACTCTTAAATTCATTTTTGTGCCGCTTTCAGTAACTTCATGTCCTTAAAATTGAGTTTGGATATTATACTAGGTATCTCAAGAGACTATGAATAATATGAGTGTAACTTTATAAAGGATCCTCAACTCCTCATTATTAACGTTATTTGTATTTCCCTTGCTAATCCTTCTTTACATTCGCTACCAGTAGTTAAGCCTCTCTTAAATTCATTATTAGCATACTTTAGTTCGCGAAATTATTACAAAAATAATATCGTTGTCAACAATTTTGTATTGCAGAAAAGATTTTCCAGACATTTTTTGACTCGGAAGTCTCTAGTAAAGTCTCAAAAATATCTACACTCTTTTATTAATAATCAATTGATTAATTGATTTATGATACAGGGTTTAGGTTCCAACTTAGATTATAGTCTATGTATTGGTGGACGATATATCCACCCTTTCATACCTACTTACATTATGTGTTGTAGAATATTTATTAATAGAACGGTACAAATAATATTATGTGCATGCTGATCCAGATTTCATATTAAAAATGATTTCAAAACGTAATAGAAAAAAAGGTTTAGACCTTTCACGTTTTTTCTATTATGTTTTGACTATCTACTGAAACTGATGTCAATCAATAGTTATTAACTCGAGTTTTTTTATTTTTTAAAGACATATGACTTTGGTATAAAAAGACCGATACGTATTCGTAACAAAATACAATTCATCACAAATATTCACTATCGCTGAAAAAACTATTAAAGACGTATTCTTAGGTCTGGAACGCTCGCTATTTCAACATATCTTATCTGTTCAGAGATAAAGTAAATTTGCTCAAAGAAAATGCTTCGGTTGAATTGAATTGAAATTTCATAATCCACTGAGCTTTAGATTTCAGTAAGGGCTTGTAAAAGTGAAAGCAAATAGGGGAATAATTAAGTGCCGCTCATGGACATCTGTAATCAACTTCATACAGAACATGGGTTCTATCTGAAGTCAAACATAGATGCGTTGCTACTCCCGAGGACTATGATGGTCGCCTCATGTAAAAGTGTGCCGAGCATCCTATGTTTCAGTCTAAGTTATAAACTACTATAAGCAATTTTCAACGTCGCGTAAGATTGTCGGCCATATTCGTCAATCATAATTGACAGGTACATTGATAGTGTTGTTTAGTTATTATAGTTTTGTTAGTATACAATTGTTTCGCAAGGACGTTTTGCAGTATTTTAATAATAACTATTGTAAAATTTTACAAGCAATTTTTAACACATTTTACCTAAGTACTTAATACATAAACTCGCTGTTCCTTGTTTCACGCTCCATCATTCTGGGAATAAAGTTACTCGTAAACTGCGGATATAAAGCGAAAACAGTCGTTTTAATTTTGCGTAATATGAAGCCACTATTCAGTCGAAATTACGTCATATAATAAAGAGTTGGTATATTCCGTTTAACGAACATTTACCCTGCATTTGTGTAATGCCCCATTAACTTTATTGTGATAGCTGCAGTAACTGAATGGTTCGTATGTAGTCAAATACGATATAATAATTTACAATGTGTACTTTTTCAGTATTCAATGGGCCTATTGTTTATGAGATTAAAGGAAGGGAGTATTTGTCTAATGACAGTAGTGCTTAAACGCTGCTTCGTTCTGGTCTTAGGTAAGGTTTTTTTTTATTGAAGTAGCAAACGAACATGCGGTCTACCTGATGGTAAGTGGTCACTGCCGCCCATAGACATTTGTAATCAACTTCATACAGAACATTGGTTCTATCTGAAGTCAATCACAGATGCGTTGCTACTTCCGAGGACTGAGGTGGTCGCCTCATATAAAAGTGTACTGGCAACCCTACCCTTCCATCGAAACGCAGGAAATACTTCACGCTGGAAATGTATGCGTAGTAAGACATGACATCATTCGCACTGCTAAGATTTTTTGGAAATTTGAATAATCTTAAAGTCTATACTAAATTTAATCTTTGATTCTTTCATACTACCATCATACTTTATTTCGTTTGCATGCATTAGCAAATCCTTCGGTGTTGCAAATATCCACAGGCGATAGTGAGTATTTACCAACAAACAGCATCTGCCTTGTTCTTCGATTTTTATGAATATAGGTATTATTAATAATAAAAGGATAGAATAGGATATTTTACTGTCACATACTTAAACTAAAATAAAGGTAGTAAAACCAGTGTAGTTTGACCGGGGAAGTACCACCACCACCCCTATGTCTAACGTGAAGCATTTCTTGCGTTTCGATAGAAGGATGTGGTTGCCGGCACACTTTCACATGACCATCATAGTCCTCGGGAGTAGCAACGCATCTGTGGTTGACTTCACATGGACACAATGTTTTGTATGAAGTAGATTACAGATATCCATGGGTGGAAGTGACCACTTACCAATAGGTGAACTGCATGCTCGTTTGCTACTTCAGTCCGATAAAAAAATAATAATGCCTAGGTACCTTAAAGATTTGATGTATTTTCTGCTCATTTTAAAATTACTATAATTTTCATGTAACGGAAACCATTCATAAAGATTGTGTAACAAGAACTGTGTTCTATATTTTTAAGTTTAATCTCATTGATGTTACCTTCCCTTAGATGATAACAAACATCAGTAAAAAATTAGGCAGTTATTAATTTAACACAACAAGTAACATTGGAAAGTGCCTAAAATACAATATCGATTAAAAACGTTTGATTGCTACAGGTTCAGTTGATCGTTTTTAAGAAGTCAGGCTATTTTTTTAATACAATTTATTGAATATACTGCTTTTGTCGGTTATGCGTTAAAAGAGTAACATAAAAATGTTATTATATGTACGTACATTTTTGTATATAAATATTAATTAACTTTTATTTTTGTAGGTACATATTGTTTTAATAATATAAAATTACCGACACACTCCCCCTTATGCTATGATCGTAGGCGCCACATTAAAAAAAATATGACACGGACAACTGAGACCGTTTCACTAATAAGTCATATGTTACAATGTGTCATAACCGCTTAAGCTGTAACGCATGCCAAATAAATATTTGTATGTATGTATGTAACATACATACAAACATCTATAGGTACTAGTGATACTTTTTTGGAAAGCACTGCAATTCAATATTCGCAAACATTCGCACATTTTTTGTGAATGCGAATATCTACAAACATGCGGATATTCGTTACATCAGCAATCTGTAGGTACATATACTTACATATATTTAGGTACTCGAAAAACATTATCCTACTTGTGACGCTATCGGGTAAAAACGAGGTAAACCCTGAGACTCTGTAAAGCTGTGATCACACCCACAAAAGCTGTACGTGGTCGAAACATAGCATAGGTTCATAGCACAAAAGTAAGATTATAATAATCGATATGCAGCTTGATCGTCATAACTCGCAATTTGATTATGGAATCATTTACAAAATGCCACCGAAATCAAGAGAAACATTCGTACAAAATATCGAACAATAGGTAGACGTAGATTTCTTCCTGACACATACGCGGACAGAACAAACATTCTCGAAAATACTACGGTATCTGGTCGATCCGCATCGTTGTGGATCCACTTCACTTCCGATAGATTTAAAAATTCCTTAGTTAATGAATGTAGTAATTTTACTGTCTATCCTTTTTTCATGAGTTTGAAGGAGCAAATGAGCATGCAGCCCACCCGATGGTAAGTGGTCACTGCGGTCTACAGACATTTGTAACCAACTTCATATATAATATGTGTTCTATCTAAAGTCGATCACATGCGTTTCTACTTCCAAGGACTAAGATGATTGCCTCATACAAAGTGAGCCGGTTACTACACCCTTCAATAAGCTTACCAGTGTAGTTCGGCTGGGAAAATACCACTGCCACACTTATTTCTAGCGTGAGGCATATTTGCTTTTCGATGGAATGGTGTGGTTCACTCTCCGGCTCACTTTCATATTAGTCCTTGGGAGTAGCAATGCATTTGTGATGGACTTTAGATAGAACCCATGTTCTATACGAAGCTACTTACAAATTTTCATAGACGCAAGTTTCCTATCTGATAAAAAAGTGTGGTGGTGTTTTCTCCCCGGTCGAACTGCACTTTTAAACCACACGCTTTCACATGTATGCCATGTTGGTTACGTGTGAATAGACCTTAACCCTCGGTTAGCATTTGAGCACACAAAAGAATGAATATTTGAACGAGTACACACTGCCGACACCACGTTGAGGGCCCTCGGAATTTAATTTATTCCCTCCGGTCATCACTATGCAACATTAGGTAACCGTGTCGGCTCTGAATGAATATAGTATTGTTGGTTTTCTCTTTTATGTAAATTAAACTGCGAACTGACTTTAATCAATGGAACAGTAAGTTTTGCCAGGTAGAACCACTGTAGTTCTACCGGGGAGGTACCATGGCTGCACTTATTTTTGGCGTCAAGCAATTCTTGCGTTTAAGTGAAGTGCCTGCCTAATATGCTTCTTCTACAGCCAAATATAAGGCAAGGTACTAGAGTTAACTTTTGTAACCAATGTCAAAACAACATGGCAATAAAAAAGAAAAAAGACAAACCAACTGAGTTTCTTGCCGGATCTTCGCAGTTGATATCGTGTTTCGATCCGGTGGTAGTGTAAAAAGATATATACGTAACTGACAATTTGTAAGTGCCTCCGTAGGCCTACGCCCTGTAGTTCCGGGATCAGAATAGGGCTACGGCATCCCCTGCCTGTCGTAAGAAGCGACTAAAAGGGGCTTCCGGGGTTGCAGACGGCTAGAGTGGGAGCTCGAACCGTTCGGTCAGGCAATCCCGAGAAGGACGGCGGTATGTGTGGTCGCATACCGTCGTAAAGACTAGACGGGGCGGTGGGCCCAACCGCCCATCTGGGAGGAGCCCGATGGGGCAACGCGCTCGGAGGATTCCGGTTGAAGTCGTTTCGAGATCTCGGAGTTCTCCTTTTCAGCGTCGAGGAGGGCCACCGGGGGGGATTTAGTACAGTAAAAATCCCACATAACCCTGCGTCGCTCCCACGGCGTCGGGTACCTTTTGAAGGTTTCCCCCTCGAAAACAAAAAAAAGGCCTATGCAAAGACATTTCATTTCATTTAATTTAAAGGGTCAGGTTGTCGACTCACTGTAACATGAGGCGACTATCTTAGTCATCGGTAGTAATGGTCTAAGCTCCGAATATAACATCGACCTTCACCGATCTGTTTAATAGATGAAAATTATCGATAGGTAATTTAGTTTATTAAAAATGATAAAAACAGGGGTTCCCTGATAAAAACTTGGCCAGGCTATAATTAATTAAAAATTGAAAAATGTTTTTTTTTTATTTATTTTTTTATTTTATCATTCAGGTTAACGAAAAAAATTTACACTAGCGGTAAGTACACAGCCCATAGGATATGCAAACGAAGGGTTGTTTATTCTTTTCCTGACGTAACGCTTGGGTTGCCAGTTGTAAACAGGTATTTCGCTTGTAGTTACTTTCAACTATTTGTTTAATATACAACACCAAATGGTTGAAATTTGTCCTCTCAATCGGGAGGTCCGAGGTTCAAACACAGGCAAGCGCCACTGATTTATGTGTGTATTAGAAATTAATTATCACTGCTTTTCGGTGAAGAAAAAACATCGTGAGGAAACCTACACACCCGGGAGTTCTTTAAAAAAATCAAGTTCTCGGAGGTGTGTGAAGTCTACCAATTCGCACTTGGCCAGCGCGGTGGACTATAGTTTAAAACTTTCTCATTCCGAGAGAAGACCCGTGCCCAGCAGTGGGACAATATTGGGTTGACGACGACCCAACATAAAAATAAACACTGAGATTCTTTAAGGCATGTCCTTCAAAAATCTCTAGCCAACTCATAAGTCAAATTAGCCCATTCCATTTTTTTTAAACAGGCATAAGTTCTAACACTAAAATAAGTAATTGTAGTACATTTTTGTTTCACGTTTTTCGCTCCAAAGCCATTCCAATGAATTTAAACTCATAACATAAACATAATCTACTTGAAGTTGAAGGCGAAATACATAATAACAGTCACGTTTCTTGTTTACAAGTATAAAACGTTTATAGTAACAGCAAGAAGCTGAAACAAATTGAGTGATTTAACTGTGGCAAGCCTCGCGTGTAATCTATACTAATCTATACTAATATTATAAAGCTGAAGAGTTTGTTTGTTTGTTTTTTTTTTTTTTTTTTAATAATAAAATTACAGCTCCACAGACGGATCGTCCGTGCCTTTTTTCATATAGCATTCATTTTGTCAGTCTTAGTGTTTTAGCTCCACTTAAGCCTCCGTTGTCACCATCATCCAGAGGGCGATGGTGGCAGCGTTGGCTTTACAAAAAACCTTAATATTTACTTACTCTATACATAGGACCTTATATATATATGTGTATAATAATACCTTATTTAACTTTTACATAATGATTCTGGTTATTTACTACATATATTTTTTTAATTCACATGGATAATATTGCTCTATTTCTATTTCTTTCCGGAGGCCACGTCGAGCTTGCGCTTAGCTATAGTGTTTATTGCATTTGGGTCCCCGCTGCGGATTGCCATGGAGGTGTTGTAGTCCTCCAGCCTTTCGTCGGTGACAGTCATAGCTCTTGCGATGAACTGAGCTATGGCGTCGTCGCTGCAATCGGTGTAGTAAATGCAGCTGATGGTATGACGCGATATTGCCACTACTGCGTGGGGGACACTGTCGTGCACTTGCAGGGGTTTTGAGGTGGTACGTACAATCACCACTGACTCATACGTTTGTCCCTGTGCTTCATGTATGGTCAGAATGCGCGACTCCTCCCCACTCCCAAAGCCCTCTTTCTTCAGACTCTCTTTCTCAGCTTGGGTGTGTACCAAATAGAGAGTCCTATCGAGGTTCTTTGGAATCTGCGCATCCGTGTACCTTTTCAGCTTGAGGGATCTCATACGTGGCGTGGACGAGTATATGCCGCTGTATACCTCGCTAAGGGCATACGCTACGTCCACAGGGTTCCTGTGCGTGCACAGCAGTTCTTGGCTAATCCCGGTCGAATGGTTCGGGCGGCAATATTGTAATTTGAAAAGGTTGTTACGCTCGATGAACGGGAGCTGGTTGACATCTCCGAGGAGCACCACTTTTATCGCTCCGGTAAGTCTTATCGCCATCACGATGGCCCCGAAATGGTTCATAAGTGCCTCGTCAACTAAGAGTCGTCTACAGCTTCTTTTTGAACCATTTACTAGTACTGAGGCCAATGTGCGTACTTTTGCTGCGACGAACTTTCCGGACATACCGGTTCGGTGGATGAGTCTCGCTCGGAGGTCCGTCGCTGCCTCCGTTGTGGTGGTGATGATTATGTCGTTTTTGTCCTGAAAGTGATTCACTATCCAAGTTGATTTCCCGCTGCCTGGGACCCCATTGATCCACGAGAATTCGGGTATATCCCATGTGTCAGGAGTAAAACCGCCGCAATCTCCAGATAGGCTGTTCGCCATCGCTAGGATTTTGTCGTCTAGCATTATTCTGGTACAGCGGGCTATCACAACTAGCGGATCATCAATAGGGGTGTGAAATTTCTCCCGGCCCATGCGCTCGCTCTCCTCTTCGTGCTTTGCAACGAATCCTCTGGTTGCGCTGGAAGCTGCCATGTGACTCCCAGTTTCTTCGCCCGCAATCGTCTGGGAGGTTTCGTTATTGTATATGGCAGCTTCTGCTTTCTCGAGTCTCTCTTTCAGTAGCCTGAGATCTTTATGGAGAAAGGATTGCATGATGTTATCGCATGTCCTTTTATTGTCCTCCTTTGTCGCTACTGTTAGTGCTTTGAACTCGAGAAATGCGTTTATAAGATGGTCCAGAGGCTTCTTAGCTTCTCGGAGGGTTGGCGGCTCGACCAGACCTTTGTCAGCTTTTGTCATGGCGGTCTTTGGCAGTAGTGAATCCCTTTCCGTACTTTTTGTCAGTGTAGTTTGTTTGTTTGTTTGTTTGAACGCGCTAATCTCAGGAACTACTGGTTGGAATTGAAAAAATATTTTTATGTTGAATAAACCATTTATCGCGGAAGGCTTTAGGCTATATAACATCACGCTGCAACTATTAGGAGCGAAGAAATAATGGAAAATGTGAAAAAAAAAACAAGGAAGGAGAATTATTCATCCTTGATGGCTTTCGTTGCGTACGCTGCGAAAACGGTTCAAGATACCAATATATGTATGAAAGAAATATTCCTCTTGAATGACTATGTATATGTCATGTATTTTTTAAGCGCAGGCGAAGCTGCGGGTTTCAGCTAGTATAAATATATATCAATGGCATGTGTTCAAGTAATAAGACTGTAACCTACACAAATATCTCATTTTATCATTATCCTACGGGTCTCCTCTTAGAGATGTCCAAACTGTCCTCAGTTTAGGCCATATTTGATGCCGCAAGGAAGCTGGGCAGTAGGTGAGGTACATAACACCTGAACTTCTGATCTAAAGCGGGACAACAGAGCATCGTAGAAGGATTTTCTACGCTCACATCAAATCCTCATAAACCAGGCCTAGGCAATGAGCGCGGAGGCGACATGTTTTTATTGGCCTCAAAAGGCCTTCTCACGCCTTCTTAAGGCCAATGTTCCCGTGCCCTTCTCAAAAGGAGATTTATTGCTAAGTCCATACTAGAAACTCTTAAGTTATGGCTACCAACTATGAGGCTACGGGAGAATTCGAAAGCAACTAAGCAAGTCCCAAGGCCTCGTCATTGGGAGTTAGGATGAAAATTGTGGGGTTTAAACCTCCCCTACCGGCATAATTCTCAGTCGCTGCGGACCTTACGATATACACATTTCTCAACCATTTTAAACATGTTAGACATTTTTATAGGCATAAAATGAAAACTTCATGTCTAGGATAAGTCCCGGATACCGAATATGAAGGCTATAATTTATAAAGTTCAGCTATCACATATTACATTCGACTTCCATGTCATTAAAAGAATAATAAGCAGTGTTTTATCCCTCTGAATGACAGCACTTGTACAGCCAAGGTTCTGACAACAAAGGCAGTCACCGCAAGGTCGAGTTCAGATCTTTGTAGTTTATTTGGGTCAGTATAAGCAGATATTATGCTTCAATTTGTTCTATCAAATACATTTAAATATAAGGTATGCATTTAAATATGCCAAGTCCAAATGTTGTTGTTGTTAAGGCTAGGAGTAAATAACTAAAGAAAACAATAATAGACATAATATTATATCGCAAAGGTATTAAATTAGATATTTTGTAAAATCTGCCCAAAATTGAGATTTGTGAGATTTATAAATTGCAACGAACCCAAAAAATATAATACTATTAAAATCTGTTGAAATGTACAAATGAAATATACATTTTTGGAGCCTAGCAGCCTAGCAAAAGTGTCTAAAAAAGACAGTCCAAAAAGACCATGTTTAATAAATAATACACAATTCCCGTCAATGGAGGCAACATTAAAAATAGCGGAACCGAAATGTGGAAAGAATTAGGGAAATGGGGAATTTAAATAGAGAATTCCGAAGAGCAGCGGAAAACAATTGAAGCGCTAGCTAGTAACCCCGCATTTATACGCGCGTAATTTATGTTGGAATGTGTTGAATAAACTTTCTTCTCCGTGTTATTTTAGTTCTTGTGAAATTCCAAGGATAGTAATTGAAATACCAATTACACAAACCGTCGTTACTATAACTAGTATTTTCTGATTTCAAGTTTCTTTCCAAATTCGTCATAAGAGACATCGCCGCTTCCAGTTTTAAGTCAATAATGCCATTTCCGAATCATTGCAATAAATACACGCTTTAAATAGTAGCAGTAGGATTTTCTCCTGCGTTGTGGGTACCATGGACACACACAAGACAATTACACGAACACCCAGACCCAGAACACGAATCTAAACTCATCATTCAGATACCTGTCTGGCCGGGAATCGAACCCGGACCCCATTGAGCGTCAGACCGGTATGGTAACCGCTGCGCCACGCGGGTCGTCCAACAGCATACCTGCTCATGACATTAGCTAAGTCTGTCCTTTCGGTGGTTGTTGCAGCACATATTATATATTTTAATATTGTAGTTTTATTCACGGTAATTTTTTTTTTCTTATTTGTGTCCATTTTGTTTTTTTTTTTTTTTTGTTTATGTGTTGTAACTGATCCGAATAAAAATTCATTTATTCATTCATAATTGTTTCAAATTCATACCACGAGACGTCGCTGTAAGTTTTTAAGTAATAGCATCTCCAAATCATTGCACTAGCTTATTAAAGTATACCTACCCCTGGTTTAAAATATCAGGAATATAACCTTTGCTAATTTTTGACGAGTTGCTTAACTTATTGAAAGTTAAATTGAAATTCGTAAGATCAACGGCCACTCCCCTCTGTAGGCAGTTGCTAAGTAGATAATACAGCGTTGAAAAAGTTATAAGAGCAGTTCAAAGCAATATTGCGAGCTGTATTGCAGGTTTTCTTTGATTATTTGGCTTTTTAGTCAAAGAAAGTTATAATAATGGAATACTTAATAACTAGCACGCATTTGTAGAGGCGTGTTTAATTTTGTCTATTCTACAAATTCTTTTAAGTTTAATCTTATTCTAGAGTTTAACTCTAGAGTAAGATTAAACTGATTTTGTCACAGTGATTTTTAATGGTGAGAAAGTATAACTTGGACATTATAATAGTAAGTATATGATCTTAAACTGATTCAAATTCTACCGATTTTATAGTTATATATACTTTGTACACTTTTGAAAATTTTGTGGAAAAACTCAAGTACGTACATACACATCCTTCACCAACAAACGTTATCCTTACATAATATTATACATATTTTTCAAAATAGCAAATAGAATCTCGTAAAACTAAAATGATATCAGGATTTCTCTAGGCAACTTATTTGTATAATTGAAATCGTCACTCATTCATTAAAACTTTAAATTCGCAGCGCGGAATTATAACAGATGCTGATGAAATAGGAATGACAACTCGTTCAAACTATCCCTCCTGGCGACATTTCATAAATTTGTACAACTGAAAATGTTTCTCGTTACATTTCCAGAGTATTACATTTTCAAATACGACAAAATGTTACGTCCTTAAAGTTTTAAGGTTGTCATACCGATTTTGTAGATTTAATATGCAGTAAATTTAAATAAAAAAGGGTAGTGCTGTCATTAACGATATTATTTCATCTTTAGCTTATAAAAACAATACTTGAAACATGTTTTGTACGTACAGTTAATAACTTGCCATACTGAGAATCATTTGATGCTGATTCTGTCTCTGTTCTGATTAAATCCAATATCCAAACATATTAAAACAAAATTTTCTTTCTACTTGACTCTAATACTCTAAATTACCAGTTCTAATGTTTAATTTATCATTAACTTTACAATTAAAGATATTTATCTGAAGGAGCGCAACCGGAACCCTCTAAGCGCGTTGCTCTATCGGGCTCCTTGCAGATGGGCGGCTGGGCCAACCGCCCCGTCTAGTCTTTACGATGGTACGTGACCACACATACCGCCGTCCTTCCCGGGATCCGAATGGTTCGAGCTCCCACTCTAGCCGCCCGCAACTCCGGAAGTCCCTTTTAGTCGCCTCTTACGACAGGCAGGGGATGCCGTAGCTCTATTCTGATCCCGAAACTACAGGGACGATGATAATATGACTACGAGTCAAACTTAGTAAAATCACGACAAATGATGTAACTGATAATTACGATGCATGATATAGTGTTGAATATCAGGAAACAAATTCGTTAGTTTTCGATTGATTTGATTGATCATGTTCTGCAGTTCAAAGCATTATCATTTTTCAAAACTTCGTGTGATATTACTCACTTATGTAAGGTTTTAACAATACTAGAGGAGACTGCAATGTACATTTTTCATTGTCCAACATGCTTGGAGTTATAAACAGATTTAAATAAAACGAGTTCAAAATAAAACGGATGGACATAAGTGGACCGTCGAAAACGCTCACAAAGTGCCTCTTTAAACTAAATGGAAAGGACATACTGTCGTCCATACTTGAATTGTTTCGCAAAGCAATTTCTTCTGTCACTTTGATGTACAATTCTATATTATTACAAATTGTTCATTTATCAAGCATGCCCTATATGTCTACAACAACTTATAGTGCATGCTGGTATGTTGCAACATTTATGTATCTTTCACGAAGAAAAAATGTTATTAATCTTATTTCTTTTTAATATTATAAACTTCACTGATATATGTATTAATTTTACTGTGTTGTTTAATTAAGTACTATGTAATTGTTTGTTTCCCAAATATAACAAAATAAAATAAAATAAAATAAATACGAAAGTTTGTAAGTGTTTGTGTAATGTTTGTGTAATGTGTTTGTAAGTATGTGTGTTTGTTATTCTTACGCAAAAATTACCTGTCATATTTCCCTGAGTTTTTTTTTACTATAATACATAAACTCAGAATATCACGTCACCAATGCACTCACCAGTATGTTCACACACACACACACACACACACACACACACACACACACACACACACACACACACACATACACACACACACGCGCGCAGGCACGCACACTCACACAACTAACTAAACTGTGTAAAATTTACTTTAGAATCCTAAGATTTTTAAGTATGTAACTTTTTTTTATTTTGTTTTAATTAATATATTTAATGGCTATGTACTAGACTACGAGAGTCACAAAACTATTCACCATTAAGAAACTTGGGCACGGGGAACTGGTGACCTGTATTACAGATTTACATATGTCTACATCAGGCACCAGGCTCTCACAACCAAGGTTCATAGTCGACCATAGTTTTAGCCTTAAGTTTTGATTAGATCTAAGTAACCTTGTGAGAGCAAATAAATTATTTATTATTATTATTATTATTATTAACTCCACCGACTGATCGTCCGTGCCTTTTTTCTCAATAGTTATTTTTTTAACTTAATTAGTCTTTCTTTCTTAGCTAAGCTAAGATTCTTCTTTTTTACATATAATTCAAAGTTATTGCATATAATTCTAAGAACATTGCACTCTAATTACATTGTTATTACTGTAATTTGCCATTTTAGTTCTTTCTGGAGGCCACGTGCAATTTACCTTGTATTTTCTATGATTTTTGAGTCCCCGCTATTATTTGCTACAGATTCCCTGAGATGTTATTAGTTAAGTTAACCCCCTAGGTTTGCTGCCACTTGGAAACTACAACAGGGGTATGTGGAGTCGAAAGTTTGAGAAACCCTGATTACCTAGATCCTAGATAAACCTAGATTAACAAATAGAATACTTATCTCCGTAATAGACGTGCCTAAAGGGGGCAATACCGTTTATATAATTATATTTTTTATATCTCACACTTATCGAAGCATATTTTAGTGACAATCCAATTTATTTCACAATTCTGTGTTCGAGACAGTAGATTCAAGTGTACGATCCAAATAGAAAAGTAGGGATAAATTTTCCACAACGGTATCAACAAACTCATCGATAGCTATCTAAATTGCAAATCGTCCGCATAGACAGTAAGCAATCTGCCTCACTAAGCCACTGCTTCGTTTACGACACAACCACAGTACTAGTATCTACAGTATTCTAACTTCTTACAAACACACGAAACGCAAGTTGTACCTACGCGCCACGATTTCGGTATGCACTTGGTACCCAACAGCTAGCAAATGTGCCTTAGTGGCGAGCGGGCGATGTGACGTTTTTTAAGCAGTGGATCTTTTTATTTAAATAATAATGTAGCGAAGAGTAGTTGTAAACTATATTTGGCTGTTTTTGATTGCTTTAATTGTGCATAAACACGTCCAGTGTTAATAATTTTTATTTTGGTTGGTAAAACATTATTCAGTGTGAAATTTATAACTATTATTTGTGTACGATTTATTATTTAGTCTCTTATATATTAAAAGAAAACGTTGTAAGGTAAAAAACCTTAATCTACTGAATAAATTACATAATAAGTAAGAAAAAAAGTCAAGTAAGTATACAGATGTATAAAATTCAGGTAGGTAGGTATAAAATTCAAGGACATGGCAGAGTTAGACTACGTATCATATTGATACTGTGACACAACTGTAGGCAGAATCGTCACTGCATATTTGCATATTAGGACGCTCCATCCGCGGTCACTACTTAAGTCGTTTATAACGTTAAATTGTATGTTCAACCGTGTTTCGTTTTGTCAAAAAGTGACATGCGAATTTATAGTATTCTTAATGTCAAATGGTCGCTTTTTTAAAATAGCGGCAACAGGATCCAGATATTACCTAACGTCGATTACAACTGCCTAGGAACTAAATTGAAGCTTAAAGATTGTGACACTCATAATATAATATTCATATCAAAATCTTACCAAATTGAAATATTTGTACTGCTCCTGTCTGTAGGCACAAACAAAAGTTTGAAGGTGTTCTTGCTTCAGGAAAAAATCCTAGACTTCCTCCACCTCCACAAATCCTCCTCCTCGCGTCGATGCTTCTGCTGTCATTGCTGAGGGTCGTGACCCCCTTCACGGATCACTTTTTTCTGGACTATGTTACGTTAACGGTGCCGGTTCTCCGCAACATGAAATGCATCATGCATGTTACTGTTGAGAATGATGCGGATTTCGTCCGATCAGCGCATTGGGCTTCGTCCTCTTGGTCTCTTCCCCTGGATTTTGCAATATATCAAGTTAATCTAATAAATCACAATACATAAAAAATATATCATCTGCCCAAGGCCATACAATTTGTTATTACAGAATAATATGATTGTTCTTTTAATTGAAATAGTGAACGGTAACTATCTTCAAGTTAATCTTTGTCGCTCTTTACTAAGCTGAAACAATTAATTAAAATTCTTAAGACGATCACAGATTGAATTAATTCTATCGTAATATAATCGGCTTAATCCATGAAGCCGAACCTTAGTTATATTATAAAGACAAGAGTTTGTGAGGATAGTTATATTTCATTTTATCAGATTGAAGTAGCAAACAATACATTCCACCTGATCGTAAGTGGTCACTACCGCCCATGGACATCTGTAGTATATTCATACAGAGCAGAGATTCTATCATGTTATAAATTACAGATGCGTTGCTACTCACAAGGACTAAGATGGTCGCCTCATATAAAAGTGTAATGGCAACCATACCCTTCCATCGAAACGCAAGTAAAGCTTCTTGAAATATGTGTGTAACTTTTTCATGCAAAAACTACTAGTCAGATTTGCTGACATTTAGCACCCATAGTGTATGAGCTGTAATTACACATGGGATACTTATTAACGTGGTAAACATGACCGAAGCGGACAGAACTGCGGGAAAAAGCTAGTAAAACATAAAAATGTTATGAAAAATAATATTATTAATATTCATAGCATCTGCTTCTGTGTACTCAGCGGTTCGTTTATAACACGCTTCTATGCGCCACTGTCATAGTTTTTTCCCGTATTACAAGCTCGCTACTCTAAGTCATTACTGTCTTTTCTAGATTTTTTGTTTCGAATAGAAACAGGGTATATAATTATTCTTTGCTTTATCTCATATATTTAAAGAAGTATCTTTATGACATTTATGCTGTTTATCGCATAAAAATACATATATTTTAGTTTAAAATTTACTTAAAAAGAGATGAATCTCTATCTCCAGTCACTCCATGTCCAGTCACATTTTAGTGATCGCAAACGGATATGTAAATGAAATTAAATTACCTTAATAATAAAATTGAATATGTATCATTCATCCATCCATCCGTTAGCCTTTTGAGGTCCACTGCAGGACATAGGTCTACCATAAATGGCGCCACTCCAACAGGTCCCGTGCCCACTGTATCCAACGCTTTACCTGTGAACCTTTTGCCTAAACGTGGTTGCCACTAGGGGACCTTCCTTTCTCATCGGTTATCGGCCCTACAAGCGATGTGGCCGGCCCATTGTCACTTCAGCTTGCTAATTTTCGATCATCCGGATCGTTTGTCCCAGATAAATCAATATCTTCGAGAGGAGTGCCAACAACTACTGATACGGGTGTGACAGAGGCATTAGACATGATTTTCGTATTGTCGATGTTCACCTTAAGATCCACCCGTTTTTTTAATAATAAAAAAAAAAAAAAATGTCCTGTGCTGAGGTCCGTCAGCGAATCTGCCAAGATGACTATATCATCAGCAAATAAAGGTATGTGACGTATTCTCCATTGATGGTAATGCCAAGACCTTTATATTCCATAAGCTTGAACACATCTTTCAGCGCAGCGGTGAACAGCTTCGATAATATGACATTGTTATGCCTGACTCCCCGCTGCAGTTGGATTAGGTTTCGTGCTTTGGTCGTCTACTCAGACTGACATGGTGGTCCTACCTATAGTCTATCTGGCATCGCTGAAGGGACTCAGAAGAATAAAATGTATATTTTTAAATTATAATATTGCAGTCACTTAAATTAAATTAAAATTATGATTGTACAATTAATTAGGGTTATAAGTACAGCTTCTAGCCGAAACACCTATTAAACAGACGCTAAAAATACCATTGACGCTCTTAAAGTCTTTATGAATAAATTTGAATAAATTTTAATTTGCATTTGAAAATAATTTTAATCAATTAAAATACATTCACGTATGGACAAACGTACTGCTTTATTATACAATAGCTGCGCTATAAACAGCTTCCTGGTATGAATAGCTACATTTTTTTGACCTAAATTTTCGCTTTTGCAAAGTAGGTTTCTGCCAAAAAGTATGTAGGTTAGTAGCGTCGGCACAAATCGGGCCCTTATGACATAGTTCATTTTGTACCCATATTCGGTCGATAGCTCAAGCTATTGAGCGCAGGCTACATGCTTGAAAGCTTTTGGTAAAACCCACACAAAGGGAGTTGTGGTGAGCGGAATTGTAATCGCAGTGTTATGTAACTGTGTTTAGTAAATCATTTATTACTTTTATGTAACATAGAAGTAGCAAATGAACATACAATCCGCTGTGTTATTGGACACTGTTATTAATATCACACGATCAGGTAGGACATCTGAGGCTACTACAGATTTGTTACTTCCCATAAAGAAATGTTTTAAGTGGTTCTTTCTCTTATGTGATTTTTTCTTTTATATTTACTATTTATTTGATTCTTGAGTCTTCTTCAAAGACTTCTTTCTTCCTTTTCTTCCATAAAGGCAGACCCGCATACCTTTGGTCACGTATATCATGGAAATGGTAGGTGGTAGAACCAGTGTAGTTCCGGGGAAATACCACCGCCACACCTATTTCTAGTGTGAAACAGTTCTTGCGTTTCGATGAAAGGGCGTGCCGGCACGCTTTTATAGGAGGTGACCATCTTAGTCCTCGAGAGCAGCGACCCATTTGTAATTGACTTCAGATAGAACCCCATATTCTGTATGAAGTTGCTTACAGATGTCCCCTGGGCATCAGTGACCACTTACCATCAGGTGGACTGCATGCTCGTTTTCTACTTCAATCTTATATAAAAAAATAACTATTCTACGTGTTAATGTAGATGATTCAATATGTGTGTGCCATTTTTCATCAAAACACGACTGGTAGTAGTAGTTTTGCTTGAAAAAATCACAAATACACATACGTCCTTTTAAACTTATTTATAATATTAAATAGATAAGAACGTTTGAAGTAGCATTCGTGCCTGCATACCTGATGGTAAGTGTTAACTAGGCAGAAACACGAGTAGGTATAAAGGTGCGGTGCTCCTAGAGTAGAAGCACGAAAGTTCTACCACCTTTAAATGTTTCATTGAACTTAGTTTACGTTATTTTTAGTTTAAAATAAATCATTAAGATTTAACTTCAATTAGCTAAGGCCGTAAAAAAGTGAATAAATTATAAAGACACCATAATAAATGGGTTAATTAACTTACCGGCTTACAACTCTGGGGGTTTACGATGAACATGGCTTCAGCAGTTTTGTAAATCTTTTTATATTTTACATTAATTTGTAAAAATGCAAAGAACAAATAAAACGGGTAACTTATAATTAGCGTGAAAAAACGTTTGAAAACGTGATTAAAATTTAAACTTTATTATATCTTACTAGCTGTCCCGACAAACGTTGTTTTGCCATATAAAAAATTAAAAAAAATGTTAAGGGTGGACAACCCTTAAGGGGTATGAAAAATAGATGTTAGCCGATTCTCAGACCTACTCAATATGCTTACCAAATTTCAGAGGAATCGGTCAAGCCGTTTCGCAGGAGTATGGAGACTAACATTGTGACACGAGAATTTTATATATAAGATTTACTTTTAACTTTTTATTTATTCTTACATATCTAACTAACGATGTTCTATAGCCTTCCCTTAATTTTGATTTTAAATACAATGCACGATATTTTAATACTCAAAAACTTGAATTTTGCCTTTCGCCTTAAGATATAAAGGATTAGTTAGTTGCATTGTGAATTGACTGAAGTCTTTTCAAAAGAACTTCAGAGTCTAAGTGTCTTTTATCACTACTAATTATCCTCCTATGGTATCCTCTGCGACAGCCAAATACATCTAAAAGGGTGCTTCTAGAGTTGCGTGCGGCAAGAAAACTCTTGAACCGTCCAGACAGCGATCCCGGGAAGGACGACGGTTACCGCCGCGCACAGTTGTAGGCACAAGTTGGTGTGTTGAGCTTTGATATCAATACATTCCTTTGGAGATCCCGAGGTTCTTTTTGCAGCACCCAGAAACGCCGCCAGGAGGTTTGTGTGTTTAAAAATAACACATACCCATCGGCGCTCCCATGATGAAACGTATTTGAAAGTCCACCTCGAAAAAAAAAATTGGTTCACCTCTGATATTTCAAATTATGAGCGAATAAGAAATTATAATCTGTTTGAACGACGATGAAAAACATTGTGAGGAAACATAACATCTATAATCGCATTATGTACTAAAACACTCCAAGTCTCAATGGTGTGAATGCCACTAAACTCTGTGTTCAATTGTCTTATGTTTGTTGACAACAAGCTTAGGATGCAGTTGCAAGCCACTATTGGAGCTGTATCGTGTTTATCTAACAAATATAACATCTGTCTATTTGTCTGTCTATAACTATTAAACAAAGAGATGTCTTGATAAATAGGAGCATTACGACATGTGACGCTGATGCCTATTGATGTGAAACTCAAAGTGTTTAAGGTTCGGTGAATTTAGACTTTGTTATTGACATTACAATGGCATTATAATTAGGAAAATAAAATTGTAGTGCAGCCTTAAAAAACTAAAAAAATAAATAAAATTTTGTAAGGGAAGAAACGGTATCACAACGTATATCGGCTACAGAAATACATCATCTGTGAAAATTTCAACTGTCTAACTATCACGGTTCATAAGATACAGCCTAGTGACAGACAGACGGACTAACGGACAGCGAAGTCTTAGTAATAGGGTTTCATGTTTCCCTTTGGGTACGGAACCCTAATAATCAGGGGTTCATCCTACCTTGTTTTTGTATCACTGTGTGTAGTCAGCCTAACTTGTTTATTTATTCAAGAGTCACCATTTATTCAATTTTGGCGTTGTCACTTGTATCGGATATCGTTTTGATGAAAGTTTTACCGTACATGACCAAGTACGGAACACGAGAGAGTGTGCGGTATGCGTCAAAAGCTTTTTGTTTGCATATATACTATTTAAACTGTCAATGGCAGCCCACGTTGTTCGTAAGACAAACAATCAGTGAGGTAGAAGAATCGTTAAAGTGGGGACCACGTCTTGCCAAAAGGCTTACATGTCGAACCCGATTAGGTGGATTAATGAAGTCATTCCTCACAAGAAGAAGATGGCAGATAATCGCTGAATTCAGATGAAACAAGTCGGGATGGCGCATATTCCTTATTATAAGCAATAAGTCAATATGATGCTGAGACAGACATTTTAGCTTAATACTGACATCTACACCGCAGCGGTAAGCCGCAGCCGCAAGCCGCATCGCTTCGTCTTTTGAGTCATTATTTATTCTCACCCTTTCACAGATCGAGTACAGTTTCGTCGGAAATGATTGATTTGAGCGGAAATTGGTTCCTCTCGCCTTCGTTACAAAGCAATAAGCGAAATCAGAAAAGATAACAAAGTCCCCTGATACATAAATCATCTATTTTTGTCGGAGCGATAAATCAACGGACACAAATACTTTTTCGTCCAACGCAGAATAAAATATTGACTTTGGTTCATTCATTACTTTTGTTGAACTCACATGAGCGACTACACAAATATATGACCAATTCTGCAAAAGTTGTAAAATATGACATATTATATAAGTTAGAACTATCCTGAGAGATGTCAGAACCAGTATGATTCGACCAAGGTGGTAACGTTCATGTGACACCCATACCGGTCGTTGTTGACGGCACCACCCTCGAAGTTTTTTTTTTATCTGAATGAAGTAGCACACGAGCATGCAGTCTATCTTATGGTAAGTGGTCACTGTCGCCCATGGACATCTGTAATCAACTTCATACAGTAAATGGGTTCCATCTGAAGACAATCACAGATGCGTTGCTACTCTCGAGAACTATGATGGTCGCTTCATGTGAAAGTGTGCCGGCAACCACACCCTTCTATCAAAACGTAAGAAATGTTTCCTGCAAAGAAAGCCTAAATCTTTTAAGAGTACATAATAAAATATTGCTTGCTTGTACTGCAACTTAATCTTATAGATTCACAAAGCCCCATATGTCTTATCTACGGAACCCGTTCCGTTGGACACAACATGAATGCAAAATAAACCGCAGGCTGCCTTATTGTACGTAATTCCTGGTATTACCTTCTATTCTTATGCTTGCACAAGAAGCTAATTAACCTGCTCTAATTATCCCCGAATGGATCCGTATTTTGCAAATGCAAATATCAATTTTGATTATGCTTTAAATTACGTATGTATAAATGCTGTCTATTATATTTGAGTATAATCTTGAAAATAATATTTTACAAAAACTAGCAGTAGGGAGAACTGGTTACTTGATGGAAAGTATGAGTGGGTCGTCTCCGGCGCCTATGGGCATTTCCAACACCAGAGGGTTGCCAACGCACTGGCGTTTTCGAAAAGATTATAATCCCCAAGACTTGGTGCTCCGGTAATGCTTTAAGAAGAAATTAATTATATATTTCGCGTGATAGTTAGACAAAAAAAAATTGCATAAAGAAAGTGTAACCCAGAATTAGAAAAACATTTCAGTCAATTACAAAATAATATAAAAATTTAAACTGACGTACATACACTAAACTAATAAATTTACTGAATTAATTAATTTTAAGACTAATATTCAAAGACTATGTATACTATTATAATATATGTAATATAGAAGTTTACAAAATAATTAAACAAAGATTTTTGAGACCGAAACCTTAGAATCGTTGTATATAAAACCAAAACTAAAAACGTTTTCGTTCAAGTATTTTTAGGGATAATTTAATTTTAAGTTAAGTTTAAAACAAAACTTGTTAAGTTCGATGAGAGGTGAAATGAATGTTAGGTTTCAGTTCGCAACTTCGAAAAGTTTGCTAACAAGATATTTAACACCTTTAATAAGTAAATATCTAATACTAAGCAGATTTTAAATGCCTAGTAAACAACAAATTACGAAAACGAAAAACTCTAGCGCTAAAACTATAATTGAAGTTTTTTTTTTCAATTTGACGACCCGCGTGGCGGAGCGGTTATCATACCGGTCTGACGCGCAATGGGCCCCGGGTTCGATTCCCGGCTAGACAGGTATCTGAATGATGAGTTTAGATTCATGTTCTGAGTCTGGGTGTGAGAAAATCCTAGTGTGGGGCTATGAGTGTAGAAAGCGTGTTTGAAAAAAATTAGACTTAATTTAACAAAAGTGTTCAATTAAGTCTAATTTTTTTTAAGAAGTTTATGTCAAAATAGTAGTAGGTTAACAATATGTAATAGTGATATTCGCATTCGCCAATATTCCCACTATTCGCGTTATTTTTCCACTGCTGAGCACGGATCTTCTCTCAGAATGAGAGAGTTTTAGGCCATAGTCCACCGCGCTGGCCAAGTGCGAATTGGTGGACTTGACACACCTCCGAGAACTTTTTTGTTTAAAGAGCTCTCGGGTGTGTAGGTTTCCTCGCGATGTTTTCCTTCACCGAAAAGCAGTGATAAATAATTCTAATATGCACATAAATCAGGTTTGAACCTTGGACCTCCCGATTGAGAAGGCAAGTTTGCCTGCACACTTCTTTATGAGGTGACCATCTTAGTCCTTGGGAGTAGCAACGCTATGATTGGGTTCAGATAGAACCGATGTTCTATATAAAGTTGTTTACAGATGTCTATGGGCGACAGTGACCACTTACCATCAGGTGGACTGCGTGCTCGTTTACTACTTCAATTAATAAAAAAAACTCTCGTTCTGTCGCAGTTGGGTAATAATGCTAAACATGTAACGTAAGATGAAAAATATTTCAGTGCATTACTTCGTGTCGCGTACCGCGTTTTAAATTAAAGTAAGTGTATGTGTAAATTGTATAATACACTTCTGCCCATACGTCGCACGCCCTGATGTAAATTAAATTCTCATAAGTAAAATATTTCATTATAAAAATGTTGAGCGTCTCGTGATTACTGATATAAGATATGGGTGATAATATTTTCTTGGATAAAATCTTTTTGGATATAACGCTCGCCGCTTTGTAATTTATTTTATTTATATAAAAAAGTAACAAGATATTCCGTAACGTACCTTTTCTTAGTAAGATAAAATTATATCCCAAACTTAACAATATTTTGTGATTCGTCACCATTTACACCACATTTATATTTTTGTCTTATAAAAACAACGTTAAGCGGCATTCTGAATGAAATTTGCTCTATTCAAGAGTGTTGTAAGGGAGAGACGCTTAGGGAACGCAAATACTATAATTCCAAGAAATCGGCCCGATTTCGTGAATGACCTTTCACCGGACACAGAATTTAAAGGGGATCACCATTTGAAATGTCATTTAACAAATATGTTATCTATTGAAATATAAAAAATGTAACGTCTATCTGTTTACCAAAGTATCTCTACTTATATTATGGTATACCTAGCATATCTATTTCTTGTGAAAAATGAGAACTAGGACGATATTTGTTTAACACTTACAGATATTAACGCTGTAAGACATTGAATAATAAATAATTTTATATTGTAACGTTATAAATAAATTATAACTTAAATTTATGTTAATTTTATTCATTAATTTGTCAGCCCTTTGCGTTTCACTGATGTGCAAAGGGCTTTAATATTTACCAATAATCACTGCACTGGGCACGCGTGTTGGTGACGCAGTAGGTATTGCTGTTAAGAAGATGCGTCTGCCCATTGCATTTTACTCATTGCCTTCTACGACATTGACACTTAAAGAAGGGGTTATGCTCTTTAAGAGAAATACCACATGGCACGGATATTTTACGCTTAAGCATGTTATACCTTATATTTAATATTTCTAAAAACCATTATTTTGGGTTCTATATCGTATTAAAGACCTCTAGAAATGGTTTTCACCTAAATTTATTCCATGTACAGACAGCGACCTCTTACAGATTTATTATAGTATAGATTTCTCTGTGAGAATAGTATTATTCTTTATATTGGACTAAACTGTCTTAGAGACTCGATTTGATATATACGACTCAAATCCCATCCAGCAAGTCTATATAATTTTGCTCTGAATCTTGCTTATCTCAGGAGCAATTTGGATATTCCAGCTCGATCTATTTATGTACAGAACACAAGCTTGTGTAACATCTAGGCATAATATAAAGGGTCTAAAATTATCCTACTAGGCTATCGGATCTAACATAAAAGTATTAAATACAGTGTGAAGCTACGTAAGCGGATTATATAATACCCAAACTCCCGGATAACCGGCCTCCGTAAACACTGTACCCGGTCTATACCGCCATAAAACTGGTAATCGACGGTATGGGATCCGGATTATAAGCAATGGGTGAAAAAGTACAGAAAAATCCTATACGGAAAAAATTGAGAAAAATAACCAGATATATAGCATTATTGTTTTAATGAAGTGCCGTAAAATAAGAATTAGTCTACATTTTCAGAGTAAGGTAGGTATTTGTATCAAGATGTTTATTTCATACTTTACGTTGCGACGCCATCACAAAAATACCACACAGAGGTAAAACGCATTTGTCACTACCCTCGGGTAAAACTATGAAAACTTGGTGGTGCTTGACTAGCAGTAGTGTACAACCCATTACTCTACTACTGCTGAGCACGGGTCTACCCTCAGAATGAGGCCACTGCGCTGGCCAATTGCGAATTGGTGGACTTCACACACCTCCGGGAACTTTTTTTTAAAGAACTCTCGGGTGTGTAGGTTTCCTCACGATGTTTTCCTTCACCGAAAAGCAGTGATAATTAATTTCTAATACGCACATAAATCAGTGGTGCGTCCCTGGGTTTTGAACCTCGGACTTATTGATTGAGAGGGCAAGTTTCGACTGCTCTACTAGCTCGACTATCAGTAGTAGTAGTTAATTGCAGTGTTTCGGCCATTGCGGCGGGCGACTAGTAATAAATCTTCTTTTTTATAAAACTAAAGTAGCTGAGGGTTCTATCTGAAGTAAATTATATATGCGTTGCTACTCTTGATGATTAAGATGACTATCTTAGTCATCGACTAAGATAGTTTCCGCCAAAGTGAGGTAATATAAATCTATTAACTTTACACAGATTAGATCAATAATGACCAAAAGGCTTTACCTACCATCGTTTTCTCTTATATCACAGCAGAAAGAGAATATCTTGTGTCAGTTTGTTTACTTTGTGTGCTTTAAAGCTATGCAAAGCTGCGTCTGCAGATAATAGCCTCCCTTAGTAAACAATCTCGCTATCCGCTCTACACCGCCATAAAACTGGATGTAGAGTCGACGATTCCTTTCTAAAAAGGTACTGTTGGACGCTATAAATATTTTATAGTTGTATATTATCAGAAACGTTCGTTTGTAAGTATTTACCGAGCGCATGACCCATTTTATCAGGTGATAAAGCTTGTGTTAGATTCGGAAGGTACAACCGCCACATTTATTTTTAGTGTGAAACAGTTCTTGTGTTCCGTTGGAAGGATGCGGTTGCTGGCTCACTTTTATATGAGGCAACCATATTCGTCCTCAGGATTAGCTACACATTTTTGATTGACTTCAAATAGAACCCGTGTCCTACATAAATATGCTTACTGTGGTCCATGGGCGGCAGAAACAACTTACCATCACGCTGTCTGTATGCTCATTTGCTGATTTATTCGGATAAAGAAACCCAAAGATACACATGATGATACACTTTTTTAGATAAACGTATTTTGCTGATTGTTTGCTCATTTGCTGCCTACGGCACTACAACCCTTTGAGTTTCTGGGCCTTCTACACGATTTCCACCCACTTCGTTCTATTCGTCGCTACCCTCTTTCAAGCTGAATTCCTGTCCATGGATCTTAAGGGCTTCTACAATACAGTCCTTCTATCGCTTCCTGGATCTTGGGTACAACCCATTATTGTCACACTACTGGGTACGGGTCTGCTCTCAGAATGAGAGAGTTTTTTTTCCGTCTTACGCTTCCTGGGTCTTGCACTGGGTCCTTTCTGCAGCGGTATCCAGTCACTGATAATTTCGACTGCTGTAGCACTATCCATCTTTCTATATGTCCTGTGCGTCGCAAATTTGCTGAATCTAACTATTGTCTGTTTTTTGTGGCTTTGTAGCTTCTCAGAGAAGCATGTCTCCCTTAATCTTCTTTAAATGCTAAGATTAATGATGACGATGATAATATTTAGATTGGCGATAGTGATTCCGAAAGCAAACTACAAAGAATTGTATTGCATTTAAGGACGGAACGTTTCAAAAAGAAAATAATAATATTACAATACAAACATATTTTTCATTCAATAACAATAAGCGCCAACTTCGCGTAGAAGTTAAGAAAATTCATCCGCAGAATAATATTTCGTTTGAAAATACCAAACATTGATACTGCGCAGTTCTAAACATTCCCAACTACACGTTTGTACACGAAAACAAAGATGAAAACGGGAGTTTACGAGCAAACAGATCTTCTCAACTCAAATAGTAGTCAGTGCTTACACGGGACTTGGTAATACCTACACAACAATAATACGGAATGCAATATACCTAATGGTATACCTATAGTTTTAATGGTAGCTGTGTATAAGTATTAGCAGTGATAACTAGTGATTGTAAATTTGCAAAATAAAATTTCTTTGTCTTGTATTTAATGTTCGAGTAACTGATATTCACACCTGATTGTTCAGTGACGTCTTTTTAAAGAATACTTTGCTTATTTTTAACTTTGTGTATTCGTTTTTGTGTATTTCCGTGGCAGCCACAATATAGGATAAAGTTCTAGTGTGGGACTATGAGTGCATAAAGTATTGTATGTATAAGTAAATGTTTTAACTCTCGGCCACGAAACATACGTTTAGTACTACAATCAGTGTTGAGCAAAATTTCGTATATTTTGCTAAATATGCAGCGAACTTTTGACGCATATAAATGACCAAAACACGGAAAACGATACGCACCATATATGAAACAAAAAATCAAATTAAAAAATATACCATCTTCATGTTTATATTTGAATAGAATTAGCCGTTCTAAATATTTTTATTTCACAATTTAATTCCTTGCAAAATTATCGGGAACACCGTATTCTCGGCAGTATGTTAGTAGGTCGGTGGAGTGTATTTGACAAGCCACAATATTTCGCCCAGTGGCCCATTTGCAACGCTACATATCCGAGAATTATATAGGTTATAGTATAGAATTGCAGTTCAATTTTTTATCATTAAAAGTAAGTAATAAGCATATAAACTATATTAAACAATATAACTTTGTAAGGAACTTTTTGAAATGTCAGTCTCAACATTTTAAAATGAAATACTCTTTGAGGTTCATTTCCTGAATGACTATTGCTAATATTAACGTTTCAACTTAATCTTTGGGTAGCACCGTATCTGTAGTTTCAGGATCAGAATAGGGCTACGGTATCCCCTGCATGCCTAGGAGGCGACTAAAAGGGGCTTCCAGGGTTGCAGGCTGCTAGAGTGGGAGCTCGAATCGTTCTGTCAGGCGACTCCGGAAAGGACGGCGGTGTGTGTGTTCGCATATCGCCGTAAAGACCAGACGGAGTGGTGGGCCCAGCCACTCACCTGGGAAGAGCCCGATGGAGCAACTTTCAGACGACTCCGGTTGCGTTCCTTTGGAGATCCTGGAATCCGTTTGTACCGCTGAGGACGGCCACCGGGAGGTTTTAGTGCGGTAAAATTCCACATAACCCTTCGTCGCTCACACGACGACGAAAAAAAACATCTATATTATACAGAAGAAATCAGCAGTCCACTTAAGGGGCATTGGTTAAACGTCCATTTTCATTTGTAACTATGTCTATATAAAACGTAGATACTATATGAAGTTCACTAAGTACGCATTGCTTCTCTTGAAGACTAAAATGATCATCTTAATCTTACACAATCATTCAATGAAGTGTAATCTTGCTTTATTCTATACATAAGTGTTGCCATGGTACCTCCTTCCTCGAATGATACTCGTATAAAGACAGATATACTAGCAATATTTTCCTTAGTCGAAGGTTCAGTGACTTTTCCTAAAATATGTGAGATGACGCAGGTGCTCAAAAGTAGGACACAAAAAAGGATTGTAGCCGTCCTATCAAAAAGACAATACAGAAAAATATATTCAAACTGCAGACAAATGTGGACGGTTCTCAATAATTAAAACGATTTAATTTATATTTCCTTTGCCTTTAAAATTTTAGGATTTGGCAATTTTTGTTTCTCATCTTTACAGCTGGTATAAAAACCAACCGTTCAGCACAACCTCTTAGAGGCAAGCTAGCGAGTGCCAAATGCAGTATCGCTATCACGGGCTAGTGCGAAATGCATCAACTAGAGAGCCCCTTTTACAAAGTGCCGTTCTACAAACACGTTTGTATAGCGATACAGGAACAGCAGATTCCAGTGAGCAAACAAATTTCGATCGTTTTAATTATTCACACCATAACTACGTCACGAGCAACAAATTATACCCAGCGCTAAAATTGGAAATGGTTATAAAGAAATTTAGAAGATTAACAAATTATTCTATAAAGCTGCTACTGTCGGAAATTGGCAAAAATCGTTTCTTGGTTCTCTTCTGCGGTAAGTGATATATGCTTGTTCGAAGTTTCATGCTTCTAAGCGCAATGGTTTACGACTTGGCTATGACTGTAGGCGTTCATGTGTGATGGAAGGGTCCTATTTTTTTATTTTTCTCAAAAATTATACTTTATATCACGTACATTAATTCGAGGTATCTTATATAGTCTTTAGTCATTTTCTTCACGTGTATGCCAATACACATTATGCTTAACAATATGTATGCCATCGCGGTAGTTATTCACAAAATAAGGTTATGGATGGATAGATCATAAATAGTTTAACTATTTACTGTTGAATATTCGAATTGATTCTGATTATTCATTGATTTATTATACAGATTTAGCTATGCATATTTAATACTAGCTGTACCCGCCGCTTCGCCCGCGTGGAAATTAGTATATAGCAAAGTTTCTCCCGCGCAAATCTCGACCCCGTTAAAATTCTATGATAAAAAGTAGTATATATTTTTTCCATAACCTTTTCTAGCCTGATGGGTGGTTGCACCATTTTGTTCACTTATAATCTTACTCAGAAATTTAAGTCCGCTAGGATAGTATTTTCCAAATCGGAAAAGATTCAATCTTTAAAATCGATGCGTTTTGGTTTGAATGTGGAGGAGTTGATTTAAAAGGTGCCTCTAGATCATAGATAAATACTAATATATTAAAGACTCTTGATATTGTTAATGTGACCACTAAGATTGTAAATTAGTTCAAAGAAAGGCGGTTTACAATATTCTAATTCGTCTAATTTAAAAAAATATTTTTACTACTTTAAATTAGTAATACATACTTTAAATTATTTTCTTCACTCTTTGTTTGTTCGGGTAATCACCTGAGCGGCTAAACACATTTGGATGGGATTTTTACTATAGAAAATGTTATGGAACAAAATATATACTACTTTTTATCATAGAATTTCAACGGGATCGAGATTTGCGCGACAAAAACTTTGCGATACACTAATTTCCACGCGGACGAAGCCGCGGGTACAGCTAGTTAAACATAAAAGGCTTTTACAATTAATACGAATAGGGCGCACCCGCTCGCAGGGCGCTGCCGCGCCCTGCTCGCTTGGTTTTTATGTTTTCTTTTATGTTCCAACCTAACCTAACCCATCCTTTATATAAAGCTACACCTAAATCCAACTCTAAGTATAACTTGACAATACTCCTGCATTTTCAGGATTTAGATATTCAAAGTGAAACTTGATCATTTTGGATTGGATTATAATGTATTGTAATCAATAAGTACCAAACTCATACGGCTTAAGCAGACTGAATACCTAGATTATCAGGGTTGATGACTTGAAGTTTAATTTATTATTTACATATCAATTTAATGAGTTGTCATTAAAATTACATTATACTACCTGTGACTACCTTTTATAATTTAAGCTAGCACTAAATACCCCATCATCAGGTATCATCTAGGAGGAATTGAAGGTACAAAAATCATCCTGTGTCTTTCCTTAGTAATTTTATTACATATCCGAAAGCACCAAATAGCCAACACCTATGGCTAAAGCTGCAGTACCCTGCAGGGTTGAGAGGTCGAATTTTTTATATGCTATGTCTTTGCTTAGTAATCTTATTATATATCCGTAAGCACAAAATAGCCAACTCCTAAGGTTTAGGCTTGAAGTCCCCTCCATCATCAGGGTTGAGGAGTTGAAGGTTAAATTTTTCATCTTACATTTTTGCTCAATATTCTTATTACATATACGTTACCACCAGTTGACCAACTTCTATGGCTTAGGCATGCAGTACCCTGTATCATCAGGGTAGAGGAGTTGAAGGTCGAAATTTTCATCTCGTGTCTTTGCTTACAAATTTTATTACATCCCTGTAAGCACCAAACGACCAACTCCGAAAGTTCAGGTTTAAAGTACCTCTTTATCATCAGGATTGAGGAGTTGAAGGTCGAAATTTTCATTTTGTCTTTGCTTGATAATTATATCACTTACCTGAAAGCACCAAATGGCCAACTCCTACGGTTTAGGCTTGAAGTACCCTTGCATCATCAGAGTTGAGAAGTTGAAGGTTAAATTTTTGTCACATGAATTTGTTTAACAATCTTATTATATATCCATAAAAACAAATTGACTTCTACGGTTCAGGCTAGCAGTACCCCTGCATCATCAGGATTGAAGAGTTGAAGGTCAATTTTTTAGGAAATATCTGCTTAGTAATCTTATTCTACATTCTACTCAATTGGACTCCTACAGCTTAGATTTGGTCGAGTATCGCTAATTTCGTTAATTTGCTTCAAAGAGTTGAAGAGTTCCATGACTTTGTTATGGATCCTATGACCAGAACCTTATCAAACTCTCATCAAAGTACCCTTGAAGTACATTTTTTCAAACAAAAGAAAAATCATCAAAATCGGTTGGCGGGAAATTGAATTATTCGTTCAATTATCGCGCACATCGTTAATGCAAATATCAGACTTATGCGCTGTTCTTATGGATGCCATTGTCAAAAGTAAACTAAAAAAAATGGGGCCCCATGACACGCACTACCTTTCAAATGCCAAAAAAATCATCCAATTCGGTTCACCCAGTCCGGAGAAATCGAGTAACAAATAAAAAAAAATGCAGACGAATTGATAACCTCCTCCATTTTGGTAGTTGGTTAAAAAAATGGGAGCCTACGACACGCACTACTTTTAAAATCAAAAAACATAATTCAAATCGGTTCAACCAGTTCTGAGTAATCGGGTAACAAATATAAAAAAAATACAGACGAAATGAGAATCTCCTCCTTTTTGGAAGTCGGTTTAAAACGATTAACATAAAAATCAAAGCTAAATATTAAATTTTATTGAGGTGGCCTCTAAATTGGCGGACTTTCATACAAACTTACATCCCCTATTTGGGTTAAATTAGGGGGGGGGAGAATATCAGAAAATACATTCTTAGCTGACGTCTACGTCATAAAAGGAACCCCTAGTGAAAAATCATATTCATATCTTTAGCAGTTTAGGCTCTGCGATGTTTATTCAATAGGTGAGTGAGTGAGCATCCTTTCGTTTTTATATAAGTATTTAGAGATATAGATTTGTATAGTATCAAATAACATAGGTATACACATAACAAATAAAAAATACACAACAAATACACAAGAAAGGAAAGAATTTTACAGACCATAACATATTTAGTTTCAACCAATTCAACTATGCAGTTACTTATCTTATTGACACTTATCGAACACAGAACAAAGACTGCGTAGTTTTAAATTGACATAACTTTTTTATTTATAAACCGATTTACATAAAATAAACACTAAATGTTAAGTGAAGTTTCCCACAATACATCAGTGAAAATTATATTCAAATTGGATAAGCCGTTCCTGAGATTAGCGTTTTCAAACACACAGACAAACAGACAAACAGACAAACAGACAAACAGATAAACAGACAAACAGACAAACAGACAAACAGAAAAGATTTCTAAAAACCATTATTTTGGGTTCTATATCGTAATAACGACCTCTAGAAATGGTTTTCACCTAAATTTATTCCATGTACAGACAGCGACCTCTTACAGATTTATTATAGTGTATTATAGTGTATTATAGTGTATCGTGTATCATGTCATCGGATGATAGCAATGCGCATAAATTAGTTTTCTCTTCTGCCTCAGACGGATTAAGTAGTAACGACAGCTTTGAAAGTATTCCTCCATTAAACGAAACGCTAGATTCTTACTTCTCAGATGTAGTGAAAAATTTTAATGTTGTCCATATCAATGCACAGAGCATTCCAGCACATTACCCCGACTTGTTGTCAACATTTGATAGCACACATATTCATGCTATTCTAATTTCAGAATCATGGCTCAAGCCATGTCTTTCGTCTACAGCGTACTCGCTTCCTGGGTTTCATTTAATCCGAAACGACCGCACTGTTCGGGGCGGTGGGGGAGTTGCAATTTACCTTCGTTCCCATATTCCATTTTCAATCGTAAGTATGTCTCAGCAGGGTGTTTCTGGGAACGAATCGGAACATCTTTTTCTGGAAGTCCAACTTTCAAATGCCAAACTACTCCTTGGCGCTTTTTATAGTCCTTCACTCAGCATCGACTACTTTGCCTGCTTAGACAAACTGCTTGAAGACCATTGTCCTCTTTTCGACCATACAATTATTATGGGTGATTTTAATACTTGTTTACTCAAGCAGGATGTCAGATCTCATAAATTAAAGTCCTTAGTCGATGCTGCTAATCTACATATTCTACCTCTTAGCGCAACACACTTCTTCCCTAACTGTGACCCCAGTTTGCTTGATTTAATGATTGTATCATCATCAGATCATGTTGCAAAGTATGGTCAGTGTGCAGCTGAGGGCTTCTCATACCATGACCTTCTTTATTTGTCATATAAAATCCGAACTCCAAAAGCTAAGTCAAAAATTCTATTTCAGCGTAATTTTAGTAGGATGGACGTTGAAAAACTCCGAAGTGATGCTACTCATATTGATTGGGATGTGATAGGAAGGGCGAACACTGTTGACGAGCAGGTGGCACTTTTTAATTCTTTGCTGATACAATTATATGACTTACATGCTCCTGTTCGTCCAGTTCGAATACGTCATCCACCTGCCCCATGGCTTACGGATGAAGTAAAAATGCTTATAAATAAGAAAAATTTGGCCAAGTCGAAATATAAGTCAGATGTTACCGAGGTTAATTTTGAGCGGTACAAATCCGCAAGAAATCGCTGCAATATGGTGTGTAGAGATTTACAACGACGCCATATCCATAAGTCTGTTCAAAATGAAGACCCAAGTAGGGTATGGAAATTTCTAAAAACATTAGGAATTGGGAAATCACCTAAAAGTTCTCTCCCGCACAATTTGGACTTAAACAATTTAAATTGTCATTTTTCCGCCACGTCTTGCATTGATAGCGAAACTAAAGCACAAACCCTAAATAACCTTTCACGTATTCCCATTCCAAACTCTTCTTTATTTTCATTTAGTCAATTTTCCGATCGTGATGTTGAGAGTGCAATACTGTCTATACCATCTAATGCGGTCGGTAGTGATTGCATTAGCCGTAAGATGATCGTACCTCTCCTTGACATACTGCTTCCTCATATTACGTCCATCCTAAATAGTTCCATCCGTAATAATTTATTTCCATCTTCCTGGAAAGATGCTCATGTTATCCCCTTACCTAAAAAACCTAATCCCTCCGATGTCGCCCATTTTAGACCCATTTCCATACTTCCTTTTCTGTCCAAAGTCCTTGAGCGCCTTATACATAAACAACTAAGTTCCTTTATTTCCAATCATGCCTTATTAAATCCTTTGCAATCCGGTTTCCGTCCAGGTCACAGTACGGCTACTGCCCTATTGAAAATCACCGACGACATACGCATGGGCATGGACAATCAACAGTTAACGGTTCTGACGCTGCTGGATTTCAGCAACGCGTTTAACTCAGTAGACTTTGATGTCCTCTTAGGGGTATTGCGTTCTCTCTGCATATCTCCGACGGCTATTGATTGGTTTCATAGTTACTTGCATGGGCGCCGGCAGCGTATTCAAATAGATAACAAATTCTCGAATTGGTCAAATACGAATGCTGGCGTACCACAAGGTGGCGTGTTGTCTCCTCTCCTCTTTGCCATTTTCATTAATTCTATTAGTCTCCATCTCACTTCGCTCTACCATCTATATGCAGACGATTTACAAATTTATAGTCATGCCACTCTGACCAACTTACACAGTGCCATCACAACAATTAATGCGGATCTGACTTATATTTCGACCTGGAGTAAAACTTATGGCCTCCAATTAAATGCCTCAAAATCTCAAGCAATTATTATAGGGAGTTCGCGACTGGTCTCTAAGATCGAGTGGCACCAGTTACCACCGATTACTTTAGACAACGTTACCATCCCTTACAGCACTACTGTTAAAAATCTTGGTATCTACATGGACCAACATCTTTCATGGATTCCACAGATTACTGAGGCTAGTAAAAAGCTGTTTGCTTCGATAGGCTCCCTCCGAAGATTGAAAAATGTTTTACCCATCCCCACTAAAATCACGCTTGCTCAGTCTCTTCTTCTACCTATACTTGACTATGCTGATGTGTGCTATCCTGACATCACGGAGGAGCAATTAAATAAACTTGAGCGTCTTCAAAACTTGTGTACAAGGTTCATATTTGGTTTACGAAAATATGACCATGTCTCTGAATATCGCACTAAACTCAAGTGGCTCCCAATTCGCCTTCGCCGAAATGCTCATATTCTGTCTCTTCTTTACTGTATACTATTTAATCCGACTTTCCCTCAATATCTCAAGCAACGTTTCCAATTTCTTCACCTATCCCATGACCGATCTCTTCGCTCCACTGAAAACCTTTCCCTCTTCACTCCTCCCCACTCAACTTCCTTCTACAAAAAATCCTTCACTGTTCTAGCTATCCGTCTATGGAATTCCCTTCCTGTATCTATTCGAAAAGCACAATCTTTATACTCTTTCAAAAATCTCGTAAAATCCTACTACCTTGAACTCTAACTCCCTCTTTACTCTTATTTAATAATTATGCTTTTCCGGTATCCCGTTTCTTCATCTTATGTAGTCTCTCTCCTATCAGTTCATTGCTATCATTGACTGTTTATTTATTCTTTAGCTCTGTTTTTGTTGATTATCTACCTAAACTTTTCTTATTGCACCTCACCTTTCTATATCACTTACTATAACTCCATACCTTTAGGTCGTCTGGAAGAAATCGCTGTTTAGCGATAAGACCGCCTTTTGTATTGTTATTTAAATTTTTGTGTTCTATGTTATCTTTACTGTTTGGTACAATAAAGAGTATTATTATTATTATTATTATAGTATAGATTTTACCATCTATTAGCAAGGCCTTTCATAGTTATAATAATGGATTAATATAACTATATGTATAGGTAACGGCGGGGCAGGGGGTGCTAAGAATCTCCGGCAGAGATCCGGCTACCACAACCGACGACTTCTGCACCTGGCAACATACAACACCAGGACACTGAGGACCGACGAGAAGATACAGGAGCTGGAAGAAGAGATAGACAAGTTAAACTGGAGTGTTTTGGGATTGTCTGAAGTCCGAAGACAGGGGGAGGACACGATAATCCTCAAATCTGGAAACTTGCTCTATCACCGGGAGGGCGATCACCTGTCCCAGGGTGGTGTCGGGTTCCTCGTCCACAAATCCCTCGTGAACAACGTTGTAACAGTCGACAGTGTGTCGTCAAGGGTAGCGTACCTTATACTCAGAATATCTAAACGGTATTCGCTGAAGGTCATACAGGTATATGCGCCGACTTCGACACACCCAGACGATGAGGTTGAGGTCATGTATGAGGACATAAGTAGAGCCATACATACCTCAAAAACCCATTTTACCGTTGTCATGGGGGATTTTAATGCAAGACTAGGCGTGCGAAATGGTGACGAACGGAGGTTGGGGCCCTTTGGAATTGGACAACGTAACCACCGAGGTCACTTGCTTGCCAACTTCTTGGAGAGGGAAGACTTCTTTATGATGAACTCTTTCTTCAAGAAGAAGGCACAGCGAAAGTGGACTTGGATAAGTCCTGATGGTTCCACTAAGAACGAGATAGACTTCATTTTGGCAGACAAACGGCACATATTTAATGATGTCTCAGTGATCAACAGGGTGAAAACCGGAAGTGATCACCGGATGGTAAGAGGCACATTAAATATCAATGTAAAGCTGGAACGGTCACGCCTGATGAAGTCTACGCTCCGACCAACACCTGTCCAAATCCAGGGCTCCGAAGAGTTCCAGCTACAGCTCCGGAACCGTTTCGCGTGTCTCGATTCTTGCGTTTCTGTGGACGAAATTAACACCAAGGTAGTAACAACTGTCCACGAGGTGGGGTCTAAGTACTTTAAGACCCACTCCAGTGGTGGCTCTCAGGTTCTCTCAGAGCATACTCTCGGTCTTATGAGGGAAAGGCGAGAACTATGTGTGCAGTCTCCAACCTCAATGTCGAGATACAGACTGCTCAATAAACAGATCTCTCAGAGTAGGCGACGCGATTGGCGTGCTCACAACACCCGACGCGTAAAAGACGCTATTGAGCGAAACCGGGGCTCAAGAGTGTTCGCCAGGGATCTGTGCGTTGGGCAGAGCCTGCTGACGAGGTTGAAGACCGAATCGGGCACCGTAGTTTCGTCTCAGCCCGATGTTCTGAGAGAGATTGAGAAATACTACGGACAGTTGTATGCTTCCGCACGAGATCCCGTCCGTAACAAGGCGGACGACAAACGTGCCAAACTGACCCGACACTATACTGAGGACCTCCCGGACGTCAGCCTGTACGAGATTAGAGAGGCTCTCAAACAGCTGAAAAACCACAAGGCACCGGGCGATGACGGAATCACAACAGAGCTGCTAAAAGCTGGCGGTAAACCCCTCCTAGTGGCGCTCCAAAAGTTGTTCGATTCCGTCATTACTAGCGGGACAACCCCGGAAGCGTGGAGCAGAAGCGTAGTGGTGCTGTTCTTCAAAAAGGGCGATAAAACCCTGCTGAAGAACTACAGGCCCATTGTGCTTCTGAGCCACGTGTATAAGTTGTTTTCGAGAGTCCTCACTAACCGTATTGCACGCAGGCTTGACGACTTCCAGCCTCCCGAACAAGCCGGATTCCGAAAAGGCTACAGCACCATGGACCACATACACACGCTTCGGCAGATTATACAGAAGACCGAGGAGTATAATCTGCCGTTATGTGTTGCTTATGTGGACTATGAGAAAGCCTTCGATTCTATCGAGCACTGGGCGGTGCTGGAGTCCCTTCAGCGATGCCAGATCGACTATAGGTACATCGAGGTGTTGAAGTGTGTATACACAGCCGCCACCATGTCAGTCCGAGTACACGACCAAAGCACGAACCCCATCCAACTGCAGCGGGGAGTCAGGCAAGGCGATGTCATATCGCCGAAACTGTTCACCGCTGCGTTGGAAGATGTGTTCAAGCTGATGGAGTGGAAAGGTCTTGGCATCAACATCAATGGTGAACACGTCACACACCTTCGATTTGCCGACGATATAGTCATCTTGGCAGGTTCGCTGACGGACCTCAGCACAATGCTAGGCGACCTCAACAGTGCCTCACAACGGGTGGGTCTTAAGATGAACATGGACAAGACGAAAATCATGTCTAATGTCCATGTCACACCCGTACCGGTAGTTGTTGACGGCACTCCTCTCGAAGTTGTTGACGAGTACATTTACCTGGGACAAACGATCCGGATGGGTAAGTCCAACTTTGAGAGGGAGGTCACTCGAAGAATCCAACTCGGCTGGGCTGCGTTCGGGAAATTTCGTAGTATCTTTTCGTCCACAATTCCTCAGTGCCTGAAGTCGAAATTGTTCGAGCAATGTGTGTTGCCAGTGATGACCTATGGCGCCGAAACGTGGTCCTTCACTAAAGGCCTCATTCGAAGGCTCAGAGTCGCTCAGCGTGCTATGGAGAGGGCTATGCTCGGAATTTCGCTACGAGACATGATTCGCAACGATGAAATCCGTAGACGAACGAAGGTTACCGACATAGCTCTCAAAATCAGCAAGCTGAAGTGGCAGTGGGCCGGCCATATCGCTCGAAGGACCGATAACCGATGGGGAAGAAAGGTCCTCGAGTGGCGACCACGTTTAGGCAAAAGGAGTACAGGTCGCCCCCCTACCAGGTGGACCGATGACCTGAAGAAGACAGCGGGAAACCGTTGGATTCAGAGGGCACAGGACCGGTTGGAGTGGCGCCATTTAGGGGAGGCCTATGTCCAGCAGTGGACATCAAAGGGCTGATGGATGGGATGGATGGGATATGTGTGTTTAAATTTTAATTAAACTATGGATACCATCATACAAAGTATAGCAAAATATGTTTATCGATGTCTTGTTTTGTTACTTTTCTTGTATCGGACGTATAACATTTTTATTATAATATGAGTTCTTTATACTAGCCATTAAAAATTACTCATAAAATACAAGGCAGTATAACTGTGCAAACAATTATCTAAGACAGTCTACACCTAACAAAAACACAAATAGTTATTAGACTATCATAGTTAAACATTAGAAGTAATAACATGTTATAAGCTTCTAAATAACACGTGAGTCACGTGACCCAGTGGCCAAGTATCAGTATAGCAATCACCAAGAAAGCTCTCTAAAACTTAGTGTTCTGAATACAGATGGACTTTTGTTCCACAGTAGCCTTAGTAAAGAACAAAAAGGGGATATTTTTAGTGAAAAGATGCTTTATTTTTTGGTAGTTATGAATGTTTCCCATGGTATAAGAATCGGTTATGAAAATAATAAAAATGTGTGTATTTGAACGAATGTTAGCTTAGTATTCCGTTGTCTTAGGTAATACTTAAACAAGTATTACCTAAGACAACGGAATTGTGGTATCTAATAATTTATTTCAGCAATATAACCAAGAAAATGTCCAAATGTTCAAATCTCCTAACATTTAAAGGTCAAAAAATCTTTCATAAAATATTTTTTTTTATTAAAAATGCTTATAACTTTAAATATTATGCCACTGACGTAGGAATCTCAAAAGATGTATGGATGAGGAGGAGGATTACACACAAATGATACATTTTCATTTTTTACTTACTAGACAATTCATCCTCATCGTCAACCCATTATTATCCCATTGCTGGGCTGGGAATGAGAGAGTTTTAGGCCATAGTCTACCAAGCAGGCCTAGTTCGAATTGGTGGACTTCACACACCTCCGAGAACTTTTTTTTTAAAGAACTCCGGGTGTGTAGGTTTCCTCACGATGTTTACTTTCACCGAAAAGCAGTGATAATTTATTTCTAATAGGCACATAAATCGGTGGTGCATGCCTGGGTTTGAACCTCGGTCCTCCCGATTGAGAGGGCAAGTTTCAACCATTAGGCTATCACTGCTCAATTAGAATATCTACTTACTACTGCTGCTAGACAATTTCACTTCTAATTGCAATTAGAAGTGAAACATTCATCATATGCATAACAATAGATTGACTCCATACAGTATAATACATAGTACGTAGACTACTACCAATACTATGGACATATATACTTATTATCACTGAGACAACATCGATTACCTTCAGTGATAAAATATTTGACATCGATATTTGCCTTTTAACCTCATAAAATAGCTTTGCCAGGGCTTATAAGATTGGGTCAGTTAAAACGGTTCGAATCTGTGTCATGGCTCCTCTATTCCGAATGAAAATGACATTTGAAATTGTTCCAGCTTACAATACTGGCCTGAAACAAATTGTAAGGCAAGGAATGTTGTATGTACTTATAAATTGAAAATAGTCCAATTCTACCTGGTTTGCGGGGACGGTACTAAAATCTTCCAAGGGTCATATGTGGTAGGGTTCTGGTTTTAATGATGTGATAAAGAACAGATACTATTATGGGGGTACAACCTATTATTGTCCCACTGCTAGGGACGGATCCTCTCTCAGAATGAGAGAGTTTTAGGCCATAGCCCACAGCGCTGACTAAGTGCGAATTGGTGGACTTTACACACCTCCGACAACTTTTTCACTCTCTGGCGTGTAGGTTTCCTCACGATGTTTTCGTTCACCGGAAAGCAGTGCTAATTAATTTCTAATACGCACATAAATCAGTTGTGCATGTCTGGGTTTGAAGCTCAGACTTCCCGATTGAGAGGGCAAGTTTCAACCATTAGGTTATGACTGGTCTATTATGAGTAAGTGCTTGATGATAGAACAGCGTAAGGTGTCCTCATATCCTTGCTCTATCTCTATCCGTTGCCTGGCCCTAGCGGTGTGATAGAGAGGAATATATATAGGAAGCACACCGTGCTTAAAATGATATGATGCCACCATAGTTGTATCATTGGAATCTTATTTACACCTGTAAAGGAGCATGCAGTCCACTTGATGGTCAGCGGTCACCACAACTCAGGTCTGGAAGCAACTTAATATAGAACAGGGGTTATGTCTGAAATCAATCACAAATTTTTCTCCCGAGGAAATCTGAGCCTGAACTGCTTTAAATATATTATTAACACATAAATAGTTACTCAACTTTGTTCACGTATGAAATACTCTGAACGCTACCTAATGTTATTTAATTTTAAGTTCACACAAAACGTCCTGAACGAAACGTCTCATTTCCGTCTCGAAATCCCGAAACGGTAAGTAATAATGATTAACGCGGTGTGTAAATAGCAATAAAATAATTTCCGTCAACGCGTTAACGGCAAACTCGTGACGCGGCATGCAGGCTGTGTAATGAGGTTATACAAATAACTGTAGCAACTGACCTACAAATTAATGGACTTCAATTTGCACCCAAAAATACCTTAAAAGTTCTACAAAACTGAAATGCCTTTTCATACATAAAATACATTACATAATCTTGTGAAAGAGTAAAATACTCTGAATGCCGATCTAATGTTATTTAATTTTAACTTCGTATGAAACGATCTAAGCAAAAGTCTCGCTTCCGTCTCATAATTCTGAAACGGTAAGCAATAATGATTAACACGATGTGTAAACAGCAATAAAATAATTTCCGTCAACGTGTTAACGGCAAACTCGTGACGCGACATGCGGGCTGTTTAATGAGGTTATACAAATAACTGTAGCAACCACTGACCTACCAATTAATGGACCTCAATGTGCGCCCAAAAACGAATTAAATAAAAGTGCTACGAAATAGAAAAAAAACGCTATTTGATGTCGAGGTCCAATTCGATTTTCTTGTAACAATGGATCTAATGTATAATCATATATGAATAAATTTATCTTAGCTCCCTTTAAAGGGAAAGCTTTAGCGTTTTATCTCATCTTAAAATGATGTACAACTGGACGATGAACCTAATGGCTAAATTCCATGCATGCCTGTACGGTAAAGCCTTTAATTAATTAAGCAGTTAAAGGCATCAGAGACCTTGTAAGTGCTTCGAAAATTTCCTGGATTGTCCCTTAATCCGGACTCCTCCACTAATTCACATTGCAATAATGTGGTAGAATCGGATCAAAGCTTAGTTTTGAAGAAAGGAGCACTTTCAGCATAGGTGCATATCATGGCCACTACACGGACATACACTCGCGTAGGACGTATGTCACAACCAATAAAAACGTGTTATTGTAATTGTAATGAGCAACGCAGGGTTATGCGGGATTTTTAACTCTGTGGAGAACTCCGGGATCTCCAATTGAACACAACCGGAGTCCTCCGAGCGCGATGCCCCTTGAGGCTCTTCCCAGTGAGCATTGTAGACACTGTGCCTCCTGGTGTTCACGTGGCCACACATGTCGTAGTCCTACACAGGGTCGCTTGGCTGGACGGTTCGAGCTCCTACTCTTACCGCCCGCAACCCCTGAATCCCCTTTTAGTCGCCTATTACGATAGGCAGGATATACCGTAGCCCTATTCTGATCCCGAAACTACAAGGATAGATACACAACCAATAAAACCATGATATTGCAAACACTGTTTTATAATAACCATTTTAACCTTTTTTAGAAATAAATTAAATAAATAAATAAAGTAAATAAATAAATAAAGAGTAAATACCCATATAAAAGTATGTCACCGTAAATTTTCCGGCTACAATTATGACGCAACCATTACGTGTTTGCGAAACTAATTGCTCGAGCCTGACTCTCACTTGGCCGGTTTTGTAACGTATTGTAAGGCTGAAGTACGCTTGTGTTTGAGGCTAGAAGTTTGTTTCCCGCAAACTTTTCGTGCGTAGTAAATCCGCGTACAGGTAAATCCGGCAGGATTTTTTTCTTTGCCGTTCCTTAATTGGCAAGCAAATAGGCTCTACAGTTGGAAGTAAAGGATTGACTATTGTGGACTGAAGCTGCGTTTGTGACTCCAACTGCACGGAAAGTGCATGTGGGTACGTAGTTTCACAATGATTTTCTTGAAATATTTTGATTCGAGTTTATTTTCTCACGATGATACGAGTATTCACGTATTACAATGAACTATATCATCAATATACCACTAATGTTATTTTATGGGAATTGTACTTGTACTAAACTAGAGTGGAAATAATTGCGTTTCTTTCCTCGCATTACTTGTTGAGGTCAGATCTAAATTCAAAGTGAGAAATATTTGGGCCATCATTCACATAAGCGCAGATTTGTATCTTTCAATTACCTTTAAAACTATCAAACAAATTGTTATCCGTTATGTTGCTCCTTGGTCTTGTATAGCATAACTTCCTCTCTTGCTGGGAATGTCGTAAGCTACTGTAATAACTAGGGGATAAAATCAAAAAGACGCAGTATCGTCTTTCTGTCAAACATCAATACTAACTGCGGTCAACAATAATTCCAGGTGCGAGAAATATTGACAAAAACCCAGTAATAGGGTAGCCTTATGTTCAGCAATAGACCTAATAAGGCTGATGGATGAAACGTTATGAGTACTACTAATAAGCTATTTACTATCGCGGAATTGATACATTTTAATAATCAAAGGGTTCTCACGATATGCGGTTTTCGAATTCTTTTTGCCGATATTTCGACCCAGTTACATGGATCGTGGTCACGGCGAAACTCGGCGAAAATCGGCAAAAATAATTCTTAAAGAATTCAAAAACTGCATATCGTGACTACCTGTTGATTATTAAAATGTATTTATAAAACCTTCGAAAACGGCACATGAAACGTTGGTTCAACGTAAAGTCATATTTAACCTCAGTTAGCTAAGCAGCTTACTGCCCATGCCGGATTAGGATGTCCCCTGCCAATCCCAGCTGATCCTTGTTTAATGAGGACGCACGTAATGACTACGGACATGATTCGCTCCATTGCTTATGGCCAAGATAAAGCATTATTTATAACATTATTTAGACTAACCCCGTGGCAAAGCGATCACCAGTTTTGGCTGATGTGTACAGGGTAGATATCTGTTTTGGGACTGGGTGTGTATTCGTCTGTGTGTTTGTTCATAACAACCACGGCATAAAAAATGTCCTGGTGTGAGGCTATGAGTTTACAAGGCGTAATTATTATTATTAATATGTATGTTATCATATCGATGTTTCATAATAGTCATCCTTTCAAAAAGTGGACGAACATACGCACATTTTTAGAAGGCGATTTTTTGACAATTTGCACAGACAGGTGTGGCAGAGTAAGTAGGATCGGGGACCGTCTTTTTGCCAACAAAAAAATTTACTGGTTGGGCGGTAAATTCTTGTTCGGACGCGGGTGGCATTAACCCACGATACTCCACTGATTTCATGCCAGTTGCTACGCAGTACTTTTTACCTTCTCATAAAAATACTAAACGGATTCTACCTTAATATGAGTTTTTTTATTTTTATTTTTCAATAAAAAAATGATATTTGATATGTTATTGTTGTACCTGAATTGCTTGGCTTTACAATACATTAAAATAAGTTAAGTTCTCACGTAAATTAATTTGTATTCTTAACAAGCATTAAGTTTCATTACCCAAAATAACTTCTCTTGCTAGGATATTAAATAACATTCTACAAACAACCAAAACAGACAAATGGATATTGCGTACAACGTGTAAAACATCGCTCTTTCTAAAGTACATATCGTATCCAGTAAGTCAAGTAAATATTGTACCACTTACAAGAAGACTAAGAGATATTTTGTATGAAATGTTTTCCACCTACGCCCACCAACAAAGGACTGTCATTACGCACAAAGTGAAGTTCAGGAACTGTGTAAGCCTTTAATTGGCGACGACTACGACACGATTTCACGATTTACATATTGTGATAAGGATAGAATATGTTGTTCATCAAAAAATTTATTAATAGCAAGTAATGGTTTTCCGGACATATTTTAATAATTCAAATAATTCTTCATTCTACTGCCGAACCCTTCTAATCTCACCTAGATACTTGATACGTTTTTCTCGTCTTACGACTATGAGGTAAGATAACTGTCTATATAAAAGTATAATTATGTAAATATTCTGTAATTTACTCTCAATATACGCTAACATTGACAAATCAAAAATACATATTATTAGATTCTATCTATAATGAGTTAAGTTGCTTCAGTTTTCCCGCGTCTCTTGTGCGAATTGTTTATTTGGCAGAAAACAATCTATAAAATGACAGAACGCAATTTACTTGAATTAAAACTATATGCAACAAACAGGCATGATAGACAAAAGACCTTTAGACCATAATCTAGATGCATGAAAAATGATTTATTGATTATGTAAAAAATATATGACATACATGTTAGAGATAATTGACGACCTGCGTGGCGGAGTGGTTACCATGCCGGTCTGACGCGCAGTGGGTTCCGGATTCGATTCCCGGCCAGACAAGTATCTGAATGATGATTTAAAACTCATGTTCTGGGTCTGGGTGTTTGTGTATTAGTCTTGTACGTCTCCATGGTACTCACGACACAGGGGGATCCTAGTGGACTATGAGTGTAAAAAGCGTGTAATTTTTGCCAGTATTATAAAGCAGAGCTTTTTTAAAAAATCGATCCCTATAGAGCTAAAAGGAGGTAAAATGTTCGTATTAAGATAACGGACACAATTTAACAATAAAGTACCTATTATACCGAAGCATAAGAATAAAAATTGACATAAGTCGTGCTTTATAAAACGGGCTTTCAACTAAAATTGTTCTATTCTTGTTCAGTGCTGTAGCAGAAACTTTTGGGCGCCTCCCACGACAGGGCTTTCAAGTTGATTGCCTAAACAATAAATTCGTGTCAGTGAAGCTGAAAACACATTCCAAAGGGTTTGCTAAAGGAAATTTGATTCACTTTGTTACAAGGTAATATTGAAAGTCGCGTACTTTATAAAAGTTGATACTCCGATCGGTTTTTCACTTTAAACATTTATAATTAACATTATAATTTTATTGGTTTTAGATAGGTTATATTACATTTAAATAAAATGTTTTGTCATAATTTAAATTAAAATATGAAACTTATACAAATACTTTTAAATATAAACCATTTGTAGTAATAATAACATTTTTTGTCAACTTGTTGCATATATACCTACATTTTTGTGTAGTGATAGAGTAAATTTAAAGTATTATTGTTATTTATAAGTTATTAATACTAAAAACAATAAATCAAATGTAACATATTTTCATCACCAAATATATGGAAAACGAATAGGTAATAAATAATTTGCCTAGTCTGGAATGTAATTCATTGAAGCCTGTTATAATGATTTTGAGGGGAAAATTTCCAAAAAGTACCCGTCGCCATATTTATCTAACCTGACATATCAATCCAGAATAAACACCGAAATTCTATTAAAACCATTAACATTTGATGAAATGCTTTATAAACTTTGGCTACATGTACAAGGATTTACTTTTACTTTTAAAGAGGGTAGTAACCGCTCCAAGTGTAGCTGTCGTTCTGATGTTTTGATTTTTTTTTTCGTTATATGACTCGTCGTATCGAATTTAGTTCGGATATATGTTAGTGTTCGGCCAAAGGTCGATTTATGACCGGAGCTCAAACCCATTTGGCTATCGCCAGAATCTTTGACCGAAACCAAATGCTTAAAAAATCCTAGGAAATTCGGTTTCAGGTTGGCTTAAAGACAATACTGTGACAATTTGAAAAACTTTTCTATTAAAGTTTTAAGATGATTGTATGAAAGCAATTTCTGATTTAGGTTACAATGACTTTCGATTTTGTCAGAAATGAAAAAAATCAAATAAGCGAATTTCAAATAACGCTGGTGACGCAAGCGCCTCGTGCTATCGCAACTGACCGTTCATCTGAGATATTTTCTCTAAACTCCGCTTACTGCATTGCATTTACAATAAGTAGAAGTAGAAGTTTATAAATAGCATACAACCAAGCAGTCCACCTTGTGGTCAGTGCTCACTTTCGCCCAAGGACACGTAAAAGCAGCTTCATATCGAACAGAGATTCCATCCGAAGGCAATTACAAATGCGTTACTACTTCCGAGATTTAAGATTATCACTTCATATAACAGAGCGCCATACCTTAGTTCCGGAGAGAAGCAATGCATAGGTGTTTGACTTGAATATAATTTCTGTTCAACTAATATATGATGGCACCTAAAAGAATCGAAGGGCACAAGCGATTATTTACGATCAGATGAATACTTCAATATTTAAAAAAGGTATTACTCCAACCTTGTATTCCAACAACGCCATAATGTGAGTCTTTGCATTACAGACCGCTGCAAACTACCGCGAGTGTTTCATTTAGTTCCAAGGCCCGAACGAAAGGCGCCATTGCTTTTATAACGACCCTACGAAAATGTATGCTCATGTTAAAACAGTATGTTGATTGTATGTTGTTTCTGGTGGATAATCCAAACGTCTAACCAATATACAATTACACAATTTAAAGAGTGCGTGAGAAGTAAATATACGTCTTTGTATTACCTATAATTTTATTGCAACAAGATATGCGTAAGTAACCATTCAGTAGCGAATTAAGAGTTAATATTAGTATTGAATTTTGCTTTAAAAAATGAGAACTTTCATCCCTATTTCGATAATTAAGAATTACATAAATTATTAGTAGACGTTACATTTTGTTTAAATCACCGACACTATATAAGAAAGGCACTTATGGAATTATAATCAAATGTACCCAATAAGAGGAATATCGTTGCAGTCACTCATAAAGTATCATAAGAGCCTGAAAAGGGTGAATTATTATCAAATACTAGTAAATAGACTGATTAACTCTGTTTAAACTGAATATTTAACTTAAAGTCTCGTAAATAAATACTACAGAGCAGTGATAGCCTAATGGTTAAAACTTGCCCTCTCGAACGGGAGGTCCGAGGTTCAAACCCAGGCACGCACCACTGATTTATGTGCGTATTATACATTAATTATCACTGCTTTTCGGTGAAGGAAAACATCGTGAGGAAACCTACACACCCGAGAGTTCTTTAAAAAAAAACAGTTCTCGGAGGTGTGTGAAGTCCACCAATTCGCACTTGGCCAGCGCGGTGGACTATGGCCTAAACTCTCTCATTCCGAGAGAAGACCCGTGCCCAGCAGTGGGACAGTAATGGGTTGACGACGACGACGACGAAATAAATACTTGTAGCCTAATGTTATGTTTTTTTTGAAAGTTAAAATAATACAAACATTTATTAATAAGAGCATCTAAATATATCTAAATGCGCACCACATTTTACCACCACCGTTAAAATATAATAAAATCAATAAAAATACTCATGAAATAAAGATTTCCACAAATCGTCTTACTATTTATAATATGACATCCATAAAATAAACAATACAGGTGATATTCGCAAATTGGCGCACATTTCCCAACCTTGAAATCTTAGCGTTTTCTATAACAAAGGAAACAAAGAAACACTCGGCGTGCTCGTTCTGAGGTTGGTCCCAGTTCCCCACAATCCCCCACAAGTAGGGGGTACTCCACAAAACCTCAAATGAACATTAACGCTATCTTTGCTGTGGCGTGTTATAAAATATAGAGCGGTATAAATTAATCTTTATTTTATTAGAATGTAGCTATACTAATTACTGCAAGGTTTTAGAAAAGCGAAAAATCTAAGTACTATTTTTTACCGTTTGTGTAATATTTCATTAGGTTTTTCTAGGTTGAATAATTGCCACTAAAAACTGTTTTATATTCTCAGGAATAGAAACACATTTTGTGGTCGGTTTAATTCCGCTTAAGGTGAAACTCATATATATAACTCACGTAACACTTAATATGAAGCAAATTCGTGAGTTAACTGTATAGAATAGAAATCAACGAAGATTTGAAAAATCGTAAATCGTTTAAAAGTTTGTTAATATATAAAGAAGAATGATTACTATGCGCCATACATTAAATTCGCCAAAATAATTGTTTGACTTTTATTGCCAAAGGTATAGGTTTGACAAAGCTATGTTTTTCATGTTAAGGGATGCAATCTAAGCTACGGATGCGAGTTAAGGATCCGGTATCGGCGTCACAATAGCATTTTTATAGCACATCCAGTAAGATGTGCTATAAAATTTTGACAGTGTATAGGTACCAATTCCAAGCGAGTATACATAGCAGTAGTTAACACGATCAAATTGTTAAGTAACTTGGCTTCGAAATCGCATATCGTCTAGCTATCGCATACCTACATGTCTTTTTTTTGTTTTTTTCTCGAGGGGGAAACCTTCAAAAGGTACCCGACGCCGTGGGATCGACGCAGGGTTATGTGGGATTTTTACTGCACTAAAACCCCCCCGGTCGCCGTCCACGGCGCCATGAAGAGGACTCCGGGACCTTCAAAGGACTGCAGCCGGAATCCTCTGAGCGCGTTGCCCCATCGGGCTCCTCCCAGATGGGTGGCTGGGCCCACCGCTCCGTCTAGTCTTTACGACGATATGCGACCACACATACCGCCGTTTTTCCCGGGATCGCCTGGCTGGACGGTTCAAGCTCCCACTCTAGCCGCCCGCAACCCCGGAAGCCCCTTTTAGTCGCCTCTTACGACAATCGCCTACATGTCTAGTGTAAAAGCACCCTTAACCTATCATTTGCGTTTTTTTCATTATTAAAGAGACATAACCACATACAATTCACTCTAACGTAAATGCGTTTACCATGAATACCATTTATGATAATAACGCTTGTATCATAAGCCCTTTCCACTCAGGATTACACGAAATGCCTACCAGGAAATACCAACCTTGAATTTCAAAGGATTCGTAATGCGAGGCGTTGCGAATACTTACAACCGAGAAATGCTTTTGTACGTAAAAATCTCCGGCGCCCCACAGAGCTCTCAAATGAACATTACCGCCATATTTGTGTTACGGGGTTATTCCGCGTAAAGACAAAGGCTCTAATGGAATGCAATGTTTGCAATGCAGCCTGAATCCGTAATGGCTTTGTTTGTGAATCATCTCTCCTGTATATGTTTATGTAGGTTTGTTACTGTCCCACCGTTGGGTATAAGTACTATCTATCCTTGAACTATTTTATAATATACTAGTCAAAGGATTGGCGATATCACTTATTACTACAATGTAACAATGTATTGATTCAACTTAGGTACTGAAGAAACCGCATGATATTGTTGACTTTTATTGGGATTCATGGTTTTTTGCCAAAGTCGCAGGATTGCATTTGAAGGTGGTAGAACCGGTGTAGTTCGACTGGGGAAGTACTACCGCCACACCTATTTCTAGCGTGAAGCATTTCTTGCGTTTCGATGAAAGGGTGTGGTTGCCGGCACACTTTTATATGAGGCTACCATCATAGTCCTCAGGAGTAGCAACGCATCTGTGATTGACTTCAGATGGAACCCATGTTCTGTATGAAGTTGATTACAGACGTCCATTGCCGGTAATGACCACTTACCATCAGGTGGACTGCATGCTCGTTTGCTACTTCAGTTAGATAAAGAAAAAGCATATGTGTAGGTAATCGCGTCGTGGTTGTTGATACTACACAGGGAAACGCTACTGCCATTTTTTAGATTTTGTCAGGTACTTTCTTTAAGAACATCTACTGAAAGAAAAGATATTAGTTAAGACCGAAACCATTCAACACATTTTTGAATTCATAATAGCATTGAGTACCTCAAATGATTAAGTCGAATGTTCTTATGATCTCTATGCATATTTTTTGTCTTAAAACTGGAATATTTTTGCACAATATCCTGCATTTTCCTGTTTCCGTGCGCATTTTTTACTTAAAAACAAGAAATGATACTGCAACTATGAGCCCACGGTTTTATTCCTATTCAAGCAGTTTTCATGCCAGTCGTAATCTTTACTATATAGTACACTGCTAATGATTATCTTCCTTGAATATGTTTTCAAAACATTGAAAAGAGACATGTTTATAAATTCGCAAATAAAACTGTATGTAGGTATGTTTTTCTGTAACAGTTATTAGTATTAAAAGAGATAATTAGAATTCATTTCAAATTCCCATATTTCAATGAGTTTGTATAATTAACAAACTCATATAGAAATAGCTGGTAATTTTTAGAGGTATACATATATTTATATTTATTTCAAAACTGCATATTATTACACATAGGTACATACATATTATGCGCTACATTTATTGCGCTCTTACCGAGTAGTTTTGAAACCCAAACTATTTTTACCGACTTCAAAAAAGGAGGAAGTTCCCAATTTGACTATTTTTAAAGCAAGAGTTGGGTTGTATATCACCTTGTGTCAAACTTTTACCAGAAATTCCTGTTAAAAATGGTATAACCATTCATTAATAATAATTCTCAAACTTTAACCGAAAATATTCGATTCCCTACCATACTGTCATTGAAATAATGGATTTAGATTGAAATTATAAAATATGTTATTTACGTGCCTTCGACCGTTTCAGTCTTAGTTACGATATTAATGAGTTTCATATGTACTTATTTCTTTTTTTGACGAGGGGGAAACCTTAAAAAGTTACCCGACGCCGTGGGAGCGACGCAGGGTTATGTGGGATTTTACCGTACTAAAACCTCCCCGATGGCCAAACTAGAAAAAGGACTCCGGGATCTCCAAAGGAATGCAACTTGAATCCTCTGAGCGCGTAGCCCCATCGGGCGCCTTCCAGGTGGTCGGCTGGGCCCACAGCCCCGTCTAGTCTTTACGACGGTATGCGACCTCACAAACCGCCGTTCTTCCTGGTGTCGCCTGGCCGAACGGTTCGGGCTCCCACTCTAGCCATCCGCAACCCCGGAATCCCCTTTTAGTCGCCTCTTACGACAGGCAGGGGATACCGTAGCCCTACTCTGATCCCGGAACTACAGGGATATAATATGTACTAATCTAGGTTATAAAGTACACGTGTGCAAAATTTTTGCGGTATCCAAACAGTACTTTTGCATTAAAGAATCACAAACTTACAAACTTACTAATTTATATTAAGAAATAGGATTAATTTACTATTAATCAATATTCGTTTTATTTTGTACTCATCTTTAAGTAATAAACTAATGATTTCTGATAAACATTTTATATGTTGGTCAGAAAACATTAGTTTAACGATAATTCGTATACGCTGTTAGCTTGAGGGTAATTGTAATTGGCTTGTAGTAACCCCGAATGTAGCAAAATAAATTTATCGTATATATAATACTCATTACCCATAAGGGCACATATCTCTCGTTTCTAAGCAAAGCTATTTTGCCCAGGAAAATATTTATTTTATACGTTGCTATCCCCTCTAATCATAATTAGATAACTGGCCAATTTCGTACCTACCGTCAATGAGACAAACAAGGTTTGCTTCAAATAACCACTCAAAGATATTATGAGAATGAGAAGTAGGTTAATACGTGTTTTTCTAAATGTATTTACTAATATTCTGAGATGGGTTATCAAAAAATCACACTCGTTCTATTTGTTGTTACTATGTATTAATGTGAGTAAACAATTTTCTCTTTTTCGCTGTATCAGGTATGATTACTTATATGCATCCATTCGCTAGTGTGCACGTGAAAATGTGCTTATGTACATATGCATGCCTCTATTTAGTCCACTATTTAGTCCCATCTTAACCCTAAGGCGTAACAATACCTGTGGTCAACCCCGACAGTGGACACTTAAAATCAAGTAGATTATATAGATACTATTTTGCTGCCACTAAAAATGTGTGTGTGTTCTTTAGTGACACCGAATAATAAGTGCCAAACACGTATTGCAACTTTCATTTTGTTTAACATTAACCATTTTCGTCTTATATGACGTAGGTATTTTGTACCAAAAAAAAAGGTATTTTATAACAGATAACCCAACTTTTATTGTTGTTAACAGGCTGTAACAAGACCTACTATGGCGACATCGGGCGTACGTACGAGTTGGAGCTGCACAGGCCTCGGGAAGACTTAGTTCCATACGTCTGCCTCCTCACCATCACAGCTGCTGGCGGCATCCATGGCGATTTAGTGCAGGTTAGTCGTGAATTCAATTTTTAGAAGGCAATCTTTTTTTTTCAGTCATAACTCCGAAGAATCGAACATTTTCATTTGGGGCGCGCTTGACTGAGCCAAACGTGGACTTTCAATATCAGAATTTAGCTTTTAATGACAATAATGTCGTCAACCCATTATTGTCCCACTGCTGGGCACGGGTCTTCTCTCAGAATGAGGGAGTTTGGGCCATAGTCCACCGCGCTGGCCAAGTGCGAATTGGTGGACAATGACAATAATAATAAAATTTATTTATTTAAGTAACCAGACTCATAATATATAGCTCGCTTACAATGTTTTGTCATAGGAACACTTATACACGGCGATATAACCGGCGATGCATTGGCGACTCCTCTGGTGTTGCAAATGTCCATAGGCGACGGTGACTGCTTTCCATCAGGTGGCCCGTCAGCCTTATCGTTAGGTCTTAATATAAAAAAAAACAATAAATAATATATCTACAATCAAATCGCTCATTAATCATGGTCAGGATACTGCTGGAGCTTTCCCGGCGCGGTACATCAGAGAGCTGCATTTTTTACGTATTATGGTGTAAAGACAGTTGACGCGCGCTTCTTCAAACATTCCTGACGTACTACCGTATCTTAGTAGATGGGGCTACCAAGATACTGTAGTACATCGTAAAACCATTGTTAAATTGCTTTTTCTCTTGTATATCCCGTGTTATACAAAATGACAAGCAAAAGCATAAACAATATACTCGGAAAGATTTAAATAGTAATGCTTTATGAAATTATAGTATGATGAAACATTAACCTGATTGTAAAAGATAACTATCAATAAAGAGAAACGAAAAAGTTTAAATGAAATTGCTTGTGAATCTATTCATGTAAAAATCTGTTCATTTTTGCCATTTACTTCAACTCAAATGTTGTGATAGAAAGAACTACATCAGATCTTTATTTTTTTAGTAAATCGGACCTAGTTCAAAGAAAAATATGATGGCTCAAGCCATCGTAGATAAACAAGGCAGTCTTATAATTTTCAAAAGAAATATTAATTCAAATGGTACGAAAATATATTACATCGTATCGAAAATTGCATACTGGTTTGCAAACTTATTCATGGTTTATATTAAGTTTAGAGTGAATAAACTAAAAATGAATGGTTTATGTGAAACGAAATAATTATGATATGAGAGGAAGTTCACGATACTTATGAAAACAATATTTTTGGCTTTGATTCAATCATCCCAAACATTAAAGCAACTTCGTTCGGATACAGTTAAAATATAATTTTCCGTAAAAGTCTTCAAAGGGGCAACCACAACGTGAAATAAAATGGATGTTCGGCGAACGAAATGGTCTTAATATGAAAAATGTTCCGTCAGAAGTTTCCTTTAAGTGCAAGTATGGCTGCCCTTTAATAACCGCATGCCTCCCCTATTTCTAACCTTAGGTCCATTTCACATGGATATTGATTGATATTTTCGTTTTGGTATTTTCGTTTATTTGTTTTTTTTAATATGTCGTAAGCCATCTACCACGTTAATCAAATCACACTAATATTATAAGGCGAAAGTTTATGAGTGTGTATGTTTGTTACTTCTTCACGTCTAAATAGCTGGAGCGATTTTCATAAAATTTTGTAGGGAATTAGCTGACACTATAGATTAACATATTTTTACTGTGGGAAAATTTCTTATTCCCACGGGATAATCAATACATCGATTTTTTTAGCACGGGTGAAGCTGAGGGATTCAGCTAGTACGGATATACATTTGTTTTCTGGTACTGTTTCTTAGGTATTACTTTATTAATAGAGTGTACTGATGCCAGAACAGCAAGGAAAGATTATTGACGAAAACATTCTACTCAAAGAAACCTCAATCGGAACAAAAATTTGTAACTATGCCCTAAATCTTTTGACCGTAACCGTAGTGACAAATTCCTGGGCGCTAGCCAACATCGGAAAAAGCTTAAAAGAGACAAATCCAGGATTATCCGGCCGAATGAGATACCTAGTGGCTTAAAACCGTCCCGATACTTTTTGTAGGTACGGTTTTGTCTTTTTTAATATTCCGTGTAATAACGGTAAGTGGAACATTTACGGAGTCATGTACTTGATATTTGTTACATTTGATCAAATATTGGCTGCAAACAATGTTTCATTAAGTACTAGTACATTTCTTCAAACGGAGACCGCTTGGAGAAAAATATTCCACTATAATCTTCCATTGTAGCTTCGTAAAATGAGACTGTGTCAAACCCATCTGCTTTTAAACTCCGTGTAAGTATAGTGATTATGTACGCCCTCTAAGCGATTATTAGACATTTTCGACGCAAAAATGCGACATATTATGCCGCCCACTTAATGGTAAATGACCATTGACTTAATCAAACTCAAATACGATTAGAATCCTAAATGCCATCGGTTATACATGTGTTACTAGAGGTTTAACTTGGCATGCCTTACGGAATGCACTTCCGTATCAAACTCTTCAAGCACTCAATAACGCGTAGAGGTTTAACTCCGGAAGCAACGACGCCATACCTATTTCTGCCAAATAACAGCAGTGTGATACGCAGTCGACCGAAAAGGTCGCCAAATGTAGATCCTCTCCTCCTCTGGCCCCCGCCCGTCGTATCCCGCTTTTTACTTTGAAATCCCTCTTTTTTATTAATAAATTTTCTAAATCCCACGATAAAAACATTCTGACAACGCTGGTCTAACCTCAAGTAAGACTTATCTCACCTGATTCAATCACTTATTAAACCTGAAATCAATCGCAGATATTGGGTAGCCATCAACCGGACTGCATGCTCGTTTAGAACTTCACTACATAATATAAAACAAAGTCGCTTCTCGCTGTCTGTCCCTATGTATGCTTAGATCTTTAAAACTGTGCTACGGATTTTAATGCAGTTTTTTAATAGAGTGATTCAACAGGAAGGTTTGTGTGTTTATTACATGCATAATACAGTGAAGAAACACTGACAATTTTAGATTTTTGACTTTTAGGCGGAACGAAGTTCGCCGCGTTAGCTAGTTAAATATAAGAATAAAAATAATAATAATAACTCATAACACGGCAAAAACAGGCATGTCCGTAAAATAGCCTTTTTAAGATGACCGAGTAAAATGTTGCATGATTTGTATGCAGGCAACGTTTCGTGTGTTTGGCTATGCGAAATATGGCGTGTAGCACGTTATGCTATTTTAGCCATTAGCAAACTAGTATTTTGACAAATGTACTTTTAAAACGCTAAAATGTGCTAAATTTGTTTATTCTGAAAAAAGCAATGACCATTATATATCAAAACTGTAAAAATGTAATTTTTATTTAAAACTGACTTCTTCTATTATACCTAGATCCTTCGTAGGACAACTACTGGTCAGTCACATCTCTTGACTGTACGTGTTGGTGATCACAATAAGTCTTTTTGAGAGATCATTTCTGCTTTCTTTTGCATTATTTCTTATTGGATCCTACGTAGCACGGGAAGATAAATACTTATGCTAGGAAAATGAATATAACTTGCGACTATAAAAAAAATTAAATAATATTGGTCCATTAATATAACAATTATTTAATAATTTATTCGTTATATTATTAATATGACATTTTATGAGATTGTATGTATGTTTGGTACTCCACCACACAAAAAGTACCGAAGTGCGGTAGGTACCTATGTACCTACCGCACTTCGCAAGAATTGAGACACAGATGAGTTTATGGCCTGGACTACACATGGACTGAGCACATGGCAAACTGTGTCGACCTTCTGCAACTCATCAAGAGATGGCGCTACTAGTATTCTGAAACACGCTTTCGAAGTATTTTCAATACCCCGCATATTTACAAGTTCCGAACAACGGCGTCGGTAAACATCATCAAAAGAGGCGAAGTCGAGGGAAAGTACTAGTGAAACCATAAACTTTGCGTAAGCTGCTTAGCAAAATATAATTCCCAAATTGATTTAGGACGAAAAATAAGTGAATATTACCATTAAAAATGCTACGTGTTCTACGGAACCATTGAACGACTTTGCTTAAAGTCATTCTGAGCGAAGATAAAGAATTTTACCGCCCCAGCTTCAATTCGGAGAAGTTTAATAAAATTTATTAAACGGGGGAGAAAGGTAACTTTCCTAATATTTTAGAACAATGAGGAAAAAAATTCAAAGTTTACGACCTTTGATTGAAATAATATTGGGGGAGAGGTCAATAAATCAAAAGTAAGTGATAATATTAATCTCTTACAGACATGGATTTAAATCGATGTTATGATGATTTATTTACGACCCGCTAGGCGGAACGGCCAGCGTATCGATTTGATCTGAAGAAAGTTCCGGGTTCGATATTCGGTTTTTTGTTTTATCTGACTGAAGTAGCAAACGAACATGCAGTCCATCTGATGGTAAGTGGCCACTGCCGCCCATGGATATCTGTAATAAGCTTCATATAGTACATGGGTTCCATCAGAAGTTAATCGCAGATGCGTTGCTACTCCCGAGGACTATGATGGTCGCCTCATGTAAAAGTGTGCCGGCTACCACATCTCTCTATCATGCAACTATCATAAACGCAAGAAATGCTTCACGCTAGAAATAGGTGTGGCGGTGGTACTTCCCCGGTTGAACTACACTGGTTCTTCCACCTCGGTACCAAATATATCTACATATATTTTTTAGTGTTCTAGATGTGGTTGTGTGTTTGTGTATGGCAAAAATCCTAGTAGGGGGCTTTGACTCTAAGCTTTATTGTTATGTTAAATGTGAAAAAAAAAAAAATGGTTATTGAAAATGCAACTATAGTTTATAACAATCCAATAGTTGCCAACTATCCTGTTATTGAGTTGACTACTATCCAGAAACTGGTAAACAATTTCATAAAATTGTTTACAAAAGTTATGTCTAGATGTTTCCAGCGAGATGATTTCTTTCAAAATAGAATTAAGCTCAAAACTGTGAAAGAAATTATGAAAATAACTGAATTTTGGCTTTATATGTAATCAGGAATTTGAGAAATATAACTAAGACTAATTAACTAAGATACTAGCAAATGATCTAATCTAAAAGTTATGAATTTTGCATACATTTTGTTTTTGATGTAAACTTGCATTTTTCGAGATTGGTCAAGTTCGCTTGTCATCGTCCATACCTATATAAAAGTAAAAACAAAAATATAAACAAAAACCTGTAATAGGTATAATCAGGCAGAGATTAGCAAGAGCAGTTACGTGTTACTGGAACTCATTTGGGCGAGCGTCGTTCTACCTAATACACGTTTTAAATAGCCGTCGTATAAAACCCAATTACCTTAGTCAGGAGAGGTCAGAATGTACACGTAAAATTATTTTAAGCTGTAAGCAGAATTATGAAGGTTATGTTTCTGCCTGCGTTGCTGTTTTGCTCTGGAGTACGGTACATGGGCGGGTTTCAGCTTTAATTTCCGTTTTTTGTACTGTTACGTGCCGATTAGTAAAAAATGATTTGCAAGTTAAGTACATATTTCGACCGTGGACGTATTACTATCGTGAAGCGTATTCTGGCGTTTCGGTGAATGGGTGTGGTTGCTAACTCACTTTTTTATGAAGACCTTCGTGGCGGAGCGGACCTTCGTGTTGGTTACCATACCGGTTCGACGCGCAGTGGGTCCCGGGTTCGATTCCCTGCCAGACAGGTATCTAAATGATGAGTTTCCATTCATGTTCTGGATCTGGATGTTTGTGTATTTTTCTTGTGTGTGTCCATGGCACCCACGACACCGGAGAAAATCCTAGTATGGGGCTATGAGTGTAGAGAGCGTGTTTATGAAGCGACCATTTAAATTTTTGGCAGTAGCAACGCAACTTTGACTTCTTTGACTGACTTTAGAAAGAACCGTTGTTCTCAATGAAGTTGCTTACAGATGTGCATCAACGGCGATGACCATTCACCATCAGGTTGACTGCATGCTCGTTTGTTACTACAATGTTATAAAAAGGTTACTTTATGAAAACCTTAGCGCTGATTATAGTATTTACAACACCAAAGATTTGCAATACATCGGTAGTTTTGAAGAAACGCTCTTTTTACAACTTGGAAACTTGTGAGGAATTTGGTAGAACGTTCTCTCCTTTGCCTTTACCATTGCCAAAATATATAAAAGACAAACAGCACTTTTATCACCATCGTCGAAGTAAAAAGGTTTCTACCACCTTTGCAAAGGGATCAACTCCTACCTATAAATAAATTGAAATGCCGAGTTATTTTTGCCAAACGCTTATAAATTCTATCGACCGTCCATATTAGCGTTCAGCCCTTTATCCTCGCAATTATGAGATCCATTCGAAGGTTCATGCTCGAAGGTTTACGTTTTAAAATATAACCGACCTTTAATGCACCCTTTCCAATAGCCCGCCCCAGATCTATATCAGAATAACTTACCTTAGCCCGACCTCAATTTAGGTTATTAATGGATAGGAAAATCCTAACGGTTATTGAAATTGTGATCGAAAATTTTGTCGTGATTACTTACAACATTGACTCATAAGATATGTGATGTTTGGCATAAAAACAATTGATCAATGAAATTAAAGCCAATTTAAAACATGAAACACTAAATCTTAAAAAAGTTTGAGGTCGAGTACGATCAATTTCCCCGCCCTGACAACTAAGCTGAGACGCCATAAGGATTTATTTTATTTTGCCACACAAAATTTAAAACAGCGCACGGTAATATTAAACCGCTTTATAACGCAGACGTTGTGGAAATTGACTACGTAGTTCCTTGAAAATCTTGAATTGATTCAAGAATCTGATAGCGACCTTCATTAATTAGACAATTTAATAAGATGACTTAAGAGTGACGCCACATAACAACAAAGGCTTCTGCCACTTGGCGGTTAACAGTAAGAGCTCTGATTGTCCAAAAATAAGCAGTTATGTTACTACTTCTAAACAATAGTAGCAAAATTCACATACATAATGAACTTTCACCAAGTAGCGATACCAGGAGACGCAAAGAAGCAGAAAGAAGCAGTGACTCTAGCGTTTCGCTGGAAGGGTGTGGTTGCTGACTCACCTTACAAGACGACCATCTTAATCCGCGGGAATAGCAAGGCATCTATGACTAACCTCAGATAGAACCCCTATTGTATATGACGTTGCTTATAGATGTCCATGGACGGGAGTTATCACTTGCCTTCAGATAAACTCCATACTTTTTTGCTACTTAGGCCGCTAGCACGATTTTTGCGTTTTGACAGATTCGAACGCGCGTATAAATCGATACAAACGCTCGTGTGAAGCGCGTTCGCAACTTGTATGATGCGATTACATTCGATACATTTAAGATTTTTTCCCCATCTTTTATGTATATACATACGTATATGTATACGTACGCGCGTTACCAGTACGTCTTCTGCGCGTTAGAAAAATGTGCTAGGAGCATTAAACCAAATAAAAAATATCGCTATAATATTTTGCGGCTGTATTTTGAGAAAACCGTCAAACCCTGACATAGTTATTACAAGCAGAATGTATCTACACAGCATTTGGACATATACGTTTGAAATTCACTTACAGCGTCTAGACCTTAAATTTAATACGTGTGCATATGACACGTATAATAAAAAGGGAATTTCTACGTGTATGTACAATGGACAGGTATTAAAATACACGAGCTCATATTACCCTGAAAGTACATTATGTATGTAAGAAAAGCAATTGAGGTCGAGTAAATGGCTTATCATTGACAAGGTGAGAATAGAGCATAATCTCAAAGGGCGATAATTGCAAACTGTATTTGTGTTTAAAATCGGATCATCATCTGATATACATTTTATAAATAACGATCTAAAAATAATTTGAAGAGCTGAAATAAATTACAACAAACATTTCTATAATTTAATGGATCTACTATATTAAAAGTTATAAAAACTTAAAGTTACATTAAACGTATATTTTAAATGCGCGTGAAACCGCATGACTTAGCTAGTTTTAAAATGAGAGCTGAAACATGAACGCAATATATCTAAGCTGAAATTCAACGTTATTTAAACCACTGACGTTTTGCTAGAAACGTGTGCAGAGTTATATAGAAAATATTTTCTTTTTACACATGAAGTTTTTATAATTTATTTTTTTCTGAAAATGTGATAGTCTACTGAATTTATGACTTTTTGCAGTAAGTCTGGTGATCCTGCAACATGCATGACCTGAACTTTTCTTACTCTAGGAGATAAAACAACTAGCTCTTAAAAATAGAAATTGATAATCACTTTAGTTTACCTAAAGGGAAATTGTCATAGGAAGCCTATTGAATATATCTGCAAATAGTCGATAGTGACCTAACATATGACCTCCAATATAGTGTAGATCAATATGCATTTGATCAACGTGGACAATTAACAACCGAGAGTATAGAGAAGACTCGTATTGTAATACATACAGTGTGTCGAGGGGGAAACCATCAAAAGGTACCCGACGCCGTGGGAGCGACGAAGGGTTATGTGGGATTTTTACCGCACTAAAACCCCCCTCGGTGGCCATCCTCAGCGCTGCAAAGATGACTCCGGGATCTTCAAAAGAACGCAACCTCTGAACGTGGTGCCCTATCGGGCTCCTCTCAAGTGAGTGGCTGGGCCCACTACTGTCTTTACTACGATATGCGACCACACATGCCGCCGTCATTCTCGGGGTCGACTGACCTAACGGTTCGGGCTCCCACTGTAGCCGCCCACGACCCCTTTTAGCCTCTTTTCGACAGGCAGGGCATACCGTTACCCTACAGTGTATGTACCTACATATCGACAATAAAACGTAAAAAAAGGCATGGCACCGAGGTAGTCAATATTACATATATATTATATTTAATCCTGTAGTTCCGGGACCAGAGTAGAGTTACAGTGTTCCTTAACTTTTGTAAGCAGCGACTAAAAAGGGGTGCTGCGGGGTTGCATGTGGTAAAAGTGGGAGCTCGAATCGTCCAGCCGAACAACTGCGGGAAGGACGGCAGCATATTTGGTCGCAAGTCACCAATGCTCACTACGACAGATTCCGAAAGAAGAATGGCAATTTGAGGACTCCAGTTATAAACATAACCGGAGTCCTCAAATGCCATTCTTCTTTTATTGGACATCCAGAAGTCCTCCACGCAGCGCTGTGGTTGGCCAATGGGAAGACTTTAGTGCGGTAAAAATCCCACATAACCCGGCGTTTCTCCCATGTTGTCGGTTACCTTTGAAGGTTTCCCCTCGATAAAAAGGTAGTCAATATTATGGTTTTTTGTAATGTTCTTATTAATATTATAAACTTGTTGACCCGGCGAACTTCATTCCGCCTAAAAGTCAAAAATCTAAAATTATCAGTGTTCCACCACTATATTATGCATTAATTATATGTAGAAACCTTCCTCTTGAATCACTCCTATCTATTAAAAAAACTGTATTAAAATCCGTAGCGTAGTTTTAAAGATCTAAACATACATAGGGCAAAAAGCGAGAAAGGACTTTGTTTTATACTATGTAATGATGCCACAATTTGTAAGGATTTTTCACGCAAAATCTGCTGGTCGGATTTCGCTGATATTTGGCACACAGATATTTTATGACATGGATAAGGACATGGGATACTCATAATCATGGTAAACGTAAAAACGGCGGAGACACGGAAATACCTAATCTAGTATAATGTATTAAAGATTGAATACATAATATAATACGTTTTATACATAATACGTATAAACACACACTGCAAGATATATCTCATATATCATGTCAGAACATATGCCGGCGACGTTGCTAAACCATGCTTAAAAATAAAAATACAAGCGGTGAAACATGAATGTAATTTATCTAAACTGATATTTAGCCGAAACTCGCGGTATTTACAAATCTGGCGAATATTTAGCAGTAGAATTTTGTCCGCGCGAAATTTATTCGTAACATTTTCTTTGTAATGAAAACCGAAAAAAAGTCAAACTTAATCCAAGAACCACAATTTAGGAACTCGCATAATAAACAAACATTGAGGGAAATTGTATATAGACCCATTTCATATTTAAATGTTTTATTTTGAGCTAAATGCATGGTTCTTCTTAATAACACTTTCTATACTCACAACCGCACACTTTTCTCTTGTGTCGTGGTTACCATGCACAGACAAAGACGAATACACGAGCACCCAGACCCAGAACAGAAATTCATCATTTAGATGCCTATCTGGCTGGGAATTGAACCCAGAACACACTGCAAGTCAGACCGGCATGGAGACCGCTCTTCCACGTGGGTCGTCAAAGTAAAATGGTAAAAGGTTACTCTTCCTATTATTATAGCTATAGAAAATAATGTAATTAAATTATTTTCAAAACCAAATACTTGTAGCGGTAGTATATTCACATTCAAACTATGAATTAATTAATCGAATACATTTAGTCTACATCGGTAAAACCAAAATATTATCTTTTTGAGGGTGCCTGTTCGAATAAATGAAATGAAATGTCTTTATTTTGTATAGGCCTACGGGGGCGCTTACAAATTGTCAGTTACATTTTTTTTCTTACACTACCACCGGATCGGAATACGACCTCAACTGAGAAGATCCGGCAAGAAACTCAGCGGGTTTGTCTTTTTTTCTTATTTATATTCATTTTTTTTTAATATTATTACAATCATGTTTTTTTTACATGGTAATGAAAGTTAGCTCCAATAAAAAGTCTTTAATACATAATTCACTAAATGCCAATTTCGCAGTACATTCTCATACATTTATATGCGTCAGACATCTTTTTTGTAATATTAAAATAGCAGACGAATGTGCCGCCGTAAATAGTCGCTGCTGACAATGTTATGTCCATTAACTAGCAACTTCATATAGAAAAGTGGTTCTAACTCGAGTCAATCGCAGCTCCGTTGTTTTTTCGAAAAATCAAGATGGTCGTTATGAAAATGATTAACCCTCAAACAAAACCCAAAAACTGTTTTACCCGGCACCCACCCTGCTCAACCAAAACCCAAGACCTGTTTCATACTAGAAATAGATGCGGTGAAAGGTACTACAAGTAAAACCATTGTCTCTAATAAATAATAGTTTAAAAAAACTAAAAAAACACGCTTTTTATAGAAAACCGAACTAAAAAGTAGAAAATAAATTTAAATGAATTTAAATTAAGAAAATTGTGTTAAAAATTTCAATGTGGGTCAAAATCGCGCCCAAAGAAGTCGGTTACAAACACACAGTGAAGCTAATACAAAGCTAATAAAAAGCGTCACTTTTTTGTGTTACGTTAATACAACATTATACTAGAACAATATTGTGTAAACAACAAAGGAACATCTCATATATCATCCAAACATGCCCACGATGCTCAACCATTTAAAATAAAATAAGCACTAAAACGTAGACACAATTTATCCGCGCTGAAATTCACGTCGCTTGACATTGCACATTTAGGTAGTAATTTTAAACACTATTTTTGGTAGCAAAATGTGACACTTTGATATATTTAGTGAAGTTATTTCCATTATTAATAGAAACTTTCTCGTGTACATTTTTGTTATATGATTTTCTTGCGCTTTTAAGGAGAGCAATGCCTATTTTTTTCATAATCAAATGGTTTATAGTATATGCATTTCAATTTTAATAAATATCACAGGCAGGTTAAAAGCATTTGGTTTGCGATTAAGTTTGAAAAAAGTATAAAATCCATCAAAAACGAAAGGTTTTTTGTAGAAAAACATTAACAGAAGATAGAGACAGTTCGATAAGTAATGAAAGTCCCTGTAATTACATGCAAATTAAAGGCTCGGGTCGTAACAAACGACTCCCAGGAAATTTAATGAACTAGCAACTGTGAATTCAGCGGTTTCTCGTTGTATCCTTCAGGTCATCAGTCCATGTAATTGGCGACCTACTTACTTTGACTTTTTGTCATTAGTCTTTCTGTTCCCATATAACGAGCATCATGCTTACTTACCCAAAAACTTATTTGTAAGTTTATGTGTGTTATCTATACAAGTAATTCTCAGGAATCGCTCCTTTCGTCCCTGTAGTTCCGGGAGCAGAATAGGACTACGGTATCCCCTGCCTGTCGTAAGAGGCAACTAAAAGGGGCTCGCATACCACCGTAAAGACTACGCGGAGCGGTGGGCCCAGCCGCCCATCGGGGAGGAGCCCGATGGGACGACGCGTTCAGATGATTCCAATTGCATTGGAAATACCATCGTCCTCTTTATAGCGCCGAGGACGGCCACCAGGGGGGCTTTTAGTCCGTTAAAAATCCCACATAAACCTGCGCCACTTGCACGGAGTAGGGTATCTTTTGAAGGTTTCCCCTCAATAACAAAAAAATAGTTCTTTTTCGTTCAACAGTTTTACAGAACGAGGTCATCAATTATGTATACAAATATGTTTATATACAAAATAAAAATAAAAGATACGTATAAACTGTACTTATATAGGGAGAATTTTCCAATTCTGTGACCTTAATGAAAACTATATGTACTTATGTTTGGAATGGCGAAAAATCCTGAAAGGTGTTTCAAACGCACCGATTTCAATGTTGATAAGTAAAAAAAATCATATTTGATTAAAAAGAAAAACAATTCCTCTAATCGGGAATCAATTAAAATAATTTTAGGTACCTACGTTGTAACGAAAAAAGATTTTTTTAATACTACTGTATAGTTTTAGTTTTTATCGAAATTAGCCTTATAGCTCCCATCGGCATTTTCACTAATCTTTATAGTTTCGGATTTGGTTATGTACAAACGAATGAAACTAAAACTATTATAATTAAAACAGTTAATAATAATAAATTACTTTTACGTAGAAACTCATGTATGAATTTAAAATATCTCACGAGTTCATTTCAGACATACATAAAGACATCACAAATTAAACCACTTGGCTATCATCCCTAAATAACACATGCTTGAACGAACATTAAGTACATAATCCACACTTGAAACAAAAACACCCTTCCGGTCACCGGGTGGTCTCGAGTGACCTGTTTCGAGGCTGTTTTATACAAACCCATTTTTTATATCATTTGATGTGTTAAGTGCGTTTTTTATAGGTCAATCAGATAATACATTACGTTTTAAAGAAAACTTTGCCAACACTTTATATCTACCATACGACAATTGTCAAGCGATTCTATGAGCTGACTAAAATGTGTCTATTTTTATTATAAAACATAAGTAGCAAACGATGCATCTACCTATTTGACGATATTAAAGTCTTACCTAAGGTTATTTACAAATACCTAGCTACCTCTGAAGAGAATCTTAAAATGTTACGGAGATATATGTCTCCCACACCACACTCTTCAGACCAGAACCCAGCAATGTACAATACTGGTGTTGTTAGACATTATTTATGTCAAAAAAGAAAAATCCAAGCCCTAGAGAAAAAAACATCGAGAATACACTTCCAGCGATTATCTTTCTAAAAACAATAACATAGAGATTCTTGCCACGTGAAAGCTTCGAACAAAACATACCTTCCGGTCACTGGCTGGGCACAGCTGACCTGTTTAAGCCGTCTCTACATAGAGCCCCATTTTTATAACAGCTCCCACTTCACGATAGCGATTCACCTGTTGGAAGTAGAGTATGTGCTATTTAAACTGTTGCGTTGTTTCTTTTTGTACGAGTTCTTATTAACTAGATAAGTTATCAAGAGATTTTCTTAGTTGTTTTAAACAGGATTTTTGTAGGAAGACTTTTTCAAACATAATGGAATATTGTAATAGTTTTAAGCACTAATGATACCTCGCTTGAGGTACCCAGTAAGACATAAACATGAGGCGTTATACCTATCATCTGAATTGAAATCTATATATTTATTTTTGCTTTAATTTATAATGCTAACGATGCAATGCAAATGCCCTGGCTTGTGGTGAGGTGTGTCATGAAACGTGTAACGCTCATACCTCAAAAGCATATACTGTTAATACATAATCAGGCTAAATTAATCATACTAATATTATAAAGGCGAAAGTTTGTGAGTGTGTATGATTATTACTTCTTCACGGCTAAACAGCTGGAGTGATTTCCAGGGATGATAGGGATTTAGATTCCAGTTGATTGATAGGGAGTTAGCTGACAGTCTGGATTAACATATAGACTACTTTTTACTGTGGGAAAATATCCAATTATCATGGGACAATCGATACATCGATTTTTTTTAACACGGGCGAAGCCGCGGGGTTGGCTAGTTAAACATTTTTTTTTTATTTGACTGAAGTAGCAAACGAGCATGCAGTCCACCTGATGGTAAGTGGTCACTGCTGCCCATGAACATCTGTGATCAACTTCATACAGAACATGGATTCCATCTGAAGTCAATCACAGATGCGTTGCTACTCCCGAGGACTATGATGGTCGCCTCATGTGAAAGTGTGCCGGCAACCACACCCTTCTATCGAAACGTAAGAAATGCTTCACGCTAGAAATAGGTGTGGCGGTGGTACTTCCCCGGTCGAACTACACTGGTTCTACCACCTTGAATAAAGTAAACATATAACTAGCTGTTCCACTTATGTACAATAATAATACAAACATTTAGCCAATATCAATAAATCAATTCTCCATTGGTATCTGTATCATTAATTGAATCTATCGTCTTAATTTCGTGGTTCTGGCTTTGATTAGTTTTCCGATGGTTAGTTAGAAATGAGTCGTTGCTTTTATATACATCAAATCTATATATCTATATTATATGTTATAGGTGATTTATATATTTGAAACGAATTCATATGTTTTAAAGAAATAAATTATACATTTACAAGGACATAAATGAATTAAAAATGAATTTAAAATCGATGTTTATACGATCCAACTCTGAACGAAATGGACGCTTGAGTATTTTTTTAAAAAATTCAATATTTGGTCAAGGAATTGGTAAAATGTAAATATTCGAAATTAATATATGCACCCGCATAATATAAGTATTCAATGCTGTCAGCGCAAGCATGAATATACAGGATAAAGACGTTATTATATCCTTTACCGCCTATGGTAATATTCTTAAAATATACTCAGGCAATAAGCATCCAGGCATAAACATTCGCGTGAACCTACTCAGCCGTATGGAAGCTAATTTCAACATCAAGGAAGTAGCTTTTATGACTTTTGTGTTTTATTATTTTCTTTGCTTTTTTCACGTGTTTATATGTTATTTTTGCTGATAACGCATCAGCTACCGCTCAGGACTAAGGTAAAACGCGTCGGACAAGTGTGTATCCCTTAGGAAGCAGTCTTTCAAATCAAAACACTTAAGTGCTTAACACCGCTGTTTTTAGGTACTATACACTAATATCTAAAGATAGTAGGTGTTGTACTGGTCGTCCCTGTAGTTCCGGGATCAGAATAGGGCTACGGCATCCCCTGCCTGTCGTAAGAGGCGACTAAAAGGGGCTTCTGGGGTTGCAGGCGGCTAGAGTGGGAGCTCGAACCGTTCGGTCAGGCGATCCCGGGAAGGTCGGCGGTATATGTGGTCGCATACCGTCGTAAAGACAAGACGGAGCGGTGGGCCCAGCCACCCATCTGGGAGGAGCCCGATGGGGCAACGCGCTCGGAGGATTCCGGTTGCGGTCGGACCGAGTACCCGGAGTCCTCTTTATAGCGCCGAGGACGGCCACCGGGGGGGTTTTTAGTGCGGTAAAAATCCCACATAAACCCTGCGTCGCTCCCACGGCGTCGGGTACCTTTTGAAGGTTTCCTCCTCGAGAACAAAAAAAAAAGGTGTTGTACTGGTGATGCTTACCGAGATAAACAAGCAAGGAATTTAGTCTTTACTTTTCAGGGTATTTTGCTCATTAAGGCTTATTAAGACTGATATAGCTGAGAATTTCATAAAATTTATTATTCATACAATTATTTCGCAGCCAATCTTAATTAACATTTGAATATAATATCAGGGTTCGACATTGGACAGACCGCGGTCCGAGTGCAAAATTGAGTCTTGTCAAAATGTAGGCACATTTGGACAAGACTCAATTTACTGAGAGATAAAAAAATATATGTGTATCTATTTTTGTCCATTAATTTCAATTTACAATTTATAATTTTCGATGTGAAAGATTTATTTATCTGAGAATAAAATTAGGCATTTTTTCTGCTGGTACGGAACGGATGTTTGTGGTCCACACCCAAAATCCGTTCCGTACTCTCAGGTACATTGATTTTTATCGGGATATTTACCTTCACTGCAAACCCTATTCTCAATTACTTACCGACCCTATAACGCCATACATTATATGGTCGGTATTACAGATTAAATTGAAGTTAGGACTACATAGTTCTAACTTCAATTTTAGCTTTAATGTAAACCCTATTCTCACCTACCCTAATCCACGAAGTCCCAACTTCAAGTGATTAATATAGATGTAGATTCTCCATTGAAACATAGGTACTAGTACTAATGATGCGAATCCCACGTGAAATTAATCGCCAACCGCTACATAGCAAGTCCAAATTAATGCTCATTAAACACAAATTAGCTAGTGATGTAGGTACTATGAAACCGGTTCGTTACCTTGCTTTTCGAATATTGATATATCCCTCTTACGTACTGCTCCAAATTTCCTTTGAATTGCACACTCACTATACGTCAGATTACATTAACTTCAGTGCACTGCAATTAGTGTGAAAGTAATCAATGTAATGTAAATGCATCTAGGTCGAAGCACTGCAAGTGGCTGAACTTCATTAGCGTCTTCCTACGTTGGCTTCAGACCAAAAATGGAAGACAATGTTCGTCGTGCTTTAAAATCTATTTGCATGTGTGATAAAACTCCATAAATAGTAATACTATTATTTTCAATATCATTTTTTTGAATTGTTAATGATATTGAATTATACTTACATTACAGTTAGGTTTTAACTTAATTTTTTTTATTAATATGACGTTTCCGTTCCCCAATTCTTTTTAATAATGCTCTATACCATTATCGTACGTTTCATATGCAAATTACTTATACATATCCTCGAGTAGCAATGTCTTACTGTAAATCTGGTCAACTGTATGCTCATTGTCTACTTCAATCTAAAAAAAATAATCAACCGAGATTATTCTTTGTAACAGACGCAGTTTAGAAATTGTATACATAGTTCATTATTAGCAACTCAGCAAAATTTTGCTCCAATTTTATGTTCCGAGGCTGAGTGTGTCTTATTGCTGGTCTGAGATTTTGGTATAGAGATTGCCATATAAGATTGGATGCCTACATCGCGCAGGTCACGTCATAAGAATGGATGAGGCCAGAGTACCCGAGCGCCTATAAAAAATTTAACCCTAGTAAAAATGTTCTTGAAATTACCCATTAAGATAAGACTCCCGATCCACCACTGATTATGATAATATTTTTCATCCTTATAGAAGTTTTAACAACGTCTCCGACTATGGTCGACCTCTAGTTAGACTCTAATCTTAACTGGAGTTGATTACGGGTACCCAAGCAGCCACTTTTCTTCTAAATAATAAAATCATTCTTAAATTGACAAAAAGTATAATTAAAAAAAATATGGGTACAACCCATTATTGTCCCACTGCTGGTCACGGTTCTTCTCTCACAATGAGAGAGTTTTAGGCCATAGTCCATCACGCTGGCCAAGTGCGAATTAGTGGACTTCACACGCCTCCGAGAACTTTTTTTTTAAGAACTCTCGGGTGTGTAGGTTTCCTCACGATGTTTTCTTTCACCGAAAAGCAATGATAATTAATTTCTAATACGCACATAAATCAGTGGTGCGTGCCTGGGTTTGAACCTCGGACCTCCCGAGAGGGCAAGTTTCAACCATTAGGCTATCACTGCTGTATAAAAATATGGATAACTTTATATATGAACTTCATATATTATTTTTAGTATTAATTTTGCTATATCAGACTTAAAGGCTTAAGCCCGTAGCTACTTTAGTCGAATGCGGGCTAGTACATTTGATAAACCTTTGAGAAGATTACATAGTGTACAAGGGAGTTATAGTCTGAGATGTCGGCATGTTTATAACTACTAATCTATAGGTATATATCCATATTTTCAATCATATTTTATAAGATTTTTTACTTCAGCAAATAAGCACGCTGACCATCTGATGTACAGTCAGCAGCAAATAGTTAGTGGCGTTCAAAGTGTCCATATTGTTAGATACAATCAAAGTGTTCAATAATATCGGCACAACCTACGTGTTCTAATTGTTGACAACATCTTAAACTCTCAAATGTCAGGACGTTCATAAACTCATAATGTTAATACCATCCAAATTGTCACAAATGTTCCGGCGTCAGTGGTAACCTAGCAACGAAACTGTTTGTAAATATAGGTACATTTTATAATAATAAACTTTATGTTGCGAATATATTGTAAGGATCACTTACTGTGCGAGCAATGATAATATTGACATATGTTTATCTCATTTAGGGTTTTAAAATTTAATGAAGATACTTTTCATCAGTTTAAAAATGAGAAAACCGTAGAGGTTACAGAAAAACTATTATATTTTAGCTAAAATATATTGTTTGTAAAAAATATACATCAGTCTTTAATTTTTTTTAATATACATCCTTTGAAACCCTTTGAACATCCTTGCTAGTAACGATCGAATAACTTTAAGCTCGTATGTGAAAACGAATTTCTGAGGAACTTCTTTTTTGCACGTCAAATAATTGTGAACAATGTTGTTGTGGTGAATCAGCATCAGATAGTGTCACTGGCAAACGTTGATTTCCGGAGAGAACAGGAAGAAGAATCAATCGATTGAACTTGTTCTTTTTCAAGTGTGTTATGAACCCACTTAGGCCTTCTTTTTCTTGACGAGGGTAGGTTTGTAGAACTTGGCGTGGTAAGTATTTCAGGTGTAATATATGGGTATGTTTCCACATACAGAACATTAATAACACTTGACGCAATTGAGCCCGGATGAGATACTAACTCTGTCGATGGAATTATTAGAATTCAATATAATGGTGTATCCATTATGCCGCGTGACATTTACGCATCTTGCCCCAATTACTATGTTAAAAGAAAATATAAAATAACGGTAAGACTAAAGCAGTGTTAAAATTGCCCATCAACTTCAAGGAAAACGTAAAATAAAGGAGAACATAATCATCAATTCAATACTATTTCTTACTTGTTTCTGTAGTTATTAAGGATAAAAAATATTACATCAATTATGCACTTAAACTAAATTTGATTGTAAATCAACTGTCATGGTCCATTAAGTATTGTTTGAAAGCAGCTTCTGATGGCCTGCAGCACCATCTCGCAGAAGCGTTTAGTTTCCGATATGTGGGCATGACCCATCTTACTCGTCCGTCCTCTCGTCTTGTCTTATCATGCCTCTTGTTCCCCTAGACCGATTCTAGTACAATGACAGTCAATGACGTCATTGCAAGATATGAAAAGGATAGTTGTTAATATAAAAAAGAGAGAAGAGAACAGTCATTGTTACCATGTCTTATGCCGTAAGTGATCAGGAACCTTATATCCGCAACATAAGGTATAATATATAAAATGTACCTATATATAGTCTCGTTGCTAGGTTACCGCTGGTGTCGTAACAGATGCTCTATTTGTGACAATTTGAGTGGTTCATTATGAATTTATGAATGTTCTGTCATTTGGAAGTTTAAGATGTTGTGAACAATTAGAACACGTAGGTTGTGCCGATATTATTGAGCACTTTGGTTGTATCTAACAATGTGGACAGTTTGAATGCCACTAACTATTTGCTGCTGACTGTACACACAAGCAAATTTGTAAGCAAATTCATACAGACCAAAGTTTCTATTTGAAGTCAATCACAGACGCCTTACTTCCCCTCGGGAGTCAGATAGTCGCCTGATACGAAAGTGAGCCCGCAATTACACTCTTCCACTCAAACACAAGAACTGCAAAACAAGAAAAATATATGTGGCGATGGTACCGCCCAGTCGAATCATACATTTATTTTTTTTGTTCTCGAGCTGTGGTGCGATTTTTACCGCACTAATCCAATGGCCGTCCTTAGCGTTACAAAGAGGACTCCGGGATCTCCAAAGAACGCAACCCTAAATACACGTTCTACCATCTTGCTAATATTTATTAACACTTCTTAAATATTCTATGATCTCGATAAAAAGAGGAATATGCTCCAACGTCACATAAGGCTTCCTAATTACAAAGATAACAACTGTAATGCGAGAGTTATGCCATTATAAGCTGTGTGGTTGACTAATATTAACATTTTTCACCTCAAGCCAAGTAATACATTCTTAATTAACTTAGTTAGTAGTTAGTAGAATAGGTAATTTTATCAAAGCTCATTATGATTAATTCTTTGTTCATACTGCTTCTTTCTTCTATAAATCTTTCTCAATTATACTCAATGTAAATTAGTTATGTTATATGTATGCTTATATTGCAATACAACACTTGTTTATATTAACTGCCCAACAAATACCCACTTGATAAATTTTTCCAAAAAAAATATTATCACCTTGATGTATTTTGATGTCCTTATTTTAAAAAATACATTAATAAAATTGGCCGCATTTTAGGTAACGGTTCATATTTAGTGGGTTTAACTAGCGTATTTTTTTTTAGACTTGGACCATTTCGGTGATATATCATTATAACCGGATATGTCACTATTCACCAAGTCATTTAGGCTGTAACACGTGCCTAAGATATATATATACATACAAACATACACTCGGTAAATGTTACTACACCTCTGACACAGTCGGGTAAAAATTAAGCTAAAAAAGCAACAAACCAATCGCTAAACGGTATTCAGCACCAATTCGCCAGTGCAGTACATTGAATTTTTAACGTATGTGGGCCACCAAATTATTCAGGTCGCAGTGACAATGCAACCAGGCTAGCCGAAATGTGCAATCAGCGCTCTAAAACCCTCTATATAAATGGCTAAACCAATTTTGATAAAACATGTTTAGGAGACAATCTTTCAAACAATAAAAACTGCAACAATAAATTGGTTCACCCGTTTAACAGCTACGTGTCAACAGACACACACGAACACCCACACAAACACACACAGAGAGAAACTGAAGGACACAATAGTCAAACTTCTAACATTTTGCGTCGGGGATAATAATAAATAAAGTTACAAGAACCAAACAATCTTTATTGGACGTTGCTAAATAATATTCAGAAGCAATTCGCCAGTACAACACATTAAAACTACCGTTTGTGGGCCATCAAGCCACCAGGTTTTTCAGGTCGCTGTGACCATGCGACCAGGCAAGCCGGTATGTGCAATCAGCGCTCCATAACTCTCGATGTTAATTGCTGAACCAATTTTGATAAAATATGCTCGAGAACCATCTCCCGGAAACCAGCCTTCAAACGAAAAAAAACGCATCTATATCAGGTCACCAATTTCTACACGTCAACAGACAGATAGATACACACATATACACACAGGAAAAGAGAGAAAGACATAGCAGTAAAATTATAACACCCGACTTTTTGAGTTGGAGGCTAAAAATACAGTTACGAGAGAAAAAAAACAACCAACCAATCTTTATTGCGCGTAGTTAAACGGTATTCAGCAGCAATTCGCCAGTACAACACATTGAATTTTTAACGTATGTGGGCCATCAAGTCACCAGGTTATTCAGGTCGCAGTGACAATGCAACCGGGCAAGCCGGAATGTGCAATCAGCGCTTTAACAAATACAAGAGCTATTGGGGCCATTCCTCGGCGAGGTCAAGAATAATGATTGAAATCGGCTGAAGGTGATTTAATGCATCAAAGAACAAGCCACATTATAAATAATATTTTGTTTGACTATGTTTTAAAGTTAAATCTAGTAATTGGTCTTTAAATTTAGTGCGCTTTGGGTGTCCCAAAAAAAGGTCAATTCTTAGTTGACCAAAATATAACAAGGTAGGTTTATCATACAAGGTATGATATAATAAGTAGTTAATTATAATTGATATATTTTTTACAATTACAATTATTGATCTGATTAATGAAGCTATATAATATTAGATGGTTTGAAGAAAAGCTGCAATAATATTTTCTTGCCCTACGTCATAGAGCTTAAATAATGTCCTTGAAAGGTATTGTCACATGTAAGGATTAACCAATAATATAGCCAAAGGCGTCTAAATTATCTAATTGACAATAAAAAATGTGTGCGTGTACTAGCGTACACTCGTAAGAAGTGAAACTTCTTTATGACGTTATTTTTCAAAAAATAATTTACTATATGCAACTTTACAGAAATTGGTTAAATAAAGTTAAATCAGATAAAGTTTAATAAAAGGCTTTTATTAAACTTTATCTAATAATCTAATCTATAATAATCTATCTAATATCACGCGTGGTAGGGATAAGAAAAAGATGGCGCGTAACGGAAAAAAAAGATGGCGCGTAACAGAAAAAGATGGCGCGTAACAGAAAAAGATGGCGCGTAACGAAAAAATGTTACACTAAATTTTTTTCCAACCCCGATAAAGAAGTTTCACTTCAATAAATAGCAAATAAACAATTCTAAAACAAGATTAATTTGTAAAACAAAGCAGTTCACTCAAACAAAGCAAGTATGTAAGTTTCTATTGACAAAGTTCTCCATCTGAACAGTAATTACTGTTGTAGAAGTCACTATTAGTAGCTGCAGTTAGGCGCATCGCATCGGCTGAATACCTACAATTAAAACAATTAACCTCATTCGTAACTACAAAGTGTTAGTTAAACACTGTTAAACAGATATTATAAAGCCAACATTTACTCCTGGGAAAGGTGTGGTTGTCTGCTTATTTTTTACTAACGTAGTTCGCGGAAGTAGCAACGATCTATGATTGACTTTAGAATTAGATAATTCACTTGTTCTCTATGAAGTTGATTACAGATGTCCATAAGCGGCAATGATTACTTACCATCAGGTGAATTACACACGGTGGACAACACTACTCGTTTGCTACATCGAGTTTTAAAAAAGCCAAATCTGAAAACTCCCTGTAATTTTTCTAAAGATTATGGAATCTGGAAGTGCCATGATTACATGTCTATTAAGTATAAATATTAATGTATTATCACTGTATGTCTTTTTATCTTTATTTTATTATTTAGTAGAAAACAAGAATATAGTCCACTTGATGGTAAGATGCTATTGCCGCTCATGGATATCTCAAATCAAACCAAATTAAGATAAATCTTACCTGAAGTTGAGTTTATGTAAAATTTATTTCAACTAGATTTCCCCTAATTATGCTTGCTGCTAAAAAACAGCGAATTACATTAAATTTACAATTATTACAGCTGCTAAAAGAAACAAAAACTCATTTGTCAAAATAACAACATTAATCGTAATACTAGACTTTGCTCCAATATTTAAGATCAAGTCGCAAAAGTTAAATGAAAGTTCAGTAAATGCCAGATTTGCATAATACTGCATAACAACATCCTGTCCTTTTGAAAGGGTCAGGATTCTCGACGAGCGCTGAATAGTTAAAAGTTGTGCTTTGTAGCAACAGGAAGTATTCCGAGCTTAGCAAATGATACATCCCAAGTTTAAGCGAACTTCCAAACTGGAAATATTTTAAGAATTGTAGCCTAGCATCAAGTTTTACAGCTTCTTTTTAATCTAGACTTCTTTTAAATCTAGTTATTTTTAAGGAAACTATAGTATCCTGGACTTCAAATGAAGTACGACGAAAGAATTGAAATTGAGAAATAAGTTTCTGATTGGTACTTTAGCTCAACAGGGTAAGTTTGCGTTGTTATTCTTAAAGTTCTGAATAATTTATACAGTTACTACTTACTCTGTTCAAATTGGTCCATCTATTTCAATCCATCTATAACAAGTCAGGTAAATTTCAAATATACTGAATATATCCTGCGGCTTGTTTTTGTTTTTGGGTTTGGAAGATGGTAGAATTGATTGTTGACTCTAGAAGCATCACCGCTGCACTTTTTGACATTTTTTTTTATTTGACTGAAGTAGCAAACGAGCATGCAGTCCACCTGATGGTAAGTGGTCACTACCGCCCATGGACATCTGTAATCAACTTCATGCAGAACATGGGTTCCATCTGAAGTCAATCACAGATGCGTCGCCACTCCCGAGGACTATGATGGTCGCCTCATGTGAAAGTGTGCCGGCAACCACACCCTTCTATCGAAACGCAAGAAATGCTTCACGCTAGAAATAGGTGTGGCCGTGGTACTTTCCCGGTCGAACTACACTGGTTCTACCACCTTTATGACCTTATAACAGCAGGGTTGACAGCCGATATGTTTTGGCTTGAGAGGTGTGGTTAAGGAGATATACTCAACCAAATTGTTCCATCATAATTTTCAGGGGTAGTAAGTTATCTGTGGCCAACCACATTGAAGACTGATAGTATCCGGGATTATAGATATCCCTGGGCGGCAGTCAACTTGAAAACATCGGACTTGGGGCATCTTATTGTACTTTGCTTATGTTTCGGCGTGGAATGTGATAGAAAAGGCACTAAGTTTTCTTTAAATGATGACGTCCTTAATAAACAGATATAAAGTGAAAAGAGTTACAGTCAAAGAAATAAATGGAAAAACAATTATATTATTTATTTAATTAAGACCTATTAATGTATTTTCCATATAAATTTAATCTATACTATCTATACTAATATTATGAAGAGGAAAACTTTGTATTTTTGTATGTTTGTCATGAATTAACTTAAAAACTACTGAACCGATTTAAAAAATTCTCTTACCATTAGAATGCTACATTATCCCTTAGAATCAATGGCTATTTTTATTACTAAAATATATACGGCGTCTTTGCTTGAGTAATGTCATTCAGTGTCAAATATTTTGCTCAAAATTTTTTTTCATTGCATTCACTGCGATACCTATTGATAATAGAACAAACAAATTTCCTACAATATAATATGATATATCAATATCTACGAAAGACTTGAACAGTATTCTTTACTTCTTTATTCAGTCGTAGGATTCTGTGTCAAAAATATATCAACGACCAGGCTTTATACTCTCAAATCAAATAAAAAAATCAGTTATCTGAGAGTCTGTCTTTCTAAATAGTAATATTAAATTACATAGTAAATTTAATGCAGAACCTGAGAATTATTTATGAGAATAAAATGGAAATTTCTCGAAAGTTAAAACTCTTATCTTGGAGCCGAAAGTAATTTTCAAAGCCGAATATTATTATCTATTCATGATCGTGTTTCACCATATGTGAATTAGGGGTGGGATTTTTGGTTCAAAGTTTAGAGACTGCTTGGAGGAGCTATCTAGTTCTTATTTTATTAACCTTGAGTATTAGTAGTAGTTATTACAGGTGGTAAAACTAGTGTAGTCCGACCGGGGAAGTACTATCACCGCACCTACTTCCAACGTGAAGCATTTCTTGCGTTTCGATGGATGGATGGAGGCGACCATCTTAGACCTTAAGAGCAGCAACGCATCTGTGATGGACTTCAGAAAGAACTTCAGATAGAACAGATAGAACTATTTGAAGTTGCTTACAGATGTCTATGGGTGGCAGTGACCACTTACCATCGGGTGGACTGCTAATTAAATCGCTCGTTTGCTAATTAAATTAGATAAAAAAAGTTCATTTTATACCAAATAGAAACTGTTGATAAATTACATTTGGAGAGCAGATGAGATGAATTTGGCAATAGAAGTACGTAGCAAACAACAGAAGGTTCGACTACCATTAAATAATCAAAGTTGTTCATAGGTTACCGCATTTTAAATCATTGAATACAAAGAGCTTCAACCATTAATCCATACAAATGAAACTTTGCTCATGAATCAACTTATGTAGATGTGCAATAAGGTAGGATTCATTGAACATCCATACGTTACGTCTAAATAACTGATAAAAGACATCAAGTAATAAAGTAGTTAGATCCATTACATCTGTAACCCATAGTGAAAATGGGTACCTATAACTCAACATTGACGACAAAAAAAAAATCTATTAAAAGAATCATCGTTCGTATAATCGTTTTGGCAAGAATCAAACTCATACCTAATTTCCCTACATTATTACATTAACAAATTCCAAAAAGGCGCAAAAACTCCCATAATGTATTCAGTAATTCCAAGCACTTAGCAGCCAATTTCACATCATCGAAATAATTTAATAACCGATCTCCCTCCGATTCCATTAAGCTGAACGCAAACAGTTTGCTAAACAAAAAATCTAAATTCAATACAAATACTCCTTCGCCATTATGTCGATTGGTAAATGGAATCGGAATGGCGGTTTATTGATGACGCCTATCGCTCATCGAGGATATCCAATTTCAATAGCGGAAGGTTCAGAATAGCCTTTCGATAGCCTCAAATAATTTCAGAAGTAATTATATCGAACGAAGAACCCATCGAGTTGTAGAAAGGTAACTGAATTAGCTCGGGGTTTAATAAAGGTGGTATTAATAAAGATAGTATTAACAAAAGTGGCTGTTTGTGGTTTAGATCTGGTATCTATGTCACATCTATTTTTGTCTAATAAAATCAGCCTTTCATTCTGAAGTATTCTAGTTTAATGTATCCGGTAAAGGAGACCAAGGAGTTCCAACTCGGCTCTCGTGAGTAGCAACGCATGTGTAGTAAACCTCGAGTAAGAGTGGTCTTATTTGGGTTACACATGTCCACTGGCAGCAGTTTTTTAACATCAAAAGGGTACTAGAAGGGTACTAAAAGGGTAAGAGAATGATGTTCTCTTAAAAGTCCCCATCAACCCTTAAAAGTCTTCAGCAGTAGGCAGGACTTAGGCCTCTCCTAATCTGTGCCATTTCGGCCGGCCCTGAGCCATTTAAATCCAGATATTGTCCGCTATCTTCTTCAGATCATCAGTCTCAGGAGAACCATTGTGGTATCGGGCGGCCTATGCTCCTTTTGCCTTCGTTCACTACTTCCGTATCATGAAAACAAGCTTTTGAAATAAAATAGTAAAACAACAAATTTATTAACAATCAATTAAATTATATACAAATACAATTGTAATAATAAATAATTCATACAATAACTTTACGCATCAAAATGTCCCGAATAGTAGTTCACAAGTAACATTATATAAACTATGTTAAGTCAAATACATTTTTGATGTTTTTTACATTAAACGTTTAAAACAGCGGTCAGCAACCTTTAGGTAACACGGGCCCTGAAATAGCTATCTGAGGTAATAGCGAGCTACATTCGGCCATTATGTTACGTACCTACTTTACAAAATTTGACAATGAGAAAACTATTTGACTGCAGATTTTCTCACCGAAAATAACCAAGATAGTAAAAGTCAAATTGAAGGTGGTAGAACCAGTGTAGTTCGACCGGGGAAGTACCACCACCATACCTATTTCTAGCGTGAAGCATTTCTTGCGTTTCGATGTTTTGCATACTTTTATATGAGGCGGCCATCATAGTCCTCGGGATAAGCAACGCATCTGTAATTGACGTCAGATGGCAGTGACCACTTACCATCAGGTAGACTACATGCTCGTTTGCTACTTAATTCAGATAAAAAACAACATAATAGAAAAAAGTAATACAAATACAAAAGACAAACCCGCTAAGTTTCTTTCCGGATCTTCTTAAGGCCGTGTTCCGATCCGGGGGTGTGTAAGAAAATGTTAAGAAATGTTAGTGACAATTTGGAAGTGCCCCCGTAGGCCTATAACAATAAAAATGTTTCTAGAAAGGTCCACTGGCCACAAAAAGGAGTTCTAGTACGATCCGAGGGCTGTAGGCGGTCGCAGGCCGGAGGCTGTCCGTCGTTGATTAGGTTTAAATTATATATTACAGAAAAATCCATTGTAATCACTTATCAAATATATTTTTTCACCCTGTCAACATCTTATTCTAATAATATAATACTATACATTATCAAATGTTAGTAATGCATTCTATTAAAAATTGATTCCAACTTTGTAAACATTTTTTAGACATATATTCAAAACCTTTTCTCTCGTTGTAAAAAAATTATTCTAACGGTCCGTAACATTATTTAACAAACTTATTTTTATTCTTAGTACAACTCTGCAATATTTTCAGTCAGGTATCGAGAACCTTTTCTCACGTAGTCCGTAATGTCGACTGCAGGCTTGTTATCGGCGACAATCCACGTCGACCCGTTCGCCCCTCGGCTAATCACGTCCAAAATCCCTGAGACGGCTGACTCGACCCTGTAAAACGGATTCCGTTTAATTGAGAAGACAAACGTGCTGCTACCGCTTATAGTATAATGATTTATTTCTTCAAGTAGCTCGACATCTACTGTAGTTAAATTGGATTTATTATAGTTAAACTAGCTGTCCTGACAAACGTTGTTTTGCCATATAAAAAAAGTTAAGGGTGGACAACCCTTAAGGAGTATGAAAAATAGATGTTGGCCGTTTCTCAGACCTACTGAATTAGCATGTAAAATTTGGTAAAAATCGGTCAAGCCGTTTCGGAGGAGTATGACAACAAAAACTGTGACACGAGAATTTTATATATTGGATATGGCGACGTGAAATAAAACAAATGAAAATTGAATTTATACGTTATTCTCATGTTCCATAACCCTAACGCTGTGCATCGGCGTTAGGGTTATGTAACATGTCAGCCCTAGTGCATCGCGACCCAGCCAGCAACCCGAAGAGCTGACGCAGCACCTCGAACGTTCCCACGTATCGTAAGAATCCACGGCATTCCGAGCTCCAACATTGACTCGGTTTCACACCTTCATTTTTAAGACAAAATGTAGTTGTAATTTTTAGTTTAAAATAAATTTTAAGGATGGTTTTGCGTTTCTGTGCGACCACCGGCCGCCACCAACATAACTCTCACATAAATAAAATTGAGCTAAATAATTTTGTTCAATCAATGTGATTACTTTTAAAACCAACTTAATTAAGTGCAATTAAAGAATAACCAGTACAGTTCTAAGCAATTCGTATTGCTTAGAACGGTACTGATTATTCAGACTTAGAGATACATTAACACGAAAATTACATTTAGATATAAAAAGTCTATATAATGGCTATAATTTTCTTAGTCATAATTCTCTGAAAATATCCTCCAAAAATATGGGTTTATAGATGATATTACCAGTAAACGTACAAATATCTCAATCCTTCGCAAAAAGTTGATGGAAAAAACGTAGGCACGATACGTACAAAATATGAGTATCTGTAGCAATTTATTTGCCTGCGTTGGAAGGCGAACCTCAGAAGGATACGATTAGAATTAAAAAAAACGATTCGATATTCGATGTATATTCGATATATTTTCCGAATGAAAAAAGTCTTTTCCGAATTTGCTGTGATTTCTGCCTTATAACAGCAATACGTGTTCCAGTTTTAGAGTGTTAAAGAAAACATAACAATATGATGCGTTCGAATACTGGCAACTTAAAGAGATAGCGTGCACTGGTGATTTTTGTCACCGTGACAGTTGCGCCACTGTCACCATTTCATTGTATGTTATGTTGCTGTCCTCCGCGGACAATAAGTCACCTAATTGTCACGCATCCAAATGCGCGCACCTTCATCAAGGGTATTGTATATTGTATATGGTGACAAATTCGCACTTGGCCAGCGCGGTGGACTATGACCTAAACTCTCTCATTCTGAGAGAAGACCCGTACCCAGCATTGGGACAATAATGGGCTGACGACGATATGGTGACAGTGACGCAACAGTTACGGTGACAAAATTCAATGCACGCTATGTCTTAAAGTTGCCAGTATTCGTACGCATCATATCGGTATTTATTCGCGCGCGGTAGTGCACGCTATCTCTAATTCACGAGTAACGTAAACGACAACGTAACTTCAAAAGTAAGAACGCCTCTGGGTCATACCTCAATTAGCATTCATGATACTGCTGCAACTGACAAGATGGACTAACGTCAAAATATATAAGAGACCAAGAATCATGAACTAACATAAACTTAAGAGCAATTCAGAGTCCTACGATATCCGGTACGTTTTAATCCAGGCGTCGCGGAGCTTTACAGGCAGATTTAATTTTGCAAATGTGAGTTTCCATAAAATGAGGAAATTGGAACATTCCCGTTCCACCTCATGCATTATGCACGCTCACACTTAGATATCCGTATTATGTCAACATCGCGGATCGGAAGATTTGGCCCGCTTTTCAGTTGGTGCATAAGTAGTAGGTAAGCCATGGTAGATTGGTTACGACTATAAAAACTGATTCAATTAAATCTATCTAAATAGTATTAGTTCATTCGTTCAGAGGTGGTAGAATCTTTTATGGGTTGATTCTGGAGACACAGCCACACCTGCGCCTGTGTTAGTGCTTAGCTTATAATTAGCCTTTAAGCGCTGCAGTGTCTTAGTTTGGTAGATGAAACATACATAAATATCAGAGGTAAACCAACTTAGTCTTTAAGAGTAGATAGATGACTTAAGATAGGGCTCGGGTAGACATCGTCGGGACCGCGGAAGAATGCTATTAGCGTACCCGCAGTCCCGACACATGGCGTACAGAAGAACACCGTGGGGGTTTTAACCGGTAGGAGTCCGGTATATTCTCTCGGCTGCTCCTGCGCAGAGTGGAACCCATGATGGGTATCCCCACGTGAAAAAAAAACAGCTGTTTATCTGAAGCTGGGGATATGGATACTGAGGATATGGCACCCATAAGCAAATATACTAGAATATATATACACTTAAATAGAAAAAATATGTAAATAAAACAATTAGGTATTTTAATATCTGATTCCTCTAAAATCGAACCGGGTACGACACTTGCGTTGTTAAACCCAATTTCAAAGTCAAAGTCAAATTATTTATTGCTCATGCACTTATAAGTAGGTCTTACAGATAATGTTGTTTGCACTTGCATGTACCCTGTCCCTAACAGGGTTGCAATAATATCATGGTAGACAGGTTATTCGGACTTTTGGGCTTTTTTTGTGACTTTGGTACTGTTGAACATCAATTTGGTATTCAGTGATATTACCGGTTATCTTCCTTAACAATGTGCTAACAATAGAGTGTCAGCGTTTCTGCGTTTAGCTAACACAGCTAAACAGCGGGATAATCAATATCTCGTTAGCAGACACCTTTAGTTAGTGATACACATTAATTATGACACAGCAGTATTCTCCCCTGTGCTTATCATTTGTAATTATACAATAATTACAAATTCGGTCACAATTAGATGGCTTCTAATTTATAATTATACAGTAATTACCAGTTACAAGCCAATGAGGCCAAGACAAAAATTGCAATATAATACTAGGGAAATTCTGACTCTTTTACACAGTAAATTAAAAAAATAATTAACATTGAACTTTTGCTTTAAAATCGATAATATGTGATAATACATTCCAATGAATATCCATGTTGTTGTCACTACAATACATACACAAAAAATGTATAACTAAAATTTAAATGTTCCATTAAACATTTTTCTACTCAAACGTTTAGTCCAATCCACTTAAATCCAAGCTTAAAATTTATCTAACAAACTGTGGTCAAAGTGGACGAAGCTTTTAAAAGCGTTTGAAAGCAGGTTATGAAGCTCGGTTAGTCACGGGGGAGCGAAATCAAGTCTTTATCGAAGTTCTCAAGTTATATCAATGAAGCAAAGTGCTTTATGACTTTTAATGCTAATAGTGGCCCATTGTCTTGAAATATGATTAATGTAGAGTTTGAAAAAGAAGTTAATGTAGCATTCGGTTTGAATTCAAAGAACAAGGAAAAATATTTGTTATTGTTTTTTAAATATTGTAGTATCAAACAAGCATTCGGATAACATTTACTGAAGGTGGTAGAACCAGTGTAGTTCAACCGAGGAAGTACCACCGCCACATCTACTTCTAGGGTCAAGCATTTCTTGCGTTTCGAAGGAATCGTGTGGTTGCCCGCACACTTTCACATGAGGTGACCATCATAGTCTTCGGAAGTAGCAACGCACCTGCAATTGACTTCAGATGGAACCCATGTTCTGTATGAAGTTGCTTACGAAATTACGAAAAAAGAAATATCCATGGGCGGCAGTGAACACTAACCATTGGGTGGACTGTATGCTCGTTTGCTACTTCAGACAAATAAAAAAAAATGGTGAGCTGATGGTAAGTGCTCACTACTGCCCATGTTTTTATATACATATAGGACTCTTTATACAGAACAAAGGTTCTATCTGAATTTAATCACAAATGCGTTGCTACTTCCGAGGACTAAGACTTCATACAAAAGTAAGTCGGCAAATATACCCTTCCACCGAACGCAATCATATCCTATCCTTCCTACTAATATTATAAATGCGAAAGTTTGTGAGGATGTATGTGTATTTGTTATTCTTTCACGAAAAACTACTCAACGGATTAGGTTGAAACTTTACAGTAGTATAGGTTATACATCAGAATAACACATGGGCTATAATTTGTAATGTTTTTTTTTATAAGGTTATAATATAACGAGAAATATCAGGTTAGTCGGAAAAAAAGTTCTGCTCTGAGAGCTATCTTCGCGTACGCTGCCTAAACCGTTGGAGATATCCAAATATAATGTACCGTGGGATTGTTTGGCTCACATAGATCTAAATAAAAGTCCGCGACAGCATATGTCTATATTTTATGTATAACCCACAATAACTCTTTTTATACTTTGAAAATTTTAAAAATATCAAGTTGATGTTTCCATGGGTTTTATACAAACTAAATATTAATCCTTATCAATATAAATGATTTCAAAAAATCAAGCATCTAAGAAAGATTGAACCTGCCTTTTACACCATGTAAATTGGATAAGTAGTTTAGAAGATATTACGAGTATAACATATTGCGTAGTCAATTGATTGACCGGCAGTACGCGCCGTGCGCCGCCACCGTATACAACGAAGTTGTATGATATTCATATTTGAATGGTTATAAAACACGGAGCAAAATGTGAAAGGTGAATGACGTCTCTGTAGTTCCGGGAATAAGGCTACGGCATCCCCTGTCTGTGGTAAGAGGCAACTAAAAGAGAGCTTTCGGGGTTGCGGGCGGCTAGACGGAGAGCTCCAAACACCCAGTCAGCAACTTCGGGAAAGATGTCAGCATGTGTGGTCGCATGCTATCGTGAGAGCCAGGATGGACGGAGCTTGAACCGTCCAGCCAGGCGATCCCGGGAAGGACGGTGGCATACGTGTAGTCGCATATCGTGGTAAAGACCAGATGGAGTGGTGGGCCCAGCCACTCACTTGGGAGGAGCCCGATGGGGCAATGGACTCAGAGGACTCCAGTTGCGTTCCTTTAAAGATCGCGGAGTCCTGGTGCTATAAGAATCCCAGACAACCCTGCGTCGATCCCACGGCGTACCTTTTGAAGGTTTCTCCCTCGACAAAAAAGAAAAAAGTCAATGAGAATGAAACAGCGGAAAGGTTAAATATGATATTCAATCGTCATCGACCTTTTAATGTAACACAACTCGGCACATATGTCAGATTAGCAGTAGTTTAGGTCGTAGTTGACCACGCTAGCCAACTGCGTGTTGGTAACCGTCACGGGTTTTGAGACCCTTTCTTAAAACTTTTAATTTCAGAGTAAGCATTAATATCTGTTGCCGACAAAACTAATTCAAATTAATATACGTGCCTGTGATTTGAAATTTGAACACACTGATTTAGGCGATTAACACACGGCACCGCGCACCGCCGCTAATAGCGGTGCCCCGCACGGTAAGGCGGTTTACGCACCTGTACGCGCGGATGGACCGATCATCAAAATAAACTTTTCGACATCGAAATGCATTTTTGCTTCAACGAAGATCCGCGCGGTTAGGCGCCAACCCGTGTGTGAGGCGCCGACCCCCCGCACTGTCGTTTGCGCGGAGACACGGTGGTGATGAGAACACCGCTGGACCGCGCGGCCAGTCGGTGTACGTTTGTGAGGCATCAACGGATTTATTAGACCCCAATACAACATGAGATCCGCCTACCGTGGCAGTGAGCGGTACTGTATGTTAATCGCCTTAGGAAGGGCAAGGGTTCAATCTGAAGTAAATCACAGATGGCAGGCACACCCTTCAAATTAAACACAAGAACTGCTTCACGGTAGAAATAGGTGCGGCGGTGATGCCTGCCTGGTTGAACCATTACTCTACCACCTTGCAAGCTTTATGTGGCAGACTAAATTCCACGCGAGCGAAGCCGCGGGCAAAGGCTAGTACACCATAAATCGGTGTGGCGGTATTACTTCCCCTATCGAACTTAATACGTACTATACGAATACATACTAGGTACTCGACCTTCCGTCCACCAATTCGCACTTGGCCAGCGCGGTGGACTATGGCCTAAACTCTCTCATTCCGAGAGAAGACCCGTGGCCAGCAGTGGGACAGTAATGGTTTGACGACAACTCGACCTTACAAATAATTTGCACCTAATTGCTTAATGGAATTTATATTAAAATTTAAGCATATATTCCTTAGACATACATAAAGAATTACAAAAGATAAAGACTTTAACTCGAATCCCACAAAAGTACCCTTCTACGTTGAGTATTGAAAATGTCCGATTTTATAAGGTCACAAAATTTCGTTGAAAATTGTGGCAAAATTTTATGAAAATCGCTCTACGCTGGTGTTTGCTTTGCCAAGCGAATGTGTCGTGCCCGAGCGTTAACACTTGCGATAGTGCTCCCGGAGTCAAAACACAAAGATTTTGATTTACTATTTTAATTTACATTTGCATTTTTTTAATAATATCGAGTATAGATATGGAAGACACCACCGCCACACCAAATTCTAGCGTAAAACCATTCTAACGTTTCGTTAAAAGGGTATGCTTGCCGTCTTACTGTTATTTGTGGTGACCATCTTAGTCCTCAGGAGTAGCAACGCATCTATGAGTGACTAGATAGAATCTTTGTTCTGAATGAACTTTAACGCCATGACGACATGCTCGTTTCCTGCTTTAATGTTGCAAAAAGACGGACTGCATACTTGTTATCTACTTCTAAAATATAAAAAGTCTTACCTTTGCCTGTCAAGAGTGCGAGAAGAGAGGCCCTGAGAACAATCCTTATCAAAATTCTCCAAGCTACGCCGGTGTAATAGCGCTGTGTCCGTGGGACCCAAGCATACCGTCGTTATTCGAACCTGTGTTTCTGAGAATAGTTCGTCTGTCTGTAAAAAGAAAATTTCATACTATTAATTCATCCATACATATTTAAAAAAATTAACGTCGCGTGTTCACCTCAAATGTTGAAAACATTTTGTGGACTGGGTTTGTATAATATAATTAATAGAAATAAGTATATTTTTAAGTATGTTTCTCTGCTTCTCTATTTATATAATTTAAATCGTATTAAACTAATATAAACGTACAAAATATGAAGAAATTCTAAAATCCATTAATTTTCTCTGAAGTTATAACAATTTAAATAATGTGTTATAAAACTTTTTAATGTCAATTAATCTCAGTATGTTACTTATGTTACTTAAACAAACCAAGAACAACCTACTAAGATATAACAATGAAACCTGAAAAAGGTCAGTAGAGTTGCATGGGCTCAAGGTTTCTTGGGTTGCTTAATTTCGGTGGATGGAGCAAAATAAATTGGCGCAAATAATTGAATATATATATATTTTTATTCAAATATATCTAAATTGAACGGTTAAACGCATTAATTTTTGAATGACAAGATATTTTCTACACTGTCGTGTTCATCATCGTACTAAAAATGTAAAATTTCATATTACTAAAACTAGAAACGCATGCTCGTTTCAGAGCATTAAAACGTCCATCATAAGCGCCACAGCCAATAAATCCTCGCTGTTTCAAATAGAACTTACCGCAATATTATTGCTGAACTGCAAAACTGCGGCTTTCGTTGCGGCGTACACAGGTAAACGAGCACTTGGCTTGAGAGCCAACAGGGACGATATGTTGACTATACAACCTCCATTCCCACCCTTATCTGCCGCCATTACGTCCAGCGCTTTGTACGTGCTTGTTACTGTGGCAATCTGTAACAAATATTAGCTGGAGCTAGCAATAAATCCGATCCTTGATTGCAGCTTCATAGCCGCTTGGATTTATTTGTGTATATTTGTTTCGGAGTTAGAAGAGTAAAATGTAGAAGCTAGAAGAAAACGGCGGGTAATCGCTGATTTTCGATTACTCAGAATCGGTCGAAGTAGTAGAGATTAAACTCCCTTATTATCTCTAGCGATGTCCTTATGTTCAGTAATGGACTTTCGAGGACTTAATGATGATAGATAGAGGAGTTAGAAGAATTGTTATGTTATTCATCAGTTTGAGGTACACTGCTAAAATACATCTCCCATAATGAGTGATTTCTCAATAGTCACTTTACCTGTTTGTTGGTGACCACAGGTAATGTTGATATTACACAGTAAGACGCTGCTGCCCATCTCATGGCTCATGTTTCCAAGGTATCTCTTACGATATCTTAGATCTATTTAAGACCGACACCACACCTTAGTTACGTTAACTGAATACATTTTCGTATACCTATTAATAATTATTCTAACATGTGAATAAACATTAGGGTGACATTATACAATATACACTCTTAATACTCTAGTTCTATGTCGTAGGTTAGATATATACATAATTTTACCTATTAGCTATTTCTACTAACTAGGACAAGAACCGAATTCTGATTTCGTCATTTAAACATCTATAAGAATGACAATGAAACCAAATGATCCAAATAGATCCGCAGACAGGACCTCTGACCGCCGTACCACTCTTATACATATCTCCTTTTTTATACATCTTTTCGAGGGGGAAACCTTCAAAAGGTACTCGACACCGTGGGTTATGTGGGATTTTTACCGCACTAAAACCCCCCGGTGACCGTCCTCGGCGCTGAAAAGGAGGACTCCGGTATCTCGAAACGACTTCAACCGGAGTCCTCCGAGCGCGTTGCCCCATCGGGCTCCTCCCGGATGGGCGGCTGGGCCCACCGCTCCGTCTAGTCTTTACGACGGTATGCGACCACACATACCGCCGTCCTTCCCGGGATTGCCTGACCGAACGGTTCGAGCTCCCACTCTAGCCGTCTGCAACCCCGGAAGCCCCTTTTAGTCGCCTCTTACGACAGGCAGGGGATGCCGTAGCCCTATTCTGATCCCGGAACTACAGGGCGTTTTTTATACATCTAGGGCTCGCCACGCGACAATGTACAACAAATGTAAACTTCACGGATTAAAGGAAACCTCTATACCAATGTAACTTGAATAAAGCAGCCTGTACACAAGCTCGAAATTTAAAGGGGATGATATTATGTTGTCCGTTGTATCGCAACTCAAGCCCTTATCTGTAACTATTATTCTCAATACCGGGACAATCTCTGTTGCTTTCAAGAATGGAAACTCCTGTTGCAATAAATAAGATCTTCAGTACGATGTGATTGTTTGAATTTATATTTATGTAGAATATTAAGATTTGTTTGGCGATAAGATTTTTAAACTTTCCTCACAAGTGTACCTATATAAGGACTACTAATTTCGTCGCAGTTTCGCATTTTGCGAAATTATATTTGTCAAATTAACAACATCGTGTTTGCATTTCGGGGAGCTTTTTATTGCAGCTATGAAAAATCTAACATTTATATTTCTTCTTGTATAGCACAAAATCGTCACTTAATGCGATATTGCGCTAGATAGTTATTATTAGATATTTTAAGCATGTAACAGAGTTTGCTGCAGTTTTGAAGTAGGTTTCTATCCTATACATGAGTTATGCGAAGTGGTTATTTCTTTTTGAGTTTTATGTTATTGAAGTGAAACTTCTTTATCGGGGTTGGAAAAAAATTTAGTGTAACATTTTTTCGTTACGCGCCATTTTTTTTATTCCGTTACGCGCCATCATTTTCTTATCCATACCACGCGTGATATTAGATAAATTATTATAGATTAGATTATTAGATAAAGTTTAATAAAAGCCTTTTATTAAACTTTATCTAATTTAACTTTATTTAACCAATTTCTGTAAAGTCGCATATAGTAAATTATTTTTTGAAAAATAAAGAAGTTTCACTTCTTACGAGTGTACGCTAGTACACGCACACATTTTTTCTTCACTGTGTTTTAATCAAGCACTTTCTTTAAAGCAATACATTAAATGCCGCCGCTTAAGTTTAATACAACTAAACGTCCCACTTACGAAATTAATATCAACCATCCTCTTGTACGAACTCACGCTGGCACTTAGCACGGCGGCGTTGTTTACGACGACGTCGAGTCTGTGGTACTTGTCCAAAACTTGGTTATATGCGGTGGCGAGTTGTGTTTCATCGGAGATGTCGCATTTTATAAACTTGGCTTTTAGAGCGCCGAACTTGGTCGAGAGTTCGCCCTCTAACGCCGTACCCTCCCGCTCCAATATGTCGAGGAAAGCTACGTGCTGTAAATAAATACTTGTTTTAACACCTTGTCGAGTGATAAATATACAATTTGGATTTTTATTTTAGTTGATCATTATTTTTAATACAATTTTGGCTGTGAATCATCAATCAGTGTATTAAAGATTATTTGTAAAAAGGACATGTGATAATTAGAATGTAACACAAAAACGAATCCATGTAGGTACATGTAACATGGAGTAGATCATCTTTTTCAATACATAAAACTATCAAGTGTGTTTAATGTATGCCTGTATGTATGTAGGCGTATTATATTATAAAGTCGCAAATCCCTGAGTCTTTTTAAAATTATTTATAATATTTTATGACATTTTATTATCTTTTCTTTTATAAAATACTCGTAAGTAGCTACTTTCGACCAAGAGCATTTCTAACCTATCCCAGATAAGATAGAAATCTTATCCGACACGGGGCACAGATGTGTTGCCCCTTAGAACCCTTAGAACTAAGTCGGAATGCGTGGGATAAACGTCTCTCATTTAAGGCACCCTTCATCTCAGCGCACAACACTGCTTAAAATGGCGCTATTAATAATGGCGCTAAGTAAATATCGGAGTTGCGGTGATTATTTCTCGTAAATATTTTGTAGCAATAACGTGGAATATGCACTGAGAATCCATCTACAGAGATGGTCTACAGCGGATAGACCCATATTTTTTTTTATACTTTAACCTAACGATTAGGCAGACGGGCTACCTGATGGAAAGCAGTCACAGTCGCCTGTGGACATTCGCAACACCAGAGGGGTCGCCAATGCATCGCCGGCTTTGTAGGAGAGCTCTTTTCGCACCTTTCTTGAAGAACCCCATGTCATAGCGCTCCGGGAATACCTCAGGGGGAAGGTCATTCCACATATTGCACGTCCGTGGCAAAAACGAGTGTGCAAACCGAACCGTGGAGGCCCGCCACGACTCCAGTTGGTGTGGATGGAACTTCATCCTTCGGCGAGTTGTGCGGTGAAGAAAAGGTGACGAAGGCACCAGGTCAAAAAGTTCCTCGGAACACTCGCCATTGTAAAGCCGGTAGAACACGCAGAGGGAACCTATGTCCCTCCGCAGGCTTAAGGGTTCTAACCAACCGGTGATCGTTGGGTCGTTGACGATTCGGATCGCACGTTTCTGCACGGAGTCAAGTGGGTTAAGTTGGTATTGGGGCGCCCCTGCCCAGAGATGCGAGCAGTACTCCATGTGGGGTCTCACTTAAGCCTTATTTAAGGTCTACCCTCATCATGCTAAGAATACAGGACAATAATGCTATGTTAAGATGATGAAAAACCATTAAATAACAAATAAAGAATGTTACATTTGATTTCTTATCTTATTTTATTATCAGCAGTGATAACGAAATTATTGTAATTAAGTTAGCAAATTGCAAAGTAATCCGCATGTAGGCATTCAGAAACATTTTTAGTGTTCCTTACTCAAAGGGGAAAAACGGATCCCTATTTCTAAAACCTCGCTGTCCATATGTCTGTCTATGCCTAGGCTGTATGTCATAAACTGTGATAGCTAGACAGTTGAATTTTGATAGATGATGTATTTCTATTATACACAAACAGAATAAAATATATATTTATGGGGGATACCAGACAACAACGTGACTTTTTGCCGTTTTTGTAGATAATGGTACAGAACCCTTCGTGTACGAGTCCGACTTGCACTTAGCCGGTTTTATTAAAGATAATCTAGAACTATTTAAAAAATGATATAAATATTCGTGTACAATATTTATCTGGTAAGTAATACATTAATGGTATAATGGCCACTGTTACTACACAATGCATTAAAATATATTGTCGTGACCTTTATAATAAGGAAGTAGGAATTGGTATGACAACAACTTATGAATAAAAAAATCAGGTTTGGTAAAGATAAGTTCTCCCTCACTTAAAACAACTTCATATTAAGATCCATAAATCGATGCAAATTTACGTACGAGTGCCTTATTGTATAAACAATTTAAAATATCACATACTCTGACAAATATCCAGAACTGTTTCAGATCAGTTTAACCTTGATGCCTTCGTTACAGAAATATAACTAAGTTACTAAGATATTGCTTTGGTTAAAGAAAAAAATGATAAGAAAGGAAGGAAACATAAACTGCACCAAATACAGTGAGTGAACGTAGAAATGAATGCATTTTGGTCATTTACTTTATATAACAAATAAAGTAACTTTCATGTTACTAAATCGTTATCGGTAGCTGTCATGATAGATTAAAAATACAGTAAGTTATCTAGTAAATAAACAATAAATGATTCCCCAAGCGTCATACTAAGTCCCTATATGTCGATATAAATAATTCAATATCTACACATGTATAATCGTGGTGTACAGTGTATTACCTATACCTATTTCTAGCGTAAAGCATTTCTTGCGTTTCGATGGAAAGGTTTGGTTTCAGCCACACTTTTGTATAAGGCGACCATCTTAGTCTTCAGGTGTAGCAATGCACCTGTGATTGACTTCACTTCAAATAGAACCAATGTTCTGTATGAAGCTGTACAGGTGTCCATCGGCAGCATTGATCACTTACCATGAGATGGACTGCATACTCGTTTGCTATTTCAATCAAATAAAAAAATATACCGATACCTGCATAACAATAACGCTTTTTACACTATTTTTGAAGTACTAAAATAGATAAATACATAAACACTCAGAGCCAGAACAGAAATCTTAATTCATCTTTCCGTTATCTGTCTAGCCGAAATCAAAGAATTCATTGCGTGTCAGATGTGATGACTACGCCATCACAGTCATCAAAATCGTACAATAATATATTAGTAATACTCACCCTAGCATTATGTGATAATAACGTCCGAACAAGCCCAGCTCCTATGCCAGCCGCTCCACCGGTAACCAAGACTACCTTATCCTCAACACTCCACACATTTGATTTGTCTGTCATTGTCGAAGCAATATCGTAAGTTTCATCTACAATTTCATCACCAACAAGTGTACTGTGAGCCTTATCTGAAATTGAAAATAATAAAGCAATAGCTAAGTAAAATGCCTAAACCGAACTAAATGATGCCGCAACCGACAATACACCGATATAATTTCGGTTTGCGTTACGTGATACGCTTGTTATCACTAGATAAGAAACGCGGGTTTCACCTCATTTATTGGCGTTAAAACGGCCTCAGATAACATAAGTTACCGTAGTATAAACCCTTATTTCAATAATATACGTTAAATGTTTAGTGACATTAAGCAAAGTTTATTTTCCTAAATGCTTTTTAAAATTTCAATTGAGCATTTATATATTTTCATTGTTGTATCTAAACACCATTGTGGTGGTCCACATAAGTCACATTAGAAGTTTTTATGTAATACCTACCGATTTGGGATTGTCTAAATTCTAAATCCATGTGCTGCGGGAATCACTAACATCACAGGAACAATATGCCCACAGATATTTGTTATTTCAGCCTAAAACACAACTTCACACAACACTATGAACGCGTAACTCAAAAAAAACCGCTCATAAATTTTGACTTTGATTATTATAAAAAGTTACTATAGAAACATATTACATTTTTTTCAACTTTACGATTATATACACTTTTTCTTTTTCTGACGGAGGTTATTAAGCCTCGAGCGCTCGATCAATACTGGTCGCTCAATAAATTGATATAACGTTTGACCGGTTTTAATCGTTTCCGGATCAATAAGTGAGGGCATTCCCAATAAACACCTACAAGTACAATGACACTTGTTTAAAAGTAAATAAATATTGGAATATCCCAAATAACTATTTGCATTAACTTTGACCGCAGATAATATCGAATTTACAGTTAATTACCGACAATGGAATATTTAATTTTAATTGTTTATTTTAATCATTCGAGGCCGTTACTGATTATATGTTTAACCACTAAATATTTAAAATAATTTACTTGGCTAAGCTAAGCCAAGTAAATAATAGTTTACTTGGCTTAGCATAGCCAAGTAAATAATAATTTACTTGGCTTTATTTTTACATCTACATATAAGTCATGGAAACACAGTACAATAAAACAATAGACAAAACAGGCAAAAAACGACGTATGATTTTTTTTTGTAATAAATATAAAAAGACAATAGTTATTAACACTAAATTTGAATTTTTTGTATGAGTATTTGGAAGATGTATAAGTATGATACACGTGAATTGGGCACTAATTTATATAAGGCTTTGAACGTTTTCAAAAAGATTGCTGAATGTATTTTGGGGAAATTGCATTAAATTGGCAGACCTTAGCATCGGCCACAGGCAATTTTAGACGGCTTTTGAGTGGATTCAAGTTGCCGACGCTACCGCTCGAGATTCTAAACACGAGATATGGAGCGCTTAGGATATTCCGTGTCTTGATTTTGCACGTTATAACAGTAACTGTTATATCGTTATCCGATATATTGACACAGAAAAGCGAACTTATCTTATTTAAAAAATACGAATTTAGGTTATACCTACACATTTTTTTTTTTGTAAGATTGAAGTAGCATGCAGTCCACCTGATGGTAAATACTTATTGCCTCCCATGGACATCAGTAAGCAACTTCGTATAGAACAAGGGTTCAATCTGAAGTCAATCACAGATGCGTTGCTACTCCCAAGGGCTAAGATGGTCGCCTTATAGCAAAATGTGCCGGCAACCACACCGTTCCATCGAGACGCAAGAACTGCTTAACGCTATAGGTGTAACAATATAGGTGTGGCGGTGGTACCTCCCCGGAAAAAATACATAGTTCAATTACACTTATATTTTTTACTTTAACATTTTGATTGCAACATAAAATATTATTAGACCACCTAATTCACCTATATGTTATGAATTTTTAATATATTTATATATAGGTTATTCGCTCTGGTGAAAATTTACATTTTTCGGGATACAGTAAGTTTGCTTTCTTGCGTCGATATATTGTTTTAAAATATGTATAATATCTTACTGATACGGTCTTGTGTCACGGATATTGTAACTTATCATTGCTTAAATCAGTGATTATAAAAATATCGTAGATAACGCAATAATTGCTGCGGAAAATAATATACGATGGAAGTGAAATAATTTTAAAAATCCGGACATTTCATTTCTGTTATTTTTTGTTCAATATCTAAATGTCCGTCATTAGTTATAATTGTTCATTCAAATTCCTCTTTAAATATGCGTAACGAGCACATTTCTTAACGACTTACTAATTGTAAGTACACGTTAATTATACATCTATTACGACTATCTATTGTTTTGTATTTTCTTCAACATTGTAGACATCTCGTCATTATCTTGTCTTCTTTTTAACCGACTTTTATTATATGTACTCATTTTTCGTACAAAGATACAATCTACAGAATAAACTTATACTTTCTCATCTTAAAAATCTGTGCGCTTTTTATTTTTATTACGAAAATGATTTTACAACGAACGATTTTACATCTACACTTAATATAGTTGAGTAACAAAGAGAAAATGTAATTGATAAGACTTGAGGAAAATAATGACTTGAAATATATTTAGTAAATTCCGAGTAATTTGGAATATATGTTGCAAGCGAAGTAGAAGTGTTAAGTCATGCTTAATTTCATTACATAACAAACCACCATCTGTGTTTGTTTGCTTTTAATAAACTAAACACAAATAAATATAAAACAAAAGGAATATTTTTTTTTAATAAAACGCATGATGACCAGTAGAAATTATTTCCATTAAAATATAATTTGAATACTTTAAATATACAAGAATATACAATAAATATTCTATGTATTCCTTCTATATATACTGTTATATGTAGTTTCGGTAGAGTACGTCGATTTTAATTTAATAAATACTCAATATCTCTCATTGAGTTTATGAGTATACATACATGGTCTGTATATGTATTATTAAAGCCTTAAATTGAATTCTTTTAATTTTTTTGGTGTGATTTTAACCTGACAAACAAACACGCAAATATTATGAAAAAATGTAGTTATTTTTTTTATTAATCATTTTAATTTCTCAACCATTTTTTCCAAATATTTGCAATGTATACACATCGGGAATTTGTATTTTCTTTATATGCAAAGATTGTATGGATTTAAGTTAGTAAGAGACGATTTTTTATATTGATTTATATGTCGTATCAACTTTCAGGACTTTCAATTTTGTAATTTTCTTTTAATACTGTAGTTGTATAACAAGCCAAACAAAATCTACAATACAAGCCCAACTTAAATACAAAAAACAAACATTCTGTATCTTACAAATTCAAGTAGAAATATGTTCTATGAACTAGATACTATATCGTGTCTATTTCGAAATAGGATAGAAAAGTAACCTCTTTCCTCTCACAAGATTGTTTGCAAAGACGTTACCGTGGAGGTGTTCCATCTTCCACCTTTGTTTGCAATTCCTTGTGAATTTCTCTTTAAAAGTTTTGCATTGATACATTGCTATGGAACGAAAAGCACTTAGGACAAAGGTTCTAAGTTCATTTTACTTTTTTAGGAAACTTAAGTTCGTGTCAACCGAACATATAATCCACCTGATTGTGTGTGAATAACATAATTATTACTATATCATGTACGCCTATTGTTTATATTATTAGCCTTTTTTTCGGGGGAAACCTTCAAAAGGCACCCGACGCCGTGGGAGCGACGCGGGTTATGTCGGATTCTTACCGCACTAAAGCCACTACAGTAGCCGTCCTCAGCACTGCGTGGAGGACTTCGGGAACTCCAACGGAAGACAACCGGAGTCCTCTGAGCGCGATGCACCTTTCAAGATCTTCCCTGGTGGGCGTAAACGCTCACCTCACCTTCTGGTCTTTACGGCGGCATACGACCACACAGGCCCTTCCCGGGGTCTCTACCCGCCCGCAAACTAGGACGCCCCTTTTAGTCGCCTCTTACGACAGGCAGGGGATACCGTAGCCCCGGAACTACAAGGACAATTATATTATAAGACTACCCAGGCACATTTGTAATCAATTCCTGATTAAGATTTTTGTAGTACTCAAGATCCTATTAGACAATGTAGATTAAGTATGTAGTTGATGACAAAGAAATGTTTCGAGATCCCAGTTTAAAAAATAAACTACTATTATATAGCTTAATAATACCATATCTTTGTACTATATATACTTATACGCATTAACTACGTGAAATCACATGAAGAATAGACATAATAATAATAATTATTATTATTTATTTACTATAACAATCTATCTTTCAAATGACACATTCAGCATTTGAAAGGTACATCATTCTATACAAAAATAAAAGTTGTCTTAAAATAAGGTTTTAAAGACTAACAACTTTATTTTGACACTATATAACGCAATGTTCTAGGTATATAAAGGAATTGAATGGATTTTTACAATTTACAATATACTGAATTGCTGAAAATTACTAGTTCTGCGATGACATAAACAGATCCACAATTTATCTTTAAATTAAATAAGACATCTTTATGATCAAAAATTGAGACTTACACCATATTGTCAGAAGCGTGATTCTTTTCCACGGATCAGCAATCAAAACAGACTTACTGTAATCTTTCAATGCTACTGTTACTGCAAACGTTTACTAAACAGTGGCTCAGGACTGAGTGCGAAATAATTTAGCCGTTGAAGCGGCATTGCGGTATGACTCGGCTGGATTCCCGCTATGAAGTGCTCCCTTTGTTTACGTTTTATTATTCTGCCAGTTTTCCGCATTTTGTGTTAATAAAGAAAGAATCTAGGAGACGGGAGTTATTAAAATGAAAGTAGGACTGAACGGTAGGTTACAGATTGTAACACTTTTTGTATACCCCATCAAGGCTTACATTTTTTGCCGGGAAATTATGACGCACGTTGAACAAAAGGGATTTTGGGTCAATTTCTACCGCATTTCTCCTATCCATTATACGTTTAAAAGTCTCGTATTTTAAGAATATCATGTAGTTATCGTTACGAGGGTAGTTTTCGTAGCTCAAACTCATATTATTGTTAGCATAGGTTACCGTCATACTCGACTTATTTAAGTGGATAATGATAACTTAGTTAAAATACAAGTAAATAGTTATTTCAGGTAACTTGTAATAACCGAGAAGAATATAAGGTACCTCTTTATCCATGTGTATTGTAGACATCAATCTTAAAATGAAATCCAGATGTAAAGAGCACTTCAAGTTTATAGGTTTTATTATTATTTTCATATTTACATTCTGTCCATTATTAATGCGAATAATATTACCAAACAATTATATTAATATCATGGAGTGGGACAAATGTTTTTCCCAACAAATTAAAATAGAGATGGTACATTAACATCATGGGCGAGTTTGATAATGAAACTTTTTGTTATATTATGCTTTGCTTTAACATGTGAAATACCCGAAGACCAACGTGGCGTAACGGTCATCACGCTGGTCGAACACGTAATCCCGGGTCCCAGGTTCGATCCCTGGCTAAAAACACATAGGACATATAGACACATACTATGTGTGCGTGATTATATCTGCATGTGTCACATACACACATTAGTTAGCAAGTAACATTCTTAAATTATTAAAACTAAAACTCGACTGCCTAAAAACGATTAGCTGCCTCCAGTTTCAGTTGATATTTTTAAGCAGTCAGGATTTTAGTGTTTAAAAAAATTTAATTAACGTACGACTTTTTCGGATTTGTTTCATACTGGTAACATAAAGTTAACAGTAACATACTACATGATACATAGACACATACATACTCGAAAAAACTTATATTTCTTTTGACGCACTTGGATAAAAATGCAATATTACAAGTACTAGTCGCCCGTCGCAAAGGTCGAAATTCGACCGTAATTTAACTAAAAACTAAACTTCTTATTGTCTAAAGTGTTCTCAAATTCAAATAAATTTCAATATTTTTAAATTATTTGAAACACGCCCGTTACAGGCAAAAAGAGGTTTAAAATCAATAGCGGGTGTTTTGACAAATACATCTGACATTCTTAACGTTATGTGTTTTCATAGTAAGACATTGAATGTTTTATTTCGTTTATTATGCATTAATGTGTTTGTGTCAAATAGAAGGTAGAGTATGTTATGAGTTTTTAATCGATTTTTTGTATGTTTTATGCATCATTTGGAAAAAAATAGCATTCCGTAATCCTTCTCTACATCAACTACAACCGTGCGTAATTTCGTACTCTTCCGCCTGCAGCAAGTATCTTAAAAACGAATCACATTTTGCTTCACGTATTAATATATAGAACTATATAGTAATTCCCTCGTGAAGGAATTGATACATGTATATGTACATTCCCAAGTTGTTTCGTACTCGAATGTTTGGTCAGCACCTTTAGAGGTTATTGTTGTCGTGAATGGCGCCACTTGACGCCGCTTTTGCACACGTCTCCTCAGAATGAACCGCCGCAGGCAATACCCCCTGTGTGGCATAGCTGTCACATATTTCTTTCTTGTGACGTTCTTTTACTTTTGAAAAGGATAATCCCACTCGTCGTAAGAGTGTTTAAGGTCTTACGTGTATGATAGTCCTTAAACATGTATTCTATTTATTTATACTTAGGCATATCCTCTTTTACTGGAATATTTGCCTTGCAAGAAAATAATGCAATAAGCAACGTTAAGCTTGATTTTAGCTAAAGTTTATTTATTGTTATTGACATACATGTTGATATTTAACCTTCTTTTTAAGGACGTATTTTTGCTATAAATCTTTTTCAATGCCATCGATGAACATCAGTAACATATATTTTTATGCAAAAATAGGGCTCTATTTGAAGTCAATCACAGATGTGTTGCTACTCTGGAAGACTAAGATAAGAGCCGGCAATCACACTCTTCCACTGAAGCACTAGACCTGCCTCACGGCAGAAATACGTGAGGCGGTGGTACTCTAACAGTCAAACTACTCGATTGCTAGTTCTACCTGGAAAATTCTAACAAGTGAACATTTTTTTTTATCTGACTGAAGTAGCGAGCGAAGAAACGAGCATGCAGTCAACCTGATGGTAAGTGGTCACCGCCGCCCATGGACATCTGTAATCAACTTCATACAGAACATGGGTCCGATCTGAAGTCAATCACACATGCGTTGCTACACACGAGGACTATGATGGTTGCCTCATATAAAAGTGTGCCGGCAACCAAACCTTTCCATCGAAACGCAAGGAATACTTCACGTTAGAAATAGGTGTGGGGGTGGTACTTTTCAGGTCGATCTTCACTGGTTCTACCACCTTAAAAGTGAATAATGCAAACAAACCAATGGCAACCTCTCTTTTAAATCGGTGCTAGGAGCCACAAAATCTTATTCCTCACCCGCATTTGCTTAAATATATCTGAAGTTGCGAATTCCATTTCTAAGCACATCTGCAGTATAAAATGTCGATAAGGATTCCGGTCTCTGAAAGTTTATGCCTCGCTGCATCTAACAGATCTGAAAATTTATTCAGACTATTCAATATAGAGCCCGTTTTATGGCCTGACTGTATTTTCACATAAGTATACTGTTCGATATTCTCTTCTATAAAATGTCTGATATTGATATTTGTGGTAATTTTCTTAGTAATTACAATTGGGTTTAGACGTCAAAATTATTTTAGAGTAATAAAATAGTTAAAAACATATTAAAATAGTAATCATAGCAGTTCTGCCAGTACATATATGTATATACCTTAGTTTAAATTTTTTTACTAAACATGACAGATTTGAATTTCTCAAGCCCTTTAATTTTCGAAATAGTGATTCAAGAATTTCGATTTTTAAATATAATGAAACTAGAAATTCTTTAATTCCTTACTACAATGGTATTGTCTCGAAACAACATATTTCAACCATAAGAAGTTGACTGTGAGTCAAATGAATACTTTGTTTATGACATATGAAAGATTTAAAAACAACAATGATAAAGTACATCAATATGTGTTTTACGACAGAAATACTCTATTTATAAATAGACGCAGACTATTTCTCAGTACATGTAATGTTTTACGATAAACCTGTTAATGACATCTGTACATGAAACAAATAAAACAAAAAATCATATATATCATACTCAATACTCTCGGTGAATATTCCGATATTTTTCGTTTTATCCCGGAGATATTTAAGTGACAAGGGTAGCCGGTCCAAGTGAATGCAATTTGTGCTTGCAAATTGCATCTGCCACTGTTATCTACAGTAGAAGTGGAGTAAGGATTTATTTTAACCACAGAAAATTTATGCTTCGCTTAAACCAGCGGTATCTGATGTTAGTACGTGAAATAAATTAGAAGATAAAAGATAAATAGCATTCGTGTCTTTTTGAATTTTTTACTTTTATATGTGATAGCAAAATAACATATTTTTGTACAGCAATACTTAGAACAAAAAACTTGAGAGGTGTCAAGGGACACCCGGATGGAACGAAGTTCCTTTCGATTATTTAGTGAAGGAATTATAATAAAATTTTAAATAATAAACACTGTCAGGATTCATTATTACTATTATTTTTTATTATTTATTATTTACAAAAAAACCTGTATACACTCAACAAAAATAATCGTCGCGACACCACACTGTTCAATGCGAAATAGAAATGAAAATATCTGGCTTGCTTTCTATAAGAGAGAGAGAAAGAGACAGACAGAGAAACTTGCGCAGACCGCACAGCTTACAGTAGCTTACTATACCAAAAAGTGTCGTGACAACTTTTCGTAAGAATTTTTTCCGTCTAGCCCCCTTTCACAACGCGCGATAAGGAACTTCGTTCCAAAAATATATATACGGCTATCAAATAAAATGTCTTAGTTTTTAGAATACAATACACTACGAAAAAAGAAGAAATTCTCGATGGCCGTCATTTCAAAAATGGAAGATTACATTTAGATTTTGTATCAAATGAAAGAGCCTGGTCCTGTGACAGCTAAAATAAAAAATAAAATAATATTTGAACAATATTTTTAAATCTTTTTTTTAGTAATTTATTTAAAAACGAAGCTTTTATTTCAATGGACTAAAAGAAAGAGTAGTAGTTGTCAAACACATCATTTTGTTGCATGGTACAAATTTCTATCATATAATAGCTTTGTCGCGATAATAGTTCAGGAAACCACAGACCTAGATTTAACTAAATCTAATGTAGACAATTTCTGTAATTACTTTTCATTACTTTAAAAATGTTTTTCGTGTATTTTTTGTAACAATGGGTTATAATGAGTCTCCAAAAATGATGAATTTTAAATCCCACTCATTGGTTAAAGTGTTTAGATTTTGGTTCTATATTAAATCTTCTTTTTTGATTATACATACTGATAACAATTCAAAATTAAATGCAAATAAATAACAAGGAAGGAATCTTACGACCTCTTTATTTGTAGCACTAAAGTAGTAAACGTCAACAATAAATTAAGTGAGTTAAATACTTCAATAACACAAAAAATCACATATTTCTAAAATTGTCTAGTTCCCTAGTAGGTATGTTTTCTAAAAACTATTTTTCTTTCTCTCGTTACTTTCTCTCGTTATTATCAGCAGACTATCGAGGGTAGAAATGAGAAATGACATATGACGTATTTCCCCACATTTCATCACATAACGACAATGAAATAAGACATGTCAGAGTCGACAGACCGCGGGAATTGAATGGGACATGTTCCGACATGTGCTTCATTCGTGTGGATAATACAATTTCACGGCAAACGTGAGCGCTACCTGACTGCTTGATGATATTAAAATTTAATTTCAACAGTCAGTCGCGGGACATGTAATTACTTTTTCATTACTATAAAAAATACTTTTTGTGTTTTGCAGCAGTGGGTTGTGATGGGTCTCAAAATTTATTAAATTTTAAAATCGTTTGAAGTTTTTGGTGTTTGGTTCAAACTTTTTTACTTTTATTTATTTTATAGATAACATAATAGCCCTAAAAATAAAGAAAAGGCAAAGTAAATATCAATTTTAAATAAAATTAAGAACACAAATTAAAAAAAAAATTGCCCAGCGCCAATATTTAATTTGTATTTCCCGGGAATGACCCGACTCGTCAGTGGTTCCTGGGAATAGGCTGTTCACCACTGTGACCACGAATGTCGAGTCCAGGGTCTCCGTAAGCGATGGCACCTATGGCTGGAGCTTTCCGAGAACCATCTAGTCTTAGCCGTTATAGTGATTAAAAACATTAAGTTTACACCATATTTCCAAAATCAATTCAAGGGTTTCTACCAAACACACAATTGTAAAATTGATAATATGGGTACAATGTGAAAACCAGTGAACGAAAACTTATTAAAACAGTTTTATAACTATAGATTTGGTATAGCTTTTTATCAACACGATAACTTAAAGCGCATACAAGCCAAAATATAATGACATTTTCAGAAATACCAAAAATGGATTAAACTTTAGCATGTAAAAGTTTGACACAAACGGGAATTGAATTAAACATGTTCTGCCATATGCGATCCACCCGCATGGAAAATATAATTTTACAGTCGAGATTGCCGGAGTTGAGTCATATTTAAATGATTCTGTTGAATTCAACTCTGTTAATATCTTGTTCTATATTTCGTTGTATCAGAAAGAACTACAACTAAAGTTTATTTGGTTTAATTAAACACTTTTTATCCTTTACTTATTTTATTGGTACCTATTTACAAAGTTATCAAATTACAATCGTTTAATTCGATGAAGCAATATACAATAAGCTTAAAATATATAGGCTAGAAATAGGTGTGGCTATATTGTTATTAAAATATTTAATCTTCCATTTTTTTGAGGGTGGGCATCTTAGGCTTGATTTTTTTCCCCAAATGTAGTTTGCAGACTAAGACCTCTCATTCGATATTCATATTATGTTTGTTGTACAAAAAAAAACGTATTTCCAGTTTTTTAAGGCAACCATCTTGCATTTGATTTTTTGTAGTGTATTGTATTTTACAAATTAAGCCCTTCCATTTGATGCCCATACTGAGCTACTCCAGTAAAAGTAACTAGTCCGCCATCTTGGAATATTCGCCATATTGGAATTACAATGACGTCATACACCTAAATATGCATTGCCATGCAAACTAAGCGTGTATACCATATGTCAACTCAATCCACCTTGACAAACAAACAGATACGTTGCAAGTTAATAGAAATCTAAAAAAATTAAGCTAATTTATTACTCTTTATTGCCGCAATAATTGCTTTTAGATTTAGCCAGGCCTGATCACTAAGTCAACTCTCCCACAAACTATGTATCTTATAATAGTATACCACAAACTACCTCCAATTTCGAAAAGGAAGAGAGATCTCCGTAAATACTTTTAAAAATTAAATATTGATGTAACAAAAAGCCAGAATTAAACAACATCTAATTGACGAACATTCAATAATAACGATTCACATTATTCACCGACGCGGTACGGAACGTTCAATTTCCCGCCAATCACTTAAAATGGCGACGGGAAACTGAATATGAATGGGGAATTAAACTCGCGGAAAACTCTTTTCAGAGAATATTTTAAAATGAAATTTTATTTTGCGAAATACGTACTTGTAGCAAATAAACTAAAACGTTTTTAGCTTGTCTCTATAAGAATAAGTCAGCTACATTACATTTCTACATCTTAATAAATATTGTTCTGTTTTTTATATTCCATCCATCCATCTATCAGCCTTTTGATATCTACTAAAGGCCTATGTTCAGTAAACATAGGCCTCCCCTAAATGGCGCCACTCAAATCGGTCCTGTACCCTCTGAATCCAACAGTTTCCTGCTGTCTTCTTCAGGTCATCGGTCCTGGTAGGAGGGCGACCTGTTCTTCTTTTGCCGAAACGTGGACCTGTCTTCCGTTTTCGACCGTTTTTTAAATGATTGAACTAATAATCACTCCATCCATCAGCCCTTTGATGTCCACTGCTGGACATAGGCCTCCCCTAAATGGCGCCACTCCAACCGGTCCTGTGCCCTCTGAATCCAACGGTTTCCCGCTGTCTTCTTCAGGTCATCGGTCCACCTGGTAGGGGGGCGACCTGTACTCCTTTTGCCTAAACGTGGTCGCCACTCGAGGACCTTTCTTCCCATCGGTTATCGGTCCTTCGAGCGATATGGCCGGCCCACTGCCACTTCAGCTTGCTGATTTTGAGAGCTATGTCGGTAACCTTCGTTCGTCTACGGATTTCATCGTTGCGAATCATGTCTTGTAGCGAAATTCCGAGCATAGCCCTCTCCATAGCACGCTGAGCGACTCTGAGGCTTCGAATGAGGCCTTTAGTGAAGGACCACGTTTCGGCGCCATAGGTCATCATTGGCAACACACATTGCTCGAACAATTTCGACTTCAGGCACTGAGGAATTGTGGACGAAAAGATACTACGAAATTTCCCGAACGCAGCCCAGCCGAGTTGGATTCTTCGAGTGACCTCCCTCTCAAAGTTGGACTTACCCATCCGGATCGTTTGTCCCAGGTAAATGTACTCGTCGACAACTTCGAGAGGAGTGCCGTCAACAACTACCGGTACGGGTGTGACATGGACATTAGACATGATAATAATCACTCAAATTATGTAAATTACCATAAAAAAACTAAAATAAAATTATGCTTAAATAAGTCTAAAATTCTAAATCAAGGGCGAAAATAGAGCAGGTTGAGTGAGTGAGTAGTGTTCACAAATATTTGAGAACATTATGGAGAGTTAATTGTATTTAAGTTTCCCCACGTTGTTTTAGCTCGTCGTGAAATTGAGGGATAATTAATTTCTATTAGGTATAGCACTAGTAAGTACCTACTTTAACTTAGACGTCTACTGTAGAAAACATAAGTTCATACATTCGTGTAATTATAAGTTACTGTTTCAACCATAGTTATACAAAATTTCAATGATTAGGTACGACATAATATCTCATAGAATAATGTAGCGAAAAGTTGTGTATATTCACAACTTGTATGATCATAACAACTTCAAAGACAAAATAAAATCAATTTATTCGCCAACATTAATAACTAAAATTATCGCAAATACATACCATAAAAATAATGCAATTATACAAACGAAATGAGCCTTATCACTTGAATTCACCAGTTTGTAAAGTCATGAAACAGTAAACATGTGTACATTTAAACATAATTGTCTATCCTCTGTATGTACTAAATGCAGTGCCGGGGACAATTTAAAAAGTTTTAGAATGTCTGTAGGTATATGTTTTTTTACTGTTACCTGTCCAGCAGGTGTCGCCAAAACCGTAAACTGGGTCGTAGCGGTATTAAACTTTTGTAGAGATTGAGGGATTTATATTATATTATTGTATTTTTAGTATTTTATAGGTGGTAGAACCAGTGTAGTTCGCCCGGGGAAGTACCACCGCCATACCTATTACTAGCTTGAAGCAGTGGTTGCGCCGGCATACTTTTATACGTCATCTTAGTCCTCGGGAATGGCAACGCATCTGTGAGTGTCTTCAGACAGAACACATTTTCAATGTGAAACTGCTTACAGATGTCCATGGGCGGCAGTGGCCACTTATTTTCAGGGGGACTGCATGCTCGTTTGCTTCCTCAATGTTATAAAAAATATCTAAAATTAAAGTAGCAAACGAACATGCAGTCTACCTAATAGTAAATCGCCACTGCCCATGGATATCTGACATCTGCCCACGACGACCCGCGTAGCGCAGCGGTTACCATACCGGTGTTACGCGCAATGGGTTCCAGGTTCCATTCCCAGCCAGATAGGTATCTGAATGATGAGTTTAGATTCATATCCTGGGTCTTGTTATCACAGGAAAGAGAGCCAGAAATCATACCTATCCACCAAAATGCAAGAACTACTTCTTGCTAGAAATAGGTTTGACGGTGGTACTGCCCCATAAAATCAATACTTTTACTACCCTGAAACGTACTCTTTAAACCACGAAGTAAATTGGTAGTAGAAATATTATCCTATCATAACATCCAGAAGTAACGGAAAATTTGTTCACTTGAAGCACTGAATTAATAAAAATACAGAAAGGGCTTCAAAAAGGCTACCTCATATTTCAAGTGGAATAATCCCTAAAGGGCTCTTGTTTTAACGGCAGTAATACATTTATTATTTTGTTTTTTACCTAAAACTGCAAATTATTTCTGACAGTCTAATTTTCCTACATAAAGTTTGACTATTTATGCGAGATATCCAGCATCGGTAAGGTCAGTTGAATACAAATATTTTCTGTCGACTTTTCACTTTTTTATTCCACAAGCGTAAAGTTAGTGAGGAAAGTTTCGCAGTAATTTAATAAGAAGTACGCGACCAATATCCCTCCTTGTTTACGCTTATGCTTCACGTACGACTTTCTTCTCCGGTGAAAGTAATTATGAAATGTTTGTATATGCTCATTTATTTAATGTAAAGACTAATAAAGAGATTGGTAATGTTATATTAGAGGTGGTTATACGGTTCTCAGAGTGATACTAACTCTTTGGGGTGATTTTTTCTATCCCACAGTAAATAGTTCGAACATAAATAAATTCACTTTTGAATTTTATAAAGCTTTGTCTCTAGACTTTTAAATCTACTTTTGCATACAGATGTTAAGAATCCGCAATACATGATGCGAGTCTATGATCTAGACCAGTGTTTCCTAAATGATGAGCGCAGCCCTTCACCAAGCTCCACGAAAAGTACCGGGTCGCAGTTACAATTTGTGTATATTGTCTTTTTTATTTTAATTTATTATTTCGCATTTTTATTAAAAACTGCAAAAATTTACACTCTAATTTAACTACGCAAAGTTTTACTATCCCTGCGAGCTGTCGAGCATCGGTAAGTTCGGTTGAATACAAATATTTTCTGTCGACATTTTCCTTTTTTATTCCACGGGCGTAAGGTAGGCGAGGAAAGTTTCGCAGTAATTTAATAAGAAGTACGCGACCAATATCCCTCCTTGTTTACGCTTGTCTTTCACGTACGACTTTCATCTTTTTCGGTGTAAGTAATTATCAGATGTTTTGTGTATACCGTGACTAGTTTATTTAATGTGAAGACTAATATATAAATTAGTAATGTTATTCTACGGGTAGTTATACGGTTCTTAGAGTAATAATGACTCACTGGGCAGATTTTTTATATATGAAGGTTACACGCTTTTGATTGATCATTCTCTATTCATCATTGATCTAGCATTTTAAGTTTATTTCTTAATAAAGGTCTAAAAAAAGCCGCCGTACACGATTCGAGAATATCATTTAGACCAGCGTTTTCCAAAGAGTAAGCACAACTAAGCACCGAGCTATAAACAGAAAAAAATAACGGGGTAGCAGTTACGGCTTATGATTATTGGTTTTAAAAATTTCTGTACCTGCACCAGGATAGTTAAAAAAACTGTCATCTGGTGTCTGACACGTAGTGGGTTCCGAATGTGATCCCTAGCCAACCGGCTATCCAAATTTAATAATTTATATTGTGCTATTTCTGAGAGTTTGTGTTTTTGTCTTTGTGCGGTGTCCATGATATTTACAATAAGAGATAATCCTAGTATGTAATTGTGAATGTAAAAATCTTTATTTTTCCTTTAATAGATACTGAAATACCAAACAAGTATGCCAACCACCTGATGATAAGTAGTCACAGCCGCGCATGGATATCTGTAAGTAACTTCATACATAATATGGGTACTATCTGAAATCACAGAGGCGTCGTTACTCCCGAGTAATAAGGTACGGTACACGTAGGAACATTTTTACGCTAGAAATAGGCGTACCGCTATCTAGTACTGCCCCGGTTAACTCATAATTATACTTTCTATTACCTTGAAACAATCTCTATTAATGAACGTATAATTACACATTACATACTAAAACTTCATTACGATACATGACGATACTTCAGAACTCGAAGAATCTGTAAGTGGTTATTATAACTATTAAAAATTTTGAAAACCTTACATACACATATTTTACTTTTAGTTCCTATGAAATATGTATATAAATGTAATTTCATTTTTTCAACTTTTCCTTCAAATAAAGTAATTATAATACTTCCCTACAACATTAATTTTCCCCAGAAAAATAAATGCATAATTGGTGGAATTTAAAAAGTTAGGGAACTACAGAACCAAGGCTGGAGGCAATCATAAAAATGATCCAAACCGAAGTAGGCCACGAGGAAGGAAACTTTGCGAACAAAAAACATCGTAGAAAAACAAGAAAACAAGGTCATCGCAGCTAATAAGTTTTAGATGGATAGCGTAATTAGTTAATGATATTAAGTGATCACTGGTGCCAATGAAAATCTCTTATTAACACCGGTCAGCATTAAAGCACTAAACAGTATTAATGATCTCTGCGTTGCGATACTTGATGAAATTACTGTTAATGATATTAATTGATTTTATGCCAATGGACATCTTTAATTGGCAATAATCAGCATTTGACTACTGTACATGTATAATAATGTGTGTGTTGCGATACTTGATAAAATTACAGAACGAAATAGATCCAAACACAAAACCACAAGGTTTGTGTTAACCTGTGCAAATAGCGTTAGACTACTGTATATGTATAACAATGTGTGTGTTGCGATACCTGATAAAATTACAGAACGAAATAGATCCAAACAAAAAACCACAAGGTTTGTGTTAACCTCTGCAAATAGCGTTAGACTACTGTATATGTATAACAATGTGTGTGTTGCGATACTTGATAAAATTACAGAACGAAACAGATCCAAACAACAAACCTTGAGTTAACCTATACAAATAACGTTAATTATGAAGAAAAGTTCAATATAAATATATCATATTAATGATGTAATGTTACTCCACAATTTTTATTTGATTCTTATAATGATTGTAAGTACAGATAATCAAGATTGTATAAACCCAAAGTAAAAGTTAAAAATTAAGAAAACAAAAATTAATTTGACTTTTTGGAAATTAGATAACAATGCCATCGTAGCTAACAAGTTTGAGACGAAAAAGTGATCACTGATTCCAATGGACATTTGTAAGCTTTAAAGTAGATAGACTTACATACTTATGATTGAAGTCGTAGGACACATGAAGTAAACTAAACTTTTAGTGACTTATCTGAAAGAATTAAGATGCACAAAATTTTGACTATTTCGAAAATAAGATCATTGCAGCTAATAAGATTCAGATGGATAGCATAATTAGTTAATGATGTTAAGTGATCATTGATGCCAATGGACATCTGTAATTGACGCAGGTCAGCATCAGAATACTATACATAATTAATAATCTCTGTGTTGTGATACTTGATGAAATTACTAAACTAAACAGAAGGTGCACAAATAAACCTTTGTAATGGAGAAAAGTTCTAAGTACTAACATGTAACGAATGTTGTGGTGTAACTCCACAATTTCAATTTGATTTCATAATGATTGAAGTCGTAGGTAATCAAACGTAAGGTTCTAAACACCTAAACACCTAATTTAACACCTCATTTCACACCAAATTAACGAATAGTTAATAAGTACAAAACAAATTTTACTTTTTAACTTTACTAACTTTTGACCCGCATGTAAGATGTATGGAAATTTGGAAGTAAGACAATTATGACGACTCCATATTGATATGACATGCAGTGAGTTGCCAATTCGATCTCTGGCCAGATACAAAAATGTAAATAATGAATTAAGATGCCTCTCCTGGGTCTAGGTCAGCGTTGCCAAATTTTTTTTACAAGTCGGGATTTGGGAACTTGAAGTGAAAAAAGGGAGACTTTATAGTTAAAAGCGGTACAGAAGTCCTCGCGCTACAAAGGGCCCTGTGCCTCTCCTTAGTGAAGGAGGATCGGAGGATTTAGTGACCTCTTTTTTTTTTCGTCAACTAACTTAAGTTCCACTTATATTTGCAATTGGTGATCTTGTTTTTGCAAAGTCCTTCCCGAAAAGCGGAACTGAGCCTGTCTCACGCGGGACATTTAATTTTGACCACCTTTCATAATATTTTTCTCTAATTTTTTTACTAATGTCGACCATTAATTCATCCGTCATAATTATCGCTGGTGAACCATTAACTATCGTAAGCTGGCGGTGTATTATATCAACAATCAAATATTTACTTAAATTTTTCTATTGTTTCAGATCCTTTTCGACAGCTTCACTCTGGGTCGGTTTACCTCCTTCACCGAGGATGGTTGTCCTGACGGCTACATGCAGATCCAAGAAGCTAGCCGCCCCCAGGTCGGAGGGTCCTGGTGTGGCACTTCCTGGGGTCCATCGATATATTACAGCGAAACGAAATCCATAACTCTCATAATTAGATTGCTGCATTTGTCAAAGGAACAGAATAATTACAACTTTGACTTTCGAATGGCTTATAAGGTGTTGAGGAGAGAATATGCTACAGTCCGTTATGGAGGTACTCCTCCGTCAGGTTTGTGTTTGCTGTTTATATCATAGGTACCTTTTATTAGTAATTTTTAAAAATTGCCTATTTATAGTATGTGATTAGAAAAATACATTAACGTATATTACTATTATCGATTTTTCTACAAAAAAAAAAATAGATCTGATGGACATATTAGTTCTTGATACAGGGAGAACTGCTTGCCTTTTTCTGTTAACAATAAAAGTGTCATTAAATTTAAAAAAATAATGGTGTTACCAGTGAAAACATTTTTTCATATTAATTCTATGTATTCATATGTAAACATTACTTGTACAGAAAACCTAATGCGAACATAAAAATATTTCTTAGACTTACGATAACGCCGTACGAACGTATGTCTAGGGTAAGCCTTTACATATTACGAATTCATTTTATCACAACTCGTAATCCATTTCGTAGCCATGACACAGACGCTACTCGATCGTAATGTCAACATCAATATTTCTTATAACCATACTTTTTCAGAACGACCCTTTTTCAAACTGAGGCCGCTGCCATATCCCGTAAACATATCACGCGGAGAAGATACGAGTGTAGCGAAGGCGACAAAAACTCCAGAGTATTACCTTGGGGATTTGATCTCTGGGACTTATTGCTCGCGGATCTTCAGCGACTGCGATCGTAAAAACTGTAGGTTACAGTCTCCCAACTTCCCCGGTGTGTATCCGAGGAACCTAACTTGTTACTATGCCGTGCGACAACACGACGTGCCTCAGGGGAAGCACGCCTTGATCGTGGTGAAGCAACCTAACGGTCAGCTAATTTCGATAAGGAGTCAAAAGGCTTTGTACGCCGCGTCGCAACAGGAGAGAGGGAATAATGGGAGAGAGCTGAAGTTTTGGCAGCAGTGCGACGAGGTACAGGATTACGTGACAGTTTACGACGGTTACACAACGCGAGATCCGGTTATCTTGAGATTCTGCGGAGGAGGCGTCTCGGTGCCAGAAGCGATTTCAAGCGGTCCTGAGTTGTTAGTGGAATTCACGACGTCGCCTTTTGGAACGTTTTTGCAGCCGGCCACGTCGCAATCGTTGCATGGTTTTCAATTGGAAGTGGAGGTGAGTGCTCTTGCTTTTTAGTTAGCGCCGTATTGAAGTGCAAGGCAGAATAAAAATATTTGGAAATCTTTCGGAATATTCAAGCTTTAACCAGGTGAAATTTAAATAACTTTAACTTTAAAGCTAGGAACGCAACAAATTTGTTGCGTTTAACGTGAACTGTTTAAATAAAGTTACTCGTTACATAGGCGTGGACTAGGTAAAGAAGTAATTATTATTAAATGCTAAACTATTGTTATATAAACAAAAAATATAAATACTTGAATTGTTTATCAATTGTTTACAGAACAAACCTGATAAGGAATCACTTGTTCTAAACGTTAGTTAGGTTTACAAATATTGACACTTGAGTTGAATTATTTAGTTAAGCTCGTGAGCTGTTTAGAGTAAGCATTTTCAGTTGTGTCGCTGAAATCGGAGGTGTGTTGTAGGTAAACGTAACTTATGCTATTTTATAAGTTTTTGTCTATTCGGAAAAATCTTGACTAAATCGAATCAATACTTTCGCGATTAAGCTTATACGAACAAATGTGTTAAATAAAAGTTTTTTTAATAATTTACATATTATGACATGTACTTTATTTATTTGTCAAGAAGTTTCTAAATATGAATAAAAATAAATTATAAAAGATTTAAATTTGAAAGGAAATCCTTTAATTAATATTCAGTAGGAGACGCGAGTTTTAAATTACTCTTAGAAGAAAATAACGGAAAGGACAATTTTCGTTACTTTGAAAAATAAAGCCGGAACGTCTCAAAGGCGATCTATTATCATTAGGAAGACGCGGATCTTGCTACGTGCAGGACAGGTTTATTGCTGAGATCGATCAATACCTGAAATTGCTCCTAGAGAGAAAGCAATTTCCACTTTTATATATTCTACATTTATTGCTTCGCTGCACTTTTATCCTCACATCAACTGCTTCATTTTATGAAACGTTACTTTCATGTTAAATTGATCACCTAAAAATAATACAACACTTATTAATTGAGCAGAAGTATCCCTCGATAACATATACTAATACTAATCTTACTAATATTATAAAGACGAAAGTTTTTGAGTGTGTATGTTTGTTACTTCTTCACGTCTAAATGGCTGAAGCTATTTTCATAAAATTTGGTAGGGAGTTAGCTGACACTCTGAATTAACATATAGGCTAGTTTTTACTGTGGAAAAATGTCTTATTCCCACGAACAATCGATACATCTATTTTTATTAACGCGGGCGAAGCTGCGGGTTTCAGCTAGTATTTAATATAAGTTATTTAAACACATATTTAAAATATTTTTTATGCCTTAACATAAATAACTAGTAATTGAAGAACGTGTTTTTCTCAAAATTACTTTCCGGTACGTACAATAGGGACATCAAGAGTATTTAGTCAGTACTTAAATTTCTCACAATATACACGTGTTACAAAACACGAGAAACTTGTTTTTCTCCCAAAAAGCGTGTATCTTAGGAAGTTATTTTTATCCCTAACAAAGAATAAGAAAACGGGTCATACAATATTTTTACAAGTAATACATAATTTACCGCAATTTCTTTGATATAATTTAAATATATTTAGATTGTTAATGACAAAAGTATTATTATAAATTATTTACTTTAGCAGGACTTGCAAGTAATACAGAACATAACTATTTTACATGTAAAAGAGAAATAATTTTCAACATTCAGTAGGTACTGTAAGTTTAAAATATTATAATAATTTCCATTCCCGTCTGACTCAGCTATTAAGTCATAATTCACAAAAAAGACATCAAAGTTTTGGGCGAACGCCAAAACGCGATTAAGTCAGCACTTAGGATTTCATACTTTCACAAAAAGTTTGATGTGTTCCCAAAATATTAAAATCGAATCATGGTCTAGAAGTTTGATTTCTAGTGAATTAAAATTAAGTTTATAAACTTTGTGCTAAATTAATTAAGACGTCCACCAATTCGCACTTGGCCAGCGCGATGGACTTAGGCCTAAAACTCTCCAATTCCGAGAGAAGACCCGTGTCCAGCAATGGGACAATAATGGGTTGACTATATATATAATTAAGACTTGGTCAAGAACTACATACTACGCAGTCTAAGTACGTCGGTTTAATATCTTATTTTACAGTACATTGCAAGTTATGGCCGAAATTGACACCCAGTGCGTGAAATATACATTGCAATAAACAAAACACCCTTTCGACACTCAAGCCCCACACTAGGATATTCTCCTGTGTCGTGGATACCACAGACACACACAAGGTGAAAACACAAACATCCAGACCAAGAACATAAATCTAAACTCATCATTCAGATACCTGTCTGGCCGGGAATCGAACCTGGGACCCAGTGCGCGTCAATCCGGTATGGCAACCGCTCTGCCACACGGGTCGTCATTAAAATTCTACCGGACACAAATTGCACTCAGATTTACTCGTATGTGCCTGAGTCATTAGAAGAGTGCTGTGTCTAAATAAATTGGTAGCTGGAGGTTTTAGAAATTAAATGCCTCAAGGAAAGAAATGCTAATATGTCCTCGGCATTAGGTATCAATTTGGTACTAGGTATAAGTATGATTTTGCTCAAATTGTATACATGTGTTAAGTTAAACAGAAAAACAAGGATATAGTAAACTCTTCGATTATAATCATTTGCACCATATTCATAATTTTAACATTTAGATTTAGTGCTGGATGTTGAGGATATATTAACTTTCGACAGTTGTATTAGCCATTAAGATCAGATCAGATGGAAATTAAAGCAGACCTTGAAATTCTTTACCAAATTTAGGATAAAATTTATTAAGAAGGTAATAAGCTCTGATACAATGACCTCGAGTAATTACTTTTTAAAAATAGTGTCATATTTATTTACCTTACAAATAATTGTTTAAGATTATCATCAAAACGATGTTAAACTGTAATACTAGCACATTACTGCTGAAATCTGATTACCTACGCAAAAGGTAGGTCAAAGGGGTACGATATACGTAAAAAAATTGCAAACTTAGTACTACTGTCCTATGTGCCATAAAATCGATGACAATCAATCGCACTATCTGGTGCATATGATGCATGAGAGGCTAAGTTGAACATCTGGTGGTGAATTTAGGTTAATAGACCAATATATTAGCATGAAGTGTTATTTAAAGTGTTTCGTTGTAAATGAACTGTAATAAATCAAGACGTACCCCGAGGTCTCGCTTGGGCCCCTGCCAAAGCGTAATTAGTACGTAGGCTCGTATAACGGTCATAATAATGGAGCATTCAACAAACTCAGTCGCCCATTGTTTCAACTTATCAAATTAGGACTTGGCCGAAGCCTTTAAAGGCGAAATTCCAAAAATCTTGTCCTATTTAATCAAGCCTAAGTTTTGATCGCGGTCGGAGCCTTGAGTTTTTATTTTTATTTTCATCGAAACTTTTTTTAATATTTTCGGAAATGCAAAATTTCCTTGTAAAATTGATATTTCTTACAGAGTCATCGTATTTATTGAACGTCTAGGATTATAAATCACTAATGATTATTATTTTTATTAATCTCATGAAGTAGCTTACGAGCTACAGTCCACCTGATAGTAAATGGTCACTGCCATTGGACATCTGTAAGCAACTTCACATAAAACATGGGTTCTATCTAAAGTCAATCAAAGGTGCGTTGCTACTCCCGAGGGCTATGATCCTCGCCGTAAAAGCGTGCCAGCAACCACACCCTTCCATCGAAATGCAGGAAATGTTTCACACTAGAAATAGTTGTAGCAGTGGTACTTCCCCGGCCGAACTACACTTGTTCTAGCAATTTATGTTTTCTCGAAACTAAACAAATTTTCAACAATATCTTTTATAATAAGTAAAATACTCGATTCTAAAACATGTCTTTCGTTTATCGCGATTTTATTTAAAATTCTACTTGTATATCTAATGCGAGAAAACAAATCTTCCTACTTAGTCATACTTAAGTAACGTTTTCGACGGTAAAAGGACTCGAGTATTTTCGTTTTGCTTTCACATTTAAACTTGGTTGTAATTTATTTAACGTTAAATCCGTTTAAAACAGGACTTTCGTATTACCGATAATATTTAGTTAATTGAATAGACTTAGAATTGGTGTGAATTTAAACCTTCCACACTGGTGAATTGAATCAAGTCCTAGAATCTACTTAATAGCAAATTTCCATTTTTACCTTCACCTAAAAAACACTAATTATATATTATTAGTTTGCATAACGGGGATTCAAAAAACTTCGAAGTTACTTGTAGAAACTTACATGTAGGAAAGGTTATGATAAAGTTATCAAAGATTAACTAGCTCGTATTTAGCGAACGCTATGGACTAGGACTTAAGCTGTTGTTGTGCGGAAGAGTTTCGTATCTAGCAGAGTCTAATATTAGATGGGCGAAGGTAAAAATATTGTTAAATTATAATCCTGACCCTAATACTTGTTTGAACCGACAGGAAATTGCCCTTTTCAAACTCTCCAATTCTATTGTTTTGTCCTATAAAATTTGTCGAAACCTTTTACAGGCTACATTCCAAAAATATCTTTCTCTTAAACCGCTGTGCCTCAGTATTTATTTTACCTTGAAAAGGAGCAAACAAATTTGCCCGACTTAATAAAGCTTAAGTTTCGTCCTCGGTCGCAAAAAGACTGGGAACATTTTGGGTTGTTTCATTTGTGTTTATTTCCAACACGAGCTGAAATTTAAAATGTTTCTCAAATATTTCACTACGATTTGTTATGGCTACTTTACTCGGTTTTGAATGTGTCATTATATAATCATTTCTTATTGATATTAGTCACCCGTTGCAACAGTCGAAATTCGACCGTAACTTAACTAAAAAACTAAACCTTATGTTGTCCAAAGTAGCACAAATATAACAACAAATATTTCTAAAATTCAATTTAATTGGCTTTCAAGTTATTCTAAATATATCGTTTAAAGCTAAAAAGAAGGAAATGTAATAAACTAATCTGCATTTAAAAGCAATAGCGAGTATTTTGACAAAAACATCTGTCACTTTTGCCGTTATGTGTTTTCATAGTAAGACATTGAATGTTTATTTCGTTTATTATTTATGTGTTTGTTTCAAATGCAAGGTAGTGTGTGTAATGTGTATGTTTTATGTATTATTTGAAAAAAATATTAGCATTGCATAATCCTTTTCTACAACAAATATAACCGTGCGTAATTTCATACTCCTCCATCCGCGACAAGTACCTTAAAAGCGGATCACAAGTTTGTGCTTCAACAATTAATATATAGATAAATGTAAGTTTGTGAAGATGTATGAGGGTATGTTACTCTTTCAAGCAAAAACTTCTGTTCAAATTTCGTTGTAATTTAGTACATAGATAGTTTATGACCTGGATTGATACATGGGCTACTCATCACTGTGATAAATGTAGCTGAAGAGGGCGGAATCATGGGAATAAGCTAGTAATTTTTTTCCGTAATCATGTTAGAAAGTTATGTTACTTGTTCATTAAAATCATCCACCTCATGTGACTTAAAATCCATCCATCCATCAGCCTTTGAAAGTCCACTGCTGGACATAGGCCTCCCCTAATCTGCGCCACTTCGACCGGTTCTGAGCCATCTGAATCCAGCGATTACCCGCCGTTTTCTTCAGGTCATCAGTCCACCTGATCGGGGGCGGCCTGCACTCCTTTTGCCCAGACGTGGTCTCTATTCGAGGACTCTTCTACCCCATCGGTTGTCTGTACGTCTGTACTGTGTATGTGTCTACGAACTAAAATAAATAACGACTTAAAATAAATAACTAAAATAAATAATTTTATCCACTTGCACGATATTAAATAACAAAATTAACGTAATTGGGCATATCTGTCAATGACAATTAGGTACCAATGATATTAACTTACAGTGATAAATTCATGTTAACATGAGGTTTATCCGGATCATTTTCGTATTCATATTGCTCCCGTATATTTTGCTGAAAACAATATCAGATAACAACGACAACGATTTAAATATTATTCGTTACAATATTTCGTACTTTTTAATCTTCATAATAATATGAAGGTACTCCCGGGGCGTTATGACATGGGGGTCTTAAAAAAAGGTGCGAAAAGAGCTCTCCTTCAAAGCCGGCGATGCATTGGCGACTCCTCTGGTGTTGCAAATATCCATCGGCAATGATGACTACTTTCCATCAGGTAGCCCGTCTGCCTTATCGTTAGGTTTAAGTATAAAAAAAACATGCGTGCGTACAAAGTACACATGTCAGAAGTGAAACTTCTTTGGCGAACTAATTTATAAATCTTGTTTATATTTATACAAATCTAAAACTTTAAATTTCCAAGATTAAGAGGAAGGGAAAAAGGCGTGATACGACGTTCGCTCTTTCTCACTTTTTCTCTCAATCTTTCTCACTCGCTTGCTCCCTACTCTCACTCCACGGCTAGTTGCTCATGCTACGTTCGCCCTGTCTTACTCTCTCTCAATCGGTCTCGATCACTCTCTCTCTCTTTTCCGACACTTCCGTTGCATACCGGCGTGACGTTTCATCTGTAAAAATTTTACCCTCATGCGCCTAAAGAAGTTTCACTTCAAAAAAACCATCACACAAATTAAACTTATAATGATTGGCTATTGAGGATTATAGTTGCCATCTTTACTTTAAGCACTTCAAAACAGTAACCAATCAATAAAGTATCTAATTATTATACTTTCAGGTCCGATTCGTCGATCAGCAATCCCCTACGTACGCGAAAAACAAACGAGCATGTGAATTTTGGATCAGAGGGACTGGCCGTGGCATTCTAGAACACCCCCAGCATTCCCTGCCACCGAACACGACATGCCTGTACCACATGCAGGGTATCGACACTTCGGGGCCATCAGGACGGAATATCATTTACCGGAGGCAGTTCTCAGCACCACGATTCCGAGTTTGGTTCTCAGTACTGAAGTTCTACGTCACGAACGCACTAAATCCCAACTTGCCGGAAGATGAGTACTGTGGCAGCCATTTGAATATATGGGACGGACCGATGAGGATTTCGCCGGGCTGCAGCGATATTTTCTGGTATTTAACATATGAGTTACGGTTATGGTTGTGGCTTGGCGTAGTTCATCTGTTTTGTTTTTGTTTTGTATGGCTTGTTTTAAAAGCTCTTGCATTTATTCATGAGGATACTAGAATACCATCGTGTGTTTGTATATACACCTACTCTGCGTAAATAAACTCTAAAACAATATATTTTTTTTTTTTTAAGTAGATTTATTCTGTTATACTCTTTTAGGCGTTTATTACATGTAGGTATATTATTATATTTCAAGTATTACTTATTTTTATATTTATAATTTATTGGTTTTCAGTTTGAGTAATCACAATACTCAAACTGAATGGCTTAAGTGATTTTACTCACTTTTTTTCATTTTTTTCATGAAGATGACTGAATGACTGAAATTCCGTTATATGTTTGCTATAACGGTACTTCAGTCATTTTCATTTCCAAAAAAAAATAAGTTATCGAAATATCTTCATATTTTTGGAATTTGTTAAAGAGAAACAATTTGAAAATGACTACGAACATTTGTGCAACATAAATGTAACTCATCAAATATTTCTTATTCCCAGCGACAAAGAGCGTTCAGTGCAAATGTCGAGAGCGACTTCACCGCAATCGGTGATCGTCGGTCGACCGCCGACGAACGCCACCCTCGTCGCGAGGTTTTGCCGCGAGAGGGCGCCGCGCACCTGTGAGCACGCGTTGCTCAGGAAATCCAGAGCCTGCGCCCGCACTGAAAGCTTCTTATCTAAAGGGGACTCCTTAACGCTGGAACTGAAGCTGACACAAGGCACCGCGCTCAAGTAAGTAAATCTAGTCACGTTCGTGGTCTGTTAGAAATTGAATGATGCAGGTGGCAGTAAAGTTATTCAATTAAGTTTAAGCCACACATTGTTTGAATAGTAGGAAGTAGGAATACAATTTTTTTTGAACTGGATTTCCCACTGAAAACGTATGGCCAAATTTATTAAACGTAAACAGTAGTGTCCACCAATTCGCACTTAGTCAGCGCAGTGGACTATGGCTTAAAACTTTTTCGTTCTTAAAGAAGACCCGTGCCCAGCAGTAGGACAATAATGGGTTGACGAGAGAAATAGTAGTACAATTGCTCTTTATTTTCTTTTTAATAGATATAAGCTTTTGTATTTGTTTTGCTTCAAAAAAAATCAAATGTAATATGAAAGTTTACAAGGTGGTAGAACTTATATGGTTCGACCGAAGTGGTACCATTGTCACACCTACTTTTAGCATGAAGAAATTCTTTCGTTTGGAAGGGGGTGACAACCATCTTAGTCCTCGGGAGTAGCATCTCTGATGGATTTTAGATAGAACCTTATTATATATGGAGATGTCAATTGCCACTCACCATCAGATCGATTGCAAGCTCGTTTGCAAAAAACAGAATTAGTTAACTTTAATTGAAAAAAAAATTTTATGCTTATAGATTTTTTTTGTAATATGGTGCACCAGTATTTCAGTTTTACCAGCAGTTTTGTATTATGTACTCGTACCTGAGTATCTTTTCCTACAAATGTTGGGCGAAGCTAAGCTTCTTATGAAGCGAGCGGAAGGTGCCGAGCTAACACAAGGATCTGCACTCAAGTTCTCACCTTGCTTAAGTGTAATATCGAATTGTTTTAAAGATTTAATAATATGTTTAAATCAAATAGGTCTAAATAAACAATAAAAATACTTCAAAACACAGTGCTAAGCACTGGTGTAAATACGCAGGAATACTTTTATACGTTGCGGTGATACCTCAGGTGTCAAACAACACAACATTCTTCCTGCAATAAATAATAGTTTAAAAAAACTAAAAAACACGCTTTTTAAAGAAAACCAAACTAAAAAATTGAAAATAAATTTAAATGAATTTAAATTAAGAAAATAGTGTTAAAAATTTCAATGAATATAAATTAATAATAGTGTGAATAAAAAAAATATATTTTATTTTAAAAAAAGCGTGGGATGCATGGTGTCAATGGTTATAGATATTTTATTGACAGATAGTAGAGTGATTTTCATTTCGATAATATCTTAAAAAGCACCCCACGCTTTTTTTTAAATAAAATATAATTTTATCAAATTAGTGTATTGTCATCGGTCCTCAATAAATCTACAAAGTTTGAACGAAATCTGGCCGTTTAAAGTGGGCCAAAATCGCGCCCAAAGAAGTCGGTTACAAACATACAAACAAACATACAGGTGAAGCTAATAAAAAGCTAATAATAAAAATAAAATAAAGTTTTTTAATAGAATCCTCAAAACAATTCCGGCCTCTTAAATCTCAAAAGCATGTCGGCAATGTGATTCGATTATGCACTTGAACAAGACGCATTATGCAAAGATTCAATTCGTTCCACTTTTGATTGCCCTACTTCGTAGCGAGATTAAATTGAAAACAGAGAAACGTCTCTCTAGAGAATAAACGGAATTTAAGGCTTCCTTTTCCGGCCAACTTAGAAGTATTTTGTTGAGACATTTTCTATTTTGGACCGTAAATTCTGCAGAAAAGTTAAAACATTAGAATCGTGCTTCATGCCTAATTGTTTTTATAGCGTTCCGTCCCAAATGGTAAAAATGGGACTCTGCTGTTTGTCTGTCCGTCTGTCTGTCTATCACCAGGCTGCATTTTATGAAACGTGATTTTTTTTTATATGACTGAAGTAGCAAACGAGCATGCAGTCCACCTGATGGTAAATGGTCAATGCCGCCCATGCACCTCTGTAATCAACTACATCCAGAACATGGGTTCCATTTGAAGTCAATCACAGATGCGTTGCTACTCCCGAGGACTATGATGGTCGTCACATGTGAAAGTGTGCCGGCAACCACACCCTTCTATCGAAACGCAAGAAATGCTTCACGTTAGAAATAGCTGTGACGGTGTACTTCCTCGGTCGAACTACACTGGTTCTAGGTAGACAGCTAGATAGTAGAATTTTTCACAGATGATGTATTCTGCCGATGCCGCTATACAAAACAAATACTAAATCATAATAAAATAAATATTTAGGGGGGCTTCTATACAACAAAACGTAATTTGATTGTCGCTTTTATAAATAATAATGATATGGAACCTTTCTTACGCGAGTCCAACTCACACTTAGCCGGTTTTTATATTTTCTTTGAGAGATAAATCAATCAGCGCTTATAAAATCGCTGTCTTCCCTTTTGCTTCCAGGCCCGTATTCTTCAAAGCTCTTTACGAGTTTGTGGACCTCCATCAAGACGGTGAGCCGTGGGGCCGAGGGCCTTGTTCGAGGCGATTCGTATCCCGGTCTTTCCCAGAAGCGCCTCCAGATCCGCCTATTACTTTTTCATCGCCAAGGGACGTATTTCTTTATGGAAGAGGAGGAACACGGAATATAAGGTGAGATTCTGAAAAATCTAATTGAGCATCCAAATTCAAGCTTGGTATAGTAAAATACATTAATAAATTTAAATTTTAAGTTTTATCGATGTACTTGATTTTATGTGAATGTTTCACATAAAATCACTCTCGTATGGTTACAGTTTTGAAAGGAGTTTATTTAATATTGTTTCTCTTTATTGATTCCAGTTGTACATATCGTTTCGAGGCGAATGTGGGCGAGGTAGTACGGCTACGGGTGTGGGGGGTACGCAGCGGAGGCAGGCTTTGCAGATCAGTACATTCTGCACACTCACCCTGGTTTCGATGTGGGGGCGATCCTACTGCAGCTGTTAGGATCTTCGACAGACCCTGGAAGAACAAGGGGCCTGGCGTACCCAGGGATTGTTTGTGCAGGTAGTATTTTTATTTCTTGAAATAATGAAGCAATGCTATATAAGCCTACTAGTTGAAGGTCACCCATTCAATCGAAAGGCCGAGGTTTTGTCCTCAGGCATGTAGAACTGATTTTTTTTTTAATTATATGCTTATAAGAAATAATTGTCACTATTTTACGATACAGGAAAACATCGTTAGGAAACATACAACTTTGAGAGTTCTTTAAAAAAGGTCTCATGGGTCGGTAAAGTCTTCAATCCACACTTGTCCAGCGTGGTGAACTAATGCCTATTGATCTCTCAGTTTGAGTAAAGACCAGCGTCCAGAAATGAGCCAATAAAGGGTTGACGACGTACGTAGGCATACGGATCATCTCACGTTTATTGATCACTGCCGCCACTTATTACTTAAAACCTTAAAAACGACAGCAGTCCTATCTTTGAATCTGTTGTTACACTTAAGTGCTAGATGATCCTGTCGTTAAAATAGTTTATCTTCATATTATCGGGTGTAAACTACTGTAATGTGACAGCTAGATGGATACACATTCATAGTTAATTACACTTTTTTTCTAATACTTCATCCATTCATCAGCCGTTTGATGTCCACTGCTGGACATAGGCCTCCCCTAAATACCCTAAATATTCTAATACTTACCACCACACTGAGGGCAAAATTCTTAAAAAAGAAACTAAAACTCGACTCTGCCCTACTTAGTACATAATTAAAGTCACACATCTATCTCATAGTATTTTCTTTTCCAAAAATGGCTCAACCATAATTCCTTAATTTAAATTTTTAAAATATATCTAATTGACTATTTTTCCTCTATTTCCAGCGATGTAGGAGATTACGAATTTACATCATCGTCACCGGTTGCAGAGCTGAAGTTTGACGTTGTAAACATGACAGCTGTTGATGACTTTCGATCCTTTGGCTTCGAAGCATCGGTTGAGTTCGTGAGGCTGGAAGCAGTATGTGAAAGTTCACATCGAGTGTATGGACCTAGTGGAGAATTGCGATTATCAGCTATATCACCAATGTCTGATTCTGTAAGTTGACTTAAATAATGATAGTAGTATTTGGAATCAATTTGGAACTGTTTATTTTAAATCCAGTGTGACTGAATATGCGTTTTCTAAATTCAGTAACAAGTATATGTGGGAACGCTTACTTAAAGTAAACCGCAATTTCATCATCATCAACAATAATAATAATACTTTTATTTTTAACACGTGGACAATAAGAGCTAATGCGAAATTTTCGTTTTATAGAGATAGCTAATTTTGTTCTCATTTTAGTCAGTATTTTAAACACAAAGTTATTATCTGGAGTAGTTTTAAGTAATTTACTCATTTTGCCGAAATATTTTAACCGGTCTCATTGTGCGCTTTGTGAATATATGTATATTTTGGGCTCCATATTTTCATAAATTCATATGCATATATTTCAGGAACGGTGCGAACATCGACCATGGTTAGTGGACCCGTCTCCAGGCCGGTACCTTTATTTGCAAATCCAGGGTAGTATTATCAAGGAACCTGACTTGGACAACTTCACCTTACTAAACAATATCACTGTGGCTCCGGATCTAAGGCACATGTGCAGGACACAGAATCGTATAGCAGTGTATGCTGGGGGACTGTCACCAATATTTATTTGTCCTGATCCCCCGCATGAACAGGTAAGCTAGAAACTAGCTACTACTTTATTTATATGTGTACCGTGTGTGTGCTTATGTTTTATCATCTTTGATGATTTCTTATGATTTGTGTATATAAGATACTTCTTTACTTTTACTTTAACAAAAATACGAATAACTGAATTAAGTAAAGTTAGTCACATGAATCGTATCTATACGAGGGCATAAAGAACGCTTAAAGATTATTGACATTTTAAGAACTATGGTTTTAGAATAATTGTAAAAAAAAATAGATTTACCATTATAAAATTTAAAGATGATCTTATTATGACATTTCCTAAACTATTTTTTTTAAATTAATAACATGAATACCACAACCATCAGATTCTGACATTCAAGGGCTAGTTATTAAAATTATTCGCTTATCATTTCCAGGGAGATGAAGTAGTGGAAGTATTTTCCGAAGGTTGGTCCAAGGAAGTGGACCAGCTCGCTCGACACGTCCTGGCGCCAGCTCCCTCACCAGACCGTTTTGACCTTGACTGGCCCAGGTCCTTATCGGTAGAACTGATTGCTGTAGAGAGTGGGTCGTATTATATAACATGGCTAGAATTATCGAGGAGGTAAGTCAAATTTAACTTTTTATGGTTACAAATTTTAGATTGGAAATCATCGGTCAAAATCATCGCCAAGCCACGTCTGTGTTTGTTCAATCAGACCTAGACAATATTTTTGATCGACCGGGTCAGAAGAAGCGTAATGTTTTTGGAGCATTTGTATGTATTTATGTATGTCTATTTGTTTGATACGTGCTAGATCCCAAGCGGCTTTATGTATTATGACATATAACGTATTATTGAAATCGTCTCAGTTTGGAAAGTCACATACGGTATATTATTTATATATGGCGTCTGCGATTAGAGAAAAAAAATATATTTTTTTATTATCATAACAATATAGGTATGAAATGAAAACTATAAAATAGACTCGTTAGCTCCATAGTTTCATAAGTGTTCGGTCGTAGGCATGCGAGCGACCGCGGCGGCGTGTTCGCGCTGTCGGGCGAGTGCGCGCACCGCTGCGAGTCGCTGGACGCGTGCATCGCGCCGGCGCTGTGGTGCGACGGGGTGGCGCAGTGCCCGCGCGGCGATGACGAGCGCCTCTCGCAGTGCTCGGCGCTGCTGCGTGTCCCCGCGCACTACGCGGCAGCGCTGCTAGCGCTGTCAGTGCTTGCTGCGTGCGCTGTAGTAAGTACCCTGATGGTCTTGATTTTAGACGAGTAATATCGCGGAATTGATACTTTTTAATACTTAACGGGTACTCACGATATGCTGTTTATGAATTCTTATAGAATTCTTTTTGTCGATATTTCGACCCAATTGCATGGGTCGTGGTCACGGCCAAACTTGACAAGCACTAGTGGTAAATTAACCTATCTACCCTACGTCTAGTTCGTTTTTCTTTTTTAGGTTCCATATCACGACACACAACACTAACTGTATCCTTACGCACCACACTTTGCACTATTTGCAATTTACATAAACTAACCGGATTCCACGCTTGTGCTAGTTAAAACCATCTTCTCTGTTAAAGTTCTTAGGAGGTGTTTTATATCTATAGCTTCTCTTACTAAACGTGGAAAGTAATGACGCTCAGTGGAGATCCGCTGAGGTTTATGCAGTTCGATCCAGTTCTTAATGGTTTATCTGACAATGAGTTCCAATCGCAGTGCTGGGCGCTCTTGCGTGTCCCTGCACATTATGCGGTTACGCTGCTAGCGCCGTCGGTGCTTGCTGCGTGCGCTGTGGTATGTCTCTTGATAGTTTATCCGACGACGAGCTCCTGTCGCAGTACTCGGCACTGCTGCAAATGCTAGCCCACCATGCGGCAGCGCTATCTCTGCTAGCTGAATATGTGTCGTGGGGGTTTATCCGATGCCAAGCGCTACTCTCTGCTGCGCGTGCTCGCGTACTACGCGGCAGTGCTGCTAGCATAGTCGGTGCTTCCTGTTTGCGCTGTGATGTATCTTGGTGGTTTATCCAACGAGCGCCTCTCACAGTACTCGGAGCTCCTACGCGTACCCGCGCAAAACGTGGCTGCGCTGCCAACGTGACAGAGGTATCAAATGAAAGCTAATAAATAATACTAATATACAAACACAAATTTAATTTTCACTCTAAATATACATACAACAATGTGTATTCATATTTTTATAACTGTTTCATGTTTAAAAATCATTCGCATTTCGACACTTCCTTTCGAGAAACATATTTACATAACGTTGCGTTTGTTCTTGCGTAACAAAATGATGCTAACTTTACTTATAACGATTAATGCCTTGACATAAAAATCGTATAAAGTCAATCTCGTAAACGATGGAATATAGGTATTTAAAACATTACAATATAGAATCGAGGATAGAAACAATTTAAAGTGTATTTCCTCATTTGCTACTAAGGACCTTGATATCGAAAAATACTTCACCACCAATCTGAACACTGGAATACATTATAGACATAAATCAGAAACCAGAAGACACCCAATTAACATGGTATTGTACAATAACATTATTCTTCATGAAGAAAATATCTTGATCATCCTTAAATAGGCCTTTCTGCTTAAGGTAAATTAAATTATAGATGTATATGCGAGAAGCTTATTGACAAAATGGAAAGAACCCAACATAGACGACCCGCGTGGCGCAGCGGTTACCATACCGGTCTGACGCGCAATGGGTCCCGGGTTCGATTCCCGGCCAAACAGGTATCTGAATGATGAGTTTAGATTCCTGTTCTGGGGCTGGGTGTTTGTGTGTTCGTCTTGTGTATGTCCATGGTACCCACGACACAGGAGAAAATCCTACTGTGGGGCTATGAGTGTAGAAAGCGTGTGTGTATAATGGTGATAGTTGTAGACAATTTTTCAATAAGATTAATTGACTTCTGCTCATGAACATCTACAAAACGCTTCATATTTTATGAAGCCAATCATAGATGCGTTGCTACTCCCGAGGTCAAAATGGTAACATATGAAACTAAACCGGCACCATCTTCCTTCACTGGAATTCACTCACGCTAGAAACCATACCAATATAGCGGAAACACTTAACAGTCTAATATGCAGTGGATTCCGGGTTAGATCCCCGGTCAGACGGGTGTCTGAATTATAAATTTAGATTTCTGGTTAGGGTCTGGATATTTGTATATTCCTCTTTGTGTACGTGTCCATGGCATACATGACACAGGAGATCCAATATGGTACTACGAGTTTATACAACGTTATTCATTTATAAATATAGATACATGGTGCTGATTGAAATGTTTTTCAAATTATAGATCGCAGCAGCAAGGTCTTGTCGCCGACGCCGCTCCGCACTCCAACAGAGACTCAAGAGCCTCTCCTCAGATACAGCTATTTTTGATGAGAAAGAAGTGATTTGCTGACCAAGCGAAGACTCCGTGCGTTACGTGGAAGTCGACAGAGTCACCACTGTTTGACTGACTTCCCGCATGGAGTCTTGGTTACGTATGTTGATGAGTCTTTGGACTTTAGATATCTCGTCGTGGTTAATGAGAGGTTTGTTGATAAAATGAGACTAAATTCTACGAGTATTACCTGAGGAATCTCAGGTCAGACAGATCAGGTTTTAATTCTAATCTATTTGAATTCCAGTAGCGGTAATTAAAATGAATAGCGAATCATGATGACGACCGATTATGTGGCGAGTATGAATTAAATGCAAAGTACCTTTTCAATTCCATGTTGCATTTAGTTCAAGAGATACGTGTAAATATTATGTGATTTTATTCAATTAAGATGTTAGATCGAATAAATTACATTTTGGACCAAGTGCAGTCGATCGGTCGTCTTATCATTCGGCTTTTTTAATTTTCAGCGGAATACTCGCTGAAGAACTGTTGCTATATATAAAATATGAAGTTAATGTTTTTGTTACTACACTATTAATTTTATTAATATTTGTGAAGAAAAATACGCACAAGATTCTAAATTCCCACCATCGATCGATCGACTTGAAGCACAGTTTTTGTGTTACATGGTTATGTGATTGTGATTTTAATAAATTGTATATAAATTGTAGCGATTGTGTCCGGTAAAAGATTCGTTAATGTAAAGTATTAATAAGAGATTATTGGAGATATCGTTGTGGCAATAATTCTGTTAGTATTATTTAAGATAACGAATGATATTACAATTGTGTTCTTAATGTTACTCTAAATTTGTATACGTGATACAAAACTGCCATTTTTAACAAAGTTCATGTTCAAAATTTCGAAATTAGCAAAATGTACTTTAGTCGAAAACCGATTTTTACTGAATTTATTTTATTATTTATCAGAACCGCGTCTTTTGGCGGGGATATTAATTATAAAGTTAACGATTTTGTGAGTCAAAATAAGTCTTCGAATCAATAAAAATATATATTAATTTAATTAGAAGATAAATACCGAAGGGGCGTGAATTTTTAAAAAAATAATAGGAGTAATGAAGTATCCTAATTCATTTAAAAAAGATGTAAATAAAAATTAAACTATTCATATCTTAGAGAAGTATTGAAGTGATAATTTGTTTCCCAAGGAAATTATTGAAGTTTATAATAATATCGAGTTAACTATTAGTGAAATTGTAGAAATATTGATCTTGATGAGAACACCTCGTAATGATATTGTTAAAATATGGTATCTTAAATAAATATAGGTAATGGGGAAGGTGCTGTTCTCGTTATGCTGAATAAATCTGATATAGAAATTGCATAATTCAAATATCTAGAGGAAAGTCTTGAAAATTCCTACATGATAGTAGGTAATTTTAAAGGTGATTCAAATGTAAGTAATAAATTAATTTTAGTTGAAGAGCGTTAGATGATGAAAATTGTAATTATTACTGAATTTGTTTTTCTTGTTTGTAATAAAATTAGTGAAAGTTAATATAAGGTAATTAGTGACACTGATATAGAGATGTTTATATGGTCTTCCATAATGTACGAGATTTCCGGATTTCTTTTCCTTTTGTTAGCGGCATTTTTAAATCAGTTTAAAAGTACGAAGGAAGCGAACTATTTAACCGAACAGGTGTTATCCTGGAAGACAATAATGATGGATAATAGCTGCGTAAGCAGAGATACCTTATTTTACGTTCAAACAATGATTATGAAGAATTATGATGATATAAGGAGTTTTTAAAATAAATTATTTACTGCATGAGACTTTTTTTTATTGTGCAATTTAATCCCAAACACATTTAAGTAATTATGTATACTAACCGTACAATGGGCTATAAATCGTAGTAATATAATAACAAATATGTATATATATACGTCATTTAAACAAAATTATAAACAGGAATTATAATTAGATATGTTTTTTTATACTTTACGTTGGTATATTTTACGTACCGATATTTTTTGTCGTTATTAATAAACTATTTTTTTTCTTTAAAATGTACTGTTCAGGTTCAGTTCAGGTACTATACACTTCTGATTTAAAAAGAAGACACTTAAACATTTTCTTGTAAAATCTTAAAAAGTATAAATTATAAATCAAAAAAAAAAGTCTATATTGCCGCCTTTTGGGAGTCCCAAGAATATTGGTGGGGGACAAACGGCTTTAATTTATTACTTCACTGCCAAGATATTATTTATATGATGGTAGATGACGGGAAGTCAACGTATATGTAATTTATAGTTCGTAATCTATTAACATAAACAAGAGAGGGTAGCACCTACCATCTCTCTACGCAACACTGAGTGGGTAGGCGTAGATTATGTCTTGCGATCAGAAGGCATAAAAGTGGATCGGCTGAGTGAGTTAAAAGATTACATTATACCTGCCGCTTACACCTGATCAGCGGAGTGTCACCTTAGCAATACATTATTCCACATATTAATTCACGTAAAATGTGATAGTGACTATAAATAAGAATAGCAATTATCTCCTCACCTGTAATTGCTATGCCTACTAGTGAACACTCTCATGACTGATTTAAGCTACCCTTCCTATATCATAAGTGAAATCGGGGCTGAGACCTGAGGACATTGCGGAATATGTATTCATTTGTGTACTTTGTGGTGTAGAGGCTCTGGTCACACAACTGGTGGCCGATAATCTCCGTCGAAGTCTACACTGGCGAGTGTCCCATAGTCATCATCAGGTGAGATAGTTTCATTTGTGTATGATAGTGGTTCTACTTGCCCTCTTTGAGAATTAAGTTTACCAAAAAAATCCTGGTAATACGCTTTACAATAAAATGTATTTATCGGGGGTAAAATGTCTAATTATTTTATGTGATACTCATGTACTGACGTCTATTACGAACTATATGGCAATTCTTTATCAGTAGGTATTGATTTATGTAATTCCCGACAATTATATTTCTGAACCCGTAATTATAGGAAGCTATATTTTAAAATTACGTTTTTGTGTGGATGTAAGGGAAATAACGATAAATTAACGATTCATAACGTAAGGTCAGAAAGGACGTTCTTTTTTGTTGCAGACCTACTTTGAGAAGAATAATAATACTTACGTAATAAGTGCTTAATATCACGATATCTTGTAAAATGTTACACAGGCTTTGTTATTCATTGTTAACACGTAGATGGACAAACATTTCAAAGTATCGCCAATTAAATTACATAAGATCAAGCAATTATTGTCTAATTGCTGAGCACGGTTCTTCTCTCCCAACGAGAGTTTAAGGCTCTCCTCCGCGCTGGCTATGTGCGAATTGGTAGGCGGTATTTTAAAAGTGTTGTACTGCAATATAATAGTAGTAGAAAAATATAATTATCACACCACCTTTTTTTAATAGATAGAGTGATCCAAGAGGAAGTATTTTTATATATATTGTAGGGGTATGCGGTTAATTTTAGATTTTTGACTTTTAGGCGGAACGAAGTTCGCTGGGTTAACTAGTATTCCATATAATACTCCCTGGATTAAAATACCGTATGCTTTTTTCACATTATCTGTAATATCTTCTGCTGATCTGCCACATGTAACCAGCCAAGTTCTTCCGCTATCACCTTTTTCGTAAGCTTCAATCAGACCACGTACTGCTGAATCCATGTTGTTAAAAATATGATATTTGTAAATTAATTAAGTTGTTGATATATCTATATCGCTCTTTAATATAAACTATATTGATAACATATCAAAGATGTTAACATGTGGACCAAATGGTTACACGATGTTATTTGGGATATTAATAGTACGTTCAATTATGGTTTTAGTTATCATCCCTTTGAGCTCTTTAGATATAGAGGTAGATTACTACTGTAGATTATCTATATATCTATAGCTTAATACGTGAAGCGAAAACTTGTAAAGCATTTTTAAGTAATATGCCGCGGACAGATTAGTATGGAATTGCGGTTATAGTAGACGTAGAGAAGGAGTGCAGAATGTTAATATTTTTTCAAATAATGTTTAAAATTTTCATAAAATCAAATAAATACACATTACACACACTACCGTGCATTTGTCACAAACACATAAATAATAGTGACATAAATAATGGTGACTAGTCAAGTAGACAGAAATCAAAAACTATTAACTTCTTCCATTCTTTTTAATGTAAAAATAATTATCACAACAGAACACTATTATAATAACAGAACACTATTATACACTAAAGGACGATTTCAATGTTTTTTTTTTATTTTTCCCGAATGCTTAACTAAAATACTGTTTATTGAACTTGGGTACTGAAACTGTTCAATTTCTCTAAACTCAGCAAGAGTTTTAACAGTTATGTCACCAAAAATGTTAAAAAATATAACATCTAAATAAAGTGTTTTCTTTGCATTATTTAGAAATCACTCCACTCAACACACGTTTTACAAACAGCAAACACTTGTGAACGTAAAAATTAAATTCAAAGTCGGCTCATTATCAATTTTTGGGTATATCAAAAGCAATATGGTTTTAAAATGTGTTTATAGGTAACTCAAAATTAGTAAACGCCTTTCTTGTTACAAAATTTTGTTGACCACTATTATCGAACAATACGTTTCGAAGTGAAATCTTCTTTTGGGGCGTTGAGTGTTTTTGGGTGAACTTTTTGGGTTTTCATGGAACTCGTATCATCTTCCCCGAACGCTTTCCGTATGCCATATATTTACTGTTTATTATAAATACCTATATGTACATCTGTAACTATAACTTCGTGCTTTATTTTATTAAGTTTTCATTCCTATGGGCAAACCTCATGATTGCTTTTCGGTATGAATATAATTGGAATATGAGAGAATATCAAAAGATGTATTCTATATCCCAATAATTTTTCATAAGATTTTTTAAATATTTCGTACATAATACCCATATTTTATAAGAATTATATCGATACAAATATCGATTGATCTTGACTATTTTTAAACTCAGTATAGTACTCCCTGAATTAAAATTTCGTATGCTTTTTTAACATTATTTGTAATATCTTCTGCCGGTCTGCCAGACGTAACCAGCCATGTGCTTCCACTGTCGCCTTTTTCGTAAGCTTCAATCAGACCGCGAACTGCTGAATCCACGCTGTTAAAAAAATATAACATATTTTTAAAACAATTAAGTTTTTGATCTATATCGTTATTAGCTATGTTAGTAATGATAACATATTGAAAATAATAATAAAAAATACAGTCGAATGGAAACCCAATTTTGGAAGCCAATACAAAAGAAATACAATTTTGGTTTGAAGACGGTTAACAATAGACATTATTTTGTTTTAAAAGAATTATAGGTACACATTTTAAATTAATAAGAAACGGAATGTAGGTATAATTATAATTATATTTTGGGTAACACTTCTACGCATTTTATTTTGGGACCTATTCGAGGGATTATGGGACATTATTTGGAGGTGTTTACCATTTTTTCCTCAAGAGTATCAACGCGTCTGCGGGAAACCTTAGTAAGAACTTATCTGAGTTTAATAACATAAATCTGGCAGTGGCAGTGTGGCAGGCAGTGGCCACTGAGCATCAGATAGACTGCATGCTCGTTTGCATCTTCTATATAAGGGATATAATAAAAATCATCCTAGGTGTAAAATATTATTGTATGTATATATGTAGTTTCGGAACTAGAATAGAGCTATGATATCCTCTGTCTGTCGTAAGAGGGGACTAAAAGGGGCTTCCGGGGGTTGCGGGCGGTAAGAGTGGGAGCTTGGACCGTCCAGCCAAGTGACCCCAGGAAGGACGATGGCATGTGTGGCCACATGCCGACGTAAACACCGAGAGGCACGGTTAGCATCAATTTGTCACCGGGAAGGGCCCGAAAGGGCATTGCGCTTGGAGGACTCCGGTTGTGTTCCGTTGGAGATCCCGGAGTCCTCCCCGTAGCGCTGAGGACGGTCAACAGGGAGGTTTTAGTGAGGTAAAAATCCCGTATAACCCGGCGTTGCTGCCACGGTGGCAGGTACCTTTGGAAGGTTTCCCCCTCAAATAAAAAGAGGGAAAAATATTATATAAAATAACTTATGTGACGTATAGCGTTGAAGAATAAATAAATTAGGTTTTGTTTTAATAACCATAACTTTGCAGTTCGACAAACAAAACCCTTTTAACGGTGATTATTAGCATAAAGCCACTTTAGTGAGGGCCATGTCCAGCAATGAATCTTAGAAATCTGATGAATGCAATAAATTAACTGCCCTCTTATCTTAGTTATACAATTACCTAACTATTCAAGGTTTTAACTGCCTCGTTTAACAAACCTGTTCTAATATTTGAGCCTATGTTACGTTTCGAAACACTTTAGTGTGTCAAGACCAGGCTAGGCACCATATATGCGTACGTTGACATATGGCGATTTGTTTACAAACGCTCGTTTTGGGAGTGGCCTTCTATGCATTTGCTATTCCATAATTCAGAAGGGAACTGTAAACCCTATTTAATATTAGGCAGTAGTTATTGATGCGAACGACATTGTTTACGGTAATTTAAGGTTACTTATTAGTTAACTAATTTAATTCACAAGCAGTGATACATTCGCATTTAACAACATAATACGCGATTAATAACGATAAAAGGCTTATGACTGCTAAACAATTTGCTTCAATGAATATAAATGCCGCGTTGAACAAGACTAATGTTAATAATTATTTTTTTATAAAGAGAAGTACTTTTATGGATTTAAGTTTTCACCTCTGGTGGGAGTCCCATGACTACTGCAGTTTTCATATTTTTTTTTATTTCTACCTAACGACCATCTGATGAGAAGTAATCACCGTCAGCTATGGACATTAGCAACAACAGATCAGTCCCAATGCTTCGCCGGGTTACCTAGAGTTATATATTAAAAGCCGAGCATTGCTCACTTTTGTAGAATTCAAGTTATGGATTCAAATAGAAATATTACTTTTGATGCGGCAACGCATTTATGCCCGCTAAGACATGGTCTTCGACTTCTTTATCGAAGGCTCCAATTTTTCCCTGTATAAGGTTAGTTTCGGTACATCCGAAGCATATTGTGACGACTCGGACGCCAGAACGTGAGTAGTTTTGTTCCATCTGAAAAATAAATGATAAATTTTGTTAATTAAATCACAAATAAACACTTTATTGTTAAACTATCTAAAACTCGAAGCTTTGCCCGCGTTAAAAAAATCGTGTCGATTGTCACGTGGGAATAAGGTATTTTCCCACAGTAAAAAATATGTGCCTATATGTTAATCCAGAGTATCAGCTAACTCCCTACCAAATTGTATGGGAAAGTAACAAACATACACACTCACAAACTTTCGCCTTTATAATATTAATAAAGTATGATTGTTAAATAAACTTTAAAAATTCATTTATTTAAATTAAGTAACTTTAGATAAGTTACTTTTTTTCACAAGTAGATACTGTAACTCATGCTGTGCTTTTACGATTTCATGACGATCAAACAGTTTAGTCGACGTTAATGCACTTCACGTGCCCCATTAACGACGTGTCTATAGTTATACAACAATTCAACAAAAATAGATCTTGGCCTTAAAACTTACATACATTCCCTTACATTACTACTAAATATTTGTTCGACTAAAAGTTGCAAATGTGCTAAGCCCAAACATTTCATACCTCAAATTATCAAAATAAACATATTATCTCTCTATAAATTTTGTGATTTGCTTTTAAGATACTTGCGGCAGGCGGAGGTGTATAAAATTACACACAGTTATAGTTGATGTAGAGAAGGATTGCGCAATGCTAATATTTCTTTCAAGTAATGCATAAAACATACATAAAATCAACAAAAAACACATAACACACACTACCTTGCATTTGACACAAACACATACTTATTAAACGAAATAGAACATTCAATGTCTTACTTTGAAAATACATAACGTCAAAAATGTCAGACGTCTTTGTCAAAATACCCGCTATTGCTTTTAAATGCAGCTTTGTACCTGTTTTTACCTTTAACGAGTGCGTTCAAAATAACTCGAAAATTATTAAATTGTAATAAAAGGTAAGGTAAAGTCGTTAAAGGTAAATTAGGCTAGTTTTTTTAATTCAAATTACGGTCGAATTTTGACCAATGCGACGGGTGACTAGTTATGATTAATCATCATTACCAAATCTCATACTCACCCCAAGACAATTGCTAAACTGCAGCACGGCACTCTTAGTCGCACTGTATATAGGAAGACTATATCCTTGAAGCAGGCCAACTATTGATGATATATTGATAATCGTTCCTCCTTTCCCACCTTGTTTCATATTCATCATATTATAAGCTTTCAAAGAGCTCGTTATCAATGCAGTCTGAAACGATTAAACATTCTTATCATGTTATATTACAATAGGTGTTTGTCTTATAATTTGAATCAAAATATTCGTTCGGCATGCACTTGTATGTTATATGTTGCATACATATATACAAATGTTTCGTTTATATTAAGATACATCAAATAATTCAATGGGGATAATGCTGTCAAAACGTTTGATCTAGCAAAGATTGTTACTTAGTTATGTATGTAGTTCCTTTACTACATTATGCTATAAAATGTTAAGATACTATATAGGTACCTATAAAATATTACCAAAAATGGAATAAAACCGCAAATACCTTTAAAATTGAAGTATTTCTAATGCGCACTTAATTTAAAACGAGACGCATGTGTGGTCATTAAACAGACTCTAGCATATGAACCTGTATAAATATACAGGTTAAGCTAATATTGCTAAATAAGTTAACATAAGCTACACACATGATCGATTTGGTAGCTATTACAAAGATGTATTTAGTCGCAGATTTTAAATATTTATTTTTGTAGACAATGACATTACAAAATAAAAAACAAAATAAAAAAAAAACTTAACATTAAACATTACAGCAATCATACATTTACAAAATACATAGTACAAAGGGTGTTTTGTTTGAAGACTGTAATAAGATAAGACTACGTTTGTCTTTTGTCTAAATGATCACCTATTACAACTGTTTACCTGCGACCTAGTTACGTACGTAATTAAAGCAAGAATCGAATTCAGCCCACGAGACGGCAAATGACCACTACCGCTTTTGCACATTTGTATTCAACATCATGGTGCCCTCATTTTAGTGGTATGTATTCCAAGAATCGTAATTTAAGCCCTTGCGATAATGTTATTCTAGCTCACTATTAAATAAGGTCACATCTTCTTAGATGCCAGGAGAAGTAAAGAATCTGTGATGAACCTCAGGTAGAACTTCAGGTAGTCTTCTATACAAATTTACTTATGAACGTTCATTGGCCGGTACGCACTTGCCGTCAAATTAATTGCATGCTAGTTTACTATTTCTTTCTAATAAAAAAATAACTAAGGATATAGTCCTTGTATTACAAGTATTATCGCAATAATAGTATTTGAATTGTAGTTTTACAGGTGGTAGAACCTGTGTAGTGCGACCGGGAAGTATCACCGCCACATCTATTTCCAGCGTGAGGCATTTCTTGCGTTTCGAGGGAAGGGTGTGGTTACCGGCACACTTTTTATCACACATCACAGTACTCAGGAGTAGCAATGCTTCTGTGATTTACTTCAGATAGCACCCTATTTGAACTTGCTCACCGATGTCCATTGGTGGCAATGAATACTTACCAGCAGGTGGACTGCATGCTCGTTTGCTACCTTAATCAGGTTGAGGTGTGATAGGTCAAATGTAAATTGAACTTAACATGACATCCTTACCACATTTATGGCGATTTGTTTCTCATAAATATGAGGCGCGTCATTCATTATCCCAGCATTATTTACAACAACATCTATGTATCCAAATTCATTTACAGTTGTTTCAAACGCACCGTCTAAGTCTTGAGTGACGTCACATTTTATAAACTTTGCTCTGTTTGCTCCATGGTTTAAGTTTAATTCGTCTTGTAGAGACATTCCCAGCTCTGTATTGACGTCTAAGATAGCTACATGCTAGAAATTATAAACAAGAAACACCTGTTTTAATAATGTATTTTAATAAGAATAAATTAAACAATAAGAATATTTACAGATAATCAATTGTAGTGTAGTTTTGCACTTGTTGTGCAAAAATAATTGTCATTGTAATTTCGTGATCAGAACTACATAATATACTTGACATAATATACTTGTATTTTGTACTACACAATAATAGAATATAATGTCGTATAATAAGTGTATTGTATTTATTTGTATTCATACTTATTTTCCATTAATTTCAATTTCCTAATTTTGCTACAATTAAAATTACTAATTGCAAGAACACTTAAGCGTTTTTTATTATTAAAAATTAATGATCACTGCTTTTCGGTGAAGGAAAACATCGCAAAAAAACCAATAGGTACACCCGAGAGTTCTTTAAAAAAAAGTTCTCGGAGGTTCTCTGTGTGAAGTCCACCAATTCGCACTTCCCCAGCACGGTGGACTGTGACCTAAAACTCTCTCATTCTGAGAGAAGACCCGTTCCCAGCAGTGGAACAATAATGAGTTGACAACATGCGTTTTTTATATGTAGTTTTGTAGATATTATACTAAATACTTTTTACAATACATTTGCGTGCATGCCTATCTTATGCCTGCGTGCGTATCATTTGAGCCTAAAATTAGCTCATAAATAAAAAAAATCCTTAACATAAAAAAATCAATTTAAAATAATATTTTCAATTGAGTATTTTAGAGTGTTGTATGTACGTAATCGAGTATCGTAATAATATCACATCTTTTATTTATAACTTCGACTACTCTGTTACGAGTAATATCATTCCGTATTTATACATGGTAGTGAATGGATTACCTTGGCACCTTTATCCAGGACTGCTTTAGCTACACCAGCCCCAATACCACTAGCAGCACCAGTGATCAGCACCACTTTATCATTTAAATCAAACATATTTTAAAATTCTTACACAACTAACGGAATCACAGACGAATAACACGAGTGTTAGGTAATACTTTTGAAACGGAATTGAACGAACGTCGGTTAGTAGCGGGAATAATAGCTTCTTAATTCTCACTAAAAAATGAAATAAACGTCGGCTTCCGATGACCGAGCGGTTGATACAAACGCTCTACCTATGATCTGACACGAGTATTAAGAAGATTCGTTACTCGTAGGGTTGGCACTGGTTTTGTTTAGGTTTTAGTATTTTTTTAACCCATGATGCAAAACAGTTTCCCTTTTAGGGTTCCGTAGCGAAATGGCAAAAATCGAAACCCTTGTAGATTCGTAATATCTGTCAGTCCGTTCATCTTTCCATCTGTTGTTGAGTTGAAACTTAGTAGGTAAGTTTATTCTGTAAACCGCTTTCCGAATTAAGTACAATAATGGCATAAAAATATTAAATTTGGGGGAGGAGGTCCGAATACATATAACTACATTTTACCTACCCGTAGGATAAGCTGTTTTTTTTTAAATTACATTGAAGTTTCTAAAACCATTTTTTCTCAAAGTGGATTGTTTGAAAGATCCCCCACCCCCACCCACCCCCTCTCTGTAACTTTTAAACTAAGAGTGTGAAAAATCTGGATAAAACATGCTTATGATATAGATTTTAAAGAAAACTTTCATCGAAAACTGGTTCGAATGTTGACAGTTTTTGCGATATAGCACTTTATCAAAAACCGAATAACATAACTTTGTTATTCAAACACAATGAAAAACAAACTTATGTTGGTAGTTGCAAAACTGTAGAACTTTATTTATTATTTTCACAATTTAGCTATACCTATTTTCTCTTCAAGATTTGATAAGTGGATTTTTGCTAGATTTCTTCTGGTTTAACTAGCAAACGAGCTTGCAGTCTACCTGATCGTAAATGGTATCTGCCGCCCACAACAACATATAGAACAGAGGTTCTATCTGCAGTCAATTAAAGATGAGTTACTACTTCCGAAGACTTAGGTCTCCTCACTTGAAGGTGAGCCGGTGTCTAAATTCTTCCATCGAAATGCAAGAAATGCTTCACGCTAGATATAAGTTTGTTCATGTTTTTATTTGTATCTCAAGTGCATGGGCCTATTTGAATACTGTTTTTATAAACTGTATAAAAATTGAATGAATCATTTCTTGTGTTTCGATGGAAGGGTATGGTTGCCGGCACACTTTTACATGAAGCGACCATCGTAAACCTCGGGAGTAGCAACACATCTGTGTTTGACTTCTGATAGAATCCATGTTCTATATGAAGTTGCTTACAAATGTCCACGGGAGGAATTGACCACTTACCATCAGGTGGATTGCATGCACGTTTGCTACTTCAAACAGAAAAAAAAAAATCTAGATACATCTTGAGAAAACCTTCATGATTGAGAATTCTAATATGTGAAGACTGTCTCATCCTTTACATATCCTGAATGGCGGACTATGGCCGTAATTCTTATTTTTTACCATGACTCGTACCCAGTCGAAGTCCAAACGAACAATAATGGATTACGATGAAAACACTTATTAAGACTAAGGTTGCTTCGCGTAATTAAATAGAGTCTCGGTCTATCACAATTAACTGCATGTATGAGCTAATATCGATGATGAATGTCTAAATTATTTAAATATAGTAATATATATGTTAATTTAGTTCTTTCACTTTTTATAAAATTTAAATATTTCTCGCATTTACTAAATTATTATACATGTATTAAAATATGTACTACATTATTATAATTATGATAATGAATGACGATATATAAATAACAAAAATTCATAAATACCCACAAACTTAAGCATTTATAATATTAATAAGGTGTAATGTATTTTTATATAATATTGAGGTAGCAATCGAGCATGCAGTCCACCTAACAGAAATCTAAGAATCACGCGAGCATAGTTAACTTAACCCAAATTATAAACAAAGTAGCTTTACAGTGCTACCGCTCATTAACCCATAAAAATATCTTGGAACCGTGACCATTCAGAAATAAACTCGCATTGTCATGTAAGGAAAATGACAATTTTATTCTAGAGACTATTGCATGATGAGTGTTGCAATTTTTGCTGCAAACGGTTATTTAGAAGTAACTAGATACTTTTTTTTTGCTAAACACAAAAATGAATGTGTTTCTTGAAGGAATAGACAAATACAACTTAGATGTTATTATAAGTATAAGTATGCTCACATTAACATGAATATTTTACTGAAAATGTTATTGATGTTGATTAGACCCTGCTACAATTGTTTTAAATTGTACTCGTTATATTCTCATGGTATTCAATGTCCAATCTTTAAAGTGGCCCCCTAATGGACTCAGGGTATGTTGATAAGTACCTTTTTTTTGATATCGAGGGGGAAACCTTCGAAAGGTACCCCAAGCCGTGGGAGCAACGCCGAGTTATGTGGAATTTTAACCTCACTAAAACCCCCCCGGTGGCCATCCTTGCCTCTGTGTGGAGGACACCGGGATCTCCAACGGACCGCTGCCGGTGTCCTCCGAGCACGATGCCCTCTTCGGGCTCTTCCCAGTGAGCATTGTACTCAGTGCGCCTATCTGGTGTTTACGATAGTAGTCGCCTCTTACGACAGGCAGGAGATACCGTAGCCCTTTTCTGATCCCGAAACTACAGGGATAATGTTGATAAGTACCTACCGATAAATATGTGATCGAGAACAATCATAATTTTGCTGTTTGGAAGTGCGCGGTCACTGCCTTGAACCCGCTGCTCAAATCGCTTATTTGTATGAGATTATGATAGCTCCAATTATTTCAAATAATTATTTTATACAATGATCATAAAGTGATATCAACCATAAATACTGTTTTCGTGGATATATATACTTTAAAATGACGCCCGCGCAGCACATGAACTAGGAATTATTTTTTCGCAACAAGTAGGTATATAGATGTGTGTGCTTTTGAATAGTGGTGGTAGTGTCTTTATAAAACTAAAAAAACTTCATAATCGTGTATGCAGGTTTACCAGGGTAGTTCGGCCAGAGGGATACTAGCTCCACACTTATTTCTAGCGTAAAGCATTTTTTTTCGTTTCGGTAGAAGTGTGTGGTTGCCGGCTCTCTTTCATATGAGACGACCATCTCAGATCTCGGGAATAGCAACGCTTCTGCTATTATCTTCAGATAGCATCACTGTTCTGTCTGAAGATGCTTAAAAATATCCATGGATGGCAGTGGCCACTTGCCATCAAGTGGGATGCATGCTCGTTTGTTATTTTTACTTTTCCGCATACAGTTTACCTGACAAATCTCTGCAGCTACGGATTCTGCAACCTACTTGAAAAAGAAGAACCTTTCTGAACTCTACAAACTACAATATAGATTGTATCAAATATCGAAACAGGCGTGGTTTCCTCTGCTGAACGACACGTGCCACCTTTAAGCGATAACCTTTTAAAGATTTGGAGATCAACAACGTTTCAAATATTTTAATAAATTAACGTAACAATAGTGTTCCACGTATTACAAGATGATCCTAACATAAGCGTATCAAACCACAGAATCTGACTTTAGTATTTGACTAGCTTTTGCCCGCGGCTTCGCTCGCGTGGAATTTAGTCTGCCACATAAAGTTTGCAAGGTGGTAGAGCAATGGTTCAACCAGGGAGTTATCACCGCCGCACCTATTTCTACCGTGAAGCAGTTCTTGTGTGGCTGCCGGCTCGCTTTTATATGAGGCGATCATCAAAGTCCTCGAGAGTAGCAACGCATCTGTGATTGACTTCAGATTGAACCCTTGCCCTACTTCCTAAATCTGTGTGTTCAAATTTCAAATCACAGGTATATATATTAATTTGAATTAGTTTTGTCGGCAACGGATATTAATACTTATTCTGAAATTAAAAGTTTTAAGAAAGGGTCCCAAAACGCGTGACGGTTACCAACGCGCAGTTGGCTAGCGTGGTCAACTACGACCTAAACTACTGCTAATCTGACATATGTGCCGAGTTGTGTAACATTAAAAGGTCAATGACGATTGAATGACATATCTAACATTTTCCACTGTTTCATTCTTCTTTCCCAAACCTTCAAAAGGTACCATACGCCGTGGGAGCGACGCAGGGTTATGTGAGATTCTTATCAAACCAGGACTCCGGGATCTTCAAAGGAACGCAACTGAAGTCCTCTGAGTGCATTGCCCCATCGGGCTCCTCCCAAGAGAGCGGCTGGGGCTACCACTACATCTAGTCTTTACCACGATATGCGACCACACGTATACCACCATCCTTCCCGGGATCGCCTGGCTGGACTGTTCAAGCTCCTTGCATCCTGGCTCTCACGACAGCATGCGACCACACATGCTGACATCTTTCCCGAAGTTGCTGACTGGGTGTTTCGAGCTCTCAGTCTAGCCGCCCGCAACCCCGGAAGCCCCCTTTTAGTCGCCTCTTACCACAGACAGGGGATACCGTAGCCTTATTCTGATCCCGGAACTACAGGGACGTCATTCACATCGACCTTTCCCATTTTGCTCCGTGATTTATAACCATTTAAATATTAATTTCATAGAACTTCGTTGTATACGGCGGCGGCGCACGGCGCATACTGCCGGTTAATCAATTGAGTACGCAATATGTTATACTCGTAATATCTTCTAAACCACTTATCCAATTAACATGGTGTAAAAAGTAGATTTAATGTGTATTAGATGCTTGATTTTTTGAAATCATTTATTTTGATAAGGATTAATATTTAGTTTGTATAAAATCCATGGAAACATCAACTTCATATTTTTTTAATTTTTAAAGTATAAAAAGAGTTATTGTGGGTTATACATAAAATATAGATATATGCTGTCGCGGACTTTTATTTAGATCTATGTGAGCCAAACAATCCCACGGTACATTATATTTGGATATCTCCAACGGTTTAGGCAGCGTACGCGAAAATAGCTCTCAGAGGACAACTTTTTTTGCGACTAATCTGATATTTCTCGTTATAGTATAACCTTATTACAAAAAAATCGGTATAAATTATAGTCCATGTGTTATTCTGATGTATAACCTATACTACTGTAAAGTTTCAACCAAATCCGTTCAGTAGTTTTTGCGTGAAAGAATAACAAACACACATACATCCTCACAAACTTTCGCATTTATAATATTAGTAGGATTATCATAATTGAAATTATATTTTTAAAGCGATGAAATAATGGAAACGAAGTACTGAGGGGCAATAATGTAAAGGAGTTCACAATATCTTACTTCTTAAAAAAGAACTATAAAAGAGTTTGAGTGTAATTTAAAAACTACATATACATCTATTGTGCATTATGCAAATATGCCTTTATTTTGTTCTCGAGGGGGAAACCTTCAAAATCTGTGAGAGCGACGCAGGGTTATAATATAAACCTCAAGTGGCCGAATAAAACCCTCAAGTGGCCGAGCTCAGCGCTACAAAGAGGACTCAGAGATGTCCAAAGGACCGGAATGCAAATATGTCTAGAAAATGACTTTTTTTTATACCGTCACCGTAGGACCGACGCCCGGTGAGCAGAACTCTAACTCATAAACTAGGATGTTCGACATCGGCACTGCGAAGACGATTCCAGGATCGACAAAGAAATGCAACCGGGGTCCTCTGAGCTCGTTGCCTCGTTGAACTTAGCCTAGAAGGTTGTAAAGTCTATGCCATTGTTTCATGTTATCGACGAAATGCAGTACAACTACTGTCATCCTACCGGAATTTCGGGGCAGGCAGTTTGAGCTCTGACTCATGCCGCCCGCAACCCCGAAGCCCACTTTTAGTCGCCTCTTACGACAGGTGGGGGATACCACAACATTATTCTGGTCCTGGAACTACAAGAATCAATTTAGTTTAATAGCATTTATATCGCCAGTGACCCACAAAAATTTCAAATAATAGCATACCTTGGCTAAATAGTAAAAGTACAAAATGAACATTAAATTTAATAACGATCAGTTGTATATTTAAATTGACAGAATAGATAAAATTTAGTGTTATTTATGTTTTATAGTATGTAGGTATTTGTTCCAAGGATTAATCTTGAACACAACTGAACTAATTTTGCAAGACCTTGACTTACATACGAGTACATTTTACTGACGTGACATGTTTTAACTTTAATGATATCTTAGGGTTATAGGGTTAAAAGAAACCACGTGTATTAACTTTATTGCAAAAAGTGTCGTAGTTATATAAAAAAATATTATATCTATGTTGCCACTACAATTTTGATAGAAGCTCACCTTTTTTTTTTGTTTTCGAGGGGGAAACCTTCAAAAGGTACCCGACGCCGTGGGAGCGACGCAGGGTTATGTGGGATTTTTACCACACTAAAACCCCCCCGGTAGCCGTCCTCGGCGCTGAAAAGGAGGACTCCGGGATCTCGAAACGACTTCAACCGTAATCCTCCGAGCGCGTTGCCCCATCGGGCTTCTCCCAGATGGGCGGCTGGGCCCACCGCCCCGTCTAGTCTTTACGACGGTATGCGACCACACATACCGCCGTCCTTTCCGGGATTGCCTGACTGAACGGTTCGAGCTCCCACTCTAGCCGTCTGCAACCCCGGAAGCCCCTTTTAGTCGCCTCTTACGACAGGCAGGGGATGCCGTAGCCCTATTCTGATCCCGGAACTACAAGGCGGATAGAAGCTCACCTAATACTGTTTTATAATTTTTACCAGTTAAACAGAGGCAGGAAGTCAGGGAACTGTACACTTCTTACCAGTTTGTGAAGTTCCCTCAAAACAATGATTTTTTGGGCATCATTTCAAAGTTACATAGCAACGTATGGTAGAAACGAAAACGTTAAAATGAGAGGAACTCTGCAATGTATAAGCGAAAGCTTAAAAAATGAATGTTTTGAGAGAACGTGATATAGTCGTAGTAAAAGTAGGTACTATCAGCAAAATATTGTTACGTTGCAATACAAACAACAGGCACGATATAATAAAAACGAAATTATTCTCACTCCTTTCTTCAGAAGAAAAAACAAAGCTAAATATTTTACTATTTAAAACTTGCGTTCAACAATGATGCCCTATAAATATAAATTAAACAGCAATAAACATAGTTTTTATTGAATGTTAAATGTGAAACACAGCTAAATAGTTTATTAACTGAAAGTAAAGTAAAACTATGAGGCCTTACAATTATAAATTAAATAGCAATATGTTGTTTATACATCTTTTTATTTTACGTTAACATACAGTAAAGAATTTTAAGGTACTGATATTGTCTTAATTGTTCTACATATTAGTGATGTAACGAATATTCGCATTCGCGAATATTCACATGTTTCCAGATATTAAATTTGCTGTGTGAATGATTGCGAATATTGAATTCCAGTGTTTTGCAAAAAATGTTTGCCAAATCTATACAAATTAAAGTCGAACTACAATTTGTTAACCAAATAAAAAAGGTACTCCCTGCACTAAAAACAGAAAATATCTATATTCGCATCCGCATTCGCAAATGTTCTTACATATTAACCACGCCTTAAATATATTTTAAATAAGCAATAACAGCAATGTAGCATTGCTATTTTCTGATCGAAGTGAATTGTTAATTTAACTTATTTTCAATATTATGTGCGAAAAATATTAAATCTTTAACCATTATCATTGACTTCCCATATTGTATAATGATATACATTAATATAATAAGATTTTACGTAAAGTTTATACTAAGTAATAAGTACCAACCCACAAAAAATAATTGAAAACCCCTTCAGAAATATTGATATCACTGCTTCGAATAAATAATAGGTAGCTCAAATCTGCAAATTTTACAAGAGAGCTACGTAAAATTATATATTTATTGGACGAAATTTAAGTAATAAAAATCTATAAGAATTCTTTTAACCATACATATCATAGAGCACAAAATTTCAATTCTAGGCTTTTTTTGGATCAAGCTGTATCATTAACTCCAAATTGACCATCTTTATCCGTTAAATCATTCAAAGAAGCAATATATCGATTTTGACAATAATAACAATAATAATAATCATAAATAATAATAATAATAACATCTATCCAAGTTTTACAAAAAATATGGAAAAAAATGATTACCTACTTTACGTTAATAATCAAAAATAATATATATGTAGGGTATGATTTGCTAATAAATAACGTCCTTAAATATTTCAGTACTTTGTATGTATCTATCAGTTACATCCTGTGCCTGATTTCCATTCGACACCACCCACACGCTGCCGCTGTCACCCTTCTTGTATGCCTCTATCATCCCTAGCGCTGCGTGTTCAGTTCTGAAACCATAAAATAATCAATAATAATAATCAATAGTGGTGGTGTGGTTACCATACCGGTCTGACACGCAGTTCCGGGTGCGATTCAGACAGATATCGGAATGACGAGTTTAGATTCTTGTTCTAGATGGGGGTGTTTGTGTATTCGTCTTTGTGTGTCTTTCTTTGATTTTTTTTCTTTCTATGGCACCCACGACACAGGAGAAAATCCGACGGCTATAGGGACTGCAGAAAGCGTTTTTTTCTTTTATTTCAAAATTTTTTGACGGAAGCAAACAAAACATACTGCTGAGAAGTGCAATGATCCTCTACTACATCCTTCCCCCTAATCTATATGTGGGCCCATGCCCACGCATTTAAGCTATCGTTGCCGCCCATAGACGCCTATAATTAATTCCAAATAGAGTTAGTCTAATCTGAAATCTAAAATAATAATAAAAGCTTTTATTAATAATAATAATAATAATAATAATAATAGGTACTCTTTATTGAACCCAGAAAGTATAAACAACAAGAAACATACAAAACAATACAAAAAGCGGTCTTATCGCTAAACAGCGATTTCTTCCAGACAACTTAATGGCCATACCATTAGGTTGTCTGGAAGAAATCTGGAGTTAATATAAGTGGTAGATATAAGCATATGTTAGGTGCAATAAATAAGTTTTAGAAGATTTACAAAATAAAGGAAGGAATAATTCAACGATAGCAATGAAGCGATAGGAATAGGTGAGCATACGATACAAAGACGGAATATAAAAGAAGATTTATAATTAAAGAAGAGCAAGAGGTCCATTGCATTAAAACAGTCCTTGCAACCCGTTAGTTACTAATTTGGTACACCTCTTTGGCAAAGGGAGATCTTCCGCCAGGCTAGGTGATCATGCCTCGGGAGCAGCCGTGCTCCGACAGTCGTTGTTCGGAACTTGTATATATGCGGGGTATTGAAAATGCTTCGATAGCGTGTTTCAGAATACTAGTAGCGCCATCTCTTGATGAGTAGCGTGAAGTCACCACACCTCCTATAGCTTTTGTTGAAGCAAAAGCACATAAAAGTACTGTCGAGCATTCCTTTTTTATACAAGGAAGAAAAGATTGGTCCGTCAAAAATGCATAACCAAAAATTAAGAGTTAAGTCCTTACGTCTGCGTTTTGAAATGACTTAAAGCCATCGGCGTCTGATTTTCGATTACTGAATCAAAGCTGTACGTTACTTCCGTATTTAATAATTTCGTTTCGGTGACTCCAAAACATAGTGTAAGTATACGAACACCTGTTCTCGAATAGTGAATTTGGTCCTGCAAGATAAAAGGTTTCATTGTCACAAATTATCATCCATACTCTATACTAATATTATAAATGTGAAAGTTTGTTTGTTTGTTCCTCTTTCACGTCGCCACATAGCTATTATATGATATGGTTTATATGCTGGGAAATAGTTAGGAGGGCGGAGAGTGACGTAGGCTACTTTTTACCGCGTTCTCTCATTCCCTTGAGAATATAAATGTTTTGTTAGTTGATACGTATTTAGTAGTTCCAGGCGTTGGTAATAGAAGGCGTTAGTAAAATTCAATTGCAAGTTCTGAATGACGCTATCAAATGCTAATGTTAATTTGAGCGTGCGGGCGAAGCCGCGGGTAGGAGCTAGTATTTTTATAAATGAGAATTTAAAAACTTGCAAACATAATCTTATGTATGTAGTGACATTTGTAAATACATATGTAAAAAGTTACTTCGGTACTCATATTTAAAATCACATTTTAACGAATTCTATCTCTTATAATGTATTACAATGTATGATAAGCGTATTAGATAATTAAGTAGTACTTCTGTTTTTTTAGTTTAACCATCCCTCTCCTCAGATGATCTAATCGAAATTTCTTACATCCAATATAAAATACTAATACTTACACCCAACGTGGTGCTAAACTTGAGGATTGCGGCTTTAGTCGCGCTGTATACTGGAGCTATGGTAACTTTACATAAAGCAGTAATTGACGCTACGTTGATAATCGTTCCCCCTCTGCCTGTACCATCTTTGCGCATTAGATCCCAAGCTTGAAGAGTGCTCCCGATCAAGGCCGTCTGAAAATAATAGGGCACCTGAAGCTAGGACTTCATTTTGTCTATGGCTTGAGCAATTAAACTTGGGCCTTTATCATAAAAATATTTGACTTAACTTCACTATAATTAATGACTAAAGAGTTATAATAATTATTTGAATAATCGATAGATTTTTTATCAAAATTATATCAACAATCTTTTGATTGAAATAACTTAATGAATATGTACACAAAATTCCACCAATCCGCACTTGGTCAGCACGGTGGACCATGGCCTATACCTCTCTCATTCCGAGAGAAGACCCGTGCGTAGCAGTGGGACAATAATGGGTTAACGACGACGACGACGTACACAAAAGTGCAGAAATATATCAGATTGAAAATTTTCCTTTTATAAATCAAATAAACTTAGTAATTCGATGTCGGATTCAGACACATTACCAACTATGTTGAAAAGGCGGGCACGCAATTCAAATAAATCAATTACCAAATTAATTTCAATTTGTTTGGCGTATATGTTATCATTGAATATTCCAGCATTATTAATAACGACATCTATATATCCTTGTTCTTTTGTAACTGTTTTGAAGGCATTGAGTAGTTGATCTTCTTGCGAAATATCACATTTTAGAAACATAACTTTTCGTCCATATTTTTCGTTCAATTCCTCTTGAAATGCTATTCCTTTTTCCTCAGATATGTCCAATATCGTAACATGCTGCAAAGAAAAAAATGTTAATTAATTTATCTTTAAAATTTCTATTGAGGAAAAACATCAAAAATTGGGTTTTTTTAAAGACACCGAAACTAGGTATATCTAAAAGTTCATTAATTTTATTTTTAATATTTTTTTCTTTTTTCATCTTTACTTTAACTTACAAAAAACACTGCAATCGATCCTCCTCGTTTTTGTTTATCTGACTGAAGTAGCAAACGAGAATGGCAATCACTTATTCGTTGCTACTTTCAAGGACTATGATAGTCGTCTCATGTGAAAGTGTACCGGCAACCACACCCTTCCATCGAAATGCAAGCATGCTTCACGCTAGAAATAGGTGTGGCGGTGGTACTTCCCCGGTCGAACTAGACTAGTTCTACCACCTTGTAAACTATTCTAAATTATATGTTTAACAATCCCAATGCTGATTCAATTCAACTTCTTATTTCTTAAAATGACGAAGCAAAAACTATGGTATTTAATGAGCAAAAACATAACAAAATCAAGAGAACTAAATTAAGCAAACAAACTAACAAAATTAAGCAGAAGTATAAAGCACTTTATAATACTACTTATGTTTTATTACCAATGCTTATCAGTCTTGCTGTATTAATTTATTTTTTACCTACATCGGGTTTTTTCGGAAGCATGCGCGGTACATCTCTGACACTTGATGTGTTATTTTTATTTAATTCTTGCACTTTGAAAATACGTACATACCTACATTATTATAGTATAAGCTTACCTTTTCAATTTACTTAGATTTCAGATAAGCTTCACTTGCTTTCTTACTTATCATTAATGCATATCTTTAATAGTGGTAAATTGGTAATTGTAATTAGTAACACTAATATAAATCACGAAAATTTTCATATAAGGCATATTTATGGCAAATAACTGTATATATAAAAGCCATTAACTTTAATTACTGGATATAATTAAGCTGAAAATAAACAATAATGGGACAGGTGCCTCTTTACTGAGACGAAACAGACAGCACGACACGACATTAGACGCATCACTACATAGTATAAAGTTGCTTCAGGCTGTCTGTCCATATGTATGCTTAAATCTTTAAAAATACGCTACAGATTTTAATGCAGTTTTTTTAATAGATAGAGTGATTTAAGTGAAAGGTTCTTATGTATATAAATGCGTAATATAGTTGAGAAACACTGATAGTTTTAGATTTTGACTTTTACGATGTTCGCCGGGTCAATTAGTAAAATAGTATATAGTATTTGTTTTAAGTACTTACTAAGGTTAAAAGGTAGAAAAGGAAAAAAAGGTAGACATATTTAGATTATTACATTTATATTTTAGATAATATCAAATCTGCAGCACGGATGTTATATACTTCCACAGAACCACATAGGCTACGAGTATTACTTACCTCCATTTGAGATTATTAAATCAGTGAATTTTATTACTATCAAATATGGCAAAGAAAAATGCACGAGTAATATTTAACGGTAGACATTATTAAGTATTTTAAACAAAGTACCTATGTGTATAGTTCGACCGAGGCGGTACCACCGTCACACCTATTTCTAGCGTGAAGCAGTTCTTGCGTCTTTGCCCTCGGGAATAATAATGCAGTCAATGCAGGGAATAGCAGTCTACAAACAAATCTCTGTTCTATATAAAATTTATTGCTTATATACTTCAATTGTGTGAAAAAAAAAACTAAATTATTACTTGCAACTAGCTTTGTCCCACGGTTTTACTTGCACTTTATATAATAACAATTGTACATTGTTAAAACTTTTGATAGTGTGATTTTGTTAAAATTTAATGTTACATAAGGGTATGAAATATAAATGTATTTTCAATTGGATGAATTAAATTCAATTGGGTTGGTTGCATATGATTGAGAGACACAGACAAACTGACAAAAATTAAAAAAATAAAGTTTATTTGTATTTATATGACATGTAATAATAATAATAATAGTTAAAAGTGACTAAAAACAAGTTTTAACTAAGTTTAACGTGAAGGCTCCTGCTACTCTGGTATGATGCTTACATAACTTAGTTATATTAGAACTACATAAGATTAGTAATAGCCTAATGATTGAAACTTGGCCTATCAGTCATGGGTTAGAATCCCAAGCACGTCCTACTAGTTTTAATGATGTGCTTTTTAAATAATTAGACAAAAAATATCACTGCTTCTTGCTAAAGGAACTCCTCGTGATCTTCACACATCTATCAGGTCATTAAAAAGCGATCTCAAAACTGTGTAAACTCTACAAAATCACTCTTGGCCAGTGCAAGGGACTGTGGCGTAAATCTTTCTCTTTTTTTAGGCCCGAGCCAAGCAATGGGACAAAATATGGGTTAATAACAGAACTTCATGAGTATTATAAAATTCATAAGAACGTATTAAAAATTTCGAGCCATACCTTAATCCCTTCTTCCAGTAAAGCCCGGACTGTACTAGCACCAATGCCGGCAGCACCTCCAGTGATCAAAACTACTTTGCCCTTAACATCGGACATGTTGAAAAGAACTACTATAGAAGATTTATCTTACAAAATCTACAATTTACATATAAAGTTAATCGTATATTATTTTATTAACTACTAAATTTGTATTATTCTATCCTCAGAGACGGATTAAAATAGAATGATGAGAGATAATACCTAAGCGTTAAAAATATGTAAAGTTAATGCATTGTTGTGTGCCTATGTTTTGTTTTATATCTGTACTGTGGAGGGAGGTACTACACTGTATTGTTTAACGTATATGCTATCATACATGTCGGAAGTTCATTTTTGCGAAGTACTATCAGACTGCATCGAGTGGGTAATGTTTGCCGAACATCTATATATTGGACGGCCCGCGCGGCGCAGCGGTTACTGTACCGGTCTGACACGCAATGGGTCCCGGGTTCGATTCCCGGCCAGACAGGTATCTGAATGATGTGTTTAGATTCTTGTTCTGGGTCTGGGTGTTTGTGTATTTGTCTTTGTGTGTGTCCATGGCAGAAGAAAATCCTACTGTGGGGCTATGAGTGTAGAAAGCGTATGAGTGTAGAAAGCGTTATATATTAATACGTGAAGCAAAAATTTGTGATCCGTTTTTAAGATACTTGCCGCAGACGGAGGAGTATGAAATTACGCACGGTTAAAGTTAATGTAGAGAAGGATTAGGCAATGATTTTTTTTTTCAAATAATGCATACACATACATAAAATCAACTAAAACACATTGCACACACTACCATGCATTTGACAGAAACACATACATAATAAACGAAACCTTCAATATCTTTCTATGAAAACACATAATGCCAAAATATCAGATGTCTTTGTCAAATACCTTAGCTTAGCTAATTAAACCGCTTTTTTACCTTTAGCGCATCCGGCGTTCAAAATAACTTTGAAAATGATTAAAATTTATTTGAATTCGAGAAATATTCGTGTTAGTTTGGACAATAAGAAGTTTAGTTTTAGAATTTAAATTACGGTCGAATTTCGACCGTTGCGACGGGTGACTAATTTATTAATGTATGTATTTGTGTATGACCATTTAGCTCTACCCCAAACGGCTTGACGGATTGTAACTTGTGCTATATTATGTGAATTGTCTTAGTTGTCAAAATTCCATAATCTATATAATTTTCAACCGTGGCTCCTGAGATCAGAGAGAAAGAGGGGAGGAGGAACGATTTTTTTCATAACATCATATATCAACAGGATTTCATAAAAAAAACGCTTTCTACACTCATAGCCCCACACTAGGATTTTCTCCTGTGTCGTGGGTACCATGGACACACACAAGACGAATACACAAACACTCAGACCCAGAACATGAATCTAAACTCATCATTCAGATACCGAATACCGAATCAGATACCGAATACCGAAGTCTGGCCAGGAATCGAACCCGGGTCCCATTGCGCGTCAGACCAGTATGGTAACCGCTCCGCCACGCAGGTCGTCAACAATTTTTTTGTGTATTTTTAGGTCTATCAATTATGACTAGTATAAAATAGAATTAAATTATTATTTGAATAATACAAGCGATTTAAAATCATGCATCTCACCAGGACGAAATAGGATCAAATGAGGGGATCAGATCCTAATCAAATAAAGGATTCTTCATTCTAAACTCTGACATACTGATACTACCCCACCCCCTTAAGAAAACACTAATCATTTATTTATTTATTTATTTATAGTTAGCTAGAACGGCCATCAAGACCAATTACACTAACTAACTCAGATACATTACAAATCAAAAGAAAAAATACACAATCGTAAATTGAAAACATCATAGAAATAATTATAACTTAGGACTTGTCAATAAGAAACATAATATAAAGTCAATTACATTGAATCAATGATTAAAAAAAAACAAATCTATAACAATTATAATAAATAAACAAAATAAAGAGATCTGTAATTAAATAATAATTATAATTAATCAAGAATTTTCTGTTCTTTATAAGTACTTATATCATAACTAGAGATATAATCAATCATATATTTAATATACATTTCTTGTTTATAAAAATAATATTATCATCCATCCATCCATCCATCAGCCTTTTGATGTCCACTGCTGAACATCGGCCTCCCCTAAATAGCGCCACTCCAACCGGTCCTGTGCCCTCCGAATCCAACGGTTCCCCGCTGTCTTCTTCAGGTCATCGGTCGATCTGGTAGGGGGGCGACCTGTACTCCTTTTGCCTAAACGTGGACCTTTCTTCCCCATCGGTTATATGTCCTACGAGCGATGTGGCCGGCCCATTGCCACTTCAGCTTGCTAATTTTGAGAGCTATTTCGGTAAGCTTCGTTCGTCTACGGATTTCATCGTTGCGAATCATGTCTGATAGCGAAATTCCGAGCATAACCCTCTCCATATCGCGCTGAGCGACGATAAATTTTATTAAGCTAAAGAACTAACTAAGAACATTAGCCACCTTTTAATTGTTACAAGGTTAAATAATTAAAAATGAATATGTAATAAAAGACAACACAACAAAAGATATTTCACGTGAAAGTAGTTATATCCGAGAAATCTTTGGGGTACAAATAAGATAAAGAAAAACGATTTTTATATCAACGATATTTATTATTACATAGTAATAAATAAATTTATATTACATTAAACAATCTTATAACACCCTACTACATAACGACGTCGGTAAATATTTCAATACTTTGTTTGTATTTATCAGTTATATCCTGTGCCGGTTTTCCACTCGTCACAATCCACACACTGCCGCTATCACCCTTCTTGTATACCTCTATCATCCCTCGAGCAGCCTGTTCTGGTCTGGAACCAATAATAATTAAACCGTTTGACCCAAATATGAAACTAAATAAACTAATAAAGGATGTTAAAGAGTAACCATAGCCGAGAGCAATGATAGCCTAATGGTTGAAAACTTGCCCTCTCAATCGGGAGGTCCGAGGTTCAAACCTAGGCACGCACCACTGATTAATGTGCGTATTAGAAATTAATTATCACTGCTTTTCGGGGAAGGAAAACATCGTGAGGAATCCTACACACCCGAGAGTTCTTACAAAAAAGTTCTCGGAGGTGTGTAAAGTCCACCAATTCGCACTTGGCCAGCGCGACTATGGCCTATGTCCTAAAACTCTCTCATTCTGAGAGAAGATCCGTGAAGAACTAACGAATATTCGGAAAAAATAACTTATCCGTAACCGGGACCGGAATAAAGATTTGGGTTGATTTCAGATAGGTGCAGAACCTAAATAAGAATTATTTTTGTTAAAAACCACTTAAAATTGATTAGGTAGCTTTTCTAACTAATACGACTGGTAACCATTAGTAAATGTGAAAATGCTTACATAATCACAACAAAATATTTATTTGGATTCAAAGACGGTAAAGTAAACCGTAAGTAATTTTAACACAAATATTAAGTTAAAAAATTAAAGACGCACACGAACATGTACGATTCATTGATTCATGTCCATTGATATTCGATTACTCCAACTATTCTTTTTCGAGCTAAAATGAAAAAAATAAAGCTAAATGCACTCACGTTTGCGGTTTGAAACTCGTAAGCACTGCTGGAATCTGCTTTTCGATGACGGGGTCAAAGCTGGAAATTGCGTCTAGGTCAATTGGTTTCGAAATGGTGGCTCCAAAACAGATTGCAATTACGCGGATGCCTGTTCTTGAATAGTGAGTTTCATCCTGAAACAACAAGTTAATGTTAAAAAAAATGTATGTCGGCTCCGACGCACGACTGGAGTTTACTCCTTAAGCCCGATTGTCTAAACAGACGCAAAGAGTGTAACTGAAAAAGATTGATACCATATGAAAGGAATGATACCATATGATAACCATATAAATTAACAAATTAATGAAAAAAAAACACAATAACCATATTAATTACTGATATTTATAACAAAGACAGCAACTTAACGACGTCGACACTGATAGAATTAACAAGCACAATAACATATAGGTATAGTCGCTTTGCAGCATGCCCTATGTAGGTATGTCTTAATACACTCACCACCAATTTAGTAATTTTTCTCCTACCGGGCCGGAGTAATCACCAACAAAAAAACCTGATTGATGCATCTAAAATGTACAGGTTTTTAATAATCTATTCATTTAAACCCATTTCAGAACATATCCATGAGCTGCAAGGGACATTTACCATCAGGTGGACCGCATGTCCACCTGAAGATAAATGTCAGTCAAATACTCCTACTTCTTTAATCTTCTTCTTCTTATTTCTTCTCCTTTATAAAATTGAATGTTTGTCTGTATGTCCTCTATAGAATCGTAAACTATTTATTTGATCATGTGATGATCTTTAGCAAAGTTGTTATTTATGAGCTCGCGAAGGTTTCTGGTGGATTCCTTTTTCTTTTTTTCTTTGAGATGGCGTAGCAACGCGCGCAGGGTAGAGCTAGTATTATAGAAAAACTTACACCCAATGTTGTACTAAATTTGAGGACTGCACTTTTAGTCGCAGTGTACACCGGAGAGACAGCAAGGCCGCTTATGGCAGCAGTTGATGCGACGTTGATAATCGTACCACCTAATCCTGCAGCATCTTTTCGCATTAGCTCCCAAGCTTGTAAAGAACTTCTGATCAGAGCCGTCTGAAATAGGGTGAAACCATTCAATCCTGTCCCATTCATTTATAAAATGAATGATGAAAAAATTATGATAAAAATCATCTTGATGACACTTTTTACGATTAACGATTACAGACTACGCGCATGGCGAAGCGTAAGATTTAACATAGTTAAAGTTTATGTTGAGAAGTTATGTATGTATTAAAAGTTGTATAAATATGTAAGGTAAATAAAATAAAACAGTATTTTTATATGACTAACAACTAATAAAAAGAAATGGTAACAACCATGCCTGATGTTTATGCCATAAACGCGTTATTGCGTCTAGATGCGACTTAGTTTATTAGTCCTCATTATCTCTATTCTGGGTCTCTTTAAATAGCTTATAAATGTACAGACAAAAATACACATAAAAGTTTTGTAGTAGATAAACACTTTTTTCGAATTATTCGTTTATCAAAGTAAAGTATAATGTATTAAGTAAAGTAATATAGTAAATCATTCATATTGCACTTCAGTGAATATTATTTTATTTCAGTTAAATTATGGTAGAATTTCAACCACTCTAACAAACGCCTAGTTTATAAGTATTTTTTTTTTATTTCAAGTATCTAACATGAGGATGACATCAATATTGTCTTTTTCCGTTCTGAAAACTGATCACAACCGTATCACAGCTTTTCAAGTAACTTACCAAATTAATTTCAACCGCTGTAGCGTAAAGTTTATCATTGAAAATTCCAGCATTATTAATAACTACGTCTATGTATCCTTGCTCTCTTGTAACCGTTTTGAAAGCATCTACTAATTGATCTTCTTTTGTGATATCACATTTTATAAATACAACTTTATAATCATATTTCTTGTTTAATTCCTCTTGAAGTGCTATTCCGTTTTGTTCAGATATGTCCAGTATTGTGGCATGCTGCGAAATTAAAATATTATTAGTAACTTGATTTATATTTACTACATAACTTTATTAGGATCGACGTCTACACATTTCATAATTATGGGAATCCTATATCCCTCTGAAGCCCTGCGTTTTCTATTCACGTATCACGAAGTACCGCATAATCAGCATTGATATGCAAAAACAGCAATATAATACTCGTGTCATCGAGATTCATGAAAAAACAAGGTGGTCTAACGCGTCTAAGGCTTCTGAGGACTAAAATGGTCGCGTCAAATGAAAGTGTGCCAGCAATCACACCCTTCCATCGAAATAAAAAAACTGTTTCACGGTAGAAATAAGTGTGGCGGTGGTAAGTTGACCGGTCGAACTACACTAGTTTTTCCACTTGGAATTTATTCCAATATACCTTACTAATGGCCTACCTTAATCCCTTCGTCCAGTAAAGCGCTGACAACACTAGCACCAATGCCAGCAGCACCTCCAGTAATTAATACTACTTTGCCTTGAAGATCGAACATTTTGTTAGTATCTCAATGTTTACAATTTCACATCAATAATTAAGTGGTGATTTTTTTGTCACTGGTCTCGTCAACGAAATAAAACACAATGATGATAATTAATAGACTCTTTGGTTATATACATATCTATATCTACCGGGTTCGCCAAAAAAATATGGTCAGAAAGTCGTTAATCGATAATAATTATTGATACTGATTATTGTTATAAAAAAAACTCTTGTCTGTCTGTTTTTCTACCACGTCGTGTTTTTATGTCATCTACTCACAGGCAAACAACTAGGCGCTGGGCCAATTTTGATGAAAGGAGAATAGTTGATAAGTGCTAATTCAGCACATACACTTGAGAAAAATGTTTTGATTTTCGAGTATTATATAATGCGATTGTGTGCATAAAGATGTATGGGCAATATTTATAAAATAGATTTACGCCACAGATAATAGAGTTATTATATAATATCTTATTTTTAGAAAAAGTTCAAATCATAACTTAAAAATATCTTAAACTCAGTTTGATTTTTCTTTTTTACTTAATAATTAAATGATTCCATTTTTCTTACACTTACATCAATTATTGCATTATAAACATTAAAATAAATAGATAAGATTATAATCTATATTTTAGTGCTATCTACTCTACTCAGTCACTGCGTCGTACAGATCCTGTAGTCTTTTCACGAATCACGGTGATAAATATTATATTGCTGTTTCTACATTAAATTGCAGATTTGTCGAACGTTTAATCATGACTCGTCCGGTGGGACGCGACAGGACTGGACATCTGTCTTCATATAGCAGCTGGCAACTTCATATAGAAGCTGGAAGTCTATTTTAAGTCAGTAATAATTCGAAGGTGTTAGAACCAATGTAGTACCGGGGAAGTTCCACCGCCACACTTATTTCTAGCGTGAAGTATTTCTTGTGTTTCGATGGCAGGGTGCGATTTTATATGAGGCGACCATCATAGTCCTCAGGACTAGCAACGTAACTATGAATGACTTCAGATGGAACCATGAATCATGATGGAACATGAATGTTCTGTATGAAGTTGATTACAGATGTCCATGAGCGGCAGTGACCACTTACCATCAGGTGGACTGCATACTCGTTTGCTACTTCAGTCAAATAAAAAATAAATAAATAACAGATGCATAGCTACACCCGAGGACTATCTATCTTTTTTTAGCAATTGTGTAGTTGCTGGCCCTTGTAGCCTTTACAGTTTTACCGGATTTATTATGGAGAACCAAAACTCAAGCCACCGGAAAACTGCAGGCTGGAAGTAAGTGATAACTTTAGGTCCCCATTGCCGGATTGCTCGATCTTCTTTCTTCGATAGAGAGAGGGACGGTTGCGCAACTATTTCCACCATCCTGGCTTTCCGCCTTCGGATATATAGGAATTGCGGCTTACCCAAGGTCACCACCACAATCATGTGGGTACGGACCTTAACTTAAGTCAGTTACGCTATTGTAGGGGACTGGCGATGCTCCACCGATCGCGGGAATACCACGCGACGGTTGTGTTATAATGAGGTCTTTGTCTCTTTCGGCGAGTATGTAATATCTGTTGTTGTTGTTGATTATGTGGGTGGCCAAGAGGAGCTGATATGCGATGTTTTAGGTGGTGTTTTTGTCAGGATATGTTTTGGGTGTCTGTGTAGGGCCAGTGTATCCTTGTCGGTTTTTAGGGTTGGCTGGAACTGGCTGTATTGATAAGTCGTTCATTCTGGTGAAATTAAGCATAGAGATAAAACTTACAGCCTGGGATAACATATAGGTTACTTTAGACAAAATATGAATTGCTACCGATCCTCTTTGAAGTAAGTTTATTTCATAAACAATTTTAAAAGCATATATTTTTATTTATGTTTATGTCACGTATTTTTTTAAAATCGTGTGTAGTCCCGGTGGCACCTATTAAAAATAAATCTTTAAAAACAATCTTTTATTTCATAGCACTGAAAAATAACTTAACTAAAATAACCTTTGTAGGAGTCACGCTCATAATTTTATTGCTTATCAGAACAACTATTAAACTTTATATCATACAAATTGTTGTACTTATATTCCAAAAGTACTGGAAATTTCTTCTAAAATATGTTTTCTAAAATGTGCAATGAATAATGTGCACTTTGCCAGCGTGTTCAGCTATGGGTTAAACTTTTCCTTCCCAAAAGAAGATCTATGCTGAGCAATTGAACATTAAAGGGTTGATGACGTTTGGGCCAGAAAAAAAATATCATTCATCCCATTTTACAGTACAGTCAATTGTATTGTGAAAAATCTAATTTAAATTTCAATTGACCGCCCAATATATGATGAGGCTTAGTAGTGAGCCTAATGAATCAACGCGAGGTTAACATTTTAATTAAAAACGTACCAAACAAAGTAAATAATGTTTAATTATAAGAACCAAACCAACTATAACAAAATTTTATTATAATTTCCATAACTTCGGGCAAACATGTTTCTAATTTCTATTATTATTCAGCACATCTTGATAGCTTCTTAACTACATATTTATCCAAATTATAGGCCTCTAAATGCAAATATTATCCATATATAATGCTTATTTTTTTTTAATTCATTAATTTTCATAAGGATTGATACTAAATATTAATTCTTGTAAAAATAAAATGAATGAAGACCAACGGCACGGCAAATTATATTTTATATATTTTTTACCTAACTGTGAGTCATCATAAAACATGGCGTCACTGTCTTTGTACAGGCATTAATGAGCTCCTCAATGTTTTCCATGTAGGTAATTATTTTCGCTCATCGATAAAGCAGCATTCTAAAACAACGACGGAATTAAAAAAAGTCTGCGACTTATTTTATCTTAGCTTTTATCTTAGCTTATCTTTTATTTTATCTTTTTATTTTATAGATCTCTATTAGACAAAGAATTTTAAAACCGTTAACCCTCGAATGCCTAAGCACGGATCCGTGCAACCTCACTAACTGCCTAAGCACGGATCCGTGTTCAGTCTACTTCGCCCACTAATTTAAGTGAATTTAAACTGTTTGGTTAATTTATTAAACACATTCCTACCTACGTGGATTTGATATTAACTACTGATTTAATATGTAACACTGTGGTGGTTATAATGACTTAAGTTTACACATTAATTTAGGAAATGTTTCTTTTTATATTTGAACTCGCTTTCACAAACACAACATATAACGGTCAACATGTTGTAGTCTACCCAAAGTCAAAGCAGCGAACGACCAGTGCCATTAGTAGGAGTTTCTTACGTACAACGGTTACAGTTACCTTTTAAACCCAAACAATCCACACAAATATATGGATGAACACTTACGACTACCGTTTTGTGGAAACGTAATAAATGGTTATGAGGGAAAAGACTCCCAAGTCACACCGTTTGTGTGACGTAAGTCTGTATAAAATGTAGTTCCGTTTCAAATCCAATTCATTCATATTCCAATAATGACAAGGACCTACTTATGCAAAACAGAATCAACCCACACAACGACAGTTTTGAGAAAAAGCCATTTTTGTAAAAATAAAAATGTGTGCGTGTACTAGCGTACACTCGTAAGAAGTGAAACTTCTTTATGACGTTATTTTTCAAAAAATAATTTACTATATGCAACTTTACAGAAATTGGTTAAATAAAGTTAAATTAGACAAAGCTTATTAAAAGGCTTTTATTAAACTTTATTTAATAATCTAATCTATAATAATCTATCTAATGTCACGCGTGGTAGGGATAAGAAAAAGATGGCGCGTAACGGAAAAAAAAGATGGTGCGTAACAGAAAAAGATGGCGCGTAACAGAAAAAGATGGCGCGTAACGAAAAAATGTTACACTAAATTTTTTTCCAACACCGATAAAGAAGTTTCACTTCAACAACCCCGATAAAGAAGTTTCACTTCAAAAATATTTACTGTATAATTTTAGGTTATTTAAAAAGAAACTATTTACAATATTGGACAAAATAATTTGTTCTATGTATACAAATATGATATAATTAAAAATCATCAACGTTTTTATTAATACAGGAGGAAAACTTGTTAGTTCCTTTTTGCAAAAGTAGTACCGCATAGTGTCTCCTCTCAAAGTAAAAGGGCTTTAGGCTATGGCCTAACACCACATAGACATCCTTTATTCCTAATTCGAACTTTACATACGTAATTATTTTTAAGGATTTTAGTCGAATCCTCTTTCGAATCCAAACAACCTACCAAAAGAAATCAAACAAATTCCCAATATTATTATAAATTATCCGCTTATTTATTTAATATGTTTTATTTTGCATAATAAGTACGGAACTTTCATTTTTTCATAAGTCAGTAAAAGATAAACACATCTATCTAGTTACATATATTTCAAGATACTGTTGACATAAAAATACAATCATTGTTATATAAACTACATTCAGTAATATTTTACTGATTTTAATTTTTTAACATAGCCTACGAAACAATATCGTTGAATATTTCAATACTTTGTTTGTATTTATCAGTTATATCCTGTGCCGGTTTTCCACCCGTCACAATCCACACACTGCCGCTGTCACCCTTCTTGTATGCCTCTACCAACCCTTGCGCTGCCTGTTCGGCTCTGAAACCATAGAAAAATAAACCGTGTAATTGAAAACGTCAAAAAAAAATAGCTAATTAAATGCGAGTTGCCCGTCGCAGTAATCAAAATTCGTAGCTTATTTTTAATTGTAATTAAACTTGATATGTACCAAAATTTAAACTTGAAATATACCGAAAAAGTTCTTAATTTCATTAGGTTATAGGTATTTTTTTTTTTATTTCCTGTACTACAAATCTTTTATATGTAATTTTCGCCTGTGAAATAGTTTTCGCGCTGTTTGAAAACGTTAGAAATAGATGTTGTGGTTGTACCTTCCCAGTCGAACTACACCGCTTCTACCACCTGGTGCCCTAATCTTATACAAAAAATATTGCTAAATATACCCACGTTTGCAATTCAAAATTTCCTAGCACTACTGGTATCTCCTTTTCGATAACGCTGTCAAAGCTGGAAATTCTATCTGGCTCAATTATCTTCGTAATCGTGACACCAAAACATATTGCAATTATGCGGACACCTGTTCTTGAATAGTGACTTTCATCCTGAAAGAAAAATGGCGATTTGTTCAACGTTTTTCTTTTTTAAACCTTCCGAAATGTAACAATTATATGTTATGATATTTTGAAAATCATTATTAATCTTTGGTACAATTTTATATTTAGAGAATTCTTGTAACTTTAAATATCATTTACAGCTTCTTTAACGTTGGAAATATTTTAGGGGTCACTTGCGCCCATGGATATTCGTAAGCACCTTCATACTGAAGTCAATTACTGATGCGTTGCTACTCCGTTGGACTAAGATGCTCGCCTCAAATAAAAGGTCAACCAGACTCATTCATTGAAAGAAAGAACACATCCATGTCCAAATACAGGCAAGACTACAACCATACCTGGACCTAATTACAGATGTCATAGGCGACAACGACTCACTATCTGGTGGATTACATGCTCGTTTGCCACTTTCATATTGTAACTAGAAACCAAGGTGGCCGTCCTCAGCGCTGCGACGAGGACTCCGGGATCGCCAACGAAACACAAGAGTCCTCCGAGCGCGATGCCCCTTTCGGGCTCTTTCCAAGTGAGCATTTGAGGTCACCGTATCTCCTAGTGTCACCGTCCGCAACCCCGGAAGTCCCTTTTAGTCGCCTCTTACGATAGGCCGGGGATACCGTAGCCCTATTCTGGTCCCGGAACTACAGGGGCAAAAGTAACTTACACCTAATGCCGAACTAAACTTCACAACCGCACTTTTAGTCGCACTATACACCGGAACTATAGTAACGCCACATAAAGCAGCAATTGATGCAATGTTGATAATGGTTCCACCTCTTCCTCCAGCATCTTTGCGCATTAGCTCCCAAGCTTGTAAAGAACCTCTAATTGAAGCAATCTGAAAATAAGAATGAAGAACAACTTAAATGTTATCATCCTGTCATGGCTTTTAAAGATTATGATTATAATATATTTGCATCTATACAATAATTAATACGTGAACTGAAACCTTGTTTCACTAGTAAAACGTATCAAAAAAGGGTTACGGTTTATGTAAACATGTATATTGCATTATAAATGCGAAAGCGTAAACCGTGTGAAATTTCGCATAATTAAAGTGCATGAATAAGTACGGAAAGATTTCAGCTATTAAGTGTCTCAAATATATTAAATAATACAAAAACAAACTGTTTACGTATAAAAAACATTATGGTACGTCGAAGTCTATGTCGAAAATGCTTTATCATTTCTAATGCAACTTATTTTATTAAACCTATTTTTCTCTAACATGAACATATCCAATAACTAAAAAGATTATGAAAAAATACAAAAAAACACGTATTAATAAGACGACGTCAAATTTCAGGTTATAGTTGATTTAAATAATTCTAATCAAGAAGAATCTTTCTGTTGCAAACTTACGTCAATTATAGTTGCGTTGTTATCCCAGACGACTTAGTAAGCTTTAACATTGATATCTCTGTTTATAGCATTAAAATAAGGGAATATGTTATCAACTAACACCGCTCCGTCAAGTCTTTACGACGGTATGCGACCACATATACCGCCGTCCTTCCCGGGATATCCTGACCGGACGGTTCGAGCTCCCACTCTAGCCGCCTGCAACCCCGGAAGCCCCTTTTAATCGCCTATTACGACAGGCAGGGGATGCCGTAGCCCTATTCTGATCCCGAAACTACAGGGACGTGCTTAAATTAACTTACCAAATTAATTTCAACTTCTTTAGCGTAAATTTTATCATTGAAAATTCCAGCATTGTTTATAACCACATCAATGTAACCTTGTTTTTTTGTAACAGTTTTGAAAGCATCTAGTAATTGATCTTCTTTTGTGACATCACATTTTATAAACGTTGCTTTTGGTCCGTATTTATTGTTCAATTCCTCTTGAAACGCTATTCCATTTTCTTCAGATATATCTAAAATTGTGATATGCTGCGAAAGAAAAGCTAATTAATTTATGTAGTGAAAATTTGCAATGTATAGACGAAAACATAACATTGGATGTTTTAATTAAACATAATAAACTCGCACTAAGGTCATTGCGTTTCTCTGAAAGTGTCCTGAAATAGCAAACTTTCTGCATTGTAATACAAAAACAGTATTAAGATATTTTTTTTATTTATCTGACTGAAGTAACTGACCTCAAGAACACCCAACCCACTCTCCTTATTTAAACCCATGATAACAGAGTATGTATATGGATTTAATAATTAACGTTAAACAGTTTACCAAACATTTATCAATACAGATAGATTATCTTGTTATAAATAATTAAAAGTGATATCAATTATCTTTTTAGTTACAGAAATAAGTAGATTTTTAGATATTTAATTATTGATGCAAATGTCCGTGGATCAAATGGACTACATATGCTGCTTATAAAATCATTAGCCTATTTTTTTCAGGCAGATTCAGGAAGAGATAGCAGAAGTATTCTCTTAAATTTGGGCCAATGAGGTGGACTGGCTCTCCTAACACATCCTTGTCTATCTATCTGGAGTTAATCACAGATGTCTATGTCCATGGCAGCAGTGACTTACCATCAGGTGGATTGTGGCAGCTCGTTAGCTACTTCTATATTATTTAAGAAAAAATACAATCCAAGCCTACTTATAAATAACCTCTGTTTTAAAATACAGTAATATAATTTTAAATAAACGTTTCAGTAAATCGCTTAAAAATAAACTAAAATAATACCTTTTTCAGATGATATTCTTTTATATTTCGTTAATATGACGCGTTCAGATTTTATGGAATTTAACAAGGTGACTTACCTTAATCCCTTCGTCCAGTAAAGCCCTGACAGTACTGGCACCAATGCCAGCAGCACCTCCAGTGATCAAAACGACCTTGCCTTCAACATCGAACATTTTGCAGAGAAATGAACCACTTCTATAGATTTTCTAAATCACATAATCTACAATTATATTGATAAGATAACCCATTTGCATATAGATAACACAGATATTATCAAAAATAATATGCAGATAATCACACAATATCTATAATTTGTTACGCATTAATTAAGCACTGATTTTAAATTTTGTTACTATCCTCGTTGACGGAATAAAACGGAATAAAACACAATGATAACGTCTATAGCTTGTTCCGTCTATTAGCAAATTCTTTGATTTCATTGGCTTTATTTATCTTCCACTTCCTACGTGGCTCAAGATGATACTCAAGGTCAGTAGTTATAAACATGTTTACAAAATCAATAAATGATTTTTAACCATACAATTATTACAAAGTACGTAACTCGTCTATTCTAAATGGTACGTTTTCACGGTCAACCACTGCAATGGGAATCCTCAATACAATGACGACTCAGAAATGTTTTTACGAAAGTAGATTTTTTCAAATTCTTTTAACGATAAATAATCATTATAATGAACGGATTATATAACTTTGTTTTTAATTCATTTTTATTTACAACAGAATCTATATGCATGGTTAAATTGAAGTGTCTGTTTTATAATATTAAAAATGTAAATTTATACCAAGTTACCACTATCATCACTACCATCTTCTACGATACTGATAACAAAATAAACCATTGGTAAACTGTCTGTTCAATGAAGCGACAAAAAGGGGCTTCCACGGGAGCTCGGACCGCTCAGCCAAGTGATCCCCAGAAGGACAACGAAGGTGAAGGACGAAGGATGGCGGTATGGTGGTCGCTTACCACTACAAGGACCAGATAAAGCGATGGGCCCAGCCGCTCACTTGGGAGGAGCCCGATGGGCCAAGGCGCTTAGAGAAATCCGGTTGCGTTCCTTTAGAGATCCCGGAGCACTGAGGATAGTTACCGGGGGGTTTTAGTGTGGTAAACCTTTCGTTTGATACCCACTTTGTTACGATGTTTAAAAAAAACAGCCCTACCTAAAAGACATATCATGCACTCTGATCTGATCAGGCACTCTAATCGCAGCCGCCACATTTAAAAATTGTGCGGCATTACTCAGACAAGTGAACCCAACCAATTCAATGATATTTCATACGTTACAATCGTTCCGCTGTTTGGGTTGTCACGGGTTTCAATGAAATTAACAAATATACATAAACACGAAAATATATTTATAAACATACAAACCACTTTTGAAAAACATTTCGCTCTTGATGCAGTCGGGTGAAATGCTTAGCAACATCGGTTATGTTGCTAAGCATTTCTGTGATTCCTATTGATAAATTATAATTGTAATCAGTTGAATGTATTGACGTAAGTAGTTGCAAAAACCGTATCACTGTTTAACTGCAATAACTCCATTAGAACTGTTAGAAGTCATTTAAATTCGCCTTGGTTTTTTTCGTCTTGCTTATATTATAATGGAGATACTTTTGTGGCGTGATTGAGTAAAGAACTCCCATCATGGGCGTTCTATACTAAATCACGCCAGAACCACTAAACGGATCTGAATGAAAATTACCACAGAAAATACTGCAGTTAGGAATAGAATTATTTTTATACCGAAATAATCTACCGTGTCCGCGGGTCATATTTATTTTTGTTTTTTGGCAAAGAATGAGTAAATATGAGTCATTGCTAGTCCTTTTCAAATAACGTTATTTTAATTATTTTTCTTAGTTACGTTATTTTTCTTAGTTTACATTGATTGACATTGCATTGCCCTAACAGGGTTATTCATGTACACAGCAATTAAATGTACCACCTAGTCCGTAAGCATGATGAGCAATAAATGATTATGATTAAGCTATCAACCTTTGCTTAGGTCAGTTACGCAGCCGCTGGGACCGCGGATGAATGCTACTAGCGTACCCGCAGTCCCGGCAATGGGCTTACAGAGAAACACCGTGGGGTTTTAGCTAGTAGGAATCCAGCATACCCTCCCAGCTGCCCCCGCGTAAAGAGGAACCCAGAAAGGGTTCCCCCACGTAAAATAGGGCAGTTACGCTAATGTAGGGCACTGGCAATGCACGACCGGTCACGCGGGGATACCTTGCGATCGTTGTGGTGTTATAAGGTCCTCGTCTCCGCAGGCAGGGATGATGTGTATATTATACAATTTATTGTTGTTGAGTGAGTATAGGACACACCCCAGATTCCCGATGCTGAAGGACGATATTTACAATCATCTAATCAAATATCAAACTTGAGTCACCAACTTGCTTATATTAACATTAACGGACAACATTACGATGACTACCAGATCCAAAAATGAAATTGAAAAGCAAAGACAAATTAGAGTTTTTGCTCAATATGGTTAAAGAAATGAAAGCTTATTAATATTTCTGTGGTCGAATCAGACAAAGGACGGATGACATGCCGCTGGGTGCCAGCCGTTGAGACCAACGGAGAGGTATTGGCAGTGAGCCAAGATATTGCTAAGGCTTTCTACCGGGTCTGGCACAGGGCCCTTCTCGCGAAGCTTCCATCTTACGGTCTCCCCGAAAAGCTTTCTGGGCTGGAGCGCCACAGTACCAACTTAACCCACTTGACTCCGTACAGAAGCGCGCAGTCCCAAAAAGGGACTATTGTATATTGTATATAAAACAAATAAATCTACGGCTTAAATATATTTTATTACTTCCCTTCATAGCTTCAAGCTTTCATAATGAACATGCCAGAGTTGAATATCTAACTACAGATTTTATATGCGTGTATAATTAAATATACCTAGTACCTACAAACATATCTGTAACGCTGATGATAGCTTACCTTTACACCTTCATTCAGTAAAACCTTTGCACTGCCACCACATGATATGTTGCAACAAATCGGTACCTCCAGCACCCTCAGTGATTACTACTCTCAATTCCAATGCCAACTAATACTTTTACGTGTCTGAACAGTATTTTATAGAAATTTATAATTATTATAAAGCTATTTAATTGCATAATTAATATTCTTGATGGAATGAAAAGGAGTGAGTCGGACTTGCGTTCGAAGGGTTTCGTACCATTATCTACAAAAACGACAAAAATACCACGTTGTTTGTATGGAAGCCCATTTATTTTTTTCTATACTATATTCTATACTACTCACAAATACTAAATATTTCTTTTTATATTTACAACACAAATATCCTTGATTCATTTAAGCTTTCTAGCTATCATGAGCAGTGGCGGATTTACCAGCAGGCTGAGTAGGCTGGAGCCTAGGGCGGCAAATTTTAAGGGACGGCAAATTTAGTTCATAAATTTTTTATTTCGGTTTACAAATTTAAAAAAAATATATTATACACACATAATACGAATTTCGAAAATAGGAGAGAAATTAAAATATTTAACAAAAATCGAAATATTCTCATATCCAGTGCTAATTGATAAATATTTCAACATCTCTGCATGAACAATTCCTAAACGCTTTACTAATTATACATTACTGATTATGAACTTTTAGAATATGGCAATAGCGATTCGATATTATAATCGAAATTTAGTAATTTTTACATATATTCACTGATAACTGCTATAATTTTTTCTCCGTGTACCTAATAATTATGAGATCTGCTTACCCAATTCAATCTTGATATAATATCGATGGTCTAACCATGATTGCTGCAGCAAGTTTGCAACTTGTCAAATTCAATTTCAGAAAGTAATTTCTTTATGCGTAAAAAGTACTGACTAAAATTGACTAATTTTTATTAAATAAAAAACTAGTTCAATATATTATAGAGATCATATTAATCGAATAACTGATAGTTGAACGACTGTGACTTTACAATAAAAAAATTCCTTCCACAAAATATGAAGTGAGACAATTTGCTCATTAGAAAGTTGATACATTTTATCAGTTAATTATTTTATTTGTAGTAAGAAAAAGTTTTGAAAATCCAAATGAGCAGGCCTTAAGCGCTCATGTCGTACACGAATTATCTAAATTAAATGTTTACATCAGTAGATTTGATAACTTTTTTGTAAAGCCAACTTTTTCAGAAAATGTCAATGGGAATGAATTAATTATAATAAGATAAAACAATACTCAGCTGCATTTTTTTATTCAACGGCTTCTCTCCAATTAAATAAGTATATTAAAAAAAAATTGAAGTGAAAAAATGATTTTTTCGAAAGTTATCGTGTTTACTGTGAACACGGTCATCCAAAATCCATACGATATGGCATTAAAATTACTTCCTTTTAAATAAAAAATAATTAATCATAACCGAAAAAATATTTTTTATAAGCTCAGCGATTATTTTTCTTTCTGATAAGTTGCTTTTTAAGTAATATTCATGTACATCATATTTGTTAGGTACGGTTCAATGTGAGAAAATATCGGATTTAGATTTTTAGGCCAGAATAGAGCATACCTACTACGCGCTTCGCACTTAAGGCATGCAATTGCGTAGTCGTATTTGTATTGTAACGCCAGAACAAACGACATGACGATTCGGTAATTTCGATATTTTTTCCTTAAAATAATGTTTTTTAATAATTCTTTGCTTTAAAAATAACCAAGGAATCTAACACGGTACCATAGTTCTCAATAATAATAACTATATGGGAAAAGTTGATGTAACGAGGATGATGGAGCACAAATTATAAAGTTGAAATTTCATTGATAGAAAATTGATATGATTGTGGACTAAGATATCAAAATTTAGAGGCGGCAAAAATTGAATAGCCTATGGGCGGCAAATCTATAAATCCGCCACTGATCATGAGTCATGAGATACAGCCTGGTGATAGACAGGCAGACGGACAGACGGACAATCGGAGAGATACGGGTTACTTCCCAACCACCTGGAAGTTGGATAAGGTAGATGGCCAATCACACAGACAGGCAGATGGACGGACTGACAGCAGAGTCTTAACAATTGGGTCCCGTTTCTACCCTTTAATCAGGAAACCCTATAATATTAATCGTTGTAGTCATTTTGTAAAATAGTTTAGAATGGAATTTTCTTCATTATGAATGTACTTTCCTAGGAGGTAAAATCAGTGTAGTTCGACCGGGAAGGTAACACAGCCATACCTATTTCTAACGCGGAGCATTTCTTGCGTTTTGATGGCACGGTGTTGTTGCCGGCACACTTCATATGAGACGACCCCTTTTTTCCACGGGAGTAGCAACGCATCTGTGATTGACTTCGTATAGAAACTAGAAGTTGCTTGTCCATTAGCGGCTATGACCACTTACCATAAGGTGGTGCCGGTTCGTTTGCTACTTCAAACAGATAAAAAAGCATAGAATATTGTTGACAAAACCTATAAACATCGCTTGTCTACCCCAAAGTCTACAGAGGTCGGACAATACCTATTTCAGCTTAGCATCTTGGTAATTAGTGTAATTACGTACATACTTAATAAATCATACATAATATATAGGTACCCATTATAGATGGTGCGTAGTTAATATAATAGCCATTATTAATTTATAAATATGAATAAGCCATTTATGGATTATTTGAATAACCATTTTCATGACTTAAAGAAAAATAACATTAACATTCCTACATTCCTTGTTTCTTTAGTTAATAAAAACACTTATAAATAAACTAGTTCAATCCCGCGGCTCTACCCACTTCGGTCATGTCTAGCGCGGTAAAGAGTATCCTTTCCTTGTTTACGAGAGAGAAACTTTCAAAGGTTATATTGAAATCTTCCCGCACTAAAAACTCCCAGGGGGCCGTCCTTGGCGCTGCAAAGAGGAGTACCTACGGGATCTCTTAAAGAACGCAACAGGAATACGTTGCCCATTGGACTCCATCCAGGTAAGCGGCTGAGCATATCGTATCATCTGTTCTTTACTACGGTATGCGACCACACTTACCGCCGTCCTTCCTGGGTTCACCTGACAGGACTGTTCGTGGTCCCACTTTTGCCGCGCCTGGAAATCCTCTTTTACCTGCCTCATATGACTCTTTTTTGATCCTGGAACTAGGGACGACCAACAGAACACCAGGCACCGCCTTGTATAACCGACCTCAAGCAGCAATGTCTTATTAATTATTTTGGATTTTCGTAATCGACACCACCTGGAGACACTAAAGATTACACTAAACAGTAAAGAGTATATAAAATTAATTATATAAACCACGAACTGCATTTATAGTTTTAATCCTACGGTATGATTTGTTTTCTTTTATTCTTCCTGATATGTGTGTGTAGGTAGGTGTGTATATCCGGAAAAATAACGCGGTTAAAATAAATATCTAATAGGTAAACATGATGTTAACAAGTTTTCTCTGTTTGTATCCGCATTTTTCCTTTTATTATTTACTTTTATTGTATTCTGTTATATCCGTATCCGGAAAGATAATCCTCTTAAGTCATATGATTAACAACTTGCTGTAAGTTGCTAACTGGCCTGTGGCGACCTCCCGCAACTCATCAAGAGACGGCGCTACTAGTATACTGAAGCACGCTATCGAAGTATTCTCAGTACCCCGCATATATACAAGTTCCGAACAACGACGTTGGAGCACGGCCGCTCCCCAGGCATGATCACTTAGCCTGGCGGGAGATCTCCCTTTGCCAAAATCCTTCACAATTTCCTGATTTCAATTAAGATAATGAATCTCACCACTCATATTTCTGTCCAATTAGTCCAACAACAACATTATAACAGTGTAAACCGCTGTTAATAGAAGCAATCCTAAGTTAAATTGTATTTCATTTTCATTTACGAACGACTATCTATCGCTATTTAGCGGGAGTTTATAATGTTTAGCAGCTTGAGTATAGGTCGCGTCATGTAAAAAGAACGCTAGATGAAAGTGGATGGAGTGTGTTTGCGCATCGGTACACCCGCGCTCGAAAGTACTACATGTTTTATTTGCCTATAGCTTATGGTTTCGTATATTTAATTCATTATTGGTACATTAAAAACAAACTACATAGAATATCATTAAACATAATTAAAAACATGTTAGGATTCAATATAGTATAATGTTTAATCTAATTTCAAAAGTTAAGATAATTTTGAAACTCCTCCAAATTATCAACTTCATTATTATCAGTCTTTCTCTTCATAAAACAATATACGTCATTTATTTTTTTCTCACTTCTCTCTGTAAAAACCATATTTTCGTAACTAAAAACTTTTGTGCCCCATAGTATTTTATGAATGAACGTAACGTAGTCACAACGCGGGAAGCAAAGTTTGACTGACTAACCAATGGCGCAGGGGCATGCAAGCGGTGGGTAACCTCCTCGCCCCGCGCCTCACTTCATACCACCAAAGAGACCCATAAATCGCCTAATGCGCAGCTTGCTCGCTAGCGTTCTTTTTACGTGACGCGACCTATACCAAGCCACTCACTTTAAGCGGGCGACAAGGTCCTCTTGTGACGGGGTTGCAGGCGGCTGAGTGGGAGCTGGACCGTTCGGTCAGGTGATCCCGGGAAGGGCGGCGGTATCCTTCGGTATGGTCGCATACCGTCGTAAAGACTAGACGGAGCGGTGGGCCCAGCCACCCATCTGGGAGGAGCCCAATGGGGCAACGCGCTCAGAGGATTCCGATTGCGGTCGGACCGAGTTCCCAGAGTCCTCTTTATATCGCCGAGGACGGCCACCGGGGGTGTTAATGATAACCATTAACTTAACATCAATTCCAAAATCCAATTTTTCGATATTGGAGCAAAGCATAATGTTGTATTTATCAGATATGGTGTACCTATTGGGTTTAGCTATGAGCGAATTCGTTAAGTAGAAAACGTAGTCGTCAAAGAGCTTACCTACTCTTTTTCTATTATCTTTAATTTGCTTCATAATTCATACTGTTTTCTCTCTCTCTCTCTCGCTATCTGTGTATGTGTGTATTTACGAGAATTATATAAGATATTATTTTTTATTCGACTAAGGTAACAAACGAGCCTGCAGACCATCTGATGGTAAGTGGTCACCACCGCCAATGGACATCTGTAAGCAACTTTAAATAGAACAGAATTTCTATCTGAATTCAATCATGGATTCCTTCATACTCCCTATTACTAAGAATTTCGCCTCATATGAAAGTGAGTAGGTAACCTAACTACACCCATCCACCGAAAATATCAGCCATATGATTTATGCCTCTTCAGAATACATTATCTCACTCAAAACTCAAAATCAAGCCAACGTTTGTAGAGGTTTGGAGTTTGCGTCAAGCGGCAAGCATGCGGACGCGAAATAAGTGTATGGATTCTATGGGTTTACAACCTATAATGTAATTTTTTTATTGTAGTAGCCGACAATTTGATTGTTGTTGATATAATGAGATACAAAATTAAGTTCATAATGGCAACACATCAATCAATAAAGTTAGGTTAAAAGACAAGAAGTCAAGTCCGTGAAACGCAACTTGAAAAAAACAATAAATGTGTCAGTTAGGGATGTCCACTTTGAATATACATCGAAGTTGTGCAACGATCTTTCTGATACATCGGTTAGAAACATCGATGTTTTCCGATGCATCGGTTAAAACAAAGTTTTGTCTTACAAATCCTAAATTCGTTTTTATTTAAGTGTCGATGTTATTTTGATATATTTTAAGTCCTATTATAATATGATAATATACAGTGTCTTTTTAATACTATATTTTTTAAATTCATCAATTCTTTAAATAAAATACTTGCCAGTCTACGAAAGCTTACAATTTCCACATTGTAAATGGTTGGTTGTATGTTTATCAATATTATAAATTAAGGGCAGTTTTTTTTAAAGTTATTACTACTCACTATAACGCGACAAACTTTTAAAGATTGGCGCACAAACACATTTTTTATCGTCATTTGAAGAATTAAATATTCTATCAGTTCATTATTTTATTTAGCAAAACTCGTTGACGGTAGCGAATCAAGCCTTCTGGATCTATCTGTGTATTTGAACTTATTATATTGATTTCAACATTTTTAATTTTCAAATTTACAATTACGAAATGCAAAAAATAACCTTAAGGCTGTTTTTTTAACAATAATATTTTTAAATGTTTAATTAAACTAGATGTGTTGCCACAATATCATAATGTTTTTAGGCAAAATATAAATTTTGTTAAGTTTTTTTGCTGAGATACTATTGTTTGGTGCGATCTACCTACATATAACCATTTATTAATTAAAATGACGGAGGCCGTTAAATGCATCAATCGATATTAACACTAAACCTCACTGTTTAACCAAAAAAATATTAACTTACGTTAAAATATGTAATACGGCTATTAAAGTATTTCAATTTAATATTTTAACCATTTAGTAAATCATAAATTGTTTCACTTTTGCATAAGTGGTAATGAGAAATTAATGCTAACATAACTTTTATAACTTTAATATTTGTTTTTAGTTCTAGCGCATCACATACAAGGTGTATGTGATGCGCTAGAACATTTAGACGTTACATTTAATAATAGGTACAAATTGGTGTTAACTTTATTCCTACACGTACCTGTCCAAACTTGCGCAATTTACACTAAATAAAGTATTTCATAAAATTATCTTTCGCGGTATCGCGTCATAGATTCTAAAAAAATGATAAATATCACGTTATCTGTAAATTATTTTTAATTAAAACTGAAAAAGTAATAAATTCACTTACCGTTGATTCCATGTTTTGTTAAAATACGTAGAATAAATCAGGAGCTTTTTAAAACATCGGATCAATACGATGCATCGTATTATAAATATCGAGTGAATTCGATGCATCGATGTATATCGAGCATCCCTAGTGACAATACATTTTGCATTTTGATAGTCGGTCAGCTCAGTTTAGTAACGTAGGTTACGTAGATGTTGTCGAGCTGTAACAACTGGTACAATTTTTGAGTCATCATTACTTAAAAACTACTATTAAAAGACTGATACTTCTTACTTATTACATACTTAAATTGATATAAAACAAAATGAATCCTTACCAAGTAAGTAATGTGTTATTTGTGCACGGAGGTTTATGTAGAGCATTTTATAACCGTGTTTTGTTTATCACAAAAAGTGGACTTTCCGAGCAATGATGTGAGTAAAGATTTTTTATTTCAAGGGCACACCGCAATATCTGCATAATATCGGCTTTTCCAACGCGGCCCCGCAGTCTTTCGCAAATCCGATGCCGATGCCAGGGCTCCGCCCAGCGGGCTACCCAGGTTACCCACAAAGCGGCTTTCCTCAAAGTCAGGGGTACCCATCGCAAGGCGGGTACCCGACCAGTCAACCGGCTCAGTCGGGGTACCCGTCTGCTCAACCGGGCTACCCGACTTCTCAACCCGGATACCCGACTTCTCAACCAGGTTACCCATCAGCTCAACCCGGGTACCCGACTTCTCAACCTGGGTACCCGACCTCTCAGCCCGGGTACCCGACTTCTCAACCAGGGTACCCAACGTCTCAACCCGGGTACCCACCTGCTCAACAAGGGTACGCATCTGCTCAAACTGGCTACCCACAAGCTGGTTATCCACAAGCCACTCAGTCGAACTCATCAAACAGCTACCAACAACAAGGAAAACAAAGCTATATGAGCCATCAGAATTCATTCAATACGCCACAGGTAGGTTGTAATTTCTCTACTTGGCAGAATGTGCTAACACTTCTGTGATAAGCAAAACACAAGCTTCTAGTTTTAAGCTTTGCTTTTATGTGTGTGCCTGGAGTTATAGCCAGTTTCGGAAAATAAAACCAGTATAATTGGATCCAAATATTAAATGTACACAGCTTAGAAACACTGTTTATATCTGGCTATGACTCTGTCTGATGCTTGAGATCTATAACATTGTGGCCAGTGGTTACCATATTAATTATAGTTAATGAGTTCTGGAATTTGCTAGAACATTGTACCAATCACAATAAATTATTAAAAATAATGAAATACAGTATTATAATATTCAGGTGGTAGAACCAGCTTAGTTCGACCGGGGAAGTACCACCGCCACACCTATTTCTAGCTCAGTTCTAGCTTGAAACATTTTTTTGTGTTTCGATGGAAGTGTGTGGTTCTTGGCACACTTATATGAGGCGACCATAGTCCTTTAGAGTAGCAACGCGCCTATTATTGACTTCCATGATCTATTTGATCTAGATGAACCCGTGTTCTATTTGAAGTAGCTTACTGGTGTCCATGGCCGGGAGTGACCACTTACCATCAGGAGGACTGCTTGTCTGCTCATTCCTACTTCAATCAGATAAAAAAAAATCATAAACCTATGTCACTATACATATAAGGGTTGTTTCCTATATTCATTTTAGTCTTTAATATCAAATTGTATGGTGACCCCTGCCACACATACCATCATTCATATGTATTTTATCTACATTAATTATTATCATCTTATATTTTGAAATTATTGTGATTATGATTAGTCATGTGGGGATTTTTAATCAGTTTTTTAGCAATTTAATTTCAAGCATATATTTAACCCATTGCGGAAGGAATGGTGTTATACGATTGACATCTTTATGTGAAAATGCAGCTGTCAAGTCAAATTGAAATAGTTCTTAGCTAAGTTTGAAGAAATTCCGATTTACTGTTTGGGGGTCATAGGCTCTTTTGTTAGTGAATTTGACATTTTTTTGATTTGTGCTCAGTCTTATTGAATCAGTGTTGATAGGTAAAATAATCAAAACTTAGTATGGCTATGCATAAGAATCTAAAATTATTATATACCAAGTAAATAAAACAATATTCATAACAGGAAAAAAACAGTATTATTCTTACAAGAGACATTGAAATAGTGTAGAATATTTTTCTTGTCTTAACAAGGTTAGTTTCACTAATATGGACAATTGTACATGGCATAAAATAATGTAGGTTGGCCTGCAGTAGAATATGACATACACTAGCGACTGATCAAGAATTCTGACCGACCGCTTTAGGCTAATTATAAGGACGAGCCCCCACCAGGTGTGGTACAGTCGGCCTAAAACTATTAACTACAGTTTGTCGAGCAAAAAAAAATTTCGCCAAATCTACATCCTCCAGTGTGTTAGTGTTTTGTCTCGGTCTAGTTGAAATATGTAGGGTAGATGCAATGATGCTAGGTAGATTAATAGTGCATGTGAAAACACGATAACAGCGCGCCCCCTCAATCCTCGCGTCCTAGGCTGCAGTCTAATTAGCCCTTTTTTTTTTGTTCTCGAGGGGAAACCTTCCCCAAAGGGAAAAGGTCCCAATGCCGGTGGGATGTGTACTGATGTGTCCAAGTTCTGCAAGACCGAGAAGTTGATTTAAAACAGCTTGGAAGAGAGACTTGGAATCAATTTAACCAATAGCTCTTTAAAGTACCAAGTATTTTTCGCCAACATATTATGATAAATTTTATGTATGATTTTAGGTCTAATTTAAAGCTTAAGAGTTTAATTGAGATCTACATTAACTATATTAGTAACCCCATACATACATTAATAGTAAGATATTTAATATTTAGTGATATATGCAATAAAGAATAATAAGTACTGCTATTTAAGTTAGAAATCACCAACTCTTCAGCGTCATTCAAAGTTTGAAATTTTAATCCTGTTGACAGCTACAATTTTCAATATTATATTATTATTATATGCTTGTGTATGTTTGTATACTTGTCAATTTCTTTAGCACGCACTACAAAGACGATTTTTTAAATATAAAAATACTGTTTGTCTCAAATGAAAGCTAGTAGGTAAATAAGCCATAACAAAAAAAATAAGTATTTTAACACTTTCATGTTACTATTTTGACCTTCTAAAAAACGGTAATTTGAAGAAATTATTTAAATACGAAATACCCCACTTTAAATTTTAGTTTATTAGGGTTTTTTGTTTTCGAAATAATATTTTGTTGGTATTCAGTACAGCAATTCCTCATGTGTATGATATTACACACATCCTCTATTTTGTGTACTTGAAAGCAGTACTGTGTACCCAGTGATTATTCATCTCATGAGTCACATGAGCTAATTTACATATGATTACAACTCCCATGTACTTGCAAACAAAACATGCATGCTTTGTTTATTTTACAAATAAATTAGGCCAGGTGACAGCTTTCTAAACAACAGATATTTCATGCGTTAGTAATATGCATAATATACAATATATATAGCACATATATTTCACATATAGATTCATTATGTATTTTTTAAAACAAAATCAGTTTTTTATAAGGAATATTAATAATATAATTAATTTTGAAGATTAGTTATGAATAATAATGATTGTTATGGATTACAATTTGTCCTTGGTTTGAGGACAAAATGTATAATAAATGTATATTAATTATTTGGTAATATTTCAATAAAGGAGGTTTGTTTAAATTATAATTCAATAGTTGGTTGATTTTTAAAATAGTTTACATTTTTGAACATATATACTATTCAAAATGATGACATGTTTGCTTCATATTTTAATAGGCAATTAGTTGTAATGGTATTTGGTCTTAATTGGAGTTTGTAGACCATTTTATATTTGGCTAGTTCTTATATGTTACGTTCTTTATAATATGGTATCCATCATTGCATTGTAATTAATATATCAGGTGTTATGCAATATGCACACATACTCTAAGGTAGCAACTCTTGTTACCCTCAGAGGAACTTACTCTTTTATTTACCGAAAACTGGTTTCTATTTTCTTATTTAAACATATTTTTTCCTTAGTGATCACAATGGTGTGATTACATAACTTTAGCCAAACTATTTAAACGGCTTTTTGCTTTTTGTCGAAGAATTACGTACAGTATTGTTAGTAAAGTTTGTCATGATTAGGAGGAATGCATCAGGTGTATGCCCTTATATTTCTCTAAGACGTTTTTTTCTTAACAATCAATTATTATGTTAGGATAAAGACAGAAATAACGTGTCATTATGATACTTAAGGGGTACTCGCGATATGCGGTTTATAAATTCTTATAGAATTCTTTTTGCCAGTATTTCGACCCAGTTGCATGCATCGTGGTCACGGCCAAACTGCATATCGCGAGTACCAGTTAAATATTAATAGGTATCAATTCCGCGATAATCCTAGTATAAAAACGTATCATTAAACGCATTAATTTGTAAAATTTAGATGATATATTTTCGCTTTTATTGTATGCGACACAAAGGTGTATCGGACGAGTTTGAGGCTGGCCCATACATAAACTCAGCGGCTCTATTCAAGGAACAGTTTACTGCAATTACATTGTTATGCTCACTTCGCCTCGTCGAGTACATTTATCACAATAACCAACTCAGTCTTGACTGCGGTCCCCACAATGGATGTAGTCCATAAAATCTGTATTGTTATATTTTTGAAACACCTGTTTTAGTGTTTTAATTTGTCGAATAGAGTCTGTGATGTGACTTTATCACATGGTCGTTGTCGTGCATACATAGTGAGAGAATCGGAAATCAAAATGTCCTCTGTAACGTCTAATTCAAGTATGCGCAGCGTCTACAGAGCGTCAATTGGTGTACGCCGTGGGTTCAAGTCATTTCGTTACACGGTATTTATATGTCACTTTGAACTGTACGTACATTCGTGGTAATGCAATAGCACGTATCTTAATCAGAATTGCACTTGCTTGTTATGAGTAATCGATCTAGACTAGATTTGTGCATTGATATTAAATAGCATGAGAATGCCAGTGGATGACTGATTTATGTAATGTAACAAATAATATTTAAAAAAATATTAAAAAAAATTGAATATAAATAAGAAAAAAAAGACAAACCCGCTGAGTTTCTTGCCGGATCTTCTCAGTTGAGGTCGTATTCCGATCCGGTGGTAGTGTAAGAAAAAAAATGTAACTGACAATTTGTAAATGCCCCCGTAGGCCTATACAAAATAAAGACATTTCATTTCATTTCATTTCAATGAACTAGCAAACAGTCCAGAATTTTACTAATATGGTCATTGCGTAGACACATATCTACTCTATTCTATTCTATATTCGAAAGAAAGTTAGAGGTTGATCCTATATTTCTTTCAAATTAAAATAATCTATCAAAACTTGGTTCATTTATTTGTGCATTAATAGAGATAAGACGAGGTATCAGTGGATGTCTGATTGATTTTATAGAGAAGTAGTTAACCCGGCGAACTTCGTTCCGCCTAAAAGTAAAATATATGAAATTATCAGTGTTTCTCCACTACATTATACATGTATTATACACAAAAATCTTTCTCTTGTATCTATTAAAAAAACCTGCATTAAAATCCGTAGCGTAGTTTTAAAGATCTAAGCATACATAGGGACAGACAAAAAGTACACGCCATAGTTTGGCTTTAAGCCAGCAATGTCGGTAGATCAATGTATTAAATAAGTGCAAAGTCATGGGGGTGAATCAATCATGTTATAAATGGAGCACTATGCCTATTATGATCTAAGGTCTAACAAAGTACAAAAAATCTTGTAATATGAACAAACCTTGCATGCAGTATGCTATTATATAGTCATTAGAAGTCAGAGGTGTCTAGGAATCTTTTAATGCTAAGAAGGCTTTAAATAATGTATGCGTATGTAAAACACCAACCATATTCTGTGATTAGAAATGAATTTAATAACCAAAGTAAGTATACATATTAAAAAAAAAACAATAAGTACAGAAAACTTTTAAAATTTTAATGGTGAAAGTAATTAATCAACATGCGACTTATACCTACGTATTTTTTATATATTTTTAATCATGTACTTAAAATTTGCTACATTGCAAGTTAATAAAATTAGTTGGTATTTTGTAATGTACATCATTTTAAAACAAAGTATGTGTGGATGCTTAGATAGGTACTTGAGAAGAAATAAAATTACTCATTTTGTTCTTATGACTATATAATTATTCATACTCACTTATTCCATCATACTGCTTATTATACAATGAGCTAAATATTTCAAATTGTTAGCTTCCTAAAGGTGAGATTTCCAATCAAGTGCCCGTACATTTTTTAATCCTTTACTTTTTCAACAGTCAAAACCCACCGTAGTCCCGGTGAACCCATTCGACCCTCGCGCGGACGCGGCAGTCCTGCGCAAGGCTATGAAAGGCTTCGGGACAGATGAGAAGACCATAATCCACGTGCTGACACGACGCAGCAACGAGCAGAGACTCCGCATCGCTTTTGAGTTCAAGACTCTTTATGGAAAGGTATTTTTTATTAACCGACTTCCCAAAGGAAAGAGGTTATCTATTCGTCGTGTATATTTTATAACTTAGCGTCGCCGCACACGGGCCACACGTCACATCCACAAAACGCCGCCATTGGCATATTTCCTTAAGTTTCTATACATTTTATATGGACTCGCCGCCCACGTCGAACGCTTCTAGCTTCTAGTGGCGGCGATTGTGGCCGCCGCGAGTGGCCCGTGTGCGGCGACTCTTAAACAGGAAGCAGAAGAGGCAACTGATGGGAGGAGGTCACTGTCTTCTCCTGATTGGATGCACTAAGTCTAATAAATAGATAAAAACATAATGAAAGCGGCTGTCAGGTTATAAGACATTTGCATCCACATTGCGCTCTCCAGTGTCAAGTACTGCCAATATCCCACAAGCAAGGACACATGGCTGAGAGATTTTCAGAGCATTGGCCATTACATTGCGTTCTACCAGCAGCGGTATCGCCATACCGCCCATAGAGCCTACAACTACTGGACTATAGAAAATATTATCTGAGTCCATCAAACAGTAATTTCAGTATTATTCTACCTAGTTGTACAACAAATGAATAGAGACATTAGGCTTCCAATAAAAGTTGTGCTAAAGTCTCCAGTACTTTTTTACAACAGTACTAAACAGTTATATAGATACCTAAATACTTAGGTTTTCATCTGTAGCATCCATTCAAATGGAACTGGGTCAGATAGATTTAGATATCTTCAGTGTTTGAGATCAAGATCGGTATGTCCCAGTCGCAGAGGTCAAAATACATTGAGAACATTTTGCAAAAATATAACATAACCCAACTCTGCTTTAATGTATATTTTCATTTATATTTATAATTCAACTCTACATTAGTGTTTAGAGCAGTGATAGCCTAATGATTGAAACTTGCCCTCTCGATCGGGAGTTCCGAGGTACAAACCCAGGCACGCACCACTGACATTTCTAAAATTATGTACGTATTGAAAATATTTATCACTGCTTTTCGGTGAAGGAAAACATCGTGAGGAAACCTACACACCCGGGAGTTCTTTAAAATAAAATTCTCGAAGGTGTGTGAAATCCACCAATTCGCACTTGGCCAGTGCGGTGGACTATGGCCTATAACTGTCTCATTTTGAGAGAAGACCCGTGCCAAAGCAGCTGACAATAATGGGTTGACGACATATATGGGTTAAAACATAATTGCGATCCTAGTGTTCTCTATTCATAGGTTAAATCTAATTTAAACGTCTTACTTTAAATTTTAATATGACTAAATTCAAATTTTTGATTTTACTTATATTTTAGTTTGGAGGAAATATATTATGTATTTGAAATAATTTACTCATTACGTAAACGAGGAAAACGAATCACATGTATTGTTTTTATATTAAAACTGTAATATTTTGGAGTTTTGTGTTACTATTTCTTTATACATTAACCTAACGATAATGCATACGGGCTACCTGATGGAAAGCAGTCACCGTCGCCTATGGACATTCGCAACACCAGAGGAGTCGCCAATGTATCGCCGGTTTTGAAGGAGAGCTCTTTCGTTTCGTTTTAGCAATGAAACTTCAGTTGTTACTGCCAATTATACAAAAAATTGTGTCAATTTTTGTATAATTGGCGTATTATTGATTAAAAACTCATTTTAGTACCGACTGCTAATTAATTGGTATTTGAAAGCCGGGTGGGGCTCTAAGGTCACTATGTTGGCGTTTTCATTAAGTTAATAGATCACTTATACATGATATGTTTGTATGTGCCTCGGAATTGGTCACATTTAATTTTTATATTGATTCCATACAGTCTGTCTACTAATGTATGTCAAGAAAATATTATGTAGAACATGGGGATATAAATCAAACTGATTCTCTATTATGTGTTGTAATCTTAGTTATAAATGTCGTTTTACTTTCGATCGGAGAGCATTGCCTTTGTCCACTTTAAACATTAACACAATTAGGTAACCGATCAAAGTGTCCGTTTAGACCAATTTTCGGCTAAAATAAAGACTGGCTGAAGCCGGCGTACCGTGTCTGATAATTTAATACTATATTTCACTATATATATTTCACTTCATGTACCCCAATTGAATAACAAACAAACTTAATCTTAATCGCCTAATTTTAGCAAATTACGCCCTTTTCTGGAATCTAAAAAGTTTTCTGTTTCGGCTGATAAACTAGTTACGGTCGGTAACTAATAAAAAACAAAAGGGAAGTCATTTATGTCTTTGCATAACCGTGTCATGTCAGGCTATGGTAGAAAAATGGAAACAAACATCTATCTCTATTAGAGACAACTGTTTTTTTTTTTTTTTTAATTTGACTGAAGTAGCAAACGAGCATGCAGTCCACCTGACGGTAAGTGGTCACTGCCGCCCATTGACATCGGTAATCAACTTCATACAGAACATGGGTTTCATCTGAAGTCAATCACAGATGGGTTGCTACTCCTGAGGACTATGATGGTTGCCTCATGTGAAAGTGTGCCGGCAACCACACCCTTCTATCGGAACGCAAGAAATGCTTCACGCTAGAAATAGGTGTGGCGGTGGTACTTCCCCGGTTGAACTGCACTGGTTCTACCACCTTGAAAATTGATATCGTGCCTGCTTTTAACTAAATTAAACGCTATCTCCCAGGATCTCATCTCGGACCTGAAGAGCGAGACGAGCGGCAAGTTCGAGGATCTCATAGTGGCGCTCATGATGCCGCTGCCCCAGTTCTACGCGAAGGAGTTGCACGACGCCACCGCGGGTATCGGGACAGACGAGGACGTTCTCATCGAGGTGATGTGCACGATGTCCAACCACGAGATCAACGTCATCAAACAGGCGTATACTGCGAGTGAGTTTTTTGTTCTTAAGATTAGCTGTTACCGGTGCCAGGGTTACCAACTCTCAATGTATCCCGCTAAAGCCTCCATAAAAAAAACCTAAAATTCCTACAATTCATTGGAATTCTTGGCAACCTCCTGTATTTCCCGTTAAAAAAGGTCATCGGGTATAGTGTATGACCTTTTTTTTCGTCGTCAGGCATGACTATGTAGCCTGGCGGGAGATTTCCCTTTAAAAAAACACCTATATATTGAAGTTATAAAACCCTAAAAGTACGCCTAACAATAGGACACCCCTAAAAAAAACATCCTATTTTTTATCCTCTAAATTTGGGGGAAATGCCCCTAATTTGGCAACCCTGACTCGTGATCTTTAAATAGAGCAAATAGTCAAAGTCAAAAGTAGCCCCTAAACTGACCAGTTAAAGAAGCAACATCCATGCAAAATTTTATGTATATCGGACCAGTTGTTCTTTAGTAAAAAACAGACACATCATCGCCTTTTTATATGTTAGTATAGATTGTAGTAGCGAACGAGCATGCAGTCCACATGATGGTAAGTAAGCTGCCACTCATGGACATCTAATGTCGAAATAAAATTACATTTGAAGACACGAAAAAACGAAATACAATTATAGCAACAGAATAAAAGGCTATCCGAAGTCGATTACAGATGCGTACGCTCCTTCCGAGGAGTAATATGGTTAGCGCGTACGTATAAAAGTAAGCCGGTTATATTTCTTTTCCGAATTCAGTTGGCACCCTTTTTTATTCAGTTGTTAACATGCCAAAGACCGATAAAGTAGCAAAATACGTAATGGCGCATTTACATTGGGTCGATTTTTCTCCTATTTGGCTGCAACCGAATTCGGTCACCAACCAATGTAAATGGCAATGTGATTACCGCACTCGAATCCAACGCGTTTTTCATGACTGATCTAAGGTAAAACTTGTAACGGTTGACTGTATTTTTTTATCTGACTGAAGTAGCGAACGAGCATGCAGTCCACCTGATGGTAAGTGGCCTCTGCCGCCCATGGACATCTGTGATCAACTACATACAGAACATGGGTTCCATCTGAAGTCAATCACAGATGCGTTGTTACTCCCGAGGACTATGATGGTCGCCTCATGTGAAAGTATGCCGGCAACCACACCCTTCCATCGTAACGCAAGAAATGCTTCACGCTAGAATTAGGTGTGGCAGTGGTACCTCCCCGGTCGAACTACACTGGTTCTACATAATTTTGACCGAATACCCGGTAAAACCTGGTATTCGGTCAAAATTATGTAGATACTTACTTCGGGAATATTGGTTCGGTTAAATTAAATGCGGGCGACGCTTTCGGTGCCTGACTTAATGTACATAGGTTAGTTCGGTCAACGAATTTGATTGAACCGAATGCGGCTGACGTATTCTGTGTACAACCTAATGTAAACGCGCCATAATGTTATAGTCTAATATCGGACGTTTTAGTCGCTTTTCTCGCGTCTAAAATAATATCATTTAATCATAGGTTAACAAACTTTGTGTTTGTTTAGTAATTGGGGGTCTAATATTATTAATCTTTTTGGTTATTTTCTCAATTATTACACTGTTATTACCTCTTTAATTGATAATGGTTTTATTTTACAAAATCAATTTTTCATGCCCTTATAACTTTGAAGAAATCTGTTTATTATTTGAATTGGAATGGCGGAGTATCGCTAAGGGATACGGAAATTTCATATATTTATTTAGGAAAACAATTGCATTTACAAAAAAAATCAAGCTATTCCGAATTGATGTCGTGCAGCAACGTAACATACGGATATGATTAGAAATTAAATATATCCCGTCTTGAATATTACTCGTGTCTGTGCTATCAATTCAACGCAATAAAAAACAATATAGAAAACAAAAATGCAATTTAAAATAATAGGTTGTTTTATTATCTAAGTAAATAGCATTCGTTTACATCGAAATTTAATATAGATCAAAATATTCGTTTACTTTATACATATGAATCAAATAAATACTTTAGAAGATATTAGAGATTTAAAAATGTACACTACTCAAAAATTTTATCTCTGCGAGATAACGCTTTTTCCATGACATTCCGGGGCAGCGTAATCGTCGTGTCCCATCTGCAGGGGGAGTTGCCTTGCCTGATCTATATATTTTAAAGTCGAAGAATGTTTGTTTGTTTTGAATCAGATCGAGTCGGTTATTTAAAAAATACAGACGAATTGAAAATCTCCTCCTTTTTAGAAGTCGGTCAATTAAAATAATGTCAACTAAAAGAGAAACTCACGCGATCAATCGAGGGATGTAATAGGTACAGGCTTCCGATTAAAGGGCTACTGAAACCATGCACTAGGTAGAAAGATACCCTCGTCCCCATACAGAAACTCTCAAATAACTTTTTTAGCCAGTTTTTACTAAATGCGGGTGAAACCGCGGGGCATTGCTGGTAAATATACAAAATTACTAATTGTTTGATGCTTTTTTGAAAAAGATCACTAAAATAAATTTGAAGACGTGACAATAATGATATGATATTATTATGATAGAGACTCGACAGAGCGCTAAGATAAACTCAATGACGAATGCATAGCTCATTTCACTTGATTGTATACAAACAAGTTTATTTAGAAACCTGTCATGACTAACCGTGAGAATGACCTTGGTCTAAGTGCCAAGATTAACGATTGTGTATTAAGAAGTTCATTATCAAATGATTCATCTACGCATTCGTTCCTTGAAACGTTACGCCGCTGACGTCACGAGCTCGGTCATGACTGATTGTGAAAGAGACTTGGAATATGTCATAACATTAGTTTCTTAACCCCACTTGGTTGAGTATTTCATAAGGTTTTTTTGATTTAATTCATAGTACGGTTGCAGTCCCTTGTTTACCGGATTGCGTGAGGAGTACAATGTTTTTGTGTAGGCGATTACTTCATCCATACCATGGTTATAATCAACCTGAAACAACTACTTTCGAAGCAGCAGGCACAATTTCTTCGCTGTTCCAAATTGCCGTACGGTTGCATACATTCAATCTCCTATACCTAGGAGATTGAATGCTCTTAAAGCATTTTACAGTCATTTTTACAGATGAATGCAATACAATTTTATCAGAATGTCTGCAGTATTGTGAAATGAATGCGTGATGTATGCCTGAGTAATTAATTGTAATGCGTAATTCTAATTATTTAATTTATCTATATTGTAATATAATAATTAGTACAATTGGTTGTCAGTCAACCGTGCTAATTATAAATAAATAAAGTAAGACCTATTCCTGTATCCTCATATCTAAAGGCACCTTAAATCGGCCATTCATACAAAGTATTACGTATTACTTACAAACCGATCGTCCGTGAAAGTCCACATAATGACGAGGATTGTCTTCATGTCTTCATAAGGTAGGGCTTGATACAACTTTCGCTGCGGCCGACTTACGTTTTAAATTCGAGCGTTTTATTAGTTCCTACGTTTATAGTTTGATGAGTTTATTCTCCGTTGCCAAAAGTGGCTTGCTACAGTCACATTATACTTGTAATTTCCTTCCTTGTAGATTTTCCTTATAAACTTATGTACCTAGAAAAAACTCGTCGCGAGATTTTTTTGAGAAAATCCTATTTTGTGATTAACGTAAATTGTTTTATGTTTTTTTTATAATATAGCAGTAAAAGAACATGCAGTCCAACTTATGGTGAGTGGCCACTACCGCCCATTGATATCTGTATTCAAACCCAAAGAATCCTCATGATCAGAGCCTTGCCCGAGATTAGCCTCAAATGCCGTCTAAATTTTAACGCCTTAGATAAATACCTATGCCTCCCTTATTACCCTATGAAAGAGCACGGCATTGCATGTCACTGCTGCTATTAAGCAGTACCTACTATGTGTAGCGTCGAGTAGACCAGTGATAGCCAAATGGTTGAAACTTGTCCTCTCAATTGGGAGGTCCGAGGTTTAAACCTAGGCACGCGCCACTGATTTACGTGCGTATTAAAAATAAATTATCGCTTTTCGGTGAAGGAAACCATCGTGAGGAAATCTACACACCCGTTGTTTTAAAAAAAAAGTTCTTAGAGGTGTGTGAGCGCGGTGGACTGTGCCCTAAAACTCTCTCATTCTGAGAGAAGACCCGTGCCACAGCTGAGGACATAATGGGTTGTACCCTAGTGCGGCGGTGGTGCTTCCGAATTCGAATCACAAAGAGTTCTACCATTTATATTTTATTTGTTAACTCGTCAGATACGTCATTTAATATTTATGTCTCTGTTTCAAACTTACGTCAACATATTGTAGTACAAATAAAGACGAAAGCAAATCCGGAATATAAACTACTGACACAGTTGGTTGTATCGATTTCGTCACACTGCGTCATGCGACGGACGTGACGAGCCGAGTTGAATCACGATGTGAGTGGTCAATGACGGACGTTCATTTTTTTAAATAGACGCCTACGATACGAAGAAGACGCGATGTCTCAGGCCAATTTTAAATTAATTACGTCCCATTTAAACAATAGTAACAAGAACGTGGGCAGGACTTCGCTTCAAATCAGTTTGAAGATCGCATATCGCTGGTTTGGCTTAGGATTGCCTAATGCGCTTTAATAATTTTGAACTCTTTAAAAAATGATTTGACCAATTGTATCTCTTGACAAGTATAACTATTCTAACCACCAACGATTTTACAATTATCTCTTTTTCAAAACATACGTGAACATCGTTTGTTGTATCGATTTCGTCACACCGCGTCACGTGACGTGACGAGCCGAGTTGAGTCACGACATGAGTGGTCAATGACGTACGCGTAGTTTTTTTTACATAGACGCCTACGATACACTTCCGTGAAGACGCGATGTCTCAAACCAATTTTTAAATTAATTAAGTCCTATTAAAACGATTGAAACAAGTACGTTTGCCATTATCAGGACTTGCTGCAAATCAGTTTAAAGATCGCAAATCGTATTAGATTCTTTCGATCTTCTATACTGATATTATAAAGAGGAAAACGTTGTATTTTTGTATGTTTGTCATGAATTAACTTTAAAACTACTGAACACATTTTAAAAATTCTTCCACCATTAAGATGGTACATTATCCCTGAGATACATAGGCTATTTTTATTACTAGAATAGATAAGGCGTCTTTGCTAAACTTGAGTAATGTGATTCAAAGTGTCAAAAATTTTACTCAAACATTTTTTTCATTGCATACACTGTAATACCTATTGATAATAGAATAAAAAAAATCCAGGAGTAGTGCTCAAATGTATTATGGTTGGATAGATTACATTATAGTCTGCGCGAACGAAGTCGCGTCGATTCTGCTAGTCTTTCAATAAACTGAGTAATTTCTGTCTGACAGAGCAAGGTACTTTTAAATAATTATAGCAATTAAACTATTCTAACTATCCACGATTCTCGAGTGATCACTTCTTTTCATACATTTTACGTGATGTAACGTCGCAAAGGGATATAGATACTTCTTAGTAGTTAGGTAGGTTACCTAACTACTAAGAAGTAAATGTCTATTCCTTTGAAACATTACATTTGTGTACTTCATTATACACTAATGATAAAACTTCGCTTTTAAATAAAAACAAACTATATTGTATATCAAATTATGAAAAGAATTTGACGATCCGTCAAGCTGTTTGGGCTGTACCGCGTGCCAAATAGATGGGAATACAGACAGACATACATACATATGCTCGAAAAACTTTATCTTCCTTCTGCCGTACTCGGGTAAAAAGATGTGAGGTTGTATTCGCTCAATGGTTATGAGTATTAACAGAAGTTGGTTGATATGAGAGCAGTGATAGCCTAATGGTTGAAACTTGCCCTCCCGATTGGGAGGTCCGAAGTTGAGGCACGCACTACTGATTTTTCAAAAATTATGTGCGTATTAGAAATTACTTATCACTGCTTTTCTGTGAAGGAAAACATCGTGAATAAAACAACACACCCGAGAGGTCCTTAAAAAAGATCTCGGAGGTGTGTGAAGTCCACATTTCAATTTTTATTCTCTTTATTAAATTTACAGTTATCGAAGTTTCAATTAAGCCCGTTTATTGTAATAACCTAAACATACTTTTTACCTTAAAAGGTATTAATTATGTTTTGACATGCAACATTTATGGAATTCTAGTACGAAGCTATTTACTATGTACTATAATGAAACAAGTTGTTAACACGATAACCGGGATAGCTTATATAAATTTATTTTGCAGACAACAAAAGAAAATGATTTCTTCGTATATTGTGAGTGATTTCTAAGAATAAAAGTACCTACCGGGGAAGTACCACCGCCACACTATTTCCAACGTGTTGCATTTCTTGGGTTTCGATAGAAGGGTGCGGTTGCCGGCACACTCACATGAGGCGACCATCATAGTCCTCGGCAGTAGCAACGCATCTGTGATTGACTTCAGATGGAACCCATGTTCTGTATGTAGTTGATTAAAGATGTCCCTGGGTGGCAGTGACCAATTACCATCAGGTGGACTGCATGCTCGTTTGCTATTTCAGTCAGAAAAAAAAACGAAATAAAATAAAAATGAATTTCTTAAAGGTGCCACGGATAAAGGTCTATTCAACATGCTAGTAAATTACAGATTGGAATATTTGTTATCTTACAACGTAGACCTGTGGGTCTGATCAAATTAGGTCGGCCCGACAGTTTTCCGTCTACCAACAGATCTTGCTATTTACACTGGGACAATCTATCTGTCGGTCTGACCTTTGTAAACAAAACCTAGTGTTGTCGTTTAATAAATGCCTTTGTTTACTTAAAGGTGTGTTTTTTATTTTTATATTAGAATTATGCCATAAATAGTTTCGGCAGTTAATGCCAAGAAAGTATTAAGCGTTTTTTGGAAATAGGTGTGGCGCTAGAAATAGGTGTGGCGGTGATACTTCCCCGGGCGAACTACACTGGTATAAAATGTGTTTCTATACATAGATTTTTCTTCGAATTTAACCTTTACAGCAGTAAATCTGCTTATTCCTACTTAAACGCAACCCACTGAGTTCAACACTAATACCTATCCATTAGGAGCAGCTCATTCTAATAATACCACTTACATAAATGCAAGTAATCATCTTCGATGCAACAAATAATTGGAGGATACGGACAATTCCAGGGCAATGATATGCAGTGTTACAGGAATTGCCGCAAAACCTTATTCCCGGATTGTGTGGAATCAGCCTTGAGTCGAGTAAATGATTTGTTTCCGTGTCTAGTCTTCCTAAAATAAGACGTGTTTGTGATCATCTATTTACTAGTTTGCTAGTCAAGTTGTTTGTTTTGTATTGTTCCTTTATATTTTCAGAAATATATGGTCATAAAACCGTCATTCAACCTTGTTCTTCCCATGATTTCTCCATACATCCTTATCTCGTCGTGATTTACATCGTCGTGATCAACATCAGACATGTTGATGAAAAGAAGGTAGAACTCTTTTTGTGGTTCGACTCCGGAAGCACCAGTGCCTCGATTATTTCTACATAATAAGATCAGTGCTATGCGCTGCTGTGTTTTGGTCCGAAGAGATTGTTAAGGTAGACATACTTCTGAGGCGATCCGAGGCTAAATCTCAGGCAAGATCTTATCTGGAGTAATCGACTCCTGATTATATGTGCATTGGTGACATTTACCACTTACCTACCTTCAGATGGATTGCATGCACGTTGAGCTACAGTGGTGTTTTTAAATGTAGTGGGTTCAGCAGCTCATTCGCATTATCTACTCCAATGTTTTTAAATTCCTTTTATAATCTGATAGACGGCTATAATGTCCTTTATATTCTAATTTTGGTAAGGTTGTTTGATCCCTATAGTGAGTCGAATTGCTTTAATTCGACTTGTCCTATTTCCTTTTATTAAAATCTATAAAATGAAGTTGGTCTTTATGTAATTCTCACTCCGTTTATGGAATTTCACGATTCTTATCCGGCTTAAGTATTACAAATTAATTTTAGTGCTCGTTTTATCGGCGAATGGAAAAATCGTATTGTACTCGCCTAAAACTTCCTCGTGTTGTTTTCTAAGGTGTTTGGATTATACCCAACTTACAATTGATTAGATAAGAAGACTATAGCTTAAAATTATCATTAAAAATACACCTGTACCCGTCATTGTAGCAGACAGAGTCATACATAACTGTATTAAATACTAGCGCGTAAATACAACCCGCCTTCTTATTTACTACTGTAACACCATGTTATTGGAAGTATCGATCGTTGTTACAGGAAACATAGGAGGAAAATATTCTTGGACAGACGCCAAGCTCTAATGATTGTTTTCTCCGCATAATGTAGTGTTTCTTCGGTCGTGTTTTAGAATGTATTATATGACTAGGACACACGATTTTGTACGCCTAGACTATTTTAGATAACGCGTTATATAATTATACACCATTGCCTACAATAACTATACACCCCCAGATTACATTTGTCCCAAGACAAGCAGAATTACCAATATGGACTAAGCACGACATTTCTTGTTTTTATGATTTTTACATAAAATTTTAATACAACAATTTAATCCGGTTGGGTAAACATTAAAATCCTTAGTGGCTTTTACGCCTCGTAAAGTTAAACATTTATGATCAATCCCGTTTTTACTAACAACTTAATTTGTAAATATTACTCAAATTGTATTAGACATTTTCGATGTCAAGATTTATTAAAGTTAATGTTAATTATAATACGTTAGTTATGATACAGCAGTAGATAAAAGGAAATAAAAGTTTAGTTCTAGTGCAACAGCGTAAATATTTCGCCTCCGATTTAACCAAATCGAAAAGGAAATGAGAAAGTAATGCTTCGAGCACGTTTATACGCATAAAAACAAGAATAAAATGGAGACATAATTTCTACTCTATTAAATGCTATTAGTGCGTTAATCCAACAAGTAATCGACGATGCATTTTTGCTGTAATCGACGTAAATCCTTAATACCTTAATTCCATTCAGGAATGATAAGATTATGTTGGTAATATCTAATTTTTAAAATATTTTTATATCGTAGATGTTACGATATCAAGTTTTTAGTGCATTATTCTTTAGTACATACAACAAATATAAACATCAAGAGTATCATCACTATATAGTATAAAACAAAGTCGCTTCCCGCTGTCTGTCCCTATGTACGCTTAGATCTTTAAAACTACTCTACGGATTTTAATGCAGTCTTTTTAATAGATAGAGTGATTGAAGAGGAAGGTTTTCGTGTATAATATATGTATAATATAGTAGAGAAACTGTTGATGTTAGATTTTTGACTTTTAGTCGGAACGAAGTTTGCCGGGTCAACTAGTCATATATAAAATCATTCAGATATGAATAAGTTGCTTGTATGTAATGAGTGCAATAATTATTACAAAAAATAAAAAAAAATAATATTGTGTTTTTTCGTAAATTGACTTCCATACTTTAAGAGCTTATAAAGGTTTTCATTGGCTTTAAGACTTGCCACATAAAACTTCGCACAGAAACGTCAGAGGAAAAAAAAACACTTATTGATACCACGCTCGATTAATATGCAATGCCCTCACGGCTATTTATAGCTCTTGATACATAACTGTAGGCTGCTTTCGATTTGCGATTTCGTGATGGGAATTTCTGGTTGAATATTTCTGGCCTTTGTTGTCCTTAAGCCTTGGTAAATATTAAATGTTACCCTTCACTGGTGGACAGGTATATGATTTCCGAAACAGTAGGTTTATGAACCCAAATATTGACCAGCTGAAGTTTTAAAAAGTTTGAGTAGAAAGGTCTTACAATAAGGAAGAAGATGAGATTAACATATCTCTTGTGGCGAAAGTTAAATGATTAATTAATCTACCTAATTAAATTTGGCGATCTGTGTGTTTGCAATTCATAAAAAATCATTTATACAAGCTATTATATAGTTTTATGTACCTCTTTGAATGTCCCGTCCTTGTAGTTTCGGGATCAGAATAGGGCTACGGTATCCCCTGCCTGTCGTAAGAGGCGACTAAAAAGGGCTTCCGGGGTTGCGGCGGCTATAATGGGAGCTCGAACCGTTCGATCAGACGACCCCGCGAAGTACGATGTTATACGTGGCCGCATATCGTCGTGAAGACCAGACGGATCGGTGGGCCCAGCTACTCGCCTGGGAGGAGCCCGATGGGGCAACGCGTTTAGAGGACTCCAGTTGCGTTCCTTTGGAGATCCCGGAATTCTCTTTGTAGCTCCGAGGACGGCCACCGCGGGGGTTTTAGTGCGGTAAAAATCCCACATAACCCTGCGTCGCTCCCACGGCGTCGGATAGCTTTTGAAGGTTTCCCCACGAGAACAAAAAAAACTTAATCTGTGAAAAATTTCGTTGCAAAAGGCCATTTTCAATATTTTAAGATTTCCAACGTTTTCAAAGTACATTGCAAGTTATGGCCGAAAACGTATGTGTGCAACCTGCATCTTTAGAAAGAGTTTATATATGCATATATATATAAACTCGTTCTAAAGATGCAGGTTTCAAGTTGCTGCAAACGTGTTTTTTTTATAATGGTACAGAACTCTTCGTGCGTGAGTCCGGCTCGCACTTGGCCGGTTTTTGCTGTTAACGACATTGTCGATACAATGACACGTCACAAGGAAAAAATGCTAAAGATATCAACACAAATGTATTACGGCAATTCCCATAAACTGAGCGGAAATAATTATCTGATACCAACTAGCAAGTCTGATGCCTTTGCCTTATAATAGCCATAAATGAGAAATTTGTTATGGAATGCAGTCAATGACAAAATGACAAAACTTTATAATAGCAATTTTTACAAGAGAGCCAAGTCAAAATTAAACAATTATTTTTTTATATGAATGAAGTTAAAATAAATTAAAGCCAATAGTTACTTAGAGCGCTAAGTTTTTAAGTCTATGATTTTTATTTGAAAAATTTTAATTTTTAGCTTTTAATTTATGATTTTTTGATTATGCAATTATTCACGCAAAGCAGAGATATGGTCGCAAACAACTCCTCAGATGAATATGGTATGCGCACCTGTATCCACCTCCGGGGCTTTCTATTGTTAAACGTTGAGCGAACATGCCATCTTCAAGTATAGTAGCTAGTGCATTGTGCTAATTTGTGCTGTTGTATTTAATTGTGTTACAATTCTATATTTCTATATATCTCAAATAGTTCAGTTTACCTAGTATAGAACAGGGTCTTCCCCTGTGACTTCAACACTCTGACACTTTGCTTTAATTCGCCAATTACTGGACCCAGCTCGCAAGAAAACTATATTCTGATCACCGAACATGGCACTAATATCTGTTACACCCGATTCAGATAAGTGTTGTAGTGTATACATACCATATCATAGTTTGCATGAAATAATTAATTTAATATGCACACTTTTTATTATTGTATTTGGAGGTATTCAACCTGTTTTATTGAAGTAATAGAAATATTCATTTTTATTACATAAATAACAGTAGGAAGATTTTAATGGAGACAAAAAGGTCTTATAGTCCGCGAAAGAAATGTTTTCTAATTTCGTTGTACCCTGAAATTAAATGGACGAACATAGGTACATAATTTTTGTATATTAGGGGTGATGCAGCTCGGATGTTTCTATATAATAAATGATCATTGTTTAATAGAATATTTTTCTTTATCTTTCACAGAGTACGGGTCGCTTCTAGAGGACGATTTGCGCGGTGACACGTCGGGCAACTTCAGGAGGCTGATGACTTCACTTTGCATGGTCAGTTTTGTTTTTATCATATAGATGTAGGAAATCAGCACTTACTTTTTTTAGTAAGGCAACTGCCGCCCATGGGCATCTGCAACGGGCCCAGATTAGCTTAGAGGTTTCACCTCGACATTGGCTACACGCATCACAGCAGCGCCTAACATCGCTATTAATAGAAAGAAAAATCGTATTCACAATGAATGTGATACACAATAATCCTAAAAACTGAACAGAAATAAAAGCAAAACAATAACAAACAAAAAAGTTTAAGTGACCCGTGATGTGACTGTGTATTAGGCAGAAATAAAGGTGGCGCTTCCCGTGTCAAACCACATAAAATCTACATTTACACAGTTGAAGTTCAGTTAATCTGATTCACTTCGCTTGTTGTGAGTATTGTTGCCAAATCAATTTGCAATACGGTACAGACAGGCATGATAAGAATACAATGTACTCGCTATATTTTTAGCTACAGAACTCTAAAAAAGTGAATTGTTAATCTATATATACATCTTATAATTCCTATTTAATTATTAATTTCATCCATTTTACTTAATTTCAGGCTAACAGATCAGAAGAATTCCACGTGGACCAAAACAAAGCCAGGGAGGACGCGCGTAGCTTGCTTCAAGCCGGTATGTAGCATTTTTATCCGAGTGCGTGAGACAGAGAATAATATTTTTCGAGCGAAATTATGTTTGCATATACGTAAATATATCAGACGGCTTGTAACATAAGATATCATTGAAATCGACTTTATTAGCAGAGTGACATAGGCTATATAACTTTTTAATATGGCACCTGCGATCAGACAGAAAAAAGCGAAGGGACGATTTTTATTATCAACAAAATTTCACATTAAGAGTAGTAAATCTTACAACTATTTTATGTTACTATGCGCAAAACTAGCGCCAAATTAGTAAAATACATTATAAAGACAAAAAAGAACACGACTGCTTGAAAATAATCAATTGTAATTAAATAATATATTTAGTTGTTTATTTGTCGGATTTTTGGTGTAATAATTTTACTTGTGTTACAATGTTACTTGTTTATTACTGTTATCGAAGCAAGAAACTGATGAATGTCGAAAAATATATGGAATTTTGTTTTAAGCTGGTTATCTCAGTTGGCTGTGACCACTGACCATTGCATTAATAAATGCTTGTTTATATAGAATTCACCTTTTTTGAATCAACATGCATAGTTAGGTTATTCTCAGCAATGTATTGTACAGATGTGTAGAATACACCCCCGGGGACTAAATTGGAACGCTTTAAATAAGTATATCTTACTTACAACACCGTTGAAACCAGCACATAGTGCAGAATTCTGGCTGTTATTGGGCAGCAAAAATGGGAAGACTCTTATTTCGGCTTCCTCTAGGTTTTCAGAAGTAAGACTCCGTAAAATACCTTCATTATCGACCACACAAAGGATTTGGTCAAGTGTTTTGGTACAGCGCTTTGTCAAGTCTAAGTAGGTATTTTTGATCTATCAAAATTACAACAATTATGAATACGTCTAACATAGTGATGTAACCAATATTCGCATTCGCGAATATCCATTTGTCGTTAGACATCTGCATTCACCTCGCAGGAATTATGCGAATGATTTGCAAAAATTTGCTTGCAATGCTTTGCAAAAAAAAGCTGCTAAAGCTAGCCTGCTAGCTGCTAGCTAAATTGCTATGGAACTGCTGTTTGACAACCAACAATAGAAGGTTGCCAAATCTAGACACTCTGGCTCTCTACATCAAAAACTTAAAAAAATAACATTAGTATTTGCGAATTTCGATGAGGGATATTCGCATTCGCATATGTTTAAAAAAAAACACGCTTTCTACAGTCATAGTAGGATTTTCTCCTGTGTCCTGTCTCCTGTCTCCTGGGTCCCATGGATACACACAAGACGAATACACAAGCACCCAGACCCAGAACACGACTGTAAACTCATCATTCAGATACCTGTCTGGCCGGGAATCGAACCCGGTACCGCTCCGCTACACGGGTCGTCAAATAATAACATTCTTTACATCATCACTAGTCTCAATCATCCATACATCAGCGTTCGAAAGTCCACTGCTGGACATAGGCCTAGTCTAGCACTTATAAATGTATCCCCCTTCAGGTGAGCTCCGCTTGGGCACGGACGAGTCGGTGTTCAACGCGGTGCTGTGTTCCCGCTCGTTCCCGCAGCTGGCGGCCATCTTCCAGGAGTACCAGTTCCTCACCGGACACGACATTGATGACGCCATCAAGGCGGAGTTCTCTGGTGATTTGGAGAAGGCGTTGCGTGCTATCGGTAAGGAGATAATGCTATTAATCGGAACGAATGATTGGCTGGATTGCTTCAATTATTCATCGACGCAGGAAATTGGTCAAGTCGTTTATCTAATAAAATACCCCTTTTTCTATCAAAATATTATAATCATTTTAATGTATTGTAAATGTGTCATACTTTCACATTTATTGCGCATAGTGTATGTAGTTTTAAACTTTTTAATAAACACAATTTAGATACAAAATGAGGTGTAAGGGTAACTACCCTGTGCATTAAAAATATATATGTTGGAAAAACAAATAAATAATTTAAATTTCGGTCGTTTCACCAGATAGAGGATAAAGTTTCTTATAACACTATGGTCATTTCCTTGATAATAATTGTAATTAAAAATAATAATTTCCCATTGATTATTTATTTCTTGTTTGATAATGTTATTATTATCTAATTACTTTTATCTCCCTTTCAAAATACAGTTTTCTGTAGTGTTTCTCCATTTTTACACTTTTTTTTTTCTAATTGAAGTAGCAAACGAGCATGGAGGCCACTTGATGATAAGTGGTTACTGCCACCCATGGACACCTGTAAAAAACTTTATACCGAACATGGTTTCTATCTGAATTCAATCACAGATGCGTTGTTACTCCCGAGGACTAAGGTGGCCTCATATAGAAATGTGCCGGCAAACACACCCTTCCAACGAAACGCAAGAACTGTTTTACGCTAGAAATAGGTGTGGCGGTGGTAATTCCTCGGTCGAACAACACTGGTTCTACAGTTCTTAATCTAATAGTATTTTCTGTATGTTAGTGCAGTTATCTTATCACATATATCTAATTTTCCAGTGAAAGTGGTCCGCAACAAGCCGCTGTTCTTCGCGGAGCGTCTCCACAAGTCGATGAAGGGTCTGGGCACGAACGACCGTCAGCTCATCCGCATCATGGTCACCCGGTGCGAGGTTGACCTGGGTGACATCTCCGAGATGTTCCAGTCTAAGTACGGGGAGAGCCTGCAGAGCTGGATTGAGGTGATTATTTGGGTTGATTAATAGCTTATTACCGCCCGCTTTGAACATGTTTTTTTATAGATTTCAAAGATTTTTAAAAGATTTGTTGAAAAAAATATACATAATACACCGATAGACTTATTGTAAACAGCTACAATAGTTAAAAAAACTGTGTCGCAGCCATTTACACCTTCAAACACAGAATACAGTGTATTTAATCTTAGGTCTAATTTATTTAAGAGTATTTAAGTACTGACAATGACGGAAGACAATACGTAATTGATATTTTGCAATTTTACACTAGGTTACATGTCTTAATTTGCTATAATAACAAAACTTAATTGTAATTGTAATGTAATATGTGTGTATGAGTGTGTGTGTGAAGAGTGAACGCCTGCAAGTGTCTGTGAGAGTGAATGTGTATTTGTATATTGTCGCATATGACTGTAAATATATTAAAAGACAGTGCTCCAGTAACAATTCTTTCTGTTTTATCGTTTGCAATGGCAATGAGTTTCCCATGTGTAAATCCAGGCTATAAACTATCTTTGTGCCAAATTTCAACGAAATTTTGTATCTATAATGGAGAGAATGTGGCATGCGGACGTTGTGAACGCGGCGAATAATTTCCAGAAAGTAGTTGAACTTATATTTGTATTAATGTGTAATGTCCAGTTTAGTGAACCAATAAAGGAAAAAAAAAAGTAAGCTGGGCACACTTATGTTGATCGTGATTTTATGTCTCCAATGGTTCCCGCTGACCGCTCTCAACTTTTTTCGAATATTAATTTCGATTCACTAACAAGATAGCCGCCTAAAATCCGTGTTGCCTCATTACATTAGTATCTAAGCGACTTCCGTGGCGGAGCGGTAACGATACCGATCTGAAAATCAGTGCCTTTGATCCCTGGTCAAATAGATAGGTGATGGACCTAGTTTCCTGTTTGTAAGGTTTGGTTGCTGGTGTCTTTAACTTAATGTTTTCATCCATGCTAGGACACGTCCTCGTGTTGGATTTTGCAGAAAACGTTTTTATTCTTTCAAGTCCAATAAGCATATTAAACTAAAGTAAATAAATAAAGTAATATTCATAAGCATTTCGCAGTTTATTAAAATATTTTTTTCTATTTTCAGGGAGATTGCTCGGGCCACTACAAAAAGTGTCTGCTGGGTCTTCTGGGTTTATATTAAGCAATTAGCACTGTACGGTTACTCTTATCTCACACTGTTTTCGATTTTGTATTGTGAACATAATGATTATTATACATTATTATTGTAATTCTAAGCTTTTTCACAAATTTTATAATATTTTATTATACTTATATTAATGTTATGTAGCAGCAAAGCGAGCTATTTTATATTCATTACGAATGAACGCTTGGTTGGAAATATATATGTCAAATATATTGTATATGGAATTTGTCTCACGGAATAGGTATTATTAAATTGGCTATACCGTCCTTTAGATCTGAACTGCATACTGAAAGTGCACATTTTTTTAATATATTTACAAAATATACATATTGTGATTATTTAAATTGCATAAGATATATAATCTCAAATAAAACGGTAAAAAATATATAATGTTAAAATTAATTATTATAAAAAGAGAAAAGTTATTTCGACGGTCTCTACGTCTAAAATGATGCGTTAAAAACGGAGGTTGACAAGAGAGCGTAGTTAATATTCTTGAATATTTGTCGTTGTATTTTTGTATTATTTACTTTCTAAAATCCTAATATTTAAAAAAAAAACTTATATAGTTGAGTGGACTGTAAAAAATTCCCATTTTTCTCGAAGGGATCGTCGATTTGCTCCTTAAAATTGAAATTAATATGATTAATTTAGGTGCGTCTATTATATTTAAGTATTATTTCTTCATTCTACTTTCCTGCACTTTTTATTGATAACTATTAATTCTGTTGAAGTAAATAAAAGTATACCTGAAATTCATGTATGTGCCTTGTGCTTATATTGTGCCTAAATAATAAAATATTTTAAATAGTCTTCGATCGACATATAGTACTAAATAACATATCGCAAAACAAAATTGTCACCTATTCGAATAATTATATACATTAGTGAATAATTATAAAGTTATAAATATATTTGTGTATTATAAATTGCGGCATAAAATTTTTAGGGGATTAAAAAAGTAGGATGGGGTTTTTTATGGGTGTCTATTTTTAGGGGTACTTTCGAGGGTCTTATAACATCAACATATATATACTCGAGGCAAATTCGATATGGAATGTTTAATAACAAAGCGTTGCCTAGCAACCACTGACAGGCAGGGGAATGCAACTTTTTGTTGTTTTATCAGCCATCTTTTACCTGTTATTAACTGTTACCTGTAACTTATAATAGGTTGCAAATCCCTTCATGGAATTAAGGTTGTAACATCATTAGTTTTACAATGACGATAGTGGTAAATAAATTTCGTTTGACTGGTTTTAGCATATTATTTTGCAGTTGGTCATTATTAGGTAGATTCTTCTTGATTAAATTTCATCGCGAAAATTGAATGCATACTTTGGTTGAATATGAAGTGCATTTGTGTACAAATTCATGCAAGTTGGTGTTAACCCTACATTAGAATTTTTATGGTTTGTTTACATTTATTCCAGATCGAATTTGCCCCGAGTATAGGTGTTTTTAAAGGGAAATCTCCCGCCAGGCTATATGATCAGGCCTAACGACGAAAAAAGAAAAAAAAAGGTCACGCACTATGGAGGCTTTAGGGGAATACATTTTTTGAGAGTTGGTAACCCTGCGTGGAATGTTGTTTAAGTGTACTGATTTGAAATTCTGTAGCCCTATTTCCGTAGGCCATGGAATATTCATCTTACATTTAGTTGATGTAGTACTATTTGTGGATCGAAGCTCATTATACTATTGTAACTCTGTTAGTATATGACGTAAAGGTTTAAAGTGCAAACCAGCCCCAATATTTATAAGTACATTTTTCAAAATAAATTATATATTATATATTCAATGCATTTACATTTTGTAACTTTCTAGCGTAAAAGACTTGTAAGTTAAGACAATAGTTTACATATATAATATGTTACAATTACATGTTTTTTTTTTCCTTTTTAAATAATTATCTTTGTATCAATTGTATTTTATGTCCAGTACAATCTCATGGTACATAAACATATTTATTCGTGGAATATTATTTTTATGCATACTTTTTTTTAAAACTTTAGCGTTTATCTCTTCAACGATTTAATTATGAACCCAACGATTATTTACATACTTCAAATTCATTTCTTTGTGCCTGTTTATAATCATCTCAGATATTATATATGTCTAGATACGACGGGCCGAACACTGACGCGAATATGTTTAATAAACTTCGTGGCTTATTACAACGGTTGACAATTTTAATAAGAATTGTCTTTGTTTCTGTAATCCTGTAATAATATGTTCGATCTTTCTAAAATGATTTTTCGTTTTCATTAAGACATAATGAGATTATTCTTTAAATCAGGCTCAGGTCACAGTTGTATTTAAATCCAATATTTTAATTATATTTTTCATTGTTATTAAAGTTTAGTGTATAAGATTCTCGAATGTCAATTTCTGAGTTAAAATTAAACTTTTGTAATGTTTTTTGGTTATAATTTACATTGATATTTAATTTTAATTTAAAAATATGGTACCTAACACAGCCTTTATAAAGTGCCTCAATAACTTAACAAAAAACTTATAAGTTCAAAAGCTAAAAACAAAACTAGGTCATCACTATGTTTCACCTACATACACTTACAGTAATAGTCTTAAAATAGTAAATAACGTATTTTTGAAATAATATGAGCACGAAAGAAGCGTAAAGTTTAGGGACAGTTGAAATTTATTCACTTTTCGTTCAGAAAAAAATGCGTGTAAGCAATTATATTCTAGCGTCTTTATTCAAAATGTCACACGTATCACACTACTACAATTTATAGAGTAGCCAATTACCACACTTCTTACTATAAGGATGAAACAGCAAAGTTAAGCAAAAACATGTACGTGAATAGCGGTTGCGCATACCAACCTGACTTACAAAGGGCTCCTAAGAACCAGACATCTAAACTATAAATTTCTGTTCCATGTGCTTATGCATTCTGTTATTGTATGTGTGCATATTATTTTATTGGGCTATGATTATAGTAACTTACGTCAAATCAAACTTAAGTCAAATTTATTTTCTGTTATTGCTTTTTTGAGGGTACGCTAATTTTTTTTGAATACCCCCCTTTCATCACTTTCTGCTATTGTGTTTTGAGGGAAAAGTAGTAATTCATTATTGACTATGGTTTAAAAACAATACCATTGGTCATTGGTAATGAAATATAAACCTAAATTTTCGATTCGATTTTGATATTTCACTCACGAAAAACCCTGAATAAAACTATATAAAACATGAAATAAACATTACATTAGTTTCTCATTAGTAATTTCTTAGGTTTCTGTCCTCGCTACTTTTGATAAGTTCTCTTGAAATGATAGATCTAGGTAAGTTAAGTCTACTTATAACTGACAATGCTTGTGCCTAGTAGCTTTTTACGCTGATTGGGAATACAGTGTCTTCTTGTGGCCAACGATGTTATACAGTGTTGTATTGGTGGAATCTTTAATAAATGTTCTCATGGAGTAATGCTTTCTTTATTTTTTAGGTTTTTCTGTTTGAAAATTCCTCTCGGTACCTGAATTTATAAATTAAAGTTGTTAAATTATCCGACAAACGGCTAGTAGCTTTTGGGATAAGCATTTGTATTCATTTTTAACGTGAAGCAGTTTTTGCGTTTCGATGGAAGGGTGTGGTTGTCGGCACACTTTTATATGAGGCGACTATCTTAGTCCTCGAGAGTAAGGCCTCTTGTAGACACACGTTTTTTCGGCGTAATAATCTACGGTTAATTCGCCGTGTGTAGGCACGGTTGTCAGTGTTGTATGGGTCACTGCCGTGCACTGATCTTTGCCGTGCCATGTACATGCTAGCACGTTTTTTCACGGTAAGGTAAAGACGCTGACGGCTCAAAAAACGTGCCATGTACAAGAGGCCTAACGACGCATCTGTGATTTAGTATGAAGTTGCTTACACATGTCTATAGGCGGCAGTGACCACTTACCATCAGGTGGACTCATGCTCGTTTGCTACTTCTATCTCATAAAAAAAAAGATTATCCTGGTCTCGTTAAAAAACCATTTTGTATAAACACCGTGGATCCAGCGCAGTCAACGCTACTAACAACGATCTACGACTCCGTAGCACTGATAATTCATAATAAATTTTAGCTTTCCACAACAAAAAAAATCTATTAAATTCAAAATTCTATGTTACCGTACCTCCAGAGATCAGCGCATACTGAGAATTAAAAATCGTTAAAGCGTGCCGCCTTCTCTATGAATGGGACGATTCCAAAGTGTTAAAATATGTCGTAATCGAGCGACTGTCCGGTGTACGTTTATTAAAATTCTCAATGAAACAAACACAATGATCCATATATTTATTTATATTATCAAACACAATTTTCCAAGGACATTTAATAGTAGGTACATCCTTTAATATAGGTATTTAAGAAAAACAAAGTAATAACAAAATACAAAAATAGCAGTCTGTATTTCAAATTTTATTATTATGGATAATTCCAAACAATGATGAATATGCTGACTGAAATCTACGCTGACCACTCAAAGTACTCCAAATTGCTAAGAAAATACATTTCACTGTACATTTAGCCTCTACGTTATAATAATCTCAATGTAGCAACATGTGTTTAAAATTTCCATTTTTTGTGGGAAAAAAAATGACAGGTGCGAAAAATAAAACTACGGTTTTTATTTACAAGATATTATAATTACTCTAAATACATTAAAAATCATCATAACTTAAACAATATATTAAAACATTTTAATTTATATACTTGAGCATAACAATTATTGAAAATTACAACTACCTTTGTTAACCATATTTCCATTTAAATTTTTTGCTGTATTCTGGTCTGAAGAGTGTAATTAGGAAGACATGCATATCCGAGACGTTCCAACTTATTCCCAGGAATAGCAATACATCTGTGCTCTACATTATGCATCTCATAATCATAGCATGGATGGATTACAGATGCCCATGAGCGGTAGTGGTCGCTTACTCTAATTTGGACTGCATGCTTGTTTACCCGCGCTATATATTAAAATATAAAAATAAAACTAAAACTAAATAATGCATACTTTTTGCACATCACAGGTGAGATAGACAGTGAGACCTATTCCCGATTGTAACTAACTCTCAGCACATCTTTCATACTATCTTATACATTATGCACCCTTTCGGCCGCCCCAATCACACATTTTGTTGCTTTTTAACTCCTCTGAGGTGTCGCCACACAATTGTAGTACCTACATTACACAAACATGAATGATGTTACAATTTGGATATAAGCTTGTGAAGGCATTTCTGAAATTATCATTACTCGTTAATTGCTCAATATAGACAATATAACTACGCTGATAGCCAAAATAAACCCGTTGTTGATGGTTTATACGAGACGACCGTTGTAGACATCGGGAGCAAGCAATACATCTGTTAATTTTCCAGGTAGATTGGTGAACAACTTCAGATAGAATAGAGACTATTCTATCTGAAGTTGTTCACCAATGTCCATGGGCAGCAGTGACCACTTATATTATTATTATTATTATTACCACTTATTACCATCAAGTAAAATACATATTCATTTGACATTACAATTTCACCTAAAAAAACGGTCGATTTAGTCTTCAGGGAAAGCAACGCATCTGTGGTTGACCTCGTACAGGATTTAACAGTTGTTTAGCAGTAGTAATAAATAGTATTAAATTAAAAAAGGATGAAGGTGTATATTAGTACTTTGCTCAAAAAGTACAATGAAAAAGCGAACTAGCTGTAAGCAATAAAATACACCCCAATTATTTTTTAATTTAATACAATTTATTACTACTGCCGCACTATTGATACGCTTAAATCATTGCGTGCTTTGATCCACACCACATTGCATCTAGGGATTGCAATCCGGAAAACCGGATCCGGTAATCCGGCGGATCCGGTGATTGTATATTTTGACAAAGATTTCACATTACAAAAATAATTACCGTTAGAAATGGATACTTTTTTTACACTGTTTTAACCGTTCAATGGATGCCGCCGGATCCGGTCGGATCCGGCCGGATTGAAAATGAGGCCGGATTGCAATCCCTAATTGCATCATTTGTTACCTCATAATTATTTTCAATGTGGTATGCACCATAGCACGCAATGCACAGCCCTATATTACAATTGGGACAATACATCCACTGTCTTTCCTCTTTTTTTTTCACACTCCAACATCTAGAGCGCTTCCTACGCTTAAGTACCCCATTCTCATTTCTTTCTAATTCTTTAGGCATATGATTGGGGTACTGCGGAGGACGTGGTCTACTGTTGGAGGTAAAAGATAGGTCAAAGCTTTATCTCTGAAAACTTCCAGAGATAAAGCTCTGCCGGTGCCCGTTTTGTACAAAAAGTACGCATTTAAAAACATCATTTGAAAAATGTGGATACCCACTTTCTTATACCATCGAAATGATTTATGTTCGCAGGGGTAGTATGATAGCATTTGGACGTGCCGGGGTTGACCCTTTCATAAATTTATTATAGTGTACAATTATTTCGGGCTTTGACGCGGCACGACCAAACCTATTAACGGTCTCCACGGTATTGGGTGTATGTGCTGTGGAAATACTTCGAACGTCTCTTTTGTCTTTCCACTTCATAACACATACACCCTTACCATTTGTTCGATAAATGCTACTACCCCTGGTTAATTTTTTGCTGGTCACTACGGATGGATTTTTTTCTATTATTTTGTAAAGTACCAGTGAAGTACGTTTTATTATTTATCAATATTACACTACACTACACTGGTACTACACTGGTATAAAAGTTATCCATATAAACCGAGTGACCAGCATTTAATAATCGTTTAATAAAGTGAGGACGACTTTATTCACGTGGCCCGTACCACCAACTACAGTGTCAGCTGACCCTTTATACATGTGTACCTTATGTACTAGACCATTAGGGTCAACCATTTATCGTTCATTTTCAAGGTGGTAGAACCAGTGTAGTTCGACCGGGGAAGTACCACCGGCACACCTATTTCTAGCGTGAAGCATTTCTTGAGTTTCGATAGAAGGGTGTGGTTGCCGGCACACTTTCATATGAGGCGACCATCATAGTCCTCGGGAGTAGCAACGCATCTGTGATTGACTTCAGATGGAACCCATGTTCTGTATGAAGTTGATGACAGATGTACATGGGCGGCAGTGACCACTTACCATCAGGTGGACTGCATGCTCGTTTGCTACTTCAGTCAAATAAATAAAAAAAAAACAACACGTATAATTTTATGCCAAACTTATTTCTTTTATTTTTAATATACTGGCGAATCATAAGTCGTCCTCTAAAGAAAATCATTGATTCATCGATGGATAGTTTTTAATGGGGTATACAGTATTTTTCAATGTGTCATTAAAGTATTTAAATAAATGTTCCACTTTATTATACATTGTATTCCCATGTTATTGTATTGAAAATACATCATTATTAGTATCAACAATAATCGGTTTCTGCTCATGTATTGACATACATTGAATTTAACTAAATGGGATTTGGCCCAGTAGCTATTTATCCTACTGAGCCTTACGGTTCCCATAAAAAATAAGATACCAATAACATTAACATTAACAAAATACTCAACATTTATAAACTCCTTACAAGAAACTTAAAGACACGTCTATTGGAATGGATTGAAACTTTGAACTACAGTGACACTGAAGCTCTTTTAAGTCACATGAAATATAAAACAAATATAAAATCGAAAATTATCTCTTGAATGAAAGCTTACATTTACAGTAACTTGCACACAAACAAGGACAGCCACTCGACATGCATACACACACACATATATTCACACGCATGCACACACACACATACACACACACGCAAACACATACATACTCATACGCACGTACACGCGCGCACACACACACGCACACACACAAATACATATATACGTACATACAAGCACGCTCTCTCAAATTTCTTTTTTCGTTCATTGTTTATTTGTAAAATATTTCAAATTCAATGTTACGTGTAAAATAATAATAATAATAATAGTACTGTATGTAGTTAAATAAATACATATTATATGATAAGGAAGAGCGGGACTTCCTGCTATAGGCGTTTCGACAATGCTTAATAGGATGGTCCCAGCCACGGAATATAGTAAAAGTTCTCTGGTTTTTTTGGAAATGTAAAATTACTAAAGTGTTACACACGCATGTATATTATTCCAAAATAAATGAATTTGATAATTAAAAGAAAAGTGTACACCTCGACCAGAATTGTTTCTCTCAACTCGTCACCCTGCTTTGGGGTTTATGTACTCTTTCTATTATGGACTTCGCATGATCATCATGTTACATAAAACAGATAAAAAATTTGTATTAAAAAATATTTTAAAATACTCCAGGGGAGTCATACCGCCAGCATTTTCCATCTTAATTCCAGGGGTCACAATAAACGGGAACCTGGTTGGCGTTACGTCGTCTTCCGTCCATTCATCCCGGGAAAGGGTACCTATCATTTCCGACATAGTCAACCAACTGCGACGTTTCCTCGGAGTCAACAGATCTGTAAAGATTATGATTTGCTTACTCCATATATTCGTCTTTATAATCATACATTATTTTCAGCATTATCTTACTAATATGCACCCAAATTTGTTTTAAGATTGAAGATTTTAAGATTGAGTTGACAATATAATGAAATAGATAGATCCTTAGGCATTTTTAGGTAAATTATACAGGATAAATTTACACAAACAACAATAAGATCAGAAATACATACCTTTCTAAATGGTCGAGCTCAGAAAGCTCTGACTCGTGAAAGGTCACCTCCGAGGAAGTACTTCCAGTTCGGAGTCTCTCCAACCTAAAAGTTTCCGCCTCTTCTTCTCCAGACATAATTGCGCTCGATTTCGTCCATCTGAATTAAGTAAAAATAATGTAGTTTTACTTAAGACATACATCTTTAAAGTACAACAGCTTATACATAAATATTATATCTCAACTACCCACATTTGAAATTTTTAGAAAACAATTATTCGAATTAATAGTTATTCTAAGTATTAAAATAAAAGCTATTTCAACGACCTGCAACCACACCGTATACGTCAGGAATGTATGCTTCTTCTTTATATCTATCACAATCAATAGCCACTTACATTGATTACATCGGTTAAGTAAAGTAGGTGACCGTATGCTGCAAATGTATTGGAAATTTTGAATTTTATTTTTTGAATTTAGTTTTATATTTAGTAATACAGTACGAGCAACCTCACATGAAACAAGCTGAATAGAGTTAGCCGTACTCACTAAACTAATGCCGTCTATATTTATCATTGGTTGTCCATTCAATAAATGTTTCAGCTTTTCATTCGTGGAACACCTCTCCTGTGTCAATTCGTGCCCAATCCCTATATTCGTTTAAAATTTTTGTCAAATCCTAAAGCACTAATTTTCCAATGCTCTTCTTACGCTTTTTGCTATTTTTTTTTACAATCGTTGCTATGTTACTTTTTGTTAAAACTAATTGTTTCTGTATCTTATTTTCTTCATTTGTATGTTGCGCTAATTTCCTTAGTCTAATTTTTGCACGCTTCCTAAACTTTATTTTCACCTTAATTTTAACTCCGTACTTTAAGGTTGTCTAGAGGAAATTGCTGTTGAGCAATAAGGCCGCCTTTTGTATTTTAATATATTGTTATTGTTATTTTTCTCTTTTTTGGGTACAATAAAGTATATTATTATTATTATTATTAATATAAATTCACGTCACATGTTATACTATCCGTATCCGTATAAGTCACCATTTAATAACTCATTTCTTTTACTTTTCTTTCTATATTTATTTTTGCAAAAATATCAAAGTAATGTGTAAAAACGGTACTGACCTTTTTTCGCTTGAGGCCGGGACGTGACAACCGCACACCAGGAAGTAGCCATCATATTTTGGGGGCGAGATGGTGGTGGAAGGGCTCGCTAATTCTATATGTGTCGTGGCAAAATGTCAGCGTGTCGTGTCGTTTCTGAAATTATTAAAGTACAGTTGCACGTTACACAATTTTTATTCCACACATCAACACATTAACAAATATAAGGAGAAATGTACAGTCAAGGGAAAAATAATTCAGCGTACACGAAGTATATGTACGCATACGAGTGGCGCGGTTTAGCCGTGTAGCGATTTAATACCGACTGGTTTGGTGTTCTGTGAACGCGACTCACGCGCAGGCGGCCGATCGGGAAGGATCGACCGCGCTCGGACTCGTTCGGCCCCACCGTCCGCCATAACGCAACTATATATATGTGAATCCGTTTGTACCACTTTTACATACAAAAATATTTTTTCTTATTAATTTATTTTTTACTTTGACATTTTGTATTTCTATTATTATTTCATTATTTTATATACTAATTTTTTATTATACTTTTTTATTATAATTACTGTTTTATTATTTTTATTTTCTTTTCATTATAATATTATTAATGTTTTTGTTTTTACTTTTTTAACTGTTGTAAATTTAAATTAATTTAAAACATCCACTACAATATGTCCATCATGAAACGTATCGCATAGTTGCAGCAGTCAGAAGTTTCGTGGCCCTGGCGACGACACACGTAGCAGAAGTTGAATCTGATGTGGCGCCATCGAAGAAGCTATGCGCCTGTTACTCGTACGCCTACGCGTAAATAGATTGAATCCATTCCTCCCAAGTAAGGTCATAGTTATAGAGATCGTCGTATCACTCTTGTACTGCACCCTGTAGCCGTAATTGCATTAAAAAGAGCCGGTCTGTGTTGTTCCACTCATATACTTCACCGGGTTGAACAATTTCATAAAGCGTATTCGGATCCAAATTCTGGTATCCATCCATCCATCCATCAGCCTTTCAAAGTCCACTGCTGGACATAGGCCTCCCCTAATCTGCGCCACTTCGACCGGTCCTGAGCCATCTGAATCCAGCGGTTACCCGCCGTCTTCTTCAGGTTGTTGACGGCACCACCCTCGAAGTTGTTGACGAATATATTTACCTGGGGCAGGTGGTGCAGATGGGTAAGTCCAACTTCGAGAAAGAGGTCACTCGTAGAATCCAACTCGGCTGGACAGCGTTCGGGAAACTGCGCCATATCTTCTCATCCGATATACCTCAGAGCCTGAAGTCGAAGATGTTCGAGCAGTGTGTGTTGCCAGTGATGACATACGGCGCCGAGACGTGGTCCTTTACTGTGAGCCTCGTGGGTAAGCTCAAAGTCGCTCAGCGAGTTATGGAGGGAGCTACCGACATAGCTCTCAGAATTAGTAGGCTGAAGTGGCAATGGGCAGGCCACATCGTTCGTAGGACAGATAACCGATGGGGTAGAAGAGTCCTCGAATGGAGTCCAAAGTCGAATGGAGTCTCGGCAAAAGGAGTGCAGGCCGCCCCCCGACCTGGTGGACTGGTATAATCTCTGCGATAATAAGCGAAACTGGTTTCTTCTTGTACCCCTCTCGATTAGTTTCGTGAGCACCGTCGTCCGAAGAAGAGAAAAGAAATCACCAATTTTTCTCTGTACCCGATAATTTGTTCTCATGTTCGTCTGTAGCTGTGGGCTTTGGGTGTTTTCGTCTTCGCTGGCCCAAACCGTTAATATAAGGCCCAGACATCACAGAGGAATCCTAATCCCACTTCTGAAATGTTCCAGAAGTAGGAATTGATGGCCAAAGTAAACGACACATTATGTACAACACTGGTATATTTTCACGATTTTACACTTATACAATTTCAGAATACAATCGGACAGAGTAACATCTTAGACTTGTGAATTATTAGGATGATCCATATTACTGTTATACCCTCCTTTTTAAACTAAATATGGCAGGCGTTAAGAAAACCGTCACAGAGACAAAACATTACTATTAATCTATTACATTATATAAAAATTAAATATATGCATTTATAGTAATATTTATATAACAGTAGTGTCCCCAGGCAAGCTACTTCTCGGAGGATTCCGGTTGAAGTCGTTTCGAAATCCCGGAGTCCTCCTTTTCAGCGCCGAGGACGGCCACCGGGGGGGTTTTAGTGCGGTAAATATCCCACATAACCCTGCGTCGCTCCCACGGCGTCGGGTACCTTTTGAAGCAAGCTACTTGTTGGTCGGTAACACTATACAACATACAAACGAGGTGAGTTGAAACAGACTGTTTCAATTCACCTCAGGTACAAAAATCCGCCCTCATTACGGATAAGCTGAAATAATTTTATGACACGTGTAAGTATTGAACAATATTCACGACAGTTTAATTCCTGAATTAATAAGCTTTCGCATAGCATTTAACATTTAGAAATAATCCCTTAATTAATGTAAGTGTACGTGTAGATAAATATATGATGAGAACTTATTTTTGCAGTATTATTTCCCTCATTTTGATAGCGTCGTAAGCGGTCAATGTAAGGCATATTTGACTGCGTATGCGATGGGTGAGGATTTTTCGCTCATCGTATCAGGATAACCCACTGTGGGGTCTGATAGGGAATGTTAGCACGAGAATAAATTGCAGACTTGATTTTAACACACAGTATATTGCCGAATTAAACTTGTTACAATCACTGAATTAATCAAACTAAATTAAGTAGGCAAGTAATCGTAGCACTAAGAACGCGGGATGATTTTAGAGTCGTCTGCTTCGGCCGTCTGTCAACGATAGACTGAGGTGTCGGCCATTAAACTGGTACAACCCTAACTTCATCGAACGCCACTAGATGGCGCTGGCGTTCCGGTGTTTTTTTTTTTTTATATACTTTAACCTAACAATAAGGCAGACAGGCTACCTGATGGAAAGTAGTCACCGTCGCCTGTGGACATTCGCAACACCAGAGGAGTCGCCAATGCATCGCCGGCTTTGCAGGAGAGCTCTTTTCGCACCTTTCTTGAAGAACCCCATGTCATAGCGCTCCGTGAATACCTCAGAAGGAAGCTCATTCCACAACTTGCACGTCCGTGGCAAAAACGAGCGTGCAAACCGAACCGTGGAGGACCGCTCGGCCCTACTCAGAACGCCCAACTTTTTGGATGCCAACTTGGCTTTAACGTCCAAATGACTCCGAAACTGCACATCACACGAGATGTCAACGCCCAGGATCCCTATGCTTTTGTCAATGGTGAGAGAGGTCCCTTGGAACTTTGGCGCCATGACAAATGGGGCTTTTTTAGCGGTAAACGCGCAGACTTGTGTCTTCGTGGGGTTGAACTCAACTAGGTTAAGTCGACCCCATTCTGAGACCCGCTCCAGAGAGTGCTCGATTTCAGACACAAGTCGAATTCTGCTTTCCTGCACGAGTATCCGAGAGGTGTTTGCACGGCCCGTGTACAAGGCATCTCCCGTGCTGTCATTTGCATAGCAATGCATGTTACCGACTTGCTGCAACATATCATTGATATGCAGAATGAACAGCGTAGGGGAAAGAACGGAGCCTTGAGGAACACCAGCATTGATGGTCTTCATGTCTGAGCAGCACCCATCAACCACAACTTTAATATGCCGCTCAGACAGAAAACTGGCGATCCACGTACACAACCTCTCGGGAGGACTGTAAGATGGAAGCTTCGTGAGAAGAGCCCTGTGCCAAACCCGGTCGAAGGCCTTTGCAATATCCAGGCTAACCGCCAAAGCCTCCCCATTGCTCTCTATGGCTTGCGCCCATCGGTGCGTAAGGTACACCAGAAGATCACCAGCTGAACGGCCCTGGTGAAAACCATATTGGTGATCGCTGATCAGCTGGTGCTCCTCAAGGTACCTTAGGAGCTAGGAGTTGATTATTCGCTCCATCATCTTAGAGAGCAGGAAGGTTATTGCAATGGGCCTGTTATTGGCCGGGTCACTTCTATCACCCTTTTTAGGGATCGGATGAACGAGGGCCACTTTTCACGAAGACGGTACTTGTCCCGCCGCGTAGGAATGCGAGAATAAGCGCGTTAAGATGGGAGCCAACTCGGGAGCGCACGTCCTCAACACCACTGCGGGGATTTCGTCTGGCCCGCTCGACTTCTTGATATCGAGGGACAATAGAGCACGCCTGACAGCTTTCTGTGTGAACCGTATATTAGGCATTGTGCTATCACATCGCGGGATGGTAGGCGGTGTGGTCCCCCGATCGTCAAGTGTCGAGTTTGAGGCGAAAAGGGTACCAAGAAGATCGGCTTTCCCTTTTGCCGTATGAGCCAGAGAATCGTCTGGTTTCCGCAGTGGCGGAAGTGAGGAACGACAGAAATTACCCTCGACAGCCTTGGCAAGCGACCAGAAGGCTCGACTCCCTGAGGGGTAACCCATTAATCGCTCGCCAATTCTGCCGATGTGCTTTGACTTCGCCTTAGCCATTTGCTTCTTTGCTGTACGGGAGGCAGCGTTAAATGCGGTTCGGAGCTCGGGGCACTTCGGATCCTTGCACGCGTTCGCTGAAGCCCAGGCTTGATAAGCATCCTGCTTGAGGCTTAATGCCTTAGCGCCAGATGCATCAAACCAGGGCTGGTTCCGCCCGCCGACGGACACGACAGAGTTTGGAATGAAGCATTCCATACCCTGCCGTATCACGTCGGCGACAGACTCAGCACACGAGCTAGGATCACCCGAGACGAAACATAGCTGCCTCCAAGGGTACGAAGCCAGGAATTCCCGGAATCCGTCCCAGTCTGCTGACTTGTAGTGCCAAACTTGTCTCCTCCCGCTGGGACGTGTCCTCACGGGTTGAGACAAGGGCACAGTGGAACTTACCAAGCAATGGTCAGACGAACCAAGTGGAGCCTTGACCATTACTTGATAGTCTTCAGGGTGGGAGGTCAGCAGAAGATCCAGCAAAGAAGCAGTATGGGTCTCTACATCAGGTACCCTGGTGAAACCGGACACGACCTGAGAGAGTCCATAGGCCAAGGAGAAGTCATATGCAGTTCTTCCAGCAAAGTCAGTGATCCGGGAGCCGAGCCAATCAATATGATGGGCATTGAAGTCACCCAGAATCACTAACTCCGCCGAAGGACACTGCTGCAGCATTCTGTCGGTCGCCCACTGGATGTGCTCAAATAATCGAGTTGTTTCCACATCTCCGCTATAGGACCTATACAGGCACGCATAAACACGGGTCTGCCCTCCGATGTCTACGCGCACCCATAACAACGATAGGTCCTTGTCTTCAAGGCAGCTAAGACGGCGACAGCAGATATCTTCTCGAATATACACACACACCCCGTCTCGACGTCTAAATCCGTGCTCTAGTTTGTAGCCGGGGTACTCCAGATTCGATGTATCATCTGGAGTTGATATCTGCGTCTCCGTCAAAAAGAGTAAAGCCGGCTTTGCCGTCTCAAGATGGTGGTGGACGGCATTCAGATTGGAATGGACCCCTCTGATATTACACATGTCCACAATGAGAGTGGAGAGGGTCGCCGCTGTAATATCTTTACCTCTTTTGTGCTTGCCCATTGTATTTTTTGCGAAAAGATAGGGAACTGGAAAGGATTAGCGGTGCTCCGTCGACGCCCTCCGAGGTAAGGCGCAAGTCCAAGTACACAGCGCACAATACCGCCATTTCCGACATATTTATTGCTATGTTTCAATCTATTGCTTCAAAAGAAACACACGAAGATGTGTGATTGTCAGGATGGCCGTGTCGGAGGGGCAGGCCAGATCTTGTAAACAGATGACGTTACAATGGCCATACGTGCACCGACTGATATCGGACTATCGGCTATATATCGGCTGTTGCTCTATCGGGCTCCATTCAGGTAAGCAATTGAGCCCACGTCACCGTCTGGCGCCTGCGACCACACCCCGATCTACTTTACAGTCTTACTTTCCGAGGGCGCTAGATTATGCGCATGATTTGACCCACTCTTGCCGCCTGAAACCTCGGAAGCCCCCTTTAGTCGCATCTTAAAACAGGCAGGTAATACCGTAAACCTAATTTAATCTCGGAACTAGGGCGACGATTAGCCCTATGCTTAGGGTCAAAATAGGGCTACGGTATCTTGCTTCCTGTCGTAAGAGGCGACTAAAAGGGGCTTCCGGGAACGCGGGCGGTCAGAGTGGGAGCTCGAACAGTTCGGTCAGACGACTCTGGGAGGGACGGCGGTATGTGTAGTCGCATACCGCCATAAACATTAGATAGAGCGGTGTGCCCAGCCCCTCATCTTGGAGGAGCCCGATGGGGCAACGCGTTCAAAGAACTTCGATTGCAATCCTTTGGCGATCTTCTTTGTAACGAGAGGACTTTTATTGCAATAAATATCACACGTAACCCAGCATCGCTCCCACGGCGTCGGGTATCTTTAAAAGGTTTCCCGCTCGAGAACAGAAAAGGCCTATGTTTAGCAGTGGACCTTAAAAGAGTTAAAACCCAAAGGTTCTAACACCCTTAAAATAGCATAACCCATAACGTTAAATAATCACGCAGCGAATTGAGATGTTTCCTCTGAGAAGTCTGTTAAAAGCAGTACATTTAATATAAACAGGTTCATAAATCTTAAGTATGAGCTTAATTATTATGAAAAGCTTACCACACTATGAACTGACATACCATTTGTCAGTACCCACCGAGAGTTCCTAATAAATGGTTACTGCAATATTAATCAGAACTTGCATTGTGGGTTCGTAACTTACATTGCAGAATAAATTAATCAAAAGCCTTGGAGTTTGTTTCAAGTCATATTATGCGGAAAATTATTATGAAGCAGTTTCTTGTGTAACAATATTCTTATTGCCATAGTTAAAGCATTAAGGGAAATATTTTGGTATTGTACCTACACAAATTGACGATTATTTGCAACAGTAATTAAATATTGTATAAAATGTGCGGTCGGTAGCCCGCGGACCAAAAGCCTTCGCTTGCAGCCTGAAGGTCTTAAAAACTTAGTGTTCCGTGGACCCTGCAAAATCCATTTTTTTCATGAAATTTTCAAATTTCCTTAACTTTCTTTTCTAGACTACCTACTCCTGAATGCAGTCCGTCATTAACCTCAGGTAGTAGAGGCCCGTGTATAAAACAAAGTTGTTGGCCGGTGTTTTAAATAGTCAACAAATATTTTTACTTATTAATATTAAAACTTAAAATATACTTATGGTACCTATTACATGATTAGTTCTAGATTAGTTCTGGCATGGCATCTTTAAATGCCATTTTCAATTATGTAATTTTAGTAGTCAACAAGTAGGTATTACTGACAATTTGTCGACAGCTTTATTTTATAAAAAAACTACTTTACTTACTGGTAACGTACATTGTAGGTATTTCAAATGTAATCGGGGATTACTAAGCACTAGTCAAGAAAGCGAGTAACAAAGAGAATTCTGCCCTCAAGATCCTATTAAAATGAGGACTGAATCTGCACCTTTTTCGTGAAATCTTGAGTTGTACGTAGATTGGATTGTGCAACATAGGTCTTCAGTTAGTCTATTTCCTGAATAACTATTATTAAATGGTGTGAATATACGGGACATTCAGCACCTTAGGTAACAGGTGCAACAAGCTGCTTATCGCACTTGTGAATCGAGCTATTTTACAAATTGCCTCCTCTATTCACATCGAGAGCTCGCAATATCTACGACATCATAAATTCACACTAATAATGTCCTTTAAAGAACGTCTGGCAGCTGGATTTTTCATTTAGAAAACTTAGAAATTATTGTATTTTTAGGAACTACTTAAGATTCAGAAGAGAAAGAAGAAGAACAACCTAACATGCGTACAGTTTAAGATGAATTGTAATGTGCAAACCTTTAGGCTAAAAAATGTTGACCAACCAACCAACCAACCAACCAACCAACCAACCAACCAACCAACCAACCAACCAACCAACCAACCAACCAACCAACCAACCAACCAACCAACCAACCAACCAACCAACCAACCAACCAACCAACCAACCAACCAACCAAGGAGTGAATTTGATGTCATTTAAAGTAGTTATGATTTGTCCTTACGTTTGATATAAAGTATATCGTAGTCGTATCTATAAGCCTTTATAAGTCTGTACCCTTAGTACGAGCTATGACGTTTCTTCAAACCAATTATTGTTAAAATTTTCGGCCACCATTTTAATCTACGCATAAGTAAGTATGAGCGAAATTTTAACACGTTTTAAATCTTTATAACTGATTGAAGTAGCAAACGAGCTTGCAGTCCACCTGATGGTAAGTGGTCACTGCCGCCCAAGGACATCTGTAAGCAACTTCATTTAGAACATATGACTAACATGGTCGCCTCATGTAAAAGTGTGTCGGCAACCATATCTTTCCATCGAAACGAAAGAAATGCTTCACGCTAGAAATAGGTGTGGCGGTGGTACCTCCCGGTGGAACTAAATTTGTTCTACCACTTGGAAAAAATATTTTAAAGAAACGCAATCACCGCGTACGAAGGGACCGTCAATAATGGTCAATGCCATTAACCGCTCTAAACAGATTTGTTTTGTCATATACCTACAATGCGCTTTTTTGTGGGCCGTGGTTACTCTACTTACCAACATGGAAGGAACTTTTACAGGCGTGCATGTTTTCTAATACGTACATACGCAGTCAAACCCGCATGCGTGTTACATCCTAGTATTTCATAATCATATGACTACGCTGCACGCTGATCGCAAAGACACTCTAGCTTGGTATTTCATGTGTGCGGTTTGAACGCGCATGAGGTAGGTAATGAACATGAACACGAAAAGGGCTCTATGACCAGTACCGGCATGAGGGTAGGGCGCGGATGGAACACCGCCCAGGGCGCCGGACACGAAAGGGCGCCGCAGACGCAGGCGTTCCTTCTTATACCAACGTTTGTATTGCAAGCGGAAATCTCGCCCAGGGCGCTGGTAATGCTAAACCCAGCACTGTCTATGACAACTATGGCATGAAATTGATGCTATAAGGTTACGACAATTACATACAGTTAAACAAATGAATATTCAAATATTAAATGGCGTACAATATTAAACACACCTACAGTGTTTCTTCTGATAAATTACTTGCACGCGTCTACAAAATCCATTTTGAAATTAAATCATTTGTCTGCGCTACGGTATGAATTATTAGGTTACATTTCAAACACGTTGCAACATATTTATGTTTAAAGTTTCATGTCTAATATCAAAACAAATGAAATTTATTAAGCGTGTAAAAATAAAGATAACTTTTTAACCCTGCTTTTTTTCAGATGCTTAATGTTTTATATACACACACATAACCCTGCGTCGCTCCCACGGCGTCGCGTATCTTTTGAAGGTTTCCCCCTCGAGAAAAAAAGGTTATTTACCCGATTTTTTTTTTCTGAAACAAGTAAATTTACAATGTCAGAAAGAAATTATTTATAGTTATGATTTACATTTCATATTTGTTACAATACAATAGAATAGAAATAAGTAGGTAATCTAAATAATAGTAAAGTAGTTGCGTATTATACCTTGGAGAGGCCAAGGGGAAAATTTTGTCTAAAAATGCGTAGGCTACTGGTTGGATAAGTTTTTCACGACAAAAAAGGTAGCTAGCTCAGTGGAGCTAACGTAGTTTAGTGTTACACTTACATACTGCGTAGCGAATTGAAGACCAAAAATGGTCGCTAAATGCACCGCCCTCCACAACGTGCCGTCCGGGGGCACCTATTGTAACCCGGAGCTCCCGTATCATTGACACGGCGGTAGCTTCGCCCTTGGTTAATTAATTTATGGTTATTTATATTAAAAAAAAAAAGATATTGCTTTTAAGTATTGTACACAAGTATGTGTACAATACTTAAGTCACTATGTTATATTTTTGCACACCCTACCCTCTCTTGTATTTGTTGTATTTTTCCTTCCGACACTCTAAGGTTGTCTGGAAGAGATCTATTTTAGTCATAAAACCGCCTGTTGTACCTCTCTTACATTTAAGTCTTTGATTTTTAATACTTATATTTTTATATTTAGTGTACATTAAAGCTGTTTTGTATTGTATTGTATTTTATTGTACATAAAAGAAGCAAGCATGCAGATAGAGGAAAGCTAGTTTTACCCGCCTTTGCAATTGTAACTTTTTTTTAACGAATATTTGCATGTTTTTGTAATACCTGCCTACATATTTGTATTTTAATAAAACCAGGCTCTAGAATCCCACCACGATTCCACCAAGTTCGAAAGGTTTATTTAGGTTTTTTAAAAAACACGCTTTCTACACTCATAGCCCCACACTAGGATTTTCTCCTGTGTCGTGGGTACCATGGACACACAAGACGAATACACAAACACCCAGACCCAGAACAGGAATCTAAACTCATCATTCAGATACCTGTCTGGCCGGGAATCGAACCCGGGACCCATTGCGCTTCAGACCAGTATGATAACAATTTACAGACCAGTATGATTTTAACCTATTGTTGTTCAACACATCATCACATCACTTATGGCGGACTTGAAGATAGGAACCTAGTACAATTTTAGCTTTGTGCCTATGAATCTACGAATTCATAACATTCCACATATTACATTATTGTAGTCCTGCGACAGTCTGCGTATAAGTGCTTATTATTTATTACGTAGGTTTCATATTAAGGAAAATGAAATATGAATTTCTGTCATACAATTTACAAGCTAAAATACCAGCTCGTACCTACATATCTTGTAGTAAGAATATATTATAAATAAAGTGACATATGACTTGACCGTATAATGCAATATAATTTTACAGCTAAACTACTAAGGCAAGATTTTTTTGTTATGACATAATAAATTATACCTAATTATCATTTACGCTTGAAACCTTGGGGATAACTACTACAAGTTTTCTGGAAGGATTTTGTAATTTGTGTTACATCTCACACATTTACGAAATATTCTTAGGTATCTAAAGATGTGTGACGATTTTTATTTTGTCTCGGTCAGTTTGTTGAATTTCGTCCTAAATCATCCATTAGTTGTCATGTAATGGATTATTAACACCTGGATCCAGAAAGTTACTGGACCAAATATCGAAGCCTGAACTACCTGCGTGTTTCGACCATCTATATATATGGGACCGTTAGATTCTAACAGTATTTTAAACTACTGCATTTCTTTTTACATAGATGAAGAAAAAAAAGGTAGAGAACATGCACAACCGAAAGTTTAAAAAAGTGTCGATATTTTGGATAATCTTTATTAAAAAACAGTTATCATCTCACAACCAAACAGGATACTTGAAATAAATAGAGAATGTACGCGTCACGTACATGTTGACATCCTTCCGTACTTACAATTTATCGCTGTACAGTCAGTTCTTGAGGATCTCATTAATTCAAACTTTATGTACGAGTAGATTGCGAGATGGGAGAACGCGCGTGGTAATGATGACGAATGATTGACGGATTAAATCTTAACTGGCGATGTTACAGTTAATTTGTTTCGTGCTTAAATAATTGGGTTATGCTCATTGGAGTGTGAAACGTGTATTGTTTTATGTAAGACGAGCTCGATTGTAGAATTGGGCATTAAAAGGTCTTTGAATCCTGTAAAGAAACTTGAAGTGAATTCAAATTTCTGGTACAAATTATTTAGTTGATAGGGACATAATAAGGGGACATTTTTCACGGATGTTTTAGCCATTTTAGCTTGATATCTTGTTAATCAAGTGAAGCTAAGTCATGTCGCCATGTGAAAGTAGGTACCTACTATGCGCAAGGTATCTTTAAGTTACCACAATTTTTGGAAAATAAGATAAATTCACATGGCAAAGTGGAAACTCAATCATGATTACAAAACCAATAATAAATCTTAATTTACGTTGTAAAAATGCCTTGATGTAATACATCATTGTAGGTATTTAATTACTTACAAAAGCCCGTATTTGAACAGATAACACGAAGATAAACAAAATGCGGCTCAAACATTTCATTCGTGAATCCAAAGTGAATTAAATGACAGTGAATTAATCACTCAATTTCGATCATTCCGATCGTAGGCGAGCAAATATTGCGTTTCGACAAATCTGGCTGATTAATGTTGTGTGAAATTCGAGAGATTTTGCACCGAATATTGGTTGTTATTTCAGGTATGGTACCTGGTACAGGTACCTGTAACGTAGATATTGAGATCGTGACATGTTTTACTCCTTAACATTTTAATAAAGTTATTTATTAAAATATTTGACACATTGTTTTACTCGTTAATTTTCTTATAACCTATTTGTAAATAGCATGCCAGTGGATATTATATTTTTAGTATCAGCGATCTACGCTTTTTGCCATCTAAAAACTAGGTATATATCGAACTACTATATATATAACTAACTATGTATATATCGAAGGAGATTCCATCTGATACCGATCACTGACACACAGCCTCTCCTGAGAAGATCTCCTCATATGTAAGCAGGATGCTCATATTCCTACTGAAATAAATAAACTGCTTCACCCTAGAGACAGTGTGGTGATACCTCGTCGATTGAAATATACTGGTTCCTTTAAGATGTAAATATCAACTATGCATTTTTTTCTTAATATAAAAAACGATCAAATCATAGGTAGAATATTTAAAAAGAAGTAAAAACTTGTCCCCCATAAAAAGGTAAAGGTTAGGTAGGTGCTTATTATTAGAGATGAAACGGATAGTGGTTTGGCCGGACAACGGATACCGGATAGTTACCGAATATTCATTTCATCTCTACTTATTATGTTTTCTATAGTAGGTAATACGATACGTTTTTTTTTCTTGAAAGAAAATCTAAGAGTTCTTTAACTAAAGTAACAGTTCAATCACAAACGCTATTTCACATTCTCCACACTTAGACGGTACTCCTTATCTACAGTTTAAACAACTCGACAATGTTTGAAGTTCAGTTCCGTTGTTCCACTAATCGAACAGTTGTTTCTTGAATTGAAAGGAGGTTCCATTAGAAACATTTATTCTCTGCCACGAATTGATACTGTGGCAATAATGACGACCCGCGTGGAGGAGCGGCTACCACACTGGTCTACCCTCAGTGGGTCTGGGTTCGATTCCCGGTCAAAGAAGTAGGTAATATCTGGTCCAGGTGTTTGAGTATTCGTATTTGTATGTTCATGGCACCCACGACACTGGAGAAAATCCTAATGTGGAGCTGTGAATGTAGAAAGTGTTTATAAATACGAGCTTTACAAGGTGGTAGAACCAGTGTAGTTCGACCGGGGAGGTACCACCATGCAGTAAGGCAAGATACTGGAGCTAACTTTCATTACCATGTAAAAAAAAAACATGATTGTAATAATATTAAAAAAAAAAATTGAATATAAATAAGAAAAAAAGACAAACCCGCTGAGTTTCTTGCCGGATCTTCTCAGTTGAGATCGTATTCCGATCCGGTGGTAGTGTAAGAAAAAAAATGTAACTGACAATTTGTAAGTGCCCCCGTAGGCCTATACAAAACAAAAACATTTCCTTTCATTTCATTTCAAGTTCTTGCGTTTCGATGGGAGATTTTGTTAGTAGCCTTTGCGAATCTTACGACATTTAGATTCCAGCTTACGCGTCCATGGAAGAGGTTTATACAGATAATTTTACATCATGCAAAAATAATTACAGGTCCAAAATCAGTAAAAAGGTATTTTCAACTTAGAATTGAGACCGAAACCGCTAGTAACAGCTACTTAAAATACCTAATAAAATTAAACTGCGTATTACTTGGTGCTCGGTCTTTGAGTGGGGGTCGGAGGAAATCCTGGCTGCAAATATTTGAAGAGCCATCGAAGAGCATCGTTTCACAATTAACTTGGCACATTTTACAATTATTATTTTGGTGGCTGCCGACGCCAACTTCCTTATTAAATAAATTAAAATTTCTCACCTTTAAATTTAATAAGGTATTACGGCCTTTTGTGAAAATGTCTTAAATATCACCAAAAGTGTCTATAATCTACTAAAATTTTATTTCAATTGCTCTAAGAAAGACTTGCGCGGTAACTAATATTGTGATGTAATTGCATTGATGTAATTAATGTCTACGCATTTGAAGAATACATTAAAATAGTAAATTAAAAAAATGTTTATAAAATAATACTCACTACTTAAAAATAAAAATTGATATCTCGTTTGACTTGTACACAATGTATTTTTATTTTTTCTAGTCATGAAGCGCGTCACCGTACCCTGTAAATGTTTGTAGGTAAATATTTTAAGTTATAGAAACTTTAATGGATTCTTATGTCAATGAGCTAGTAAGAGGGAGAATTTAGGTTAAATAATATGTTAATTAAATTAAAAAAAATCCAATAAACAACATTTTTAATTGTTTATTGGATTTTTTTCAATTTGATTTTTATTTAATACATACATAAGTAATAAAAAATAATTTCTTATTATAAAGAGTTTATTTTCTTTGATTAATAAAATACCGATTTTAAACAGTTTCCTTAAGCACACCGAAATCGATTACTTTCATCAATATTTAAATTTAATATAAAATAATTTTATTTTAGATATCTCATGTCCTAGGCACGTGAATAAGCGAATATTTTGAGCAATGAATAAAAAAATATAACATTCTTATTAAGATATATCTCATCTTGTTACAGGCCGGCCCAATACTTATTCCTATTCTCCTTTTGTCATATAGCAGATTTAAGCGCCTAAAATAAAATATCTATCATTTGTACTATTCAAGATAATATTTAAGTACCTATTTAACATAAATCATTAGACCATAAAGGTTTTCAAACTGCTAACATCACGCAAGTCCGTTGTACAAAGTAAAATGTGTGCAGATTACCTCGTCCGTTATTTATTTGTGAAAGCAACCTTCTACTTTTAAAAGGTGCGGACTTTTAAACCGCGTTGAGTATACCTGCTATAGATTGGCGAATGTGTAGAAAGCCGGAAAGCATGCTAAAGCGCCAAAATAGTATTTGAGGAAAATGATGTTTTAAGTTTTTTTTACAGTAAAATAATCATGTCTTCTTTATTGTTGGTGGGATCATGTTGAGTTGTATGAACTCCCAACAACAAGATCCCACCAAAAATAAAGGTGACATAATTTTTTTCTGTAAAAAAACCTCAAACCTCACTTCCCACAAATGCTGTTTTGGCGGTTTAGCATTACTTCCTTTCCACTAAAGATATGTTATTAGACCAGTGGTGCCTCCGGAATTGAACCATAGTGGTCTGTAAAGCCTTCGTTCTTCATAAATTGTATTATTAGTATTTATTGAGACAGTAAAATTTAGGGAGGGACAACGTGCTTGAACAAGATATTATCTACACATTTTAAAGGAGGGTACGATTGTAGTGCTATAGCAATTTATCTAAAAAAATATTGGATGTATGTACATTATAAATATTATAAATCTTGACCGTAACCAGAAACGATCAAAAAGATTGCACTCAGTACTGCAATGCCATTTTTATTTTATATGTGTTCTATGGCACACGGTGGATGACTAAGGTCCATTGAAGTCCCTATATAGCTTAATAAAATCAATCGAAACTTCCCTTCACGCGTGAATTGGAAATCAAGTTTACTAATTGCGACGTGAATTCGTAATGGACAAAAGTTACCCTTTTCATCTCTTTTTCAGCAAGCGAAAGTTCTTGCAAGCAAAAAGTGTAGGTATATTACGTTATAATAATTATTATAATAATATCGTCAGTGAAAAGGAAATAATGCTAATGCGCCAAATAGCATTTATGGGAAATGAGCTCTGAAGTTCTTTTTACGAAAAAAAACAACTCACTTAATTTTTGGTGGGATCATGTTGAGTAGTATGAACTCCCAACAACAAGATCCTCCAAAAATAAAGGTGACATGGTTTTTTTCTGTAAGAAGAAACTTCATACCTCATTTCCCACATTATATCTTTAGTATATGAACTAAACTAGCACCTAGGCCGTTATCAAATCGTCCCTGTAGTTCCGGGATCAGAATAGGGCTACGGCATCCCCTGCCTGTCGTAAGAGGCGACTAAAAGGAGCTTCCGGGGGTGCAGGCGGCTAGAGTGGGAGCTTGAATCGTTCTGTCAGGCGATCCCGGGAAGGACGGCGGTAGATGTGGTCGCATACCGTCTTAAAGACTAGACGGAGCGGTGGGCTCTGCCGCCCATCTGGGAAGAGCCCGATGGGGAAACGCACTCAGAGGATGCCGGTTGCGGTCGTTCCGAGTACCCGGAGTCCTCTTTATAGCGCCGAGGACGGGCACCGGGGGGGTTTTAGTGCGGTAAAAATCCCACATAACCCTGCGTCGCTCCCACGGCGTCGGGTACCTTTTGAAGGTTTCCCCCTCGAGAACAAAACAAAAAGGCCAGTATCAGATGTTCCAATTTATGGTCATGACATTTGCCTTGATTGCCATTGAGCTTGGGAAGTTCAGCTTAAACCGGAGCCACACTGGACATCTTATTTGAAGCATCCAAAAATAAGTTTCTTAACTTCTTGGAGCCCTACACGAATTTAATTAACACTTTGTTTAATTGCGAATAAAAGTGATGTAGGAATGATTAACTATCGTGTTAGTCAGCAGCATGTTTCCACAGGAAAATGGTCCACACTGTCCCCCATTATGATTAAATACTCAGCTACACAAAAGCGTTTTTCAACCGAATAATTACACTGGAAAGGTTTAAAATTACGTTGTGCTTTTAATTAAATTGTGCAACAAACAATTAAATTTAATTTTTAAAACGCATTAATTTGTCATGTCACAATTTATGGGCTTGCAATCTGTTACCGTGTTAATTATGAGCAAACAAGGCGTGATTAGGGTGATTCGACTGAGTTTTATATGTTCGACAAACAATGCTGTTGTATTTGGACAAATGTTTGTTATGCGGCATAAACTTTTTGCTATTAATTGCGATTTTAGTAAAAATGTGTTATTAAGTGTAAATGGTCTATTTTTTCATATCCGGTATTAATATCTTACTTGTTTAATATTTCTGTATTTCATTTTGTTATGTGAAAAATAAAAGCTTTTTCTGTACTAAACTAAAAGCTTTAAATATGAAGGCAAATATAACGAAGAATCCTACATTCCTCGAATCTTTTACAATGTTTTAAAAGTAGGTAGAATTAAATTGTTGAAATAAACCGTCCTTGAAATTTACAATAAGCTCTACTAGTACCTAATATCTCTCCAAAATCTTCTTGTAATTTAAAGTAGCATTAACACTAGAAGATGAATAGACGAATATTACCTATAGATGTAAGTACCTATCTTAAAATTATAAAAATCCAATTCCTATGTTTTTTATATTAATAGCTATAAGATGAAAGTTATCTTTGGAATTTAAAAAAAAAAACACTTCCTTTGTTTTTTACGTTAATAACTGCCTGTCAATACATTTATGTTTGAAGTGAGTATATCCCAGCAATCTCGAATCCCAAGGCAATCAGATCAGACGCAGATCAAACGCATCGTAAATATGCTATCTTTCGACGAAAAGCAATATGAACATACAACTTTACACGTGTTGCCATATACTGTCTTACTAATAGTACGAAGAGATCGCTGCCTAGCAATAAGACCGCCCATTGCATACTACAGATCTACTTTGTATGTTATTGTTATTTTTGTATGTGTTTATAGTGTGCAATAAAGAGTATTCTATTCTATTTTACGAATTTTGTATGCCTACAAATATATATTTTATGTAATTATATAAAACGATCTCACTTTCTGGAAGTTTAAGTGTATTTATAAGATGAAGTTGAAAATACATTTTTTTTATTACACATATTAATTTCATTTTTTGTTTAATTGTAAGCGCCAATCTCGAGATCAACCGACGGGATGGACCTTTTTCAAAAATGTAAGATTTTAATTTGGTTTCGAAATAGGTATCTAAGTTATCCTAACTTGCACTAGTCTCATGAAAAGTTGAGACAAGCTTTTTTAGGTAGTTAAAAACAAAAAAAAAACATTTTTCTACTTTTTTTTTAGTTAAGTATTAATGTAATATTACAAAGTTGCTAAGAAAATGCTCCAAAATTATTTTAGTTTGTGTTATTTTATTTAGTATTTTGTGTTATTGTAATACAGCCAGAGTCACAGGAAGCGTGTAGTGAGTTTTATTTACAATTCAATACGATTGGCGTCAAAGACTGTTACGCGTGTTTTACTTCAATGAATCCCGTGGAATTCAAGTATACCTAGGGTGGAATCTGAGTAAAGGGTTTGCGACAATCGGATTTTTCCCTTATAATCAGGCACAAAGGGCATGTCAAGTCGACCCCTCATAAAAACGACAGATTGGAGCCCCAAATCTATGTTCAGGACATTTTTCTTATTGTGTTCCCGACTCTTTTGTATCTTTGTAGACGTTGTCTTAGCTTCTAAAGATGTCAACCAAGTAGGGCAATAAAACTATCACCTTCAGAGGCTTTCTATTTTTGTGTAGATTTTCTTTTTAAAATGCTATAGTCAGGATATAAAGATCTTTTTTTTTACCTGATTGAAGTAGCAAACGAGCATGCAGTCCACCTGATGGTAAAAGGTCACTGCCGCCCATGGACATCTTCATACAGAACATGGGTTCCATCAACTTCATACAGAACATGGGTTCCATCTGAAGTCAATGACAGATGCGTTGCTACTCCCCACTATGATGGTCGCCTCATGTGAAAGTGTGCCGGTAACCACACCCTTCCATCGAAACGCAAGAACTTCACTCTAGAAATAGTTGTGGCGGTGATATTTACTACACTGGTTCTACCACCAACCACCACCGCCACCTCTTTGGTCTCCGGAAGCTCCAACAAGTCTGGTCGACATATCCGACATGATTTTTTTCATGTCAGATGCCCATCGTCTCTATTGCAACCAATAGCAAAATCAAAAAATTCAAATAATTATCTAATAAATTACTGTATTTGCGGCGCTTCAAAATCTGGGCATGGTCGGCTGCAGCCCCAGCGCTCACAGAGTTGTTGGTTATGTGAGATGAGGCAAACGTATCGACGCAAGTTGCGTCCCATTCCGGGGGTCGACCGAGACTCCATGGTACTAAAGTGACCGCATCGGGAATCCTGCCATCGTCCCTAAACATACCCGCAGGTATAGAGACGGTAGCAAGGGCCCGACGAATCAAATTGTTCAGAGTCTCGTGACGATAAAATTACAAAATTATTAAATTGTTACATATTATCTGCTACAGATGTCCATAATCGTAAGTGACTATTGAATCTATTCCTGAGTACATTTTTTGATGGATGCTGAGACACCCAGAGCCGTGTGTGTTATTATTTGTAATCTTATATGTATATCTGTATTCAGTGTATCTTGAAAAAATATTCATTTAATAAAGTGTGTGTTTGTTGTAGTGTTAGTATTCATTAATGCATAACATTTGTGAATATTAATGGCTACTTACTGATTTTACAGTTCTCACACATTACCTGCCAGTTTGAGGCTTAAGCTCGTCTGTTATTGAAAGCTTTTACAAATTTCTAATCCGGGCAACAAAATTTCCAGAACCACGAACGTACCAATCTGCCAAAGTACATAAGTAGGTTCCTAAAAACTAGACACTAACTAGTAAATCGAAAGATAGATAAAGTTTATTTAAGGTACAAAGGGCATGGTCAATTTTTGTACGGACGTTTGCATAGTTATTGAATTTATTGTACACGCATAATTGTCGGTGTTTTAGATTTATTGTACCTGACAAGAAAAAATATAATTATTTTATTTTATTTACAACCTAATTATTTTAAAATAAAAATATTACAGTTTATGTAAATATTACAGTTAAATGTAAATTGTTCCATTTGTTCCATTTGTACATCGTCAAAAACTACTTTGTTAAATTTGTTGTCGAATCGATTTGTGTATTTTTAATTTGTTAATTTGTTTATTTATTTACTTACAGTTTTGAAGTTTGTAAATTACAAATAGGTTTTTTTATCTGACTGAAGGTGTAAACGAGCATGCAGTCCACCTGATGGTAAGTAGTCACTGCCGCCCATGACAATCTGTAATCAACTACATAGAGAACCTGGGTTCCATCTGATCACAGTCAATCACAGATGCGTTGCTACTCCCGAGGACTATGATGGTCGCCTCATGTGTGCCAGCAACCACACCCTTCTATCGAAACGAAAGAAATCCTTCACGCTAGAAATAGGAAATAGGAATAGCTTGTGAGGGTGGCTGTTTATATTTTTTCACGGAAAACCGATTGGCAAACTGGTAGTTTATTATCTGAACGACTTTCATTACGTACAAAGTTAGTTTTTCACAATTTCCGGATGATTATCCCAAAACTTATTCTTTAGACGTACTAAAACATACCGCAGTCAATGTAATAAGAATCTACTGAAACTAGGGATCGATACGATATCCTCTGGATTTGAATAATGTTATTAGGGCACTATTTCAATTGATAACAGAAACGGGTTAGGGACCCGTTTGTATGTTATTGCTAGCGGAGTTAATCTTTTTCCTGGTTCGATCTATGAATAAAGTCACTTTGATGATGCTAATATTTTTGTAAGAGGTCGTTCACATATTCCCAGCATGCCTTTCTACGAATTGATGTGACAATGGGTTACATACGGAATGTATTTGAAATAAAAACCTCTTTAGCGGCGTTGTGCACTTTCTGTGATGGGTAAAAAATGTTAAACGCGCCAGGACACGTGACCTGATCAAAAATTCAAAGACATTATGCTATTGTTTCTAATATTTTTGATGATGTATTTGTAGATAATGATGCATGATCAAAAATATCGGAAACATATTATTATATTATATATTTATGATTTTACTGAGAGATAAACTTTTTAATGTAAAAGAATTGTATACGATCTGAAGTGTTATATTTGTAATACTTATAATACAAACTGTGATGTTTGTGTACGATAGTGCGTAGTAGTAAGCAATAAATAAATAGTTTATTTAATCACAGTTCTAAGGTACGATGTCTATGTATATGTTAAGAAAAGAGTATTATTACACTTTAGCACCAATAAAATAGAAAATATATAGACATAACGATGACTTTCATCTCTTAATTGCACTTTTGAGCAATATTTTTCAAACTTAAGTCTGTAATTTTTTTCAGACTTAGTTTCGAATTTAATAATTGAAACATAGTTTTATGCAACGATGTAGGTATATGTAAAAGTAGATAATGATGTATAATGATGTATCAATGGCATAATAATTAGACTTTATTCAGGCAGGCATAGTTTTATGGAACGAAATCTACGTATAACTCGTTAGCGGATGTATATACAATATCTATGTATGTAAGTATATGTTACGATCAGAGTTGCTAATTACATATTGGTGCCAACCCTTTATTGTCCTACTACTGGTCACGGGTCTTCTCTCAGAATGAGAGGGTTTTAGGCCATAGTCCACCGCGCTGGCCAAGTGCGAATTGGTGGACTTCACACACCTCCGATAACTATTTTTTTAAAGAACTCTCGGGTGTGTAGGTTTCCTCACGATGTATTCCTTCACCGAAAAGCAGTGATTGTGCAATTTATAATACGCACATAATTTAGAGCTGTCAAACTCTTACAAAAATAATATAATACTTTGTAAAACTTAAAATGAAAATGATAACATTGCAGTAAATATTTAGCATAATGCAGTAAAACAATTTGCTCATAAAGAACAATAATTAAAGCTAGGAAGACGACTAAGTATGTATGGACGATAATACCTTGAGTATAAATAAGATGAGAAATCATATGTGCTTGCCCCAGGCACGCACCACTGAACCTCGGACCTCCTGATCGAGAGGGCAAGTTTCAACCATTAGGCTATCGCTGCTCGTTATACATTTGCCGATCTTATTACACATTATGATCAGCAAATGTATAACGATGTATATATTAAAATAAGAGTATTACATATTAGGATCAGTAAATAAGAACATATATGGAAATAACGATGGCTTTTATCTAATAATTCCACTTCTGAGCAATTGCTATCCACTGTATATATTAAAATAAGAGTATTACATATTAGGATCAGTAAATAAGAACATATATGGAAATAACGATGGCTTTTATCTAATAATTCCACTTCTGAGCAATTGCTATCCACACAGTCATGTTTTGCAAAATATATTTTACTATACGGAAATCGTTTTACTCCTAATGTAACGCCCAAAAACCTATTTAAATTGTATCACTTTTTGCTTGCAACCTGTTTTAGGATAAACGTACACTTAGTGTGCTAATGCGAAAGTTTGTTTGTGATGACGGATGTTTGTTGATCTAGATGAAATTTGGTATTGGGATAGATAAAATTGTAGAGGAACAGTTATTGTCTGAGAAAAATGTGCGTTATTTTACAGAGCAACGGCACTACGTAATTGTTTTTTGATTTTTTTATATTTTTTTTTGATTAGAGAACGTAGAGGTAATTTTTACTCTTAAAAAATCAGAGTTTCTAAACGAAAACGTAATAATTGTTAATTAATGAATATGCTTATATGAGTTTTTATCAGTCTTCTAAAAAAAATATTTATGTTGAAATTGTTGAATGTATAAAATATAAGTTAGATGTATTTTTTATGCTAACCTAACGATAAGGCAGACTGACTATGATGGAAAGAAGTCACCGTTGCCTATGGATATTTGCAGCATCAGCGCCAATCCATCGCCAGCTTTAAAGAAGACTCGATTCGCATTTTCTTTTGAAGAGCTCCATGCCATAATCCTCCGGGACTCTTACAGGAGGTAGCTCATTCCACATCTTACATGTCCATGGCAAAAAAAAACGTGCAAACTAATGTATAACCGTTTGATATATAAAGCAGCTAGTTTGCTTAGTTCCCGTATCATTAAGACTTATGAGCAGCAGTAATGATGGATTTTGGTTTTCCGAGGTCAATAACTAAGTATGATTAGACTAAGGGTTGAAACTTGCCCTCTCGTTCGTGAGGTCCGAGGTTCAAACCCAGGCACGCAACACTAATTTATGTACATATTAGAAATAAATTATCAATGCTTTTCGGGGAAGGAAAACATCTCGAGGAAACCTACACACCCGAGAATTCTTTAAAAAAAAAGTTTTTGGAGGTGTGTGAAGTCCACCAATTCGCACTTGGCCAGCGCGGTGGACTATGGTCTGAACTCTCTAAGACCCGTGCCCAGCAATGGGACAGTAATGGGTTAACGAGACGAGAGACAAGTATTCGTAATTAAATATATTTCTTTACACCTATATTTGTCATGCTGACTTTATGTTGCGTAGATTGCAAACAATTTCCACTGTAATTGGAAGTACAGTTGTGATTTTCATTATAAAACATAAATATTGCACGTGTGCGCTCCACCTAACGATTGGTCGAAACGATTTGTAATACTACAAAACTTTGGTTTTAATCAGCAAACAATTTGCGCGCTCATGCGAGCCTCCCCGCGTAAATCTAACATGGAAGAGGGTCGTTTTATCTTCGGACGTCACCCTTATAATGGTTATACGAAATAGCCTAACTAGTATTTTAATATAAATTCGTATTAAAACGTTTTTGTGGTCGAAGCTATGTTCAAGCTTAGTGTATTTCTGTAACTATTAGGTAGGTACATACACAATTATATTAAAGTAAGCGATAAATGAGATTTTTGTTATGTTATTGTACAAAAAACGCCATATTCTGTTCACCTGAAAAAAATTAATGAAGTGAAGAGTTTTTAGAAAAACTTCCACCAGATATCTGCGAGAGGGCTATGCTATGGATGCCAAATTCACCAATAGATTTGTTTTATTTTCAAGGAGCTCAATAGATTATTTTTCCCCTGCGCATTCCTGAAAAAGGGCCTTTGTAGACAGACAGACAGACGGACCTAAAAATGGAAGCGCATTACTATACAGGGTGTAATCGTTAAGTGTGCACAGGCGATTATTCCGTAACTATTACAGATATCAAAAAACTTTAAACTGATATCAAAAGGACTTTACCTAATGAGTAAAATGACATTAATATCTTTTTAAAAATATAGCGAGAAATATCCAAAAACTTTACACTAAACTAAACTATGAGATAGTAGAAAGTAGAGTAATAGAAATAGCACATTGTAAATTAAAAAATGTGTTATTTTCCATTTTTCGTTAATAATCATGATTGTTGCATTAGTGACTGAATAATGGCGTATTCTAATACAAAAAGAGGGACATGTTAAAAATGTACTACTTCTACTACTCTTCTTTCTACTTTCTCATACTAAATGTATGGGAGTGTTTAAGGTAAAGTTTTTGGATGTTTCTCGTTCTATTTTTAAATAGTTATTATTGTCATTTTACTCATTAAGTAAAGTACTTTCAAGGTGGTAGAACCAGTGTAATTCGACCGGGGAAGTATCACCGCCACACTTATTTCTAGCCTGAAGCATTTCTTGCGTTTCGATAGAAGGGTGTGGTTGCCGGCACACTTTCACATGAGGCGACCATCATAGTCCTCGGGAGCAGCAACGCATCTGTGATTGACTTCAGATGGAACCCATGTTCTGTATGTAGTTGATTACAGATGTCCATGGGCGGCAGTGACCACTTACCATCAGGTGGATGCTCGTTTGCTACTTCAGTCAGATAAAACAAAAAAAAAGAACTTTCGATATCAGTTTAAAGTTTTTTGATATCTGTAATAGTTAAGGAATAATCGCCTGTGCACACTTAACGATTACACGCTGTATATAAATATGTCTGTTAAATAAATAAAGAGCATAAAAGAAAAGTTTGAAATGTAACTGCCGGCTATAATTGAAGTTACTCCACTTTATTCCTCGTAACTGAATATAAAGCGCTACATTTTAAAGTATAGAAACAGATATCTCGGAAAGTTCAGTCCTTAGGTATATTTTTCCTTTTTTATCGCTTCTGCATAATATTTTCGAGAGGAAAACTATGCGGCGACCGAAACTCTCTTCCAAAATTTGATCTGCGTACCATACTTTTCGTATTTAAAAAGTTTGGCAACTGTGCCGAGCGACTTTTTTATAAATGGATAAATCTTGAATTAATTAACAAAGAGTCTTTCCTCTTCATTATTTGTAGGCTTATTTCGTAAATATTCAATTATTCAGAAAGTTTAGTAACTTAGAATAAGGAAGGAATTCTTTTGTGACGTCTTTTATATGTAGTTTTCTGGTCATTATTTCTTTTTCGAAGATACAAGGATTCTATTTGAACAGAAGCTAAAATAGAAGTAGTGTGCCATCTATTTGATGGTAAGTAGCAACTGCCGCCCATAGATATATGTATTGTACACCATGAACACAAAACAAATGTGTGTTTGGTATCACAAGGCCACGAAATTTCGTACAAAATTATAGCGAATATTTTTAAAGTAAATATCTGTATCCCTAGTTAAAACTGGTATAAGTCTGATTTTAATCAAATTGACTTTTATGCCAAATTTGTAAGAAAAACGGAGTGTGATCCTTAAATGAGATCTCGTTTTCTAATTTTCCTTTTCTTCTTTTATTCTAAATTATCGTTTCCACTGTAGACATAGATATGTCGCGGCCGAGCGGCGAAAATCTCGTATGCATTGCTAATTCTGTAGACTAATTGTAAGTAGAAATGTTTCTCATGTACTTTGCCACGTCCTTACAACCAAAAAACAAACGTGCGCTTATTGGGTTAAAATAGGTGTGATGATGATACGTTTTAAATCCATTACAAAAAGTCCATTCATTTGACGACCCGCGTGGCGGAGCGGTTACCATACCGGTGTGACGCGCAATGCGTCCCGGGTCCCGGGTCAGCTTCCCGGCCAGACAGGTATCTGAATGATGAGTTTAGATTCGTGTTCTGGGTCTGGGTATTTGTGTATTCGTCTTGTGTATGTTCATGGTACCCACGACACAGGAGAAATTCCTACTGTGGGGCTATGAGTGTAGAAAGCGTGTTTATTCATATAAATAAAAAAATACACTTTCAAGCACTATTACTTCCGAAAACCTGTATACAAATTCGTTTACTCTCGTATATTTCGTTTACGTTTACACGCAAAGTCAAGCGAACGCCTTTAGGATAAACATTAGGTCTGTTTGTAAACTACGTCTTTAGTTCACTCGTGAATATTCAAATAAGTCAGTGTGCCGTGTTTATTTCGACTTTCCTTAGCTGTTTCCTTATGATATGAATGTTTGTAGATAATACTTTTTCGAAATCAAGAAAAACATAACCATAAAATGAAGGCACAATATCCGCATTTTAGCACAATTTTAAGTTTGTAACTGGCGCTTTTTGTATAATAATGTACTAATTATACTATTTCTAATCTCTAAAATAATTTTAAAGTAGTGCCCTCCTCGACAATAAACATAAAATGCATATTACAATCGGTAAAAATCACACATAGTGTAGCTAATGTACATGTACATAATGTAGCTAATATAAATTAATTTCATTATTTGGAAGTTTTGGTCCGTGCTAAAAGCGCGTTTTCATAGATTTCTATTAAATATTTTTATTTTTAGCAATTAACAGAAGCAATACACATATTTGCAGTAACATGGGAAAATATACCCATTCATTATTTATTTGCTCCGACTACAGTAGTTTGTTACACGAGCGGTGACAATTTGTGATAGCTTGGGTGTTAAAATTCCCAACACGGATCGTATATTTTCTTAGTTATGACCATATCTTAACCAGTAACCAACCTTAACCAGTAGTATCCCACTGTTCGACATGGATCCCCTCATTTCATTCTTCATTTTAATCATTAGTAGGTATCACTATGATGAACATACATAGATATAAAAAATAAAAGTATCAAAACTATGGCCTGAGCCTTTTTTACCCTGAAAAGAAATTTAGGATAAACAAAGAGACAAAAATGGGTTAATGATGATCCTCAGCTGTGATCACCGCAGGTTTTTGTAGTCGAAGTCATGTATATATCTGTTTAGGATAAAGAAAGAGACAAAAATGCAGATTTTTTGTAATCGAAGTCATATGTAGAACAAGCACTCTTATTAAGCAGAACTTACAGTTAGGACTAACACTTCGTATAAACTGGTCAACATCAGTACCCTTCAACTGTCAGACTCGTTGCAACCATGCCACCACTTGCTACTGACACCTGTCATTTTGCACGTTCCCGTCTAGTACCTACGTAACGAACATGTAGAAGGATTTGGGCCACAAAATTAAATCGTGTTAATAATTAAAACATTCACTCAAATATATCTTAAATCAAAAATCAAGCGTAATGTCTTGATTACAAGAATGCATATGCATATGCAATGCAAAAAATATTAGCATTGCGTAATCCTCCTCTACATCAACTATAACCGTGCGTAATTTCATAATCCTCCGTCTGCGGCAATTATCTTAAAAACGGATCACAAGTTTTTGCTTCACATATTAATATATAGATTCTGTGTTCGAGGCACGCGCCAAATCTAAAATAAAAATACGTCCTTATTCGAATGACTTACGCACACTGCGATGGGTAGGGTCGGCATGTACCTGTGGATTTTATTATTGTACCGTCAGCAACTCATGACTAGATACCAGGGTCAAGATTTACGAGCATCTTGTCTAGAATTTTTATAAAGTACGAGTAGTTACCTTGCACCTACGAATATTGGAAAGATTGGAAAATTTTACGAAAGACATTCTTCATTTTATTTTAAAATAAAATGCATTTAATATTAAAAACAAATATGAATTATAACGTAATGTTTTGATTAAAAGATTTTTTCAAGAAAATAAATATGTAATTTGTTATAAAAGTATATTTTTTGATTAAATTTCATATCAATTATGCCTTTTTCTTAAAGTTACGGCCTTTCCTGTAGAACTTTCCATATTTGCATAATTTTTAAATAGAAAATACCTTCTCGAATGCTCATCATTTTATTTCATCTCACCTCATTAACATGCTAATGAGCAAAGTTTAGGAGTTGAAAGGTTTTCCGTTCACACTCCTAGTTAGTGTTTATGATACATAATTAGCACTATTAATAGACTTGCCATAAATTTGGCCATACCGCCTACTGTAGAATTGATGTTCATATAGTTAACACGGATTTTCAGAACCCCATCTATTCTACAGAAGAAGTATTGATAGCTCGTGTTTGAAATGAAGTATAATTGCTATAACGATAAAATTGTGTACACCTAGTGAAAACGGGTATAAGTCTTATTTTTACCAAAATGACCATTACCAAAAAAAAAGGATATCTATTGATCGGTCTCGGTTTTTGAAAATTTTCCTAAAATATGATCTTTTTTTTTCTTTTGTTGTTTTCGAGGGAGAAACCTTCAAAAGGTACCCGACGCCATGGGAGCGACGCAGGGTTATGTGGGATTTTTACCGCACTAAAACCCCTCCGGTGGCCGTCCTCGGCGCTGAAAAGGAGGACTCCGGGATCTCGAAACGACTTCAACCGGAATCCTCCGAGCGCGTTGCCCCATCGGGCTCCTCCCAGATGGGCGGCTGGGCCCACCGCTCCGTCTAGTCTTTACGACGGTATGCGACCACACATACCGCCGTCCTTCCCGGGATTGCCTGACCGAATGGTTCGTGCTCCCTCTCTAGCCGTCTGCAACCCCGGAAGCCCCTTTTATTCGCCTCTTACACGTAGGAAATACCGTAGCCCTATTTTAATCTCGGAACTACAGGGACGAAAATAAAACATAGGTCTTATTTTCGTCCCTGTAGTTCCGTTCCGAAGGATTTTCCTGTTAAATATCTATTTTCACTATGGGCACGGAACTACCGTAAGGAGATTAGGAGATTAATTGAATGTTTTTGCAACTCAACGGACACAATATATCTGATTACTACCCCTTGTGAATATCATTAACCGGCCCTCAATGGAATAGGAGCTTCTTTCGTACCATTCAAAATAAAGACGTTTCATTTAGCCAGAGACTTTTAATGAATACATTGAGCATTTACCGATATCTTTATTATACTCTAAAATACAGGTGTCGTAAACTACAGAACTTTCCAGTTCGTAGTTAAGATTAGCAGTATGTTAGCAGTTTGATGACCCGCGTGGCGGAGCGGTTACTATACCAGTCTGACGCGCAATGGGTCCCGGATTGGATTCCCGGCCAGACAGGTATCTGAATGATGAGTTTAGATTCATGTTTTGGGTTTGTGTTTGTGTATTCGTCTTGTGTGTGTCCATGGCACCCACGACACAGGAGTGTAAAAAGCGTAAGCGTAGCGTAGTACAATCTCTAGTCTCTCGGTCGCCGCGAAGTTTTGTAGATTTCAAGTCGAAATAAAGGTACCAATGAATATTTTAACACGCACTTTGTGGATATGAAAGAAAGAAAAATTTATGCGCATGCATTGTCTATCTAAGTGAGATGTTTTGCATGACGCGAGACGCTCCTGAAAGAAATATAAGGTTCTGGTGGGGATATTAATATTTAAGCTCTTTTATTAAGTTGATTGAAATGAATGAATTGGCCAAGCTTTACTTGCATGCAATGTAGAGTTCTACAATCTACTTGTATTATGGGATGCCATATTAATAAAAAATAAGTAACGACAAATTCTTGTAATTCGATAAAATGGGAGTGCAATATAAAAAAGTATAAAAAATAATTATGTTAAGACTAACTCATATAATGAAGCAAAACTAGACATGGCAAGAACCAAATGGAATTAGACGGTTGTTACGACCCGCGTGGCGGAGCGGTTACCCTACCGGTCTGACGCAATGGGACCCTGGTTCGATTCCCGGCCAGACAGGTATCTGAATGATGAGTTTAGATTCATGTTCTGGGTCTGGCTTTTTGTGTATTCGTCTTGTGTGTGTGTGTGTGTGTGTGTGGCTATGAGTGTAGAAAGCGTGTTTTTTTCACATTTCCTGCCTCATTAGGAAAGAAAATCAAAATGTATTTATCTAGTGGCCATTTGTGTGGCTAACAAAATATAAGTAAAATGGTCTCCTGAAAGCATACCATAATTAAAACAACATGTGTAAGGTGCAAAAGAAAGGAAATAAAAAATGCATTATCACGTTCCCGCTACTGTGACGGTGGACAAAGACAAATGTACGTACGGGTAGGGCTGGCAAATTGTTCATATAATTACTACGAAAAGTCGCAGACGAAGGGAAAGAAAGTGCTTGTTGTAATGTAACACCGTTATTATTATTGAGTTTGTAAATGGGAGTACACTTATATTGAAAATATTCTTTTATGTCATAGAAACAGTGTTGCATAAGCCATCTGTAATTCTTCGTTTGAAAATATTTAAAGTCAAATTTTTAAATGTGTCTGGCAACTTATTATATATCTTTTAAAGCTACAGGATACGCATTACTTCGAAATATTTGAGTCTAGATTTTGGCACGCACAGTTTAAATTTATTTTTTACTGCAATCCTGCTTCCATATTGAGATTGGATTTAAAAAAATGTGGATGTTGCCTGACAAATAAACAGATCTCTCTAATATACATATAGGCCAGTGGCAGGATTCGACACTTTTTAAATAAAGGTTTACAGTATGAGTTTGGATTTATGTTCTGGGTTTGTGTGTTTGTGTATTCGTCTTGCTTTTTGTCTACAGTACCCATGACACAGGAGAGATGCTACACGACAAAACCTAGTGTGAGGCTATGAGTGTAGAAAGCTTGTTTTTTTAATTTGTTTCAATTTGCAGGAAAAATTCGTCTCACTTCAGAAATGGGCCTCACAAAATCGAATACATTTGCTTAACGCTCAACGCGGTTGCAACTTAGAGCCAATGACGCTTGAAAAAAGGTTACATGGTCATCTTGTAAGGTTCATCTGTAGGGCTTCCTTATTTCTGCTTCAGTTGATATCTACCATTAAACACGCCTACAGTCTATAGGTATTTAATTTTTGTATTTGACGGAAGATCCATAAATACCTATTTGGCCTCCAATTTTGAAAAATATCAACCCTATATAACTTATTCGTGGCCATCTTGTTAGGAAACGCGACTATGATGTGAAACTTTGCTTATTTTCTCATATAATGCGAATGTACTCGGTGAATGCAAATTTGTTCTTTCTGGAAATCTGTGCTCTTTAGAAGGAAACACTAGTATGCAACACGTACAGCGTGCGACAGAATGATATGAAATATGACTGAAATAACGAAGTAATGTTTTACCAATGATACTTGCAAGGGTAGCGAGCAGGTATGGTTTGACAAGGGAGGTACCTCCGTCGTACTTTTCTCATCAACCCATTATTGGCCCGCTGCTGTTCACGGGTCTTCTCTCAGAATGAGAGAGTTTAGGCCATAGTCCACCGCGCTGGCCAAGTGCAAATCGGTGGACTGTGGACGGTGGACCGTCCTACTTATTTCTAGTGAAACAAACTTTGCATTGATGGGAGGGTGAGATTGCATGTGAGATAATCATTTTAGTTTCCGGGAGTAACAATGTATTTTTGGTTACTTCATTTTTTTAAATCATTTATAAAGCTGCCGCCCATGACCTCATGTCTTTAGGCAACAGAACTTTAAAACGACCCTTCAGGCTAGAACACTGAACTTAACATAGATGTTAAGTAGAAATTGTCGTGGCCAGGTTTTTATGTGTAATACATGTACAATACATGTATAATAGAGAAACACTGATATCCGAAACGAAGTTCGCCGTGTCAACTAGTTAGGTAAACCTTATGGCGTTCTCAAATGATCCATTGAGAACATAAAAGGAGGTGTACTACAAAATCATTGGCCACTTCAATATTATATAAAAATAGAAATTATTTCGCTACTTGTAAATAATACCCACTGATATAATTTGTATAATGATAATTAAGAATTAAAAAATAAAACCGTAAAAATGAAGTTGTTTAAGCTTTTAAACATGTACACGAAAATAAAAAAACTCAAATGTATAATCTACATGCTTAGCCAAGTTACTTGCATATAAATTCGCGTTTCTCTGCAGCGTTTCATTGATAAATGGGTTCTCATTCACTGAACTACAGCTATTCTCTAATAAATTAGAAGCTTTATCAAGGCATATCTTATATGCGAGATTTACTTCCTTTATACGGGTGCGATTATAGACATACAGAGCCACAGATTCGTTCACTGCCGCATATGGACATCAGTAACCAGCTTCAGATATTGTTTCTGTACTATTTTTTCTATTATTATTATATATATTTTTTTTTACATTACTCCTGAAACCCTGTTAATTGCGCTGTCAATTTAAGTGTTATCAAATATCAAGTTGTTGTATATGTCGGCGAGACACCGCGAATTTACGAAAAACACGTTGTCGAAAATAATTATTTTAGTTAGTGCAAATATCGAAAATTGTTTGATGAATTAGCAATATTTTGTGATTAGAGATGTTAAAATAGTCTACCCTCCATATGTGAGTGTTATTGACACCTCGCCCAACATTGTTATAAAAGGGCGAGCGCTTGCCGGTGTAAAAGATTCTTTTTCGAACCGACGAAGCGATCAGACCTCCGAAACTTTGAATAAATTGAGAAGAATATCGCCTGCATTTTACTTGGAACCTTCGAGAATGGACAGTAATCAAGACTCTGACCTTTGTGACGTCACGTCACTTCATCGTACATATGCAATAGATCACTAGAAACATACCAAATATTAAAATATAAAAGTTGCGGTTTGTACTATTTAATTAAAGAAAACAGTGTTTTCACGTAAATATGTCAATAAAATTAAAACGATGGTATCTATTTTTTTAATTTGGAAGATATATAAAACTAAATCCATTCGACTATCGTTGCCACCGTTATGTTTATAATGGTATCATTTTACATATTTTAAGTCAGTAATAAACCGTTTATCTACGAGGTCCGGTAAATATTTACTAGTACTTGTAATAATAAAGGATATAAAACACACATGCACACACACACGCTTACTAAACTCATAGCCCCACATTAAGATTTTCTCCTGTGTCGTGGGTGCCATGGACACACACAAAACGAATACACAAACACTCAGACCCAGAACATGAATCTAAACTCATCATTCAGATACCTGTCTGGCCGGGAATCGAAACCGGGACCCATTGCGCGTCAGACCGGTATGGTAACCGCTCCACAACGCGTGTCATCATATATCTTTACTCCGAGTAATATATAAAACAGCTTTACTATAATCTATATTTTCATTCTCCAAAAACGTTTTACGCATAACGTTTGAGACAATCGGCTCTCGAAATAATCAAGCACGTATTCGAATACATATTTGCATCTGAAAGCGAATACATTTCACACAAAGCTTTGCGTATCCCTAACGCTCTCAGTTTACGGAACTAAGTAGGAATTTGTTCTTAAACGGCCTTTAGGCGAATTTAGCTTTGGCAAACGATAATACTGTAAACTTATTGTATTGAGGGTAGGTAGCAAACTTAAATGTTTCGTTTTTTGATGAAAAACCAGGTAGCAGAACAAGTGTAGTTCGACCGGGGATGTACTACCACCACATCTATTTCTAGCGTAAAGCATTTTTTTGCGTTTCGATGGAAGTGTAGTTGCCTGCACACTTTTATATGAGGCGACCGTCATAGTCCCCCGAAGACTATGATTGTCGCAACGCATCTGCGATTGATTTCAGATAGAAACCATGTTCTATTTGAAGTTCCTTACAGATGTCCATGGACGGCAGTGACCACTTACAATCAGGTGGACTGCGTGTTTGTTTGCTATTTTAATCAGATAAAAAAGTTGTGGAAAAGGACTTTGAAATATGTAGAGCTTAGCGTTAATTTCAGAAAAGCGTTGAAAATCTTGAAATATTCAAGTGCCTCTCGCGTATTTATATATTCAAATATATGAACTCAATTTTTACGGCAAGTACGCGCAAGTTAACAGAATGTTGAACGAAATTAAATTTGGAGCGCAAACGAAATCACATGTTATTTTGCGAGCCCCTCGCGCGAATGTTGCTGACTTTCCGACAATGGCGCGTCGATCGGCTGCGTAATTTCCATTTTTACTTTAAATCAATTTTTAAAATGATTTTCCGAATTTATTTCGCGAATATATTCGACAAAGGATTGTGATTACTATAGAAGCTTGTTAATGGGTCTTTTGATTGTAAAATTATTGATCTAAACTATCTTTACGTTGTTCCGCTTATCTCTTAATTTTATTTTATTACAGTAATAAATAAGAATGTTGTCTATCTGATGCTATATGGCCACTGTCACCTATGGACGAGCATGGGGCCATCCATGTCGTTAACAGTTGACGACCCCCGTGGCAGAGCGGTTACCATACCGATCCGACGCGCAATAGGTCCGCGGTTTGATTCCCGGACAGACAGGTATCTTTTTTTTATAATTTAACGATAAGGCAGACGGACTACCTGATGGAAAGTAGTCACCGCCGCCTATGGACACTCGCAACACCAGAGGAGTCGCCAATGCATCGCCGGCTGTGAAGGAGAGCTCTTTTCGCACCTTTCTTGAAGAACCCCATGTCATAGCGCTCCGGGAATACCTCAGAATCTGTATCTGTATCTGAATTATGAGTTTAGATTCCTGTTCTGTGGGTGTTTGTGTATTCGTCTTGTGTATCCATGGTACCCACGACACAGGAGAAAATCCTTCTGTGGAGCTATGAGTCTAGAAAGCGTGATATTCGTTGTGCTAACGTGCTGAACCCAAGGACGCAGCTCTACTTTTCCTAAACCCACTTTACCACACCATTTAAACCAGAACATTGCAATGCTTTATACAGCTATTAGAAAAAAATGTCCGGCTTGAGTCCATCCGCAAGAGTTCACATTTAAAGTTTTGCTGAGTAAGCATTACAGTATAACGTATCCATAGATAAAAAATGGATGTAAAATATTATAAAAAGACAAAATTTGTGTTGTCTGTTCAAAATATATCTGTGCTCCTAGTGAAAATGGGTATAAGTCTGAATTTAACCAATTACACTGCTCTTACCAAAATAGTTGGACAAAACATTTCAACAGACCTCCTTTTCTAACACAGAGATCTATAAGGATAGATTTATTTTTTGGAAATTGTTAGAAAAATAGCGATCTATCGATAAAACTTGTTTTTCACAAGTCTGGTTTAAAAAGCTGATTTGCCAAAAAACTGACTTATACCCGTTTTCACCAGGACAGATATAAGAACGTGTTCATAGATTTTATCGCGTTTACGTGAGACATCTATTAAGACTGAAAATGTCAAACTAAATAACAATAAAATATACATGTGTCAATTTATAATGTTTACCAGTTTTATGATTTTTAATTTTGATACTATATTTTTTATTTTTATTTAGTTAGCATATAAATTATATCAATGGCGGAAAAAAAGAATGAATATCCTCCGAGCGTGGAAGCTGACCGCCGACTGTTACCCTTCGACACATGGGAGGACTACTTGGACTCTCTTATTGAGATAGCTGATCTGCGAAATCTTAGGAGCATAGCATCTGCAAGAACTATTGCTGCTTTGGGTTATAGGTATGTTTTCAATAGTGTTATGGCCGGCGCTCTTAGATCGTTTTTATTACATCTCTATAAACTAAATATAAAACTAAAACTAAAACTATAAACTTCACCGTATACGTTTTCGCTGATACATGCATAGCAAGGTATCACCGAATACGAAAAAAATATAAATGAGCAATATTGTATGTCGTCGTCAACCCATTATTGCCCCAATGCACGGGTCTTCTCTCAGAATGAGAGAGTTATAGGCCATAGTCCACCGTGCTGGCCAAGTGCGAATTGCTGGACATACCATGCATATATTGCATATACGATGCAGTGTATTGGCAAAATATAAACGATGCTTGTTTTTAGGAAACATCGTATTATCGTAACGAGGGCATTGGACGTGCTAAAGAAAATATAGAAATGCTATTTCCTAAGAACGCATCTATTTAAGCCTTATAATCTGAGTACAATTACCGGGTGGTTGCTTTTAATCGTTAGCTTTTATTTTAAAATGGTATGTTAAAATCCTTGAATTATTAAACCTGGGATTACCTTCGATATTAAAATGCGACTATTCTATTAAATCCTTATTTATATTCTTATTATGGCGACCCGCGTAGCACAGCGGTTACCATACCGGTCTGACGCGCAATGGGTTCCGGGTTCGATTCCCGGCCAACAGATACGTACCTGAATGATGAGTTTAGATTCATGTTCTGGGTCTGGGTGTCTGTGTATTCGTCTTGTGTGTGTCCATGGTATCCACGACACAGAAGAAAACCCCAGCGTGGGGCTATGAGTGTAGAAAGCGTGTGTGTGTATTTGTAATCAGAAAAGATCTATCTAGATTTATTGTTTCATAGTCGATTAGTATATAAATATAAAATTACGAATATTTTGGGGTTGATACGACCCAACCTACTTAAGCTGTAATTATGCTTTCATTTCAGTACAATTACGAGTAATTGCATTTAAGTGTTAGCTGAAATACTAAAATGTTAAAAGTTCTTTCGCTATTTAATCTGGGTCACTTCGAAATTAATAGCCAGATTTACACAATTATATTCTTATTTAAAATCAGAGTCGACGTCGTCAACCCATTATTGTCCCACTGCTGGGCACGGGTCTTCTCTCAGAATGAGAGCGTTTTAGGCCATAGTCCACCGCGCTGGCCAAGTGCGAAATGGTGGACTTCACACACATCCGAGAACTTTTTTTAGAGAACTCTCGGGTGTGTAGGTTTCCTCATGATGTTTTCTTTCACCGGAAAGCAGTGATAATGAATTTCTCATACACACATAAATCAGTGGTGCATGCCTGGGCTTGAACCTCGGACCTCCCGATTGAGAGGGAAAGTTTCAACCATTCGGCTATCACTGCTCTAATCAAAATCAGAGTAAGTGAACATATATTTGTTGTTTCTTACTCGACTATATGATTTCAAAATTACATACATTTTCGGGTTAAACAAATCCTTAATCTAAAACATATCAAACTAATCACGCCGTCTAATTGCCTAAGATCCACGCAAAATGTTATTCTTACGACGTATTCCATTTCAGATTACGTTTTAAATCCTTTGAAATAAATTGAAACAACTTCTTATTCTAGTGCTTTCCTCTGATCTGTTTAATGAAAAACATAGAACTAATCTAACTCTTAAGACTAAGAGAATGCTACTCGGCAATTTCAAATCAAGTTTTGAGATTCTACAAAGGTTTCTTGAGAAATCTCATGAAGATAAAACAAGCTTTGTAGAATGGAACGTTTGAACGTACATTATGAAACTAATATTTAATTGATCAGAAATATAAAGGTGCTTCATGCATTTTAAATACTCTTGGAGTATTTAAAGGTCGTCAAGGTGGCAGAACCAGTGTTGTGTGACCGGAGAAGTACCACCGCCACACCTATTTCTAGCGTGAAGCATTTCTTGCGTTTCGATGGAAGGGTGTGGTTGCCGGCACACTTTCACATGAGGCGAAAATCATAGTCCATGGACATCTATAATCATCTTCATACAGAACATGGGTTCCATCTCAAGTCAATCACAAATGCATTGCTACTCACGAGGACTATGATGGTCGCCTTATGTGAAAGTGTGCCGGCAACCACACCCTTCCATCGAAACGCAAGAAATTATTCACGTTAGAAATAGGTGTGGCGGTGGTATCCCCGGTTGAACTGCATTGGTTCTACCACCTTCAAAATATGATCACATATCTTATAATCTAGATTAAAACATGAGACATTCATGTCTATTGTAAACGTAATCAACAATAGCGAAATCGTAGAAATAAGCTGGTTATTTAATAGTCTTACTCTAGTATTTAGTTCGAAATAATTTTTCAGAGCCAACGGTGACACTCTTTCAGAAAAAGAGTTCTATGCGAGACGTTCAGTCATATACAATATCGTATATCCAACAGTTAGACCGTACATACAAGTTAGCGAAGGAGCTGATATTGAAGATCCGTTTAACAGGGAATTAGCAATTCGGGAACGTGCGAATAGAGTTGGCATTTTGCAGGTAAAAGTTTATGCGATTTTAGATTCCAAGTGTTTAAATATTATCTAGATAAATATTGGTAACAATTTATTTCTAACGCGAAAAAGTATGGGATAAGTTGTAGGAATGAACTAGAAAGTACTTTATGCTTTTTGGTATTTCAATGAACCTAATTCAATTAAGATTCAATTTTTAAAAAACGCTTCAAATATTATTTAAAGCGAATAATAAATTCATTTCATTTTGTAATTACCGTATTTATTAGTTTAAGCGTTAATGCAACAAAAGTATAATACAGGCGGATATTCATATTTTGTGTCTCAAATTTAGAGGCACCATCGTACAACCAATTTATTAAAATAAGGTAAAGCTGCCGTGAAAAGTGATGCTGTATTTTGATTTGAACGAGGGTTATAAATGTAATTTGTTCTCAAGGATAATAACGCAACGCGTTTTGACAGATGTTAGATAGGATTTCAAGTGCAAAAGGAATTGATTACACGTGCACAGATTTAAGCGATAATGATATATCAGTGTGTGGTTTGCTCTCTCGATCGGGATATTCGAGGTTCCCCATGCACGCACTATTAATTTCCCTAAAATTATGTGCCTTTCATCACTATATAGTATAAAACAAAGTAGCTTCGCGCTGTCTGTCCCTATGTACCTATGTTCAGATCTTTGAGACTACGCTACGGATTTTAATGCAGTTTTTCTAATGCAGTGATTCAAGAGACAGGTTTTTATGTCTAACACATGCATAATATAGTGTAGGAGCACTAATTTTAGATTTTTGACTTTTAGGCGGAATGAAGTTCGCCGGGTCAGCTAGTTATAAATAAATGATCACTGCTGTACAGTGAACGAAAACATCGTAAGGAAACCTACATACATACCTACATTGTTTTTGATATATTGTCCTACAATAATATGTAGTTATATATAATAATAATAGAAAAGAATGTTAACCTTTTAAAAAAAAATGTATAATTGCCTACGCTATCGTATTGGGTGTTCCTGTAAAGATAGACGTAAGTCTGTATAAATAAATAAATAAATAAATACCTGAGAGATCTTAAAAAGTTTTCAAAGGTGTGTGAAGTCCACCAGTCCACCAATTCGCACTTGGCCAGCGCGGTGGACTATGGCCTAAGCTCTTTCATTCCGAGAGAAGACCCGTGCCCAGCAGTGGGACAGTAATGGGTTGACGACGTGAAGTCCACCAATTCGCACTTGGCTAGCGCGGTGGACTATGGCCTAAAACTCTCTCATTCTGACGACATTGTGTCGTTTATGTGCTTGTTTATTGTTGCTATTTCAGAAAAAGTTATATATCTTGGATTTTTTTCAGTCTGTGATCTTTGTCCGCCACTTCACAAAGGGAGGTTTCGAAATATCCGGCTACATTGACTACGCGCATCGGCTGGTCTCCGAAGACTGGACACCATTCTTCAGGTCTAACAAAATGTTGTGGCCCAAAGACAACGACCTGGGCTACTATCACTGGCGTCATGGTACCGTCAGAAGTAATATCAGCCGGAATTATAAGGTACTAATATATAAAACGGCACGGCTGGTAGTTCCGAGTCAGGTGGAGGGAAAGAGGTCACGCGGTAGATCCCCAACACGCTGGACAGACCTTCTAAAAATACCACACAGTGCTCGATTGTCCAGTGTAGCCGCAATGCCCTTAATAGAAGCCGGTGGCGAAGAATTGCAAGAGCTGTTGGCAAAGACAACTGTGACGACTGACTGGTCGTCATCATTATGCCACGACCACTCTGCCAAGAGTGTACGACTAAAGAGAATATATTTTTTTTTATATTTGTACCTAACGATAAGGCAGACGAGCCATCTGATGGAAAGTGGTTACCGTCGCCTATGGACATTTGCAACACCAGAGGAGTCGCCAATGCATCGCCGGCCTTGAAGGAGAGCTCTTTTTGCAAGTTTCTTGAAGAGCACCATGTCATAGCGCTCTGGGAATACGTCAGGAGGAAACTCATTCCACAGCTTGTACGTGCGTGGTAGGAAAGACCGTGCAAACCGAACCGAATATATAAAAAGTATCGATATACTTAATTGTTTTTTGGTGTTTGTCTTGAATAGCACTATTCTCTATCTTTCACTGAATCTCGTAGAAGACTAAGGCCAATTGGTTATGGGTAACAGTCTCTTGCTGCGTGGCATCAACAATTCTTGCGGTCACCAACATACATGCCAGACACGATCACTTTCAACAAGTACCTCTAATAAACTAGACCTGTTTTTAGTAGTGGTCTGCAATATGTGGATGGATAGATTTCTTAATTTTAGATACCAATAAGTATTGCTCTCTAAACTTAACTTTATCTATTTAGAGACTTAATTTAATTTTATCTATAAAACACAAGTAGTCATCATATACAAGGCTGTATATTTTATGACATCGAGGTTTCCAATCACGTGCTGTTTTTGTTCTTTTGTTTCAAAAATTGAAAAGCACTCGGGGGAGTTTATATTTGGTTGTTTGGCTGCAATCCAAATATCAATCGGATTTGTTAATTTAACATAACTCTCAAAGCACAGATGCGTGAATAAATTTAACCAATAGTGGTCACCCATCTAGCTCCTGACTGCGCTTAATGTAGATTAACTTTGTAAACGAGTTACTTTCAACATAGATCAAAAGATTATGCTAGCTTCTTAATTACAACAAAACTCCTTAGCCAGTTGAACCAAGAATATATTGAAATGAAGAAAAAAACGCAGGCAGTTAGTTAAAATTAAGGTACCATTTATTTAAACCATACGAAAAAAGGTTATGGACAAGCTGAAAACTAGGTATGTTTAAGAGAGTGTTTCATTGAGAACGCCGGCCGCTTTTAGAAGTAGCGCTGCATATAAATAGTTCCCACGGGAAAAGCTAAACTACAAGTATTAGCATATATTGCAGTGCGATGTATTGAGGCTACTTGACCGCGGTAATTTAACGTAGCATAAGCTAAGAAGAGATTTAGTGGTTCTGTATAGCCACTGTATACCTACTACTTTACTTGGCTAATAGTATACTTACAGTGGGGCAGAATTGGATTGATGATATGATTTTCTACATAAACTGATTAACTTTATAAACAATGAATGTGTATTTATATTTTTATAATCATTTGCAAATACTCTTAACTTATTCTATTTTATCTATGGTTTTGATTTCCGTTGTCGAATTCCTTGAATTTGGTTTAAGTGAGGAACGGTTGCGGATGTAGTTATTGCCAGAGCCCTGTCATTCCGCTTCTTGTTAAGTAGGGATTTCGGCTTAGGTCAGATACGTTTATCCCAGTAATCTAAGGACCAGAATAGGGCTACGGTATCCCCGACCTGTCGTAAGAGGCGACTAAAAGACGCTTCCACGGTTGCGGGTGGGTAGAGTGGGAGCCCGAACCGTTCAGCCAAGCGACCCTGGGAAGGATGGCAGCGTAAAGAACAGAAGGTGCGGTGAGCATATTCGCTCACCAGGAAAGGAATGCTCCCGAAATGAGCATCGCGCTCGGAGGACTCTAGTTACGTTCTGTTGAAGACGGGATCTCCAACAGAGCACAACCACAACAGCGTAATCCTCCCCGCAGCGCTGAGGACGGCCATTGGGGGCTTAGGCACTGTAAGGGTGCCACATAACCCTACGTCGCTCTCACGGAGTAGGGTACCTTTTGAAGATTTCCCCTCAAGAACAAAAAAGATGACATACGCTGAAGCACGACTGATCTCCGCCGGCAGTCACGGCGTGTGTAATTTTTTTTTTGCATAATGTGTTATAACATATTTATACCTTTTTTTTTTTTTGTTACGGGGAGGAAACCTTCAAAAGGTACACCGAATCCTTGGGAGAGACTCCGGGTTTTGTGGGATTTTTACCCACTAAAACCTCCTCGGTGGCCTTTCTCAGCGCTTGTAGTAGGGGACTCGGAAACTCCAACGGAACGAACCGGTGGCCCCTAGCGCAGCGCCCCTCACGGGCTCATCTCTTGGGGGACGTGTACCATCCCCCTTCATCATCCGGTGCTTACGGCGAGATGCAGCCACACATACCGCCATCCTTCTCGGGGTTGCTTGTTGGACGGTTCGAGCTCCCACTCTAGCCGTCCGCAACCCCAGAGGCCCCCTGTTAGTCGCCTCTTACGACAGGCAGGGGATACCGTAGCCGTATTCTACTCCCCGACTACAGGGTCAAACATATTTATACCTACCGTAACACTTCCGCTCATACATGGGCCGTAGCATGTCCTACGGCCAAAATGTTTTATAAACATCTGAACGTGCCCTGCCACGGCACGTTCGATCTCTGAAGTTATGAAGTATCCCTAATACTTGATTCCGAGTAGTGTTTTAGCGAGCTGACTCAAATATTCTCACCCAAAATGTTCATTTCGATCCAACAATCGCGACACGAGATGCGAGTGTCCGTAAATCTCATAAACTATTCCTTTTGCGAGTGTAGCAACGCTATTACGTGTAGCTCGGAGTTACGTATGTCACGCGCGCTGCTACGGAAGTTTTACGTGGATGACGGTGAAAAAAGTTGATTTCATTTTAAATTTAACATGACTTGGGGATATCTTTAAATTTTAATATTGGGTATTTCTTATGGTTGTAGTTAAATTAACTAAGTAGAACGTGTATAGAACTGAGGAGGCTGCATTTCGCGTAGCAGTTTTACGATTCGGTAAATGTCCTCAGGAATAGCAATGCAACTGCAATTAATTTCATATAGAACCCATGGTCTGTATTAAGTTGCTTACAGATGTATATGGACAGCAGTAACTACTTACCATCAGGTAGACTGCATCTTCGTTTGTAAGTGTTACTGTTATTTGAAATATCTCGAAGAAACATTAGAATAAGGCTTATATACCTCGAGCATATAAATCTTATTCTAATGTTTCTTCGCCGCTATAAACAATGATAAAACTTCAATCACTATTTTTTTATCTGACTGAAGTAGCAAACGAGCATGCAGTCCGCCTGATGGTGGTCACTGCCGCCGATGGACATCTCTAATGAACTACATACAGAACATGGGTTCCATCTGAAGTCAAAATCAGAAATCTTTATTTGCTAAATAAGGTACAAATGTATGGAAGTATGTCGTTTGAAAAAAAAATCCTCTTATTTTTCCATTTTTGCGTGCAAATTATTATATGAATCATACTTACATATAACTATCTGCCCTATCCAAAAGACCAGTTTCGAAATATTAATAAAAATTGTTGATGGCCATAATACAAACGTAAAAATTCTGTGAATATTTAAACAGCACAGAATCATACTTGGATGTAGCCGTTGTATGTTATCAAAATGTTTATGTTTTGTTTATGTTATTCAAACTCGCATTTTCAGTGAAAATTTTGCCGAAACAGTATTAGTCTGTGCGGTGAGATTATGCAGTGCATCATGGACTGCATTTATAATTAGCTCTGTGGCTTTGTTGTCTGTGCATTTATGATATCAGCGTGTTTTAATATCTTGCAACCTAATTTTACTTGAACTTTTGGGCTGTTTTTATACGTATGGAAACACTTTGATACCATTTCCGTAGTGACATTAAGTGTTTATGCCGGATTTCTGTATGCATAGTATGCATGTTTGGATCAAATCTTTAAGAGTTTAGTAGAAACTGCCTAACAACGTACATACACTACAGAAGGAAATATATATCTAATGGATTATTGTCTGAAAACATCGTGTAGAGAGTATTTTCTGTACCTACCATGATATATTTAGTTAATATTACGAATCTCCGTATTTTATTCAATATTAAGTTTTCTAGAGTACATATAGAGAGAATGTCTTATATAATATATTTTTCCAAATATTTAAACTTATAGTGTACTGTTGCCATTCGTTTGATATTTTTACTACATACGTGAAAAAATTATATACTATACAGTTCAAATTTATTGTCTTTCGATATTTTTGGAACGGTCATGCTTACCTACTGCATCATAATAATCAATGATTATCTTATGTTGACAGCCAATTATGGATCCCGAGAAGGGTCTATTGTTTCAAAATCGTCACGATCACAAAATAATCTGTCCCGACCCTCAGCAAGATCCCGGCCAGAACACCATGAAGCAAAGAATTTATTCGAAAAAATACACGCAAATTGAAATATACGACCATGTTGTTAGACGGAAGAGCTAATGGTATAAATTCGCTTTTGCGAAAGTCAAAGGATTGTAGGAAATTGGTAATAATAATGACGTTAAATTGCCAAATAAAGGAAGTTTCCAAGATAAAGTAACAAACAATATAGTTACGATGTCTGTGAGTTTATGTCGTAATCACGTCTAGAAAGTGAACTAAAACGTTTAAAGAGATTGACTGACGTGGTTATGTCACTAGAAACTACAGAATTAAGTGAAATAAATTTAAAAAAATACGTATAAATGTTCAAAACTTGGTCAATAATAATATACATATGGTAATAATGCTGATTTATCAAAAAATGATTAACTATGAAATATTAATAAAAAAATAAGTCCCTCAAAATAAAAGATAAGGTATAAAAATAAATGTAGTTTTATTTCTCGTAAACAAAAATATCTTAGACTAAGTTTAACTTAAGCGTGAACAAAATACTTATACATCATTAAAAATTTTAGGTGTGTTTTGATAAAAAAAATTATCACCGGGACACTATTCATTAAAATAACATTAAAAAACGCTCCCTCTTAGACACTTCGTACATACGGATACTCAGTCTCATTAACAGCGTCACTACATAAGTATATATGTAGAATCTTAAACATTCATATTATATAAGTTCATACAAGTAATGTGCGATAAAATAAATATAATTAATGACTATGAACAAAGAAATACAGAACGATCCGTTAAAAAAAATCGTGTATTAAAAGAGAGATGCTCTGAATTGTCCGTCACTACAGAACATCTATAAACATTTCATTTCTTACACATTCTTGTAAGTATTTAAATTAGGGATAATGACAATATTTATTCACCCTATAAGTACGCCAACCCTCTCATAAATATATAATGTGGTTGTATGAAGTATATACGAAAAGGATTTATTTTCATATTATCGTCTATATGATTTCTGTATTTGTCTGTATTTGCTTGCATCTCGATCCATCGCGATATGGTTTTAAAAATACGATGCAACCATAACAGTGAAACTTCAATAGTTATGTTAAAATCAGCAATAATAAAAACTTTTTAACAAAAAATATCTACCGACTTCCATGTCACAAAAAAGTAAAAAATAATTTAAATATATTTTGGTCTAGAACATACTCAGTACTTAGTACATAGTCCTGAAGTCGGTGCTCGACATATTTCGCTGGACGACGGTAACTACGTCCTATATGAGCACCGACTTCAGAACTATGTACTAAGTACTGAGTATGTTCTAGACCAAAATATATTTAAATTATTTTTTACTTTTTTGTGACATGGAAGTCGGTAGATATTTTTTGTTAAAAAGTTTTTATTTTACACTTTTTAGTGACTATATTTTTATGTTTGTATTTAAATAAAGCCTCTAAGTTTGCTTTGTGCATCTACATATTCACAAAAATTAAACATAAAACACTTTTACAATTCATACAAACAGGGCGCCCCCTCTGGAAGTACCCCTCCATCATCAGGGTTGAGGAGTTGAAGGTCAAATTTTTCATCTTATATTGTTGCTTAGTAATCTTATAACATATACGTTAGTACCAGGTGGCTAACTTCTATGGCTCAGGCTTGCAGTACCCTGCATCATCAGGGTTTAGGAGTTGAAGGTCAAAATTTTAATTTTGTGCCTCTGTTTGGTATTATTTTTACATACCCGTAAGCACCAAATTGCCAACTCCTATGGTTTAGAATTGAAGTACCCCTTCATCATCAGGGTCGAGGAGTTGAAGGTCAAAATTTTAATTTTGTGCCTCTGCTTAGTATTATTTTTACATAACCGTAAGCACCAAATTGCCAACTCCTATGGTTTAGGATTGAAGTACCCCTTCATCATCAGGGTTGAGGAGTTGAAGGTCAAATTTTTGATTTTATATTTTTGCTTAGTATTTTCTTTACATAACCGTAAGCACCAAATTGCCAACTTCTATGGTTTAGGATTGAAGTACCCCTCCATCATCAGGGTTGAGGAGTTGAAGGTCAAATTTTTCATCTTATGTTTTTGCTCAGTAATCTTATAACATATACGTAAGCACCAAATGGCTTATTCCTATGGTTTTGGCTTTAAGTACCCCTGCATCATCAGGGTTGAGGAGTTGAAGGTCAAATTTTTGTCCCATGAATTTGCTTAACAATTTCATTATATATTCGCAAACATCAAACGACCAACTTTTATAGTTCAGGCTAGCAGTACCCCTGCATCATCAGGATTGAAGAGTTGAAGGTCAAATTTTTCATTGTAAATACCTACATAGTAATTTTATTCTATATTTTACTCAATTGGACTTCTCCAGCTAAGGTTCGGCCGACTATCACTAATTTTATTATTTTGCTCCAAAAAGTTGAAGATCCTATGATTAGAACCTTATCAAACTCTTATCAGACTACCCCTGGAGTACATCCTTTCTAATAAAAAAAGAATCATCAAAATCGGTTGGCGGGATATTGAGTTATTCATACATTTATCGCGTACATTGAAAATGCAAATTTAAGACTTATGCGTTTTTCTTATGGATGCCCTAGTCAAAAAAATACTAAAAAAAAATGGGACCCTATGACACGCACTACCTTTCAAATAAAATAAAAATCATCTAAATCGGTTCACCCAGTCCGGAGAAATGAGGTAACAAATATAAAAAAAAAAAAAAAAAAAAAAATACAGACGAATTGATAACCTCCTCCTTTTTGGAAGTCGGTTAAAAAGAGAACAAAAGACATGGTACAAGTTGGTAGAGCAGTGATAGCCTAATGGTTGAAACTTGCCCTCTCGATCGCAAGGTCCGAGGTTCAAACCCAGGCACGCACCACTGATATTTCTGAAATTATGTGCGTATTAGAAATTAATATCACCGCTTTTCGGTTAAGGGAAATCGTGAGGAAACCTACACACCCAAGAGTTCTTTAAAAAAAAAAGTTCTCGGAGGTGTTTGAAGTCCACCAACTGGCACTTAGCCAGCGCGGTGGACTATGGCCTAAACTCTCTCATTCTGAGAGAAGACCCGTGCCCAGCAGTGGGAAAATAATGGGTTGACAAGAGATAAGATGCACAAATAGTCACCAAATTATAATATAAAAATAGCAGTAGTAGAGTACAATAAGTAATAAATGTTGGTCATTTTAGAGGATTGGGAGAAATTAAAAAAAATTGCAATGTTATCTAATATATAAAATTCTCGTGTCACAGTTTTTGTTGCCATACTCCTCCGAAACGGCCTGACCGATTTTTACCAAATTTTATATGCTTATTCAGTAGGTCTGAGAATCGGCCAACATCTATTTTTCATACCCCTTAAGGGTTGTCCACCCTTAACATTTTATTTTTAATTTTTATATGGCAAAACAACGTTTGTCGGGACAGCTAGTAGTCACTATATTAATCACTAAAATATTTTATTGAATACTTTGATAAAGTGTATCCGTAGTTACTAAGTTCTAAGTATTCGTACCTATAAGTATCTTACATAGCTCTACATATATATAATAATCAAAGTCTGATATATCGAAAACATTTTTTCAAACGGTCAAAGCAATTCATATCAATATTATAACTAATTGTATATACTTATCATCTTCAGATTTTTCGAAGTACTTAACCAATTACTAGAAATGTAATTAACTCGCACTAAATGCAACAAGTTGCTTACTTAAAATAACATAACCAAAACATTATGAAAGGTTGTAAGCTTAAAAATATTAATAATGACGTGAACTTATTATAATTATCATAGCCTATATTTTTCTGCTTGTCAGCTTGTTCCGATTCAAAAAAGTAATTTCCATCGATACTGCTTTCAATAATTATTAAATGCGCTGAAATAGCTTCATCATTTGTCTTACAATATTGTCCAATTTAGCCTGATACCTAGTACAACGTACAATATCATTCATATTAGGTCTATCATTATGGTCCTCACGGACCACACCTTTGGCTATCTCGACGGGCCCCTAGAACAAAATCGTATATAAAAATTACCAATTTAGAGTATGAAGCTGAGAAGTTTTGTGGACATAGAAACACTGATTACTTACGCCAAGAAAGACGACCTATGGAAAATCGTTGTAAATAGCTATCACAATCACCTATTGCAATCTACAAGGCATCATATTGTGAATTGGTAATTTTTCATATACGATTTTGTTCTAAGGGCCCGTTGATCTTTTTATTCTTCAATCTGTTTAAAATGTACTCTTCATCAATAAAACCATTTAGTTCTAATTCACTGACATAAATAATGAGCAGCTTCTAATTCTCATTAAAAGGCTTTGAATACTCAAAGTACTTAAGCGTGATAAACGAAACGTGAAATGGATCTCTCGATCAAATTAGTTACTAATAATTAAGCTTGAGACTGACTGGATCCCAGTCTAGTTCGCTTTGCAGTTTCTCTCGAAGCGCTCTGTACGACTGACGTGCGTAGAGTGATACCGAATATGTCTTCATGGTATCTGTTTTCATCCTGGAATTTTTAAATAATTATTAACGTTAACTATACATACATTCATATACATCTATAATTCGTTGTTGTGGTTTGAGTGCATAACCACCAACTACCACTTTTTCTTCTATCATCAATGTGGACGCTACTGTAGTTTACTTTGATGCTATTTTCATTTCTTGCGTTTCGATAGAAGGGCGTGGCTGCGGGCACACTTTCACATGAGGCGACTATCATAGTCCGGAGTAGCAACGCCTCTGTAATTGACTTTAGATGGAACCCATGTTCTGTATGAAGTTGATTACACATGTCCAAGGGTGGCTGTGACTTTTTACCATCAGGTGGACTGCATGCTCGTTTGCTACTTCAGTCAGATAAAAAAGTGAAATAAATAAATTATGAAGCTAATAGTCAGTGGATGCCCATTGATATCTATAACCAATTCCATATTGAATATCGGTTCTAGCGAAAATCGATACACAAATGCATTGGTATTCTTAAATATTAAGACGGGTGCCTAATATGTAAGTCAGTCTGCGAACCCAAACTTTCACCGAACAAAAAATATTTTCACATTTAAAATGAGCATAGTAGTACCTTCTCAGTTAAACAATAGTGTTTCTATCGCCTTCTAAAAATCAAAGTTATCTCGATCCAATAAACCATCATTACAAACTGCAAATTCATTACAAAACGCTTGAGTATTACCATCATATCAATTATGAACTCATCCACTTCATCGTCAGTCATGTGAGCGTGTTCTTTGATTATTTCCTTCAACTTCTGTTGGACTTCTTCAGCCATCTTACAATCACCGCACACGTAGAAGTGACCTTCTTCTTCCACTAGCATACGGGCGACATCTGCCCCTTCATCTTCTAGAAGAGCTTGGACGTGTTTCTAGAAAAAAATTAAGAACTTGTGGTTATCTTCTTGCTATCTTTATAAACTTTTAATTAAGCTGAGAACCTAAATATGTCGTAAAAATAAATATACATTAGAATACATTAGAATACACACACCAGTAGTTTTACATATTTCTTAGATATTATATGAGAAACATTACACAAAGCAAAAACGATAAACCCGATGAATCTCGACTAGATCGGTCTACTTAGTTGGGATCATGTTCGGATCCGGTGATAGTATAAGAAAAAATATTGTAACTAACAATTTTAAACACCCCCGTACGCCTAAGAACAAAAATAAAGACAAGACAAGTATGACCAATACTCCAAATAAAATTCCAAAAACACCAATCCACAAGTCAAAACAATTTCCAGAAGGAAAAATCATTACCTTGCAAACTCCCTCCTCCCTAGACAACGCTACCATTGCCTTCGACAAAACTCCTTCTTCCAACGCCTGTTCTTTCTCCTCTTTATACAGATCCATGGTCTTGTACCTGCAGCCAAAGAACAACCACATCGGCCCCGCTTTGCTATTGGAAGTCTTTAGCTGATGTCTTCGATGGTGCCAAAAACCTCTGAACGGTGCTATTCCGGAACCGGGACCCACTAGGATGAGTGGTGCTGACATGTCTTTGGGCATGTGGAAACTGGATGCTCTGTTAAAAATTGAACGAATAATTTTAAATAAGGACATAACATTTTAAAATGGATTAAAATATAACTTGTTATTAAAATATTTCTTTCTTCTAAATGAAGTAAATATACCACATGACAAAATTTACTTTAATTTTATCATGTGGTATACTTATATCTATGGAATGGAAAAAAAAATACGATACGATGGATAGAACACGATCTTTCATTAGCAATGCCTGTTTCATGTAATAATAGTACTCAATGTTATTGAACATTTAAATAATCAAACATATTTTGTTTATACTAAACATTACTGTGTGTAAAGAAATCGGTTTAACTCATTCAAATTTCGCAACAAAAACAATTTCACTTACTGCCTTATAAATACTAAAACTTCGTCGCCTGCTTTCAAACTTTGCAGGTAAGTTGAACACACGCCGTAATGCGTTGATCCCTCTCCATCTGAGAATTTCATATTTGAAATGAACATTTGCTTACTAATCTAATATATAAAATTCTCGTGTCACAGTTTTTGTTGCCATACTCCTCCGAAACGGCTTGACCGATTTTTACCAAATTTTATATGCTTATTCAGTAGGTCTGAGAATCGGTCAACATCTATTTTTCATACCCCTTAAGGGTTGTCCACCTTTAACATTTTTTTTATTTTTTTATATGGCAAAACAACGTTTGTCGGGACAGCTAGTCATATATTATAATAATTTTGTGATCTAGATGTTTATGCTCTGCTTAAAATACATTATAAATAGTATTCAGGAATTAAATATGATTTTAGTTTTACAATTGATGTGATAAATATTTTTATATAGTAAAAAAAATATTTTATTCCTTAAAAGAATTACCCGACTAAAACTTATTTTTGAAATTTCGAGGCTTGATTCTATTAATTTAACAGTAGATTCCTTTAAGTCTAAAGTCTAAAGTCAGTTTTCAAACACTGGTGATGTCCAAAACCCTAAAGGAATTATACGAACAGAAATTTGCCCTGGAATACTTACTTTGAGTTTTATAGACCACGACAGCAACAGTGACATGAATTCTGTTCGGGTGAGCTAAAGGCGAGGACGATATAGAGTAGAATCTCGGTTGTAACGGTGGCAACATGGCGGCCAGTAAGGCTCCTTGTGGCTTGCAAGATGGTACTAGGGCGAGCACGTCCGCTAAGTGAGGGTAGTAGTGGTGACGCCAATCGTCGTATTTGTTGGAATCCTGGGAATGAAAGAAATGGAAATGGGCCTAAATTAGCTTAAAGAAGAAATGCTGGACTAAAATTCATTAAAAGACTAAGCTGCTTTAGAATCACATACGAAACGAAATGTATCTAAATTAATTTAGATAAAAATCATAAAGATGTGTGCTATGTGTTTTAAAATTTAATTATCATTATTTGGACAATTATTAACATACGTATCAACTAATTTTGTTATTTAATATTTTATGAGTAGGAAATAACATACCTAAAATAAACCTAAAGATTGTAAATTTAAGTTTATATTAAACAACATCAATGCTGACTAAGAGTTGAGCTACATAAATTAAGTAGCACAATTAACAAATAATGATACCAAGAGTAACAGATAATCATACCGAAAGTAACAGATAATCTTACCGACTTATTTTATCTTAAAAAGTCACTCGTGAATTTAAAGACACAGAAATTTATATCAATATCAAACCTTACCTCAACCAGCTCGTTTAAATAGTCAGCTTCATTATTGTCACTGCATGCACTGGCCAAGTATTTCAACACTTTGGTAGTCGGTGGAGTCGTTATGTCTAGGAATCGCGTGAACATATCTCTGAGTGATACATTTGGTAAGCGTTCGTGATTCTCCCAAGTCTTAACAGCACCTTTGGAAAATATTTGCATTTTGAAAAAGACGTACGAGTTAATAAGTTTCATAAAAAATGGTTACTTTTTTATAATATGTTTGCCTAATGTGGTGGGGAAGTTGCAAAAACAATTAATTGATTGGATTGAAACTTAAATATTTGTAACTAATTAGCTTTATTGCTGCTAGCATCCGGTAATATATCAAAATGAAAACAAAGGTTGTATTATCATAAACTATATTTAAATTATTGGCTTTAAGAGATTAAATTAAGTATGTGTTTTATTATTACTAATATGTTTATATCGAAAACATAATAATGCTTTCAAAATTTAGCAAATTTTAAACTTGTTTTTAATAAAGACTTGATATAAAAAAATATCAGCATGACTACTAAGATGTTTTATAACGATAATAACCATTAATTGTGAGTGTTTCCTTCAAAAGCTGCAGTTGCATGGGTGTATCACAATTTTCTACGTCCTTCAGTCGTTCCAGAATTACATCGACAATATCCTTGCGGTTACAAGCCATTATTCCCACATGATCGCCTGGATCATACTTTAGTTCATTCTGAAACAATACAATTTTGTAATTAAAGTAAATAATTCAATATATAAAATTTTAGTCTGAAACTTAAACTTTATGAAAAAAGGTCCAACATTTTATTATAATTTTAATAATTACAATAAAATTAGAAAATACAAAATTAATTTTGATTCAGCAGGACTTACTTTAGATTCCATTTCTATAAATACAGTAGCTCTGTCTGCAGAATAATCTCCTAAATGTTTATTTTCTGTAACCTTACAAGTAATGATATTTTTTCTAAAGCTGGTTTCGAGAGCATTTTTTAGAGTTGGAACTTTATCAGATTTTTCGAATCTCACAGTTTCCACCGATAAAGGCAATTGTCCAAATGCTTTCTTTGCGTCTTTTACCATGTCATTCTCTTCCAAACAGAAGGTTTCACAAGCCACCTAAGAACATCAACCATAGAATTATTATTTTTAGTCGTTAAGATTTAAGTAGATAATATTGTAGACATACATATAAAGATGGCTAACTTATATATATCAGGAAAAAAGAATTACCAAGACCATGAAATGAACTCGAATGAAAGGCACAAAACTAAAAATATTTTAATAAAAACAATGTCAACATAAACGTTTAATATTAAGAAATTCTGCGTTTATACTAAAGCGATACATAACAATATAAAATTTACATACATGGAATATGTTTGAGGACCAATCTTTAAACTGTTGCTCTTGTCCATAAATCTCGTCTCCGCAAACAACATCTAAGAGCCTCTCTCCTCCCAAATCTTCTAGGACTTTGTCTAAGTTTTTACCGAAATTGCAGAATTTTGGATAAGCACTGGATCCAAGAGCAAAGACGGCGTAACAAACGTTGCTGAGGGGACCGATGTTTTCTGCTGATGAAGTGCCGGCAACGCTGCCTAAGATAAATGTCAATACTAATAAAATATATATTGTATTTTTTTATATTCATATAATAATAACAATCTATATCTAATTTTATTTGCAAGGCAGCTGCGGTTATTATGAACCTGTCCATTTATAAAAAAATAATCATAAACAAAAAATATATTTTATGTTGGATATTATTTACGGGTAGTACCAGATCATTTAAAGATTATTTTGTTTACGATAGAATTTATAGAACTTAAAGAAATATGTTTTGTCATAAGCGAGTCTTCATAGGCTTACATTTTATCGTTATTCAAATCTACTTACTTTTATTCGATTCAAGTCTTGATAGTTGTCTTTTAAAACTGTAGCTGTCACTTTTGTTGGACTCCATCCTTGATAGCTGCTTCTTGTACTCAACACTGGGCGCCATTATACTGTTGGCTCTTATCAATGATCTGGATTTTGGCATTTTGAAAGTTCTGAAATATGAATTTAAAATAATAAATCTTGTTTAAACTCGATTGCGATCAAATTCGATCTATTCTAAACTTTATGGTGTTTTTAAGGCTTTAACTTTCTTTTGTGCTGTTTGAAGCCTTTATAAGGGAACTTAATTATGTTAGAAATAATCAAATTTATAATTACCTACCCTGTACTATCACCTGTTTGGTTGTCTTGATTTTTTTGTTCATTATACATCATTTGGAATAGGTGTTCAGCAAAATCCTGCAAATATTATATTCTTAAATTAAATGTAACAATATTGAGATTAAACAACCTAAAAACCTACGTCTTTTATGGTATAAGCACTTACTAAATTTTATACTAAGATTAAATAGTATGTGCATAATGTAATACTATGCAGATAAAACGTTATTCAATTGCTTCTACGTATGTATCACTAAAAGATATTATATAATAACCAGCTGACCCAGCAAACGTTGATTTGCTATAAAAACCCTTGGACCGTGGACAACCCTTACAACTTAGGGTTATAAAAAATAAATGTTGGACAATTCTCGGACATACTCAAAATGCCCACAAAATTTCATGAGAATCGGTCAAACCGTTTCGGAGGAGTACGGGAATGAACATTGTGACAAGAAAATTTCATATATAAAATTAAAATATCGGGATTAGGAAAATATGACAAATGCTAAACCAGTACTCACCATACCATTCGCAGGTGGTTCCCCATTTCCAAATGTAGACGTCACAATAAGTAACAGTGTTTCATGTTCTATTGAAAAAACGTCATAATCTGACATGCAGTGCACCTGTGTGATGAAAGAAGAACAATTAATTTGAAAATGGTTTCAGAGGCTATGCTGATGTTTCTAGTAGCACGATAAGCCATTTCATTATTTTGTTCTGTCTTGAATAGAATTGACATTAAACATAATTATTAGTGACTAAATACCAGAGCTAAATACTAAATACCACTAGGTCTAAATTATTTCTTTTCTATGTTTAAATGTCTAGTTATTACGAATGATACGTAGATTTGCCAATCAACATATTTTTTTGTTAACATTCTATTTTATTGTATCTTCTTGAATAATACAACAAAGTCTAAATACAACATATATAAATTCGTTTCAAAAACGTGATCACTACCTACGAGACGCTTAAACATTGCATGAAATCTTGAAAATTTGTTTTAGTTCCTTTGTAGACTCGTAGATTCCCGTCGAGTATGGAAAAGTCTGTCATGAGTGTTAAGTTCCCTGCTCCAAACTTACCTGAGCGTTGAACGCGTGTCCAAATATCGTTCCTAGTTCCTTCGCATACTGTTCAGATTTGCCCGTCTCCGTCGCGTACAGTATCGTCGCCTTGATGCGCTTAGAGAGCGCTCGGCTGAACAGTTTGGAAGTGAACTTGACTGCGCGAGCGATCTGCTTGAAGTGGTACTTCCTGTGAGTCTCGTCGCCGTCTGCCTTGCTCCATTGGTGAGACTTCCATGCGGGCTCCTGTAAGTTTGTTTGTATAAGTGGGTACTTTGAGAATAAGTAGGCAAGTGAGTTGAGCTTGCGTTAGGATGTTCGCTGTCTTGTGTATGATGCCTGTTGACGCTACCTTAGCTACCGAACCTTACCTTCTTGAAATACAGTCAATAACTAACATTTAAATACAGAGTTACTTATATAAAAATCATATAGATAAAGTAAAGTATCCATAACATTATATTTATTTTATTTATTTATTTATTTAATTAATTTATGCACACACAAGGAAAACAAACAAAAGAGATTATACAATTGACTATAAGTGCAAAGGTGCTGCTTATTTCTAAAGAAATCTCTTCCAGCAGACCTGAGATTGGATACAGGCTAAAACATGGTAGTAGCGCGTGCACTTTTCTGTGACATGTATATATATGTATATATTCGTACAAATGTACATAGACATTTACCTAAATATAATATAATAAATATAATACGATATATATTTGTGAAGATTAAGAAACTTTAAAAGTTAGATGATTTATATCCGAATATATTTTACTTCGCTCATGTTTCTCAAAATGTTCGTTGACCATGTCTTTATTTATATTCTCAAAATTACATAAAAACATATTCTGAAAATATTGTTCCACAACTCAGTCAACTTATGTTACCGATACATCTCATACTCCCAACCAAGTTTAGTGACTGCACATTCTGGGCTACTGTCGGTAAACTTCTCAAGTATCTAGTTTGGAACTAGTTAACGTATTGATACTACATGAAATTTGATGTGAGTAATTTTGAGGTTTATTACACAAATTTCTACATCAAGTTTACTGAGCTGCAAATAATGTACGTTTAGATTTCGGTTCATTTTGTAATAACACTGCATATTTGTGTATTACTTTCCTGTTACGTCCTCGTAGCCTCATTAAAAAGTATATTTTTTACTAATAAGGAAATACAAGGCCCTCTATTGATAGTATCTGTAAAAGTAGGGGAGCCCAAGAGCGGATTTTGGGACATACTTGAGCGCGGCAGGTTAATATGAAGTAAGATACTTTAAATATTGATAAGTACTTCCAGCCAGTATGCGGCCTTAGCATAGGTAGGTACGCCCAGGGGCACTTAGTAAACCTCCCACTCCCTTAGGTGACGCTCAAATCGTCAGATTAGCAAATTGGACACATCTCAGGTTCTAATTCACCTCCGCTTATCCTAATTTGGCGCGCTTGAATGAGTCAAGACGTCACTCTTATTATGCAACTTTGTTAACCTTCTACCCCCTTAGCAAAATTGACATATTTTAGGGTGTAATTAACCTCCCTTTGCCCTAATATGATGCATTAGAGTAATTCCATATCATAGATTATTTTTTAAAAATTTGAAACTCTGTAGACGCTTATCCCACCACTCAACGAGAAAACATTATGGGACCACTTATTCTTCTTATCATTTAATCTACCAAATCTAATATGTTTTTAATTTAACTCCACATTTAGCATCCTGGGCTCCCCTACTATTAATCCTATATTCATAGTAGGGGAGCCCAGGATGCTCTTGAGCAACAGTATGAAATTAAAGACATGCTGTAATCACAACAAAATTTTAACAAAGGAAATTAAAACTGCAACTTGTTTTCATGAAATTAACATTAAGGTTAATATTACAATATAGTATAGATAAGTAGTTAAATAATCTTTTTAAAATCATAATTGTGAAAGTTTGTAAGCATATGAGAGTGTTTGTTAGTGTTTCAAGTAAACAATACGTCTTTCGATAAAATTTTGCATACAGATAGTTTAAGACCTAAACCATCATAGATTAATAATAACCATGGTAAACGTGTTCCAAGCGGAAAGAGCCACGGGAATAAGCCAGTGTTACACGTAAACAGTGTGACAATAAACAGTGACGTCAATAACCACGTACCTGATAATCATAAGACGGCCTGACGTAATACAGCGCCATTTCCTGATGGAACACGGACGTGAGGGATGACGACATCGGCGGCACGATCCACACCCAGTCTGATGGACAACCCCCTCTGCAAACAACAATTGCTAATAAGCTCGTAAGTGATCGTAAATTGGAGGAAGATGTATACGTGGGTAGGGAAGATAACGTTTGTGGTACATATGATTGTGTGTGAACAACAGTAACTAATAAGCTTATACATACGACGAAGGTATATACATATGTGGTTAAAGACGATATAGTTTGTGATATATAAGGCTATCTGTAAATAACTATCACTAATAAGTTTATAAGAGGTCATAAATTTCAAGAAATACCTACTTATATTGCTAAGAAAGATATATTTAATGTGGTACATATGATTGTCTCTGAATGACAATCACTAATAAGCTCATAAGGGCTCATAAATATGAGCAAGATAAGGGTAAGGAATATGTTGTATAGGTATGTGGTACATATGATTGCTGATTATTTCACAAGATAAGATGCAGCTTATCACGTCCCAAAGTTTGCGTTGTGGATCATAGAACGTGTCTTATGTATATAACAAGGATTAAAAGAGGTATCATTTCAATACACTGCAGTAGGATTATGAAAATATTTCGTACGGTATAAGTATTGTATAGTTATTTCACATATATTGTAGGCTTTCGTAAACAGTTGCTTAAAGTATATTTAAAATTATTTTAACTAATTCAAAAATCAATTTCACAGATACAAAATTGTTTTAACTTTACATTCAACTAGCTATACTCGCGGCTTTACCCGCGTGGAATTAAATGTATCACAAAGTTTTTCCTGCGCAAATCTCGACCCCGTGGGAATTCTATTATGAAAAAAAAATAAAAATACAGACGAATTGATAACCTCCTCCTTTTTGGAAGTCGGTTAAAAAGTAGTCTAAGTAGGTATATGTTGTTCCATAACCTTTTATATAGTCCCATTGAAATCGGTTTAGCAGCTCTAGGATTACCCGGACTATCACGAACGAATTTAAACGAACTTAAAGTGTATATTTGTGTTTATGTCAATCTACATAAAACCGTAATGTAAAAATACGTTTTTTAGCAAAAACTGCACAGGAATCTGTTCAGTAGTATTGGAGAAAAAAGCGAACATACAGACAGAGAGGTTTTGGGCATTTTGATTTATAATAAGTATATAGATATACAGTAATATAGATTTAGACATAATATTTATTATAGATTATATTATTTTACCTGCTTTTATTCTCATTGTCCAAATGTTTGATGAACTGCTCAGATGCAGAGTGATGGTCGACGATAGATGCGTTTTCTCTATGGAAGCTGTGCAGTACGGCGATGTTGACTTCCACCATCGCTTGATCCTTCCACAAAGACACGTAGGAGTTTGTGTCTAAGCCCATTTTGTTTGCTACAGCCTGGAAAATATTATTTTACTGAGTATTTCTATGTAAAATTGCAAAAATCTAAAGCAAAGTGTTTGATAATGCTCTACTCTCACCTTGTCAATGTCAAGCAGTTTTATTTTTTTGGCTTATTTGACAATGGATGTATTTAATAGTTTATACTTATTTACATTTGCATCTTTATGCGTGAAAAGTTGCATACAATTTCAAAATACTTTTTAAGTTCATTGTGTTTTATAGAGAAATGAATTTAACAAAACAAAAGTAAAATTAAATCTCATATCATATCAACAACTCCTACAAAGTTTACTTTCTTGGTAAATGCACTAACCCCTTATTAAACATATACAAATGCGCAATTATAGTACTGTTACAATAAAATTGTTTCGACAAAAGCATCAAGATTCTTAGTAATACTATTTTCGTAGATAAAAATAAATAAATCGTTCAAAATATTGTCATTTTACGTAAAGCACTCAAGTGACACGATCTCTACCACTGCCGTTTATTAAAAAAGAAATGTAGTATCCAAACAAAATAAAGTAAGAAAAGTAGAAGACGCGGCAGTACAGGCAAACTAAGCTATTTACACGAAATACTGGGTTTCAGTGCACTCAACGGGCTCAGTATATTTTAAACTCGTGCATTGGAATAAAGTGTCTTGCGCTTGTGTGTACTGATATCGCCTTATGTCCCAGCTTTGTTCGTTACAAAGGGCAAGGACTAAGTTACGACAAAGAAAGTGGAGACCTGACCCCGCATTCCCGACAAAGTAAAGCCGATTAGTGTAGAAATTGGGAAGCTCTATTTATATTTACAAGGTCTCAAATGTCGTATGATACAGACGACCCGCGTGGCGCAGCGGTCACCATACCGGTCTGACACGCAGTGGGTCCCGGGTTCGATTCCCGGCCAGACAAGTATCTGAATGATGAGTTTAGATTCCTGTTCTGGGTCTGGGTGTTTGTGTATTCGTCTTTATATGTGTCCATGGCACCCACGTCACAGGAGAAAATCCTACTGTGGGGCTATGAGTGTAGAAAGCGTTTTTTAAAAAAAAATAAAAAAAAAAAAAAAAAAAAAAAAAAAAATACAACTATTTCTACATTACATTTACATTTATGGAAACTAGTACCTAAAACTGTTTCGTTGCAGAGTTCTAAATTCTGCCTTACATTCGCCATTAGTACTATTTTAAAGACAATATAGTCTTAACAGAAATTTTAATTTAAGGGAGTCTATCCACAAAATTAAAAAAATAAATTAGTTACTATTTTAATAAATTTAATAGTAAATTTTCGCATCTAAGAACTGAAATTCTACTTATATGCTTAATCGTTATAAAAGGAAAGGAGAATTCAAAGGAAATAAAGTAAGAAAAGTAGAAAATACAGTACAGTAGAACTAAGCTATTTACACAAAACTGAGTCTCAGTGCACTCAACGGGCTTAGTATATTTTAAACTCGTGCATTGGAATAAAGTGTCTTGCGCTTGCGGGTACTGATATCGCCTTATGTCCCAGCTTTGTTCGTTACAAAGGGCAAGGACTAAGTTACGACAAAGGAAGTGGAGACCTGAGCCCGCATTCCCGACAAAGTAAAGCCGATTAGTGTAGAAATTGTGAAGCTCTATGTATATTTTGTAATAAACTATTCTCACAATACATTTACAGACACGGAAACTCATATCAGAAATTGTTTCTTTGCTGAATCCAAAATTTTGGCTTACATTCTACTTTACTGAAGTTGTAAAGATATAAGGTCATAACGCTTCCGTTGTAACAGTTAATTCGGTTCCTTATAATTAAAATTGTATAACGTAAAGTCTAAGAAATAGTAGCTAATTTGTATATAGGCTTCTAGAGCGAGACTAGTCTAGAACTAGTTATGTCCATAAATGTGACATATTGTATATGAATGAAGAGAAATAAATAAATAGTAATAGAATGATAGCAGACAGTTTAATTTAAAGACGTTTGATAGATAGATGCGTGAATGGCACGAAATGCCAAGCCGTGACTTAAAAACTTATTATCATTACATTAAAAGGTAGCAGAATGTACATGGTTCGACCGAGGAGTTACCATCGACACTCTTATTTATAGGGTGAAGCAGTTCTTGCATTTAAGTAAAATAATGTAGTTGCCGGCTCACATTTCTTTGATGCGACTTTCTTAGTCCACGAGAGGAGCAACGTATTTGTGATTGACTTTAGCTAGAACCTCCGTTCTGTATGAAGTTGCTGATGTCCATGGAGGCAGTTTCTTACCCTCAGGTGGACTGCATGTTCATTTGCTACTTCATCTCATTAAAAAAAAACAGTCAGAGATTCGGTCAGTAGCGCTTGTGATGGTTTTGTCGATAAATACGTACACTGGTTTAAAATAAACAAATATTGATATGTTGGACGACGATGACGACCATTCAGATAGTAATTCATTCGATTCTGCGACATATACATACCTCGACAATATTCAGTCGATTGGCATCACAGAAGTTTCTACATCCAATCTCAGTGCCCATGTACCAGCCGTTGAAGGCGGTGCCGGTGAACTCAAGGCCACCGCAGTCTAAGCTCATGTTGGACACCGCAGGTAACGCGTACCAGCGGAGACCTAGCTCCTTGAACCAGGCGTATCTGGAATATTTTGCTAACATGTAATAATGAATAATGTACGTTGTATATTTGTAACCCACATGCTATATTTCCTTGTTTGGGAGATCTCTCGCCAGGAACATGATCGTGCCAGGGGATTGGTCATGTTCTGTTAATATCTGTTCAAAAACCGTATATTTACAGAATGTTGGAAAACTATGATAGCGTGATTCAGAATACTAGTTACGCCATCTCTTGATAAGTTGCAGTAAGTCGCCACGTAGATTTTAGTAGACTTAGATAATTTTATACTAGTGATGTAGCGAATTTTATTATTTGAATATTCGTGAATGTTTTTGTATAGGGACCGGAGGATATAGATTTGACGACCTTTTTTTAGGTTGACAAACTGCAATTCGGTTAATATTTTGATAAATTTATAAATTTGGCAATTTTTTATTGCCAAGCATTCAATTTAATATTCGCACCATATGTATATGTAAGAATATGCGAATATTCGTTACATCAGTAGTATACGATTAAGAAAATATCCAGACCCAGAAAATAAATTCAAACTTGTCATTTAGATGCTAGGGAAAGCCCTCTGGTCGGCAAATTGAGAACACCTCTGAATGAAGCTGTTCCCCTTTCAGAAGAAAGAAAGCGTGACTGTTTATTTTTTTAAAAAAAAGCTACATATTTAAGTGAATACACCCCAAAATTGGGGTGTATTCACTTGGCAGAATCACTCCTGTTACACGGGGGTACCCATCATCACAATTTCATTTAAAGGAAAGGGTGTAGATGTCAAATATAACCTCTTTTCCGTATAGAGTTATTTATTGATGTCCATGGGCAGCTAAGACTATTTACCATCAGGTGGATTCCATGCTCGTTCACTGTTTAGGTACTAAATACTTCAATTTTATAAGATACAAACAATTTCCTAAAATACGCCTTAAATTGTATTCGTATCATAAACACGTACAATATTTAGTGGAAACAAAAGTTAGGGCAAAGTAACAAGTAAAATGCGAGAAAAACTTAGCTAAGCTAGTAGCAAAGACTAAAAATCCACGTGTTCCATTGATGTCAACGTGTCAACACCAGGTATATTGCAGGTGTAGAGTAAATTGCAAGAAGCTACCTAAATTGCATCGGAACATTATTAAGAAAATATTAAAGGATGGATTTATTTTACTTGCATAAAATTTTTGTTAACATTTTATTTGTTATCTGAAATCTATTTTTACCTAACATAAAAATGGTAATGGTTTTCGAGTGTACTGTATGTATTAGCAAATATATAGATATTCTGTGGTACAGTACATAAATAATACTGCGTATATTTATTATATCATCATTATTTATACACGTATATAATTATACATACATTCATTACATGAACTAGAAATATCCTGATAGTACGCTTCTAAATGGAAATAAAATTATTGAGTGTAAAGTAAAAAAATACTAAAAGAATGAGCAGTCATTTAATACATTATTCTTAAAGGAGTTTGATTTAAACTTCATAAGGGTGCAGTCCTATTAACAACTCTAAACTATTTGATAGTGAGTTATTTTCTATTAGACAGTTGGCTAATAAATTATTAGGCAAAAGTCGCATTCCTTGGTAACCTACAAACATGAAAGTCAACGTGGTCACATGTGTACACCTTACAACTTTTAACGCTGAGCTTATAACTAAGCACTAAAAGTTTAGGTCTTAGCTCTTCTTAAACTCTACAATGGCTACATACATACATGTTAAGACTTTAATAGTTATATATAGCTAACTAGAACTCCGCCCGTTTATAACCTTATAATAAGGAGAAATGTATAAACACTACTCAGAGTAGTTGGCTGAACTTTAATTTTAGTAGTTAATTAAGTGTAAACTATATTATTCTTATGACTGTCTCGAGTTGTAGATCAAATATAAATTTGTCTTGATACACTACAAAGTAGCTACGTGCAAGTTACTAGCACTTCACAGGAACCTGAAAACTGATCCCAAATAACTGCAATATTGAAAAGTGCTTTTTAAACTGTTTTTACTTACTTAGGGTGTTCCATTTCAATTTCCAATACTATATCGCGAGGAATGTCGAAGCATTCTGGATCTTTGCCGTCGGCTGATAATACCAGGGGCAAAACGTCCCATGGAGTCCCAGGAGATATCCATCCAAGTTTCATGCAAACCTTAAAGAGAATAATCAAATATTATACCAGTGGTAGGTACCATAGCCACACCTAGCATAAAGGAAATCTTTCCTTTGACTGGAAGGCTATGGGTGCCACTTAACTTTTGAATCAAGCGTTTATATTAATCTTTGGGAGTAGAAACGCATCTGTGATCGTCTTCCAGATATATAGAACCTCTATTCTGTATGAAGTTTTCGTACAGATTTCAATGGACAGCTACATCAATTTTATAAAAAAAATATATACGATTCTTTGAAATAGTATAAGGATTATTTAATATTTTTCCAGAACCAGCTATAAGGATTTCTTTGATTATTACTTGTAAATCGTTTAGTTTCTCTATAATTAAGTCATATTAGAATCAGACTAATCTTCATTACAATACAATTGTCTATAATGGATGCGCTTCGACTTTTGTACTCTGCTTTCTGCGTGACAGTTTTTACGTTCAATCCTTGAACTATTTCTTGTGAATCGTATAAAGCATTGTTATGTTATTTAGTTATTAAGTAGATATTGCATATTTATAAGCGCTAACTGTCGGGCTGATAATTAGATTAAAATTTATTATACTCTTTAACTTTTCAAGTGGTCATTGTAAAACCTTTTATTTCCTCGCAGATTATTATTACTTGTTTACTTATGTATTATTATGTATATGATGTTAGAAATTAAATAATATCTCGTTTATATTTAGAAATTCAAACTTTCGGTTCTTAAAATAGCAAATGATTGATTGTTTATATTAATGAAATTGCAATATGAATACTAAACATTCTCATTCTAACATTATTAGTAGAGCAAAGATTCTAATATCATAAACATATTGTGAGTACAAAATTTACAAGGATGTGTGTTCGTTACTCTGTCATGCGGAAAGTACTGATCAGATTTCACTGAAATTTAGCTCACAGATAATAATTTATGATTTAATTTGACACATAGGATTCTTATCAACTTGGTCAACATAACGAAAGCGGGTGGAGCTGCCATAAATTCCAATATAAACCATTTTAACTTAATGTAAACTAAATGTAAGGGTCCGGTGGCCGTACTCGGCGTTTCAAAGAGGACTGTGGGATCTCCAAAGGAACACAACCGGAGTCCTCTGAGTGCGTTGCCCCATCGGGCTCCTCCCAGATGGGCGGCTAGGCCCACCGCTCCGTCTAATCTTTATGACGGTAAGCGACCACATATACCGTCGTCCCGGGTTCGCCTGATCAAACGGTTCAAGCTCCCACTCTAGCGGCCCCCAACCCCAGAAGCACCTTTTAGCCGCCTCTTACGACAGGCAAGATACCATAGCCCTATTCTAATCCCGGAACTACATTTACGAAATATAAGGGTAACAGCAAAGGATACTAGCATACTAAAAAATCCTTACCTCTGTAAACTCAACTCTAGCGGGGTCACCGATCACAGATCCGTCTGGTTGCAAATAACCTGCGTAGCTAATGAGTTGAGGGTTCCATATCCTGTAGTCGTGTTTACCGTCTGTACGTTGCGGGAATATTGTGATTGCAGACCTAAAATAAATGTTTTATTAGTTCGTCCATTTTTTAAAAGCTTTTCCTAGATGTGTCGTTATCTTAATTACTCTACCAACTATAATGGTCTATAGTACCCTTATTATAAAATGTCATATGTTTTTATTCATAGATTTATGTTATATACTTTATGAAATTTATGCTAGTATTGATAGCTATGTAATGTACTAAATTGTAATGAATTAAATGTATTGTTATTATTTTGATTAAAAATTACACTTGCAAAAATTTTGAACTATCCATATAGCTTGTCGTTGTAACTTTATATTATCGAAAGGTGCAATAAATAAATAAAGTTGTAAGACGGTAAGATAAGAAGAGCTTATTTGCTCCAGTAATGTATATATTACCGTTGAGCTTGGGTCTGTACACTGCTTAAATGCGTGTCAGGGGATAGTTTGCAATGTTGTTTTTTTACAGGATTATGTAGCGTATATTTTCCAACCATATCAACGTCGCTTGGAATAGAGATTAACTTCCGAAAGAATTCCTAGTTGCGACCTCAAGTAGGACTTCAATCCTACTAAGATTTCATAGATTTATTGATGAAATATACATGATACACAGATTGAATTATCGTAAACAGCTACAATAGTTAAAAAAACTGTGTGGCAGCCATTTATGCCCAACACAGTTTCATTATTATTTAATTTTTTATTAAATTATTATCAGTACAACATAACTAAATACCGAAAATATCTTACTACAACCGGGTTCAGGTTTTTATTTATTTATACGTATAAAATGACCGTTAATTTTTACGTAATATATATATATATATATATTGTTTTCTTATGGGATAGTGTGAATTCGAACATTGGGTTAATAATAGCGTTGTAACGCCATTTGATACGGTACTAAGATTCAGATCTTAAATAAATCTTAAAAAACGAAGAATACAAGTATGTGTAAGGGACAGGTTCAAGTTTACATTAGCATAACTATCTTTACAATAAACAGTATCTACTATTCTACAAAAAGTTACTGTCAGTTTACTCGCCAATTAAGTACACCCTATAAGGATAAATAAACTAGGCTAATAATAGCTATAACCTTTTGCTTTTCTTATGCTTAAGGGTTATTTTTGTAACCCGTTTTTGTAACCTTTAATTTTACAAACCTGTAACATTTTATACCCGTTCTTATAGAAATGTCGTAACTCAAAAAAAACTTGATCTCATTAATCTTTTCTAACTTTTTAAACGTTTTGTTTAATTTTGCCCCAGGGTGAATTTTAATTTCGTCTTCTTGCGAACCCTCCTTTGTTTATTCTTTTATTCATCTCGATGGACTTAAACGAGCCGTAAAAGTGTACCATGGAATATTACGGGAAAAATATCCATCGAAAAAATCCGTCGCCAACAAATAATCGGGCGATAATAAATCAGTACGCCCTTAAGAATGTGGAGAAACAAATAGAATTATTACATACCTTATATTCCCCTTGTTTGTCGAGTATTTGATGTGATTACAAAGCGCTTCGAACATTCCCTTCGCCGTTGTTACCTCTCTGCAATCGAAAATCTGGAGAAAAATTATATCTTTATAGCATTCATTCGTATACGCGTCGATAAATTTAATTTACGGATATCAAACAAGATAAACCCTCATATTGGTTGAACATTGCTTCACCTAAAGAGCTTGATACTTTTTATTTAATTATCCACCTATATATTTACGTACACTGGAATAAAACGCCCTTACAGTCAATCAAGAAGAAAAATATTGTATTTATTATAATTATTTTTTACAATATGAACGCATCGTGTGGTATATCATCACAGTTTACTTGCCAGTTTATTGAAAAAGACAGTATTGAGGTCTGAAGAGCACCCCCACAGCAGCATACCGTAAGAGATAATGCTATTAAAGTAACTAAAATAAACTATTCTAACTGTTTCTACATTGGTCAAATGTCTGATTTTTTTCACAGCATAAACCGCCGAACTGAGTCTACCCGACATTGCAATTTGGCATCTAAAGTAACGCCTAGGAAGACCGTTGACTCCACAAGGTCCAAAACCGTTCTATTGAGTTATACATTGGTTTCAACCTGCCTAACGTTGAATCGAACATTTTGCTCAAATTTGTTTAATGACTTGAAATTTTTTTATTACTTGAAGCATTATTATTGACTTGAAAGTTTAATTTATTGACTAAGTTACATGTCTTCTCAACCATTTATTAAATATTACATGATTTTCACATGGCAATTTTTACGAGCAGAATATTCACAACTCGAAATTGTAACTAAATTTAGGCAAATGTTAATTTAACAACATTAAAGATCTCATTACCCGCTCGTCGGAAAGTCGACAAAGCGCTTAGCGGTGGGTCCTCATTAAAAGTTGTCATGTGGCGAAGAATGTTTCCAACAACTCTGCTTGTTTTGAGCTAACAACTGTTGTCTAGTCACCTTACGCCTACTTGTCCAACTTCTTTGTGATTACGTGCTACCTACATTTTATTTTAACTGTTAATCCATATATTAATACGTGAAGCAAAAACTTGTGATCCGTTTTTAAGATACTTGCCGCAGACAACAACTTTACCCTTACCTCTTTTTACCTTAAACGGGTGCGTTCAAAATAACTTGAAAATTATTACAATTTATTTGAATTTGAGTTATATTCGTGCTACTTTGGACAATATAAAGTTGAGTTTTTAATTTAAATTACGGTAGAATATTGACCGTTGCAACGGGTGACTAGTTACGTCTAGTCTTATATTAAAAGTAAAACTGTTAACTTTGATATAGTATTTTTACAGTCATTTCTATTTAGATGCCAGATGTTTCCTATTAGGCAAATATTAATGTACCCAAAACGAAAATAAGTTAATCTGCTACATATAATTAAAATAGGCAATAAGCTCAAAGCGTCTTTGATGCGACATGCGACTTCTAGTGATTTATAAGTTTTCGTAAAAGTATATAAATAGTTATTATTCCTGTTAATTATATCATTTTAGAAAGTTTGGGTACATTGTAAGAATTTAATTTATCTAACAGTCAGTTTGACTAATGACACATTTTACTGATTATTTTAGAATACCCTTGTGGAAGATCAATAAATGTATAGTTAATTATTAGCTTCCATTTCTCAATTGCTTAAAACGTACAATACTTTTAACTTTTATACAAACAATTAATTTTATTTTATACGATGAATTAGTGGAATTTTTATCTCACTTAACTTAGCATCCAATGATTCTATGAGCAATTATATGTTATATGTTTATGGCTGGAGCTAGACGTAAAACAAGTAGAGTTTAATCTTTGTAACCTACGCTTCTATTTTACAGTAAATGATAAATCGCGGCCAGTTTTCTCCACGTATACATGCATTCCGATACATTCTAATGACTATTGGAGCACGACGCACCGCAGACATGAACAGCCACGTTTCTCATTTTACTCTTTACATTTTGCAATTAAAACCACTTTTATGTATAGATTTCAATAATCTAGATGTGGTCATGTGGTATGTGATCAACTATCACTTTGGCGTGGCAAGGGTTTCGGGTTTAACACCCGGTTGAACTTCACTGGATATAAATCTATCCATCAGAGTTTGAAAGATGTATATAACCATACGATAATGAAGATTTTTGCCGAACCTTAATACGTTTATTAAGCATGTTACTAAAAGCTGTCCATTTCCTGGATTTATCAATATGGCAAAAGAGAGACAGTAGAAAATTCCAGAAAGACACCACGCCACGCTAGATATACCTACCACAAGATAATATAATGTTTATGTATCCATCCCTAGATGTATCCATGGTACTTGTACATTTGTATTATAATGATATACCAAAGAAATGCCTTAGCGACGAGTAAATGCCTATTTAAATTGTTGCTATCGGATATTGACACTATCGCGAGACTTCCATTAAAATGTACAGATATTAGCGCGCATAGCAATGCACCTGGTTTAAGTCTTAAGTTATCTACAAAGTTAAGAATGTCAGGCGCAGTCAAACTATTCAATATTGCAGAAATTACGCTTTCTACACTCATAGGCCCACAGTAGAATTCTCTCCTGTGTCGTGGGTACCATGAACACACACAAGACGAATACACAAACATTCAGACCCAGAACAGTAATCTAAACTCATCATTCAGACACCTGTCTGGCCGAGAATCGAACCCGGTCTGTCGTGAAATGAGGGACCCATTTGGTAACCGCTCCACCACGCGGGCCGTCACTAATACTTTTTACTGTGATTTTTGATGATCTGGTTATAATTTTAAGATAGAAGTCGTTTCAGCTTTCCTAAAATTTTGAATATATCCGACACAAGTGCGTGTCGTACTCAAGTAAATGCATTAAAGAAAAATAATGAAGAATGCTACAAGTTTCCTTCAATTAAAGGAAGAGATTAATCTGCGATGTCAAAATGTTTGAGTCACTGTTACGCAGTTTAACAAAATAATCTTAACAAGCATTTAAAATATAACCTTAAGCCATCACATTAATCCATGAAGGCTACTATAATAAGACGAGCTAAGCGTCCTCCTAGTAAGATGACGATAATTTATAGTCCAAACAAGTTAAATAGGGATAAAGTACGGTGTTATACGAGACTATTAATAAAGTGTGCTGTCTCCTTCATAGAACGGGCCGCATCTTTGCTGTCAGGCGCATTTACTCGTCTGAGAAGATGATCGTAAATTAATAAAATAGCGGCATGGAATATTATACTAAACTTAATTTGCTACTAAACTAGGTAGCTTGATATTTGAGTTTTATCAGAAATGATTTTTTAAATAATTTGCATTTTTAAAGTTACATTAACGGTGATCCTATTTGAATATACAAAAGCATGTTCAGATGTGCTAAGGTTCAAAAGATGTGATTTTTTAACGAAATACGATAAGGAAAATAATGTGTTAAAATTTAAAATCAGTCGACTATAAATATTATTATTGCGACAATGATTGGTATTTCTAAATATATACATATATAAAAAGTACTTATGCTAAAGTCATATTTAAAAAGGGCTACATATGGCTCCAACTAGTCACAGTAATTAAATAGAAGTAAATATTAATATTACCTGCAACTTCTTCCACTGTATCCTCCCAATGCACCTGGATGCATTTCGCCAGGCTAGCTTAGCTCCAAATACCAATTCCGGAGTTTTCAGCTGATACGTGCCACTTGTCTTCAACTCCTTTTGCACTTCATCTAGCCTTGCCAGGTGTGCATCTGTGTTTTCCCTGAAAGGAATTTTAATATTTATATCTACCTTATTGTCGAGGTGCAGAAGGGAGACTACTATAGAGTTCTGAAGTTAGTTATTATGGTGAACTTCTACAGTCAATTCAAGATAGAACTAAGTACATATAATTCTATCTAAAGCCGATGTTAGCCTATGCACCTAATATGACCCTGTCGGTGCAATTCAGATATGATCTATGTTGATACCTATAACGCCTAGTTGAATTGTTTCAAATACAAAAAAGAATAACATTGTATTTCATATAATGTGTGTTCCGCGGTATCAATCGCGTTTAAGAAAATAAAATTATCTCTGTTTGATGCCGTTCTAATATGTACATAGACAGACCATAGAAAATTCTGGAATATGTAGAAACTTTTATTATTATCTATTATTTTAGCCCTCACCTTCTCTACATATATAGGTAGAAATGCAATGACCAAATACGCTGAACTTTCATTTTTATTATTTATATGAATTATTTAAAAGTAGGTTTTACAACTTTACCCAGGAGTGTCCGCGTGGATTTTAAAATACGAGGGTATGCGCATTCTATCTCCATAGAAAACCCAAATATAATATAGTTATTATTATTATATTTGGGTGTTTTCTATGGTATATAATATAGTTATTATTATATTTGGGTTTTCTATGGAGATAGAATGCATACACTCTTGTTTTTAAAATCCACGCGGACACTCCTGGGTAAAGTTGTAAACCAATACCAATACCAATTCGCACTTGGCCAGCGCGGTGCACTATGGCCTAAACTCTCTCATTCTGGGAGAAGACCCGTGCCCAGCAGTGGGTCAATAATGGGTTGATGCGAGAATGCGCATGCACTCGCACTGCACTGCGCAAATTCTGAATTAAATAAGTAAGAAGTTACTTCATATGATATATGCTTTACGTAGCCCAGGTTGTAATTATTGAGGCATTTTCTTACGAATACTTATAAGGCAATATATTTTGTAACTAGTAAACTTGTGAAATAGTATTAAGTTAAAATTACGTATTTTACGCTAAAACGTAAAACACACGCGTAAGTAAATACCCACACAGGTAATTAAATCGTTCACATGTATGTAAAATATTCATATTGAACAAATATAACAATGTACACAAACTCAATTAGCATTCTTTACACATGTCGTATGTAAAATAACACATACGTGCTAATAATGCTGAACATATTCTTATTGAAACGTCCTACACGTTATTACAAAAACAAATTACAACTAATAGCCTATAGTCGTGCATATTATTTTTTATGCTTCAACTGATTTCAAATAGGAGGATTCTTTCCTAATTATTATGATAAATTACACTTTCTTAACTCAGTTTCCATCATTATTATTCTCTGTGTGTACCATGGACACATACGACGACGCTACACATAATATGAGCACAAAAAAACGTTTATCCGGTACAGAAGTCAAAATCCATCAGATATGCAGCCGCTTGGGCGGGGTTTGAATCCGGAACCTTCAGCGGCGCTTATTCACTACCACTTCTCCGCGAAGATCAATTATGACAGAACAATATTGACGCACTATTGTATTAAAATGCTGCAAATTAATATATCTGGTACAATACTAACGCCACACGTGCGATAAGACTTAATAGTCTGGGCGTGAGAAGACAACAAAAGATGGTAGTTCCGAGGAAAATAACAAATTAGACCGACCTTATAAAAGATAAAGGTAAATGAAAATCTCCATACATATTCAAATAATTAACTTTGACCTTTGAACGTGGAAATAAGAAAAACAAAAACGAACAAGAAGCATCGAGGTATACAAACAGAGTAAACAGCGGCGACTTTCTCTCTTCTCTATCTCTCTTCTCGCGCAATTGCGAGAAGCCCCATAATTTTTATTTCTCTTTTTAATCGTCGAACGTCTTTGGGTATGTCTTATCTTTTTTGTTATTGAGAAGGAAACCTTCAAAAGTTACCCGACGCCGTGGGAGCAACGCGGGGTTATGTGGGATTTTTACTTCGCTAAAACGCCCCCAGTGGCCTTCCGATACGTGGACCGGGATCTTCAATGGAATAAAACCAGAGTCCGCCGAGCGTGATGCCTCATTTGGGTTCTTCCTGGTGAGATTGTTACTCACTGCGCGTCCTGGCGTTTACGACGGCTAGCGGCCACACATGCCGTCGTCCTACCCGGGGTCGCTTAGCTGGACAGTTCGAGCTCCCAGTCGTCCGGAACCCTCTTTTAGTCGCATCTTACGACAGGCAGCGGATACCGTAGCCCTATTCCCTATGCCTACCGTAGCCCTATGGTCCCGGAACTACAGGGACATTGGGTATATCTCACCTATTCTATTTATAATATTGATAATACTCTATGACAAGAAGGAATGCATAATTAAATTGTATTAAAAAAATAAATGTCAAAATAAAACAAATACCTATCATTGTATTCCTGAAACAGAAATGTGTCTGTCGACAATAATCTGTGACTTTCATTTCCGAAAATTAAAAAGACGGAATGTTCGGAATTCAATTTATTGGAAATTGTCGTTGGACTTTATTCAAACGTTTGAGCAAATGTTTATTCGGTTTATATTAGACGATTTGCATTTTTGTAGAGGTACAATTTTACGAAGAATTCAAATTTTATGTAAAACGTATTTTGTAAAAGTATATATGCATTTTTACATACATAAAATATACTTATATTATGTATATTGAACTTATACAAACTAAATAGCTTTTAACTGTGGAAAGCTTTAATTCTGTTCGATTTTACTTTGAGTTAATTTCACGTTGAAATCAAACGTTCACAAATACCACACACATACGCGGCTAGGTCTTTATGTTTAACCCTGTAGTCGGGGAGTAGAACACGGCTACGGTATCCCCTGCCTGTCGTAAGAGGCGACTAACAGGGGGCCTCTGGGGTTGCGGACGGCTAGAGTGGGAGCTCAAACCGTCCAACAAGCAACCCCGAGAAGGACGGCGGTATGTGTGGCTGCATCTCGCCGTAAGCACCGGATGATGAAGGGGGATGGTGCACGTCCCCCAAGAGATGAGCCCGTGAGGGGCACTGCGCTAGGGGCCACCGGTTCGTTCCGTTGGAGTTTCCGAGTCCCCTACTAAAAGCGCTGAGGAAGGCCACCGAGGAGTTTTTAGTGGGTAAAAATCCCACATAACCCTGAGTCTCTCCCTAGGACTCGGTGTACCTTTTGAAGGTTTCCTCCCCGTAACAAAAAAAAAAAAGGTCTTTATGTTAATTTTTTACAGAACCCAGAGCTGTTTTTCCCTCCAACTTTTTCTTACTAGTTAACCGTTTGAAAACTAATAATATAATATTTTGCAATAAGTAATATATCATCAGTTTGTTAAGTCCGTAAGTAATATTGATTCTGCAATAAGCAATATCACCACTAGTAGTCAGGATATATTTGCTAGTGAAAATATATCTTAGCTACTACCGACACAATTTGCAGAATAAAGCTATATAGGTATATCAATATAGGTACACATGGAGCAATGTGCAGAATAAATCTATATGTTTAAGTAGGTATATAAATATAGGTACACACCTGCGAATCGACGAGAAATACTGGCGGAGAAAAGACTGCGCGTCTTCGTAAACCTCTTCCGTGCTCCGTGGCGTGTTCCCGCGGTTGGGAATATCCATTAAACTCGATTGGCATATCCTCTCCGTGCATTTTGTGTTCTGTAAAAGAAACATTTTATTACTTTGATGTATACTTTATATATTTGTATAAACAGTCGCTACAATTTTGTCCTTAAAACAAACCTGGATGAAAAATATAAACACTTTATTTTGCTGTATTTAAGAGGCTGTACTATAGTAGGTACTATCATACCATAATAGTAACGTTAACTATAAAATGAAATAAATTTGTAAACTAATGTAGTAATGTACATTACTATTAAAAATTTGTAGTAATACAAAACACAGATTTTTACAAGTCAATTAGTCTCAATGGAACAAAGTCTAGAAATAAGATTTATTTTCTGTTCTTTCATTAGATTCCCAACAGTTTCAAATCATTGGGTTACTAATCAGAGTACCGTCTCGTCCCAGGGTACTGAAAGTGGAAGCAGACGACAGGTATTTGCGACACAAATCAGGCCACTGGGGGCATTGTTAAAAGTACTTCGTTGTACAATTTCAATAAGAAATATTTATAACTAGTCACCCGTAGCATCGGCCGAAATTCGACCGTAATTTAAATTAAAAATCAAATGTCATCTGACATTCTTGACGTTGTGTCTTTTCATTTTCATTTACTAAGTACATATGTGTTTGTGACAAATGCAAGGCAGTGTGTGTAATGTGTTTTTAGTTGATTTTATGTATGAAAAATGCATTATTTGAAAAAAATATAAACATTCTGCACTCCTTCTCTACGTCCACTATAACCGTGCAAAATTTCATACTAATCCGTCCGCGGCATATTACTTAAAAATCCGTCACAAATTTTTGCTTCACGTATTAATATAATAATAACGAGTAATAAATGTCAGAGTTTTACCAAAATGTTATGTACCTACTTATTTAACTTTAGTATTTAAAATGATGTTCCAAGACATCATGTTATATTTAAAAAAAAAAAAACGCTTTCTACACTCATAGCCCCACAGTAGGATTTTCTACTGTGTCGTGGGTGCCATGGACACACACAAAGACGAATACACAAACACCCAGACCCAGAACAAGAATCTAAACTCATCATTCAGATAACTGTCTGGCCGGGAATCGAACCCGGGACCCACTGCGTGTCAGACTGGTACGGTAACCGCTGCGCCACACGGGTCGTCAAAATAATAGCTACGTGTTACAAAAACAAGTTAGTCAATTTGATTTTTGTTATCCTAATTAACTTCGCAGTAGTTAGAAGTACTAAGTCATCTGTTTGTTAATCAGAGGTTCGCTGCGTACTCCCCAGGGTACTGAGCTGGGATGTCTGACTCAAGCTATTGTAACACAAATCCGTGGAGACTCTCTTAGATGTGTTTCGTTGTTTGATTGGAAATGACTAGAAATAAATAAATGTAGTGTTAAATAAACTTACTTTAAAAAATGTCAAGACAATCGATGTTATTTTATCATCGGATAAATAATTTAAGTCATTTCTACTTAATCATTATGCATGATTGTAAATGTATAATCAATGTATAATCCTATTAATACATCAATGCGTCAAATAAACTTTATATTTGTGTACAGTATGTACAACTTCGAGTTGGCCTATAAGCAGCTTAAAACAGTATTTCATAGAAAATATTATTAGACGACCCGCGTGGCGGAGTAGTTACCATACCGGTGTAACGCGCAATGGGTCCCGGGTTCGATTCCCGGCCAGACAGGTATCTGAATGATGAGTTTAGATTCGTGCTCTGAGTCTGGGTGTTTGTGCATTCGTCTTATGTGTATCCATGGTACCTACGACACAGGAGAAAATCCTACTGTGGGGCTATGAGTGTAGAAAGCGTGTATTATTAACTGATAAATTACCGGAAAATCATTTTTTTTAAATAAAGATGGCTTAATAGATACTGATATATAGATGGCTTAATTTATTTAAACAGACTACAGACTTAAATTAACTAAGTTCTCTTAGTTAATTTAAGTATTAAATAACTGAAGCATACATTTAATGTATGTACATATATCTATAATTAACATAAAGAAGGTATCGATTACCGGATACAATATCAAAGTAGATTTATCCCAGTAGTTAAACGATGCAGAGCAATTTGTACCAACAACACTTAAACTATTTTTAATGGTAACGTTGGAAATGACATGCATTTTCTGCTAACTATTGTGTTAACTCTTCCGTAGCAACATAGGGCTAATTATCTCATTCAGAGAAGTTACGTTGGGTTCAGTACGAGGAAAAATATAATGAACACGATGTTTCATTAACACGTGCGTATTATTACTGTAACGATAAATAATTTTCCGCTGTACCGTAGGTCAGTATCTACATGAAATAGTACCTGTTATTTGCGTCATGTATTACCGAAATATTTTTTTGAACGATTTCAATTTAACGAAGTCGTGTTTGATATGTTTGTATTTCAAACCAAATGTTGTATTTCATATATGTTTGTATTTCAAATTATTGATTACCAATTATGCTAGTAAATGTTTATTTATTTATTTAATTTACAGGTTTTTGTACACGTAATGATAAAAATACAAAAACAATATAATAATACAATAAAATAGACATATAATAGTAATATTCATTAGACAGCAAGTTTAATATATCGGCAAATCCTTGTAGTAGTTACCTATAGTATTCTTGCAAATAACAAATTGCTCTGAAATATTACTTGCTTCCTTAAAAACAGAAGTTATACGAGTACATCATTTTATAAGTTTGTTTTTCTGCACCAAATGTAAATAAACAGAAGATAACTTCTTATTTTATAAACTTGAAACAGGTTTTGAATTTTCAACTGACCCCGAACTCACAATTTCGCTAGATATTTTAGAACGTAACTATTTATGTACGTAACGTAACATTTCTCGCATTTCTTCAAATTTAAACTTATTTCGACTTTTTTTATCGCGTACACATAATAATATATCACATACCTTCCTACTGTATATGTTTATTGATTCATGTCGATGTACTGGCATAAAATAATTCATCTAGATATAAAGGCCCTAAAAACACTGACTATATTGGTATAGTCGGTAGCCGAAATTTGTCCTAAAATTTGGTCACAATAGCGTTGTTACGCTTGACAACTAAATTTCCCTAAAAGGAGTCTCCGACTCGAGCCTAATTACCAAATTATACTGGGTATTATCCGAGTGGACAATTCCTGTCGTTACAGCGTATCTGAGCAGGACGATGAGGTAATATAGCCCAGCTTAAACTACGTAGATCTAGGTATTGAGATAGAACCACTGATTACGACACAAACAGTATCAAACGGACTAGATTGATAAAACAAACTATATGGTTTGTCGTCATGATACTGTGATACCACTGTGATAGATATTTATAATTTCTGAGCAAATTATATCAAAAATAGGGCGCAAGGTCAGACTACATGGTGGATGCATTTACATTCAATCAATTTTAGCATACTAACACATTTAGTATGCTAAAATGGAGAGAACTTTACTAGGAATTGTAAATGCATCCACAAACTGACCTTGCGCCCTATTTTTGATATAATTTGCTCAGAAAATAAAAGAGGTTATTTTCTGAGCAAATTGTTGAAGCAATACATATAAAAGTGAACAGGGTCTGTGTGATAAGCTGTCGAATAAAACGATCTTAGCCTGTAGGAGTGGCAACGTATCTGTGGCCAACCTCAGGTAAACCGCTGATAATTATCTCAAGTCGGTTAGGTACATATGTCCACAAGTCAACGGCCACTTACTATCTTATGTGGGCTTATGTGGGCTACATGCTTGTTTGATACTTCTGTATTATTCATTTTATTTCGTAATTTAACGAACACAAGAGCAGTGATAGCCTAATCGTTGAAACTTGCCCTCTCAATCGGGAGGTCCAAGGTTCAAACCCAAGCACTGATTTATCTGCGTATTAGAAATTAATTATCACTTTTCGATGAAAGAAAACATCGCGAGAAAACCTACACACCAGAGAGTTCTTTAAAAAAAGTTCTCGGAGGTGTGTGAAGTCAGTCAACTTGGCCAGCGCAGTGGACTATGGCCTATAACTCTCATTCTGAGTGAAGACCCGTGCCTAGCAGTGGGACAAACAACGAACATTAATATAATGTGAGTATCAGTCTCCTTTGTACTATTTTCATACAAAAGCTACTAAAACAAAACGTTTACAACAATTATGGAGGCAATCATTCATGTAACTGTAATTGAAGTAGACACAATCTGAATGTTAATCGGGAGATGCTCTGTTATTAGAATTTTAATTGCGTTGCCTTAAATTAACTAGTTTATAGTCAGTTGACAAGGGCTGACAACTTTAATAACAGTTACAAGGCAACTGCATCCTACAAGTACCTATTATTTTTATTACGTCTAAATCCTATTGCTATTTTTAGCCGACTGCTTCAAAATATGGTATTGTTTTTCGAGCTTATGTACACAGTAGATATATTAGACCAGTAGGGAAACTGCCTATAAGACTGCGCTACTGAAGCACCGCGAAAACCCCGTAGCGGCCTCGTCGATGCGATGTTTGTGTGAGTGTGCCGTTTTCGAGCGCTTATAGGCAGTTTACTTACTTGTCTAATATGTCTGTTACGTATGACTTTATGCATAGATGTTCTTTTTTGGCGTAAAATAAATTATTCATAGATATTAGAAAAGACGACATATCATTCTAATTGACTTACTCGTAATTTGCAGAGCGACATAGGCTATATAATTTTTAAATGAGCAATCAGAAGAAAGAGGGGGGAATACTCCAGTATAAAATATGTATATTATAACAGTTTTGTTACTATTTCCACCCATATTCTTAAACCGGTTAAATCGATTATTAAAGTATAAAATATCCGACTGCAAATTTCACTTTTAGTACTCGGGTTTTTGTTTGTTTCCATAGTAATTAATATAATATCGTCACTGCTTAGAAACGATTAATAACTTACTATGAAAGCAATAATGGTAATAACGTTAATTACGTGTATGGACGATATCTGGTAGGATAGGTAAGATTGATTGCGGTTTCCGTTAATGTAATTACAACAAACCGGAGTGCTTGTAACTTGAATAAGTATATCACATACTTTATATAGTCACAAATGTTTAATTAAGATTTGCTATGTTATTTTTATTCACGTTTACAATATGTAATAACTCACTTTAACTACGTTTATACTGACAAATCTTTGAAATTTACATTTGACAAGTTTAATAGATTTTCATGAAACAAACACTAAGTGTTGGTCAAGATGTGAACTGTAGATGTATGAATTTTTATTTCATGCGAGTTCTATATTACGGAGATAGGTACGTATTAAAAAAAATTAAAAATATTGAATTGTAGAAAATTCAATATTTTTAAATTACTATTGCAGTAGACTGCTACATATTCTCAATCCATGGAACTTCTTTTATGAAAACCATTGCAAGGTATTTCAATCAAAACTAATGATGCTACTACTAACGATGTAGATGGACTTTTGAAAACTAAGCTAAATAAACGAATACTTCTAATACTTCTACGTTCGTTTTCTAACAATTGTTTGAATAGGGTTATTAAGAAATTTCAAGAATCACAAATAATAAACTACATTGTGTCATTAATTACAATTATAAATTAAGAAATTAACAGGAAGTATGAACAGTATAACTACGCAATCGTTTTAATTATGGCTCGAGGCCTTGTAACTTATTTACCTTACGAACCTATAGTGTTTAATTAACCTTTATTTCTACTTGGTTGTTCCATACACATTATAGAAAGGTGTCAAAACTCCATTTGGTTCAAATCCGGAAGCAACACCGGTACCCCTATTTCTGGCTGAGAAGTAGGTGCTGTCTTCTAAAGGATAAGCGAGATATACTTCTTCGAGGCATTACAACTTAGTCTTCAGGGATAGATTAAATGTGGGTAACCTCGTAAAACTTTGATCTTATGTGTGTTGATTTTTTATAGTTGTATTTAACGATAAAGCAGGCGGGACACCTGATGGAAGGTAGTCCCCGTCGCCTATGGAAAATTGCAACACCGGAGGAGTTGCCAATATATCACCGGCTTTGAACGCCAGCTCTTTTTAGATCTTCCATGAAGAGCTTCATATCATAGCGCTCCGAAAATACCTCAGGAAGGATTGGAGACAAAAGGTAGCTTTCAGATATTCAGCAGCTGTGGGCTCTTGCTATCTATTACCACTTACCATCATTCCATAATATTTACTAAAAATAAGAGAAGTTATGCCGTAACTTCTAAACATTTAGACATTATCTCACTTAGTCTTTTCAATATATAATACATGTAAATATGCAGTTCCTATATGACAGCTCTATTACAAAATGCTCAATAGTTTGTGGCAAGGCTCTACTAAGCCTCATCAGCTGAGTTACTGGACCGCAAAGTTGCTTTGACTCTGAACAAGTAATTATCTGGTCAGTATGCGTATTATTCTGCACATTTAACACATGAATACAATATAACTGCTTTCTAATCAACCAGTAGATATAGGTACTTAATAAGTAATTTGCGAATATTATATGTAGGTACACATTGTATTTAATCAAGTCTCTTAGTCATTGATAGGTTTTTTATCTAATACAAGAGGTAAACGCACAATTTTATAGATAGATGAAGCCAATGATCATGCAGTCCACCTAATGGTAAGTTGCTTCTGCGGCCTGAGTTCATCTCTGATGTACCTTAGATAAAATATTTAATTTTACCAGAAGCCGTTCACAATTGTTTTGCTACGTTTCGAATAAGCAGGAACGTCTTTCATACCCTTCTAACTAAAAAATGTGTGCATCTACTAGCGTACACTCGTAAGAAGTGAAACTTCTTTATGACGTTATTTTTAAAAAAATAATTTACTATACGCAACTTTACAGAAATTGGTTAAATAAAGTTAAATTAGATAAAGTTTAATAAAAGGCTTTTATTAAACTTTATCTAATAATCTAATCTATAATAATCTATCTAATATCACGCGTGGTAGGGATAAGAAAAAGATGTCGCGTAACAGAAAAAGATGGCGCGTAACGAAAAAATGTTACACTAAATTTTTTTCCAACCCCGATCGGGGTTGTTGAAGTGAAACTTTTGTTTCACTTCAAAAGTTTCACTTCAACAACCCCGATAAAGAAGTTTCACTTCAAAAACAGCTGTTTAAAACTACTATTACTACTACTACTAGGTACATAGAAATAAGTATGGCGATAGTACTGCCAAAGAACCATAAAGGGTTGTCATTTAATGTCAAGTGTCCAATGACTCTAGTAATATAGGTACATATTATCTATAATCAATTTTGTGTTACGTTGGGAGACTTATTTAATTTAATCACAGATGCATTAAGTCTCTTAAAATTTAGAACAGACACTCTGGAAAAGTAGATCGGTGTGTATCTGACTGTGGGAAGGCACAACCTTCAAACCCACACAGCGCGACACAGATAATAATACAGCATTAATACAAAATGGCAGAAATAGTTATATTAATATTATGACGAAAATAATGTCATAGTACTGCAATTATAGCTTAATTGGTACTTTATATTTATTCTGGAGATGTAATTTTAGTACTTTAAATTACTTACCGTAGTACAAGTACATAAAATGTCCATCCAAAAACTGTTTCTCTTTGTTTCTTTTTATACTTTTCCGTAACGCCGCAGCACTTTTATTGGCTTTGTTATTTCCAGTGCCACTTATCTCTGGAGATCTGCACAAGTTGTATTCACAAAGCTGGAGGGATTATCTGGCCGAATATTATTTTTTTAAGTTGTTTCGTATTTATAAGGACTGAATAAATCATTGCATCTAATTACTTTTAATTTGAATAATGTATAAATATAGTAACTAAAATATTATTTATCTGTGGTAGGTACGTCTTGCAATATGTTTGGGAACGTATGTTTGATAATTATTTCAAGACGGCAAAAACTATACTTTGTTTTAATCTTATCTCTACTTATTATTATTAGTGTGATTGTATGTTTGTTTGTTACACTTTCACACTAAATTACTTAACCGATTATCTTAAAATTTATAGAAATATTCTTAGGGGAATCATAACAAAATACATATTTTTAATAAAAATGTAATTTATGATTATGCAGTATTTTAAAATACTAAATCACATTGATTCAGTTCTATTGGAATGTAATGATCTTTGATATTTATTTAAGAGTTTATACGAGAGCGAAGCTGCGGGTAGAAACTAGTATTTTATGAAATAATATTTGTGTTATATGTTTCCGTTTTAGCTCTTTTTTAAATTTAAGACCTATGTATCAAATAAATCAGTTTTCTTTAACCATCTGAGCTAGCTAAAAATACTTATATAAAATTTGTAAATGTACGAGTATATTCTAGTCATTTATTTAGTCTAATTCATGAGTGAAAATGTTTTGTGCATGTTATTTGTACCAGTTCTATGACCGTTGGGAGCATCACGTAGCAATATTTATTTAACGTAAACACATCATTTGTATGCATCAAATTACGTGCATCGACAAATACTGTATAAACCAATGTATGATCGAACTAATTCACGTTTCCTTTGGTATGCTAATCTACCTAGAATCCAGGGATGTTATGGAGCTCCGTAACAGTTACTGAAACTGTCGGATATCCGAAATAAAATTCTATCCGTATCCGTAACCGAAACCGTTATACAAGTTTCGGTTAATGTCGGATAAAGGTGGAACCTATATGAGATATGACTAGTACAAACATAATAACTGAATTGATTAAGTAGCTATAATAATAACTACTGAGACTAATTGTAACTCCAAATACCTACTAACACAGAATTATAACTAAATTATTTAGAACCTATTCGCATTTTGCGATTAAAATTCCCTAAAAATCTCATATCCGTAACCGAAACTAACGGATAATCCGAAACCGATATTTTTTTATCGCTTTCTACAATTATAGTCGCACATTAGGATTTTCTCCTGTGTCGTGGGTGCCATGAACACACACAAAGACGAATACACAAACACGCAGACCCAGAACATGAATCTAAATTCATCATTCAGAAATCTGTCTGACCGGGAAACAGACCCAAGACCCACTGCGCGTCAGACCGATATGGTAACCGCACCGCCACGCGGGTCGTCGAATTATATAATAACTATATCCTTATCCGTATCCAGATCCGACATTATATCCGTAGCATCCCTAAAATCCATGAATGTGGTCTAATTCCGTTCATAAAGCCTCCCCGTCCATGTCGTGTAGGCTGTCCGGTCAACAATGTACAAAAGCGTGTCATGATATGATTGACACGGACGCATTGTGCCTGGCCGCAGGTTCTGGAGCGAGTTATCTCGTTTAACATGGATCTAATATGCTCTAGAACGATGTGGTCTAAATTTGAACTTATTTTACAATTGCTTCGCATTTAAAAAGTTCTCATCTTCAAAAGCTTATGCCTAAGTGTACTTTTTTAATATTCATTCTTTCGTCCCTATTTAAAACAATCTTGCTGATTGACGTACTAATATAGCTATACTATAGTACCTACAGTATTTAACTATCTATTCTGTTATCAACTATTTTCGTAGAGATAGAGCTTCGCAGCTTTATGAATTTAGTGTATTTTCAATTGTAGTATATATACATATACAAGCAAACATACTCACTCACTCAGTACGTTATATTATTAAATTTTTGAAGCTAGTTTTGACAATTCTCTTTAAATAAAATAAATATCAGTTTAAAATATTATAGTCAACAATTAAAAATTACGAAAACATTATTTTCTTCTGTCTTCTATATTATAACATCGTGTAAAATGCAGTGCAATGCAACGATAAAAAAATAGGTACGAAAACATTAGTGAGTGAGTACAAACAGTGAAGAGCAGTCTTTTCTGGTTTCAAAGGAGAGTTAAGGGAGTGACAAAGGAAGAAAATTCCTATTTCTCAGGGGACCTTAGTTCTGACTATAAGTTGATTGCTAATATCTATAACGGACGGCAATAATTAGTTATAATCAGGTACTCTACGTGTTCTTACTATTCTAATAAAACAAAATAAAAACAAATAAAAATATAACTTTTCTAACTGCCAGCCTGTGCCTGATTTATAATTTTAATCAGTGAGTCTTACACAATCTAATCAGACACCATAAAAGCGTTGTCATGTTGTTTGTCTGTCATTATTCTTACAAACAGAACTTTGTTTGCTCGATAACCAACTTGATTACATGACATAATATATGACCAATATCTTACGTAGACAGTTTGTACCTAACGCATATATAATACGAACACATAAGTCAATATTTCCTACAAGTGGTCAAATTGTAGTTTGGAAATTTTGTAGCAAAATAGGTCGAACAAGAGCAATGATAGCCTAATGGTTGAAACTTGACCTCTTGATCTATCCAGAGAGGGGAACAGAGGAGGCTAAGGATATCTTTGTTCAATTTTATTGCAATTCTATTTATTACACAGAAACTTTTAAGAAATCTGAAGACCCAAACTCCACTTGCCACTTCCTATCATCAAATCCTGAATTCCTGAATTGGCTAATGATATGGTAGGTACTAAAATAGCATCAAATAAATAAATTCAGTGATTTAACTATATTGTACCGTGTTGCAGGCTTAGAACGTTAACGAAAATTTTCTTAGGTAATTGAGTAAAACGTACTTAGGTATTTACTTTCAGCATGTACCTTCTTTATTTCCCAACATTCTTTTTTTTACTGCAGTGTTACAATATATCTCGTACGTAAACGAATGTACTAATAGGTATTTGTTATTATTTAATAAATCCACAAAATAGGAACCGCTCATCGTTACGATTCCCGATAAAATGTTTTGTTTTTTTATAAAGAATACTTCATTGTTCTAATATTCAGCCAGTTAATAAGCGAAAAACTTTTTATCCTACGTTTTATTGCTGTTTTAAAAACAGGTACGAAAATTAAGGTATGAAAATGAAATTAAATATGTGAATTATTGTATAAATACAAGGAATTACATGAGAGTACATTTATGTAACATTTCCGCCCGTATTTATACAAGATGTCAAACTGTTTGTTTTCTTTAAAACTCGATGTTGTTAATTCCCGCCAACTTCACTCGACATAGATAATAAAAAGAAAACGATGCTATTTTTAAAAAGCTATTTATTTATTTTCAAACGTGGAATTCTAAAAGTACAGCCGCAATCAAATTATGCTTATAAAACTTTAAACGGTAATACAACTATGTTGAAGCAATTATTTTAAGTTAACCGTTTAATGATTCGGTTTTTGAACCCAAATATTTTTTAACTTACACGGCTTCCATATTCCATATCAATATGGAATGAAAGGCCTATATCGAATAAAAAACTTGTGACGTAACTTAATAGAGTACTTTTTTACATAGCCGAGGTCATTGCCTGATCCGCTTGAATCGATTAATTAGTTCTAATTCTAAATCGATTACTCATTAAATTGAATCCGCTTTGGAAATTTCGAATCAATTTTTATTTTCCTCTCACTTTGTAACCAGCCGGTAGTCATTGTATAAATGTCACCTGCCTTTTTTATTCGTAGGACGTAACACGATTTAAAAAAGGAACAATACACTCCCGCGCAAAATGAATTAAAAAGAAAACATTTTCAAAAGAAAAAATATTTTTATGACATAATTTCTTATCCTAGGGATACATTACATACACACATAATACATACAGACTACATACAGACATAAGGAGGCATAGGTTGACAAACGACAATAAAAAAAATATATCTTCGTTCCAATATATGAAGTCAAGCTCCTAAGATTAATTATTATCAGCCATTATGTTCGTTTGTTATGTATGGATGTATGTATGGAGTACTACAAGGCATAAACTTCTACTAGAAATAGGACCTTTTTCTTAAGAATCTACGTGTTTTTCAAAGCGATTTTTATATATGTAGGTCTTGGGCTTATTAGCTATGCAGTAGAGCGGATGGAAACTTGTATGTAATAACTTTGGATGTAATCGGGCCGCATGGACTAGTGAGACCCACAAGAAGAGAGTCTCAGGGCTCATGCGGCCCGCGGGCCATGGATTGACACGAAAAACGAAAAAGACCTGATATTTGTCTTAAATACATAGGTATGTATGAAGAGCCTACATTTGAAGAACAAATTCTATATCGGTAGCTATAAAACCAACTTAAAAGGAAAATTAAAACTAAGTCTGAGATCTTTAATAATTTGTTTTCTTCACCCTCATAATTAGCAGAAATTTATGCTTAGTAACGCACTAAATGTCACGAAACAAAATTTAAGCAGTAGTGTTTGAATAAACACTTAGACTTAAATACATTTATAGGAAAGGTGTTTGAACTTATTGTCATTTGCTTTGGGTATTTCCCGAATCCGCCTGGTGATTCGTCACGCGTCTTCCCCGATACAGAATTAATACCTTGTGATTACTATCGTTATTTTCTTTTGAAATTTCATTTATAGATTAGACTAACGGTTACTGGCTGACTAATAGTTCGTGACTCTTAAGATTGCTCTCCTAATTGTTTCTTTATTGTATCTCGGTTTAAGTTACGATGCCGTCTATTCTTAATGTAGCACAATAAAAAAATCTGCCATGTTTTTGCTTAACTTTTTGTCAATTTTATTTTATCCGATACGACAAACTATTTTAGTATATTATTTTTTCGCGCTGACAACAATTCATTTATTTTTCCGACTTTTTAACAGTTAATACTGAAACTGAACTTTTATCTTACTTATTGATAAAACTAGGTGCTATAATAAGATTAAGAATAGTTCTAAATAATTATTCATGAGCTAAAATTAAATATATTAAGTTACTCATAATTCAAAATGTCAATGACAGCTGGTTCAAATTCTACGAATTCCAAATTTAAATATCCAGTTGCTTGTCTCCAAATTTAAATATCTGTACAGACAATCAAGATTATTCAGAACAAATATATTTATTAACACGAATATAAATGATATCTAGAACTGTCAGAAGGTTAAGTAACACACAATAGTGTTAAAGGTTATGTTCGTTATTTCAAGGTTGTGTAATGAGAAAATGTCCCACCATTGTTATTAAAACATGAATGAGTTCTAATCCGGTAGTACCGGATTTCATCGATACCGGAACTAACGGATGTTTTTATGTTAAGTTTTAAATAATTGCGTAATTATAACGCTGGGTTTTTGCATAATTATTTTTATGATTTATGCTAATCACGTAAATTTTTATTCATTTGTACGTTGATAATGTTATAAAAATGGGAAAACCTAAGAAAAATATCAGTTTGAAATATGAGGCCAAGTTCGCCGATTTAAGAATTATGATCTTAACGGCATTTCCACAGCAGGTACGTAAATCATAAAGGATTGTACAAAGTTTTTCAAAAAACGTTAGAACTTTTCTGCCAAACTTGCCTAACATACTGCTTGGATCATAATTATAGAAACGTACGTAGTTACGAAATAAAACTATTTCGTAAAAATATTATTCACTGCTTAGAAACCCCAAGCTCCTGCTGCCTACCAGCTTGACTTACTGTCTGAAATAAATTGAGTAAAAGTTATGAAGAAAATATTTCAGCCATACATTTTTTACAAAATACCACAGCGCAAAACCTCTATCCAATGTTTTAGCCTGTCTACCAGTACGAGGTGGTAGAAGCTGAACTGGATGTTGTGAAATCTTTCCCCATAACAATAACTTTTCAAGAAATAACACCATTTGGGTAGTCTAAATAAATAAAATACTGTGATTTTGTTGCAAAACTATATAACTATTATTTATAAAATGGGAATATTTTTATATATTTCTTATGCATTGTGAAAACCAGATAGAGGTAAACAAAAATGACGCAGATTTGGATAACATTGTTTTTTCAAACAGGTTTTACCGCGATACTCGAATTGAACATGATTCTAATACAAAATGTCCTCACAACGCGATATTAAGCGATAATATCGCATAATATTAATGTCAAAGATTGTGAAAGAATAGAGATGATCGAATAAATGCGATGATAGATAGATACTGTATACACAATTACGTGTTAGTTCAACTCGTCTGTTTGATTTTAGTCGCATTTCTCAGAAAATAACAGGAAAAGAAATTAATTATGACATCACACACTTTTTGGAATATATTAAGAACTTTGAGGTAGAGTATTATAGGTTTATTTTTACGATTAAGTAGAACCTAGAACCTTGTTTTAGATTCATTGCAGAGGGCAGAAAGGTTTGAGGCAGCGATGAGGGCTTTTAAGAAGATTGAATGTTATTATATGATTTTTAACCGACTTCCCAAAGGAAAGAGGCTCATATAAGACACATGTAGTTTCGTCGTAATCCAGCCTAATATGGTGAGCGCCGACTTCGGGACTATGTACTAAGTACTATGTATGCTCTAAACCAACATGTATTTAAATTATTTTTTACTTTTTTCTGGCATGGAAGTCGTTTTTATTTTTTGTTTAAATTTTATTTTTGATACGGTACGTTTTATAATAATAATAATAATAATGATTTATTTCAGTAAACATGTCCCATAAATATCACATTATTCATTTAAAGTACAATACAAAGAATCTTTTAAATACAAAACAACCTCATTACATTAGAATTTAAATTAACAAACCTATAAAAATTAAAAATACACTTCAATTAAATTTCCAATCAATTTATGAGTAAATCAAATTTCGAATTATTTTCAGTACACATACCTATTGGGCTAAATGGCATTAAATTGGACTTTGGCTACAACTTTTTTTGATTTGAACTGGCAAAAACCTGATAGGTATAAGCAGATAATACGAATTAATAAGATCATGTCGAATTATTTACGTCGATGCCGATTACGAACTCCAGAACTGACCTGTTTTATACGTTTCGACTGCATAAATTAGGCATTCACGAAAACAATAATAGTATTATTTTCAAAATGACGGTATGGAATTTCAATATAGAGGGTTTTTTTAAAGTAGACATAGATGGTCAATTCCAAAACCCTCAACAATTGTAAAAAAGTTATTTGAGACTTTTGCATTCATGACTATAACCATTGACTACCCGCGGTTACCATACCGATCTGATGCGCAATGGGTCCCGGGTTCTATTCCCGACCAGACAGGTATCTGAATGATGAGTTTAGATTCTTCTTCTGGGTCTGGGTGTTTATGTAATCGTCTTGTGTATGTCCATGGTGCCCACGACACAGGAAAAATCCTAGTGTGGGGCTATAAGTGTAGAAAGCAATATATTTATTCGATGTAGCGCTGAGGACGGCCACCCGGGGATTTTAGTGCGGTAAAAATCCCACATAACCCTGCGTCGCTCTCACGCGCTTTTGAAGGTTTCCTCCTCGAGAAAAAAAAGGTAGTGCAATATTTTTCTTCGACTCGGCGACATCACTATCACACCTTTCTCTGCCAATAATACCAGTGATAAGTGCTGTATTCTGGTTCGAAGGATGTGGTAAAAGTAAAAGAAACGTATTTTTTCATGGCTTTCCAACTTAGACTGTGGTTGATCTCAGGTTAGTTTATAATTTTATATGGGTTTGATCCTAGGTGTCCGTGGACGGCAGAGCAGTGATAGCCTGATGGCTTAAAGAGCAGTGATAGCCTATTGGTTGAAACTTGCCCTCTCGATCAGGAGGTCCGAGGTTCAAACCCGGCACGCACCACTGATTTATCTAAAATTATTTGCGTATTGGATATTAATTTTATCACTGCTTTTCGGTGAAGGAAAACATCGGGAGGAAGCCTACACACCAGAGAGTTCTTAAAAAAAATCTCGTAGGTGTGTGAAGTCAACCAATTCGCACTTGGCCAGCGCGGTAGACTATGGCCTAAGTTCTCTCATTCTGAGAGAAGACCCGTGCCCAGCAGTGGGACAATAATGGGTTGACGAGAGAGAGTCCATGGACGGCATTGCACACTTATCGTTGTGTAAATGCTCGGTTGCTACTAAACTTATATAAAATACTTTATATCAGTCAATATAACTAAAAGTCCCTCGTTCTATTTGACGGGTGTCATTATAAATTAAACAAGGCATTCATAATTAGGCCGCAGGTTTAAAAAAAACTGCCTTTGAAATTAGCTCAGGATTCAACCCTTTTTGCGATTGATAACGAAATATCTATGAGAAATACTAATTAGGTAGACTGTAATCTCACTTATGTAATTATTTAATGCTCCAGTTTTGATATATGAAGTTTTTAATTACCCGAAAAGGAACAAACTTATTTTCCATAAATTAATAGATATGAAGTATTTTAATATCAAAATGCCGATTAATAATAAAACTATTGTGTTAAATTTTAGCAGGCGACTTTGTTTTCTTTTTTTTCCGCCATGCCGCCATGATATAATTATTCGATGTATTTATCTATCTTCTCTTAAAACTATGTTATAGAATGTTAAATATAACGTATTTGATAATTTATTGTAATTTATTCAAATTTAAACATTTACACGTCGGGTATTTACCTCAAGTTTTCTTATCATTTAGCATGTTACTAAATTAAATGCGAAGTCAATAAAATTATCATATTTTAGTATTCCTTTAGAACATGTGTTAAGTTTACTTGATAAAAGTTAATTATAATATTTACATACCTATCGCTACTGTATGGGTTATTAGGATTGATAATTATTCATATCAAATCGATAAGATCAATAAATTATGACCTTCATAAACAATTAATCGTAGGACTTTGAAGGGCTACAATTGCGTTTTAATATTTCAACAATTAACCCTACATTAGAATTCTCTGTATTATATATAACACATAGAGGCCACGTGGAAACACCATGACACATGCATTCACAGTTCATTATTTATATTGCGCCGATCTACTAGAATGATGGTCGCCTATTTAAATTATTTTTTATAACATTAAAGTAGCAAACGAGCTAGCAGTCAACCTGATGGCAAGTAGTCACTGTCGCCCATGGACATCTGTAAGCAACTTCATATAGAACACGGGGTGCTATCTAAAGTCAATCATAGATGCGTAGCTACTCCCGAGGAATAAGATGGTCGCCTCATATGAATTTTTATTAAAAAAAAATGATTCGTTTGCTTTAAAGCCGAATGCAGCTTGAGGCAATGCTAGAACTAGGTGTCGCAATAGGACTTACCCGGTCCAACTATACTGGTTTTACCACTTATCAACATCTTGGTGCCCTTTGAGTTGACTCTTTCCATGTCTGTCTGGCTCCATCTTATTATTCTAATGCTGCTTACATGAAAAGGAACCTTTAAATTCTTTCCATATTTCTCAAGCTTCATCATACTTTCAACATACCCAACAATCCTCACATGTGAGACGATCATCTTTGTCCTCGGGAGTAGCGACGCATCTGACGACTTCAGATAGAACCCTTATTCTGTATGTAGTTGCTTTCAGATGTCCATGGGCGGCAGTGACCACTTACCATCAGGTGGACTGCATGCTCGTTAGCTACTTCAATCATATAAAAAAATCCTAACATATCATAACCCTCGACACTAGCACACAATAGACCTATTGCTTAGACCAACTCTATCGCTTAACTTTACTACGCAAAACTTTGATCATCTGGATGAGATTTAAAACAACACACGCTGACCAAACTAAACCGTGAGAATCCTTAACAAGTGGTCTAGTCACATGTTTTGCTGTAAATTAATAATAAACTACTAACAAGGTGTTTGGGTAACGTTCAGAAGACTTGGAACAAGCTTCTTTGTTAATTAATTAGCGCTAACTCGGTTCTCACAGTCTTCGAAGCCACCGGGATCTGCACTTGATATTATGATATTGTGCAACTAATTAGAGCTTCCGTAGTTTGTTTGTCTTGGGTAATTTACGGGCGCGATAAATTGGTAAAGAGGAATTTGCTGTGAATAAAGCTGTTATAACACTTAAAATTTAAAAGCAGTTATTTGACATGTATTTAACACAAGTAATTGTCAAGCACTTTTTTTACAAAAGGTACACCGAAGCCTTGGGAGAGACACTAGATTATGTGTGATAATTACCCACTAACACAAACTCGGTGGCCTTTTTCTGCGCTTGCAAGGGACAATGGCAAAAAAAAAATAGAAATCAGAGTTCATCAAATCTCATTGCAAAATTTTCTAAATAGGCATGAGCCTTGCTTTTTATTTGTCATCATTAAATTATTTGAAAACGTCCCTTCTCTAATCAACCCCCACCTCTCTTCAAACGTTAACACTGGATTAGCTAGCTAGCTAGTTCACTACGAATACTTCTCTTTACTACGAATACTAGGGGAAAAGGGGGTAATGGGAGTCACTTAAGGGAGAAATCAAGTAAAAGCTTAAATTGAAACAAAATATTAATTGCACAAAATTTACTTAATTGGCTATCAATCGACATTAATTTCAATCAATTTGGTAATCAACTCTAAAGGTTATAAAAGTTTAAAAAAAAAACAGGTTTGACTCCCATTGCACCGATATGCGGGCAATGGTGGTCGGCTCTGTGGGCAATCGGAGTCAAAGATAATTTATCACATATCGCAAGTATAACCTTCGGCTGTATCTCCAGTGCAGTATGCATTTGCCCATAACCCATAACATGAAATAGGTACATCTGTACACATCTTATTGTTTCTTCCAAAACCATTCAACAATAAGTCAATCGTGAATACCAAATTTTCTCATCTTCTACGTCGTCTTCCTCAGTATCCTGGCATACATCGTTAGTGCCCACTACTGATACTCAAAGTACTCGTCGCTTCATTATTTCAGGACCCTTCGTTTGTACTTTTGTCTGCCTTCTCTGGTCCTTTTCTTCCCATTTTCTTCCTTTTCTTATATTTGCCTACTTTTATTTTATTTTTTATGCTCTTTCCATCAAGTTTTCCTTGATTAGTATGGATGTGAGGCATATTGTTTTATCTTTAAACTCTGTTTTATAATGGTATACTTGATTTCAGTGGCCATTTCCTTTGGGGTTACCTGACTCTCATTGCCCTCAATTATGCTAATGCGAAAAATAAAATAAAAATAAAAACATATATAATATAATAACACAATCTAAACTGTACATGTATCTTTCAATAGTGTAGCTAAATACGTGAAAAGCTCTTTTTTGTATACGGTAAGAAATTAGGCACTTACATCGTATTTTACCGTAAGGAAAAATTGCACCAGGACAATGCAAAACCAAAAATCTGCTGTCTCTTTAAAGCGCGAGCGTTTATTTTCAAGAACCATTCAACACACTACCAGGAGGAACATGACGAATGCATGAAAATGCTTAACACGATGCTTACGTGGATAGTTTCGTGGATATGTGGGTGACTCCCATTGCCCGCTGACTCCCATTGCCCTGTTTTCCCCTAATCTTATTATATAATATATACAAGAGCGTTGAAATACGTGTTTGTCACGAGATGAAAATCATCAAAAAGACATCACGGTGGAGCACACAACAGACTTCACAGATTGTATGGAGAGACCATTACAGCTATTTAACCATATTTAATTACTAATATTGTAACAAATAATTGTTTAAAAATACTTCTTAGTTAAGTCGTGATTCGACAACGTGTTTAACGGCTAATTGTTTTAAACAAAAAAGACCCTTGAATCGCCGGATCCATTAGCTACGGAAACAAACTGACCATAACAAATGAAATGATGACAAGCGTTCCGCTTACGTGGCCAGTACAAAATAATATTTTTTGATTAAAATTTGACTTTGTTTGTCGGCGACTCGTCTAATTAACTAGATTAAGTTATTATACGTTGTAAGATTTTATGATGATTGTATTGATAATAACTTTTACGAACTATGTTACGAATTTAGTTAAGAGAATTCAATGATTCTGTAGTGTTTACTATGATAGGATCACAATAGACTTAAGCTAAGATTATAACACGATATGAAAGAGATGCAAGATATAAATACGAGATAGAGAATAGGTTTACGTAAGATTTATGGAAGTTTATGTAAATTATATGTTCATTGTAATTTTTGATAGATTTAATTAAGTTATATTGTTATAATTAGTGTAGATCGATAGGTTAAGCATTTCTCTACATTTTTATATACAATAGATAAGGATAAGGTTTAGAGCTTAGGATTTATTAAAGAAAATAAGTATAGGATAGGACAAAATTGCTATGTTTTTACGATGTTTTTCATGAATAACTTTTTTGTCTTTTTAGATGTAAGAATAAGAATTGTATGGCTTTATAGATCTTTTTAAGACGAATGTAACGATGTATGACACATGTATGTAAGATTTTGGGGAATAATAAAGATTTAGCCGGACATGGGTCAGCCAAAGTAAAAATAAGATCGAAATATTAGGCAATATGGGCTTAGAGCCATGCGGCTCTCTTTAAGGTAATGCCGAAGGGCAGCGGACCAGGCGGGTTTTTAGCTGCGAACATGGCCTCCAGAGAGAAGCAATACCAAGAAGAAAAAGAAGAAAGAAGACTCCGAAGAAGAAAGAAGACTCTGAAGACTCAAGACTGAAGATTGAAGACTGGAAACTCTGCAGGACGGAAGGACCTTCTGCAGCAGGAAGAAAGAAGATTCTCCGCGACAGAAGAGCGAAGGATATTAGGGCTAGGCAAGGGGGATTAGGGCTAGGCTTTGGCTGGTCCACTACGGCTTAAACAGATAACGTCATTCTTGTTTCTTTTAAAAAACGTCTCCTCCCCCCGCACCTACCCCCGCACCCTCTACATCGACACGGCAAGAGAACGACGCAACTCCCCGACGCGAAGTACACACACGAGCGGGCTTCCGGCGCCGGACGAGCGAAAGTCCGTCCGTAACAACATCACGCCCGCACCCCTCCGTCGCGGTAAGAGCCGTCGGTGAGGACACGCTTTAGCCGACGGACGCGCCTGCGCTCTCACGACAACGCACGTGGGGCGCACGGCACGCACGCCCCGCGACATCTGCTGGTCCTTCGAGCCGGATCTTCGTGTATTTCGTCGAGACATCGGGTTACTGACGTCGTCATGCCTGTCACCAGGAGCCAGAGGGGTACCTCGCCGCCGAACCAGTCGACTGCGCCCCGTGCTGAAGAAGAGGCACAAGGGACAACTGACTCTTCGGGAACGTCGGGAACCTCGGGCACAACTACAGAGGGAACGTTAACTACGTACGAGTCAAGAGTCACTTCAGAGACGGAAGTTGCTGCTCCTGCTGCTCCAGCTGCTGCAACGGCAGCACCTGCAGCAAAGAAGAAGACTCGCTCCGTCGTGTCCACGGGACGTCGGGAACGTGAAGCCAAGCTAGAATTGGCGCGCCGACAACTAGACGAAGCGAAAGCAGCAGCGGAACTCGCCCGGGCCCAATGGGAGTTGGCCCAGGTGGAAGATGAAGAGTCCGAAGTTGAAGAAGAGAATCCTGCATGGGACGCCAACGTGCAGACATGGGTGCAGTCGACGGTCGGTCGGATGTCCGAAGAGGTACGTCGGGGGGAGGTGCCCAAGAAGGGGCACCAGCAAGGCACGTCCAAGGAGGGGCGCGCCATCCAACCTCCAATTGCCGCCGTCAAGCCAGAGGACCAAGAGGAACCTTCAACGAACGGGACCAAGGATTTAGCGGAGGCCATCATCAAGGCAATCAGCGCGGCGCCAAGGAGTGCGCCGAGCTACGTGCACGAGTTGCCGGACTTCGACGGGAGGAGCGAAGAGTGGATCGCCTTCAGGACGGTATATGAAGATACTGCGCCTATGTTTACAGATGCCCTCAACATGGCGCGGCTGCGGCGGTCCATCAAGGGTGCGGCACGGGAGGCGGTGAAGAGTCTCCTGTATTCGGAGTGCCCACCGGAAGAAGTATTGGAAGCTCTTCGTCGGAGGTTCGGAAGACCTGAAGCCCTGATCCTGATGGAGTTGGAGAAGGTGAAGAACCTGCCACGCATCACGGAAGGTGCGCGCGACGTCTGCGTGTTTGCCAGCCGGGTGAACAACACTGTCGCGACAATTCGGGGGCTTCGAAGACCGCAGTACCTACACTCGCCGGAGATGGTGAAGACCATCGTGGATAAGATGCCGGCGGTGCTGCGCTATCGGTGGTACGACTATGCCGCCGACAAGGAAGATGAAGATCCAGACCTGGTGCTAATGATGAAGTTTCTCAACAGGGAAGCGGACCGGTGTGGACCCTACGCGACGCAGGAGACGGTGCATCAAAGGCAGCCTCCCTGGCGTCAATCCGAACACACCACGTCCGATCGAGTCGAGGAAGAAAGGAAGACCTCCTGTCCACACTGCCGGGACGAGCATCACCTCTACGAGTGTCGCAAGTTCCTACGGCTGCCGGTAAGAGAGAGGTGGGACGTCGCTGAGAAGTCACGGATGTGTTTCAGGTGTCTGCAAGGGCGGCATCAGAAGGAAACATGTCGGCGTCCTCCCTGCAAGGTGTGCAACCGGTGGCACCACTTCGTGCTTCACGAGCAACGGGGGCCCAGCCCGAAGCGCGAAGAGAAGAAAGAAGTTGCAAACAACGTGATGCTCCCGGTGAATGCGGCAAGGACAGGAAGGGCGTATCTGAAGATGGTTCCAGTCGAGTTGTACGGGCCAAGGGGGGCTGCCAAGGTGCTGGCGCTACTGGACGAGGGTTCGACGGTCACGCTGCTCGACGCGGCGGTCGCGCGGCGAATTGGACTCAAGGGACCCATGGAGGCGCTCACTCTAGAAACCGTTGGAGGAAGGACCATCACCAAGGGAGACTCGATGAAGCTCAACATGAAGGTCAAGGGACTGCACCAGGATAAGAAGAGGACCATCTCTGGGGCACGCACGATCGACGATATCAACCTGGCGCCTCAGAGATTGGATAAGAAGAAGATTGAGCAGTGCGCTCACCTCAAGACGATAGCAAGCCAGTTGTACTATGAAGAGGAATCACCCAAGCTGCTGATTGGGCAAGACAACTGGGAGCTCATCGTGTCCAGAGCCACGCGCAAGGGGAAGCGAAGTCAACCCGTAGCATCGTTGACCTATCTGGGGTGGGTGCTACATGGGTCCAACGGAGCAACGTCGAGACCTGTGAACTTCGAAACCAGCGCGCACTTGTCTTCTAGAGAAGAAGAATTCGGCGAGGACATCGCACGGAAGGGGAATCTTCTCAGCAGAAGCAACGAGGAAGACTGGCAGAAATCACGCACCTTCAAGAAGAAGCCCATGGGAATGGAGAAAGGGGGGTCAGCTGGTGGGGCGCAGCCCGTCGATCAGCGTCCGGATCCAGACCCAGCCAAGTTCGCAAGATGGACGCAACTGGTGGGGGCAACAGCGAGGCTACTGCAAACAAAGAATCAAGAGAGAAGATACATTCCCCTAGAACACGACAAGATACAGGAAGCCGAAAAGATCCTGTTAAGAAGAAGCCAAGAAGAGAGCTTCCAAGAAGAAGTGTGCTGCGTCAGAAAAGGGAAGCCGTTGAAGAAGGAAAGCCGGCTTAAAGAACTGGACGTCGTCATGGAAGATGGACTACTCCGACTCCGGGGAAGAATCGACGCAGCAGTACACACGCGGCACGAGAAGGGACCTGTGGTGCTGGATAGCAAGCATCACATCACCGGGCTGCTCATCACGTACTACCATGAGAAGTTGGGTCATGGTCACGCAACGGTGATCGACGAGTTGAGGCGACGCTACTGGATCCTGGGACTACGGTCTGCGGTGAAGTCGACGGTTCATCGGTGTCAATGGTGCAGGGAGCGCCGTGGCACGCAAGAGTTCCAGCAGCTGGGGAGGTTCCCGCTGGAAACCTCACGAGGGGGAGAATCGCCGCTCACGCAAAGAGGCCGTCACCAACCTCAACAAAGACGACGTCATCACCGTGGCAGAGAAGATGAGCATCAGGTGGGAACTAATACCACCTGGGGCTCCCAGCAGGGAGGGCACGTGGGATCGCCTCGTCTGGTCCCTAACAAGGACCCTGGCGGCAATCCTCCAGAGAAGGCATCCCAAGGAAGAAGTCCTGCACGCTCACCTACTGGAAGCGGAGCACCTGGTGAACTCAAGACCTCTCATCGAAGCCGACGAAGATACGGAAGAAGGGGCCCTGACTCCCAATCATTTCCTCATTGGGAGGTCCTGCGGCACAAGATTGGGGACATTCACCGACGAAGATCTCACCGGCCAGCGGACATGGAAGACGGCGCAGCGACTAGCCGACCACTTCTGGAGCAGATGGGTGAAAGAGTACCTTCCTACTCTGATCCCGAGAAGAGTCGACGCAAGAGCTGCCAAAAGAGACCTGCAGTGTGGGGATACGGTCCTCATAGTGGACGCCACGCTGCCGCGAGGAGTCTGGCCAAGGGGTGAGGTGGTCCGAACCTATCCTGGACCCGACGGGCGCACCAGAGTTCTGGAGGTGCGCACGGCAGGAGGCGTCCTGAAACGTCCCAGCTCCAAGATGGTGCTACTGGTTCCGGCGCAACGCGACGAGGAGCGAGCAGCCGTCGAGCCGAGCAGCGGGTCGGCGGACAGCGAGCCAGACTGCGGGGAGGCGGTCATCGCATCGGGCCAGCAGCACGGAGTCGCCGGGTCAGGAGTTGGTGCTACGCACGAGGGGGAGGATGTCGGCGACTCGTCTAATTAACTAGATTAAGTTATTATACGTTGTAAGATTTTATGATGATTGTATTGATAATAACTTTTACGAACTATGTTACGAATTTAGTTAAGAGAATTCAATGATTCTGTAGTGTTTACTATGATAGGATCACAATAGACTTAAGCTAAGATTATAACACGATATGAAAGAGATGCAAGATATAAATACGAGATAGAGAATAGGTTTACGTAAGATTTATGGAAGTTTATGTAAATTATATGTTCATTGTAATTTTTGATAGATTTAATTAAGTTATATTGTTATAATTAGTGTAGATCGATAGGTTAAGCATTTCTCTACATTTTTATATACAATAGATAAGGATAAGGTTTAGAGCTTAGGATTTATTAAAGAAAATAAGTATAGGATAGGACAAAATTGCTATGTTTTTACGATGTTTTTCATGAATAACTTTTTTGTCTTTTTAGATGTAAGAATAAGAATTGTATGGCTTTATAGATCTTTTTAAGACGAATGTAACGATGTATGACACATGTATGTAAGATTTTGGGGAATAATAAAGATTTAGCCGGACATGGGTCAGCCAAAGTAAAAATAAGATCGAAATATTAGGCAATATGGGCTTAGAGCCATGCGGCTCTCTTTAAGGTAATGCCGAAGGGCAGCGGACCAGGCGGGTTTTTAGCTGCGAACCTCGGCCCTCGCCAAGAGCGGGGCGCTGCACCCACCCGCCCAGTATCCACTTCTGGAGGTCGTGCGCCGCCCACCGCAAGGGGAAACCAGGTACGATTTGTGGAGGAGTACGCGGCCACTGCCGGTGCCTCTCTCATGGCTCCGGCTCGGGACGCGGCGGATGCGCGCCGTGAAAAGCAGCGTAGACGACGTGTCCTGAAAAGGCAGCGAAGGAAGGCGGCTCGGCGGGTGCCCCTCGCCGAGTCGACCCCGCAACAGGAGGAGCAAACACCATCCGCTCCAGAGACGCATCCGGCAGTGGTCGTGACCCCCACCGCGGCGGAGGTGCCGGCGCGGACGCGGGCAACACCTGCGGCTGCGCCGGCGCGTCCGAAGCGCAAAATCGCCAAACACCCCACCCGTGCCCCTCCCACAGCCCAGCCTGTCGCCGAGGCGGGCACAAGCCGGGAACCGCAGAGGCGGTCGACAATCGAGGATCCCCAGGAGCCCCCGACCCCCCGTCCCCGCGGTTCCCTCACACCCATCCCCGTCGTGCGGCCCTTTCGGGCCCTCGGGCTGGACACGCCCGCTGAGGTGCTCGTCACCGCCGCGCAGGCAATCAGCGAGGTCGTTGCCCAGCACCCGGACCTTATTGCGACCGTACGGCGAATCATTACCGACCTCCTCGGGATACAGTGCGGCGTCCCTTCGGGTGCTGTACTGGAACCCGGGAGGGGTTAAATCCCATCTGCATGCGCTGCGTGGTCTCGTACGGGAGCAAGACATTCATGTAGTGCTCCTGGGCGAGACTAAGCTGCGCGCAGACCTCGATTTTAGACTGCCTAACTATCATGTATATAGGCGCGATGAAGTATCGCCTGCGGGCATGGCCTACAGAGGCACCGCGGTCGCGGTACGGAGCGACCTTATACATGAGGAGTTGTCCCACCCGCCGTTCGCACATACTCGCTCCATCGGGGCAGTGGTGAGAGTGGCGGGAAGGGACCTGCGGATCTATGCGGCTTACCGCCCGCCAGGTCCCCTCTTTGACCCGCAGGACATCAGTACCATCATGGATGGTGATACCCCGACCTTAGTGGCTGGCGACCTCAACGCCAAACATTTGGCGTGGGGATCCAGAGTCGTCAACCCAGTGGGACGGAGGTTGTACGAAGACGCCGAGGCAAAGGGATATGAGGTACAGGGACCCGAGGCACCCACCCATATCCCCTCGGCCGAGTCACACCAACCAGATGTCCTAGACATAGTACTCCACAGGAATCTCCCGTGTCCAGTCCATGTGGAGGTGCTGTATGAACTGGACACACCGCACCTCCCCATTTTAGCCGTCCTTGGCCTCGGGGCGGCATGTGTCGAACCCCCCAGGCTCCGCAGCAAGACGGACTGGGATAAGTTCACTAATTTAATACCTGCAATTAAGTTCAGCGGCGCGCTCTCCGCCGTAGAGGGGGTCGAAGCCGCATCCGAGGTAATACAAACCTCTATTAAATCAGCCTTGGCGGCTTCGACCACACAGCACCCTGTGGAGGCGCGCCGCTATAATACACCGATCCCAGTCCGTCTTAGCGACATGCTCGCTAAGAAACGCAGGCTGCGCGAGCTCTGGGCGCGAACACGGTGCCCCCGGGTCAAGCGCGAGTTAAACGCTTTGGCGGAGCGGTTGTCTGCTGAGATGGCGGAGTTGCGAGGGACCACCTGGGAGACGAGAGTCGACCAGGCTGGTGAGTCGCAAACGTCGCTCCATCATCTGAGCAGACAGCTGACCCGATCCAAGTTGCCAACCTCCCCCCTCCTAGATGGCGAGGGGAGGAGGGTAACTTCAGCGAAGGACCGCGCGGAGATCCTTGCCGAGTACATGGAGGAGCAATTCTCGCCTCATCCAGCAGCACCGTCTGTCTCCGACCACCACGAGCACGTGGAGCGCAGAGTAGGGGAGTTCCTTAGTGGCCCGACACCGGCACTCGAAGGGATAGAGTTTATCTCTCCCACGGAGGTAAGGAAGGCAGTCATGCGTCTACCCAGGCGCAAGGCTCCAGGTCACGACGGAATCCCCAACGCGGCGCTAAGCATGCTCCCGAGGAGGGCCTTGGTCGCAGTGACTAGGCTCTTCAATGGGATCCTGCGCACAGGTCACTTCCCGACCATCTGGAAGTTAGGGAAGGTAATTGTACTCCCGAAACCGGGGAAAGACCGCCGTCTCCCGGGCAACTACCGCCCCATAACGCTGCTATCGACCACAGCAAAGCTGTTTGAGAAGCTGGCGTTGAAGCGAATGCAACCCTTCCTTAATATAAGGGAGGAGCAGTTCGGCTTCCGCGCTGGCCACTCAACGACGCTACAGCTGACGCGAGTACTCCATCATCTAGCATACGAGCTCAATTACGGGCGTCATACGGTCGGCGTCTTTCTCGATATAGAGAAGGCGTTCGATCGTGTGTGGCACGCGGGGCTCGTATTCAAAATGATGGAGCTGCACGCGCCGGTGACGCTGGTACGGTTAATAGCTTCGTTTTTAAGTGAGCGGCAGTTCTATATTTCGGTTGAGGGCATAGCCTCAGACCCTAGACCCATACGTGCAGGAGTCCCGCAGGGAAGCTGCCTCTCGCCGTGGCTCTACGCGCTCTACACTAACGACATTCCCACCCTTCATGGTCACCTGGAGGACTGGGAACGTGACGTTACGCTCGCGTTGTTCGCAGACGACAGTGCGTACTTCGCGTCAGCCCGTCGAGCTGACATTGCTGCCAGGAGGATGCAGCGGTTACTCGACCTGTTACCTGTGTGGTTGGATAAGTGGCGCATGGCTGTCAATGTCGGTAAGACAGTCGCAATACTTTTCAGCCGCAAGCGTATCATGCCCGCGCCGCTACGGATCCGTGACACGGATGTAGCTTGGCAGACAACAGTTAAGTACCTAGGATGTAGTATCGATCGCTCGCTGCACATGATCCCGCAGGTGGAGGAATCCCTCCGCCAGGCCAGAACGGCCCGAGCGATGCTCCGACCGGTACTACATTCTAGGCTACCATTAAGAACGAAGCTGATGGTCTACAAGACCTACATTCGTTCACGACTTACCTACGCGGCGCCGGCATGGTACGCGTTGGTATCAAGGTCGAACCGCCAGCGTCTCCAGGTGCAGCAGAACCTAGCCTTGCGAGTAATCGTAGGGGCTGGTCGCTACGTCAGGAACGACGTGTTGCGGCGCGACCTCAAGATCGAGACGGTCGAGGAGTTTGTGGTCCGCCTAGCTCGTTCAATGTATGAGCGGGCGGAGGCTGGACCACATATACACCTAAAGGGGTTCGCGCCTCTTCACGATCGACCACCTGGGGGGCGGCCGCTCCCGCGGGAGCTCCCTGGCTTGGCGACCTCCGACCATCAGGAGGACGACCGTCGGCTCGTAAGCGACGCCCAAGTACACCGCACCACCCACTAAACAGTGGGGATGGTAAATATCCTTTACACTTGTATATAAAATTATAATGTTTTATTAACATTTTAATATTATATATAAATGTTAAAGATCCGGGAGGTATTCGACTTCCTTGAGAATTGCCCGGGTAAAGAGGGTACCCCTCGAGGCCCGAAATTCCCTACCCACCGCCCTTATGTTGACATTGCCTTAGCATATGAGAGACCCGGAGGGTATGACGTCCCACGTAACGTAACGCTGCGAACATGGCCTCCAGAGAGAAGCAATACCAAGAAGAAAAAGAAGAAAGAAGACTCCGAAGAAGAAAGAAGACTCTGAAGACTCAAGACTGAAGATTGAAGACTGGAAACTCTGCAGGACGGAAGGACCTTCTGCAGCAGGAAGAAAGAAGATTCTCCGCGACAGAAGAGCGAAGGATATTAGGGCTAGGCAAGGGGGATTAGGGCTAGGCTTTGGCTGGTCCACTACGGCTTAAACAGATAACGTCATTCTTGTTTCTTTTAAAAAACGTCTCCTCCCCCCGCACCTACCCCCGCACCCTCTACATCGACACGGCAAGAGAACGACGCAACTCCCCGACGCGAAGTACACACACGAGCGGGCTTCCGGCGCCGGACGAGCGAAAGTCCGTCCGTAACAACATCACGCCCGCACCCCTCCGTCGCGGTAAGAGCCGTCGGTGAGGACACGCTTTAGCCGACGGACGCGCCTGCGCTCTCACGACAACGCACGTGGGGCGCACGGCACGCACGCCCCGCGACATTGTTTATTAAAGTATTTTTCGACTCCGATAGTTTACAGCTTTCTTTACTGGACTACGTTAGGAACATAAGATTTTACGAGCATATGAATGTACTCATATAGTAGGTAGGTACATATATGTTAATGTCTTTGGTACGCTTTACAGCATAAACGTCACAAACTAAATAACAACATTTGCATCTTATAATTTCTATTGTTGTATACATTTATATGTAACATATAACATTATTTTGGTTTTGTATTACTATGAAGGTTTATTTAATTCAATTCAATGTTATTTATCAACTATTGACCCGGCGAAATTTGTTCCACCTAAAAGTCAAAAATCTAAAATTATCAGTGTTTCTTCATTATATCATACATATATTATTCATAAAAATCTTCCTCTTGAATCACTCTATCTATTAAAAACTGCATTAAAATCCGTAGCAGAGTTTTAAAGATCTAAGCATACATAGGGACAGACTGCAAGAAGCGACTTAGTTTAATACTATGTAGATGAACTAATCTAGATTAATTAAACCAGTGTGACTAAAAACTTAGCTTTAAGCTATCACTTTTCTATGGTCTTTTTCATCTCTAATACTTTCTCTAAACGAAGATTTGACACATTAAGTAATAACAAGTTGTGAACGATTTGTGAGCATGTTTTTTTTTAAGTTTCCTTGTTGTTTCATAAATCGAATCGTGAACGTTTATATCTAAGGGCTCGGTCACATTAAGTCTGCCGACAGCTTTACCTTTCGCCGACTGACAGATCATGCTGTACATTTTAAAATCACAATCGATTTGTCAGTTTAACTTCTCGTTATCATAATGCGTTTTTATAACTTATCATGAACAATAAAATCCACCAGTTTACAAACGGTAAATTTGTCGAATCGAATTTATATGAATTTAGATTTAAAAAACTCTGATCAAAAGCACCTTTATTTTCTGTGGTTTAACAATTATTGCTTTAATACCTAGAATATAGCAAGAAATTAAATAAAGTTATAATCAATATAATACTTATGTTACTGTATTATTTATTATATTTATTATTACCTTTAGATTTATAATTACAGGTAAATTTATCGCAGTAAATGCTCGCAATATAAATAATTACAAGTTATATGGTATGAATATGTTACCTATAAACTGTATGTTTCTAATACGACATATATTATTTGATCTGTAATTGTCTCATTAAGTTTTAGTACATTAACAAAAACAAATGTGTTTTACATGCGTAATTAACAACATATAAAATTTTAATTTATTAACAAATGAAATTATCGAAGTGTCCGAAAATGTTTTTATTTTGATGATTACTTTTACGTTTACAGTTAATTAAACTATCGTATTAAAATGCTCCTAATGTTAGTTAATACATATTTCATAATTAACTCTTCATTCTCGGTATATCATGTAATCTTTAAAATGCCAGTAAATTAGCCTTATGATGCCGGAATTCTGAGAACTCGTTTAAATTTGTAGTATTGTTTTAGTATGTACCTATAGGTTATTGGAATCTTATGTTATGAATCGTGTTGTCATTTATAAATTTATAAATAATCAAATATCATTATTAATTATTTGCAATATTTGCAACGTTCAGAACGTTATTTAGTTTTATTTTTACCGTCCGTCAAACAGAATACGTGAATCCTATCCTACTAATATTATAAATGCGAAAGTTTGTGAGGATGTATGTGTGTTTGTTATTCTTTCACGCAAGAACTACTGAACGGATTTGGTTGAAACTTTACAGTAATATAGGTTACACATCAGAATAACACATGGACTCTAATTTATACCGATTTTTTGTACTAAGGTTATACAATAACGAGAAATATCAGATTAGTCGCAAAAAAAGTTGTCCTCTGAGAGCTATCTTCGCGTACGCTGCCTAAACCGTTGGAGATATCCAAATATAATGTACGGTGGGATTGTTTGGCTCACATAGATCTAAATAAAAGTCCGCGATAGCATATATCTATATTCTAAGTATAACCCACAATAACTCTTTTTATACTTTGAAAATTTAAAAAATATGAAGTTGATGTTTCCATGGGTTTTATACAAACTAAATCTTAATCCTTATCAAAATAAATGATTTCAAAAAATCAAGCATCTAATACAGATTAAATCTACTTTTTACCATGTAAATTGGATAAGTAGTTTAGAAGATATTACGAGTATAACAGCCGTGCGCCGCCGCCGTATACAACGAAGTTCTATGAAATTAATATATAAATGGTTATAAATCACGGAGCAAAATGGGAAAGGTCGATGTGAATGACGTCCCTGTAGTTCCGGGATCAGAATAAGGCTACGGTATCCCCTGTCTGAGGTAAGAGGCGACTAAAAGGGGGCTTTCGGGGTTGCGGGCGGCTAGACTGGGAGCTCGAAATACCCAGTCAGCAACTTTGGGAAAGATGTCAGCATGTGTGGTCGCATGCTGTCGTGAGAGCCAGGATGCAAGGAGCTTGAACAGTCCAGCCAGGCGATCCCGGGAAGGATGGTGGTACTCAGAGGACTCCAGTTGCGTTCCTTTGAAGATCCCGGAGTCCTGGTGCGATAAGAATCCCACATAACCCTGCGTCGCTCCCACGGCGTATGGTACCTTTTGAAGGTTTCCCCCTCGACAAAAAAAAGGTCAATGGGAATGAAACAGTGGAAAAGGTTCAATAGGTCATTCAATCGTTAGCGACCTTTTAATGTTACACAACTCGGCACATACGTCAGATTAGCAGTAGTTTAGGTCGTTGTTGACCAACTGCGCGTTGGTAAACGTCACGCGTTTTGAGACCCTTTCTTAAAACTTTTAATTTCAGAGTAAGCATTAATTAAAACTAATTCAAATTAATATACGTGCCTGTGATTTGAAATTTGAACACATAGATTTAGGAAGTAGGGCAAGGGTTCAATCTGAAGTCAATCACAGATGCGTTGCTACTCTCGAGGACTATGATGATCGCCTCATATAAAAGTGAGCCGGCAGCCACACCCTTCTAATGAAACACAAGAACTGCTTCACGGTAGAAATAGGTGCGGCGGTGGTAACTCCCTGGTTGAACCATTGCTCTACCACCTTACAAACTTTATGTGGCAGACAAAATTCCACGCGAGCGAAGCCGCGGGCAAAAGCTAGTTATCTATAAAACTATGTTGAGTACCATTACTTTTAAATTGGATTTACAGGCAAAACAGCATACCAAGTGAAATATTATAAAGTTCTGTATGCACCATCCGACTTTACTGTAATTACATCTACGAGTTGAAGTGCGAACTAGACACGTGAGATGTTTGCATGAATTTAAATCTCACGGTTCCATATTTCAATGGTGTTGAAGTCAAAATGCAGTGTTCACTGTCTAATATGTTAAATCAAATATCTTGTTAAAGCTTAAAACAAAATGGATTATACATTATTTTAGTGAAATATAAATGAGAAGTTAACTGCAATTAAAAATATAAGTGTCAAATAATTGATCTCTTCCTTTTAGTAAGTCGGTTAAAAATATAATTAAAATTTTGAGCAATATAATAATAATAAATAATAATAATTATAATAATAATAATCAGTGCATAATACGAATTTTTAGGTGTGTAGCTGTTTCGTAAAATTGTCAATTTATAAATTCTATCACCACTATTCTGCCATTTATCAAATAATTCAAATGCATTGGTACTATTCCATGTGTGAATAGTGCATCCAACCCTTAAGCTATGCCCGGCCGGCAGATGCAAATAACTTACGAGTACCTACATTAAAGTAGAAATGTCAATGTATTATCTTGGAAGATGGAATATAGAGTCGGAATTTCTTCTTACAAAAACTATAGTTGTTTTTTGCAATCGCGATGCGAAGAGGACATGTTGACAGCTTATTATTTTGTATTGGTTCTCATTACTGTACTATTATTAGGGTAATATGAATCCGCAAGTTTTTATGGACAATAAGTTGACTAGATTTTTTATTATGTGCTACCTGATTATTAAGTTTGCGACATATTTCTGTAGGTTATCTGATGTATTGGTATTAATCATCTAAAAAAATGACAAGCTAGCATCATTACTTACCAATTACTAGGCGTCTCGTCGCTCGCATATTTTGTTTTAGAATGCGAAAGTTACCGGTACTAAAAAATATTACTTTTAAAGAGATTTCAAGTTATAAAGGAGATTCTGCCGTAATATTCTTGTTCGCATTAAAACAAGTGATAATCAATTCTTAATGGTAACAAAACAATTCTAAATCCACACTTCACATGTTAGTACATACGATTTGTAGGTTGGGCTGTCAGTACTCTTTAGTTTTTATCTTTCAATCAATGTATTTCATTTGTAATTCACAAATTTGCATATGATTTTAGGACGAATCTAGTATTCGGTCTGAAAATAACCTTATGGTGAAGAAATGACGGCACCACCCATTTTAAATCTTACTCTCTCAAAATCAAGCATTCTGAAAAGGATTGTCAAATGCAAACATATTAAAGTGTTTGATATTTACAAATAAATTATTGTTCACATAACTGCGTTATAAGTTTGTCCTCGTAAATGTAACGTTCTCAATAAAAGTTTATTCATAGTAGGTAATGGGTTCCGGACACACGTGGCGCGTCCATTCTTCTTCCGTCGATTTGTTGATGTGTTGTAATATGTCAAAATATAACACCAATGTGTTCTGACAGCGCTTTACATGGCCATAAAATAATACAAAACAAAAATGATTTGTATTTATCGTTATAATAATGGTTGTTTTTTTAACTTGTTTATACAGATACCGATTAGATCACAATAAATAAGTCCTTTGTTGTTTATTTTATTAAATGACTACTACCACGGTCTATTCGAACATTAATTTAAATTTATTCGGTTATGACATATTTTATTACGATTTCTTAAATGTTGCTAGTTTAAATTATACTGTGTTATTATGATCACTATGACACATATAGTTATATTATTTAAAGTATTGACTTAAAAACTGTAAACCATTTTCATGGTGTATTATTTTTTCGATGAGTAATAATATATGAAAAGTGGCGCAAATGTTATCATCTTATCATCAAAAGATGCTATAGCATCTTCTGATAGGATGATAAAATGATAATGAAAACTTTTGCGCTAGTCTTTACTAAAAAATATTTTTAATACACCTAACGATCGTCGAATGTAATTTTTTGCGCCCCCCCTATATAAAAAAAAAAACATGTATTTGTCAGGCAGTTGAACTAGAACAAGTCGACCAGGGAGGTACCACCGCCATATCTATTTCTAGCGTATAAATGTGGAAAGATGTGGATTCTGACTGTAACTGACCCCAAGTAGAACCCATGTTACATTCATAGGCCTTGTATGTCACCAGTTTTATCTATACAATCAATTCATAACTTTACGACAATCTATGTAGATGTTTATATAACTTTAAAGGCGATATGGTTTGACTGGCATTTAGTTTGTGTATCATTAATATTAATGAGAATTTGTTTACCAACCTACCGGTGACTGAACGTTAGTATATTTGTTTGGAAAAAACAGTATGTGTTGACTTCTGGTATTGTAATTAAAGCGATGGTATGGAAAGGTCATTACGTGAAGTAAATATGTACTTACTATTTATAGTTTATTATAATTTAAATATATACGTAGGCCAACTGACAAAGTTGTCAATGCCGTAGAATAGTAAGCCTCATGTAGGGACAAAACGAGTCGCCGTTACTGAACATTTTTTATTGTTTTTGACTTGCCTTAAACATATTTTAAAAACAGTTGGACTGTCTCATAATTATTTTGGAATGCCTTTTTCTCGTCGCAACCTACAAACTTGATTTAATGATTTTCACCACTGTAGTAAGACTCAAATGGACATGCCGGTAGTGCTCCTGAGAAAAAACTATGAAATGTTTTACCACCTTTAATAATTTACATTACACTATTAATAAATGCAGCTTATTTATTTCGTACACCTATTTCGTAAAATATAAATAATGATTATAAGGAAAAATGCAAAAGCTACGTTTAACCTATACTCAATGATTGCATACCTATATGATTGCAGGTAGTTTTAGTAGGTAAGTATAACTTTCAAGGAAGACGAGACGCAGATAATGTTGTTATTTAAATTTTATGCTTTCGCAACGGTTTAGGCATTGCCAATTGGAAGGGTCTGAGAAACTCGATGCAACATTCTAAACTACTCCTATGTTGATATAGGTAAGCACAGAGTTGTTATTTTTATAGTTCTATACATTATGTACGTCTATATATATATTATCTATCTATACGAAATGTCGAATTAAAAAATCTTAGAAAATAATGTTTCTACGTTCTTAATTACTTCCATTTTACTAAACTCCACTCTAAATTAACTAGTTGTAAATACTTCAAATTACCAACTCGTTTTTGTTACGGCGGACAACTACCCCGTCACTATAATTGGCGTGTCAGTATATCGGTTTAAGATTTGAAAACTTATAGTTGCAACGCTTTGTAGTTAATTATTCTCGACGGATACAACATACATTCGTGTTACCACAGGCTCTTTCGACATTCCTTCAGTCAACAGCTCATATTATCAGACCGTGGGAAGCTATCATCATATGCTAGCAATTTACTCAAACTGATTTATTTTTCTTTATTCCCAATTATATGTGCTTGCAACAATGCGTAGGTCAATTGAAGTCAAACTATCGTGTCGTCCAATGCCACCTAATATTGTTTTGCTTTATCAGTGTCCAACGCTAAGGTCAATTGAAGTCAACTACTGAAATTTTAAAACGATAACTAAAAGTTAACTTCAGTCTATATAAATTCTTTGGGAAATTGGAATAAAAGACGCATGCTTAGCGGTGAAAAGTACCGTTTACATTATGGGTTTTATAATTATACTAGCAGAACCGACGCGACTTCGTTCGCGCAGACTAACGTAAAATATCCAACCATTTTACGTTTAAGCACCACTCCTGGACTTGTCCCCCTATCCGTAATGGGAATTTGGTCAAAAGTCAGCAGTGGGTATTGATGCTATTTCGATAGTAGTCTCAAAAAATTTTGCGACGACTGCTTTGCGTAAGGGTACTCAGATCATTGTGCGACGGCGGTCTCCAAGTCTTCCGTAAATATTGATATGTTCACTTATATTGTACAACATTTTTTGTAAATGTATGTAATGACAAAACAATTTAAGCAAAAGTTTTGACACTTTGAATCACGTTACTCAAGTTTTAGCAAAGACCCATTATACATATATTCTAGTAATAAAATAGCCTATGATACTCAGGGATAATGTATCTTTCTAATGGCGAAAGAATTTTTAAAATCGGTTCAGTAGCTTTTAAGTTAATTCATGACAAACATACAAAAGTACAAAGTTCTCTTTATAATATAGAAGAATTTAAATTTTGTTAGTTAAACTTAGTTCAATATTCGCGTATGCATTTGCATACGCGAATATTGAACTAAGCATAATTGTGGACTAAATATATTTATATTTAGTCCACAATTTCCGCAAATACATTCTAATACGTTTCTGCTAGTGTGTCAAAGGAAATATAACTTCAAAACAATAAATTATTATGAAAACAGAAAACCCGACTGCTAAAACTGAAATTGGCAGCCGGGTGTTTTGTTTTTCTTTTTTTTATAAGACAGAACATGGGGTTCTATTTGAAGTCAATCACAGATGCGTTGCTACTCCCAAGGATTATGATGGTCGCCTCATATAAAAGTGTGCCGGCAATCACACCCTTTCGTCGAAGCGCAAGAAATGCTTCAAGCTGGAAATACGTGTGGCAGTGGTACTTCGCCGGGCGAACTATACTGGTTCTGTTACCTAGTACATTTAAATTAATTGTTTTTTAATAACTTTAATTTAACCCTTTTAGGAGTTTATGTCAAAATAGTAACATAAAAGAGATTATAAAAAAATCCTCTTATCCTCCTTTCATATTTGAAGTGTAGCCTATGTCCTTCTCCTGAGTCGGTTCCAATAAATGTCATACATGTTACAATTCGTTCGGGTGTAGCGCATACCAAAGAAATGGACTTACATACATACAAATGTAGATACATAAATACGTTCGAAAAACATTACACTCCTAATGCAGTCGGGTAATAAATTAATACTCATTGTAATTAATTAAACAAAATCGAAATGTCGAATATCGAGAAATCGAAATGAGATGTCGAAATATCGGCAAAAGAGTTCTGTAATAATTCATAAACCGCATATCTTTAGTACCCGTTAAGTATTATAATTAATTAAACAGACTCAGAACTTAATACAACTACACGTCAAGTTTACGTCCGTATTTTCTTATTGTTGTAAGTAAAGACAAAGAACGCTAAGAAGTAGTACTCATTAGTTTAAAGGAAAACTAAACTCAAATTAGTTCAATCTTAGTCGAACGCAAGAGTTTGAAGATTGGCAACTCATTAACAAACTTTTGTTTCAGTCAGTTGCAGTTTGTGGATTGCAGATAGTTTAGTCGTGACTAAGAAGCTAGCAAGTTAACGCTTAATGGCCAAAACGGATTTTTCATTGGTTTAATAATTCGTTAAATGGATGTAAATTATTTATAATGCTGTTTTAAAATCAGAAATTATTGAAAGTTTGGTATTGTTTTAAATATAATAAAACCACTACATAGTATAAAACGAGGTCGCTTCACGCTGTCTGTCCCATGTCTATGTATGCTTAGATCTTTAAAACTACGCTACTGATTTTAATGCAGTTTTTTTAAAGATACAGTGATGCAAAAGGAAGATATTTATGTATAATACATGTATAGTAGAGTAACACTGATATTTTTAGATTTTTACTTTTAAGCGCAAAGAAGCTCACCGGGTAAAACTAATAGGTATATAAAAAATCAGTCAGCTATTACACTGCGCGTTTTGAAAAATAACATTAATTTACTTATGTAACTGAGTGTGATAGTTAACCGAGTTAAGTACTTTTTGTGCCAAAATGTGCACAATTTGGTTAAAGAAGTTTCATTTAAAACATAAGTTGCTTATATATTTTGGCAACAAGCACTTTTGTCTTACTTCAGGACTCAGGTCAGTTACAGTATCTCCTGGAGACTTGAAACCTCTAGATATAATAATGGTGGAAATTTGCTGAAAAAACTGTACTATAAAAATATTATTATTAAAACTAATTATTTTTCTTACCAAATATAAACGCTTCCTTTCTATCATATCAAACATCTTTATTGATTTAAATTTTTTGCTCAACACAAAAAAGTTTTTAATAATAAATTGACTTCACTTGAAAGAACTGTAAAAGATACTGTTAATCTTACTATCTTCAATAGCAAAAAACAGAAGTTAGCAATCTTATCTTAACAAGGTTGAAAAAGATATATCTTATATTTTAAGATTTTTATTATATAATACACAATCTGTATAGATATATGATTCTACAACTAAACACACTTTACGTAATAATGCCCTCTACACTATTGTAACATAACTCAGTAAATCTTTGTATGAAATTGATTTCACACAAAAATTACAATGAATTTAGTTATGTAGCACCCGGAACTAAAGCAGAAAGACAAAACATTGATACTTAGAATAACAATAATTTCATTGTCTAAATGAGGATCGTACTCGGAGTCCACCACGCTGGCCTAGTGCGAATTGGTGGACATGTTACTATATTTTGATTTAATAGGTTGCATTCTTGATTACCTATTTGTGTTTTTTACGATATGAACATGTCTAAATATTGTTAAAAATAAAAATTGTGACAAATTACGGCAAAAAGATACGATACAATATGTAGTTCTGGCCTTTGTGCCAGTGTAACCAGTGTAGTTCGACCGGGGAAGTACCACCGCCACACCTATTTCTAGCGTGAACCATTTCTTGCGTTTCAATAGAGGGGTGTGGTTGCTGGCACACTTTCACTTGAGGCGACCATCCTCAGGAGTAGCAACGCATGTGTGATTGACTTCAGATGGAACCCATGTTCCGTACGTAGTTGATTACAGATGGGTGGCAGTGACCACTTACCATCAGGTGGACTGCATGCTCGTTTGCTACTTCAGTGAGATAAAGAACACAATCTTTTAAATTTATAATAATATACTAAGATAATTATAATTTTAATAAAACTATTTATGAATGGCATCTTTTATACATCACATTACAATTTCCGATGAGTAAAAACGTAGGTGTGAACATGTATTAAAATTACAAGTTGATTTATTGTTTATTAATGTAACTTATGAAATCGGAAACACTGAATTTCATAAAAAGCTTCTCTATTTCTATTCAGTCCATTTGTTTGGTAGAACAACTAAACAGAACATTAAGACTTTTCATACGTAATAAATCATAATCGGCGTTGCAACATGATTAAACACTAAACATATAACAAAAAAATATTATTTTCTTTGCTTCTTTTTTGTATAACATAATTTTAGACTAATATTATTACGGAATAGACACAATTTACCCACCGGGGGAAGAGGGGAGTTGGGAACCAAGGACAAGATGTTGTGATATTAAACTCCTACATAACCCGGCGTTGCTTCCACGGCGTACTTTGCGTACCTTTTGAAGGTTTCCCCCTCGTAAAAAGAAACAAGGTTATTATACCACTAGTGCTTGTTAACGGTTTCCTTCCCAACCACAGTTTCGCAAAAGGGTTATGGATGGGTATTTGCATAGCATTGCATTGCTTGGAACTATATTCCATCGCATTACATTGCTAGTATTGTAACACGTAATAACAGACACTACAACCGAAATTAACTAATGATCATAACATAATAGCAAATCTGGATATGATTCGAGTGTATAAATAAACCTCAGAATGTTTGCGCGTTGATGGACGTCTGTATAGATATAGTGTTTAATCTTCGAGCGTATGGACGAACAAATTGAAATGAATTATCTCGCCGCTCGGCATGTTTACGCGAATATCAAACACTAAAGTCAGGCAGTCATAGCTTATTTTATATCAATTCTAAGAAAAACTGCTAATTCGAGTGTGTCAAAGCCATAAATCACAGGGTAATTTACAGCAATCAGAGGTTAAATATATAATATTGCGATATAACGGAGTGTCTGTTATGACAGCTCTACATTTTATTTCTCTGTGATTTTTTGTAGACAAATAGTAGCCTTTTTATAAGTTTTGATGGTGTATGATCCTAGGGTTCAAAACCTTATTTTTCTGAAAGACAAAACGTAGGATATTGATGGTGTTTATTTATTTATTTATTTTATAAATTTTGTACACAAGCAATACATAAAAAACAGACATTATAAACTTAAGTACAAAGGACTACTTATACTTTACTTTATATGTAATTTGCTTGCCTGCGTACCTTTTAAGCTAAGTAGACAGCCAATTTACAGATACGATATGAGAAAGGTTACGAAATAAGGACTGATTCCACTTAAAATGTCATTACTAATTTCATTTATGCTAAATTTATTTTATTTAAGTTTATATCAAAAAATATTACAAAATAAGGACTAAGATGGTGTCATCAAATAAAAATGAGAAAGCAATCACACCCTTCCATCGATACAGATTCAAGTTATAAATAGATGAGGCGGTTACTCCCCGATCCAACCACAGTTCTCACACCTTGTAAAATAATATAAAATTCCATTATGTGCCTTCACAATTAGTTAACTTAATCTACACAAACTATATTGATCTTTTAATAGAGTTTTACTAAACAATAGCCTTGAACTTCGTTCTTGCATTAGTTGACGTAAGTATTCAAATTTAACATTCACTCACTAATCACTTATCTATTACTCAGTACAAATCAATAGCTTTATCGACCATAATTACTAAAAATGTTTTGATGACGCAATTTGTGTTCTTAAAATTGCATCAATTTACATCGGAGATATATAAGACCAGAAATGTCTCTTATGTTACCACGAAATTTATTTTCCTTGAATAATCTTTATAGATGACTATTTTCTCACTAAACGATAAAAATATCTACTGTTAAAAGGTGGTAAAACCCTTAATTTTCCTAATCAGAACGGTAAACGTGACATAAACATCTTAATTCTTTCTGCCTTGTAACAGTATTGTCAAACACTGCTGTGATCTGATTTCAAGTGTTTAAATTTTATGCCTTAGAAGCAGGTGAATGAATGTGGGAGATTGATTAGAACTTCAATCCTATTTGATTACAAATGGGCAGTAGTAACCACTAATCGGGTATGCTGCGTCGTGTGGATCATGAACAGTACCACTCCTTCTTTTCTATTAAATCTCGTAGGACGCACCTAAGAAATAGCACCTAGGAGATGGGTCGCAGCGTCTTCAAGTGTGATGTCAACACGCAAGCTATATACAATAACAATAGCATAGGCGTACATCCCATTTTCCGGGCTGCGAGCGGTAAGAATAGGAGCTCGGACCGTCCAGTCAAGCGACCCAGGAAGGCAGATGGAATGTATGCATTCAAGCGTAAACATTAGCATGGTGAGTGCAAATCTCACCAGGGAAGAAGGGGCATCGAGCTTGGAGGAGCGCTGAGAACGACCAACCGCGTCGCTCCCACGGTGTTGGATACCTTTTGAAGGTTTCCCTCCCAAAAACAAAAATGCGTATATCCCATTAGGCTAGGCGTATGTCCAGCAATAGTCCCCAAAGTGTTGATGATACACCACATAGCATTAGCATACTACTCGTAAACGTGCGTTCGCTTTTACAATTTTATCTTTAGCACGTACGTTCCCTATTTCAACTGCAATGTTAAGTGTACATACAATGTCATCACTATCGTTTTTGTGGAGAGCTTCCAAGAAGTCTATCATTTAGTGGTGAATTATGTCATGTTATAGCACCATTTAACGCTGTAAGCGCTTTGTCTCCAGCCGATTTCCTGTTGCGATCTTTTGTTGAGAGTGAATGACGATCAAACGGTTCGACACTATCATGCGATATCGCGGTTTAACAGGTATTATAAATATAGATTCATTTGTTCTATACATCTTTACAAAGAAATAATATCAAATTAGGTATGGCTGTAATCGAGTATTTACTCAATTACATAGACAAAAAGTTATAGATTTTATTTATATTGTAAATTCAAAAAATATGACGATGTATGTGTGTGTGTGTGTTTGGGTATGTATGTGTGTTTGTCACTTTTTACGCAAATACTATTAGTTGTATTGCGTTAAAACGTTTCACTCGGATGGTATATGACCTAGATTAACACATTACTCATTACTGTGGTAAATATTAGCAAAGCGGGAAAAGCGGCGGGAATAACCTACTCACTACATAGTATAAAACAAAGTAGCTTCTCGCTGTTTGTCCCTACGTATGCTTAGATCTTTAAAACTACGCTACGGATTTTAATGCAATTTTTTTAATATATAGAGTGATTCAAAAGGAAGGTTTTTATGTATAATACATGCATAATATAGTGAAGGAACACTGATAATTTTAGTTTTTTCGACTTTTAGGCGAAACGAAGTTCGTCGGGTTAGCTAGTATAATTATAAATTACAAAAACAAACTTGCGCCCTTTTTTCTATTCGGCAAGAATATTTTTATTTTTATTTTGATAAACGTGAACCACCTTTAGTGCTATTAATAAAACAATATGCAAAATGTGATTTCCTTATGTACAAATCCGGACCACTAGGTCAACATAACACTTGTTTATGTAATTTGTCGATACAGTGTTGGCTAAGCATTACGTCTCTTTTTATTATTAGTCTTATAAATATAAATAAAGATGCATCCCTAATACCCAATTATTAAATTAAATTATAATATCCAATTTAAATTTCAAAACCTCATACAAAATTATGATTTGCGTAGAACGGGTTTTTTTTTCTCAATTACAGAGAGATTTTTAAATATATTGGGACCGATTATTTTTATAAAACAAAAATAATAATTAGAGTCGAAGGAACAATAACAAATTTCAATAAAAACGTCCAATAAAATTCAATTTTTATTGTTTCATTGTACTAACTAGCACTGTCAGTTAAATCAACTCTGGGTATAAAAAATTACGAGCGACAACACCTACTCCCATAGTTATCATGGCATAACAATAGACACGTAACCTATTTTTTATAATTACATACCGGATGTATGGAGTTTTTATAGATTTTCAACTGTGCTGTCATATTTAAATTCGAATATGACCGCTGGACAAGTAATGGTAAGGGACAGGTCATAAATTAAAAATATATCGTCGATTTTTCATTGACAACGTTACCTTACTTATTTTTTAACAAAGAAGTTGAAGTTGAGCTGCATGTCCACCTCGCAATAAGTCGCCACTGTCACTCTGGATATCTATAATTAGCCCCTAGACATTAGATAAAATGAAGTCCCGAAGACGAAGAAAGAAGAAGAAGACCCGAGCCCAGCAGTGGGACAATAATGGGTTGTACAACAAGATGAAGTCTTACCTGAGTTTGGTTAGAAGTTTGGTGCTATCCCTAAGGACTACTTTAGAATGGCTCGGATGCTGCTTTTACTGGATAATAATGAGTGTGGCGGTGATGCCTCCAGAATTGACCAACAATAGTTAGTCACAAAATAAATATCCTCTGTTTGTCTCTATGTAGTGGCACAGCGTGAGTTTGGAAGCATATGTATGGTAAAATAAAGAAGCAGAACATAAATATATAATTAATTTCAAGGCTCTAGAGTCTACAATAAGTAAAGTCAAACAATCAAGCATATCACTCAATAAAAATTCCTCTTCCTGAAATATGCGCCACGGGGCGTGCTGCGTACGATATATAAAGAAAACTAACTAATACGCATACCTAGAGTAAAAGAACAAAATCTGCAGTTTGTATCACAAGTCCAAAGCTTATACATATAGTATATAATTACAGCAATTATTTAATGACCGAGTACATAAAACTACTTCCACATAAAAAGTCTGGTCATATCTTTTAATACGCCCCTGCGGAAACTTATTCCTTATTCAACGCATGAGTTATAATTAGTAGCTGTATTTCAAATTGAAACCACCTTATTTAATTTTCTCTCCTATTAAATATCTATTCTTGATTTTATGAGATATAAAAAGTACCGGAGTCATGATCGGATTGCATCAAACAATGCATCATTAACTGCCACTTTTTGTGCTATGAGGTAAAATAAACTTTGTTATATGAGAAATCGAACCGTCCGACAAAAAGAAGATTCCTGTTTTTATAATGCTCGATAGGAGTTCTAGTGATACTTAATTGCTTAGATTTTAATAAAATGATATGGTTTACGAGCTCTACTAATAGATTGCGAGTTTTTTTATGAAGAGAAATAATTGGCGAGGCGTGGCGTCCATCGCTTTTAAATGCAGTGATTTATTAATTCACTAGCAATGAAGTAATATAGTAGCGGACTTAGTCCCGCTATTTGTTTAAATCATAATAGATTTACAAGCAATATCGGGCGTGGTTAAGAAATGGCTTACCGCTAGTGCTTAAATTACGTGAATTACGCTATTGTGGTTTAGATATCGAGTTAAACCGCTAGTTTCAATTAGGTCTTATTGTGACATAGCAGTTGAAGTTTATTAGAAACCTTATAGGTGATTCAAACATCTAAGACGGATTGACGAAATCTACAAATCAATTTATCCATCTACTCTGAATTTAGTAGTAAAGTATATACTTTTATCCGGACCGTTGCCGGTCCTGGGAAGAAAACTCGTGTACAACAGCAGGATATGAAGAGTTGTAGCCAAGTTTTAGAAGCCTCTTCGTACTTCGCGCTAGTTAATTATATGAGTAGATAACTAAAACTATATTAGTAATTACTGTACAAAGTACTAGCAAATTAGATTTTGTTGGTCGCAAACTAATCCAACTAACTCTAGACGTTGTCGTTTGATGTTAACATTCGATCCAACTTATCTTACAAGGAATATAAGGATTGAAAAACAACTGTCTAATAAACATACATTTATTGATCGCTAGTTTGTTCCTTGATATGCAAGATTGTAAGCGAGAATACGTAGAATCATCGGGAATGTTTGGCTTGTATTACCGTATCAACTCACGATTCTATGACGCTCCAATCAACCCGATGTTGAAATCGACACGAGCTCACAGAGAAAGTAATAACATATTACGTGAAAATTTTATTAATATTATAGACGCATAAGTTTGTGTGCGTGTATGTGTGTTTGTTACTCTTTCATGGAAAAACTATAGATCGGATTGCACTGCAATTTGGCACACGGTTCGTTTATGGCCTTTTTTTGTTCTAGAGGGAGAAACCTTCGAAAGGTACCCGACTCCGTGGGAGCGATGCACAGTTAAGTGGGACTTTTACCGCACTAAAACCCCCCGAGGGCTGTCCTAGGCGCTACAAAGAGGACTTTGGGATCTCCAAAGGAACACAAACGGAATCCTCTTGCGCGCGTTGCCACATCGGGCTCCTCCCAGATGGGCGGCTGGGCCCACCGCACCGTCTAGTTTTTAATACGGTATGCGACCACAAACACCGCCGTCCTCCCTGGGATGGCCTAGATTAAAACATAGAATTGCCGTGGTAGAAATAGCCAATGCAGGCGAAACTGCGCGATTGACTTAGTAAGTAGAAAACTCTTCGTGTGAGAAGTGATTAGACTACAACGAATAACTGCTTCTCATGTTTACCTTATAAAACGTCGTGGTGCTACAGTGTTCTAGTTTCTATGGTTATGGATATGTGGTGTTCTAATTTAATCCTCAGTAAGGCTAATTATGACAACAACCGCAGCGCAATCTTCTATTAAGATCTTTTTATACCAAGTTAATTAAAAAATATGTGGCTTGACATCATATGTTCACTAGCACCATTAAAATCATACTAGTTTTCTTTTCGTCGTCAACCCATTATAGTCCCACTGCTGGGCACGGGTCTTCTCTCAGAATAAGAGAGTTATAGGCCATAGTCCACCACGCTGGCCAAGTGCGAATTGGTGGACTGATTGCGAATTGGTGGACTAGTTTTCTTTACGAATCATTAAATAGAATCTTATTTTGACACAGTTATAATTTCACCTATTGTATTGTATTTATAGTGTAACAAGTACACGATCACAGTCTCGAATTAATAATAAAATGTCAGCAATGGTCTTATCTTAGACGATAATTATAGGCACTAGTTGACAAAGTAATCAAAGTTAGTTGCTGATCGGTTAGACGTTATCTCAGCGTCAATGCGGAACACGCCGTCTGGATTCGAAAACCGCATCTAGGTATTGAATATTTTCTTTAAGAAATAAGTATGGATTTTCCCTAATGGTCTATTAAACCGCAGCGGCATTAGAATGATGATTAGAAAAACGTAAGCAAACGGTTGTTCTAATCCGAGGCCACGAAAATATTGGTTTTAATTCGCTTGGCGCTCATATGTTACAGTTGAATCTTTAGAAGAAATATATGGCGAGATAATAGAATCAAAGGAAGAATCTTTCACTGTACTCTACAAGAGTCAATGCTGAGTGAATTTCGGTATTCTTTACTGCAGCAGAACTTTGTGGCCTTATAAGTACGGACGTGTTTGTTTTTAATGTGTTGACTCTTGCAGCGTCTTGAATTTCTTGTGGCCCACGGATAAGGTAATCATTATTGGCACTAGTTCATAAAGCAATCAAACTTAGTTGTTGATCGGTAGACGTTATCTCCGCGACGCGCGCAACGTGCTGTCTGAATTCGAAAACTTGCAGTCTATAGACTGAAATCTGTTAACAAACTCCATTATTCAATATTGATGAACCGTGGATTTTCAGAATTCTAGCTATTCGAATAATTTTGAATTAAACCTGTTCGGTTTAAATACGTACATTTTGTTTTTTGTAACGAAAATGTATTGTTATCTTTAAGCAGTAATGGTCTGGAGGTGTGAATGACGTCTTCCCAATCTTCAAGACATGTGCATTAGAAATTAATTTACACTTGCTTTAATCGTGAACTGTAATATCTTGACATTCATGACAAAACATGCATATCTGAGAGTTCTGCATAATATTCGGTAAAGTATGCTAAGTCTATCAATCCGTATCCGTATGATATGAAGTATAATGTATCAACCAATTTTTTACTTTTGTTTTTTGGCATTGTTTATACCTTTAAGCTCATCTTAAACTTAAGGTTTCCAAAAAATATTATTAATTGAAACCTTACTACTGACTTTTTTTTGACTAATAGAAGTAGCAAACAGCATTCAGTCCACCTGATGTAACTGGTCACTGCTGCCCATGGACATCTGTAAGTAACTTCAAATGGAACATGGATTCTATTTAAAGTCAATCACTGATGCGTTGCTACTCTCAAGGACTATGGTGGCCCCATATAAAAGTGTACCGGCAACCATACTCTTCCATCGAAATGCAAGAAATGTTTCACGCTGGAAATAGGTGTGGCGGTGGCACTTCCCTGGTCGAACTACGCTGGTTGTACGACCTAACTATTGTATGTTTTCTAAATCCAAATAACTTTAACAAGAAATAAAAACCCTCATTATTTATATACCACTGCTTAGTGGGACAGTTGTGTTATATATTTCCTCATAGGAAATTGATCTTCATTCATATATCTAAATTGTTTTAAGATTCAAGGTCGGCCTATTATTTAAACTTCAGCAACATACAATAAGTTGATATTATAATTATTGCCCTTTGTACATCCTATCTGCGAAGAGGATAAAGCAACTTTTTTATAAACTGTTTATAGACTTTTAACTATAACTTGAACCTGAGTATTACTGATGACCTGAAGAAGACGGCGGTTAACCGCTGGATTCAGATGGCCCAGGACCGGTCGAAGTGGCGCAAATTAGGGGAGGCCTATGTCCAGCAGCGGACTTTCAAAGGCTGATGGATGGATGGATGAAGTATTATTTACATCTTATCGAAATTATTGAAAGTATGCGTGAAGTATAAAGACACACGCCATTACCTCTTTTATTTATAGCTCAAGCATTGATCAGATTCGCGATATGACAAGGGTTGCATGTTCCGATGTAGCGTCGTTCATACTTTTAAAAATGTTTTGCAATTGACTACAGATAAAACAGTAGCAAAACACGAAAGGAAAGTGTCATTAAAACTCTGTTATACACATTAAATGACTCAGCGGTCGTTTAAAAGATTTACTGGACAGCATCAAAGTTTTTATACCAACCTGTTGCGTGTTTTCTATCAAAAGGAAGATATTAAAATCGAGGGTTACGTATGACAAAAAGGATCTTTACGTCATTTTGATTTATAGAATTCTTACAGGTATGTTTTCGGATCTATCAGTAAAATTATTTACAAGAAAAAAAAACCAAAAAAAAACTGTTAATGTAGATATTTTTTAGAAGATAGATTATATCGTTATAATTAAAATAATTGTTCTATTTATTTACTTCTGGATATCCATGGGCTATAGTGGCCACTGAACTAAAATGCATTAACAAAACATGGTTTTGTGATTTTTCTTATTTATATTAAGAAAAATTTTCATTTCCAAAAATAACACATATTATCTTAAGTGTTTTGTAACGTTTTGGCAAGCTCACCTGAATCAATAATAACGCACTTTTATTTCGTTCTTCTTAATTATAATTTATATTGGAATAATATAGAAATAATTAAACTGAAGAAAAAATATACAAGTTGTAGAAAATTGTCAATAATGTACCTATGATAAAATAAAATACTTACATAGCTTGTTACTTCACCAAGCCGTGAATGTAGGGTGTCGATATTTTCTTCCGACACCAAATGATTTTTCAGTCTCAGCGGCTGCGTCACTTTGAGGCGCAAGTTAGTTTTCACTGTTTTTTGGCCATTAACTTTTAAGTCACTCGCGCCACTAAAGGGACATATTCCATTAAATTGTTCAATTTTCCCCAAAACCTCCAATTTCCCGAAATCAGTCTCGCTGTTCCCGTAGGTCGCGTCCATTTTTCCGAATTTAGTCTCAAATTGTGTCAAGTATTTTTTAATAATTTTAGAACTGTTTAATTTATGTATTAACGGTTATTGGTTTTGTTTACGCGCGTAGTTCGATGGATCCGCGGCAGCATAATATATATGTTTAAGCGAGTAGCACCGAATGCGAACTGAAGTGACCACGCGGTTGTCTCGGCAACCGGTTAGCGGTTATAAAGATTGCTAAGCAGTGTACGCAAAAAAGAATCAACAAGAACACGTCACGCGTTGCGTCAAAAAACCTCAACCTTGGGTAATGGTAGACTCCCGAGCTTGTCACTGCACCCTGATAGCATCTCGGCCGTGTTGCAAACAGAAAGGCGTATATTGCTTGACATTATTTTTTTAATTTATGTAGCTAAGCGATGAAAAGTATACCTGAGTTTAAATGGTATTTGCTGGGAATCTTCAAATAAGACAGGTCAATCCTAAACGTTTGGAAATCTTCGAATGCTGCCTTACCACAACTTCCAAATCAGCATATATTTAACTGTATGCTACTGTTATGAAATAAATATACAGATGTAAAGCGGCCTCACTACAGTAGAACCTTTAATCTAAGAATCTAAGACTATACGGGTTTTCATTCCTTGTATTAGTATTAATATTTGTTTACAATATGTAACTCATAACTAATTTTGGTAAATAAGGTTTTGGAATTCTAAGCAAGTTTCAGACAAAGTAAGACTCATATTACTTGCCAATAACTACTCTAAGTCTTTCTCTAAGAGCAGTGATAGCCTAATGGTTGAAACTTGCCCTCTCGATCGGGAGGTCCGAGGTTCAAACACAGGCACGTACCACTGATTTATGTGCGTATTATAAATTAATTATCACTGCTTTTCGGTGAAGGATAACATCGTGAGGAAACCTACACACCCGGGAGTTCTTTAAAAAAAAAAAAAGTTCTCGGAGGTGTGTGAAGTCCACCAATTCGCACTTGGCCAGCGCGGTGGACTATGGCCTAACTCTCTCATTCAGAGAGAAGACCCGTGCCCAGCAGTTTGCCAATAATGGGTTGATGGAGACTCTAAGTCTTATCAATTTGACCCACTTCAACCGACAGTTAGCGCATGTTCCATTAACTTCAAATACTTCAGACGTTACTTTTCACGGCAATATTAAAATTGAACTTCTGTGAATAAGTGTTTACGCGCTAACAATTACAAATTATGATGTTTCATCGTTCTAAGACATATATTACCACGTTAAATTGTTTTAACGCCGTGGAAAAACTTAATAGTTTTCTGATAAAATCGCAAAAATACTACAAAAGATAATTTCCATAATTACAGTAATTATATAACTTTGTAACATTTATTTCTATAAAAAATAAATACTTGCGTCACAAGATATCACTCTCCTTAAGATGTATGCTAGTATTTCTTGTAAATTCATCAATATGTATAAATAAGTTGATAAAGATGTCCTTGGATAACATAACATTCATTTTGTATTGATCGATACATGTTGCCAATATTAAAGTTTAAAATATATTTTTAACACAATATGTAGGCTTATAAGGTAATTGTCGGATCGAATTAAAATAAAAGTTGGTAGGTAAATATAAAACATTAAAACATGTAAGTCATCATCGGTAGAGGATGATGTTATTCATTTAAAGATTTAATAAACAGAGCAGAATGATTAGTTCATTCCGTTTCATGTCAAAAATCCGTTAATATCAGGTAGGACATACCACTAAGGTATATAATTCTTACGAGACATTTCATAATAATAAATAGTTTTCGTACTTTTTTGGTAGTGTTTTTGTTTATACGTTTATGTTTTTCTTTTTATATTCAATATGTACATTTTGTAAATAGTTTTTTCTTTTTATATTTTGTTAAATTAAATAATTAGTATTTTAATTTATACGTATTATTGTGCATTAAATACGTTAATTGATAAAAAAAGTTTTCGTACTCAATTTATTAATATTTAATTAAGGATTATAATTATTATGGTACTCATACTCATCATATTGATAACACAACATATCATATGATCACATACATCGTATTGATATGAATCATACTCGTCATATTGATAATTATAGTGGCCTTAAATATTTTTTTATAATGATTATTTCTTCCAAGGACATATTCGACGTATAAAGAAGTGCACAGACTTCTAATATCAAAATTTATAAATTAGATGTTTAATGGAGCATTGAACTTCTATCTCTGACATGAAAGACGGTTAAAGTTTACATGTTGATAATGTAAACCCATTACTGTACCATTGTTGGACACCTGTCTGTTATTAAAATAAAAGTCGTTAATGCCAAAGCTGGATCTATTAGGCTTCACACATTGTATAGAAATATTTTTAAAGAACTTTTAGACGTGTACGTTACCTCACGATGTTTTCAATTACTATTTGTATAAGCAAGTACAAAATAAGAAGGGCGTGCCTCTGATTCCAACTGCTGATTTAGAAGCCTTTTTATCGTTAGGCTATTTATTTATTGCTTTATCATTTACTTAAAATGTTAAAATTTTAATGCGAATGTAACAGGAGAAAATATGTATAAATACCATAGACTATGATAAACCACAGAGCTACATAGTATTATTATTAATAGAAGCTGAAGGACACAGGATAATGATTTATTTACCTATGCATTTGACTAGATACTGATGTTTACATAATAAATGGTAAATATTAATAAAGAACATCACTTAATAAAATCTTATGCGGTATTGACTAGGATACCTAGAATACGAAAAACCGGCTTCGAGTGTATTACAAGCTAGCGTAACCCCGCGGCTATTCATGCGGTTTAATGCAAAAAGTTTTTATTTATAACTTTTGAGTCTACGGTTATAAAGTACCTAAGGTTCTTAAATACATATGTTTTCAACCCTTTGGATTTAATTAATTGTTTTGACTTCTTGCGATTTCAAACCCATAGACAAATAAACAGAAAATGTAAAAAAGTATATTTTTATTTATTCTCGGAACAAACAACATTTTTTTTACAAATATTTGCAATGTACAGTCGAAGATTCTAGTTTTATGTATGGATAAGCAAGACATTAAAATGTCACTTTGGTATGTAAGATTTCTGTTTAACAAGTATTATCAACAAGTCTGGTGACATTTGAATACGAGTATTGAATATTTGATAACACATAAATGTGACCTCGCATTTCGTTTTTTGACGCTGCGAATCAACCGCCACGTCTGGTTCTGCCTTAAGACAGAAGTACAGCTGTATTGAAGTATAAAAGGTGGAATGTCAGAGACACAAAGCATTCCAACGTAGTCCAATAATGCAGTAGAACGAATTCGTGAGAGGCGTCAAATACTCGTAAAACTCAAATTGTTGATAACTCACTTCTAACTCCCGATGTTGATTCATATTCGATTGCTGCTTTATTTTTTTAGAAAACAAAGGCTTAAATAAATAAAATTGTACTATTTTTACCCGTATACCTAACACTATATAAATTTATAACTTTCGATGTATTGCAATATGCAAAGAATATCTCCTAAATATTCTTGGAGGATATGTATCGAAAGATTTTTCTTTTTTTTTTATTTGACTGAAGTAGCAAACGAGCATGCAGTCCACCTGATGGTAAATGGTCACTGCCGCCCATGGACATCTGTAATCAACTTCATACAGAACATGGGTTCCATCTGAATTCAATCACAGATGCGTCGCTACTCCCGAGGACTATGATGGTCGCCTCATGTGAAAGTGTGCCGGCAACCACACCCTTCTATCGAAACGCAAGAAATGCTTCACGCTAGAAATAGGTGTAGCGGTGGTACTTCCCCAAATGCTAATATTTTTTTCAAATTATGCATAAAACATACCTAAAATCAACTAAAAACGCATTACACACACGACCTTGCTTTTGACACAAACACATAAATAATAAACAAAATAAAACATTCAATGTTTTACTATGAAAACACATAACATTCAAAAATGTCAGATGTCTTTGTGCTGCTTCATGCTACTTTCGACAATAAGTTTAATTATATAAATTAAATTACGGTCGAATTTCGACCGTTGCGACGGGTGTCTAGTTATTAGAATTATTATCCGTTTACTTAGGTATGTGTGCTAGACATTGCATGACACCAAAACTTTTTGAAAATAATTTATATTAATAATCCATATCTTGAAATAACATATATTCATCATTTAATTAAACTCTATCAGTCCTATCAAAAGTCATAAGAAATTAAGTTATACGGCATACCACGTGACACAGTCGGTTGTAAATAAAATATAGAAGTTGAACGATTGTCGTAAAATTATTTATTTAAATTTTAATAATACGGTTATTTTACGATTTGCTGCTTGAGTTAGATTTATTATAATGAAGGTATATTATAAACTCTTAGTAGAATTTATTTTATGATTATTTAGTATTATGATTAGGTCGATCTGTTTGAGCTACAGCTCTATTTAGACACAAAAATAAGTATATCATAAGATTTCACAAATTAATGTTGTTTGAAAACTAAATGTTCTGTTTTTAAACATTAATGAAAAAGGCTGCCTAAATTTAAATTTTAATGATGATCTTATTTTTAAATTTTTACACGGATATGCTTCTATTTTGTTAATAATCCTGTGATATACTTCGCAATAAAATAACTTTAGGGTATACTCGTTTATACTCATTACTCAGGTCGGATCAAGTACGGCCCCTTAATTGGTCTTCATTTCTTAAGAGGCTCGTACTATTAGATTGGAGCATTGGGCAGCTCAAAATATTTCATAATTATTAAAGTAACACAGAGGCGACAGAAGAAACTATTAAAATTTTATGAATAGAATACTAGTTTAATGAATAAATTAGTGATAATGGCGCCATGTAACTTTTATCTAGCTAAACAGTGATATCTATTCGCATAAAATCGCAATTTACTATAAGTGGCTGAACTGATATGAACGACAATATATTGAGTCATATACACCCATGAATCAGGTAATAACGGGAAATGTTTGTCCTTTAGTGGTATAGATAAGGCGGGAAAACCTTTATTCTGAGCATGATTTTGATTTGAAATAATTCTTACCAGTCACCCGTCGCAACGGTCGAAATTCGACCGTAATTTAAACTAAAAAACTAAACTTCATATTGTCCAAAGTAACACGAATATTTCTCAAATACAAATAAATTTTAATAATTTTTAAGTTATTTTAAACGCACCCGTTAAAGATTATAAGATTATAACCGTGCGTTTTTTCATACTCCTCCGACTGCGGCAAGTATCTTAAAAACGGATCACAAAATTTTACTTTACGTATTAATATATCAGGTACTACCAATTATGATCCCACTGCTTGGCACGGGTCTTCTCACAGAATGAGAGAGTTTGAGGCCATAGTCCACTGTGCTGGCCAAGTGCGAATTAGTGGTCTAGAGACTAAAACTATCCGAATAGAGTATTATTCTGAGTTGATTACAGATGACATATGGCGGTGTTAGCCACTTAACATCAGATGATCCTCATACGTTTGCAACTTCAATGTAATAAAAACACGTAGGGGTAGGATCAGATTGCACTGACGTGATCTTCATGTGTGGCATTAGGTACTTAGTTGGCTTAGTGTTGTGTAATATTTATGGCTGTATCCTGTTAGAATTAAAAATAAACAAAATATTGTTTTTTCTCTCTATTTCAACACTAGGATTTTCTCCTGTGTCGTTGGTACCATGGACACACGAATACACAAATACCCAGACCCAGTACATGAATCTCAACTCACCATTCAGATACCTTTTGTGGCCGGGAATCGGACCAGGAACCCATTGCGCGTCAGACCGGTGTGGTAACCGTTGCGCTACTCGGGTCGTCAGTCAATGTGAACATCACAAAATATGTTATAATATATTGGCGCGAAAATAATAAAACACGATGTACAAACGTTTAAATGACAGATTCCAAATTCAAAATTATTTTTTTATGTTTATTCTTAATCCTAACATTATTTACGGCCAGAGTAAGTATCGTTTGTTAGTGAATTCAAATACTCGCAGTTACATTAAATTCCCTTTTAGATATTTATTATATAGATTTAACACTTTAAAAAAATATATGCTTTGGGTGTTCGTGTAGTCGTGCATTTTTTTATGTTACTATAATGACATTATTACAGAAAAAAATATGGAATTTAGAACTATATTATTCTTGTCCATCTTTATTAACTTAAAGTTTATAAAAAATATTCAACTTCGGCTTAGCTCAAAATAAATTTAGTCACACACGACGCCTTACATATCCGTATAATATATTACTTCCTAGTAAATATTCGAACCATTCACAGTCTTTATTCATTGGAACTTATAATACAATCGACTTTATTGACGTAATATTTTTTTACCTTTGTGACATATAATGATTGTAATAGTAATCCTAATCTCTTACTTAGTACATTGTGTAAGTCTAAAGGGAAAAGCCAGTCGTATCTGGTTATTCCCTCAATTGTAAGCATTGCCCATTCACACATTATGAACGGATTCGTAGTAATGAGGATATAATATGAAATGCCTACGTGAGACGGATCAGTGACGTCCTGATTTCCTTCACTTAATGTGACCTAAGTTCACGTCAATGACTAATTAGTTCACAAATTAGGTATCGCATAAAATACTAGCACTTTAAGTACCTTATGACTGTCGATGTTTCAAAGGTGAATATCTTAAATTAATTACGATAGTTTTGGTGTAAAATTTCGAACACATAGGAGTAGACAGACAGATATTCTAAGAATATGTTAATCATACTTTGTAAAAGCCTATTCTACTTACGAATTAGAAATTGATAGTTATATGTAGGATTATAATGTAGGGTATCCAGTAAAACTAAATAAAAGAGTTATAGTTATCGAATTATAAGGAACTTTATTTCATCAATAACACAAAATTCACAGAATTTAGGTTTCAAGTCAAATCTATCATTAAAATCTTGTTTTTACAGTCATAAATATCATTAATTATCGAAATCGTGCAAGACAATATTAATATTTGTGATATGAATCTGATAACGATACATAGATTTAATTTTGAAATTTAGTCCCAAAGGTCTTCTTTATATTAAGAAGATATGATATTAAATTGTAAATATCCGATAAAGATATTCATTATATTCTTCATAATTTATTTTAAATAGAAATATTAATCATTAGAAAGATTGTTGTATATTAAATTTATAACATGAATAATAGAAAATATTAATACATTTCTTAGGACTAGCTTAAAGGATCACAAATTCAACACTCATTAAAATACTCGTAACGCTATTATAGGACAGAGCTATAAAGTTACCGCAATAAACTTAATCGTAGTTGAAAATGGTAATTTTATCCTACTGTCAAACTCTTACAAAAATAATATAATACTTTGTGAAACTTAAAATGAAAATGATAACATTGCAGTAAATATTTAGCATAATGCAGTAAAACAATTCGCTCATAAAGAACAATAATTATAGCTAGGAAGACGACTAAATATGTATGGACGATAATATCTTGAGTATAAGTATGATGAGATTGATCATAAAATTGATATCATAAAATTTATTAAGTTACCATCTAATGAATATAAAATAGCAAATTCGCTTAATTTTGAAGAGCTATTCAATAGTATTATGAATCGAAGCTACACGAAAAAATACTTCAAAACAAAATAGACACCTTGTGCGTTATTTAATTTAAGTACACCCTGCTTGAAGTCCTTTTAAACATCAAAATAACAATAGAAAGACAAAGCAGATTTATCGAAATCGTTAACATACAATTATACTAATTATTTTAATGAGGCTGTAAACTTCAAAATTATGTACAAAAATAATCAAATATCCACACAACCTCCATAATCGTTTGAATGGGCTCAAAAAATTGCTTGCATTGCAAAGTCAAATTCATTACTAAGAAGGATTAATTGACTATAAGCAGTACAAGTAGCAATTGAAATATTTAGATAATTACTATTCAATTTAATTTAATTCAAATAAATATCGTAAATAGCTTATAGCAATTTTAATACTGTTAAAATCTTAATTTACAATTATGAAATTCAATCATTGATGGAACGTTTATAGAATTGAAATGTATTACGTAGATTTTTAATAATATTTATATTTAATTTTAGACATGAATTACTTCTAATATAATATAAGAAATATGAAACACTCCGTGAAATCTACATAGGCGATTTGTTTTTGAGGATTCTTATCATATCCTTTATTTAAAAATCTGAAGAAAATAGAACAACGTTTATATATTTATGTAAAAGCATCTACTTTATAAGACGTCCTTTAAAACATTAGCCAAAATGACAATAATTACATTTTATTATTATGTACATCAAAATTCTTAAAATTTAACCATATAATGTTGACGATACTACAATTCCTGAAAAAACAATGATAAATTTAAAATATATAACGTTAAAAATACTAAAGTGTCAGTATTCATTTTAGTCTCTTTAACGTATAACATTTTAACAAACCAAAATTTTGTTGATAATGTGAAAAAAAATCCTGGAGGCATCAAAAGCTGTTTAATTTTATGAAATACTAACTGGAAAAGGCAAATAAACTTTAAGATGACACTACATTTCTATATTACTTGAAAGTATTAGAAATTCATAAATCTTATGAAGTCATAAACGTGAATGTTTCATGTTGCTCTTACTGAAATAAACCTGAAATCGACACTGAATTTGTAAATCCTGGTACAGAACTTATAAATTTGAAAGGCTACTTTCACATACCGTAACGTTTTGGAAGTCGTGGATTGGATGTGAGTGTCTCACGTTACTCTCCTAGAAATTAAGCTGAAATCGACAGAGAAGTGCCAGAACTTACACATTTGGAAGGCATTTCATAAATTTTATGAAGTCGAGAACGTGTTTCACGTTGTTCTCAAATTAATGAACCTGAAATGGATAGGTGAAGTACCAGAACTTATACGTTTGAAGCAACTTCATAAATTTTCTAAAGTTATCAACGTGAAAATTTCAGGATGCTCTCACAGAAATAAACCTGAAATAGACAGTGAATCAAAAAACAGAAAAGCTAAAATGGATAGTGAAGTACCAGAAAATACATTTGTTGCCATCAATTGCAGAATAGCTAAAACGGACAGTAGTTCGTCTACTAAATAGTCATCAGACAGAGCATTAGCTGCCACCAATGCAGAAAAGCTAAAATCGTGAATGGCTGAAAGGCTAGTGAATACTCGGTTGAATGTCGGTCCGGAGCCGCGAGGGCCGGCGTCAGGGCAGCGCGGCGCGGTTGCGGCGCGCGGACTCCCGCGACGCGCTGTGCACCTCCGCCGTGCGCAGCGTGATGCCGAATATGTCCTCGTGGTAGCGGTTCTCCTCCTGGACGAACGGATTCAAAGCATGGAATCATGTGAAATGGAAGAGAAAATTGAACTCACTGAATAATTAAAGAAAAATAAATTAACTGGTGAAATTTGAAAATGTTCGTTGGGAGTCACTGAATATTTTTTTTTATCTGATTGAAGTAGCAAACGAGCATGCACTTGATGGTCCAGTCACTCCGCCCATGGACATCTGTAAGCAACTTCAAACAAAACACGGGTGCTATCTAAAGTCAATCATAGATGCGTTGCAACTCCGGAGGACTAAGATGGTCGGCTCATAACAAAATGTGCCGGCTACCACACCCTTCCATCAAAACACTAAGAATGCTTCATGCTGGAAATAGGTATTAAAGAGAAATAAGTTCCCTGTTGAAACCTGAATATGTTCGTTGGAGATAGCTACAGAATAAATGTCAAAGTTAACTCTTAAAACGAAATACAAATAAGCGAGGAGTCTCTTACTTGTTAAAACAATGAAATAAAGCTAGATTGAAATAATTTAAAGGTACCGGTAACTAACGTTTTAATACACATAAAATTAAAAATAAGTTACCAGTAACTATTGACACAAAATACATATAATAAATAGTTCTCCTACTCATTGTAATATTTTATCGAATTAAAAATAACAAATATGAAATATATTAAATGCATGTCTTCTATTTGAAGTATCTAAAATTAACTTTAATCACTTAAAACTGTTTTATTAAATGTACAATAATGTAAACTACAGCTATTAATATATTATATTGATAGGACTCTTGATATCATTAATGATATACTATTAAATAAAAAAAATAAGATCAAGAAATTAATCAAATTGATAACTCACCTTTAAGGTAAACATGAAACTTTGTACTTGTTCATCGGTCATGTTGCCATGTTTTTTAATAATTCCCTTTAATTTTTGATGAACATCTTCAGCCATCTTACAATCACCGCATACATAAAAATGTGCTCCTTTGTTAACCAAGAGATCGTGGAGCTCTGGGCCTTCTTTTTCTGCTAACTCTTGGACGTATATCTAGAAAAAGTGCTAAACTCACTACCACTACTCGTGAATATATTTATTACGTTACGTCATTACGACGACGTAATAAATATATGGAAAAATACAAACAATGATGTTTTAGTTATTGTTTTTATTTTTTACACATTGTTATCACATATTAATACTAACAATTATTTAAAATAGCCAGCCTTACCTTAGGAAAGCTTTTCTCCCTTGACAGAGCAAGATAGACCTTCGTAAGAACGCCTTCTTTGAGTGCTTGTTCTTTTTCTTCTCTATACAAGTCCATTGTTTTGGTCCGACATCCAAAGAAGAGCCAAACGGGACCAGCAGTTGGACGAGTACGAGAAGTAAGTTGAGCTCTGCGGTGATGCCAGAATCCACGGAAAGGAGCTATTCCTGTACCTGGACCTATCAGTATGAGAGGAACTGACAAATCTTCAGGAAGGTGGAAGTTTGGAGCGCTGAAATATTGTTAAACAGTTATTACGGGGAAACAGAATGATGCAATAGATAAACTACACCACACAATGTTTACCTTCGAATGAATAGATAAACCTCATCGCCCGGCTTACGATCCATGAGATAGTTTGAGCAAACACCGTAGTGGATAGGACCTTCGCCATCTGTTTGAACATGACATCACCTTAATCAATCTACATAAAAATAGACAGAAACTTAAGTCAGTCATAATTAAGCGACTCATTTCCGAGAATACTGTAAATGAAATTCGTCGCAAACTAAAATAGATCATATTGTAATCAGATTTTCACTGGAATTCGTAATGTACAAGCAAAACATATGTGGGAATCGACGGTAATAAACTATGAGGTACTATTATAGTGACTACGTGAGTCTAATGTTTATTTACTCGTACTAACCTTGAGTGCGGTACGTAACTACGGCCACAGTGAGATGCAGTCGTTTTGGATGGGCGATCGGTGATGACGAAATCGAGTAGAATCTCGGCTGCAAGGGTGATAGTAGTGCAGCGAGTAATGAAGCACTTGGTTTTGCTGATGGGAACTGATCCAGTACTTCAGGTAAAGTTGGGAAATGGAAATGACGCCAGTCTTCATAGGCTGCGGGATCCTATTAACAATGAATTTGAATAAATCAAAATAATATTTTTCTATCAAAACAAACGTAAATTACGAGTAACTATAACATCCACAATTAAATTTCTTTTTACATACAATTTGTGGATGTAATTAAATACAGCGAATACTTACAGTGGCAAGCAAGTTAAGCTGTTTTTTCTCCTCTTCATTGTCGCATGTCTTAGCTAAGTACTGCAGAAGGATTGTCGTTGGTGGTGTCGTGATGTCAACAAACCGAGTGAACAAGTCTCGTACAGTTACAGTAGGTAAACGCTCATGTGGTTCCCAAGATTTCACTGGTCCTATGGCATAGATATTTTAAAGTAAAATATTGGCTATTATTTCGTCGCGTATACCAAATAAACCATTCATAATAATCATGTTTTAAAATACAGAATCCTTACCGCTGGATGTATGAGTCTCTTTCATAAGTTGCAATTGTACTGGCTGATCATAGTTATCAACATCTTTCAGGCGAGCCAACAAGCTATCAACTAATTCTTTTCGATTACATGCAATTATTCCTACGTGATCTCCTGGGTCATATTTTATTTCATTCTGGAAAAAATATAATGATTATATAACTTTAAAAAAATATCTTCAAGTCGTTGTGATGTATTGGTAATGAAATCGGATAATTACTTAAGGTTGTGCGACTTACTGATGAACACATCCTTACCTTTGGTTCCAAATCAATGAAGATAGTAGATCTTTCTGCAGACGAATCACCCAAATCCTTATTGGCTTTAACCACACAAGTAACCAGTTGCTTATTAACAGCAGACTGTAGAGCATTAGGCAAAGTGGGCGGCTTGCCGGCTGGATGGGCGAAGCGTACAGTTTCTTCACTCAGAGCAACTGTGCCGAGTGCACGCTTCGCTTCTTGGAGAGTTTCATCGTCATCCAAGCAAAATGTTTCACAAGAAACCTACAAAAAGACCGGTTTTGGAAAAAAATGCAATTTTAAAGGTAATTTTGATAGAACCAAATCAATTGTTACATAAATAGTGGCGAAAAACTCTTTATTACACCACACCTATAAATATTTTAAGTAAACAAACGTCATCATTCAACTATCCAATCTCAAGTGGCATTCACTTGACTTTAATGATAACTTCAAGGAAAGTATAAACACGGAACGACGTAATATCAGAATGACATATTATTATATCATTATCATTGAATAAATCAAAACGTATTGCAACATGAAATCCTATTGAGTACAAGGACGTATAAATCAAATATTCGCTGTATTTATCCTGTAAGCTGTAAAAACCTACCAAAATTTTAACAAAAATGTTGAGAAATAATGTTATTTTAAATATTAGGTAGACTGTAAGTAAAATAATATTTCATAAAAAGTACCATTTAAATTTTATAAAAGGTAGATCCTACTATAATTTCTATCATAAACTATTCGTTTGTTGATAGAAACAATCTAAAAATAAATTGCTCACCGGCAAAACCTCATAGCAGCTTTTTTAAGACAGGTATAAATACCCAATCAATAAATACTCACGTTAAAGACACTAGAAGCCCATTTCCTGAAAGCCTGATCCTGTCCACACATTTCATCGCCGGTGGCGAGGTCGTGGATCCGTTCGCCGCCGAGGTCGCCGAGCAGTTTGTCGACGTATTTGCCGAAGTTGCAGAAGTTCGGGTACGCGCTGGAGCCGAGCGCGAACACCGCGAAGCGAACGTTGCTGAGCGGACCGAAACTATCGATCGATGTTGCGTCTGTTGTGCTTCCTAGGAAGTCCAATTGGAAAATGGAAAGTTATACTCGTGGATAAGCATTTGTAATTTCTAATTTTTTATCAAGGACGAGACGATATGTAAGGCGGCTTAAGATAGACTTAAGGCCTAACAATTTCAAATTTATTTTTTTATATTATTTTCATGTTTTTGTAAATAAGTCCTAATTGTAAAAGTAACTTCCTATACTTATTTCATTTTCATAAAGTTACATTTTAATAAAAAAGGAAATCAACTACTTTTTTCTGTGTCATTGAAAAATTATCACTGCATCAAGTAGATCAAAACGGATTGATATTTAGTTCCCAAATACAATATTAAAGCAGAATTATAAATTACCTTTGAGTGATTCTAATCGGCTGAGTTGCTTAGGGTTTCCAGCGGCATAGCGTTGCAACTCTATTTGACTGTTAGCCTTTATAAATGTTTTTGGAGTCAGCAATTGAGTTGATCTAAAATATCATCAAGTTCATAAATTATACGTATATACATTTGAAAATAAAAAAATAATGTATGAATAAAAAAGAAAACGTTACACGTTCAAATATCGTCATTATCAAAATATAGCAAGCATCAAATTCTTTTTTTTTATCGAAATAACAGCGTCACATTATGGGCAAAGTCCCAAAGCAAAAGAACTATGTATACATACAACATTATTCTTTTAATAATTCAACCGCAAACACATTCTGATCTTACCCGGCCGATTCCTCGCCAACTTGATCCGCATATAAAATCTCGCAGAGATGCTCTCCAAAAGCCTACAAAGCAGTAACCATATCGTTAACTACGTACTTTGGAACTAAATTAACCTCTTACTCAGTGTAGTTCACCACAATCGCCCACTTAAAAGGCCCGAACATAGATCCTTTCGATAGGCAATAATTTCGTTTGCAATGCGCATAAATTTACTGAAAGGATCAAAAATACTTACGACTATGTTTATCTACTGACTAGTGTAATAGAATAGATTGAAAGTATATTTTAGTATAATATCATTTCAATATTTCTAATGTTTACTTATATGTTTGAAATAGGTCACATTGTTATTTTTAGAACAAACTCGAATAAATCATATTGAAGCGGTGTCATATTTATTTTGAAATTCAAATCAAATGTTACGAGAAGGAACAATAATACCTCCTCATTTTATCTATCTCCTAGAATAATAAAATAGGTCGGAAGTGATTGGTTTTAGTGCTATTTTTATATTTAAATATTTATTTGTAGACTTGAAAAACTCGGCATATTTTTCGTGGTGAATGTTATCATGCAGTCTATTTTATTTTAGTCATATACTGATGTACTAAATATGTACTTAGTATATTAGTTACTTATATGTATTTACTTACAACTCCATTCTCTGGTGGATCACCGTTTCCAAAAGTGGAAGTCACGACAAGTAGAAGTGCTTCGTGTTCTATAGATGTTATGTCATAATCGGCCATGCAATGGACCTGTTGGTAGATGTTTAGTTTATTAGCTTATAACTTTTTGCTAGGATTTGTTAAAGTGTATCCTTTTAGTGCATACTTATAGTCATTTTTTACTTATAGTATTTCAATTGTCCAAAACATTCTGTTAAGTTATATATGTAAACTTCATGTTCACGAAAGTGTTATAATAAAATTAAATGTATAGTAATCTTGGGACTATTTTCTTCTAAAAATAATTGGACTCGCATTTACGGTCATAATTTTTACGGTATTAATTTAAGTAGTGTCTCAGAAGTTAATCTGAACAGTGAAAATATATACTTTTCGCTGTATATTGTTAAGCTTACACTTGAATTTTTTTAAGTAATTTAAATATTCGTATATAGGTATTATAACAAGTCTAAGAATAAACGCGAACTAACTGATATCAAACCGTTAAACTAAGTTAATCCAAGTGCGTCGCAATTTTTTTAAATTTAATATTGGTTATTTTCATAAAAGGTTGTCTGTCAACACAATGCAAATACACAATCTTATTTATCGACAAATCAAGTTCAAATGTCAATTCGAACGCGAACATATTTACGTAATTGACGCCCAATTATTTCGCATATGATTGTGGTTCATTGGTTTCCTTTAAACTTTGCGCTGATATTATAATCCTCTTAGAGAGTTCGAACCAAGAACTTTAGGTGAAATTCTACTAGTAGGAACAAAGTTTTCTTGTCTTCTTCAATATAAAACTCCAAAGTAACTTGTTCTAACTTTTCCTTAGAGGATTATTCTAATCGTGAAAATTATTCATTTTTTTTCAATTCTCAATTTACTTTAAATCTACAATTTAGATTCTTTCTTATCAAAATGTAAAAATGAATTGTTATTTCTAATTGTTGTTGTTTTTCAAATAACATTATAGAATACAAATTTTCAATCTTCATATCCTGTCCTTCCTTCTGTTTTATCTTATTATCAAATAAACCAAAATATTTCTACCCAAAGCTTACCTGAGCATTAAAAGCGTGTCCAAATATGACACCCAATTCCTTCGCATACTGTTCCGATTTGCCGGTCTCCGTTGCATATAAGACGGTTGCCTTGATCCTCTTAGAGAGAGCTCGGCCGAAGAGCTTCGAGGTGAATTTCACTGCCCGAGCAATTTGCTTGAAATGGAACTTTCTGTTAATAGGCCTCTTCCCGCTGATCGGCTTAGATTTCTGCCATTGATGCGTCTTCCAAGCGGGCTCCTGTTGAAATGCTCGCGTCAATATTATGTTCAGTATAAAGACTTTTAGTAAGCATAAATGTTTGAAATTTTATCAAAGTAATGAGAATTTAGATTTTCGGTATTTCTCAGATCGAAATCGTATTTATTTCATTATCAAGAAACATTTCAGTATTATCATTAACAAAACAAACCACGCCCACCTATCTGTCTGCAAATATACTTCTAAGTTATAATGAATTATTTGATTCGCAATATGAAGATTATTAAGTAATAAAACCATTGATACCAAAAGAAAATATTTTAAAAGTAACCTGGTATTCGTAAGATGGCTTCAAGTAGTACAACGCCATCTCTTGGTGGAAGACTGGAGTGATGGATGAAGACATCGGCGGTACAATCCATATCCAATCAGCGGGACATCCAGAACTAAATAAAAAGAAATTACTACATAGTTTAAAACAAAGTCGTTTCTCGCTGTCTGTCCCTATGTATGCTTAGATCTTTAAAACTGCGCTACGGTTTTAATGCAGTTTTCAATAGATAAAGTGATTCAAGAGTAAGGTTTTTATGTATAATACATATGTAATATACTAGAGAAACACTGATATTTTAGATTTTTGACATTTAGGAGGAACGAAGTTCGCCGGGTCAACTATATAATATGTTTTTTTTAATATTATAAATGCGAAAGTTTGTAAGGATGTATGTGTGTTTCTTACTCTTTTACGTAAAAACTACCGAATTTCGCACATATATAGTCATCTAGATTACATAGTATGCTCATTACTGTGGTAGACTTGACCGAAGCGGGTAAAGCCTATTCCTGTGACTTAGTAAATAATATTCGAGAAATATTGGCAGGCACTTTAATCTATAGATAACAAGTGCATTAAATTATAACAAACGATAAATATAGATATTTATCGTTTGTTATTTGTAAGTACCTGTAATAAATATTACTAACATTACCATCTGATCGAGCTATTACGGCATTCAACAAGCAAATTTGACCTAATTCCTAAGTTTCATAACTTTAAGCCTAATTATATCGCATCCAAGACGAAAAGCATGAACCACGTAATACTGTTGCGTAGAAGCAAACGGTCGCACGTTTTGTTTTCTCATCCTTGTTAACACGTGTGTTATGGTTGTAGTACACTGTTGTTGTTGTGCCGTCTGAGAATTCATAACAACAGCGATGAAATCTAGTGTTGAAAGATTAATGCATTAGACAAATTCTAGTAATAAAGTTGGTTTATACTATACTTGTATTAAGTTTGCTAAAACCTTTATCGACATTAGGTAAGTGTGACCTTTAATCTTTTTGTTATTTGTTAGCATTTTGTCTTTATTCTGTAATATTAAGAAAAAATATTTTTTTAGTAAAAACTAACAAACACGCTTATGTTTTTATTTTCAAATTATTGCAATGCCAATAATTTGAAAATAAAAATATATCGACATCGGTCCTTCATACGTGTGCAAAATTTCGAATTAATCAGATTTCTGGAAACCGGTAAAAATTATGATGAAAGATTCCATTACATACATACAACCCAAGCTAATATAAAGCGTGTAAAATAGGGTTAATTTTGGCATTATAATTATTATTACCTCAATCTTCATAGATATAATTATAGCCTCGTCAGTTACTTATTATAGATCGCGTGAAGATAAGGTCATTGTGAGGTTCGAAATATTATTATCATCTTCATATAATTTAAAATTTAGAATCAAATTTTTTAGAGGAAAAAAATTATAGATTATGACCATAAAAATAACGTTTTCTGCAAAAGTCATGGGAAACAATTTTATTTTTTGAAGGTCGAATCAATCGTTAATGTAATGCTAAATCCAAATTTACGGGAAAATAACTCTTGTCTTGCGGTCGCCCTCTTGAAAAGGGGGTATAAAATGTTTTCACGCTCTGTCAGGCAATCTGAAAAGCCATCTATCAAAATAATTTTCGATGGGAAGTTCTTAAAGGAGCGTGTAGTGATATTTGCTTTTAATTCATTTCACTTATTTAAATAAAATTAATCAGTATTGAAATACGTCTTAAATATACTATTTAGTAGAATCAGTACGCGGTTCTAGCTAAGATTTTGTGTTTGTTCAAATCTGTTCCGACTGTCTGAGTACACACGTGACATCATCTTTATGATGTACAAACATTTGCCGATGAGGCTGTGATTGAGCTTTAGGTGGACGGATTTAACTAGATTTTTGTAAAACGATCATACTATTATTATAAAGGCGTAAGTTTGTGAGTGTGTATGTTTGTTAGTTCTTCATGTGTAAACGGCTGGAGCGTTTTTCATAAAATTTGGCAGGGAGTTAGCTGACACTCTGGATTAACATATAGGCTACTTTTTATTGTGGGAAAATGTCTTATTCCCACGGGACAATCGATTTTTGTTAACGCGGGCGAAGCGGCGGGATTCAACTAGTATTATATATTTTCACCAATTTTTAGTATAACTAGCGTGAATCCGATAGGTTTAGAGGGTATGAATCCAGGATAAGGTCATAAATGGGTAAAATTGGTAAAATGAGTACTGCTAAGGTGATCATTTGCCTCAATAAATTGTGTTCTGACAATTCACTAAGTGTTTATTTATTTATTAATATATCCATTGCACTGAACTTTAAAAGCTCTAAAACCACAAAAGATCTTAATAGAGCCGTAAACCGTATTAATATTTAAGACCAATTCAAAGAGAAGACCTATCTAGAATAACAAAGAAATTCGTATCAAAAAAATTTGCAAAACTTACCGCAGTCGATTCTCATTGTCCAAATGTTTGATGAAGCTCTCGGAAGCGGTGTGGTGGTCGACGATGGTGGCGTTCTGCTGCTGGAAGCTGTGGAGGACGGCCACGTTCACCTCCACCAGAGCCTTGTCCTTCCACAAGTTGACTGGAGTTCTCGTGTCCAAGCCCATCTTCTGCGCTACTTTCTGTGAGGAATTTACACTGTTAATGCTTATACAATGGTTCGGCATTACTTAATCAACGAAGGAAAAGATCGATAGGATATCTGGCTGCAGAATGTTTCACATTAAGTTATCGGAGTTTAATGAAAATATCATCAAACCTTGCTGGAAAAATAAGAATTGGTAGATAGTGGCTATTTGGACTGTGCATTCAATTATCTTACAATTGTTTACACTGGGCGAGGACCCCTTGAGAAAGAATAATAAAGAGAATTACTTTCGAAAATACTATCATATCATATTTGTGCATAGATACCAATAATAATCAAATCATTTATAAAAAATATAAGTAAAAATAGACAATAAATGTTTTTTTTTATTAATAGCATGCTTCGTATGAATGCGTCTTTGCTTTCATTAAAACACACTTCTAAGGAAGAGTATCTCTTGAGTAGCTGTTTCAAAGCTCCTTTGTTTAGTAAAGCCACAACAATGGACAGATTACCTCTTAATGGAAAAATGTTCACAGTTATGAAGATAATTACAGAAATGTGCTCTTTATCGGGTTACACAGAAAGCCTATTAGAACTTTTAGATTAATAGCTTTTAGATGGGGCTAGTCGTTATTATGATAATAAAGTTTAATGTAATTATACTTAGTAGAAACACTACCCTTGAAAGTAAAATAAAGGGTTTTTGAAAAAATAAATCGCACAGAGTGAAAAAAGTTAATGAAAAGTTAGCATTTTTTAAATTAACATAATGGATCCAATCAATGGCAATGGGTCCCGGGTTCGATTCCCGGCCAGAAAGGTATCTGAATTATGAGTTTAGATTCATGTTCTGGATCTGGGTGTTTGTGTATTCGTCTTGTGTGTGTCCATGGTACCCACGACACAGGAAAAAATCCTAGTGTGGGGCTATGAGCGTAGAAAGCGTATTAAATAATCGTGTAGGGCGGTTCTTAGGAGCCGTTATTAAAAAGATGTAACATCTATATTTCACATTTTCCAAAACTTAAGCATCACTATTTTATTCGCTAGACGAAAACCTAGTAGTTTCAAATATTTAACTCAATTTGCCGAAAATTTGAATTCGGCAAATTGAGTTAAAGTCCCTTGCGTTCTCATTGTGCGATATGTCTTCATTTGTTTCAAAGTAAATTTAAAGAAACATACTTCCATTAAAATGAAATTTTGTATTTTTTATTGTAAGCTAGACTTTTCTTTGTAAGTCATATTTATAAATAGAGAAAAAAATATGACGTATATTTAATCATCAAATCTTTCTCTGAAACTGTAAAAAACGCACGGACAGGACGAATATATACACAGTATATGTACATATAGCTCATGGAAACCGTTCAGTGACAATGATGCGAGTTCCATGATTATTTGTCACCCAAAAAGTGCTTAACGCGCCTAAAGGAGCTTTTTCTTCCACAAAATTTATTTACTATCTGTAAAAAAAAATATTCTAGAAACGTGTATAACACCCTACCTCTAGCATATTCAAGCGATTGGTGTCACAGAAGTTGCGGCATCCGATCTCAGTGCTCATGTACCAGCCGTTGAAGGCATTAGCGGTGAACTCGATGCCGCCGCAGTCGAAGCGCATGCTGGATACCGCGGGCAGCGCGTACCAGCGGAGTTCCAGCTCTTCGAACCATTCGTACCTGGGATGATGGAGATTGCAAAATATTGACCTATTAATTGGTTGTCTTGTCGAAATCTTGTTTCATTCTTATATATTAGTATAGATAATATACTAATATATAATAACTAGCTAACCCGGCAAACGTTGTTTTGCCATATAAAAATTTAAACCCCTTATCACTAAGGGATATGAAAAATAGATGTTGGCCGATTCTTAGACCTTCTCAACATGCTCACAAAATTTCATGAGAATTGGTTAAGCCGTTTCAAAGAATGAAGTTGGAGTCCTGAATTTTATATATATAAGGTGAAATGATGTTTGTTTTTGTTACTCAATTATGAAAGCTCCACTGATCTGATTGAAATAAAATTTTGCATAAGTATAGCTTATTTACCTGGTCAACTTATAGGCTTGTCTATATATTATCACGCTATTTATTAAAAGAAACTGTATTAATATCCGTAGTGTAGTTTTTAAGATTTAAGCAAACATAGGGACAGATAGCGGGAAGCGACTTTGTTTTATATTATGTAGTGATAAAAAAGCTTCTGGTGTTATACGTATCTTAAGTACAGCAACTCTCTCTTGTCATAATGTTAATAATTTAATTAATTGGATACTATGAACGAAACTGAGTAATGTAATTAAATAACACGTTCGTTGTGATAATTAAGTCCCAATCTATTGAAAGTTCAGATAGAAGTACTAGCTTAATAACTATAAAAGTTTTTCTATACGCAACCATAATTAGTTAATTACACGTGACGTTCTTGAAAGAAATTTTATATCAAATTCAGGTAAGTATATTATTGATCAGAAAATAAGTTACTTTATCAATTCAAGGAACCGGCTTCGTACGATTGCCGCAAATATACTTAATAGATTATAATAGTCCGTGAAAGGACGAAAAACGGTTCCATGACACCTATAACACAATGATATGTAGGAATTGCCACACATCTATAACCTTTTTTTATAGTGGGTAATCCTCATGGATACCCAGCCGCCCGGGGCAGCAGCTGGGTTATGCCGGACTCTTACCCACTAAACCCCCACTGTGTTTTCTCCTCGCACCGTACGGCGGGAACACGAGCACGCTTTCGCATTCATCCGCGAACCTGACACATCTATCTATAACCTTAGTGACATTTTATCTTCATCAAAAACAACAGATGAGTCTTAACTTAAATCACTCTAAATTAGTCCAATACTATTTAATTAAACTTAAGTAACACTTCGGCCCCTTAAAACACTTTTCGGAGCACTACATAAATCTACCCAAATCCTTTTAGGTAAGTGCATAACCTGACAATACTTGTAATATATCATAAAATATATCGAGTACGGCCATGAATAGGTCGTTAAATAAAATCTGATAAAGTTTGCGTGTATCGTAACACAACTTCAATACACGCACCAGACGTGCGAATCGGAACTATTAAGATAAGATTTATCGCACCATGTATTATATCCGATGTGCTCATAGTGTAATAGGAGATAGGTCACGTGAACACGTAACATAATAGTGATAACAATAAAATTAGCGAAGAGAAATCTTTGCAATTCAAAAGTGTAATGAAATACATATAATGTAATGTTATGTTGTGTAGATCTTTACACAACTCTTTAACTTTAAAAATGTACCCTTCTCTTCGTGAAGAATTTATAGAGAAGAAATTACGAATTAAACTCAGTTTCTTTTTAACATACGTTAAAAATATTCTTAGAAATAAATATAGACGAATAGCTGTATTTTATTACATAAATAAGAAAACAAACTTTGATAAGTGTGTATTATTTTGAAATAGAAATAGAAATCATTTACGTCTTTTTCAAATAGTGTCCGATAAGCCATTAATCACTTCTTAGTGGCTCTTTTGTTATAAACATTAAGAATAAATAAGGGACACAGTAATGTAATAGATGCTACAATAGTAAACCTTATCTAAGGGCTTATGCCTTCTTTCATAAGAACAGCCTTTTTCTTTTGTCCTAAGAATATAACAAACTTCCATTTTCTTTGAGTCTTTTAATACTGTTTGTTTCCACCGAACCATGAAAACAATATAAAAGCCTCTTTGTTGAATGATTGATTTAAGGCACGCCAACTTAAATCAATACAAGCGTTGTAACGCGCAATTTATTTCTCTATTACGGGGAGCACTCAATCAACACTCAGGTCCCCAACAGCGTATTAACGCCTGTTAGCATTATCAAACGTGATATTATTGAATAGGCTCCGGTCCGTGGCCTATTTATGGGCAATAAACGCAGATTGGAGATCAGCGGACCGCTCTTTTACGATACAATCTCACGCCGGCCCGATGCCTTGCCGCACAAAGCATAATGCATTCTCGTATTTTTATGCTGGCATAAATCCGTAATGGATAGCAGAATGGTGAGACATTGTTAAATATTTAACGTCTACGGTGTTTACATGTAGATTATTTTGGACTAAAACATAGAAATTGAGTATTTGAAAAATGGTTATCAATGCTATTAAGTTCAGATACTGAGTTGAGAAGTTGGACTTTACAACTGTTACTTAGGTCTTTCAGTCAACTTAATATTTTTATTTAACACAGTAATTTCAATCGATTTAAAGAAATTCGACAGACAAACGAAACAATTCAAACCATTGCGAAGCATGAAAGAGATTGTATATGATGTTCCTTCAATAATGAAGATGAAAAATAAATAAGAATTTCAAAAATATTTCCTTTGCGCTAAAATGGGTCACTTTAGCGCAAAGAAAATATTTAATACTTGCAATTTGAAAATGTGACCCACCCAGAGACTCACTGAAGTAATAATATTCCCAATATAAATTCTTATGTATAAAGTACTCACGTAGGATGAGTCATCGGAATCTCCATGATCAACTCCCGGGGAATTTCAAAGTAATCCGGGTCCTTCCCGTTAGCGGACAGCACTAGGGGAAGGATGTCCCAAGCCGTCCGGGGAGGCTTCCAACCCAGCTTCAAGCATAGCTGCAACAAATATTTGTAATTGTAACTCTTCAAGGTAACAACAGGTAGACAACACCGCGTATAAACCCCTCGTGATTCTGCTTTGTAACGGTGTTAAGCATTTTTTTGTTCTATTTGAGGGTTGTGATATAATTATGACGAAACGTTTCAACAGTTTTCGTAATACTTAACTATAACCGACTTCAGTTCGACTACTATTTTAAGTTCGACTACTATAATTGTGTAATGCATATTCAAAAATAATAACTAGTTTTATTCATCAGTTGTATCTACTCTGTGCTATTTACATCATCGATTTAAATACAACAACAAAAAACAAAAACAAAAGATAATTTTATAATTAATTTCCTTAAAAGGCTACAATGAAGTGAAACTTTTCCTACGTAATTCTCTGGTCATACAATTTGTACTACATATAATATGCTCAGCATTTTTACCCCCAAATATCTTTGACAATACTGCAGAACCACTGACCTATGAAGTTTTTAATTGTCATAGTGATATTAAAAATGGAGTAGACTAGTGAACAATAATTTCAAACCGTGCCGTGCGCTGTCTGGCCGAGCAAACAACAGGTGCACCCGAAGTCAGATACGTCAATAGGGATTGATTTATCTGTAGCGAGTAATATTTTACGTTTTTGAAGGATTGATAGCGTAAAAATGTTTATTTTTTGTTAAACGTACATCAAACGAAGAATGGTAAAAGTATGAAGTCCGTAGGGTTATTGAACTCTACCTCAAAGGAGATGCATATAGACAGTTGCTCTGTGTTCAATTCAGCTATATTATTTGAAGGTCACCTATTTTCATGAATCTTTACATAGAAAACAAATAATGGATAGATACTTGTCAACATCCAGATTAATCCAATGTGACATTAAATTAAAAAAAAAAACATTAAAACCTTTTTAATAATTTAAAGTAGGAAACTGGTATGCAGTTTAGTAGATACTAAAAGCAGTTGAATCACTAAAATATTGTTTTATTGAATTACAGTCTAATCTTATTAATATTATAATTACAAAGATGTATGTACATGTGTTACTCTTTGTTTGCATAAAGTACAAATCAAATGGAATTTGGCACACAGATAGTTTATAACCTTTTCTTTTATTCGTTTACGAGGGGGAAACCTTCAAAAGATACTCAACGCCTCAAGAGCGACGCGGGTTATGTGGAATTCTTTTAGTCGCCTCTTACGACAGGCAGAGGATACCGTAGCCCTATTCTAGTGTCTATTCTGGGTAACTTCAAGTAGACGTGGCCGTAGCGGGTGATACCGTGGAATTAACCTAGTAAATAATAAATACATATAGTAGAAAATAATTTTCTTACTTCAGTAAACTCGCAATGCATCGGATCACCGAGGATGGTACCGTCCGGTTGTTTGTACCCCGCGTAGCTTATGAGCTGGCTGTTCCATATCCTGTAGTCGTGTTTCCCGTCCGTGCGTTGAGGGAAAACAGTCATTGCTGACCTGTGGAAACATAATATTTATCTTACGAATACTCATTGGTTAGCCCAATTACAACTCCCTGGCATTGACCTCTTGGCGCCTCGTATAGTTATAACAGATACTTATGATAAAAAGTTCAATTTTAAATTAATTAAAACGAATCCTCACACCTATTATTATGAATACCGACACAAAATATTTTGTTTTAGAATATTGATTAAGTAAGCTATTATTGACAGCTGAAATGATAGGGACGTCACGTTAAAGTAGAGGAATTTATTATAAATTATTACAAAAGCCACGTTTATCCCAAACCTATCTAAGTATCTTGCGTAATAATTAATTAATCATTAATTTCATAATCCTGATGAGTTGAATGTGAAATTTGAAGATGGGAGTTACTTTGCCAGATCTACAATTGTACCATACTAAAGAAAACTTTTGGTACCAAGAACTACGTATATATGTCTGTCCTATACAAAATAACAATAAGTTATAATACTGTATATACCTAAACTGTATATAACTTATAAAGATAATCAATCAAATAATGCTATAAAAAGGATACTGCAGGTTATAGACACTGCATAGTAAATATTTAAACGTCTGGCAGACATTAGTATTATTTGCTAAATATTTTTGAGAGAAGAACGTGTTTTTGTCCGATTTATTCGATGCGCATACAAAAATAAGATGTACAGTACAATGATGTACAAGTAAATAAACATGAAATACGTGTCTATTATTTGAAAACTCCATTCTAATAATGTAAAAACTGACATTTATACGATTCTTTCCAAGTTTCAGTTATTTTAGTGCAAATATACGTCAAATAATCCTAAAAAGATTAAATCGGTAGCAATTAAGATATAATATTTGACGAGCATTCCTTATCCTTGCTTCGTTTCCCAATTGCTGTAGTTTGCCTCTATTCGACCTTTCTCTTAATTAGGCCTGATTTACATGATGCGTTTTTCACACATGTAAGAGGATTGTTGAATATAATATAATAATTAAAGTACAAGCAACGACTATCCAAAATTGTACACAACTGTTTACATGAACATACCAATGACAAAATGAATAGAATAATTACTTTAAAATGTTGACTTTATCTTTATAAGCGTGCACGTGATAAAGAAAATTCGTCAAGCATGTTTGCGTTGACGATTTTTCATCAAGTTTAGCAGAGGAATATTTATTTAAAATATGTAAAAGGTAAACAAGCATAAACAGCATTTCCATCTGACGGTAAGGGGTCACTACCGCCGAAAGATATCTGTAACCAACTCCACAAAGAGTAAACCTTATAAGTTCCTGAAGTTAATTACAAGTACGTTGTTACTCATAACTACACTACACCTTTGCAACGAAACTCATAAAATGTGGTCGGATACAAATAAATGTTGTGGTGGTTTCTTTCCGGTAAAACCGTATTATTTCTACCGCCTGTTATGTTATATTACTATAGCCGCCTTTAACTTAAAAATAAACAACATTACTTACTGCATTGATGATTGATGATAATGAATGCAAGTGTACTAAGACTAAAATGGAACACAAGAATAGTATTGTACTCATGTTTACCGAAATAAAAGAAAATACGCGGTAGTGCAATAATGTGGCCTGGTATTTAGACAATGCTAGTAAATATTATTGTTGTATGCAAGAAGCAAGGAAATTGCAATATGTAAATGGTTAATGCTCATTGCTTCTGTTTTTAGCTAAATGTAAAACATCATAAGTAGTGTCAAGCTGTGCCCGGAACTGGTGTACCAGAGCATTAGAATAGGGTTCTATCTTCCATCTTCCAGGTCACCAGAAACTTAATTATCATCTGTGCTCCTGATCATGCAGCCGAAAAGTAAAGTGCACATTAGCCTAAAATGCGCATTTTAAAGCCGCAGCATATGTCAATAATACCTTATCTAAAACGTATACAATGGGTTCAGTCAGAAGTTGCAAGACCAGTAGTAGATAAACATACTTCCTTCCGTGTTTAGAAATTACTATTTATTATTAATATATTTTAACACATACCTAATGTTTCCCTTGTTGGTGCTGTATTTGATGTGGTTGCAGAGGGCCTCAAACATACCACTGGTAGTGGTAACTTGGCGACAATCAAACACCTGCAGACAGAAAAATTCCATATCTAATATAAAATAAATCAAAATATTCTGACTATGAAACATTTGAAATCGTAAATCATACCCTTGTAAGATACTCTACGTATACCTGTTTCCACCCGTCAGCCTTTAAATATTAATTTTAATAATACGGTGAAATATTGTCTGTGTCTTGAATACACCTATATCTCAATATTACTTGAATAATCAGAACCAGACCTGTGAACCGCTTAGCATGCATTGTTTGTTCTGTAAGCTAATTTGGTTCGAATCATTGAGCTTCTACTATGCGTATCATCGGCTACAGACACAGAGAGAGTTCAAGTCTTGAATTTCAAATGTAGAATAGTATGAGAGCTATGTACTGTAAATACATGCTTCAAAATGATGGTAGTTCTGACGCTGACGTGAATTATTTTCATTTAATTAACTCAAATATACGGCTTCATCTATCCTTATGAATACTTACGAGTAATTCGTAGTGGCAAACTTTAATGAACGTTCTCATATTTGGAGGGCAGAGATTATTCAGAGACCTTTGAGGGTTAAAAACTTCGCTACGTCTCCAAGATCTTAGAAATATTGCCATCCTCGTCAATTCAAGTTGAATGATCAGTAATATAATTCTAGTTATCCGTTTTTTTTTCGTTTTCAAATGAATAAAAGCGAAAAAAACCTTCAATCTTGTTTCTATACAGCTGTTGTGACATGTTTCTCTGATATGATTAATTATTAAGTCTAATAGAAGTGTATCGCTTTTTTTTGTACAGGTTCCCTTTCTACACAGCTAATAGCGTGCATCCATAATTCTTATGACGTAGGGCTCCGTCAGGGCCCGTCTCTGATTGGGATGAAGTCGGAGCTCCTCCATACCATCCCATCTGTGAGGAGCGCGAGCTGGTGATTTCTTGTATTGGTGGTGTAAGACTCTTTCATGTTCATGTTCAGGTTAAAGGAAATGGCTATAAAGCAGGCCCCGTGTCCATTTCCTACTTTTACAACAAGGCAGCAGTAGGAAAACATGCCGTACGCAGAAGTAGAATAGTTCTAGGCAAGGGTATCCTGCTGCGGATCGAGACATTAGAGTATTTCTCACTCTCCCTTTCTGCAGTTTTTTCACAACTTCCTTTTCATCTCCATTAACTGTAGCTTCTAACTGTTCATACAACTGTTTTATCTACTGTACCTGACTACAAAACTAACATAAGTCGCCTCATATTTTTACGTAACATTTTTATAATTATTCGTATATGTTTATTCAATCGAGAGTAGCAAGTAAGAGAGTCAAGATACATTAGCAAATTTACTTAAACCACCGCTTAGTCGCGGCAAGGGCTTCGTCCTGAGCCGGGGTTTTAATGTACAAAATAGACACGCGTCAATAAAATTGTAAATCAGTATACAAAACGCGTAACTCAACCTCTCGTTTCGAACCAAGCAATCTATTTAAGCGGTGTAATTACTAAATGTAGTCGCGAACATCAGACGGACTTAAAAGTGGTCTCGCTAATGCCGATTTAAGTCTCCCTCATCCTCTAAAGGAAACTGAATGGAAGCTGGAATAAATTACTCGTAATGCCATTACGACGTCGCGACTCAATCAACCGTCGTAATTAGAAAAATATTGGGATTTAGTTAGCTTCTGCTAAGATTTTGCAGGCTTTACTGGTCTGTTTCGCGGAGTGTTAAACAGGGTTAATGAAATTATACTAGGGAAGTTTTTTTCTCCGAAACAATATAGTCTTCAAGGCCCTTGTACACAATTTACGACAGATAGCCACGCAGCCGATTATTTTTATTTTACGAATTGAGTTGTAATGATTTTTTACTTAATACAAATACTAGGGATAGTATGAATTCATTTTCGATGGAGGAGGGTATTGATTTCAACATCGGGTTGATTAAAGCATTATAGTACCGGGATTTGATATAGGTAGTATTGCGACAAGAATCTTCTCAAGGAACTTATGTGACTTCGCTTGTGATCTTTGATGTGACGCGAAGTACGAAAGGCAAAACAAATTAAACATGATGTCTATATTCGATCCAGTTGTTGATAATGATGAACAGAAGTCTGTGTTTCGGTTTAGTATTATAGAGTGTGACAAACACGAAGTCTATCTGGTGTTTAGAGAACATAAATGTGCATTGAAGTAGTATGATGATATTCGAGATATCTTTTAACTGAAGCGATCAGTGAGACTTCAAACGTTATGTATGCGAAATAATTTCTATGTTAGGTATGAAACATATTGATGTAGAAATTATACAATGTAATTTTCTTTGTTTAAATTATGTTTATTTGTTTATAATCTGTGCTCGGAGCACCCAAAAGTCACCAAACTTGGTATTTAATTAGTAACTGCGGAGTAAAACAATGGAACTACCGAAGTTTCGTTTGTTTTGCAGTTATAAATATGTTTGTACGCCGAGCTTTAATGCAGAATAAATATAGGTCTTTACGTTCAACGAACGACTTCGTGGAACTAAGATTTATAAATGAGCTAGAAGTTACACAAGCTGCTGAGCAGCTGAGTGCAAATTAGTCATTTACGAGTTACCCGTAGAGTTTATTTATTTATATTAACAAAACTATTTAATTAAAATAATTTATCGAAATGCTAAGGTATTTTTAATCTTGGGGTTAATACACTCACATCAGATGCTTTAGGTTTACACTATAGTTATACTAAAAATTAGGTAAGTGGATACTACGAATATTTCAAAAAAACACTTTTATATAAACGATAACCAATATAAAATTACCTTTCATTGTTAATTTGTAAGTATTTGTCTTAATTTTGTTTTGAAAAAAACTGAAATATTTAAATTGTACACCCGATTTACAAGCATGGGTCCTAAAAAAATTACTCGTGACTGAATCCATTAAACTTTATGGTGGCACTATTGAAACTTTATCCATTATCATACTTTTTATTACTAGTTTACCGGCTATCGTCCCGCTCAAAGTAAGGCGTAGATGATGTTGAACATGCATATTAAAGGTAAAACTTATTTCTTTTTTTACTTTTTTATTTACATACAGGCGAAACAAGTATGCAGCTCACCTGATAGGAAACTGCCGCCGTTAAACAATGCGCATACATATATAATCAGTTTAATATCTCTAGAGTTCTATCTGAATTCGGTCACTGATCTGTTGCTACTCCGGAAGACAAAGTTCTAATGTCCCGCATACCTTTCTCCCTCTTACTATAACTCCCATTGCAACCAAAACATAGCAGTGCTTAGGTATAATATTTGTTATTGAATGGCAAAAAAATATGTGGCGGTAATACCTTCGGAGACAAATCACGAGGGGTTTTACTGTCTTTATACTTATAAAATATCGATAAAATTCCAGTTACATTTATAGCTCCACACTAGTGTTTCATGTCCGATGTGAAACATAAACCTACTTACATGATGACAAATACACAGATATCCATATCTAAAACTAAATCTAAATTCAAAATGTTAATGTTACCTTGTCGGGGTATCAAACGCGGAACCAACTAAAATTGACAAAACGTTCTAGTGACCGTTCCATCGTGTATAAAACATTATTTTGTATCTAATCGGTTCAACTCTGTAGAAAATAGATATAGTCTGTATACAAATATGAACCTCTACCTGTTTCTATACTTACACAACAATGCTAGTTTATCTTCGATCAAATATGTTGATGGGAGTAGTTCATAGGAGGAACATGTTCCTTAGGACTTATCTCTGCATGTCTGTGGTTATGGGGCATCTGGTAAAGTGATATCATCGCATAAGTTATCAGTTCTCACCATACATTACTAAGTGCATTCTCTCCTTTACGAACGGTTATTGAACTCTACACCATTAACAACTGCTGTTTACTCCTTATATCAAACAATAGCGCTGGTGAAGCGTGTTAGAATTAACTTGTATATATGCAACATATTATGCTAACAAGATTTTAAAATATCACTAGTATACACTGTTATGTTTATTCGTGAGTCTACTCGGCCTAGAATAGAATCACTGTTTCCCTTTCCGCGGATGTCGTACAAATAGGGATTGCAATCCCGAAAACCGTGCCGGATCCGCCGGATTACCGGATCCCGCACGAATTTACACATACCGGATCCGGTTCCAATTCACAACCAGATCCGGACCCCCACCGGATCCGGTGATTGTATATTTTGGCAAAGATTTCACATTACAAAAATAATTACCGTTTGAAATCTACCCTTTTTTACACTGTTTTAACCGGTCGATTAATCCGACAGACAGAAGACAACTCTCCTTTATAAGAGAATGGGCAAAGAGTAGAGTCAATTGTCTGAATAAAGTTGAAAACAAACACACATATATAGGTATAATTATGTTCTTATCTAATATATTTCCTATATTTGATGTGATTGGAAGTTAGGTTAATAACAGTTTAATAAAAAAATAGTATGGTGTGTAACTGTGTACACTAAATATTCTACCTTTAAATATATTACACCAGAAAGAGCTACAATGCTAGCCCCAATCATTAATCCGTAGCGCAGAAAAGTATATTTTTTCTATTTAACTGTGAATAATTTCAAAAACTTTTGTGGTACAACTAAGTAGCTAACCTCTTACGTATATGACGCATGTTTTAATCACGAGGTATAAATATTTACATACGTTTAAGTAAAGCATATACAAACCAAATATTATGAACAAATCTATAAAACAAAGCAAATAATATTACAAAAATGAATAAACGTAAATTTGACGCACATAAAATAAACTTTAATCCTTGGTAATTGGATACGTAATTGTAACTAAACTTAACTTAAAACAATTTATAAGTTTTTCACAGATATCGGCATATGACTTTGAGATTTCTGCGTCGAAAATCGTAAAAAATAAATACGTCAAGATATATGAAATGGACACACTTTCAAAGGCTTCAAACTCACGCCATCTGTTATTTAATACCTAAATTAAATGAAAGTTTTTTGAATCTCCGATTATACTACAGGTCTTAATACAATTACAATATTATACAACATACTTGGTTTGTTTGGTAATACACAATATACTTGCTTCTGCTGCGCAATACTTAAATAATTGCCACAAAAAAATCTAATTTGAAACCACCTGGACGATAACCTACACGTTGGTTATTGTATCATTTTTCTATGCTCCATGATTCACAATGCAAAAACTATAAAACCACAGACGTGTATTTTAGGAAAATAATGATATTAAATATATTTCGGCTATCCCGCAGAAGCTTAACCCTCCTCACAGTTCCGAAGTTAATTACGCGAGTTATTTTTTCTAAGGCTGCTATGTTTTCTGTTGACAGTAAGTCTTTGGACTTCTTGTTAACGTAAGTAATTTATCCTTCTAATAAGAACTAGATTACTTATATTTTTAAGAAAGTTAAATCAACGACCAATGATAAAAAATAATAACCGTATTAATTCTGATTGGTTCTAGATATTCCTAAGGGAGCCATAGTCCCTTAACATCAGATAACTGCATCAGTAATAAATGAATCCTACTTCTGTATTATGTAAATATAACAAAGATAAATCTGCTGATGTAAAACGAAACTCAGTAACGGAATCGAACCGATAAATACTCCTCTTAAAATTATCGGTACTAGTACACTTAAAATAATAATAATTTAAAATTATAATAATAATAAATCCTACACAATCACAATGAAATAGGAGATAATTATTGTTAAATTGATTAAATTATATATTTTGTTAATTAGATTAGTATGTCCTAAGTTAAATTTATCTAATAACTACTGGAAGAGCGGAGCATTCTAATACAGGCAATTGTTGCTTAAAAGGTAGCTCCTGACCCCCTTATAATTGTAACTTAAGACTTTAAAGAAAGTAAAGATTATTATTATTATTATCCTCATTTGGCAAGGATGGAAAACATCTACATCAAATTGAACTTGATAATCAACAAACATTCGGCACACTCCACGTGTCTAATTCACCTTTCCAAATGAACGCTTAACAAATACGCAAGTATTTTTCCAACCCCATCTGTCGCTCGTTTAATTCCCGTTTTTGCTGCCCCACTTGAGGGGAGGGTGAACTTACAAATGGGTTTATTGTTTGTTCCTCACCGTTTTTTGTTTCATCGTATCGTAGTTCCGACGATTACAAATACGGTTGAATGGATTCGTTTCGGAGCTTTTCACTGTTATTGTTTTCTATTAAACTGTTATATGTTATTTCTTTAGTGTTCGTTGTGATATATTCTTGTGGTTTACCAGGTAGAGTCAGTGCAGTTCGACCAAGGAGGTATCACCGCCACACCTATTTCTAGCGTGAATCATCTCTTGCGTTTCGATGGAAGGTTGCCGGCATACTTGTGTATGAGGTGACTCAGACATCATGTGGACTGCATGCTCGTTTGCTAATCCCTACTAATATTATAAATGTGAAAGTAACTCTGTCTGTCTGTCTGTCTGTCTGTCTGTCTGCTACTTATTCACGCCTAAACAACTGAACAGATCTTTATGAAATTGGGCACACAGATAGTGTTGACTTCGAGAAAGGACATAGGCTGCTTTTTATCGAAAAAATGGGTTGAAAGCGTTAAAATCGGGCATAAATGTTTGTATGGAAGTTCGTTTTTGACAAAGTCCCATATTGACAAGTCCATCAAGGGGTACGATAGACTTACTTAAAACCTTATCTTAATAATAAAACATAAAAAAACATTGATTTCGAGTCGACAACATATATCCGTAAAATTCGGATTGTCGCGTATTTTGTTAAATTCTAATGTAAACATGTGTGACATGACAGTAGTGTGACATGACAGTAGCCAAAATGGCCGCCCGGATGCCATTCTGAATACATTAAAAAATAATACGTATAAATTTGTAACTACCAATTATCATAAAGATAGATGTGATTCAAATTGATTTTAACTTAATTTATGAATTTATGAAATATTTCAATAATAAAAAAGCATCCGTTGACGCGCTGCGGCCGCGCAGCTTGCGCCCTAATGTAAAATCGCTCTTAGAGAACAGGGATTCCCAATTGATAACAGATGGCGCGTCATACTATTAAAGTAAAATAGTTATTCGAATCCAATAATTCAAAGGCGATAAAATGTTTTAATATTGTTACAAATTAAAATTATCGACTCCATGTTCATGTTACATAAATAGTTTCTTAACTATTATTGCATAAATAAAGTTATGTTATTGACCACACCCGTATATTTTTAATTTTTAGCGAAAATAAATATTAAGGACAGAATACAATTGATAGTCTTTTAGGCAAAATACTAACATTAATAAGTCGATCAGTATCTAAATAAGATATAACAATTATATCATGAATTATTATTATAAAGAAGCTTTTGCAACTTTTGTGATAAATAATTGCATTTAAGAATATTGAAGCATGGTTGATGAACACTTGGCTCTAATCAAACGAGCAAGGTCAACATTATTGTTCTTTTTATATTTATGATACGTTCATTATAAATAATGTTCTAGAAAACATACATTTAAATAACAACATATTTTAAATTAATTTTAGAATAACAAAGTGTGTCAAAATAAGCCAAAATAGATGATGTTATTAACTCATAAGTATGTGAATTTCGCATCTGTTATTAAAATCGTGATAGCCGTGTGGTGCCAAGTCGGGCGGATTAGAAACGCGAGGTCTGGGGTTCGAAATCAGTTGTCTTATGTACATTATTATTATTATCTGTAGTTTTCATAAATACTAATTTTAGTATTATTTTTTTAATAACCAGTTCATTTTTAAATATTATTTAGTATCGGAAATGCAAAGCTTTCGCCCGCCTGGGAATCAATGTGTCACAAAGTTTATATGAAATCAATAGAGGTTTAACCTCTCTCAGGTAAAAGTACAAAATAATTTGGATTTACCTTGCCGACAAATTCAAATTTTAATGTAATGAACCACAAACAAGGCTTAATAAAGATAAACTATAAACATACCTGAGCGCCGCTTAAATGTTAGTAGAACCAAAATTAGTTTACGTATCATTGATACTGTCATTAGTCATTTTTTCACTCTGTGTTTGTCCGGGTAATTCTTGACCGGCTAAACCAATTTTTACGGGTTTTTTACTATAGAAAATGTTATGGAACAACATGTAGACTACTTTTATCGTAGAATTCCCACTGAGTGGGACTTTGCGCGGGAAAAACTTTGCGATACATTGATTTGCATGCGGGCGTAGCCGCGGGTACAGCTAGTTTAATAATATAAAAAAGAAGTGTTTTTTTTTGTTACTTATGTAGTTTATCGTCATGCAATTTTGTTTATCTGTCTGTCTGTAATGATAAATTATTTTACTATATTCTATTTTTAGATGTATCAAGCAATGAAAACTACTACTGTTCATAACCATTTATAATGGATTTCAGATGCGATGGATGGATGGAACATCCATTTGAGATAGATTATATATGTCCATGGGCATCAGTGACTACTTAACAACATCCGCGTAACTTAACTGATTTATCTTTGATTTTTTAAAAATCAATGTCAATGACCTACGAGCGCTTAAAAGTCCACATGTAAATTGATCTAATTCATAATCGTATCTTGAAGATAAACAATTGTACATACAAACTTTATCTGGAACTCATTGTACGGGCAACTTGTTTGGTTTGTATGCAAATTCATTGTTTGGTTACATGATTACGAGATAAATGAACGAAGTTAGTTTCATTTAATTATCTGTTTTCAGTAGCGTTACATAATTAGTTTAAACGTCTATTTGTTTAGTGGTATATTTGTTGTGTGTTGTTATGCGTTACTCATCAGTAGAGTGCAATGTTCTTTATTAGGCATTAAGATATACAGTGCATATGACTATTTGATTTATTACTAACAATATCATGTAATAATCTTGAAAATCGCTTCTTGTTACATTACTAAACACACATGGAGAGACTCTCTCTCCAGTTATGGGGGAATTACCATTACTGGAAGGGGGCTGGTAATTGCTTTAAGGGGTAAGAAATACATCGTAAGAAAAGTTTAATGAGAGCGTTCTCTCAAAATCTCAAAGTGTGTCTTTTTTGCCAAACTGAGTGTAGCCGGCATGATTCTGACCTAAACTCTTCATATTATTCGTGGAGAATAGTACCCAGCAGTACACAGGGACAGTAAGAGATTTTCAATAAAATGATAAACATAACTGCATATATACAGCAAATATAACTATATATACAAAAATATATACAATTATACACACACCTGCAACTTGGACCACTGTATTCGTCCGATACACCGGCTGGCGTTCCGCCAAGCCAGCTTCGCCCCGAAGACCAGTTCCGTAGTGGTAAGCTGGTACGCTCCAGTCGCTGCCACTTCTTCTTGGACCGCCTTCCAGCGAGCTTCGTGAGCGGGAGTATTGGCTCTGTGATACCGATATTAAATTACATCGAAAATGGAATACTTTATGTTTAAGAGGTATTGGCGCCATCTGTTATATAAGTAAAAAAATAAAAACTCTTTCAATAATAGGTAGACGATTTTTAAATTTATATCATGCTTGTAAAGTAAAAACAGCGTCTGATTGACTCAATGAATTAGGTATAATACTACGTTTTATTTTCGACAAATTATATTCTAGAAATAAATAAACAGAATTCTATGGGCAAAATTGCGTAGACTCTATTTGTCATTTATTCGTTTCGCGCGCTTTTTACTTAACTTTTTAAGTAACGTTTCTGAGGCAAACATAATATCTATCGTTCTGCATAGTTAGTTTTTTATAATATTTTGAATACCAATTTAAATTGTTAATTAGATTAAATTGTTTTTGTAGGTCCCTACATACTTTTTTTATTTTTCGTAACAACTTAAAATTTTAATTTATTACCTACTATGACAAATAAAATGATCATATAGGTACATATTGATATCCTTGAAGAACGAAACAGCAATGCCAATAATGGACATCTAATTTTTATAAATATTGTTAACAAGCACAATATTCGTCGAGTAGAACGCTACTTATATATAAAAATATTTAAAAACAACATTAATTTGTTATATGTACATAATAAACCTTTCTTACCTGCGAATAGATGCAAAGTATTGTCCTAGAAAATCTTTTGCATCGTTGAGAACTTCTTGCGGCTCTCGCGGTATGTCGCCGCGACCAGGAATCGCCATGACGCTGCCGAGGCATGCTTTCTCGTTGCATAACGTCGGCTGTCGACAATAAAAAGAACAAAGTTCAATTTTTTTTACTGCAATATTTCAACGATATTGACGAAAAAATTAAAAAATAATATGGCCATAGGTATATGAATAGGCTGGTAAGAACAAAATTAAAATTGGCAGCTGAATTTAAGTAATTAGTTATTACATTTTTTATTACATTATCCATCACGCTATCATCCGGCTTAATCCAGCAAATACTGGAAATTATAATGAAAAAATAACCGAATGTTAAAATTAAAATTTGCGGTCAGGTAATTTGTTTGATATTAATAATTTATTTCAACCCTTTTAAGGAAGCTGTGTTACAATCTATATCTATATATATAATAAAACTGTAGAAAAGTTTTTTGTTGTCCGGCTTTAACGCAAAAACTACTGGACGGATTTTGATGAAATTTTTTTTGTTATATAGCTATTAGTCCTCGGCAACATATAGGCTATAATTTAATATGGAAATTTATGTCTGTCTGTCTGTTGAAAGATAAAATATATAAATAATATAACCTAGACACTTGAAATTCTGTACAGGGGTTCTTTTTATGATGTGAGTGAGCAATTTAAAAGAATTTTTGAAATATTCGCCCGTTAAGGGGATCAGAATTGAGAAAAGTTTGTATGAAAATACGCCAATTTTTATGTTAACTTAATGATACTTAGTATTTATTCCGTCTGGTTTGATATAATAAAAAGGCTGTATCCTTAGACTAAGAACATCATCCCCTAAGGGGATAAAATAGGGGTTAACATTTTTTTCTTAAGGCTGCCAAATTTAATGCAAGTTTAATTAAATAAGGTATTTGGTTTTGTAATTGAATAAAGTAAGCGTCTAAGGAAAACCCTAAGAGGGAAAAATAGGAGTAGTAAAATAAAATGCATGCCGTTAATTGTAAATACAAACTCAATGAAACTTAGTTTAAAGCTATGCGGTTTGAAATCTGACAGTTATCTGGAGGGTGCTTTTGGAAGGGGAACTCTTAAAATTTTGTTCTCTTCAAAGGTCAGTTATCAGATGCCATGGAATAGTGAGGAAGTCGCGTTTGCCGCACAGGCCTACTTATCCAACGGTGGGTCCCAACCCAACGCGCCTTCCGAAACCATTATAATCTCGCGCCCTTGGCCCATGTTCCAGACCAAAAGTCAATTGTTGGTATGGTCAACAATTTTTGTAAAACGGGAACTGTCGTGGAAGATCCAGGCAGGGATACGGCCCGTCAGAGCAATCATGCGTAGATCCTTGGTTTGTCGGGTTCTGTATGGCAAATTCTTTACGAAGACCGTAATTTCCGTCCCTATGAGTTTTTTTTTTGCGATATTCTTAGTTAAGGTTATCAGGCCAGGCCATGGTGTTTTGATGAAAACAAGCCGACGGGTGCTTCATCTCTCTCAGAAGCGATATGGAGTGGCCGCCTCGATCACCAGATTTGAACCCGTGCAACTTCTTTTTGTAGGGTTATCTGAATTTCCGGGTCTTTAAAAACCGTTCAAGGACTCTTGATGACCTGAATGTCTACATTCGCGAGAAAGTGTCCAAAATACCGTCTAACATATTAAAGCGGGTAATGCAAAACACGCGAAATCGGTTCGTTCAGTGTATTGACAGTGGTGACGTTTGTTTGAAAGTCCGCTTACTTTAAAGAAATCTTATCAATTAGATGCAATGCAACACCTTATTATATGCTTTAAGAAAATCCCTCAGAGAAATAATAATCTGAAAGTCTAATAACTCTAACTCCTAATCTTTGTACATAGTATTAGGCGATATTGTTAGTAGTAATATAATACTTTTCTGTTTATGAAAAATCAAACCCAAGCATAATAAATGGAAGAAAGTTCGCATGGAAGTCCAGCAATTTTTAAATTAGACACAAGAACTTAAGTGGTTGTGTTGTCACAAATAGCCCAATCTCACTCACTTTATTAATGGGAGTTGGTGAAATCTTTTATAAATCCTGTGAGACAAAACATTTCTTAAAGATTGACATAGGTATTTACCTTATGTTTAGCCACTGCGCAAACATAATGAACCATGCATTTCACCATTTCACACGGGGAAATAACGATTAAGGAGTAAATTAAATAAAACTTCCAATTCCGCCAATGTTAAAGTAAACAATATGGAAATTGGTATTTGTCCCTTTGTAGTAAAAGTGATGAAATACGCATTCATCCTTTTTTTGAAAACCAACTATTAAGGAAAATAATTTTATAAATAAGACCCTATATTCGATTCGACCCTATATCGATAGACTAGATAAGGAAGACTTTTTTAAAAACTTTACCTTAAACTGGTTGAAATCAGGGTATCAGCGTGGGGCTTCAAGGGTTGAAATTGCAGATTGAATTTGCGGGCCAGGAGAGGGAGATAGCAACTAATCGCCCGATGCGCAGCCGGAGAGTCCGTCACCCAAGGAAGGTTGCCGCTCCTTCTCAGAGTTCGGACACGTTTTTGCCAACTCACACGAACAAAACCTAGGCGTTGGTGACAGAGTCTCTTACCACAGCGTTTTTTGATAAGTATACTTCCAGAACGCACACATTTCATTAAAAGTACTCTATCGATATCTCAAAGAAAATCTCCTTAAAAGGGGTGCAACGCCAGCCAGACTAAGGTAGAACGCAAAATCGTGTCCTAAGCCTCGCCACATAGCTTACAAAGAAAAGTTCCTATTTTTATCCACGGTTACCCTGCCTAGGTTAACTGTCTGTGACAGAAGTAAAAATCATGCCAGATATGTTCACAATAAATTCAAAAAAATGGTTAAAATTTTGTAGAGCAATTTCACATTTTTGGAGTTGGCATAAAATTTCGGCTTCCTATTACAAATAAAAAATAATATTATTGTTCGGAAATTTAGACTTCGTACATGTAAATTTATTGATTAAAACATTCTGCACTGGTGGACATGGGCCTCCCCTGAACCATGTCGGACAGTGGATTTTAAGTCTACTGGATGAATAAATATTGTTATAGTCCACGCGGACGAAGGCGCGGGTACTGACTGTGTTAGGTATAAGTTTGGATACAATAAATAAATAAATAATATACAGCAGAAACACGCATAACTTTAGATTTTCGGTTTTTAGGCGGAACGAAGTTCGCCGGGTCAACTAGTAGGAACATAAAAGTGTAACAATATATTTTTTGTAATGCTCTATCAGCTTTCATTTGATACCTACCTATAAGAATACTTTTTATTTAAAAAAAAACGACATTTTCGCCGACATGACGGTTAGTCAAATAATTTCAAAGTCTAGGATTTAACGCGAGCGAAGCGAAATTATTTAATCCATCTAGTTGCTTGGGATGTATGTACCAAAGAAATGAACATACAAACATACAAATATACAAATATACATATATACAAATATACATGCATACAAGAGTATGTAAGAACATATGCTCGATTAACAAAGGAATTTTAAAGGAGGTATCACCAGTGTAGTTCGACTGGGGAGGTACCTACCTCTAAGGTGAAGCATTTCTTGCGTTTCGATGGAACGGTGTGGTTGCCGGCACACTTTTATATGAGGCGACCATCCTAGTCCTCGGGAGTAGAAACGTATCTGTTATTGACTTCAGATAGAACCTATGTTCTATTTGAAGTTGCTTAAAGATGTCTATGGGCGGCGGTGACCACTTACCATCAGGTCGACTGCATGCTCGTTTGCTACTTCATTATTATAAAAAAATAACATTACCCATCTTCCCTAAATAATTAAAATATCAATAAAAATTTACAGATTGTTTATTCAACAATTTCATTTTAATTTTATCAATTTAAATCGTTTACAATGAACTACGCTGCAATTTACATGGAATTAACTGTAATTGAAAGTTCAATTCCGGTAACGTTAATTAAAAATTTTAAACTCTGAACAGTAATAAAATATACATTTGTAATTTTGTATGCTTAATTTAAAAATATATCAATTACATACTGTGTTATCCAATATACCTATTGTAATATGGTGCTCATATGATTACTAAGTAATATATACATGAGTACCATATGATTTATCTTAAGTTTAAGATAAATCATACTCTTCTTCTTTGGATGTCAAAAATACAACCGCCATAAAAGTAATAAGTGGGAATAGGTGTCTACTTCATATTAAAACAACAGTATTAAGCGCTGCTGTCTTCTGGTTTGAAGTGTCAAAGGCTAGGAGCTAACATCGCACCTTCTTTTTTTTTTCGTTTTTGTTCTCGACGAAGTAACCTTCAAAAGGTACTCGACGCAGGGTTATGTGGGATTTTTACCGCACTAACGCCCCCCCCCCTCCCCCTCCGATGCACGTCCCCAGAGCTACAAAGTGGACTCCGGGATCTTTAAAGGAACGCAACCGGAGTCCTCTAAGCGCGTTGCCCCATCGGGCTCCTTCCATGTGAGCAACTGGGCTCACCGCTCCGTCTGGTCTTGACGACGATACCGATACTTGATACGCCACGGATACCGCCGTCTTCGCGAGGTCGTATGATCTAACGGTTCGAGCTCCCACTCTAGCCGCCCGCAACCCCGGAAGCTCCTTTTAGTCGCCTCTTAAGACAGGTAAAGGATACCGTAGCCCTATTCTGATCCCGGAGCTACAGGGACTAACATCGCACCTATGACTGACGTTAAATAGAACATCAATCCTCTCTAGGGTTTGTTACAGATGCCTATGGCCCTCAAGTCGAGTGCATTTCGTACCCGCCACGCTTACATTAACCCTTCCAACGTAACTAAGCAAAAAAAGTGCCGCATCTGTGTCCGCAGTCCTATATATTATCCAATAGTATATTTGTACCGTATTTGGATTAAATGGTAAGTAAATTGTTTACTTAAAAAAGTATAGACTGTGAGTTCCCATGTTGCTTTGAAGTAAACCTTTATTTTTTAAATAATTTCGTCTTTAAGTTGGTTTTGATCCAAAGATTCAAACGTAACGCCTTAAATGATAAAAAAAATACCACGTTGAGACTCAAAACTAATAACTATCTGGGTACTCGAAAAAAGAAACACATAGATGTTAAACAATATAGCGCGAAATAAAAGCAGTTTACTTAAGAATTGAAAGACAACAGCTAACAATAAAACTTCACACAGTTACTATTTACAGCGCTGAAACAAAATACGTTTCAATACAGACCGTCCTATTGTTTGCGAATCGAGAGTGAAACATGAACGACACTATTCTTCGCTGCTAAAAATATAATGGAAAAAACCAATACATTTTAACTATAACACAGGTAATACACGTTGAAAATAAAAAAAAAGAAAATCATATACAAATATATTTTAAAAATCATGATGTAGCAAGCGAGCACGCAGTCCACCTGGTGGTAAGTGGTCGCTTTGGCCTATGGACATCAATAAGCAACTTCATATAGAACAGAGTTACTATCTGAAGTCAATCACAGATACATTGCTACTCGTGAAGACTAATATCGTTTCACCATTTACAAATGAGCTGGCAATTTCGCCCTTCTATCAAAACCGCTTACGATAAAAATAGGTGTGCCGGTAGTACCTCCTAATTCAAATCATATGCCTTACTTAAAAAAAATAAGTAGAAATTAACCTTGAAGTCTATCTGATTACAAGCGGTCACAATGTCTACCATGCTGACTAAATTAAATAATACGCATAACTCTGAAGATAATCAGGCTTCGGATTTGAACTTTGTAGAGGGGAATTTATTTTACTAGACGAGTTTAGAGAGTAGGCTTTTACTGTGTTTTTACTGGTGATCGGCCACATGCTGCTCTACAATTTATGAGACTGCCAGAATAGCTTAAAAGCCTCATCTTTCCCATAAGAAAACCCTTCAAATCAGAAATTAACAAGGCTTGATAGTGTTGAAACTACTATAATAAGGTAAAAAGAGAGGCATTGGTGTCACTGAAATCAAAACATAAAAATCCACCACCCTAATTGAATAATACCTTAAAATATAAGCTATAAAACATTCAATCAACGTTCACTCACTAAGCTAAACCCATCAAAGCATAATGAAAATGGTTGACAAATCTGGCTATTAGTTATCATTCTAATTGATGGACACTCGTAAACAAACAACAATCATACTCCAATCTACATTAATAGGAGTGGGCAATGAAAATTGAATAGAAGCGAAGTGAGCATTTGATTGAATTGTAGCTCGAGATAGATTTGAATCCTGTTAGCTCGGTAATAGTGTATTTGTCCTGCTTTTGCTTCGATAAAGAACTCTGCTCGCTGGGGAGTTTTAAAACATTTGCCTTGTCTTTTGTAGTGCTTTGAAGAAGTGAATTCGATTTACAGTCAGTCATTGGTCTGGAGTGTCGAAATATTTATATCGATATGCTACAAAATAATAAAAAATACATCAATTACTGAATATTATTCTGAGGATTGCATAAGCCGAAATGTTTAAACAACTATAAAATCAATATTGTTATTCATCAATTCTATTATTAAAACTAAAAAGCTTTTAAAAAGAGATACACATCTTTTTATTAATTTACTAGCTTTAAAATAAGTTATGATTTAACTATACTGACGTTTCTTTAATATTAAAATCAATGTTAATAATATATTTGCCCTGCTTTTCTGGGCAACGATTCTGCTCCGCAGAATTTAAAAATATTTGTGCAACTATTGTTTGTCTACAATATGAAGAAAGCACTTGACTCAATTGCTCGTAAAAGCAGGAATTGCAGTCTATTTTTATTTCTTATTTTTTAGAAATAAATAGATTTCTGACATACTTTTAGTCATAGGACTTGCTTTACCGGAAATCGAAATAAACCAATTTTACCCTTAAATCCTCCTCCTCTCTCCCACTTCACGACTTTAGTTTGCTTGAAATTTGTTTTTCCTTTATTTTTTGTCATACTCTCTGCTTTTCCAACGAGTTCTATACTACTATATTTTTTTTGGTTAAAAAATAATCGACCCTAGGCTATAATTAAATTCACACGTATGAAACTGTTTGAATTTTTCTAGTATTTTAAACACACTTGACTTGAAGTGCACACACACACACTTGAAATGAGGAATTTTTTGTGCCACTGCAAAAAATCATAACCTGTTCTATCACCTCTTCAGTCTGAGATACTATAAACAATTTCCCATTGAATTCCATTGATAATAAGTACTAGTGCGTATAATCGTAATACGAAACCATCTGCAACGCACTAAAAATTAAAGCACCCAATAGGCAAGGGCGAAATGAGTTAATGAGTGTGATCACCCTTTTCTTTTATGGAACATTACCTTTTGCAGTGATGTTTTTGCTAGCAATCTCATTAGTGTCCATTTTCTACTTTTTACTACATAAAAAGGGATGGAAGCGCGTGCACTGCAAAGTATTAATCGTTAATCGTTTTCAACATTCAGTATTACATATATATATCTGTGACTGAACGTAGATTACTGAAATTTTGTAAATTGGTTATTTATAAAGCGTACGTGAGCGCTAAGAAAATAATTTTGGAAATTATACCCTTAAAGGGGTTGAAACTGTGTTTGAAACTCGGCCATATCGTGAAAGAATCCAAAGTCCTCGATATTGGGGATATGCCCTAAAACCCATAACTTGAAACGGGTCGCGCTTCGGGGCATTTTTCCGTACATTACGTTTGCCTGGATACTCTACCATTTTTCGCAAATGTACAAGTTATAGTCGTTAAAACTCACTTTTTATTTTAGCTTTTTGTAGATTGCGTATCAATTGCGTATCCAATTGCTTTTTTTATTAAACTTTATTTGTTACAATATTTTGCTTAGGCACGAAAAAAATGTTAATACGCTTGAGATTGAGTAAAGCTATCACATCATTCTGCCCCAATCAAATCACAATTTATTTCTGATTCTTTTCTTTTCTTTCTTTTCTTTTCCAAGTAGTGTCTACCTTTACCATGGAATGTCAATCTTACATAAAACCACTGTTTCTGTTCTCTTGAATATCATAGGAACTAGAGAATGAATAAAATTCATTAGCAAATTTATGTGTTATATCAGCATCCACTATGTTCAGCAATATGACAAATATCCAAAACCCCCAGGATTTACATCTAACGGTGGACTTCAAAATTAATGCATCCATGAATCATTTATTTCTTAATACATATTTATTAGAAATCCTGGACTACGGTGTCACTCTAGCACGAATCTGCTCGCAAAATTGGTAAGGCTTAGTTTACTTTTCTTTCATTTTAATGTTTTCCTTCATTATCAAAATCTGTAATACGGATACAACTTTAAAAAATCTGAATCCTAAGATTCGAAACACAACCCGCTGCAACCTACTCAGATATATAACTTCTGTGATATTTTTGCTATCTTAATATACAAAATCATGGACAGAATCGCGTGCGCAAGACTAGTCTTTTTGTATTTGATTACATCATAACACTGATAAGATAGTTTGTTTACTAAAATTTTCATTTATTTGTACGATGGTATGACTAACTACAGTCGGATTGCATGGAGCCTCAGATAATAAAATTAGTTACAGTGACGATATGTATCTAGAATCCGATAACTTGTTTACAGAGCTGACGTTACAGTAGTTTATTGAAAGATAATCTTTAGAAAAAAAAACAGTTGTGATTAAAACATTTATTCTGTATCTACACAAATAAAAACTCTAAACGAAATTCCAGGCATCCAATGATTTACATTAACAGCGAAAGGTGTCGTAAGGAAAACTGCTAATTACCCAAGAGTTATCTAAAAAGGTTCTCAAAAGTCCATTACATTTGACCTACTCAACAAACTATCACTAATGAGTATTAATTACATGGCGAACACAATGTTTGACAGCAATGCAATGCAAGTTACTGAAATTATCCCTTACTAACTACAAGTGTAATAAAAGTTAACCGCCGAGAGGTAAGCGTATCTGAGTTGTTTGAATAAATGTTATTTGCCGAAAGCGCGTGCTCTCCATTCTCCAAATATTACCTTAAAACGATTACTAGGGTTGTTAACACAATAATGATGCTCACGTGTAAACATTAACCGCGCATTATGTACTTTTCAAACACCGATTTGTATAAATTTATGAAAATTACTTAAATTTTCGACAAGTTCTGGACCGTGAATAAGGTTGAATTATATATGTTTATAAATAAATTATTTACCTATCTTGATGGTTATTGATTGATATTTTACGAATTCCATCATTAAATTGCTACCTTAGAAATATAACCGTTGAATTAAAAAATAAGTCTTTGAAACTGTATTCAAATACTGATAGCCCCATCGTATCTGGTCGGTCCTCTTGCCTGGATCTAGATTTTAGTAGCAGCGCTAAGATATATAAAAGGCCTGTGTACATTAAAAATAATTACTTCCTAAGATTCCACCCAAATGATTTCTTTCAATCTCGCGCTAGACATACGAGTATAAGTTGGCCGATATTTAATGCATTCTTAATTCTTCACATGTGCCGAAGAATAAACGCTTAAGTATCATTTTAGCATGAAATATTTTCGAGTTGCAAAGAAATACGTTTATGCTGTGGGGTTAAAACGGACATGGATAATAGTTTGATCAACTACTACATAACTGCTTAATCATTGCAAATCAGTACAAGCTTTATGCGGTAATAAAAAGACCGTGAAACATGTCGCATCCTGCGTACTTTTGAACTTGAGCTATTTAATTTTGTATGAAGAAACCGATGCAGCTTTTTTTAATAGAAACTGATTTATATGAATTATTTTTAAGGTCAATAGGCCATCAGCACTCATCCCGATATATTGAAGATGTACGGTAATATGTAAGATGTACGATATAGATGTACGAAGAGGCGCAAGGCTCTCAACAAATGTTCGTAGGCACATTTTTAGTAAGTATACATATTATATTATATGATATACATATTATACATATATAAATTATAATTAAGTTAAAAATATAAATACATAAGTAATGTAACTTACCGCTCTAGGACAAGTTGTGTCGTACAAGCGATCGTACAAATATTCATGGGATTCGATATTCTTGAGCACTTTTGGCCTTATAACTTTACGAGGCTGCTTCTTGTCTAACTTTAGAATCTGAATCGTATTCACTTGCTCATTGGCTTTTGATTTATCGCTTGCATCCTGGTCTCTAGAGACCGGGAATTCAGAGAAAGCGAGATGGTCGATTGGGCACGTTTTTCCTTCAGCCTGGACCGCTAAGTCTTCGATAAGATCTCCATTAGCATTGATGGCATCTAGGGGGCTATTGATAATGGTTTCCGAATTCTGTATAACCCCCGGCGCCATTTTAGTTTTTGTTTGAAGTTGTTTGTTTTGATTATTTAAATTAATTAGCGAGTAATGAGCCGCTGTCGCACACGCGGGCGCACTAAACGTCCGTAGGTGTCGCCGACGTATTTATAACAGTTTCATCATAGTAGCGAATACCGGTGCTAGTTTGTTTTTAATATTTGCAAACAAAAGTATTTCTTGTCTTGCTAAAGGTTCTACTACAAGGCGTGCAGATAAAGTAAAGATTAGTCGTGTTTGTCCCATATAATTATTTTATGTTTTTGAGTTACTTGAATTTAAACTTATAAATTAACAACTTTGTTTTTGTAATAATTTCAGTATAAGAAACCAAACTTGTTTTATGCTTATTGCCCTTATATTTATGCCCTTGAAGAAAGGTTGAACTGCATATGTTAGAACGCTGCATAAAGCGTTCTATAGCAATGGTCAATATATATGCAACAATGTTTTTCATATAAGTGCAATGTTAAGTCTTGTTTATTTGTTGTAAGATGAAATTTTTTTGAGCATTGTAATAGCATTTTTGGCAGGTTCCAGTTAATAAAACCTATTAATTACCTAGTAACTTCGGATAAGAGAATATTATTCATGAAATTTGAAAATAAAGTTAGTAAGCAATCTGATATTAATTGCATCATCTAGTAACATTTTTGCTATAGTTAAAAGCTATCTCATAAAAAAACTTTCATTAGTAACTTTACCTCATAAGGGTTTAATTTTCCAAAAACGTTGGAACACGTGTTTCATTATTTATTACCACAAGCCTTATATTTTTCATAGTGCTTTCCGGGGACAACCTAAAGGGTTGTAATATGAAAAAAATATTTTTATGCCTAGTTGTAGCATCATAAAACGAACGTCTTAACCAAATTTCCTCGGTTAGCTAAGCGATAGCTAACTTTGGTAGACTAGGTTCCGCAACGTTTGAACTAAATCAGTAAGTACTTTTTGTTCGTAGATGTGCAGTAATGACTACCTACCATCAGGTGGACTACATGGCTGTTTGCACACAATTATGATTTTTATAGAAATTCTCGTGCGTATGCTAACTCATATTAGTTTCTCTATAATGTTTTCCTTCCCCTTTAGTCATATTATTGATTTCAAATGATTTCCGTATGTGTGTCGATGCACTTGAAAGTACTTTATAGTAGAAAGACAAAAAATCCTGCGGTTATATTTAAACAATTCATGCGGAACACATGTTTCGATACCTATTCAATAAATGGAGGAAGGTATTATAAAATACACTTAATGTTATTAAGTGCGCAAGGGTGATAGATCCCTTCAGGATTTATCTCTAGTGGCATCACGGCCACATCTAATACACGCGCAAGCACACCTGTGTTATCATAGTATCATAGTAAACCCAATGGTGAGTGGACACTGCCGTCCAAAATAAAACAAAAATCTAAAAACAGAACTTGAAGGTGGTAGAACCAATGTAGTTTGACTAGGGAAGTGCCACCACCACCACTTATTTCTAGCTTGAATCATTCCTTGCGTTTCGATGGAATGTGGGTTCCACTTTTATATGAGGCGACAATCAGAGTCCTCGGGAATAGCAACGCTTCTGAGATTGACTTCAGATAGAACCCATGTTCTGTATGAAGTTGATTACAGGTGTCCATGTGTGGCAGTGACCACTTACCATCAGGTCTACTGCACGCTCGGTTGCTACTTCAGTCAGATAAAAAAATCGGAATTCCCGAAGATACTTATGATATACCGCACATAATTATGATAGTGATTTGGCAACCACCTTTCTACCGAAACGCACGATCTGCTTCCTGCTAGAAATAGAGATGTGTCGATGGTGCCTTTTCAATCGAAACATACTCGTTCCAGTTAAAGTGCTGTAGTAAGAGAAATCATTTAAACAAGGCATTTCAACATAGTCTATATAATAATCCCCGCCTCAGATAAACTTCTTAAATTACATAGATTTGATTACAGATGTTCATGGACGGCTACAGCTATTTACCATCAGATGGACTTTGTCTTTTCTCTACATCAAAATTAAAACAAAAAATGAAAAATCAATGAATGAGGATCACTGGTTCTCAGAATTTATCATCATTTAACCACAAAAGGGTTTTTGTAACTCTTAGTAAAACTAAAAGGATATTTCCGCCGTGGACAAGAGATTACTCATAAACATTAGTTAAGAAATGCATCCATGATTTAATTCACGTAGAAGCATGGGTGTACGTGTGCAGTTTTCTCACCGATGAATAGGGTAAGTCCAAAACCAAATATGATTCATAGATAACTTAGTCGATTGTTATTACTGCACATTTGAATTTACTTGGATGTTGACTCCAATACCCCGTCTTCCGCTAAATTACTGGATCAAAGTTCATCACAAGAATATCCTGTCTGTGGCTTTGTACAGCAAAAAGTATAATCCACGGTTCGGTTTGCACGCTCGTTTTTGCCATGGACGTCCATGGCAAAAACGAGCGTGCAAGTTGTGGAATGATCGTCCTCCTGAGGTATTCCCGGAGCGCTATGATATGGGGTTCTTCAATAAAGGTGCCAAAAGAGCTCTCCTTCAAAGCCGGCGATGCATTGGCGTCTCCTCTGGTGTTCCGAATGTCCATAGGCGACGGTGACTACTTTCCATCAGGTAGCCTGTCTGCCTTATCGTTAGGTTAAAGTATATAAAAAATATTATTATTATTATTGTAGCAATAACCTTTCGTACGACGAAGACTCCGACTGATCATTGTAAAATCACTACATACAGACATTTTTTTTTTAAATTGCTTCTCGCTGTCTGACCCTATATATGCGTAATTCTTTGAAACTATACTACGGATTTTAATGCAGTTTTTTATTAGAGTGATTCAAGAGGATGGTTTTATGTATATTAAATGCATAATACAGTGAAGGAACACTGCTAATTTAAGATTTTTGACTTTTAGACGGAACGAAGTTCGGCGGGTCAATTAGTATTCGTATATGAATATTTTGATTTAGTTTTGAATAATTATAGCACTGAATATTTCATGTCCAAATATTAATATGAATGTTTACATATAACAATTGTAATTTTCCTGAACGTTTATATTTCTTATTAAGTGAATTATATCTAAAACTAATGGACCAAAAGTACCGGATAGCCTTTAGCTGCGGTGTATTAATAATCATATTATAGCTGAAACAAATAGGCCTAACAGACGACCCGCGTGGTGCAGTGGTTACCATACCGGTCTGACGCGCAATGGGTCCCAGGTTCGATTCCCGGTCAAACAGGTATCTGAATGATGAGTTTAGATTTCTGTACTGGGTCTGGGTGTTTGTGTATTCGTATTGTATCTGTCCATGGTACTCACGACACAGGAGAAAATCCTACTGTGGGGCTGTGAGTGTAGAAAGCGTGTAATTGTATTCGAGCGAATGGACGTATGTTTGTCTATATGTCCATTTATTTGACACGCGCTACTAATAATATATATATTTTTAATCTGACTAAAGTCGCAAACGAGCATGCAGTCCACCTGATGGTAAGTGGTCACTGCCGCTCATGGACATCTGTAATCAACTTCATACAGAGCATGGGTTCTATCTGAAGTCAATCACCGATGCGTTGCTACTCCCAAGGACTATGATGGTCGCCTCATATAAGTGTGCCGGCAACCACATCTTTATTATTATTTCTTGTTGGTTATTTTAATCAATAACTACCATCCTGTAGGTGTCTTATAACTAAAGAAAGTATAATTAAACAGGTTATACACATATTCTGAATGTAATTAGTTAATTAACCCGAAGTAACTATTACATTAATTGCACTTATATGTATTACATCATAATTATCATAAACTAAATAGTTATTGTAGGAATCCATAAGCGTTTATCAAAAGTGATATACCGCCAATCGTCTTTAGCGTTAATAACATTTTGATTCATAGGTGTAGCTTTTGAAAAGCATTAATAAATAGGATTTAATACAATATTAGTTTATTCGATATTATTTTGTTAATTATTATAGAATTCTACTCGGTCTCGCTATACTTATTTCTGCTTAGGTATATTAACAGTATTAACACAAAATACCACAGCTTGGATTCGAGCTTTTAATATTTGGGGGTTACTTAGTAATATCCACCAATTTGTACTTGGCCAGCACGGTGGAATATGGCCTAAACTCTCTCATTCTGAGACAAGACCCGTGCCCATCAGTGGCACAAGAATGGGTTGACGAGACTTAGTTTGAAACGCCCTGCCAGTTGAAATCAGGAAAGCACCCAGTAAGGTCGTCTTTAAAAAACTTGTTCGAGAGCACTATCTCAACTCCGCTACTGTCCCATAATTACTATATACTTTCCTTTTATATAGTTTATTTATTTATATATATATGTAGATGTATCATGTGTATTGTATGTATGTATGTATGTATATATAAAGTTGTAAATTCTGTGTAAATTTTTATTATTATATTTATTAAATATGATTACTGTTTACTCTAAAATTAACACCTGCCGCATATTCTCCAACCACCCAGGGTTGATTGGTAGAGAATGCCATCAGGCATTAAGTTTACCCTTTTGTTGCTTTTATTTTTATAAAGGTGCAATAAACGAATAAATAAATAAATAAATATATTGTTTCAGTGAAGCCTCAAAAAGAATAAAGTAGGTATGTGTTTTACAAATACGTATAAAATATTGACGTTTTTTAATTGAACAGTTAAATAAAGTTATTTTGGGTCTAAATTGTTGTATCGTATGTACCGATTAGGCCTGCGGGACTGATTGGTGTGGTAAAGTCACTAAACAAAAGCCTAGCTCTTACAGGTTTTGATGAATAGCATAACTTAAAATCAGGTTTATCTCTATATATTTTGCTGCAAAGTAACTATATAAAAACTGACGACACAATAAAACTCCAACATTTTATTATGATCAGAAATATAACCAACGTTAGAAACTTTCTTGAAAGGCTGTCTAACTTTCTAATTTCTAATCACATGATTAAGATTTTCACGCGCCCATCACCACGTTAGCCTTTTCCATATTTAGGCATTGTTTATTGTTAAATATTTGCGGGACAAATATAAATCAGTGCTGTATCACCAAGTGATTATTCACATTAATTTTATCGGTTAAGCAAACTGTTCCCCGCGTGGTTTAATATCATGTGATCATCTAATAATATTTGCTCAAAGTCATGCATTTGGTTTCAGAAACAATGACGAATAAGACGTGAGGTATGTTTGTACATGATTTTGTATACAATAATGCCTGCGACGGTCTCTGGACCCGGTTGGTAAAAAGCTTACTATATTAAAAAGAAACTTTTTAAACACTTATTTTTAAATAATATATTTTTTAATACTTTTATTGTAATGTTATTATTACTATATTTTTAAAAACTATATATTTTAATACTTTCAGTGTAATATTATTATTGTTGTTGTTTTTTTTTTATTTTATTTCAGTCCACCTCATGGTAAGTGGTCACTGCCGCCCATGGACATCTGTAATCAACTGCATACAGAACATGGGTTCCATCTGAAGTCAATCACAGATGCGTCGCTACTCCCGAGGACTATGATGGTCGCCTCATGTGAAAGTGTACCGGCAACCACACCCTTCTATCGAAACGCAAGAACTGCTTCATGCTAGAAATAGGTGTGGCGGTGGTACTTCCCCGGTCGAACTACACTGGTTCTACCACCTTTAAAACGTAATACTTCATCTCATGGACACCTCCCATCAATAGCAAATATTGTACATTAGTTTATCCCCGCGGTTTCGCCCTCTTCGTCCTCTCAGGACATATAGAAGCATTTTATAATATTAGTTATTTATTTATAATATTAATGAGATTTGTGACAATTGTTCTATATTTCATGATGAATGAAATAGCTAGAAAACCTATTAAATTTAGTAATATGTTTAGCAATATTAACTAAGTTTTACCTATTGCATCCAGACAGAACTCTTTTTACAAGTTCTCAAACTTCTATTCAGATTGCTTTCATATTTCTCTTTCACCGAACCTCCAGGGATTCAATTAACTGACATTTAGGTTGTACGTGTACGTACAAAAAGAGACGTGGTCGAACAAAAAATGGACAATATATCCATTTGCTACACCGCTCTCCCCTAAAAAGCAAAAATAGGAGCTGAACCGAGGGGAGACATGGAAAAACACTTGGTTTCTGTTGAATGGAACTGAATTTTGGTTGTTGAGTGAGTTAAAAATAGCTACCCTTATAGCTTTTCAACATTCTCTATGCAATTTTTAAATATGTATGAAACGAAAGTCTTTATTCCTACTCTCAAATTATTCGTAAGTGCACATTTATTTTTGTATATATAAATACCATTTTTTAGTGTAATATGTGATAAATATGATCAAAAAGTAAAGGAACACTGATAATATTAGATTTTTGACTCTTAGGCGTAACGAAGTTCGCCGGGTAAGCTAGTACTTAATAAACGCTAAAAGGAATTGATTTGTACTACAGGGACTCATTTTAACACGCATTTTATGAAATAGTAGTAATAAACGAGCATGTAGTTCATCTGATAAAATATCACTGATGCCCTCGAACAATCGTACCCTAAATACGATAAGTGACGATGACGTCAATCACAGAGGCTTCCTCTGTCACACTTCCTCTGACTACACAGTTACAACCCCATTCCTTGTGTATTAATACAAAACATCGATACACCGCTGTTAAATAAAATGAAGAAGTAAAGTGTAGTTAAGAAATGGTTTTGGTCGTTCCGCGATTATCATATGCAATCTATGACCTGTCTAATAATAAACGACATTGTTAAATCATTAAAAAAGACATGAATGCTTAAAAATAAATCAATCGCTGATTTAGTTTTTGCGACAAAATAGTAATATAAAGTATTATAATGCATTTACACTCGTATTTGTATTGGTCTACTTACTAACTTTTATTAGAGATCCTTATCATTATTATTTTATTATAAGCAATAAAAATCATCCTCGCCATTTTATTTCCCTCAGCTAGTATCAGTCAGATAAAAGGGGGGGAAGGGATCTACCCCCCTTTTTATCTGACTTTCTCTTTAAAAATTATATTGTCACGCTCCCAACTAAGTCGTTTCAAATGACAGCCTAGCCCTAGCCGTTTCGGCTGTAGCACATCACTACATAGTATAAAACAAAGTTGCTTTCCGCTGTCTGTCCTTATGTATGCTTAAAGCTTTAACATTTTGCTACGGATTTTAATTCAGTATTTTATAATAATTAGAGTAGTTCAAGAGGTTTTTGTTTCTAATAAATGCATAATATAGTGGAGGAACACTGATAATTTTAGATTTTTGACTTTTAAGCGGAACGAAGTTCGCCGGGTCAACTAGTGGTCAACAAATGGACATAAATACAAACATTAATGCATACATACATACATTCAAAATACTTCTTTCTGACGCAGTCGGATGATGAGCAAGTTAATGTACTTTTCTATGAGAGACCGATCAGCCAATCAATAGAATAGTAAATTCTGATTTATAAGTATACTTTTGCTATATTCACAAAATTAGTAACTGTACGATCCGTTATACACATTTCCAAATTTAAAATTTATAGTTACTCATATTCGTCGAAAATATTAATTTAGACTAGAGTCGATTTATAAATGAATCCTTATTGAATGCGACATATTTGACTTATCTCTATAAATTTCGCTGAATATTTAAATTAGAATTTGTTTCCCTTTGAAGTAATCAAACATTAAGTTACTCGCAAACAATACTGATATTTTCCCCAAACTTATTAAACAACGAAATAATCCATTCTACGTAGGATCCATTAAACGAATTTAATAATCCACAAATGAGCGCCGTTGAAGCACAAAAGACAATTATGTATTTGATGCTTAATTGTAAGATTATGAAACAAGCAGATTCATAATCTTTATTTGTGTCTCCAAATAAACTTCTGAGACGAAATTTCGTTTGAAGCAAATAAAAGGCAAAAGTGCCTACTTGTTATTCGGCTCTTTGACAAGAACTGAAGACATTATTTTAAAATTGTACTTCAAGTTGGTTTTATTGTTTTATTAATAATAAAATAAATGATGAAGATGCTGTAGTATACTTTCATAGCCTTAAAGGACACTTCTGTATCGACTTTATACAGAAATTAGGTCACTGGAAATTGTTAAAAACGTCCCGTTGACTCTACTAACCTCTTTTTCTAGACCTACCATAATAAGTATGTAAGAGTGCCACACTATGAACTGTGAGTCTTTTACGAGATTTAACATGTTTCTTTTAAACTTATCTCTGTTTCGTAAAGCTTTTTTCCTTTACCCTTAAATCAAAAGAGATATTGATAACATTAAATCAGCATCAATAGAAAGCAAATACAGTTCTATCCACATCCAATACACATAAGTCAAACTGATAATATTACCTACGCTATATACAGTCATACAAAAAAAAACTTCATTTTGTATTATGCAAAAATATGACAAGGATTTTTTCTTATTCTACTTAAATTATTATACTTAAATTTATAGATTTTCAGTAACACGTATTGTGCTATAAGGGCGTATATCTAATATATACATATACTTTATATTATACTTATTATTATAAAGAGAAAACCTTTGTATTTTTGGATGTTTGTTATGAAATAACTTAAAAACTACTGTACCGATTTTGAAAATTCTTTCGCCATTAGAATGCGACACTATCTCTGATTAACATAGGCTACTATTTATTTATTTGCTAAAATACGTATAGGGTTCCTGCTAAATTTTCAGTATTTTAAATCAAAGTAAAAAATATGCTTTAAAATTTGTTTCATCGCATGATGCGGTACCTATTGATAATAAAGCAATAAAATGTTCTACTGTCTACGAACCAAGTCGCGTGGATTCTGCTAGTCTATTATATAACAAAGGCTCATAATATTGGACCCACTAGAGTCTTCCAGGTAGAAGTGGGTAACTGATCATCTCTGTAGAGTGATATCTCGTCAAAGCTCCTCTCGATGGATATTAATAAAAAAGTTAATCGTGTGTAAAGCCGACGCACCACGGGCGGCGCCATAGACCTAATCAAAAATGAAGTAGACATGGACTTTTGCTATGTACTTATCTTATAGATCTACTAAGATTTTATTGATTATTATATAAGCTCATTTTTATATAACTTTTTTTGTACGTTATTATTTTTGAGTATCTACTCGTCTTTTTCCAATTATAATATTTTAATTTTCATTTGCTTATTAAAGTCTATCTATTCTATCTATCTATTAACTTATTTTATCTAGCTATCTAGATTTGTTTAGTAAATTTCAAAATATTTTAGCTCTATATTTTCTTAATTGTGTGTCATGAATAAAAAATAGTAGACAGCTATAAACACTTATCGTGAGGCGAGATAGACAAAAAATCCATAAAAGGCTTTTGCAGACACAGTTTTACTTTCACCCGCGCAATTTTCATGTCAAAGCAATTTTATTACATTATCGCTCAAAAATGCCTGTGTGAAAGTTTTAAATTTTCATTTCAGGCCGTAATTACATTCCGATTGCGTGTAGGCGGCTACCGTGCACGTAATTTGAGAACCAGCGACAAAAAATAGTAATGAAATTTGTACGAACTAAGTGTTCGTTGGTCACATTATTATGTTTTACACCTTGTACTGTTAGGGTCTTCATCCGGTCGCGAGTCTTTATACGCTCGAGGATTACCACTGAATTCGAATCCTAACAGTTCATAGAGGTACTTTACATGTCCACTCATGTCACATGCAACGAGTCGCTGAATTACAGCGTATCCGGCAAAAAAACAATATAAGGAGATCTGTAAGGGTTTGTTGAGATAATCATTGATTAGTAACATATACCTAGCTAGTGTGATAAACTGTGGTCTAAAATTTAGTACTTGTTTTTTTATCTAATTAAAGTAGCAAATGAACATGCAATTTATCTGATGGCAAGTGGTCACTGCCGCCCATGAACGTAAGCAAGTTCGTATAGAACATAGATTCTATCTAAAGTTAATCACAGATGCGTTGCTACGCCCGAGGACTAAGATAGTCGCGTCAAATAAAAGTGTGTCGGCAACCACACCCTTCCACCGAAACGCAGGATCTGCGTCGCTATAGAAATAGGTGTGACGGTGGTACCTTCCCGGTCGAACTACACTCGTTTTACCACCCGATAAATGAACGCCGCTAGCCGCCTTTGCTTTAATGTTTTAGAGAGCGTTCATCTGTTGGTTCTAATCATTGTAAAAAGCAATATAAGTGGATTGAAAGCATCCATCCATATTGGAAGTGTTGGTAATGTTGAACCAATATCTTCTTCCACCAATCCCCTTTAGCAGAGCCTGGTGGCACGCTATCCAATCCTTCCTCTAATGTGAGTAAGAAAAGGGTCCCTAACTAGTTTGATGAGTACCTATATTTTTATTTTATACACTACTACCAAAGTAAAAGAAATACCTGCACTGTACTCTGCATTAAGAGACAGGAAACGTGGTCATGACGAAAAAGTGTCACATGTGATAAAAAGTACGTCATTTTAGTTTACAGAGAGTAAGTCATATATTTGTTTTGCATTAAGGAATTACATTTGATGTTGATAAATAGTGTTCAGGTGGTCAGAATATCTCCTTATCAATATACAAATGAAAGTAAGGTTCTGAAGTTTATTTGACGACTCTCGTGGTTCAGTGATAATATTGGTTTCATACACGAACAGTTCCGGGTTCGATCGTAAGACGTGCAGATGTAAAAATTTCGAGTTTAGATTTCTATCCTGGACAGATACACGAGTAGGTACTCTTATGTGGGTTCAGGGCATCAGTCACCTCACTGACTGAACGGGAAACCCTCTGCGCGTCTTTTTTTATCTGACTGAAGTAGTTAACGAGCATGCAGTCCACCTGATGATAAGTAGTCACTGCCGCCCATGGACATCTGTATTCAACTACATACAGATCATGGTTTTCATTTGAAATCAATCACAGATGCGTAGGTACTGCCGAGGACTATGATGGTCACCTCATGTCTAAGTGTGCCGGCAACCACACCCTTCTATCGAAATGCAAGAAATGCTTCACGCTACAAATAGGTGTTGCGGTAGTACTTCCCCGGTCGAACTACACTGGTTCTTCCATCTTGAAAATATAGTCTGCTCATTATGACGATCGTTAAACGACGCTAGTTGTCCAATAAAGACGAGGTCTTTATTATTATTATTATTAATTTAATACATAGGCATAAAACTAACATTACAGGTAAGTAATCCCAATTCGTTTCAATCCCAAGTCCACCAATTCGCACTTGGTCAGCGCGGTGGACTATGGCCTAAACTCTCTCATTCTGAGAGAAGACCCGTGCCCCGCATTGAGTCAGTAATGGGTTGACGAGAATCCCAAATCGTTAGTGCACGTAATTATCCAATTAATGATTCTAAGTAGTTCATATTTTTAATTAATTAACTTACCAATACGATAATCATTTCTAAATATTCAATAAATAACTACAATAATGCATGATGTTAATTTAAATTATAATAAAGCATCATTCATAGACCTTTATAGTCAGATAAGCCAAAATTACATAGCCATATAGGTATAAGTTGGTGTTTAAGTTACGGTTTAATAAGTATGTACTTATTATAAAACGAGTTTAGCAAACAAATATTCTGTCCACCTGATTGAGTGGCCACTGTTACGTGGACTTACTTCCCTACTAATATTATAAATGTGAATGTAAGTTTGTTTTATACGGTTTTACGCCATAGTTGCTTGACAGATTATTGTTAAAATTTTTTACACATATTCTTAGAGGTATTAGTAAAAATATTTATAGGTTTTTTTTTAAAAAAAAGACACTAGTGTTTAAAAAGAAATCTAGCAACTTCAAATATGTTTATTTACTCCAACGCGAGCGAAACCGCGGGTAAAAGCTAGTATGTAGAGTTGGAGTCCTGTATGAGGTGGACCAACTACCCGTCGCTAGTAGAGGACTAAGTGACAATTCGTATAAATGTTACCTCAGTAGGTACTATGTACTTGTCGCTTCTCTAAGAAGAATAGCAATAACACACTAAGATAACTCCTCTGTCGTGGATGGCACGATCACACATAAACACCTGAACCTTGTACAGAAAATGCAAATCATCACACAATTATGTGTCTGGCCAAGGATCGAACCTGAAACCCACTGCGTGATAAATATGTCGGTTACATACCGGTCTTCCGCCACACAGGTTGTAATAATGAATAAATGAATGAATATTTATTTGCCAAAATTGTGGTAACAAGAGATCTTACTGCTATATTACAATGCTCACAATTTACCATAGTGATGTTGTGCAAATTTTTAGGTTGGGTAGATATATATTTACTATTATTAGAATGATATTAATAATACAATTTTACAAATAAAATCTACTTATGTCAACTATTCACTTAAATCTAAATTATTAAATATTATTATCAGTTTATATGCCATGTCATAAAGCTATTTTTATTAGAAAGTAATAATAATAATAATCTTTATTTTCTTTATAGTCTTAAGTTACAATTATAAGGGGGTCAGGAGCTACCTTTTAAGCAACAATTGCCTGTATTAGGTTGCTCCTCTCTTTCAGTAGTTATTAGCTAAATTTAACTTAAGATATACTAATATAATTAACAAAATATATAATTTAATCAATTTAACAATAATTATCTCCTATTTTATTGTGATTGTGTGCATGTGTGGGTAAGTGTGAATTGTGTGTTTGTGCGTGTGTTTGTGCGCGTGTGTGTAATTTGTCATTACATGAAATGAAAAAGTAGTTCTGTTTCTTCGTAACTAAGAGGTTGTAAATATATAGGTTGTAATATATCCTTTAGTCATTTCTACAACACGAATAAGTCTTCCAAACAGTCCGCCGCATCGTAATTAATATCTCACAAAGCTCCTCCAAAGGTTAGCCACATAAATATTCATGGTCTCTCACGTTCAAGATCAATCTTCGCATTACACCCCTTACCATTGTTTGTTTCTTCTCGACTTACAGATGTCTTGTATTCGTTACCAGAAGCCTGATTATACTTTAATCTCGAGAGCTGATTGGAACCTAGCCTTTCAGATTTAGCTTACGGAACATTCAGATTTATGAAATGAATATTCATGGTTAATATTTATTTAGTGGACTTAGCAAATATATATATTTTTATAAGTATTTTTTTTATAAAATTGAAGTAGCAAAGGACCATGCAGTCCACCTGGTGGTAAGTGGTCACTGCCGCCCATGGACATCTGTAAGCAACTTCATACAGAACATGGGGATCTATCTGAAGTCAATCACAGATGCGTCGCTACTCCCGAGGACTGAGCTGGTCGCCTCATAAAAGTGTGCCGGCAACCACACCCTTCCATCGAAACGCAAAAACTGCTTCACGCTAGAAATAGGTATGGCGGTGGTACTTCCCCGGGCGAACTACACTGATTCTACTACCTGTAAAATCACCTATAGAACCAATGTAGTACGACCGGTGAAGTACCACCGCCACACCTATTTCATCATTGTCTTCGGGAGTAATAACGCATCTTTAATTGACTTCAGACGGAACCCATTTTCTGTATGAAGTTGATTACAGTTGTCCATGGGTGGCAGTGACCACTTACCATCAGGTGGACTGCATGCTCGTTGGCTACTTCAGTTAGATAAAAAAAGAAAAAAAAACTTGTAAACTTGAGTTAACGAATGTTTGAGTACATGAAACTCTTAAATACAAACTGGTTCCATCAGGCATATTTGTCATAAAAATGATACAGTATTTATTACAGTGTTCATAACGAAATCAGAAGTAATAACCGACAGGGCCATCGAAAAGGTTCGCCATGACTCAAAATCTGAAGTCGGGATTTGTAAAGTATTCTTGAACATCTTTTAAAATCTTTAATTATATATAATTCTATCTTTTATTTAATGAATCTGATGCCAATTTCATCGTTCTCTTAAGAATTAAGTTGCATGATGATTTTTGTCTTAACTTACTTATTCAAGAGAATGAAATTCACATAATTTAGAGCATTTTATTACTGCAGTAGTAAACAAGCACCACCACTGTCCAGCAATTCGCACTTGGCCTGCGCGGTGGACTATGGCCTAAAAACTCTCTTATTCCTGTCTTCCTTACACCTGTCTGGCCGGGAATTGAACCCGGAACCCATTGCGCGTCAGATCGGTATGTTAACCGCTTCCGCCACGCGGAACGAAAACCTTTCTTCTCTATGAAAGTGCTTATAGATATCCGAGGACGACAATTGCAACCTACCATCAGGTGGATTGCATGTTCACTTGCTATACCAATCTTATAGAAAACATAAATAGTGATAGATAGTGATAGATCAGTGATAGCCTAATGGTTAAAACTTTCCCACTTGATTGGGATGTTCGAGGTTCAAACCCAGGCATGCACCACTGATTTATGTACGTATTACAAATTATTTATCACCGCTTTTCGGTTAAGGAAACATTGTGAGGAAACCTACACACCCGAAAGTCCTTTAAAAAAAGTTCTCGGAGGTGTGTGAAGTCTCCACCAATTCCCAATTGGCCAGCGCGGTGGGGTATGGCCTATAACTCTCTCATTCCGAGAGAAACCTTTACCCAGCAGTGGGACAATAATGGGTTGACGACGAAATAGTGATAGTGTCATCGAATTTGCACTACTACCTTTAAATCATAAACTACTTAACGTAAATGACAGACTCTCTGCTAAATCAAAAACGCACGATGCCAGCATAGAGTGCTATTAATAAGCAATTTCGGTCCTTACTCAGATACAAGATAAGACACGTATCGCCACTTGAACGTAAAAACACCTCGTTACGGATGCTGGCAGATAGTAATCATGCGCGTATCTGAATGATTTAGTACTAAAACACATTTGTATTAGATTCGTAAAGGTGTAATAAGATGTCATATGAAATGTCAACACCGTAATGTATGTTAACGGCAAAAAAAATGCATTTGCTGTTGAAAGCTAAGGGTGCCAGATGTATTAAAAAATGATTGTAATGTATTCTACTTTTTGGGAAATAAATATACAGGTATTTTATATAGTGAATTAATTGACGGTAATATTACAACTTTTTAAAATAAAGCTAGAAATATATCCGAGTTCTATGGTTATCGGCAATCAGACCATAGTACATATGCGTGTAATTAGTAAAAAAAATAGATTCTACTAAAATAAAAAAAATACGGAAAGAAAAAAACACTAAAAATTCAAATTAAAAAAGGGTTTTTTTTTAAGTCTTTTCCGAGATCCAGTTTAAAAAACTACACATTAACTACGATGTTATTTGCAAGAATGATGAAAACCAAGTATCTATTTTTTATTTAGTTTATCGTCATAAATAAGTCCTAAAGATTCGATATCACGCAGAGATCCAATTTCTCACCCCAGCCGGTGGCCATTGTCAGAACAATGTGCTACTTAGAAGAACAAGAAAAATGGGTATGAACTTTTGATTACAGAGCGTTTACTCAGTAGAAACAAATAAAGGGAAGACTTTGAGGTCGAAACTTTAAAGTAGTCAAAAAAAATCTGGTAGTCTTTGTGAAGATGCACTAAGAATTTAACTTTGCGTTTATGTTCTAGTTAAAAGGCATGCGAAAGAATACTTGGTTTTAAATGATTTTATTACGGGTGTCATTGACGCGGTAGTTGTATATATACGAATACTTAAACTAAAATAACTATGGGAGTGTGCATGTTTTGTATAGAGGCGTCGTCGTCAACTTGACTCACTGCTGGTCAAGGATTTAGTCCACCTGGCGTGTCATTTTAGAATTAGTAGACCAACTTTAAAATCTCAAAGGGAATTTTCGGTAGTATGGGTTTCCTTAGAATGATTAACTACACTGTAAAGCAGGGATAATCTATATATTAATACGTGAAGCATAAACTTGTGACCCGTTTTTAAGATACTTGCCGCAGATGGAGCAGTGTGAAATTATGCACGGTTATAATTGATGTAGAGAAGGATTACGCTATGATAATATTTTTTTCAAATAATGCATAAGGCATACATAAAATAAAACTAAAAACACATTACACACACTACCTTGCATTTGACACATACACATACGTAATGACATTCAATGTCTTACTATGAAAACACATAACGTCAAAAATGTCATATGTCTTTGTCAAAATACCCGCTATTGCTTTTAAATGCAACTTAGCTAATTAAACTTTTTTTTAATTTCATATTAGTTAAACATTATTCGTAATATTAGTACAATATAATGTCATGTTTACATACTAATAAATTTAATTCTACCTATTAAAAGTATTAATTTCTCGTTTCCGAATAAAATAATATAATAATATACTGTGCTATATGAAAGTCATTTAACATAACGGCTTTTATTATCCACAGAATGACCGAGGATCAAGGATTACCGGAAAATGCGAAATACGCGAGTTCCAACGAGCCAGCAAACGAAGTTAACCTCATAAAGTCTCGCAGCTCATTAGCTAATTGCGTGGCCACTGTTTGTTTAAACTGTGTAATTTTAACAAATTAAGCACTTTTTAAATTGTTTTGCATTGAAAATTTAATTTGATACTAAAATGGAGTCAATTATTGAAATGCAATGCTTTTTTATTTAAGCCACTGCATAGCTTTTATCGCGGGCTTCGAGCGCGGCGACCAAATTAAGAAATTCCGTAACGAAATAAACCTAACACCCCCACTCAGCCTACCATGTAGCGCGGCCGAGCGTTCGCTTAACGTGTATGCATATGGTACGACATTACGAAACTCGTACACATCGAGACGAACTGCTCGAAAGTCGGACGAATATGTAAGCAGCTATTTGTGAGAAAGTATATAGTATATATAGTAACTTGAATCAATATCATAGAAAAAAATCTGCATAAATAGATAAATAATTATAATTGCATAAGTTGATAAAAAATGCTATGCAATAGCTTTACCGCGGCAGTCCCCGAGTGCCGCACGATTCTTTTTTTCTTGACAGACAGAGGGAGAGTAATGTTCGAGCGCATGTATCTGTAGATTAATTAGATTAAATCCTATATTAATATTGTAAAGGCGACAGTTGTGAGGCTATTAGTGATTGTTACTCTTTTACGCTAAAATTACCAGTCATAATCCCCTAAAATTTAACACATACGTAGTTTCCGTTAACTAAGAAATTAGAAATAATCCCGTGTTTATTAGCTGTTTAACAATGTAATTATATAAATACGGTGCTAGTTAAATTATGTCTATGCACGATAAATACAAACACTTGTTTATGTTGTATACAAATGTAATTGCATGTGACATGCATTCTTAATGAATATTAACGCAGTGCTCTAACAAGAATTACAGTAATATAATTTAAACAACTGTTAAAATTATAAGAGCAGAGATCCCCACGAAGCCGTTAATTTTGACTTTTACTATTTGCAGCAGTGATAGCCTAATGGTTGAAACTTGGCCTCTCAATCGGGAGATCCGAGGTTGAAACCCAGGCACGCATCACTGATTTATGTGCGTATTAGAAATTAATTATCACTGCTTTTCGGTGAAGGAAAACATCGTGAGGAAACCTACACACCCGAGAGTTCTTTAAAAAAAAAAGTTCTAGGAGGTGTGTGAAGTTCACCAATTCGCACTTGGCCAGAGAGAAGACCCGTGCCCAGCAGTGGGACAATAATGGATTGACGACGACTATTTATTTTTTTGATAATAAGTTCTAAATAAAAAAAAATATATTTTCAAAGAAATGTGTTTCCTTTGGACACCTGTTACACCTGCCTTTGAACACCTGTGCCTTTCGACACCGCTTAAAAAGCAGTCTTTTTTTTCATAAAGACTAAGATGGTAAATATTTCTAAAAAAATAATCTACAATTTGTGTCTTATAAATTACTAAGCAAACCTTTACTATACTAGTATTGTATTGTGAATCCAACCAATGCCTTTTAGTAAATCTGTATCCCGAAGCAATCTCCGGAACACATTCGCGGTTGCATCAAATTGAATGGGAACAAACCTCTACCTGGCCCCAGGCTTATAAGGATTAGGCTTGTGATTGCTCTGATTTGAACATAAACGTTGTTTGTTTAATTATTCACATAGTAAACAGTGGGAAAAATTGAGAAAAATTTTGTATATTATTATAAAAGTATGAGACTGATTGTTGTATTAAAAAAGTAATAAAATTCTGTCACATTGACACTAGATGGTGTTGGTTTCTTTAGTTTTCAAATTGTCACATATCTAAATGTTAAAAAATATGCCGTCTTAGTTCACAAACATTCAAAGTGAAATTTTGTATTTAAATTTTCTTTCCTTAAACGCTTACACCAGTAGTGTCGAACTAGTATTCAATTTCCGTAATCTGTGCACGACATTCCAGTAACTTGCTGAAAATATACGATTATTTTTCTGAAAATATGTTCTTCTCTTTATACCCGACCGTGTTAGACGTACGGTAATGGTTTTTGACCGGATGGCATTACTTTGGCTCGCGCTTTAGCGTAAACGGCTTGACGGATTGTAACATGACATGTGATTGGTCGACTCAGTTGTCAAAATTGCATAGGCTATATACTATTTTTTTTTGATAAATACTATTTGTTGAGCACTTAAAACAGATTGTATATATGTGGGTTTTATAAGTAAAACTATTTCTCCTAACACGCACAAATAGTTTTATTATCATCTTACAGTAATTTTACAATATATCTACGTACTTCGTTCGCAGTTCTCCAACGCAAGTCGCCATCTAAACCCTACCCTCTACCCTTTTAATCCCACATATATGTATCCGATATAAAATTTGTACAAATGTTCCATAAAATGATGCACCTTCTCTGATATTTAACATTAACCATAAGACCGATAAAGTAAACAACTGAAGCTAATAACAAGACTCTAGACCGCCTGCTTTTCATCTCCTCAAAAGCGCAAAAGCGCACCTAGATGTACTCGCTAGTTACCCATCAAGCTCCTGGCTTCACTCATTGCTTAACTTTGTGAATCTTATAAACAAAACTCATCATCATACCTCATTATAAAACAATTTAAGAAAAATTATACTCTACACAATTATACTTCCCACACATTCTAATTGACACATATCGTATTTCACGCAAGTCTCACAGCAACCTCTCCATGTCTACGTCAGCACGCAGTAACGAGCGACAAATAATTACAACACGTCTCTATCACCTACTCAGCAATAAGATAAGGGCAGAGAATTCTCCGGCATACTGACTAAAATATAATTAACTTATAACGTCAGCGTGATCCCACAATCACGAAATAATAGAACGTGAAACATCGCTTAATTTCTGCGTTGTCTTGTAATGAAAATGATTTACTTTTTTTGTTTTAAGGAAGAAACCTTCAAAAGTTATCCAACGCGGTGAGAGCGATGCCTGGTTATGTGGGATTCTCACAGCACAAAAATCGTGGTCGCCGTCCTAAGTGCTGCAAAAAAAACTCCGGGATCTCCAAAGGAACGCAACCAGAGTTCTCTAAGCGCGTTGCCCCACGGAGCTTAATTTAGGTCATTGGCTGGGCCCACCGAATAGTCTAGTCTTTGTGGCGATATATACCACACATATCGCCGTCATTCCCAGGGTTACCTGGGTGGTTGGTACGAGCTCCCACCACCTGCAAACCCGGAAGCCCCCTTTTAGGTGCCTCGTAAGCCAGGCAGGGCATACCGTAGCCCTATTCTGATCCCGGAACTACAGGTATTGAAAATGATTTACCTATTAATTATTTACTATAATAAATGTGGCGACCTATCTCAACTCATCAACAGTCACGCCATTCTGAATCACGATATTCAAGTTTCCTCAATAACCTGAATATACTCGTACATGTACAAGTTCTGAACAGAGACTATCGGAGCACGGCCATTCCACAATTATTATTTCCTCGCCTGGTAGGAGTGACCTCGACGTTATTTATGTCTGCTCTAGACCTAAAAACAGCCCAACTAAAGTTACTACAAAAGAAAGTGTTATAATGGCGCAGCAGTCTCGCAAAAACTATGCCTAGATGTTAAAAAGACCCATACATTCCATTTTGTGTCGTAAAAACCAATAACTTAACTAATATTTCTCATATTACTAGTAGGTAGGTACCAAGCCCAATTTTCATAGTTTTATAATTATTACAAGAGAATATGTTTACCGGGTAACATAGTTTTCAAATAAGTACTTATCTTAATTTTTATTTTTTACTTACAGTTACTTTTATAAGTCAATACATGTAAAAATAACTATAAGTAATTGAAAATAAAGTCTATACATTAAGTTAATTTACATGAAAAACAGTATCCATGTTGGTCACAGAACAATTTAAACTTTGGTCAAATTGGTCAAATATTCCGGTCATCGGATTCACAAACGCTAACAACTGGCGTTTACGAAGTTGAACTACTTAGATTATTTCAAAGGTTGCCTACTGAAATTTCCTGTAATTCAGGATAAAATGGTACAGTAAAGTGTAAAGTAACAATTTGATATGTAAATTTCAAATTATTCGTTTTGGGGTTTATTCTTCCTAGTAGCAAAAATAAAATGAAGTGCATTAGATACTACAGAAAATCAAATTAATGCTTCACGTAAGTTTGTCTTACATAGCTTTAATATTTGACGAATCCCGTGTCGGAGCGGTGACCAATACCGGGGTCACATAATGGGTTCCCGTTTCGACCCCACGCCAGGTAGATTTCTGAAAGATTACATTCCAGTTCTGGGTCTAAGTGTTTATATATTTGTCTATGTGTTCGTCCTTGCCACTTACGACACCGAAGAAAATCCTATCGTGGGACTAATAATGCAGAAAGCGTTATTTTTATTAACTTGAAGTCGGAGTATGAAACGGAGTATTTACATGAAACTTCAACTTTCATAATATTCCATTATACCAACTTTCATATTATTCCATTATTCCAAAATACTCAAATCATGGACACTACATTGGTATAATATTCTAATGGAAAGGTTTTGATAATAAGTGTGACTTTTACGTTGCACGATTTTTCAGATAACAAATAACACTAAAATAAAAATATAAACAAACACACTCTTTTATAAAATAGGTACCAGTTGACCCGACTAACTTCGTTCCGCCTTACAGTCAAGATTCTAAAAATATCAGTATTTCTCCACTATATTATACATGCATTATAAATGAAAACCTACCTCTTAAATCACTCATTCTATTTTAAAAAACTACATTAAAATCCGTAACGTAATTTTAACTTTGTTTTATACTATGTAGTGATTATACAATACAATTACCTTATACTAAAATAGCTATATAATAATACGTAAATCAAAAACATGTGGTGCATATTAAAGTAATATGCCGCGGACGGATTAGTATAAAATTTTGCACGGTTATAGTAGACGTAGAGAAGGAGTGCAGAATGTTAATATTTTTTCTAATAATGCATATAACATATATAAAATCAACTAAAAACTCATTACACACACTACCGTACATTTGTCACAAACACATACTTAAACAAGGAAACATACAAACAAAGGAAATAAAACACGGAACGTCAAAAATGTCAGATGTCTTTTGTCTAAATACCCGTTATTGATTTTTAATGCAGCTTTGTCACTTAAACCTCTTTTTACTTTTTGGGTGTATTTAAATCACTTGAAAATTAATAAAAATTTAATTTAGGAAGTAGCTTGGACAATATCAAGTTTAGTTTTTGAGTCGAATTACGGTCGAATTTCGACCGTTGCGACGGGTGACTAGTGATATTTTAATACCTTTCCGATACTAAAATCAACAAAAATAGTAACTATTAATTAACCGAATAATATTATATTTCGTCATCGCGTACAAAAATAGCACTATCTGCGGATAATAATAAAGAAATATAATTTTAATATCTGGCGCTACAAAGCGGACATAACCCCTCGGTTTAAGAGTTAACCGTAGAGATAACGTTCGCGGAGCCGTAATCTCGCTACTTAAGCCTCTTTCGGCGGAGTGATCCCGGTGAAACCTCTTGTAATCCTTGAAATATAAATAAAACAGGCTACAATGCTAAATTATAAGCAAAGAAATATTGTTACGCTTCGACCGACGTGAGGTCGAAAGTAAACATTCACAAGTAAGATTTTGAAATCTTCTTAATTTTAACAGGTGGTAGAACCAGTGTAGTTCGACCGGGGAGGTACCACCGCCACACCTATTTCTAGCGTGAAGCATTTTTTGCGTTTCGATGGAAGGGTGTGGTTGCCGGTACACTTTTATATGAGGCGACCATCTTAGTCCTCGGGAGTAGCAACACATCTGTGATTGACTTCAGATAGAACCCATGTTCTGTATGAAGTTGATTACAGATGTCCATGGGCGGCAGTGACCACTTACCATCAGGTGAACTGCATGCTCGTTTGCTAATTCAGTGAAATAAAAAAAAAAAAAATATTGCTCCCATCATTTGAAGTAAAAGTTAGTCAGAAAAATTATGAAAATCCAAAAGTGCTTTACATGATAAACAGTGTCCGTGTTTTTTTTCTATTTCAATAGTTTTTTCGGTATTATTATCTTAAATCAATTTTTACCAGTGACTGAATTAATCTATACTTATAATAAAGTTGTAGAGAGGTCAATTCTGTACATGAAATATTTTTCCAAAATAACTATCAGGGCGTGATTAGGGATCGATACTGATGCCAAAAATGCAATCAGTAAAATTTTTGTCTGTCTGTCTGTCTGTCTGTCTGTCTGTCTGTCTGTCTGTCTGTCTGTCTGTCTGTATAACCGTTATAGAAACAAAAACTACTCAGTGGATTTTAACGAAACTTGGTACGATTATTCTTTATACTCCTGGGCTGGTTATAGTATACTTTTCATCCCGCTACAATCAATAGGAGCAGAGCAGTAAAGGGAAATGTTGGGAAAACGGGAGAACTTACTTTTTTAAGCTTCTGTCGCGTGTGCAACCTTAATGGTTCAAGCTACGCAGAAATCATGTATGAGGGAAATATTTTCCTTAAAATTATCTAAAAAATATCCTACGACAGCATATGTCTATCTTTTATGGTTGACTCACAATAACACGTGTAACTCCCGATAGCTTAGCAGTTCAAAGCTTTCTGATTATATTTGTCTACTCTTACGTTTATAACTCAGTCATCTATCTGTACAAAAATGAACATGAAAATGAAAAATGAAAAATGAAAAATGAAAAATGAAAAATGAAAAATGAAAAATGAAAAATGAAAAATGAAAAATGAAAAATGAAAAATGAAAAATGAAAAATGAAAAATGAAAAATGAAAAATGAAAAATGAAAAATGAAAAATGAAAAATGAAAAATGAAAAATGAAAAATGAAAAATGAAAAATGAAAAATGAAAAATGAAAAATGAAAAATGAAAAATGAAAAATGAAAAATGAAAAATGAAAAATGAAAAATGAAAAATGAAAAATGAAAAATGAAAAATGAAAAATGAAAAATGAAAAATGAAAAATGAAAAATGAAAAATGAAAAATGAAAAATGAAAAATGAAAAATGAAAAATGAAAAATGAAAAATGAAAAATGAAAAATGAAAAATGAAAAATGAAAAATGAAAAATGAAAAATGAAAAATGAAAAATGAAAAATGAAAAATGAAAAATGAAAAATGAACAGTGAACAGTGAACAGTGAACAGTGAACAGTGAAGTTCTTATTTGTGGCGTGATATACAATCGGTGCATTTAACTATAAACATGCGAGTGAGAACTGGAGATAACCCGGATGATCGTCAATTTTCTGATACATGATACACTGTTAAAGATTGGCGAAGGTACCTATCCACAACTACACCAAGGAAAAGTTATTCTGACGCCTGAGTTATGTTGTATAGTGCAATCCCTACTACATCTTATATCGTCGGTTTACGATGACGTAACAAATATATTAAATAGGGACAATTCTTGGCTATGCGAAAGATCCATCTTAACTCCTCGCAATGACCAGGCATTTGAGATTAATAATAAAATACTGTCGAATATACAAGGGGAAAGCAAAGTTTATAGTTCAATAAATAGAATGGTCGATGAACAAGACGCCACTAACTACCCGATAGAATTTTTTAATTCTTTAAATATGCCCGGACTTCCTTCTCATGAAATTTGTTTAAAAATTGGCATTCCGATTATTCTGCTCCGAAATTTAAGACCACCACAACTTTGCAATGGAACTCGGCTAAAAGTAACCCGGTTGCAACAAAATATAATCGAGGCTCAAATTTTAACAGGTTGCGATGAAGGGAAACCGTCTTTATTCCCAGAATTCCCTTAGTACCTAATAATTTTCCATTCCAATTTAAAAGAACGCAATTCCCAGTATCGGTGTGTTATGCAATGACAATTAATAAGGCTCAAGGGCAGACTTTTCGTGTTGCTGGAGTAGATCTCGGTGTCAGTTGTTTCTCGCATGGTCAGTTGTACGTCGCTCTTTCCCGGGTCAGTAGTTCCAAAAATCTTTACGTTCACGTGCCGGATGGATCAACATTCAACATAGTTTACCCGGAAGCTTTGCATTGAAGTATTTTCGTTATATAAGTACTTAAGCCTTCGGCAGGATCAGAATAGGGCTACGGTATCCCTGCCTGTCGTAAGAGGCGACTAAAAGGGGCTTCCGGGGTTGCGGGCGGCTAAAGTGGGAGCTTGAACCGTCCAGCCAGGCGATACCGGGAAGGTTAGGCGATATGTGTGGTCGCATACCGCCGTAAAGACTAGATTGGGTGGTGGGCCCATCCGCCCATCTGGGAGGAGCCCGAGTCCTCTTTATAGCACCGAAGACGGCCACCGGGGGGGTTTTAGTGCGGTAAAAATTCCACATAACTCTGCGTCGCTCCCACGGCGTCGGGTACCTTTTGAAGGTTTCCCCCTCGAAAACAAAAATAAAAAAGGTTCTTAAGCCTCATGTGAACGTGATCTAAACAATATTACCAATACATTAACTCAATAACACACAAGGAGTTACTCGCTGGCGGAGTCGCGGGCAAAGCTATTAACAATAATATTGTGCGGTTCCGTATTGCGATATTTTTCAACAGTATTGTAGATATGACATATTATATTTCCCTACTAAAATACGAAAGTTAATCTGTCTGTTACATCAAAACCACTGAACCGTGAGGAAGGACATAGGCTACTTTTTTTTTACGAAAAACAACGGAAACGCGGACGAAGTCGCGGGCAACAGCTAGTCTCCAATAAATTATCTATAAAATGGTGGGTAAATAAAGGACATGACGTGGATTACCAATCATGTAAATAATTAAATAGATGGGGAATTGTGGCTAAACGGATTTTTCGTTATTAAAGCACTCTAATGCTTCGCATATGAGTCGTGATAAATGATAAAAAATAACATTTACAAAATCTATAACGTCTATTGAATCCTTATATTTTAAAATTAACTTTCCCTTAGTATAACTTTAAAGTTTAAATTAAAATTATACTTAACTTAAATAGTAGGGTTAAATATCAAAAGTTAGTTTAAAAGTCAGCAGTTAGTTAGTTTCGAGAAACTATAATTTAATTGATCACTACCAAATAATGTTTGAACATGCAATCCAACTTCCATTTTACCACTACACGATGGAATAAAATTTTCAAACAATAGTACCTACATACGTTGGAAAGCCAAGAAACACAATATTTTTTAAGAATTCACCTGATTACCTTCGGGCGATCCGAAGAATGAGTTTTATGAGCCCCGACGATAGTTTAGATAGTTGAGTTAGTCCAGTTGTGCTCCTCAGAAATTCCCGTAGTGTTTCAATAAGTTTCGAAAATGTGACTTGTTTTTTAAGATTTTTATCAGAAAGTTTAGAAAGATACTAAACTTTCTGATAAAAATCTTTTAGGTAGGTATTTTGACACAAATATTATGATAAAAGCATCCACTAATAATAGTTATATAAGAACATACAGATTAGATTGCATAACATCTTATAAGAAAATTTATATTTATATTTTCTTATAAGATGTTATTTCGCTATTTGCGCCTTCTTTTCATCAGGGAGGCATAAGTACGTACGAGGTAGGTTTGGGAATTCCGGAGTCCTCTTTGTGGCGTCGAGGACGGCCACCGGGGGGGTTAGTGCGGTCAAAATCCCACATAACCCTGCGTCGCTCCCACGGCGTCGGGTACCTTTTGAAGGTTCCCCTTCGATAAAAAAAATGGTACGGGGTAGGTATAATACATACCTACCGAAATGGTATGGTAATTGGTTCATAGTAAACCTACTATTTAATAACATCTTACAACAGATTACAAATAACAGCTAAAAATACCAAGAATGTATTATTTTAATATTATTTTAAGATAATAATAGATAAATATCTGAGTTTGATTTCAAGTTTTTGGTTAGCGACCGCTTGCCATCGTTGGACACACATGGCCATTTCCTGCTTTTAGATATGTATACGTATAAATTTACCTTACTGTCAATCACAAACATTCCTATTGCCATCAATGTACAAGATTGCAAGATACAAATATATTTTAGTGCATGAACTAGGTACATACCACCCAATACACCCAAATCATGTTAACTTGTGGGCTAAATCGCATCGAATGGGAGACGCGGCGGCCCGTTAACCCCCCAATTAGCTATACCGATGACTACTGAGCTATAGGCACACATACACACATACACATACACACGTGTGACGTATTATTTATGTATCTGTAGGTACTTCACTCTAGAACTGAATGACATTTTAAAAATAGACTTGCAGGTCTATTTTTAAAGATCTTAATCGTTATGCAATTGATGACGTGTCAGCTACTAACAATCATGAATGAGTTAGTTATGTAACTGCTAGTTGAAAGCGAAAAACATTCTCGCTCAACTGTATTAATGTTTATAGTTATACTATGCCATGCTAATAGCCCTGTAGATTAGAATGCTACGCAAGTAATCGGCCTATAAGATTAAGCAAGGTCGCAAGTGATCTGAAGACAAATAGATGATGGTTCAAAGTCACACGTATACTATGAAAATAATAACTATTATATCGCATCGTGGTTAAGACTGGAAAACATCCTAATAGATTGTCCGTATTGGGTAAGCGTAAAAATTATGTTCCAGGTCTATAACATTCTATAGGTCCATAGGTCCCAAGTCCTATAGGCCATAAGCCATAGGTCCCAGTCTATAGGTCCCAAGGGTATATAAAAGCCTCTGGCCAGCTATAAAGCATTAAGACAAGATGTTCATAATTAAAATCATCATGGTCATATACTTTTCATATACGTCTTCACAAAACAACAATTTTAAATAAAATACCGTAATCCCCAATCATATTATTGCATAAAAAAAATACACAAAGAAAAAAGACGAACACTGAGTTTCTTGCCGGATCTTCTCAGTTGAGGTCGTGTTCTGATCCGGTGGTAGTGTAAAAAAAATACATATGTAACTGACAATTTGTGTCTCCGTAGGCCTATGCAAAATAAATAATAATAATTGTCGTCAACCCATTATTGTCCCACTGCTGGGCATGGGTCTTCTCTCTGATTGAGAGAGTTATATATAGGCCATAGTCCACCGCGCTGGCCAAGTGCGAATTGGTGGACATAATAATAATAAAAAATATTTAGTTCATGTTCTGTCTAAAGTAAATTCAGTAAACGCAGTGCAAACAAGGTACTTGTATTTCCATGCAACCAAAGCCATTTCAAATGAATGCGCCGAAACACCTACGTACTGAAAACCTAAATGAAGAGGCCTCATGAAATAAATAGAAAGCGAACATGAAAAGTTTCATGAAAGAGAAAAAAGCAACGATAAATCCCACAAACACGCCCACAGCATACGTGAGTGAAGTTTCTCGCTCTTCTTTTACAAAATGCGGCATTGCATAAAAAGTATCGAGGAAACACGCCATTTCATAATATCGGCAACACTTTACATTTAATCCTTGGCAATATAAAATAGGTAGTTTACGTTTAAAGTATCTTTATTCTCATAAAAGATTTACATCACTTACATGAGAAAAATACTTAATTAGGAATAACAAAAATGCATTCGCCGATTCATACAAAAAATAATAAACATAATAAATCAAAAATAATACCCATCCAACGCATTCAGTCTTTTAATAGTGTGTGGTTTGATTTAATAAATTCAGCTAATTTGATCTTGAATGCGTTAAATGAGTATACACTTTTTAAGGTTAACTTATTATAAATTTGCGCTCCCTCAACAGTGACTGTTTTCTTCCCGTTTAAATAAAACAAATAACTATATGTCGTCGCGACACCGCGTATTTATGAAAAACACGTCGCCGAAAATAATTATTTTAGTTAGTTTAAAGATCGAAAATTGTTTGTTTATTGAATTAGCAATATTTAATGATTTTTAGAATTATAATTTAGTTTACCCTCCATAAATTTGTTATTGTCACCTCACCAAACATTGTTATAAAAAGGTGAGCGCCTGTCGGTAGATGGAGATTCTTGTTTAACCGTCGAAGCGATCGGACCTCCTCAACTGTGAATAAATCGAAGAAGGTTACTCCTGTGTTTTACTTGAAATCTTCAAGAATGGCTAGTAATGAAGACTTCTGGCCTTCCACATCTCACATTCACTTCGTTATATATTATTTACACGTAATTTAAAGCGTCATCTTTCGACCACTGACGGTGTTAGTAATAAAATGCACGGCGTAAATACAGAGCAAATTCCATTTAAATTTAAGATTAAATATGATGACTGACTATGTAAGTAAATAAGGTAATACTGGTAAATGTAATTTACCGTGTAGGTGTAAGGTATATTCATATATTTCCTGAACAAATGACTAATAACAACATAATTATGATAACGTGACAAGGAATAATACAAAGGTCATTTTTATTAACATTTCTGCTATATAAAACTCTTTTTCGTCAATCCTAATGGATTCGTGCCCAGCACTGAGAAAGTAATCTATCCCAATGCTGGGCACGAGTTTTAGGCCATAGCCCACCGCGCCAGCCAAGTGCGAATTGGTTGATAGTACCCACTTTTGACATTTTTTTAAAGATCTTCATGTGTTTTTCTTTGCCATAAAGCAATGTAAATTGATTTGTAATACGCACATAGTTTTAGAAAATATCAGTGGTGCCTGGAATTTAAACTTCGGACCTTCCAAATCGAGAGAGCGAATTTTAATCACTGGGCTAACACTGTTCATGCATACTTATTAATTTATAAGTCAGTAAACGTTTTATTACATAATATGTTAAAAACGTGTTCAAAATACATTCTAGTCATTTTATGTATCATAATTCATATTGCATAAAAGCTCCAACAGTACAGTAAATTAAGCATGTCTGTTACCGCGGAGGAATGACGTGACAGATAATTTACCATTTAGACTTAAGTCGAGTGCAATTCCGAAGCGTCATGAAATCTGTTAATTGTAAATTTTTAAAGGATGCGAGAGCGCCGCTAATTTATTTGCTGGTTTTAGTAAGCATATTATTTAATAGTTACAGTGAGCAAAGTTGGTGTTCAGATAAATTGTACAATGTAACATGGCCTTCAATGCAATATGTAGTTTTTTTTTATTAAATACATTTATATGACATAGATTCGTAGTATAAATATATCAAAAATAAAAACAAAATATATTGAACGTGCTACAAACGTGTATATTTTTAATATATAACCTTCTATCCTTGAGTCTCCGAATGTGTATGTAGGTACGTGTATACTATTTACCAATTACAGTGAATACCCCTTTAATAAAATCTTCAGTTCCTCGTGCAGTAAATTAAGCATGTCTGTTACCGCGGAGGAATGACGTGACAGATAAGTTACCATTTAGACTTAAGTCGAGCACAATTCCGAAGTCATGAAATCTGTTTAATTGTAAATCTTCAAAGAATGCGGGCGCGCGGCTTATTTGTTTGCTGACTTTAATAAGCTTATTTTTAATAGTTGCAATGGGCAAATTCGGTGTTCAGATGAATTGCACAATGTAACATGGACTACAATGCAATATGTATTTTTTATGAGATATATTATTATATGAAACAGATTCATGTTATAAATATATCAAAAAGGATAATGTACTGAACGTGCTATAAACGGGTATATTTTTAAAATAACCTTCTATCCTTGGTTCTCTGAATGAGCAGGTACGTATATAATATTTACTACTTACAGTGGGTATACCTTTAATAATAATATCTTCAGTTCCTCGTGCAGTAAATTAAGCATGTTTATTACCGCGGAGGATTGACGTGACAGATAATTTACCATCTAGACTTAAGTCGAGTACAATTCCGAATCGTCATGAAATCTGTTTAATTGTAAATTTTCAAAGGATGCGAGGATGTTGCTAATTTGTCCTTTGACTTTAGCAAGCGTGTTATTTAACACTTGGTGTGGGAAAAAATGTATTAAGATAAATACAATGTAACATGACCTACAATGCGATAACATAATTATAAGTTCGTTTTTTTTTTTTAATCCACGACAGTCAATGTAGATATTTTACTATCCCTATAGAAACACATATAATACTGTTTTCAAGCAATTAAAATTTAGTCCCTGCAAACACATTAGAGCAGTTTACGAGTATAATGCTTTCAGTAAGCGTAGACACTACGTGTATTTCTTAGAGCTAATGTGATGCTGTGGAAGAAAATAAGATTTCTGCTCATTTCATTTCGTTTGGATAACATATGACAAACGTTATTGTATGTATTTTTAGTTTCTTTTAAGGCAAAAGTTAATTTTTGTATGCTTTTGTTGTACGCATATTCAAATAAACCGTCGCAACGGTCAAAATTCGACCGTAATTTAAATTAAAAAACTTAACTTCATATTGTTCAAAATAGCACCAATTTTTCTCTAATTTAAATAAATTGTAATCGTTTTCAAGTTATTTTGAATACACCCGTTAAATTGCTCTCACTCCTTTTACCTATAGTAGCATTTAAAGTACTCAAATCCTTACACGTCCTTGCTTGTACGAGTAGCTAAATAGCGTCTGTATTTTGTCGTTAACGTTTTCAAAATATGTTTTCATTTGCCTTTGTGTAAGAACATAAGAGCTGCAACGCTTGTGTCGCTTTTAGCGCGAAAATTGTTCCCTGAAGCTTATGCAATCCAAGAAAAGCTTAAAATTCTATTTCAAAAAGGTACCAGAGAAAATTCAATTATTTTGTAGTTACAACATTTTTGTGTTAATTGATTGAAATGAAATGAAATGTCTTTATTTTGTATAGGCCTACGGGGGCACTTAGAAGTTGTCAGTTACACATTTTTTTACACTAGCACCGGATCGGAACACGACCTCAACTCAGAAGATCCGGCAAGAAACTCAGCGGGTTTGTCTTTTTTGTTATGTTGTATTATTTTTTTACAATCATGTTTTTTTACATTCTATTTATTTGATTGGATTTATAATAAAACTAAGTTATTCCAGCGGCTGGTACTATACTAGGTATTCCGTTACGTCTGCCACGGTATTATAATCACAATCATATAAGTATGTATATATGTGTTAATTATGTTATAAGTTATGTGTATTCACAAATTTTGGAATATATAATATTAATAAGAAGTTTAGTAAGTAAGTACAATATAATCATACAGCCAATAATATATGCGGATTTACAAAACGTACTAACTTTCAGGTAGATTTGAAAATGTTCCTTTCTGTGTTTTTCATATTGCAAAAGTCAAAATATATGTACTTTACACTACGGTCAAACGGAAGGGTTTGACCGTAGTGTAAAGGGTTTGTATACATCTAAAATATGTTGTAGGTATTGCCATAATTCCGAAACAGCGAATTTTCCTCGTTTCAACGTTATTTACTGTTTTCATTCAGGTATACATTAATCCACTGGTAGAATTGTATCCGCTAAAATAATTATGAACGGAAATTCATGGCTTTTTACTCGAAACTTAGAAATTTTAATACAAAACCCCAACAAGGAGATGGTATATTAAGTTTAATGGAGAATCCATCTATCTATATATGTAACATTGACTCCCCTAATTGGTGTTTTATCAATAGTTACCGTACGGTATATGGTACTACCATCTCCAGTTTTGACCCCTCCTACGACATTAATGGGAGATGAACGTGTGGTACTATTCAACATAGATACAGATCATAATTTCACCGATTATTTAACCGAGTTCCCGAAGGACCGAAGTTATCTATGCATCACATATTTTTTTAAGTCAATTGTATCCATACCTTGTCAGCGAAAGGTAAAAAATCTTAAATAAGAGCCCAATATTGGGAATGGTATGGGTCGATGACGAACATACGCATAACAATCTCATAACATAATATACTCACTACGGTACACAGCACTAAAGTACTACATAACTACCTATAAATTAGCCGTATCTAGATACCAGAGAGTATAATTAGTTACACCCAAGTTAACAAGTTATTCGACATGACAGTTTGGATAGCTCGATGGACATACGATAAATTTGACCCGCATCTATCTAGCTAAACATATTATATGGAATTTGTAGGTACTTACCTACTTACCTATTTGGTAGGTAAGGTAACTTATAGCAATATTGGCTTTGGAGAATTTTTGTCTTACAGGTTAATCAGTAAGATATCAACGTTTTATAAGTTTGAACTAGAATACTGGTCTTAAGTCCAATTGCTAGTAAGTGGTGAGTGGTAGTTGCATCTAAAGCCGTTCACAAATATGTTGCCAATTCAGAAGACTAAAACTCACGAGTTTTCTAAAGGTAGAGACCTCCTTGGTTCAACTATCACGTGTCTCATGTCATCAACCTATAATTGTCCGACTACTAGGCACGGGTTTTCTCACAGGGTGAATATAAGAGAGTTTTACGCGCGGTGGATGCGCTGACCCAATGCAAATTGGAAGACTTCAGACACCTTTAAGAAGTTTCTTTTATGTCTCATATATAACAGCATATTAGCAAATCTTGATTCGGATTTGAAAATAAACCAGTTTCTATTTTTAGGGCACAAATTCGTAGACCTCAGAAATATCTACGTATAATATGGTACAACTGTACGACACACGTGTGTCGTACAGTTGTATATTATACGTAGATATTTCGTAGATATTATACGTAGATATCCGTAGACTTCAGAGACCACTTAAAAATCGATATTCGTTTACATCTGCTACGCAATGAAACGGATAAATCTTCGGTCATTAACGTATAAATTATCACAATTCTTTCAATTTACAATAACAAGAAACGAGGTAATAAATTTATTATGATCGCCTAGTATTGTATTATCCATTAACCGATTTATTCGCGGCCGAAATCTACATTTTATTGCTTGGTAGCGTGCCCATTTTGATCCGAAACAAAGACTGTTTTCAAGATAATTTCATGGGTCTGACATTTATTTATTAGGCCACAGTCTCTTACAGATACGTTTCGTTGAGGCTTACGCTATTCAGCACAATATTGTACTTAAATTACCTAAGTAATATGCCCATCAAAATAGTTTTCCTAGGAATAAGCAATATCGTCCCTGTAGTTCCGGGATCGGAATAGGGCTACGGTATCAACTGCCTGTCAAAGAGGCGACTAAAAGGGGCTTCCGGGTTTGCGGGCGGCCAGAGTGGGAGCTTGAACAGTCCAGCCGATCCCGAGAAGGACGGCGGTATGTGTGGTCGCATATCGTCGTAAAGACTAGACGGAGCGGTGGGCCCAGCCGCCCACCTGGGAGGAGCCCGATGGGGCAACGTGCTTAGAGGATTCCGGCTGCAGTCCTTTGGAGGTGCCGGAGTCCTCCTTAGAGTAGCGCCGAGAACGGCCACCGGGGGGTTTTAGTGCGGTAAAAATCCCACATTACGTCGCTCTCACGGCGTCGGGTACCTATTGAAGGTTTCCTCCTCGAAAAAAAAGGAATAAGCAATATGCTGTAATTATTTAGTGGCTGTAACTACATTCAGTTGTGAAAACGATGCAACCTTAAAGAAAAGAAAGATAAAGTAAAAATAATAAGGATTTATTATGGGTATTCAAAATAATCGATATTTACGTATTCGCTCATAGACTGCAATTTACATTGGATGTTTATGTGTTCCTTTAGACAAGGAAAGGTTTAGGCAATTTACTTAACAATGGTGGACAAAAATGTAAAAGAACAGAAACGTAATAATCTCGTACTAAGGGTGTAGATACATAATACACATACACCTTAAAAATGTTTAATGGTAGTATAGTCAGAAATATTATAAGGTAATAAAAAAAGAAAGACCCTCAAGTAAAGTTCTTTTTTGTGTGGCAAAAAACCGTATCCACTTCAAAAGATTGCATATCTTCCATTAGCTCTTGCTTTGTCCCTCTCTCATTAATGAACCAAGCCACATAACCATCGTTCGGTTTTGTTTATTAAATGTTTCATTGCATCAAACCCGCCTTTACTTAACCTGCGACCGGTAGGACACATGTGGCCCGCTGGGCCCTTTTGATTGGCCCAGCTGAATTTAATATTAGATTTGGCGAACTTTTTTTTTGGTCGACAATTTTTTTTTGTTCCGGGCCAGGCATCATAAAACCCCACGCTACGCCATTGCTTGTGGCCCGGGGTCACCGGGATCACTCAGCTGAAACATGTTTTGGTCCCTATAATAAAAAGGTTGAGTAACGCTGATCTAACCCTTCATACATGCGGCTCGTGTTACTAAGACCTGTAAACTATAAAGGACATTATTAACCTACCTACCTACTTTTAGCCATGTATTACTCAATTTTGTATCTTGTTACCCACATTGTTGGAACTTTAATAAACACGTCTTACTTACCACATTGGAGCTAACTTTCATTACCATGTAAAAAAACATGATTGTAATTATATAAAAAAAAAAAAAACAAAAAAATGGATATAAATAAGAAAAAAGACAAACCCGCTGAGTTTCTTGCCGGATCTTCTCAGTTGAGGTCGTATTCCGATCCGGAAAAAAAATGTAACTGACAATTTGTAAGTGCCCCCGTAGGCCTATACAAAATAAAGACATTTCATTTCATTTCACACAGTTTTAACCAAAGCTCAGCAACGCAAAACACTGTTCTTATTAGGCAGAAATTCAAAATCAAACCAGGTAGAATTCTACCATCTCCATAACGCATTATAAATTATTTAACCTAGGTAAATTAATAAAACAAATATTAAAATGAGTTTTCAATTTAAAGGATAAGCGAAAATAACAGGTACAACATAATATAATAGGGTTGTGTCTGAATACGTAACCATTTAATTTATTTCTATTCCTTTGACTCCATTATAACAATAAACAATAAATAACACCTGAAACTAATTTATAAAACAAAAGTGACCCTACCTAATCTTTATAATGTACGTTACAGAGGTTTCTGTTCCTCATTGTTTACATGTGGTTAAGCAGGAATGTCCGGGATTTGCCTCTTATATATACCGGGATACCAAATAACATGCTTGTATACTATATAGTCTGGAAAATTTGAGTGGTAAATAGTATCGTATCAGATTGCGATCCTATGACACTCTTATGAACCCGGTAGAGATTTTATCGCCGGCGCGGCAGAGAAACAAAAACAAAGTAAGAATAAACTAATAACTTGAATCATTTAATATATAAAACCTTGGAGTCATGGCCTACTTAACACTGATGTGATTTTTTTTTTGTCCTCAAGGGGGAAACCTTCAAAATGTACCCGACGCCGTGGAAGCAACGCAGGGTTATGTGGGATTTTACCGCACGAAAATCCCGCCGGTGGCCGTCCTCGGCGCTACAAACAGAACTCCGGGATCTCCAAACGAACGCAACCGGAATTCCTGAGCGCGTTGCCCCATCGGGCTCCTCCCTGATAGGCGGCTCGGCCCACTGCTCCGTCTAGTCTTCACGTTATTATTTATATATTACTACGTTGAACTCCCTTTCAGTATCTTAACTAGGAGTTCTTTTCTACCTGGCACAGATCGTAGATGCGTTATTGTCTCGAAAACTAGGTATAAATGCCTTGTGTTACATGTTGAATTGAATTGAGTTGAATTAAGGGGAATAAAAATAAACCTGAATGCACTTCTCATATACATAACTTCGGCAAGGCATCAATTTTCGCTTATTTTTCGAACGGATGAAACAATTTTTATCCCGTTTGGAAAATTTTCAAAAACGTGCGCTTCAAGGGTAACTAGCTAGAGAAAAAGATGGTAACTGTTATAAGGTAGAAATAGCTGCAGTCGAACTACCAACGTTTTTCCACCTACAAAATTAGTACGATTTATTCTACAAGCAATTGATACCTTCAATCCCTTTAATATTCTTGGTTCTCGTAAGGTCATCTTGATTAATCAAGTAATTTGTCCCACCTGGCTACTTTAGAAACTTTGATATTTTGGTTTGAAACTAAGTGAAATTTACAAATAGATTATCTAAAACTTTAACATCGTTCACTATTAAAATACGATGACTCTCACTATATGATGCATTAATCGCATGTAATGCCAGTTTTTAGTATAACAAAGGTATAATAGACTAGCATTTACCCGTGGTTTTACCTCCCTTGGTCGTTCACCACATTATAGATTATCCTATATTTTAATTCATGTCATACACTATTTGTGTGCCAAATTTTAGCCGTCAGTTGAATAGTTTTCACGTAAAAGAGTAACAAACACACATACACCCGAACTAACTTCCGCCTTTATATTATTAATAAGATAAGATAAATGTCACGACCCGCGTGGCGGAGCGGTTACCATACCGGCTTGACGCGCAATGGTTCCTGGGTTCGCTTCCCGACCAGACAAGTATCTGAATTATGAGTTTAAATTCATGGTCTGAGTGTTTGTGTATTCGTCTTGTGTGTGGCCATGTTACACACGACACAGGAGAAAAACTTACTGTGGGGCTATGAGTGTAGAAAGCGTGATAACTACATTCCCTGAATTAGGACAAATATATGACATCTGCTCAGAAATGGAACCTGAAATCCTCATCATTAGCAGGCTCAGTGATTACAACAGTTTAGAATTATGCAAAATGAAAACGATTAGGTTCATATTGTCATTCCATTTTAGTGTCAGTTCAATAGTTGGAATAAGCGATTTGACCCACCTGGCTTATTTGATGGATACGGCCAGGTGTTGGAGCCAAGTTTGAATTAACAAATAGGCACGTTGTCCTGAACTTTAGCCTTGCCTTGTTACTTGTACTTAGAGCGAAATTTAAGCTAAGATTTGGTAAATTAAGACTTAAGGTTTATAGTTCAACTGCGTGGCACACAAAGGTAACTAAACTATTTCAGCTACATGATTATAGTATTAAATGTCTCTGTGTTCTAATTCAAAGTGGCGAAAGCTTTTTTTTATCCAATTGAAGTTGTAAACGAGCATGTAGTCCACCTGATGGTAAGTGGTCACTGCCACCCATGGACGTAAACATTTCTTATAAAACAGGGATTGTACTTGAAGTCAATAACAGATGCATTGCTACTCATAAAAAAAAAGCTGGCAAACACTTCCTTACACCGAAACGTGAAACTGTTTCACTCTATAGACGCTGATTCTACCACCTACAGATGTTACACACACTTTTAGTAGTGAACATTTATTTTCAACTAAGTATATCAAGCTTACAATTTAAAGATAGTTCTACAAATAGGAGCTTATAAAAATTATTTCCATTGCTGAAGACGGATCATCTCTCAGATTGAGAGTTTTAGACCATTGTGCAAAAAAGACCATAGTACACTACAGCGTAGTGTACTATGGTCTTTTTTGCAGCGTACACTACAGCGTAGTGTATTAATGTTAAGTGCGAATTGGTAGACTTTACGCATCTCTGGCATTTTTTTTAAAGAAGTTACAGGTGTGTAGGTTTCTAATACGCACATAATTTTAGAATTTGTAGAAGCATATTATATAGTCCCTATAGGTATAGGTACTTCGTTAAATAATACGTTTCACGAAATCCAATAATTACATTAGAAAATCACATCTATAAAAAGTCTATTGGGAATATATAACCGGAATTATTCGACCGATATTACGCATATCCTATGAGAATTTACGTTATTAACTCAAATGTTCACTATAATTTCTGTGATATCCAATATTATCATATTATTAGACCAATGAGTCTATTCATGTGCATCCGTAGGAATTACAACCATTTTAGTGTGTGTATATATTTATTTTTTTATTTTTATTTTACTGAAGTAGCAAACGAGCATGCCAGTCCACCTGATAGTAAGTGGTCACTGCCGCTCATGGACATCTGTAACCAATTTCATACAGAACATGGGTTCTATCTGAAATCAAACACAGATGCGTTGCTACTCCCGAGGACTATGATGGTCGCCTCATGTAAAAGTGTGCCGGCAACCAACTATCTATCTGTTCTATCGAAACGCAAGAAATACTTCACGCTAGAAATAGGTGTATATGAAGGTAGAAAGCGTTATTGATATAGAAAGAGATTGAAGCGTGTTAAAAATTTTTCGTAACTTCTTCAAGACGAATGGATACAGCTAGCTTTCGCCCGCAGCTCCGTTCAAAATGTAGGTATTTACGTTATTTATTAGGGAAGTGATCGTATTAATGTAAAGTCGGCCGTCGCATCGGTCGAAATTCGACCGTAATTTAAATTAAAAAACTAAACTTCATATTATCCAAAGTAGTACGAATATTTCTCAAATTCAAACAAAATGTAATAATTTTTAAGTAATTTTGAACGAAAAAAGAGGTTTAATTATCTAATCCGCATTTAAAAGCAATAGCGGTATTTTGACAAAGACATCTGACATTTTTGACGTTATGTATTTTCATAGTAAGACATTGAATGTTCTATTTCGTTTACTGTGTGTTATATATGTGTTTATGACAAATGCACACACTACTGTGTAATGTGTTTTAGTTGATTTTATGTATGATATATGTATTATTTAGAAAAAATATTAACATTCTGCACTCCTTCTCTACGTCCACTAAACTGTGATCAAGCTCAAACGGCTCCTACAGTGAATGATGGCTACCGTAGCTGACGGTCACTGTTGACAGACAGTGACATACGATGACATCGATTGACGGTAGTAGTCGATAGCCGCTAACTACAAACAACGATAGTTGCCAATCGTTATCGACAATCGCTGGCGACAGGCGATAACGACACGAATCCCGTTCGGAAGTTAAGTCTCAAAGATATACTTTTATAATCGAGACCGATCTAAATTTTATAATATATTTTCTTCAAGACCACTCAAACATTTAAAGAATTATTTATTTTTGATGTCAATCTTATGAAAACGAGTCCTCGAGGACTGCCGTAAATTCCTGAAATCCTTACCACTAGCCCATTTCATCCGATACCTGCGTACCGTTAATAAATTGAATTTCGTTCCCTTAATAGCTATCATGCCGATATTATGGAATAAATTATGAAAATCCCTACTTTAGGTACTGTTTTATTTCTGGCAATCTCCAATTTTCATTTACACTTACCTACCGGTTTTATGTTGCAATATCCGATATAAATTGCTTTTAGCAATGATACAATATTTTGTTTCACGACAAAAATATGAAAACAAAGAACTCAACTTGTTGATATAAAATATTATTTGTTAGTTTGTTCATGTTTGGAGGCAGACCAGCCAACACATTTTTAAACAGAGTTCATTTATAACATAAGCAATAAAATTCTGAGATCTTCACGATTTCTTTAAAAAAATATTGAATAGTAATGTGTAACGCCTGAATGAAATTCAATAAAAAACCGTAAAAAATATTTATTGCTATAATAGTTTCGTTTCATGCTTTTTTTCTTGATCTTACAGATATTTAAGTCACTAAAAATTTTTATTTTGTCTCATTATATGTTAACTACTATTAATAAAAATAAGCAATTACTTTAGAAGCTAAATAGATACTGTGCTACTATGTGCAAATGTTTTAAAATAACGCAGACTATATTGTTAGGAAAATGGTATGAAATGACAAAAATGTTAAGCGAAGCATAGAATACAACAAGTCAAATTAAATTATATCGTTATCAAATATCACAAAAAATGATACCATCTGACTATAGTAATTTTATCCGTAAACTGATATATTCCGAATGGTTTTCCAATAGGTTTCTTATATTTACTGGCAGAAGTACCTACTAAAGTTTATTTTTTAGAAATAAAACTCAAATCGCCCATTACCCTCGTTCGCTAGCAGGTTGTCCAAGCAGCGTAAAAGGTTTTCTCGGTTCACTCATTCCGGTGCAGGTTCATTTATTTTTCACTGCAAGTTTGTACTGCGTACTGAAACATTGCATTTACAGATAGCTAAACAGTCTCCCTTCAACTGAATAAGGTATAAGAACATCTTATGTAGTTGAACATAAATTGAACATTATGTAAAATCTTGCTCTTATTACTATTATAAATGTAGAAGTTTGTGAGGGTGTATGTGTGGTATGTATATGTAGTATGTAAGTGTATATTACTCTTTTACGCAAAAACTGCCAGGATATCACTGAAATTTGGCACACACGTAATTTTTGAGACTGGATTCCATAATATACTCATTACCGCGCTAGATGCGGCTGGAACGGGCGAAGCCGTGAAAATATCTTAGTATAGTATATTTCTGTAGTATAAGTGATAGAAATTTACAGAAGTATTATTACCGTTCAAACTTTAAAAATAAGTGCGTCCACAATCAATTTAAATAAAATATGACTAAAAGTTGATATATGCAGATTGACAAAAAGCTCAGATTCTTAGGAATTTTAAATAAATTTAAACTTACACTTGTATCAGGATAAATAATTCGCTAATAAAAAAGTAATACTTCTCCTTTGCACGTCGGAAGCTGAATGGGTGATCGTGAGTGGCCATTTACACGCACGCTTCTGTGCTTTGAAGGAAACGTTATCCCTCGGTCCCGGCAGTTATTAGTGAATGGCAAATGTCTATTTACCCATATCGAAAGTTAAAACCATCAAACACACATTTATCCGCTGTCCCGAGCCCTCTTCTAATAATCAGCTATCAGAAATAAAAAGGACATAATATCAAGAGCCAGACCTTCTCCAGTTGTAGAGTTTAACTCATGACTAGAGAAAGTCTAGCAGAGGAACATAAAAAGGCCTTGCAGCTATAAGCAAAACTGTTGAAACAACAGGATAATATTTCTACTCATCATATCATAAATATTAAACCCGATGAGCATACACACAACTAAACTATAAGTATTACCGTTTCAATGATTACCCAAACTCTGACAGTAACGTGTAGACTAGATAATGGTAAGCTTTTCCCAGTTACCCGCTGCTTAATATTCAAGCCGTTAAGAATCTAGAAAATTAATAGAACGTGCAAACGACTTTACGTGGAATAACAGATAGGGCCCTATCAGCTGGAGCTCTTCAAGAAAGGTGCAAAGCCGGCTATGCATCTAGCATCTGGTATTGCAAACGTCCATTGGCGACGTTGACCACTTTCCATGAGGTAGGTAACTTTCCACTTTCCCTGTAGTCGGGGAATAGAATACGACTATGGTATCCCCTGCCTGTCGTAAGAGGCGACAAAAAGGGAGCTCCTGGGTTTGCGGGCGGCTCGAGAGGGAGCGCGAACCGTTCGATCAGGCGATCCCGGAAAGGACAGCGGTATGCGTGGTCGCAATCCGATGGGGCAACGCGCTCAGAGTATTCCGGTGACTGGTCGTTTTGAGATGCCGGAGTCCTCTCTGCAGCGCAGCGTAAAAATCCCACATAACCCTGTGTCGCTCCCACGGCGTCGGGTACCTTTTGAAGGTTTCCCCCTCGAGAACAAGAAAAAGGTCACTTTCCACTATAAAAACCAAAAACCTTTAAAATTCCCTACCCGACAATGACGTCATCTGAAGATGGTATTTGAGTAATAACAATGTATATAGTCACTACCCCTTTTTTTTTTTAAACAAAGTCGCTTCCCGCTGTCTGTCCCTCGCTTAGATCTTTAAAACAACGCTACGGATTTAATGCAGTTTTTTTAATAGTTAGAGTGATTCGAGGGGAAGGTTTATATGTATATATAATACATGCTTATTATAGTGGAGTAACACTGATAATTTTCAAATCTTAAAACTGATCAGCCTTTGGCAAAACGATGTTCGCCAAGTCAACTAGTTATATATAAAATACGTCAAATATGAGCCCACCTTAAATATTTATTTTACTCTGTTTTTAGTAGTTATTTTTATAGCGGCAACAGAAATACATCATCTGTGAAAATTTCAACCGTCTAGCTATTATGAGATACAGCCTGGTGACAGACAGAGGGACAGCGGAGTCTCAGTTATAGGGTTCCGCATTTTCCTTTTGGCTACGGAACCCAAAAAATCATCTCTACGTTCAAAGTTTTTTTCAATTTGATTAGTCCGGACGGTTCTGACTACCAGAATTTAAATTCAAATGTAGAACAAAATGTAAATTGCGAAAATTTACAGCTGTCGTTTAAAACTTATCTAATTGCCGAAAAGAACAAAATGCTATTAAAAAATAAGTACCTTCATCATAAAAGCGCCGAGCGGACACGTACGATAGTTAAAAACGTGGTTTATTACTACGTTTATAAAGTTCAGTCACATAGCAAAGCCGAGCTCTGCATTGATTTTAGTCTCTGTTCATCCACGTGTCATATAACGTATTGTAAAAAACTAGAGAATTGTTATATTTATATATGAATATATTTAAATATTTTATTTCCAAAAAATATTATTTTATTACTATATAAGATAATTCGTGAGAAATACATGTCAATGAAACTGGTATTTTTTTCATTCATCGCTCGTTATGCCTTAAAAATTTAATTTACCCTCTCGATTTTTTCTGTAGGTACCCCTTGTGAGGTTTCTAATAAGCACACAAATTTAAATTTAATTTTAAATAAACACTGCCAAAAAAATTTTAAATTAATACTAATCGTTATTAACTTATTTGTGATATTATTTAATTAATAGGTTAAGGAACATAAAATAGTTTTGCCGCGACCACGATCCATGCAACTGGGTCGACATATCGGCCAGAAGAATTCAAAAACCGCATATCGTGAGTACCCGTTAAGTATTGAAATGTGTTTTTTTATATCAGACTGAAGCAGCAAACGAGCATTCAGTCCACCTGATGGTAAGTGGTCAATGCCGCCTATGGACATCTGTAATCAACTTCATACAGAACATGGGTTCTATCTAAAGTCAATCACAGATGCGTTGCTTTTCCCGAGGACTATGATGGTCGCCTCATATAAAAGTGTGCCGGCAACCACACCCTTCCATCGAAATACAAGAAATGTTTCACGCTAGAAATAGGTGGTACTTCCCCGGTCGAACTACACTGGTTCTACCACCTTTAAAATTTCGATAATTCCGCGATAATATTAGTCTAAGATCATAAAACAAAAGGGATTAGCATTATATTCCAAAATACGTTTTTTAATACATTAACCAAAAGTTTAGGACAAAATACTTATGACATCGGAACAAGTGAATAATTAAATTCATGAGCACAACTTTTGTATTATAAATACTTATATTGTGTTACCAATGTTACAAGTAAATAAATAATTCATGAGAAAGTTCGAATGATACAACAAAGTTTTGTAGGCTGGAAAAGTTATTTCATTTCCTTCTTAAATAGGTGTATAGCGATATCAGTGATTCGGTATTTCCATTTAATGGTTAAAAATATAAATAATTGAAAAAAAAAGCATTTTATGTCAAGTAAGTTAGCCGATTCTGCATTTTGAGCATAGCGCTTCGCATAAATGCTTCGTGCTAGAGACGTGTAAAAACTAAAAATCGCTCATCCTCTGAAAAACTGTCATACCACAAAGAAACAAGTTTAGAGATAATCGCGTTTTTATTATTTTGCTCCCCAATGAACGCTTGCTCACTTACAGACATTTACGTCATCTTTTGTGAACTACTCCCACTAAAATTGTGGCGGTTTTATCGATCGATAGAAGAGAAAAAATTGAATCAAACTGCATTTTAACTCAAAACAATGATGTCTTGTGTTATGACAGTTTTTTAGAGGATGAGCAAAATGTCAAAATACTGATGATCTAGGAGGTGGATCGGTCACCATACCTGTCTAACTAAAACGAGTTCAGGATTCGATTTCCTTCTATTAATAAAAGAGATGTGTTTATACGTTTTTTTTTTATTTACTTGAAAAGACTCGTACGAGTAGATGACTGTTTCGACAATAATATACACATGGCATATTATGGTATGCCAGAATTCTCTCCAGCATATGACAAAATCGTATAAATTGCTGGGTTTAACCAGAATCCCAACTTTTGCCACTTACATGCTACATAGTATAAGCCCTCATAGCTTCATACTGAACTTGTCAATTTCCCTGTATAATTTTTAAAATTGTATAGACTTATGACTTATTTAAATTTAATTGAACGAGATCAATCGTCGTTTAAGTTTTTGTAAATTACAAAAATATATTTTTACAATCTACGTTTTAAGATTCCTTCGAAATACCTATTCGAGAATGCAACAGAAATTTGCCCAATGACAGGAACGAAGAGAAAGTTTCCGCAAGTTGTTCTAATTGTAATAGCAGAGGAACTCGGTCTTCAAGAGAGTAAGGGCTAACTAAAACAGACCAGTTATTTCAACTTCAGAGAGAACTAAATAAGAGCTGAGCTAAAAAAATGACTTCACTCTTTTCAATTAAGTCTACTGTAAGTACTACTGTAAGAGCAGTGATAGCCTAATGGTTGAAACTTGCCCTCTCGATCGGGAGGTCCGAGGTTCAAACCCAGGCACGCACCACAGATTTATGTGCGTATTAGAAATTAATTATCACTGCTTTTCGGTGAAGGAAAACATCGTGAGGAAACCTACACACCCGAGAGTTCTTAAAAAAAGAAAGTTCTCGGAGGTGTGTGAAGTCCACCAATTCGCACTTGGCCAGCGCGGTGGACTATGGCCTAAACTCTCTCATTCTGAGAGAAGACCCGTGCCCAGCAGTGGGACAATAATGGGTTGACGAGAAGTACTATTAAATTAGTATTTTTATCAGCAAAAAAAACACACTCACTAAAAGCATTAGATTAGAGTAGATATCATATTAAATTCAGCATCTTTTTTATCTGATTGAAATAGCAAACGAGCACGCGGTCCAACTGGACTCCAAGAGGTCACTGCTGCCCATGGACAACTTTAAACAATTTCATATAGAACATGGGTTCTATCTAAAGTCAATCACAGATGTGATGCTACTCCCGAAGACTATGATGGTCGCCATATAAAAGTGTGCCGGCAACTACACCCTTCCATCGAAAAACAAGAAATGTTTTATGCTAGAAATTGGTGTGGCTGTGGTACTTCTCCCGTCGAACTTCACTGGTTCTACCACAAAAAATCTATTTATTAAGTAATACTAGTTTAACCTTGCGACTTCGTCTGCTTCGGTCACGACAACTATGGTAATAAATATTTTAAGTATTGATCTATGTGTGCTCCAAATTACAGCCACATCCGACCATTATTTTGTTAAAGGATAACAAACGTCCATCCTCACAAACATTCGCCTTTATAAGATTTATATTTATAGATATATAGATTTATTCATATATAGATATTTGACGATCAGCGTTGCGGAGCGGTTACCATACCGGTCAGACGCGCAATGGGTTCCGGGTTCGATTCCCGCCCAGACAGGTATCTGAATGATGAGTTTAAATTCATGTTCTGAGTCTGGGTGTTTGTGTATTCGTCTTGTTTGTGTTCATGGTACCCATGACACAGGAGAAAATCCTAGTGTGGGACTATGAGTGTGGAAAGCGTGTTTATACACAGGTTAGTATCTCTCTTAAATCGATATCTTGTACCTGCCAGTCTAAGACTTAGTTAGACTTAGTAAGCTTTAGTATTATGGCTTATGCAGTTCTTGTCCAATAAACGATATTCCATTTGTATACTGTCAACATACGATAAACGTCACTAGTAGGCAATATACGTCTCTGGAACAATTCCAATCGTCGTTAACCTTTCGTCAACTGCGGAGGAAACTGTCATTGGCTAAACTTAATCGATACAAAATACTCGTTGATACGTCATATCCATTTAGTTAATATTTTTTTATAAGATTGAAGTAGCAAACGAGGATGCAGTTCACCTGATGGTAAGTGGTCACTGTCGCCCATAGACATCTGTAAGCAACTTCATACGGAACGTGGGGTTCTATCTGAAGTCAATCACAGATGCGTCGCTACTACCGAGGACTTTAAATGGTCACCTGATATAAAACTGTGCCGGCAACCACGCCAATTACATTTATTAAAAATTTTACAGCAGTGTTTTAAAGCAGTCGGTTGTTTTGGTACATATTAATTAATATATTTTTTTCATAGCAATAACTAATAACTAATGACTGGCTTGAGCCTACTCCTAGCTTGGAACATACAGCTTGTAGTGGAAAAACTTGTGCAGATTTACAAAGAAGGGTATAAGCACGACGGTAACAGCGTGACTATATGTTTATATACACTATGTGTTTTGACCTTTTCTTTTGTTTTCGAGGGGGAAACCTTCAAAAGGTACCCGACGCCGTGGGAGCGACGCAGGGTTATGTGGGATTTTTACCGCACTAAAACCCCCAGGTGGCCGTCCTCGGCGCTGAAAAGGAGGACTCCGGGATCTCGAAACCCTGGAAGCCCCTTATAGTCGCCTCTTACGACAGGCACGGGATACCGTAGCCCTATTCTGACCCCGAGGGTACAGGGACGATGTGTTTTGAGAATGTTAATTAATACCTTACAGAGAATCTGGGGGCACGGTAGTGCCCCCGCCAAGACGAGCCAAGCGAAGCGCAAGCGCAAGGGCACTACCTACCTTTTCTCGAAGCGCTTCGTCGTATTTTTGAACCTTCATAACTTGAGTTTGGTTGGGTTATACCAGACAAAATTTTCAGGATATAATGTCAGTGGTAGACTTAATAAACCTCTAAAGTTTCAATTGCATAGCTCTTATACTTTAGATTTTATTGATATCTAAAATACCCCGATTTCGTCACTCACTCACTGATGATCAACAAAATTCTTAAGGTACTTCCTGAAGTCCTAGAAAACTGAAATTTGGTATGTAAGCTAGTATTAGTACCCAAACAACAAAAAAATCCTAAAACTTGGAACTTTTACCCCCCAACCCCTTAAACTAGGGGGTGAAAGTTTGTTCGAGACTTCCGCAACTTTTGACGCTAGAGGTCTGAATGCGGCCGCGGAGGGGTAAAAATCTGAAATAGGGAAACTTAATTCCCTATTTCCTGCTTGAGATCTGAAAATTATACACAAGTACATAGAACACAAACTTTTCATCAAATCAAAACATTATCCTACCCATAAGTACTTAGATATGAATAATATTACTACACTTCACTTCGGTAAGTGTTTATTAATCAACCTATACTTTTGAACATAAGCATCGTAAGTATAGTATGCGCCAACGCCCGCCGCCTGCCCCCTCGTCCCCGCGCAGTAGCTAAAAATAATCGGGTCATCCACATTCTCTTGTGGGCAGGCTTATGTAGCTCTCTCTAGAGTGACTAGTTTACAAGGTGTTCACCTTATAAATATAGACTTCAGTAGTATTAAGGCACAACAGACTGCGATAGTCGAATATAATCGTCTAAGATCCAAGTATCACCCTGAACTATCGCATATTGTAAATAGTAAGCCAACGAAAAATAAAGGCAAAGATAGAGAATGGGCTATAAAAAAAGGCATCTCAGATGCACAAGAAATATACCCCAAAAAAAGAAAGAAAAAATGAGCGACAAAAAAATACTTGTATTTGTCGCTCATTTTATCTTTCTATCATAAGCAACCTACAAAAAGAAATGAAATCCCACAAAAACATTTCATGTTAAATGTTGCCAAGACGAGACCATATAGCTCGCACTGTCAAAAAGTAATCAGATCCCGTGTAGAGCCAAGTTTCTAACCCTACATGCCCAGACCTAAATCGATAAGCCCTAATTTCACACTCAAGTTACGGGGAAATTCTACAGCCATAGCTCGTACTGCGTTGTTCGTAGCGCGTAGCAGAGTTTTTACGCTATAATCTCGTAGGCGTGCAAACCTTGGACGTAACTGGCGAGTCGGCCGCACGGACTTTTTGCTATTCGTCATATGGGCTTGAGCTTAAAAATCTATTCAATCTTCTAAACTCTTTCCGTGCGGCCATCTCGCCAGTTACGTCCAAGGTTTGCACGCCTACGAGATTATAGCGTAAAAACTCTGCTACGCGCTACGAACATCGCAGTACGAGCTATGGCTGTAGAATTTCCCCGTAACTTGAGTGTGAAATTAGGGCTTATCGATTTAGGTCTGGGCATGTAGGGTTAGAAACTTGGCTCTACACGGGATCTGATTACTTTTTGACAGTGCGAGCTATATGGTCTCGTCTTGGCAACATTTAACATGAAATGTTTTTGTGGGATGTTAATTTAACAGTTCCTTCTCGTTTTCGCCAGACTAATAATTTATTTGCCATTCCTACTACTTTACTACTAATTCATTTTTCAATCGTTGCTTGGCTGCGTATAACGAAGAAATCATATTGACCCTTTCTATAATTCAATAAGTACATTTAAAAGAAAAATTACTCAATCATTATTTCTTAAAATTTAATTACTTAAAAATTATAAATATGCATTAGCTATAATTAATTATCTTATCCGTTATTATGAATACAATTTCTCGTTTAAACTATTCTAATTAAACTTGTCATGTATTGAATAATAACTGTTGGCACTCTAACTCTGTAATGTTATACGTATGTTATTATTAAAACCAAATGTAGTACATGAACGTCTATGTCCAAAATAAAATAAATAAATACATAAATAAATAAAAAAAAAACTATGTCGGATGATTACAAATCACACGCATAATGAAAGCACAGACTATATTTAACGACTGCTATCTAATGATATTCTGTACACATCAACGTCGTAATATAACATTTGCGTAATACGAATACTTTTTACCCGAATGGTATATTTAAGTGGAAAATAACACAAAAGCACATTCCGCAACTTTTCTTTGTTACCGAGGGTTTTGAACGGTCGTACTTCCACGCAAAGTTTTATAAACGACAAGGATCTTAAACAAAAATTATGTTAAACGAGACGGGTATGAATTATATTTCTTTTTGTGTCGATCGTATAACGCAAATGTGTTTTTTTGTAATAAAAATCTTTCCACTCATAGCACCATTTTTATATGTAAGTAAATTAGAATTAAGATAAACGTCTCGGATAAACTATGTATGCATTAACTTGATTATCACTATTCAACATTTGACTTTATAACATTTAACGAATAAAACCGCGGGTCGCAGCTTGTAGTCAACCTGCGACACGCGGTTTTATTCGTTTTGAAAATAAAGCTTCCACAAGACATGGTCTATAACTATGTATGCATAAACTTTATTATGTTCACTATTCAACAACATTTGACTTTATGGCTAAAAGCTGCGACCCGCAATTTCATTCGTTTTAAAAACAATGCTTCCACAAGACACGGACTAGGTATAATCTATAAATTAAATTCAATAGGTTTAGTTAGATAAGATTTAAAACACACAGACAAATATACAGACAAAATTCGCAGATTTTTCTTATTCTATTTTTCATACGTTTTTGTAAATGTGATGTACAGAATCTATAATTACGTGTTCTCAATTCCATGCTATTTTTCGAGAAAGATACGATCTACAGACATGCGGATTTTCCATTATAATTATTTATGCTGATAATCGTTTTAGTTGTCTTGTTTGGTTTCAGACCCAGAACCACCACAATCACTTATGTTTGCATTTTCAAATCAATGTTAAACGCCGTCATACTGAAGTATATGAAAAATACTTTTATAATTCAATAAAAAATACTTTTATAATTCAATCTAACTTAGTGAACAAAGTTATACAAATATTATTCACCTGAAATTACTCGTTATACCACAACTGCGTGCGTGGGCTTATTGTTAATTCTGTTACACCGAATATCGCGCTGAAGTGGAGTCCCACCTATTACGAAATGCAATTAAACGGCAACCGACGTCGTTGATTAGTTTCCAATTACTTACGTGACTTAATATAAGGATGATAGAACTAAACGTGGCGCACGCCTGTTTGCTCTCAAGCCTGTTTGCCTGATAATTGAATCGATCATGATACTGTTTTATGGGATACTAGCTTATTCCCATCCCTTCGTGAACATCGGTCGGGTCTACCATGGTAATGAGTATTCTTTGCGTTGAGCTAGGCCATAATCTATGTCACCCTTGAAGGGATTTCCACTTTGTCGTGATGCGGGGGCTCAGTAACCGTGGCTTGAAACACCACAGTGAAGCCAAGAGGGATTCCAGGGAGGGGACGTTTCGAGTGGGCTTGGCCCGGGGCCGCTCTGGGTGCTTCCGAGGGGGCTGCGGGTGCCGGTGTTTTCTGGCCTCTGCAGCCAGAAGACGCCGCAGGTGGAGAGATGTCTCGGTGTTTCGTTGCCTTCTTCCCTGTCCGCTGCGGCCGTATGGTGGTTTGCGGCGGAACCAAAGAGCGAATTCGCCGCTGGGTGTGGGAGGTCGGTGCCTGTAAGGTTTAGAAGGCTTTGTGGGTGTCGGCTTGCCCATGCTCACGGCACCTGGGAGGCAGTCTCGGGGTTAGTTCATCGCTTGGCGGATAGGGCCTTGGAGGTAATGGTTTATGATGTTTAGTCTAAGTTTGGCTTTTGGATATTTACGAGGCAAAGGTGTACGCAAATGTGACGACCCGCGTGGCGCAATGGTCACCAGACTGATCTGCCACGCAATGAGTTTCGGGTTCAATCCCCGGTTATGCATATAACTCAATGATAGATTTAGATTTATTTTCAGGATCTGAGTATTTGTGTGTTCGTCGTAAATCTCCATTGCTCCCACGACACAATAGAAAATCCTCGTGTGCGTGTGTATAATAAGTGTTATATTATTATTATTATTTGTTAAAGGGATATCTGGCGGTGGTCGACAAATAAGAAAACAAGAACGGTCGGCTGGTGTCCGAATTTTTTTCTCACTCTATGCGAACGGGGTGCCCTGAATAAATAGACTGAAATATGTCGGCAAAGAACCAAAAAAGGTCATGACGTTTGAAGTTTTTGCTCTTTGTGACTGTATGATTTTGGACTGATATTGTCACGGAACAGATCCTTTTATATGTAACGAGTACTCCGGATGTGCGGTTTTTGAATTCGTTTTAAATTCTGTTTGTCGATACTTCGACACAGTTACATGGATCGTGGTCACGGCGGAACTGCGGAGCCAGGGAGAAACCGTTTACAAGCGCTAGTGGTAGATTAACTTTTCTATCCTATCTACATCAAGTTCGTTTTACTTTTTTAGGTTCCGTCACGCACAGCACTTGTGATTACACTAAGGGCGCAGAGGCGCGTTTATTGTTCATGGTACAAGTATTCTACAAAACTTAGATAGCATGAACTGAGACAAGAATTTTATAGAGTATCCATTAAATATTTAAAGCACCAGTCATAGGGCGTCATCTGCGTATCCAGATTGCCGATATAATTCCTTTTTTAAACTTTTAAAAGCATTATTAGTGCAGTTTAATAGACATCGAAAATAATAGTTATTTATATTGCTTGCAACCAAACTACATATTTAACTTTGTCCTAAAATAGTAATCATATATTAAGTATAACTACAGGGAAGTCCGCTTTCAAAGGTAATATTGTGTCACTACATTATAAACAATTCTGTGTAACCAAGCAATCAACGAGATAGCTCGTACAAATTACACCGTGCACAAAAACCATGTTTAATTCAACGTATGAACGTGCTCTAAAAGCAACCGAAAAGCTGAAAAAACTAAATATAATGCGCTTCGGGGTTTCACTGACGTTACAAAAGATAAATATTTACATTGTAACAAATTTTAATAGACTTGATGAATAAAGGCTAAATGTTACCTCAGTATGCTGACTGTCCTTAAATGTCTGTTTTATCCAGTAAATTAATTTCTGTAAATTTCGAATACACGGACCAACAAACAGAAAGTATCCTATAAAATACAAAAACATGATAATAATAAGATTTATTATATGCATGTATAGTCTTTATATTTTTAGTTGAACAATCATTATAACACTTTAATGATGAGAATTATGAAGTGATTAGGAGAAACCCTGTTAATATAGGTAACAAGGAACCTTCTTGGAACAAACAAAGCACTCTGTTTGAAGATTTGTAACTTAATATTAAGAGATTAAAGCCGACAATGGCGAGAGCGCTATTATGTAAACTTTAGGGTTTAAATGACCATGTGGTTTCACCGTGATAGCGAAAACTAGAAGCGATGGACTGCTTGCGTGCTTTTGTGTTGACTACTGTTTTACTCGTTTCTTTTATAGAAGAAGCAAACAATGCAGCCCACTCGATGGTACGTGGCCGCTGCTGCCTATTGACAACTGTAATCAATCCTTACAAGACCAGAGTCGAGCTGAGGTTAGCCAGGAATGCGTTGCTACCCCCGAGAACTACGTTCTGTTATGACCCCTGTTACTAAGCAAATTTAGCTTGATCAGACAAATGCGTCACGCGGAACATTTCCTCAAATTGAGGTTGCACAGTAAACGAAATTTACAATTACATATTTCTTTAATAAAATATTTAGTTACAATTTGAGCTTCGTCGTTTTTCCAAATACTTTGGAAACCATAGACTTTTGCTGAAGTGTAATTGTGGTGAAAAGTAGTGCCACCTGATTCGAAACGCAAAGCGATTTACTACCCTCAAGTAGAAAATAATAAAAATGTGTGCGTGTACTAGCGTACACTCGTAAAAAGTGAAACTTCTTTATGACGTTATTTTTCAAAAAATAATTTACTATATGCAACTTTACAGAAATTGGTTAAATAAAGTTAAATTAGATAAAGTTTAATAAAAGGCTTTTATTAAACTTTATCTAATAATCTATCTAATATCACGCGTGGTAGGGATAAGAAAAAGATGGCGCGTAACAGAAAAAGATGGCGCGTAACGAAAAAATGTTAAACTAAATTTTTTTCCAACCCCGATAAAGAAGTTTCACTTCAAAAAATTTATACACGTAATCGTTAAAATAACTTTAGTAATCATGGCTTTAAGTAACCGTAAAAATCTCCTGAACGATTTGACTAATACGACGACTACTATACTAAGAATACTAAGTTCTTTGTAACTTAAGCAAATCTATAGTAATTCTTCTGGTTCTCGAACAAAATTAAATAAACAACTTAATAACCATTTCGCACTCCGCACGAATTATAGCTTATCCATCTAAAAACAAGTCGCTGAGAGTAAAGAAAGTGCCTTATGTAGTAAATCCAGTAGGTTACATATTGCGTTGGATGCGATGTCGCAGTTTACCCTGTACCTCCTCGTTTGACGTTACTGTCGCATAACTGAAGTACCTACGAATGACTTCCTCCTAATACCAGAACTAAAGCGTCTTGCCAAAATTGTGACCGGGGAAATGTTATTGATGAGCGAGATAACGTACCAATCAAGCCATAATTACATATCTTAAAGAAATAGTATTGATATATAATTTTGTGTAAAAATATGAATTTGAATCGCCTATTTTATTTTGAAATTTTAAGAAAGGCAAACTTCATGCTGATGCGAACTATTACAAAAATACGTGAATTTTTTTCTTTTTTTCAATGTAGAATCTTTGCTATTACGGCATTTAATGACGTTTTTAATCTTTTTATTTAAAATTGCGCAGTTAACTTTCCTTTCCTTTTATTTTAACTCGTACATAAACATAACGCAAATTTACATAATTAATGCAGGTTCAAACAAAAAAAGAACAAAGTAATCCAAGAGATAGTACCCTGGTTAAGAACTAAATTGCTCCATTTGTTTAAGGCCTGGCGGGTTGTGTACAATTCCTTGCTCCACTGCAAAAACAAGAGGCATATTAGCCTACGAAGAAGCCTTCGCCTACGGCGTAGCACTTTTACGTGCATACCAACACATAGGCGAGTAAAATTTGTTTTGTTTTTAAGACTTAATTAACAAGTATATTTATACCAAAAAGTACTCCATTTAAGTTAATGGTCTTGGCAGATTGACCATTAGATTAGATTAGATTAGTCACACCTATTACTAGTGTACTAGTAGTGCTAGCAGTTTTCACGTTTCAGTGGAATAATGTCAATGCCTGCCGATTTTCATATGAGGCAACCATCTTAACGCTTGTTAGTTGCAAGGAACATTTGTTTTATAAGGAGTTGGACATTGATTTCTAAAAGCGGCAGTGACGACTTACCATAAAGTATTTTGCGTGCCCGTTAGCTACTACAATCTTATAAAAAATAGTTGACTCGGCGAACTTTGTTCCGCCCAAGCCAAAACCTTATCAGTTTTTCCTCTATATTATACATGAATGATACATAAAAACCTTTCTGTTAAGTCACCCTATCTATTAAAAAACTGCAATAAAATCCGTAGCGTAGCTTTAAAGATCTAATCATACATAGAGACAGACAGCGAGAAGCGACTTTGTTTTGTACTAGGTAGTAAAGGTTAACAACATGTATTTTACTTTTATATTAAAATAATTATTTTGAATTTATTATTAATTATTATTTAATAATCTACTATTCACTCAGGTGTCGGATACTATTATCTATGATCTGTATTGAAATTTAATAAAGTAGCTGTACTACCTGAGGCCTAACGCAATTGCACAGCTACTCTGAAGACTAAATTAGAACGCCGGATACTTAAGTCCACCCTTTGATTCAGTTGTTTTCACAACGACCTTCAAATTTATTTATTTATTTAACGAGCACTTTACAGCTAATTCAACGCTTAATATGGACAAAAGTATTCAGATTACAATGTTACTGTTAAAATACAAAAGCATTTTTTGTAAGCGTCATCATTAGAAACGATCCCTTCCGGCTGTTACTCGGGATGTGCTGAAGTTATTACACTCATTCATGTTTATTTGTGTTAAGATAAAACCTACAAGAGTCATGTTTATATATGTATATGTACATGTCACACGTTTATAGGTAATTTATTTTTGTTATATTTTTTTACCCCCTACCAGGTGGACCGATGACCTGAAGAAGACAGCGGGAAATCGTTGGATTCAGAGGGCACAGGACCGGTTGGAGTGGCGCCATTTAGGGGAGGCCTATGTCCAGCAGTGGACATCAAAGGGCTGATGGATGGATATTTTTTTACAAAAGAAGTTCCAAAGGATCAACAGTGATGATTGTCGGATAAAAAATCCTTGAGGTCTTGTTATTTCTTTAGCTTGGTAGGTCAAAATAACTAAAACACATCAGCTTTAATACTGCTCTTATGGAGATATGGAAATGCCAGTGGTACTTCCACTGGGAGTTGAACCACGAAGTTTGAGACATATAACATATGTATCGGGACAATATAGCATCGCTGTTTTGAAGATGTGGTAAGATTCAAGGCTTTCGTACTTCATCCTAAGGACTAGCAACACATATACAAATTTTCTGTTCCGTTACTTTTTTTTGTCTGTAGTAGCAAACGGGCATGTTGTCCACCTGATGGTTAGTGGTCACTGCCGCCTATGCACATCCGTAGTCAACTACATACAGAACATGGGTTCCATCAGAAGTCTATCACAGATGCGTTACTACTCCCGAGGACTATGATGGTCGCCTCATGTGAAAGTGTGCCGGCAACCACACCCTTCTATCGAAACGCAAGAAATACTTCACGCTAGAAATAGGTGTGGTGGTGGTACTTCCCCGGTCGAACTACACTGGTTCTACCTCCTTGGTCTGAACTTATGAAACCGTAACGGAAAATTGCGTAAAATGGCGGCACGTGTTATTCAACTATAACATTTATGCATAAGCTCAGAATCACTCGGCAAACTACGATTGATATTTTCCTACGTGATAGAATCCGCGACGATGTAATCCGTAGAATTACGACTGTTGACAATGAAATTGATATAGCAATCGTAATTCTGTATGAATACATAACACTATTTCCTGACATATGAATATAAATATGGAAAAAATGCTGTTTGAAGTATTTTCAGAACAAGGCGTAGGTACTTGATGCTCTAAAAATCTCCTGAACTAACTTTCTTTTTTTGATGTTAACCACAATTTTATTGTGACAAATGTCCACAATTACTTTTATCCCAGGCTTTTCAACTTTTCCTTAGGGAATGCCTGAATCATAGTCTTATAGTGCAACTGTGGCAGACGACAGGTACTTTTTTTACGAGGGGGTGGGAGCGACGCGGGTTATGTGGGATTCTTTCCACAATAAAACCCCCCGGTGCGTTAGCTCAGCACTGCGTGGGGGACTCCGAAATCTCCAACGGAACACAACGGGAGTCCATCGAGCACGATGCCTATTTCAGGCTCTTCCCTGGTGAGCGAATACGCTCAACGCACCTTCTGTTATTTACGGTGGCATGCGACCACACATGCCTTGCCGGAGTCGCTTGGCTGGACTGCTCCAACTTCCACTCTAGCCTCCCGCGACCCCGAAAGCCCCTTTTAGTTGCCTCGTACGAGAGGCAGGGGATACCGTAGCCCTATTCTGGTCCCGGGACTACAGGACTACAGTACATGGACTACAGGGACAAGACGACAGGTCCTACCTACCATCTAACACTGACTATAGATATTCTATTATAAGTTAATTACAAGTTCATATAGAGTTACCACTGTACGTCACATAGATTCACTGGTGAATCAAGGAGGACACAGGAACTCAAGCTCTTCCAAAATCTAAATGCAATTAGTTAATTCCACCCCTTATCGATTAAAATGACGGAAATAACCTATTTGGGGATCCAAAGACCCTTCCCACCTCAAAGTCTAAAAGACAGCTCCTTATCGGAAGTCTTTATTTCCGTGATCATTTTTAAAGCCTGCCTTCCTCTAAGTTACTTTGGTTTGGCTATTCGTCTTGGTTTGCTACTTACATATCGTTGCTTTCAATAAATAAATTCGACGACCCACGACTGCCACGCGGGTCGTCGAATTTATTTATACCGGTCTGCCACGCATTGGGTTCTGGGTTCGATTCCCGGCCGGACAGGTATCTGAATGATGAGTTTAGATTCATGTTCTGGGCCTGGGTGTTTGTGTATTCGTCTTTGTGTGTCGATGGCACCCACGACACAGGAGAAAATCCTACTGTGGGGCTATGAGCGCAGAAAACATGTATCGTGTTAAAAATAATGACACAACTTAAAATCGCAAATTTCACAAATCAATTAAACAAATCTTGTAGAGTATTCGCTTGTTTCTACCTGATTCTCAAATTAAATTCTAGATTATACGTCAAGTGAAGTGTCGTCATCAAGTGAGTACTTAAGTAACGTATGACTTAAGCATGACGACAATTTGAGTTAATTGATGTAATTAAACAGCTTTCATTAAACAGAACGCCTCTGCTAATTGAAGATATTACTATTTGCCGTCTGCTAATTGCAATAGACGCTACATTGTTAAAGTTGTGGAGCTCTTGTTTAACATTTTATTTTATTCATTACTAGCTGTACCCATTAAAAATTAATTATCACTGCTTTACAGTGAAGGAAAACATCGCGAAGAAAGCTACCCACCCGAGAGTTCTTTAAAAAAAATTCTCGGACGTATGTGAAGTCCACCAATTCGCACTTGGCCAGCCCGGTGAACTATGGCCTAAAACTCTGTTAATCTGAGGGAAGACCCGTGCCCAGCAGTGGGGCAATAATGGGTTGACGAGATAGCTGCGCCCTTGCCGCTTTGCTAAGTCATCACAAAAAAAATACATCAGAAACCTTCGCAAGCTCATGAATAACAACTGTATTAAAGATTATCACATCATCAAATGAATAGTTTACGATTCTATAGAGAATATACAGTCAAACATTCATATTATATATAAAGATTTGGCTGCAGCAAACAAACGTGGAGATTGCCTGATGGTAGTGATAGTAGTTTGACCCGCGTGGCGGTGCGGTTACCATACCTGTCTGTCGCAGAGGGTTTCGAGTTCGATTCCCGACCACACGGGTATCTAAATGATGAGTTTAGGTTCTTGTTCTGAGTCAAGGTGTTTTTGGATTCGTCTTTATGTGTGTCCATAGCACCCACGACACAGGAGAAAATCTATTGTGGGGCTATGCGTGTAGAAAGCATTTTTTTTTAAGTTGGTCACTGCCATTGTACAGCGAAGAATGCTGTCCCGCTTTTGACAATAAAATCCCGCTTTTTTCTAAATCCCAACTTACTAAAAAACCCGGGAACGCTGATGTTACTACACCCAAACACCTGAAACACAACAGAGCTTAACTCTGCTCATGTTAGGTAGAAATAGGCATAGCGTCTGATGATGTCTACAGAGTAAATTTACTAAGGGTGCTACTATGTGCAAACTACATCATCTTTTTATGTCTTGTTTTATATGTTGTCAATTACGAACCTACAGAATACTTTCTTTATACATTTTACTAGTTGACCCGGCGAACTTCATTCCGCCTAAAAGTCAAAACTCCAAAATTATCAGTGTTTCTCCAATATATTATACATAAAAACCTTTCTCTTAAATCCCTCTATGCATTAAAAAAACTGCATTAAAATCAGTAGCGTAGTTTTAAAGACCTAAGCATACATAAACATACATATTACAGACAACGAGAAACGACATTGTTTTATACTATGTACTGATGAAATACATTATGAAATGTTTACTGAAAACTTAAAATACAAAATATTCAAGGTTAACTGAGGTATAAATCGAAGTATTTTCTACAATCAAAGACTAATAATAGGTAAGAAAAAGTTTTATCACTGATCACTTAAATTACCCTTTAAAAACTGTGAAGATATTCACGAAATTGCTTTGAAATTTGACAATCACAGCCATATTTCAAACTGGTGAAAATCAGAATATTTCCATCTGATTTCGCTCTGTAACGGCAAAGGCTGGAGCCTTCGGAAAATAAAAATAACAACAAATATTCGATTCGCATACAGCAAGCCTATCCGGGTCAGTTATATTCCAATTTTACTGTTTAAAACTGAGTATTTAAACGAAGTTAAAAGATAACAAGCTACTTTTTTGCTCAAAAATAAATTAAATCCAACGAGGAAGAGGGTATCGACCATAAAAATACTTTTATTATCTGACCGAAGTAGCAAACGAGCATGCAGTCCACCTGATGGTAAGTGGTCACTGCCGCCCATGGACATATGTAATCAACTTCATACAGAACATGGGTTCCAGCTGAAGTCAATCACAGATGCGTTGCTACTCCCGAGGACTATGATGGTCGCCTCATATAAATTCCTATTACTTAATGGCGCACATGACTGACTCATTGGAGCGATCGTAGAAACTTAGGTATAAAATGCCGTCTTTTATTTTGCTGCTGCTTTTAAAAAGAAGACTTTACACTGCAATTAATTTTAATTTAACCCCAGCATCCCCATATTTGGGATTGGGTTAAATTAGTATCTTTATATCGTCAGGTAATAAGCTCTCGTCTAGCAATATTACACATATAAGACGCAACAAGTAAATAATAATTATACCAGCAAAATTTACAATACCCATGTAATCGTATCCGCTTTTATACTGTTTTATACCGGTAACATAAATAAAAGCTCTTATATCAGGCGGTGTTAACAAAAGTTGAGCGTTAAAAGGACTATAAAACAAATAATAAAGCCAGGAAGCCAAACGTTGCCCGTTAAATCCTATTTTACGTCCCAAAGAGCCGAAATAAGCCTTTGAAGCCTAATTTCGTTCGTAACGCTATCAAACAGGCAAATATGACTAGTTAAGCTGATTACAAAAAGGCATCGTTGTTTTTTTGTTGCAATTTGCATTGCGTTGCAGTTTTAACAAATCGTTAATTAGAAATTGTAAGAATTCGGCATTTTTTAAATTGTGTCGAAATTGATGTAATAAAATTGAGAATCTCATAATGACCATTTTACGCTCGAGCCGTGATAGCTTAGTGGTCGAATTTTAGCCGCTTAAGCTTGTGGCGGATAAACACTACCTATTGATGCAATGCGAGTAAAATCATCAAGTTCTATAGACAGTTGGGTACAACCCATTATTTTCCCACTGCTGGGCACGGATCTTTTCTCAGAATGAGAGAGTTTTAGGCCATAGTCCACCGCGCTGGACAAGTACGAATTGGTGGTGAATTGACTTCACACACCTCCGGGACCTTTCTTTTTTAAACTCTCGGGAGTGTAGGTTTCCTCACGATGTTGAAGCAGTGATAATTAATTTGTAATTCGCACATAAATCAGTGGTGCGTGCTTGGATTTGAGCCTCAGACCTCGGATTGAGAGGGCAAGTTTCAACAGACAGACAATTCAATAGACAGTTACCAAATCCTAACTCATTAACAAACAAATATTAAATTTATAATGTTTTTTCTTTTATTCTCTTATTACATTACTTATTCATTGTCGATGTTTTGATCAATAATTTATTATTTATATCTTTGTAGATTTTGAAGAAAGTTATTATGTAAAATTAAACATATTAAGAAAAAAAATATACTATGTATAAATAATCAACCGAGCAATGCAATGGAACAAAATCTAAGTTTATAAACAGAACATTTTTGATGTTTGCGAACATTACCAGGTGCACAAACTACTACAGAATAAAAATAAACGGTGTTTGCTAAAGGATCTCCAACCACCGGAGTTTGTACAGGACGTAAGCACAAACATTGTCCGTTTTCAGGCCGTTACAGTAGTGCTAAATCTTAACAATATTTTTTGTTGTTATAGACTAATATTAATTTAAGTAGATATTACTCGGATTTTGACTGCATAGACTGTTTTACAAACAAGACATTGAATGTTCTACTGCGTTTATTATGTATGTGTTTGTGTAGTTGTATCTATGTGTTGTGTAGTAGTATATGTTGCTTTAGTTGATTTTATTTTATGCATTGTTTGAGAAACATATTAGCATTACGCAATCCTTCTCTAAATCAACTATATCCGTGAGTAATTTCATACTCCTCCGCTTGCGGCAAGTATGTTAAAAACGTCTCACAATTTTTTGCTTCATGTACGTACGGTAATTGTTTTTTTTTATAAAATTTAAGTAGCAAATGAACATGCATTCCACCTGATGGCAAGTGGCTACTGTAGCCCATTGACATCTACAAGCAACTTAATACAGAACAAAGGTACTATTTAAAGTCAATCATAGATGTGTTGTTACTCCCGAGGACAGATATAGTTACCTCGTGTAAAAGTTAGCCAGCAACTACACCCTCCCACCGAAACAAATAATTGCTTCACTTCAAGAATAGGTATGACGGTAGTACCTCCCCGGTTAAACCAAATGCATTCTAAACTTTGGGAATCTTAATAATCTGTTGTAGAAAAGTAATGAATCCACCATAATGATTACGGCGGCAAAATAGCATGGCTAAATTAGGTTATTTAGCTACAATAGAATAAAATGATACATCAATTTGGATAATGTGAAAACTATAATTGATCGTTATTACATTAACGTATCTATCGACTTCATTTTTTATGCTTGCTTTCGTTTAAATTAAACATTATTTTCACCTTCGATTATTGAAGACTCGTATTATGAACACCGAAATGAACAAAAGGTGATATTCTTTTCCCTTCGATTATTGAAGACTCGTATTATGAACATCGAAATGAACAAAAGCTGAATGTCATACAAAAAAGCCTTTGTTATGAGCACATAGCTGCGCGTATATATCAGTGTCAGTTTTGACACCTGCGGGCGCATCCGGAGCATTATTTCTTTCACAGCTAACCTCGAGGCAAAACGTAATGCAGTCATGTCGCTTAGAATTGCATAAGGTTATATACGTTTATTTGCTTAAGCTTATGACTTTATTTTACTAAAATTATGGACTCTTCAAAAATATTGTTTACGTTTCTGCAAAAACATTTATTATTTTAAGGCAACGTAATAAACACATACTACAGGCACTTGTCGTATTGATTTACAGAAACTTAACATTTAAAGCCGGTGTTCGATCTATTTACAAGTATTATAAGGTTCATTAAACATAAGTCACACTAATAAGTCGCGGTCGTGATCATCATGCAATCGCATTATTGGCAAATGTAATTCTCCCTACTATCTCACGCCATTTCGCTCTGTTCGAGGTCATTCTGGTACATTCATCCAATGAGCCGCCCATGGCGGACTTGATTTATTCGGTCCATTGCATTGGTGATCAACCGCGTGGTCTGGTGCCTTCCACTCTGCCTTGAACAACCAGACGTTCGATGGAGTCGTTACCTCTCCTAGTGACGTGGCCGAAGAACTCTAGGATGCGACTTTGCACTAGAGCTGTTAGTCGTACTCTCATGCCAAGTTCTTTAAGTGTAGAGGCGTTTGTGCGGTGTTCAGTCCATGATACTCCGAGCATCCGCCTCCAGCACCACATCTCTAGGGCATCAATCTTTATCTTTTCCATCTCGAACATACAGTACACATTGCAATATAAAACCGAAAACTTAAACAATGATTTTAAAGGACACTAAATAAACTCGTACTACCTAGGGTCACGTGAAAAATGTCAACTTAACTAATCGATTATCCATGTTTAATAAAATTATTTTTATGCTTCAATAATTTCCAAACAAATTTTAAGTGGGCGCTGCTGTGAAATATATATAACTCCACTTTCAAATCTACAATATGCGACGTTTATTGTGAGAGGCAATAGACCAGCAAACTCCATTTTATTAGAATTTACTCGTCGCCGGTTTTCGAATGCTAATGCCAAGAAATATGAATGGTAGGTTATGTTCAGAATGCAGAAATGCCTCGAGATTTATACCATATTATATTTTGTGCCTTTGAATCAATATTTATAATAGTTTTCGATAGTATTAGGGTATAAAGAATATACAACCAATTTACTTTACTAAACGTATAATTTTATCTGTACCAATAATAAATAATAACGTTCAACACGTTATAAAATTATGTTAAAAAATAAATAATTCCTTAAAGCATTATAATTGTCGTCCATTTAGCACCATAGATGCTAATAACACGACTTTTATTCTACCACTAGGCATTACCCGCGGCTTCGCCCACACGGTCAAGGGGAATTAACATTAGCATTTGATAGCGTGATTCAGAACTTGCAAATGAATTTTACTAACGCCATCTATTAACAATGTCTGGAACTAGTAAATATGTATCGACTATGAAAACATGTATATTCTCATGGGAACGAGAGAGCGCGGTAAAAAGTAGCCTACGTCACTCTCCGCCCTCCTATCCTCCAGCATATAAACCATATCATCATATAATAGCTATGTGGCGACGTGAAAGAGGAACAAACAAACACACTTTCACATTTATATTAGTATGGATGTACATACCTTATGTAACTACCTGGTAGAATAAACGTCGTGTTCAATGTTATAACTTACTTAGATATACGTATTTCCTAACTATGTTTTACTACTAAGAAAAGTAAAGTTCAAAGTATAATACTACTATTATTAAAAAAATCACATATCTCGTCAACCCATTATTGTCCCACTGCTGGCCACGGGTCTTCTCTCAGAGTGAGTGAGTTTAGGCTATAGTCCACCGCGCTGGCCAAGAGCGAATTGGTGGACTTATTAAAAAAACACATATATTAATTTATTAATATCTTAATCTCAAAATTCTAAATGCAAAACTTATCTATTCTGTTACAGCGTTCTATTTGTCAGCAAAAGTTGTAACTTTCGTAACGATTGTGCCATTATTAATCAACTACAAAACAGCTAAACCGACCCCGGCTTATGAATAGAAAATGAGTAGCTTGAAAATGTAAAACAAAACTGGGAAAACCTTTGACTTCAGAACAAGACAAAATTTAACCGCTATTAAACTCGAAATTAAAACCCCAACAAAGTCACTTACACATTCATACATACATAATAAATCGGAAAAACTTTTTCTAAGTTACAAAACATTTAGGAGGGTGAGATAGGCTTTCAAGTTCTTTCGGCTTTTGAGTACCGATAAGAATATATACGCACACTTTCTACATTCATAGCCCCATACTAGGATTTTGTCTTGTGTCGTGGGTACCATGGACACACACAAGACGAGTACACCAACACCCAGACCCAGAACATGAATCTAAACTCATTATTCAGATCCATGCCATTCAGGCCATGCTCAACGCTGCGTGGAGGACTCCGAAATTTCCAATGGAACACAACCGGGGTCCTCCGAGCGCGATGCCTCCTTTGGGTTCTTCCCAGTGAGCATTGTACACTGCGCCTCCTGGTGTTTACGACAGCATGTGGCCACACATGCTGTCGTCCTACACGGGGTCGCTTGGCTGGACGGTTTGAGCTTCCAATTTTACTGCCCGCAACCCCTGAAGTCCCCTTTTAGCCACCTCTTACGACAGGCGGGGGATACCGTAGCCCTATTCTGACCCCGGAAGTACAGGGATAAGCATCGCTATCCCTGGGAACTAAATTGTTACGCCTTGGTATTAATGTCTATCTTACCTCATTCTTCAGACCAAAACAAAGCAGGGCTTAACATTATTGTCATTGGGCAGAAATAGGAGTTATGGTGATACCTTCGGAGTCGAATCACAATAAATTCAATGCCCTTAAATAATTTCGTTAGAAATTAATAAGATCGTTCAAAATGCTTATTTATGCTTTTATGCTTATTTTCTTTATGTGAGGAGGTTATAATAGAACTTCAAGAGCAGTTACATTACGCTACTACTGTAGGCTTATGGTCGTCTCTGCTAGTTATAGTTACATACAATAAAAATAAAAACAATAAAAAAAATATTGAAATAAACAATAATATAAAATAGAAAAGGGCTGAAATATCGTAAATGAGTTTTTCCGCGATCGACGCTTTGCTTGCGTGCACCCTTTCCTATGGTATTCCATTCATTTTGAGATTTTCATATACTTTCAGCAAGTTTTATAATCTTATTCACTATAAGAATACTAAGAGACTGATTTGAATACCGTACAAATTCGTACGATAGTTTTCAATATTAACCCATGTAGATAAACTTAGATTGTTTCCTTATCGTGGAAATATACGAAACTTATATACAAACCATGTATGTTGTGTGTTGAGTGCAGGACTAAAATTTTCATCTCTCTTTTTTCTCTGTTGATACGATAATAAATCATTTTAATATTTAATAATGTAGTTTTATTATTATTTTATTTATTATTATTATGATCATGAAAGATTGTAAGGTTAATTCTTCAAAGTTTGTGTTACTTTATCTATCACGCAAAAACGACAATTCGTATTTCGCTGTTTTGCACAGATAGTTTAAAAGCTGGATAGTTTATTACACATAGCATACTAATTACTTCAAGGAACATAATCAAAGCTGGCGGACGTGAGAAAATAAGGTAGTATTAACTAAAAATAACCAGTTTCCTTGTTGAATTGTCCCGTTATCCTAAAAACAAAATCCAGTCAAACATAACGCCGAAACACGTCCATCCTTGATTGGATTCACGAAACCCGGTCATTATTACTCCAAAACTCTAATTGAATTTAAATCAAGAATTAGCCCTCGCTCAATTATAAACAAAATACTCAACAACTAAAGACATGACGCGACTGGGAATGACGTCCAAACAAACAGACAGAAGATAAAATCTATATTAATATTACAAAGAAGAGTTTGTTTGTTTGTTTGAACGCGCTAATCTCAGGAACTACTGATTCGAATTGAAAAGTTCTTTTTATGTTAAATAGACCATATATCGTTATCGTTAGGCTTTAGGCTACATATGTATATATGAAACCGCGGGAACTGCTAGTAAACAATATAAAGTGAAAAACATTTCGTGTCCGTTAATGATACCAATGATATTTTATGTGTCTTAGATGATACCAATTCGAATGTGATGAGATATGGTATTGACGTAAAATGTTTCTATATAGTAGGTAGGTACCAAAACCGCAACAATTGTGTAGACGGGTGTTTTTTTTTCACACATAAGTACATATATATGTACATACTCGTATTCTCGTACCTAAGTCACCGGTAACGCGCCGCTCTAGCAATGCATCTAACAATCTATTATAGTATTTAAAATACGGATCTAATGGACGTTATGTCGTCAACCCATTATTGTCCCACTGCTGGGCACAGGTCTTCTCTCGGAATGAGAGAGTTATAGGCCATAGTCAACCGCGCTGGCCAAGTACGAATTGGTGGACGTAAACGCTCATGAATAAATAAGGCTATAATTAATATTGGTCGTTTTCAAAACAGATTTGCTATAACGCAGATTTCCTCTAAATTGGCTCATCATTTAAAGTAGTAGGAATGTATACCATCTTGACTGCACACTAGACTGTTAATCTATATAACTTCAGACTTATAAAATGATCTAGCTCTAGAGGCTCTGGTATCCTAAACTATAAATCTACAAAAACTTATAGAGGTTGTATATTGAATTACTCTAAACTTTCCAAATGACTCTAAGGTTCCTCACAATCAAAATACTTAATAAAATAGTGGCAATACGATAAACAAGCGGAAAGAATCAAAAAGACTTTTAAACAAGTGATCATGACCACCTAAGAACATTTTTGTCCACTCTTTTTATCTTTACGGTACTGTTCTGCTGGTGTGGTCACCGTATTTTATGCCGTATAGTTTTGATATGAAGGTGTAAAGTAATACTATTCCCTTGCCATGAAGGAGGCAAATAAATTCAAGGCAAGGCAGATTCTGGTAATATTAACTAAAAGAACGTTTTCTGTTAACAAGCAACGTCAGAAAGCAACTGTAGTTAACATTTCCTGGTTTCTCTGTTTGCCAATAGAGATATTGAATCCAGCATGTTGATATAGGTAATCCGCTAGACTGCGGTGATCGCGACTATCCAAACATAATGAAATGTGTTTGTACGCATATATTCGTGATTAGTTACACAGTCAAAATGTTACACTCTGCAATAAGTAATTGCTAAATATTGTACATATACTTTTTTATCGGATTGAAGTATTAAATGAGCATCTGGTGGCCTGCACGTAGCGGTAAGCAAATTCAGCAGGAACAAGAGTTATATCAGTTTTGCCTCAGTTGTTAGCATGTACCTACCGTACCTAGATGTGTGACACGGCGGCCGTCGTTGCGGCGATGGTTCAGCGGCGAGAGGCCTGGAACGGCATGATCACCTTCTGCGAGGACGTGATGTCAGCGAAGGAAGACGCCGAAAGGGCCAGAGAGCGCACTCAACCCTCTCGAAGAAGTATCCGCCGCGGCCGCCAGTAACGGCACCCTGTAGTTCCGGGACCAGAATAGGGCTACGGCATCCCCTGCCTGTCGTAAGAGGCGACTAAAAAGGGCTTCCGGGGTTGCGAGCGGCTAGAGTGGGAACTCGAACCGTTCAGTCAGGTGATCCCGGGGAGGACGGCGGTACGTGTGGTCGCATACCGTCGTAAAGACTAGACGGAGCGGTGGGCCCAGCCGCCCATTTGGGAGGAGCCCGATGGGGCAACGCGCTTGGAGGATTCCGGTTGAAGTCGTTTCGAGATCCCGGAGTCCTCCTTTTTAGCGCCGAGAACGGCCACCGGGGGGGTTTTAATGCGGTAAAAATCCCACATAACCCTGCGTCGCTCCCACGGCGTCGGGTACCTTTTGAAGGTTTCCCCCTCGACAACAAAAAAAAAAAAGATGTGTGACACAGAATGCAACGCCTTCTATGTATTGTCACTAATAACATAGTACAAAACGACCGACCTCAAAATTTTAGCAAATTTAAATAATTACTTGAAACAACTTCTGACGAACTAAAAGGGAAGATATAGGGTTAAAAAAGAATGTTACGCACTTTTAATACTTTTTTAAATGTAAACACAATTTTATTCTCCACAAAATGCAAATTTTGCCTTAAATTCCTGTCATGAGGTCACCGCTTCTGAATCAAAATTAATCCAAAAACTTTACAGTACCCAGAAATAGTGAACGCTGTCAAAATAATGGATCCAAATAATAGGCACTAAAATGGGTAAAGTTTATTTTATAAAATCAATGAAACTCTACATATAATATTTAATTAAGAAATCAATATTTTTACAATGAGCAGTTATTTGGAAATTGATCCCGTTGCAGATTCTGTTTTTAAACAATAAAAAAATACAAAAATCATTGAACTAAAGCAATGTTAAACTTTTTTTCTATTTCAGGTTCTTGTCGTAGCGTACACGAATCGCGAATAAACTAAACAAATGTAACGGTAAATCAAATTTGCAGTCGCACTTATATGAACAACAATGGTTCGCTTTTTTAAGAGGCGACCATTTTAGTCCTCGGGAGTAGCTGTGATTGACTTTACATAGAAACTTTATCATCATAATCATAATATAGTCATATTTTGTAGTAAAACAAAGTCGCTTGACGCTGTCTGTTCCTATGTATGCTTAGATCTTTACAGATTTTCATGACCATGTTTATCAGATTGCATGCTGCGTTTGCTGTTCTAGGCTTATAAAAAAGACAGATAGTTGTCTCATCTTTCATCATTAACTAACAACATAGTTCATAGTACCAAATGGTATTGGTCGTTGATGTTTACAAAGTTATTTTATCCCTGTGTTATATATTATGTATTCCATTATTTAAAAAGGAACCAAAAAAGCAACTACAGTAAATGCTTATGATACACGTTTTTAATATTCCCGGGTTAAAAAATGTGACCACATTATTGCATTTGCGAATGTTGTCAGTAAGTACAATTTAAAAGTTGTGGACCTTTTGTTGTGCGTCAGCTTTCTTTGAGTACAGTTTTTACTGTGGATGATATTAAAATCGTGACGACATATCGATTACATATAAGATACCATCGATTATATTTTCACATTTTTCGCCTATCGCGCATCGTCAGCGGTCCGACAATCGTTAATATAAACTATCTTCATCTCGTTACATTACCATACATTATTCATATTCGCCTTCAATAGAAATAAAGCCGAGCCAATGTTATTGTAACCTTTTGTACTTATTATTTCCATCTCAATGAACGAATGTATGAATGAATTCATTTATGAATGAATCAAAATATAGATAAGTATAAAAATATTAACATAACGTACTGAGGACATTTAAAATAGATAAAGCATATTTTCTTTTGTCTTTCCTCAGATATCCATTACAAGATATAATATCATAAAAATGTAAATTTTAACGTAATCGTCAATTCGGTTGGTGCTTGTGGTTGCCGGCTTATATGCATATGACCATCTTTGTTTCTCGGGAGTTAATCGGTTCTGTCTGAAGTTAATCACATGTTGCTAACATGTGATTAACTTCAGATAGAACCCCTGCTCTATATGAAGTGCTTACAGCGATCAATGGGCTGTAGTGGCCACTTATCATCAAGCAAACTATATGCTCATTTGCTACTTATAAAAAAAGGTTCATAGGAAAAACATAATAATACTAGTAACCCACAAAGTTGTAACCCACCAGAGAACCTTTTCTAAGTGATGTTCTCCATGGTTCCTTACTGTCCACTTTCTTTGTTTGTCAACTAATGATTGCCACTGTCGTTACTGTAATTAACCGCAAAATTCGGGCAGCGTTTAACAAGGCATGTTATAGCGCTAGTTAAGTTGGGTACCTCCCTTAGTGTCAATTTAATACGTACCACGTGGAAGGGTTTTTATTGTTTTAAATCACTTCCCTTTATGAATGAAACTTTAATACGACCTAGTCTAATAATTTACTGTGTTATAAGCGTAATATATCCAGCGTGGGGAAGAGATCGTGCCAACAAGCAGATTAGTCAAGTACAAGGTTCAGGGGTTGATTCTTGGGCAGACAGGTATATGATGATTTTTAGGTAACGACACGATGATATTGGCGAAAGTCTGGTCATGCGCAAGGCTTCGATTTTTGGCAAGACAGGCACTTAAATTATCATAATGAACCTCACAATCTGGGTCTCTGTGTTTTGTGTAATCTCACTCTTACTTTCTGGGTCGTGTTTATGGGTATCTGTAGTATCAACGACACAAATAATCTTAGTAGGTATTTAGAAAGCGTGTAAAAGTCGTTATCGTTATAGTTTTTTAAACTTTACCGCCCTACTACCTCATTATTGCGGTTTCTCAAAGTATAAAGATCAATAGGTTAAAGCAGTCGAATAAGCCACAATTGTGACTGTGACTGTCCAGAAAATCCGCTTTCTATTTCTACTTGCGTCAGCAATAAAAATATCTTATAATAGACATAGTCCCTCATTTTTACGTTGCATTTCCGCATTGGATCTTCCTTACGATAGTACTATAAGTCTATTATTTAGTTGTTAGATCCTTTACAAATTGATACAGTGCTTATATTTAACCAATTACCCTTACATAACAACACCACGGACCGTTTAAACCGCACTAACCATCAGTGGCCTGTCAGGGCTAATTATTACAACAACAAATTAAACCGTCTCCGTAAAGTGGTCCCAAATTAACCGACGACCCAACAATACGCCTCGTTGAGCGTTTCTCGAGACTCGAGGGGTTATGGGATTGTAATGGAATTTTTGCTATTCTATACGTTAGTTGATATGATAGCCTAATGAGCAGTGATAGCCTAAGGGTTGAAACTTGCCCTCTCGATCGAGAGGTCCGAGGTTCAAAGCCAGGCACGCACCACTGATTTTTCTAAATAATGTGCGTATTAGAAATTAACTATCAGAAATTAACTATCTTTTCGGTGAAGGAAAACATCGCGATAAAATCTACACACCCGAGATCTTTAAAAAAAAGTTCTCAAAGGTGTGTGAAATCCACCAATTCGCACTTAGCCAGCGTTGTAGACTATGGCCTAAAATCCTCTCATTCTGAGAGAAGATCCGTGCCCAGCAGTGGAACAATAATTGGTTGGTACCATACATTAGTTATAACACTGCAACGTTTAGGCGTTTTATCCCACTACTGCGCCTGGATTTATCTTCACAGGAGGAGAAGATCAGTAACATACTGCCTCAATACCGGGCAGAGAAAACTATATAACTATATACTATTTTCTAGGTGGTAAAACCAGTGTATTTCGACCGGGAAAGTACCACCGCCACACCAATTTTTAGTTTGAAGCATCTCTTGCGTTTCGATGGAAGAATGTGGTTTCCGGCACACTTTTATATGAGGCGACCATCATAGTCCTCGGGAGTAGCAACGCATCTGCGAATGACTTCAGATAGAATTCATGTTCTATATGAAGTAGCTTACAGATGTCCATGGGCGGCACTTACCATCAGGTGGACTGCATGCTCGTTTGCTACTTCAATCAGATAAAAAAGGTGAGTGACCAAATACAAGTTATACGGCGTATAAGGGTATTTTTAACGGAGGGAATTCTCAAAAAGTACCACAATGGTTTGGGAGAGACACTGGGTTATACAGGATTTTTCAGTACTATGTTAAGGACTCCAGCATTAAATGACAACCACGGGCTCCAATTGTGTAGCATGCCTGCAGTCACGTTTCAAATTCAGGCACTTATCGACAACCACCCAACTACCCTCTGCACCTAATGTTGTTTAACTTTTTAGTTGATGTTAAGATTTGCGCAAGTCGGAAAGAAACTGCTTTCATATTAAATACAATATTATACCTATATATTGATACGTGAATAGAATATAAGTGCTCATAGCTCAATGGGTTGTGATACATGAAAAAAATTCATCCTTCTTTTAAGCTTGAGAATCGAGGTTCATTTCCAGAACTGTTGTCATAAACAATTCAGCACTTTAGGTATATAATTAGTCCGAACACACGAAAAAAAGTAACATTTTATGACTAGGACAATCAATTTGACTTCTTAGTAACAAATAGATTGTAAATATTCTTCTTGAAACTTATAAATTGTACCTGTAACATTGAACATGTATACATATATGATGATTGTCAAATACGTACGTATATAATACAAAACGTGAACCTTTACCAAATCAAATTTACAATCATATCAAAGGAACAGGATACGTCAATTTTCCATCCACCCACTTAGGAATTCGAGATAGCAATACAAATGTTTCGCTAAAAGCAATCCGCTAAAAAATGCATGCGACAAAATCAGACACACAAGCCGCGGAAACAATATCTCGCGGGATATAGCGAAACTGAATAGTATATTGGTTATTGCTTTTCGAGGGTGCTTGTCTCACAGCCAGCGATAATTGTTTCGGCTGTTACTTTTTGTTTTAAATTTGATCAAAAATAAACAACAACATAACCTTTTTCAAAAAAGAAGTAGCGAAAGACGTAATATACAGTGCCAAAAAAATCCCGGAGGTGTGAAGTCCACCAATTCGCACTTGACCAGCGCGGTGAACTATGGCCTAAACTCTCATTCTGAGAGAAGACCTGTGCCTAGCAGTGGGACAATAATGTGTTGACGAAAGACAGAGAGGGTGTCCTTTTTGTACGTGGTTATTATTAATAAATAATCAGTTCAAGATAAGATTAGAGACCTACCTAAGATCTGCTGTACTTACTACAACTAAGTTGGAACGCTATAGACGTTAAAATGAATTCCCAGTATCACACATGTAGCGATGGTGCTTCGATTACGACTACAAAGTTTGTTTCAATTAGAATGTTGACGTTTCAGGAGAGCCAAGGGCTGGTGTGTTTTTGGCCAACGTATCAGTTTGGCCATACAACGAGGAAATGCCGCAAGCATTCTTGGGACTCTCCCAAAAGGCAGCGGTATGGACTCTTTGTTTTATTTATAATTTGTATTATTTTTTTAGATTTAAAGAAATATTTTTTTATTTTAAATAATTTATTTAAAATAAAAAAATAAATAATTATTCTAATAAAGTACCTACTACATTAGAATGTTATGTAATAAATGTATATAAGTAAACTACATATCTATACAATGAGTTTACGACAAATGCCGTCATTTTGTAATAAAACACAAAAAGTAAGGCCTCTATATAAATATTTTAACGCAACTATCTTCGTAACTTTAAATTAATTTGACTTTAAATCAAACAATGAAAAACACTTATATAACCTATCCACCTTTGCGAAGTAACGGAGAATATTCAGATGTGTTCAACTTCAAAGATTTCAAAACTGTTCGTAGAGAATAAACTTATGATCTGAAGTGTTTAACTACTGTGTTGACGCCTGACACTGAACATGGAACGTATGAACTATTTCAATAGAACCGAAAACTTGTTTTCAATATCTGAGACGCGAGCGGAAATCAAACTGTGGCGTTTCTACCGGCTTCCTCGTATAACGTTTTAAGTTGACGAATTTCGAAACTTTATGGTGAACTTTTAAATCTAACATTAATACATAATGAGTGTTAGAAAATATTTTTGTATGAAAAGGTAGAACGATTGTAGTTCCACCGCGGAAGTACCACCGCCACACCTATTTCTAGCGTGGGCATTTCTTGCGTTTCGATAGAAGGGTGTGGTTGCCGGCACACTTTGACATGAGGCGACCATCATGGTCCTCGGGAGTAGCATCGCATCTGTGATTGACTTCAGATAAAAGCCCTGTTAAACTTACCAAATATCAATCACACAATAGAGCCAACGTGATCCATAGTTGAAGGGGTGTAAATTTCAACGTTATCTGACCAGTAGTTATTGCATGAAAGAATAACAAACTCACATACGGGTGTATACTTTCGCATTTATTATATTAACTAGCTGACCCGGCGAATTTCGTTCCGCCTAGGTTTAGGTTTAAAGAATTTATTTCTCATAAGACTTACAGTCACTTGCATGAGAACAATATTTACTTAATAGCTAATTCTATTCGTCGTTCGTATAATGCCTAGGCAACAGCTACCCTCATTTAATGCATTAAATTAAAGTCAAAAATCTAAAATAACCAGTGTTCTTCCACTATATTGTGCATACATAAAAACCTTCCTATTGAATCACTCTATCTATTAAAAAAAAATTGCATTAAAATCCGTAGCGTAGTTTTAAAAATCTAAGCATACGTAGGGACAGACAGCGCGAAGCGACTTAGTTTTGTACTATGTAGTGATAAGAAAAATATAAGATTATACAACCCAGTAGCACTATAAAACATAACAATCAATAACAAATTCTGCAATAATTAAAACTTACTCGACAATACGACAGTAAAACACAAAGCCAAACATTTAAAACAATGCACTTACTATGATGATTATTCTTAGTTCAAGAGCGATCACAGAGCGGTTTCAGACTTTAGATTTAAAATATTCGGGTTTAATGCGCGGTTAACCATCCCCCATCATTACAGAACAAAAGTGTAATGGTTGGAATTTTTTAATGAAATTTCGCTGCATTTCAACGCTTCATTATCCAAGACAGATGAACTTACCTTTAAAATAATAGAAAGATATTTTGCTTGGTATTTCAAATCACTTGACTTGACTAGTAAATAACTGGCTAAGCGCGAGTCAGACCCGAGTCCGAAGGGTTTCGTACCATCACGCTTTCACGCTTTCTACGCTCATAGAACAGTAGGATTTTCTCCTGCGTCGTGGGTACCATGAACACACACAAGACGAATACACAAACACCCAGACCCAGAACAGGAATCTAAACTTCATCATTCAGATATCTGTCTGGCCAGGAATCTAACTAGGGACCCATTGCGCGTCATACCGGTATGGTAACCGCTCCGCCACGCTGGTCGTCAAATCATATCCTACATATCTTTAAAAAATGGCACAAAATTACGTTTGTTTCCAATACGAGACCCCCTTAAATATTTAGTTTATTCTGTTCTAGTATTCGTTGTTATAACGGACACAGAAATACTTCATCTGTAAAAATCAACAGTCTAGCTCTACGGAACTCTAAAATTACTTCATAATTTTCACATACATATTTAAATGAATTGAAGTTGAATGCTGAAAATAAACAAATAATATTAGCAAAGGCAATTGTCTTCATTACATTAATTTTCCTTAAGACGTGACAAATTATTCTTAATCATATTAAGCTAACAAAACTTTGAAAATTAGTCGGCTCGCTAAATTCGAAACTGCGCCGAACTGGCTTTATTTCTTCGTACGTAAACTTTTCGATTCGTATGAAGTTCACATTTTCAGAAAGTAGGCATTCAATGTACTTGAATTTTATATGTATTTTGATAAATTTCTCTACGTAACGGAAATAATTTACAGAAACAGGTGAAAATGTTATAATTAACAATTGTAGGCTGCTCGATATTGTAATGTCGCCTTTAGAATCAACAATTTTTAGCGCCCCAGATGATGGTAAACAGGGCAACACAACAATGGCATAGGCATAATAAATCACTGAAAAATAAATGTGTTCCCATAGACATAATAAGTAGCTTTAATAAGTCCAAGCAAAAAGTTCTTCGTGTTTTCGAATTATTTTAAAATACAAGAAAACACAAAATCAACCTTCGCCACGCTACTTCAACAACCCGCCCATTCCATGTTAGGCTCTTACCCCCTCTCCCCTTCCCTAAGCCTCCATCTGAAGTCATCACAGATGTGTTGCTACTCCTGAGGACTATGATGGTCGCCTCATGTGAAAGTGTGCCGGCAACCGCACCCTTTTATCGAAATGCAAGATATTCTTCACGCTAGAAGTAGGTGTGGCGGTGGTACTGGTACTTCCCCGGTTGAACTACACTGGTTCTACCACCTTCAAACGAAACCAGTCACCACCAATCTAAAGTCTCAGATGCGTTGCTACTTCCCAAGGACTGAGATGATCACCGGTGAAAATGAGTGAAAATAAGTGAAAACTTTCAACTATCACTGCTCTATCTCATACGCAATGTTAAAAAAATATCTAAAAAAATCAATAGATGTGTATACATGAGGATATACATATAAAGCTAAAATGGCATTTGTTTCCAATGATCAATACGTTAAATAGCGTTCACAGCCAAAAAGTTGAAAGTTCTGAGCGAAGTTTTTCCGACAAAAAATTGGATAAATCGACGAAAATACGAAAATCGGATGACAGTTCTTTGGGAACATTAAAGTGTTTTATTCTAGCGTTTTCAGTAGCGCACGATTTGTTTTGTCTACATTATTGCTTACGAACCATAATATCGAGTCAGTCGTTTACAGTCAATGTAGCAGTTATACACGTTTAAGAATACAAACATTTTATAGAACAAAAATAGAAAGAAATGTAAAGACGTCATCTATTCCGTTAAATACTTTCTCGATGATTTATTATTTATTTATTTATAGTTAGCTAGAATGGCGATCAAGTCGAATTACACTAACTCAGATACATTACAAATCAAAAGAAAAAATACACAATAGTATATTGAAAACATCATAGAAATAATTATAACTTAAGACTTGTCAATAAGAAAAATAATTTAGAGTCAATTACATTGAATCAATGATTACAAAAAAAATAACTATGATAACTCAAATAAGCTTTAGTACCTTAATATGATCTTATAACAATGAAACAATTCACGGAAAAGTTATATTCTACGAGCATTTTCAATTAAAACTGAATTCTTGAAATTTTCAGCATTAAAAGGACCATTGTATGCAAGAATGTTAGTTAAATCTTTCGCAAACTGAAATGCTTTTGAAATTCACAGCTTCCTATGCGTAAAGCTAAAAGGCGTACAATGCTGACAGAAGAGTAGCTAGAAAATACTTTAGTTCAACTTTATTACGACTAGATAGAGTCTAGTCTTGAATACAGTCTAAAAAAATCACTGGCATTTCAAGAAAATTAGTTAACGGGTGGAATTCAAACCATATTATCAAGAACTAGGGTTTAATTTTCGTAGTAACTTTTATATGCACTATTTACTATTGTAGCCACATACGCGGGATCTAATGAGGTCATAATACGTTTGCACGACATTTTTACACTATGCTAGAGCATATGTGTACTATGATATAGTTAATAAATTCTATATGTTTTTTTGTTCTCGACGGGGGCTCTTCAAAAGGTACCCGACGCCGTGGGAGCGCAGGGTTAGTTGGGATTTTTAACGCACTAAATTCTCCCCGGTGGCTGTCCTCGGCGCTACAAAGAGGACTCCGGGATCTCCAAAGAAACGCAATCGAAATCCTCTGAGCGCGTTGCCTCATCGGGTTACTCCCAAATGGGCGACTGGGCCCACCGCTCCGCCTAGTCTTTACGACGGTATGCGACCACACGTACCACCGTCCTTCCCGGGGTCGCCTGGCTGGACGATTCAAGCTCCCACTCTAGCCGCCCACAACCCCGGAAGCCACTTTGAGTCACCTCTTACGACAGGCAGGGGTTACCATAGCCCTATTCTGATCCCGGAACTACAGGGATGAAATTCTATATGCTAGAGGTATAATAAGAAATAATCATTGAGTCCTTTTAAGTTTGAACGTTTCAAATAAGTAAGTTCTACTTACCATATCCTTCAAACATGTATATAGCAACTCCTTCGGAGTCATACTAAAGATTCTACCACCCAGATTATTTAATTGATATTAGATCTGTTGGGTGGGATATAATTCACCGTTGCAACACTTTTTCACTTTTGTAACACTTTTATTACCTTTTGGAGCACAGAACCAAGTCCATTTCTTATTAAGTCAACGGTCATTGATATTATTATGTTCGTCTTTCATGTAACATAAAAGAAACAAACTTAGTTCATGAAACACTTCGAAAAACAATATAACTTTACGCAGAAATATGCTAATATTACCTACCTCAATCCAATGTCAGCAACTTTGCTCGCATTAAATAACTTTTGACGTGTTTTAAGCGAAAAACTGATATTAAAGGTAAGTTAACAGTTTAATAGAGTAACAGCATTTTACTTTTAAACCTTAAGAATCCGCATCTGCATCAACCCATTATTGTCCCACTGCTGGGCACGGGTCTTCTCCCAGAATGAGAGAGTTTAGGCCATAGTCCGCCGCGCTGGCCAAGTGCGAATTGGTGGACTTCACACACCTCCGAGAACTTTTTTTTTAAGAACTCTCGGGTGTGTAGGATTCCTCAAGATGTTTTCCTTCACCGAAAAACAGTGATAATTAATTTCTAATACGCACATAAATCATTTGTGCGTGCCCGGGTTTGAACCTCGGACCTCCCGATCGAGAGTGCAAGTTTCAACCATTAGGCTATCACTGCTCTTACCTTATGAATATTGCTACCAATTTTTCTATATAACCATTTGGAGAAAAGCAGTTGAAACATCCAAATTATCAGTTATCTTAACAAGTCATGGGCATAGCTATGGCATTTTAATGGCGGAGTGTAAAAGTGACTATCGGCGAAAAAGGTCGAGTGGCATCTGATTTTTTTCTCACCCTACGCTGAGAGGGGGTGCGTAATAAATAGACACCGGAATTTAAACAAAATTAAACAAGAAAGGTCTTCCTGTTTGAATTTTTTTCTCGCTATACTAAGGTCCGCTCATCAGTAGGGGGAGTTTAGAGGGTTCCGGATCCCAATTCGGATCCCTGTAAACCTCCCCACCCCCTAATATACACCTAGGCAAAATAACGTAATTCATTTGAGGCAACGAAATTGTTTAGAAATATTTTAATTTAATTTAGCTTTTATAAATTCAGTTACAATGTTAGACAGATATAGGTCAAATTTTACCTCCCTTTTTTTAATTGGGTAATCCTCATGGATACAAAGCCGCCCGGAGCAGCAGTTGAGATATGCCAAACTCTGACCCACTAAACCCCCACTGTGTGTTCTCTTCACCCCGTACGGCAGGAACACGGGCACGCGTTCGCATGCATCCGCGAACCTGCCGGTGCCTACCTATCCTAACCTATGGTCCTATGATAAGCTATTTCACTATGGACCTATGATACTACACAGTATATTTGCCAGATAATAGAACCAGTGCAGTTCGACAGGAGAGGTGCCAACGCCACACTTGTTTCTAGCGTGAAACAGTTTTTACATTACATTGCTGGCGCACTTTTATGTGAGCCGAACCAAATCAGTAAGTAACTACTACTTCAGTCAAATAAAAAGTAGGTAATATAAAAATACAACATACAAACAACATGACGGCGTAAATAAATATAAATGACCTACATCAATTTCAAAGTCATCAATCGAAAACCTCTAACTGTAAAGTTCCTATCACCGACCCAAATACTCGCCACGTCTATCAGTTTGAAACAATACTTCCAAATATTAATTTCCCATAACCCATTGCTTTAATCGACAGGTCATATCAACAGGGACCCATCATGTCACATCCATGTCAGTTTCTGCTTTATGTAAAAGTAAACAAGGTTATATGGGTCCGGCATACAGTCACTTCTGACAACAAGGCGTTCCAATGGGAGGACTATTGGAACTCCTGGGAAGAATATGTCAGATTTTCGCGCAAAGAATAATGTGGAAAATACTATTCTTAGTCGAAAATCTATTACATTATGCTTTTTACTCAATTTGATATGTATTATGAAACTTATGTATGTTCCCGAAGTACGACCTTAAAAATCGTGTCGAGTGTTTTAAGCGGAGAAACACCAGACGACTTTCTTAGTCCTTGGAAGTATAAAAGCACCCTTATTTTACTTCAAATAGAACGCCTTTTCTACTCACTAATGTTCATAGGCGGCAGTGACCGCTTATTATCAGGTAGGGATCATGTTTGTTGGCTTAATTACTTAAATTTGATAGAAAAAACTGGTGGTAGATACTAAGAGCTTATTATCAAATGGATTGCACTCTCATTAGCTACTTTCATCCAAAAAGAATTGGGATAAGCAATAGCCTACCAGAAAATCATCTAGACGGATTGTTACCTTTGAATTAAAAGATTGTAATCATAGATATCACACCTAGACACAGTAATATCAGCAATTTGTATACTTTTTACAATTAAGTTTTTTTCTTTTATCTGACTGAATTAGCAAACGAGCATGCAGTCCACCTGATAGTAAGTGGTCACTGCCGCTCATTGACATCTGTAATCAACTACATACAGAACATGGGTTCCATCTGAAGTCGATACAAATGCGTTGCTACTCCCGAGGACTACGATCATACATATTTATCCAATTTTATATCACCGGTCAGCGAGTTCCAAGTCGAGCTTATGATTCAAGTCTTTCACACAAGATCCATATCAGCTGGCCCGTCTATAAATGTTCGAGTTAATGAACAAAGTTTGTCCGCGCGACATCCGAGTTGCCAACTATGCAGGTTGTAGGCCTTTGGTTTGAATGATGTGAGTTGAAACAAGTACCTAGTAAACACCGTTTTTAATGATACACAGTCATATTGGTGTATTATGACACGTAGTTACGGATATTAGGGTTCACTTCAGTCCGTTTCTAATTCATCGTTTATAGTAAGTATAGTCGCTAGTAATCTAAATTGTTTTTAACACTCAAGTTTGCAAATATGTTTGTAAAAGAGTGTTATTTAGAATTATTAATTAAAAGCTAAGTATTTACAACTCAAATTTTAAACATAGTATTTTAAACATATCAAGAAACTTTATTGTAATAAATTCAACATCATTATACGACTTTTCTTTTAACATGCACCATCAAAGTATATTTACATATACGGTACATATCCAAGGAAAACATAATCTTACAATGTTGTTATAACGTATTTTTATTTTCTATATATTCTATTCTATATTATTTTCATAAAAAATCCATGTTAACTGTTTCACGCAGTAAATTTGCCACCGAATGGACTTCGTTTTCTTTTCCACTTCTCATAATAAGAAAAAACCTCGTAAAATCCACATTGCAATTTGCTCAAGTCTATAAAATCGGGAGCACGTGGTGGGAATCGTAACAAACTTGTTCCGATTCCAGGATCCGTAAACAAGCCTTTCACAAATTTCTCGCACGATATTGTATACAAATACCACATGAGCCGCTTAAATGTAAATTTTTACAATAGAAAATAAATAGTCTCTGTGTTATTTCAATATATTTTCCTTTAATTATATCCATACGCCTATTTGCATAATACTAGTAAATAAAGGCTGTCTTTAAAACGTATGCCTGTTCTGTTCTATCAGAAATACAAATCAGGATCTTAATTACTGAACTGAAACATAAGTACTGAACCTATTTGAACGGAGTTTCGCACAAAGATAATAATTTCATAAAAAAACAACACCGATGTAATTTTATTTCATTATTTACGTAATTTTATTTCATTTCATAACTACAATTTAATTTATAGATACAATTTATTTAACAGGATAGGAAAACTCACTCCAATTTTAAAACACAGCTAAAAAAACTTACAATATTAAAACATTTTCACAAATTACTAAATAATGGAGTAGGTACTTAACTTTAAGGTAATATTTTCCTCAAGTTTCATACTTCAAAGTCAAACAATCCCTCAATTGACGGTAGAAAGAAAAGTATTTATCCACGTAGATAAATTCCCAAATCATCACAAATAATTGCGAGTACGTTTCCGTTGACGCTGTTACGCATGGGAGGCTCCACACGTCACGCCGCGCGCACGTCACTTCCGGTGACGTGTGCATGAATTTACTGGAAATTATGATGCACGTGGAAACGTGCTCTCATTAATTTATTTTGATTTTATTTGGTAGAGTAGATAATAAAGTGCAGCATTACAATAGGAGATAAAGTTGTAAATTACTGTTTTATTATTATAAGCGTTTTAGTCAACCGTGCTTTAGAGTATTTCACCCGTAAAAAAATACCGAGGTAATAAACAACTATAAAATATTACTTATTCTGACGGTGAAGAATAGTATAACGTGAAAATTAAAGTGCCTAATAGCTTTTATTTACTTTTTTTGATTGAAATAGCAATTATTATTATAACAATTATTAATTTATGATAAGTGATAACTACTACACTCTACTAACAAGAAATCATTCTGGAATCACAGCGTGGCTAAGTAAGATTATGTTTAAGGTTCCATCCAAGTTGTCAAAAGTGCATAAGGAGAACCTACACGCAGTTTATCAACGTGGCTGGTTTTTACAAAAGACTAAAGAAATACTAAGATGATCGCCTCATACGCAGGTCGTTCAGACACCTCACCTTTCTAAAGAAACGCAAGGACTGCTTTACTATAGAAATAAGTTAGCGTTGATCCATCCTCGGTCGAATTTTTTTTTTTTTTTTTAATTTGACTGAAGTAGCAAACGAGCATGCAGTCCACCTGATGGTAAGTGGTCACTGCCGCCCATGGACATCTGTAATCAACTTCATATAGAACAAACAGATCACAGTTGCGTTGCTACTCCCGAGGACTATGATGGTCGCCTCATGTAAAAGTGTGCCGGCAACCACACCCTTCTATCGAAACGCAAGAAATGCTTCACGCTAGAAATAGGTGTGGCGGTGGTACTTCCCTGGTCGAACTGCACTGGTTCTACCACCTTCAGAATACGTAGCTTAGTTGTAGAAAAAATCAAGTTTTGAGGATATACTTATACTTATTACTTACTTAATCTGCAAAAATCGTAACGTAACCTGCACGACATTTCAAAACAATTAAGAGTGTGAAGACGCATTGTCGCTTCTAAAGTTAGTTTTAGTATGTAGAAATATGTTTTAGTATGCAGAAATCGTATCGAAAACACACGTATAACTATTACAGTGTAAGTTCAAAGATAATAGAACGGCAGTGGCAACTTAACAATATACCCGGTTCCTACATAAACCATTTATTAAGGCCTAAGGCCTCGACAATAAACCTTACTCCAAATATTAAATATTTTAAACTCATGCATATTTTTATTTAACGACACTTTTGTTACGACCCATTTGGCAGTTAAATTTGAATCTTGGCTCATTAAAGCTATATAGATTTTCAATAAACCTTGTCCGTCTAACGGGAAGTATTATGGTAAAATTTACGACAACTTAAAAATCTCGTTATAAGAAAGCAAAAACCCTTATGAGTACCTACTATGTCCCTGAGAGACGTTACACATGCTTGTGTTCCTTGTGTATACGAGTTTTGCAGGGATATTAGAATTTTGCATTTACTTTGGTATGTCCCGTGATATGCAAGATCGCAAGGGAAATTATATAGCTAGTCACCAAGATTTGAGTCTTAGTACAAATTGCAATAATATTTAACATCAACCCATCCTAAAGAATAATAACTATCCGCGCAGAGAAATAAAAATAAAATAATACACTATATGTTTGTCCAGATACAATACAAAATTTAATAAAAAGTTAAATTAAATAACATGTGTATCGAATCACTTAAGAAATACAGAAGGTGGCAGAACCAGTGTACTTCGACCGGGGAAGTACCACCGCCACACCTATTTTCAGCGTGAAGCATTTCTTGCGTTTCGATGGAAGGGTGTGGTTGCCGGCACACTGTTATATGAGGCGACCATCATAGTCCTTGGGAGTGGCAATGCATCTGATTGACTTCAGATGGAACCCATGTTCTGTATGAAGTTGATTACAGGTGTCCATGAGCAGCAGTGGCCACTTACCATCAGGTGGACTGCATGCTCGTTTGTTACTTCAGTCAGATAAAAAAAATACATGTGTTCTTTTCTTCGGCGTTAAAGAAAAAAAGTATTTTTGGGTTTTCACCAAATTTCATTACGAGTACTGACTTCACTGTATAAAACATAAATGTAAACTGATATAATTAAATTTAAAATTAAATTAAATTTAAAATTATTTTTACATATAAACTATCTGCCGTCCTATCAGACATTAGACGGAAAAAATATTATTTCACTCATATCGTTAAAATACAGGTATCTATACTTTAATTTATTAAAAAAAATACAGGACTTTATCGAAATATTAGCAAGAATATAAATTCTAAATTCATCTTAATTTTTTTTTTCGCCGTGCAATCTCACTGTAAAGATCCAAGTATGCAATTGCTTTCACCATTTCTTGTGCAAACATACTCGCTGAACGTAGCTCCGACAAACAGCCTGATTCCAACGAGGCCAAATAAAAGTATACTTGAAGGAACATTTTGCGAAGATTGGGACAAGTTTTGAAATCTTTGAAAGCGGCGTAGGTGGTATTTAAATTTCCATTTAGTTAGTTTAACCGTCTTCACACTGAACTTGTTATAGTAGGTTACGCATAATTTTGTTACGGTAAAAATAAACACAAAACAAAACTTCTACACACTGAAAACGGTCTCCGTTTTAACAGTAGTAACAAAATTATTTTGCGTAACCTACTATAACAATCTAAATAATATTATATTTTCTACATTTATCATATACAACACTTATGGAGGTAAGTTCTCTCACAATATTTTCCTTTGCTGCAAATTTCGAAAAATATGTACGAAGCCAATTTCATACCAGGGTTATCACACTTTTAAAAGTATTTAAATTTTCTTAACAAGGATTACCATCAAAGAAAGAGATATTTCCATAAAACTCCACACTTCCTGAAGGAAAAATCCTACAACGATAAAAGTTTAAGAATTTAAAAGGTGAAAGTTTTAATTGTTCTAAAAATTAAACGTGGAAACCGAAAAGTTGTTAATAGATAAGTTAAATAATTATATCTACTTGCAATTACTCTTTTTGTTAAAATATGGTTACTTAAAACATCTATAAATTGATACAGAATAAAATTGTACTGTTCAAATGAAACGAGAAGACCCAACAAACATTTTTGTCATAATTATAATCAAACATTTATATGAGCTCTAGACTTATTAAAGTTATTTTACAGTAATTTTTATAACTTTTAATCATGTACTGGTTCATTAAGTGTCCGAATAGTCATATTATTTTTTGTTGTGTAATAATGTTTTATAAACGTTATTTCGATATTTTTATACAATGATCATATAATAGCCTTTTCGTTGTGTAAACATTTTCGTAGTATAAACATTATAATACTGACAATTTAGTCATATAATTACCTTCTAAACATCTGCTAAACGAATAATAATTGTTTACACGTAGTATTTGTAACCATAATATATACCTAAATCGAATAAATGTTACGAGTGCAACCTTTACACAACCTAAAGTATCACAAACATGATAATACGACCGTTATTTAATGAATGGTCACATTAAATGTAAACAATTTCAACCATTTTGAAATCAAATTTGTCACATTAATTTACTGATTGGTTCAATATGGATCGAGAAAAATGGAAAAGTATTAAAAGAAGTGGTGCATTTAAAAGAAAAGTAAAAAAAAAATATCTATCGCTTCAAGGACGTACTTTAATACTAAGCAATAGAGGTCAAGCCATAAGAGAGGATAGTGAAAAAGGTTCCGTATCACTTTTAAATGAAAACTTAACCGATCATTTAAATCAAAATGCTGCAAATATACGCTGCAGGTTTTCCGAAGTTGAAGACACTTATTCATCATCCGAAAATGACGATAATGTTGGTAAAGAAGACACTGCAACCAAAAATGATGACTTTAGAGATCATTATTAAAAGTGGGCTATTGACTTTAATATTCCACATGTTGCATTAAAGCAATTAAATATAATTTTGAACAGAAGAATCCTCTGCATGGTCCCTTTAGATCCAAGGGCTCTTTTAAAAAGGAAAAAAGTTGCACAAATAACTCTTCTCGATAATGGCCATTACTGGCATAATGGTCTCATTTAATTAATCATCCCCTTGAATTGTCCATAAGAATCAATGTAAAATATTCCTATATATTACGAACATTTTTTGCGAACAACTCTTTAGAAATAACGAAAATCCTACTGTTCTTAAAATATAAATTCTATTTGAACTAAGTTTGCTAGGTGTTTGTTGTTTTACTAATGATCCCTAAATCAACCGTCATGGCGAACACATATCTACTGGACATGCATTTTATAGGTCGGGAAGTTGTACAGTTGTCATATAATGGAGTCACATAATAAACTCTTAATAAAAATATTTCAAAATGATAAAATTTACAAAGCGCGTAAAAAATTTGTGAGAAAGTTACCTCACATTAATCAGTAAACTGACATGCACAATACTTTACAGCTGATGAAATGCTTTTATCACCTCTATTTATCAAACAAAAACTCAACTGTCAAAAATAGCAGCCATTAAATGAACGTGATTTATTCTGTTTCAATATAAATTGATTCAATATAGGTTAGCATCATCTTAAAAAACAATAACACAACCATTTAATCATTTAAAAGCCATATTGTGTGCCATTATTCAACACGAACGTCGAATGCACGTCGCGACAGCTACCACTATAAGACATGTAGTCAAATCGACGACGTGTTTAAGGCAACTATGCGACTAAGTAGGTATTTATACGACTGTTACAAGAAAATTATAGCGCGTTAAGTTGAATAAAATGGGCCCTAATGCCTTCGAGTAAACGTCCTTATAACGTTTATGCGATTATTCTAATAAATATTAAGTTGCCACCAAAACGTTTATTCAACGTTTTAAATGTTTGTTGGGGACCTATGAAAACTGGATTAAAGTATATATATATTCAATACTAATTATCAAAAAAAATACAGACGGATGGATTCTGTCTGTATTTTTTTTTTTTGGACGGATGGATTCTCCGGCGGGTTCGCGGATGAATGTGAAAGCGCGCCCGTGTTCCCGCCAAACGGTGCGGATGTGAAAACACAGTAGGGGTTTAGCCGGTAAGAGTCCGGCATAGCCCAGCTGCTGCCCCAGGCGACAGGGTATCCATGAGGATTACCCACTTAAAAAAAAAAAAGACAGATGGATTCTGTAAAGTAGATTTTGTAAAAATAATTACATTGTTATAACTGTACCTATATATAATTTCCAATTTTCGAATTTTCTAGATAACCATCAAGAGTACAATTTTGGCAATCGATCAACTATCGATAGAAAGTTAACCGAAAATATTTATCTGTCAGTCCAAAACTTGTGTTACAGCCATAAATATGCCAACACTTACAGATTCCCGTCTTGTCATGCCCGAAAGCATAGAGCCACAGTGTGGATAGATTCGTTAGTCAGAGGGTAAATTAAACTATAGGGTTCAATAGTTTTGCCCTTTTCTGGTTCAACTGTATAGGGTTTCGTTGCATTTCTCCGGGTTTTCTTTAAAATTTCATGCCCGTACAATATTTCCTTTGCCGTGTGCTGTTGGTCCGTGTTGTTTGACGGTGGTTTTGAACAGCGACAACATAGGCTGTGTTGTCGTTGGTTTTGAATAACGCCACTCCGCCTCTTCCAAAGATATCCTTAAAGGCGACTACTGTTATATCGCAGACAATTAATGTCTAGACATAATAAACACCTATTTCTGCTATAACAACAGTATTAAGCGCTACTTTTTCTGTTTTGAAAGGTGTGGTAAGTACTACCCATACCTATACCCGTACTACCTGCCCACTATGAACTACTACCCATACTACCATCCACACTTATCCGAGAGTTCCAATTGAGTCCTCAGGCAAAGCAAGACAACTGTAGCTTACCACTGGTAAAACTAGTTTATCGGGACTTGATTACAGATGTCCATGGACTACAGTAGCCACTTATGTGTGGACTGCATGCTCACTTACTACTTCCATATTATAAAAAAACATACAAATCCTATTGCAATAATAGGAAAACTTTTCTTATAGCTTTATAACTATATTATTATAGCTCCATACTGAATAAGTAATAGCGTAAGGGTATGAGGAAAATCGTGAAAAACGATCTCCCCAGTTCACTGTTACCTGAGTGCCTTAGCCACCTGATGTATCGTAATTGGATCGTTCTAAAGGTCCCAACCAGTTCTAAAGGTCATTTGAATCGTAAAAGACCTCATAATATCCAACTTTTTAAAGAAGTAGGAAACGGTTAAGCAGTTTAACTTACGTTTATATAGTACTAAATTACGACCGTCAGAAAGTAATTTACTAGAACCTATATAGGTATTAATACGTGAAGCAAAAACTTGGAATACGTTTTTATTAAGATACTTGCCGTGGACGGAGGGGTATTGAATAACGCACGGTTATAGTTGATGTAGAGTACCAAATGCTAATACTTTTTTCAAATAATGCATAAAACATACATAAAATTAATTAAAAACATAACACACGCATAACATATGAAAGTACATGACGTAAAAAAACTCAGATGACTTTGTCAAAGTACCCGCTATTGCTTCTAAATGCAGCTTAGTTAATTAAACCTGTTTTTACCTTTAACGGGTGTTTTTAAATTAACTTGAAAATTAATATAATTCAATTCAATTTGAGAAACATTCGTGCTACTTTTGACAAATAAAGTTTAGTTTTTGAGTTAAATTACAGTCGAATTTCGACCGTTGCGACGGGTGACTAGTAGACAATAAAAAGGAGTTTAGCAAGACATTATATGTAGCTCAAGTCGATTATGTACATCTAAAAGTTTTACTAATCTATAACTACAAATACCATATATGATATATACCATACAAGATAGACTCATATTATCTCTTAATTTTCAGAAAATGCATTAAAGACCATAAAAGCCATTTACGTATCTTTAATGCATACAGTTAGAGTTTTGATATTCTCTTAAAGCTAGCCAGCATAGAGCGACTTTATTTTATACTATCTAAAAACTTGATGACTTTACTTACAAAGAACTTGCGGGTTCGAATTCAGTTCATACAAATACATGAATTAGAAATTACTATTTAAATTATTAAATTTATAAATGTTTTCTAAATCTACGAGTAAATATTCAACCTAATGTATTAAATGCAAACGGAATTGCAGTTAATCAAAGAGATTCGCTCTGACCAACAAAAAACGTATTAAAATATCAAGCTTAATAAACGCCTACGATGGTAATTAAGTGGTAACTGTAGTTCATCCAGAATATTACACGGCCAACGAAAACCTCATTATATCTCATTAAATTGCACTTAATTGAATGTTCAATGACGTCGCCAGTTAGGGCTCATTAAAATATCCAGTGACACTAAATATTAATTGTGCAATTTAAATTTTACGCTGCATTTTGTAGCTACAATTAATTTAAAATTAACAACTTTGTTACAATAATCAAGCCCTTTATTTATTGCTTTTAACAATTGGTACCAATTTTAACACCACCACACCTATTTCTAAATAATGGCAGCAATGTAATGCGATGCTTTGTTCTGGACTGGAGGCTATGATAAGCGAGGCGGTTTAAAGGTAGAACCAGTGTAGTTCGACCGGGGAAGTACCACCGCCATGCCTATTTCCAGCGTAAACCATTTATTGTGTGGTTGTCGGCACACTGTTACATGAGCCGACTATCATAGTCAGTCGTTAGGAGTAGCAACGCATCTGTGATTGACTTCACATGGACTCCATGTTCTGTATGATGTTGATTACACATGTCCATGGGCAGCAGTGACCACTTACCGTCTGGTGGACTGCATGCTCGTTTGCTACTTCAGTGAGATGAAAAAAAAACATATTGTACCAAGGCGTACCAACTTGGTACTCAGAAGTAGCTTCGCATCTGTGGTTGACCTCAGGTAAGACTCCGATCTTATCAGGGGTTGATCAGGGGTTGTTCATGAATAGCAGTGGCCACTTACCACTTTCACGGACAGAATGTGATTGTACGTCATAATTTGAGATTTTAATATGGCACAAGGTACGATGACGTTCAAATATAACATAATATTTACAACAGAAAAATTATTTCTGATGAACTTTTAAGTTAAAATCTTATAGTATATACCTTATGTCCCACGATGTAAAATACTAGAAACTTTACTGCCACGATTCTGTCATGATGTCTTTAAAACATATGATATCATTGGACTCTACGTATTTATACGTCATGTGTTAAATCTCCATTTACTGTGTAATTCTAGAAGACAGACTCAAACGGTACCGTCCGCGAAAGTGTTACCATCAGATGGACTGCACGCTCATTTGTTACTTCAATATTGTATAAACGGTCAGTTTCTACATTTAAAACTTCAGTACAATGAAACTCCTACAATCACCATATCATCTCTATGTATGATACGTGAAGCAAAAACTGTGGTGCATTTTTAGTAATATGCCGCGGACGGATTAGTATGAATTTTTTCACGGTTATAGTGGATATAGAGAAGGGGTGCAGAATGTTAATGTTTTTTCAAAAAATGCATATAACATACATAAAATCAACTAACAACACATTACACACATTACCGTGCATTTGTCACAACATAAATTATAAACGAAATTAAATATTCAAGACATGAAAACACAGAACATCAAAAATGTCAGATGTCTTTGTCAAAATACCCGTTATTGATTATAAATGCAGCTTTGCCACTTAAATCTATTTTTACCTTTTGGGTGTATTAAATTCACTTAAAAAATTAATAAAAATTGATTTATGGAAATGGTTTGGACTATTTCAAGCTTAGTTTTTGAGTTGAATTGCGGTCAAATTTCGATCGATGTGACATACTGCACATACTGCGTACTATAACATAATGCGTTGTGATATTTCATCTAATCACAACAATAGAACAAACATGAGAACCATTAAAATTCGTAAGCATCATATTGGCAGCCACGGTGTAATTTAGCTTGTCCAAAGTGTTGTATTGGACCACACGCGTCGTTGCCAATTCCATTTGAGAGACCATTTATTGACACGTTATGGCTACAAGGCCTTCGCTTGCCAGATCCGGGCAGGTATCTAATCCAATCTGACTAATCCAATTTGAGCTTAATCGAGATAATAGTAAATTCGTCAAACCTTATAATTATCTATATATTAATACGTGAAGCAAAAACTTGTGATTCTTTTTTTCCTAGTTTTTAAGCCTTGTCACAGGCGGAGGAGTACGAAATTACGCACAGTTATAGTTGATGTAGAGAAGGATTGCGCAATGCTAAGTTTTTTTTAACTAATTTATAAAACAAACATAAAATCATTTAAAAACACATTACACTCACTACCTTGCATTTAACACAAACACAAACATAATAAACGAAATAGAACAATATTACAATATTACGTTGTGTCTTACTATGAAAAGACAACGTCAAAAATGTCAGATGTCTTTGTCAAAATACCCGCTATGGGTTTTAAATGCAGCTTAGTTAATAAACCTCTTTTTACTTTTAATGGGTGCATTCAAAATGATTTGAAAATTATTACAATTTATTTAAATTAGACAAATATTGGTGGTACTTTAGACAATATGAAGTTAAGTTTGTTAGTTTAAATTACGGTCGAATTTCGACCGTTGCCACGGATGACTAGTTGTAATTATACGCTGTATTTTGAAACAGGAAGAAACAATTGTTATTCAAATGCTGAAGATTTACAACATCACGTATAACAGCAAGGTTATACTAGGTACCCAGAACGAGTATGGGTGACCGAGGAGTTACGACTGCCAAACTTATTTCTAGCGTGAAACATGTGGCGTGAATTTAAGTCATATATTATGTAAGTTGGTATTAGTATTAAGTCAGTCAGTATTAAGTCAGTTATAATAAAGACTTCAATCTATCAACACCAAGATGTATGGCGTGAAGCTAAGGCGTATATTAATACAGTATATTTTACAGGGGGTAGAACCAATGTAGTTCGACCGGGGAAGTAACGCTATTAAAATGATATACTACTAAATATTATAGAACATGCCAAATAAAAATCCACATTAGAGTAGCGTGGTGAACAGCGCACCAGGCCTTCTACAATAGGGAAAAGAGACCCATTCAACAATGGGACACAAAGAGGAACACCTTCAAGAAGCGGTTACCAATCATTTTCATATTTCATAATTTCATATCATCTTAATGGCAGCCAAAGTTTTACTTTGATAATAAATAATCATTACTTAAATACTTTTATATATATCAATCTCAAAATAATATTAATATCAGTTTGTTTTACCAAAATTTCATAAGCACTAAGCTACTCGTAAAAATTCATTTTCGCAAAATGGACTCTATCGAAAAGTTCATCTTCATTTAATCTAAACATCGGGTTCTTTGTCAAAGAAGATTTATACGACGATCGAAACGAAGCTCTTAAATAAATATACTGAATTTGGTGAAGAGATAAATTACAAGAGGGCAAGATGAAATCCCCGCGTACACAGAATATTATACTTTACATGTTCATAACAGTGATCCCATTCTGAAGTTATGTAGCAGTACGTGAGGAAATATCGAATATAGTAATGAGTGATCTGAATTATTGAGTAGCTACCCTAATTATATGAATTTTGCATGCTGGAGGTCTCGGGCTCTAGTATCACTTATTTTTATAGTGAGTATTGTTAATTCTTCTTCTCTTATGTACGCTTATGCATTTAGAGTTCTCTTAAAATTGCAGGTATGTACCAATCAGCACTTGACCAACGCGTTAGACTAACCAGAACCGAAATTATTTGAAGAGAACCTGAGAGACCTGTACCTTAAAATACATAATGTATAGTTTAATGTGTTAAACATTAAACTTTAATATGAACGTAAGTTTAAAAATCCGATATTTGAGTCTAAGAATCGATCTAATAAGGGTGCATTATTTTTTTTTAATATTGCACCTTTTTAAAAACAAGATACAATAGGGCGAACTTAATGCTTGATGACATTCTCAAAACATAAAAATTCATATCTCTACACTTTTATTGTTTTTGTTACTTTGAAGTATTATTTGAAGTAAGTAAATACAGTTTACCGAGTACGTAAAGACAAACATTACAGAACAAATATTGCGTTTCAAGCGTTGAATAACAATTATCACAGTTTGTCGTCCAACTATACTTTGAGAAAAAACTCAGTGTGGACTGCAAACTGAGTAAACAATTGCCTTTTCATTGCTTTACTTTCTGTTCATGCGACGTGTATAAAAATATTGTCTTTTTCTCATTTATTGCGTAGAAAATACAAACTATTATATGCTAGGTTATTTTCGCTTCGGTCACGTCCACCGTATGAATGAGTATCGTATGTGGTAATCTAGATCATATGTATGTGTGTTAAATATCAGCGAAATTTGACGAATTTTCCACGTGAAAGAATAATGAACACACATACATTACGAACCTTAATTATAAAAAATGCGTGTTACTTATATTGAATTATTTTGTAATTTAATTAAAGGCATCAAGGGTTAAAGTAAGGGTTAAAATAAGTGTAAAGATCACTTAAATTGATTATAAAAAAATAAAAATATATGTATTATTGTAATATTCGTAAACTACAGGTTTTCATGCCTCTAAGGAAATAAAAAATGCTTTATGTATAAGAATCCTAGACCCGAAGCCTAAGGATTGTTTTACCTGTAAGTTAGCAAAACATAACAATTTATAATAGTAAAACATATTCATGTATTTACGTTACACTACACAATACTTAATAACAGTGATTAAAGTACACGACAAAACAAGAACAAAGTCTCAACTGTAGAACAATTTGTTCCAAAACATGAGAACAATTTTGATAAATTCATATTCTCCGATACTCATACCTACGTGTGCTTAAATAAAGGCTTAGGGAGAGGTCGAGTAGATTAATAAAGTTCTGTTTGGATCACACGCAAACAGAATTCTAAACGCTGTTCATGGCAATCAAGTGATAGTCTGATGCAAAACATTTCGTCAACAACAATTTAAATTACGCGTGCAAATCTCCATGAATTATCCACTCATAGATAGGGCGCAAAATATAACAACTTATAATAGTAAAACATATTCGTGTATTTACCTAACACTACACAGTACTTAATAACAGTGATTAAAGTACACGACAAAACAAGAACAAAGTCTCAACTGTAGAACAATTTATTCCAAAACATGAGAACAATTTTGATAAATTCATATTCTCCGATACTCATACCTACGTGTACTTAAATAAAGGCTTAGGGAGAGGTCGAGTAGATTAATAAAGTTCTGTTTGGATCACACGCAAACAGAATTCTAAACGCTGTTCATGGCAATCAAGTGATAGTCTGATGCAAAACATTTCGTCAACAACAATTTAAATTACGCGTGCAAATCTCTATGATATATCCACTCGTGCATAGATTTTAAATTTTAACGAATGCCCTGAATATTGATTGGATAGAACTTCCTATATTACAATGTATAAAGCGTTTATCAAAACACCTTTTAAAATCAATTTAGATTCTTTTCAGCATTAACCTTTATGATATTATTCAGACTTTAGACGATCAGATGACTAAAAATAGATTTTATAAAATATATTTTAACATAAAGTCAAATATCTTTCAGCAACAATACTTCATGATTTTTTCACATTTTATTAACATTTTTCCTTCATGTTTAGTTATTCTTCTTTCATTCTTTCGTGTTTAACTATTGTACACTTATTATACTGCGTTCTGTGACCACCTATAAGTGGAATTATGTGTTCTCGCCTTTTTTTTTAGAATATAACCATATTAACTGTTTTACTCAACATGTAATTCTGTTGGTAGACTTTTTTATCTGTGATTGACTTCAGATAGAACCCATGTTCTGTATGAAGTTGCTCGCAGATGTCCATGGGCGGTAGTGACCATTTACCATCAGGTGGACTGCATGCTCGTTTGCTACTTCAGTCAGGTAAAGAAAAAATATATATATATATATATATATATATATATATATATATATATATATATATTAAATTATTATTGTTTTTTATATTTAATGTTTTCTTTTTAGTATAATTGTTAGTTATTAAAATTATTTGTACAGGTTATATGTATTAGTTTTAGTTACGTTATATTATATTTAAAAATAAAATATTTTGTTATAAAAAAGAAACTAAACAAATATTAAGAAATTATTACATGTTATAAATAAACTTTATACGTCCGATACACTAAAACATTATTATATTATAATAAATAAATATTGATCTGAACTTTATTATGCATAAAATATGACTTAAAACAATATTTGAGTATAGGAAAACTTTGTAGCTTTAATTATAGTATAATATTAAGCTATTTTCGGTAAAGTAATAAGATAGTCACGTCACGCAAAAGCTTGTTTGAAAATAGAGATAGTAAACAGCTTAATGTAAAGGTTGAAGAATTATTATGCTCTAATTATTATGAAGGATAGTATCTCACGCCTGTTGGTTGTCGCTAACAATAGATAGGATAATCTAACCTTTGCCAAGCGAACATTAATATTCGCATCGAAGAGGCTGCTATAATCATTGGGAGTTTGTCATAGGAATTAGTTGATCTGAATACAGAAACTTTGAATTATGCGGTAGTAGTAATATACTAAATATTATGGAACTTCTATGGTCCAAATTAATGTGTAAATTTTATTGCCTGTAATATATTAGAAGCGTTTCACACAAATAAATAATCATTTTATTTAACGGTATCAAATCAATAAATACCTGTAATTTCTTGTAAAGCTGTGTTAAGTGATATTAACCCTAACTGAACATTGCAATTTTAAACATTTTCAATAAGGGTAGACGACAAAAGATCTTTCAAGAATTTTATAAAAATACTAGCAGACCCGGCCACGCGTTGCTGTGGATAAAGAAATGTTACAAAAACAAATTTTAAATTGTAGTATTTCGTATTTGTAAGAAATTAATATACTACAAAGTTGTTAGTAGACAACATGTAACATATAAACTTATAAGATTCGATTGATATAATTTTACACTTTGTTTTTGTTTTTATGGAAATGTATGTCAGGTGAACGCATCAATATTATTTTAGTCATAATACATGCATTGTTGCCAGTACTAAATTAAAATTGTATGGGTAGGTTTATTTATTATTAAAATATTTTTCCTTTATCTCTTAAATTGCTTTTAAAATTATTTGTCAATTTTAGTTTAAGGAAATACGAAATTAAAATAAAAAAAAATGACTAACTGAAACGGTATTGATTTATCGATACATTCGGTTCATGTAAATGACTGTAACGTAAACAGCGCCATCTAATATCTCAGACATATTACTATTTCGATTTGGCGGTAAGGTGGCGTATCATCGCAGAATATACTGAGATAGCTTTGTATTACTGTAGTATCTTATAAGAATATATTTATATCTCGCTAAAATATTAAATTGTTGCTCATATGAAACGTTTGCTCATATGAAATTTTAACAAAGCGCCATCAATACATTCGGTTCATGTAGATGACTGTATCGTAAACAGCGCCATCTAATACCTCATATACATTATTTGGCGGTAAGGTTGCGTATCAACACAGAATATACTGAGATGGCTATGTATTAGGTACTTTAGTAACCTTTGATCACCAATATTACTGATTTAGTTAGTAACTTATACTTATTATTAATTGGTCATGATATTAAATTGTAGCTTATGTGAAACGGTTGTAATTTTAACAAAGCGCCATTACTTACTTAATCGACTTAACAGATAACATTACACCGCCATCTGTTATTAGGATTATATAAAGCGAACAGCTGAAGCTAAAAAATATATTTGCAATTAAATCTATAAATTAAGATATAAACTATCCTATCTTTCAAGTTGGATCAAAATGCACACGTTGTGTAAATTTTATTATAAACGGTTCAGAGGTTTAAGAGTCTATTGCGGACAAATAAAGTGACACGTAATTTATATATATTAAGAAGATGTCAAACATGATGGTACATTTATACAATGTTGAGTTTCAAATCTTCAATAAAACAGGAATACACCAGGAAGTCTTCAGAAGTAAAAATTAAAACACTTACCAAGGAGCTGTTCCCGTACATAGTGTCATAGGACTCTGCTTTCGAAGACACATTCCTCAGCTTGCACGGCTTCTTCAAGGGCGGAGGCGGTTGGCCGTGCTTGGGCGAGGGAGACGCCTGGTTGCCTCCACCCGCATTGCCAACTCCTACGTGATTGGCGTTGTTCTTATTCTCTTTCTCCTTCATCAGCTTGCTGTTGTGCGTCAGGTTGTTCTTCGTGAAGTTGCCGAGGTGCTCGAACATGTTGGATAGGTGTTGGGACATCATTTTGGAACGGACTGTCTACTTTGATTCACCCGAATTCACAGTTACACATGACTTCATACAACTATCTACTGTACTTTGTTTTTATATTTTACTTTATTTTTTTATTTTCATCTTAAACCCACTTTGTATAATGAAAATTCGTTCCTTGATATTACAAAACAATATTAACTAGAATTGCTATTACTATTTTAAACCTAATTAACTGTCATAAAATTTTATTTGATCTTATCTTTAACTACTATTTAGTTCTCGATTTGTTCACTAATTGCTTTAGTCTAAGGTCCATTTAGTTAAATGTTCGATTATATTTCTCTATCCGGTTTAAATTACTTTATATAATGGACGATTATTGTAGGACGACAGACCGATACTACGTTATTTAAAAATAAAGTTATTAATCATGGAGTAAATTGTGTAATGTGTTTTGTACATTTTTTATTATATTAAAAAATATATTTTTATCACTCTTTTATTCAGTTCGAGTACATTGGTCATAAAAGTTGATAAATACCTAGGATTATATCCATTTTTGTAACTTTATCAATGAAATGACTAATGACGTCACATTATTCTTCGAACAATGGCTTCCGGATTTGTTAGAGAAGGAAATATAGACTAAAAAGTGTCCAGTTATAACATTGAGGCATTATTGATGGTTTTACAAGATGTAACATAGCCCAGTTACGATATGTTACCAAAGTGGCAAACGAAGAAAAGAAAGAAGTTTAGTTGATGATTTTAGGGCAAATAGTCAATGGTTTCCGGTTGGTAGAACCAGTGTAGTTCGGCCGGGGAAGTGTCACACTCATTTCTACAGAAGTTCTTGCGTTTCGATGGAATTGTTTTCTTTATTGTAAAGGTAGGGATCACACTTGGTGAACTTAAAGACTCTACCAACTAACCCTTAGATAACGAGAAGTGCGACAGGTGTTCCATGTACGTACATAAAAGCTTAGTACAACACTAAAGAAATAAGTGAACATTGAACATAGGTACATAAAATATTGAAAATTGGTTAATTTATCAATTCAACTCTCAGGTCGAGTAGGAGCCGTCAGCCTCCTAGTCATGGTTTTAACAACAGTATTCATTCTTCAATAGTCTAGTCTAACGAATATAACTTTTTACAACTTAGTATCTTCATCCCACATATATTTCACGTTTTGTGTTTTTTATTATAGCGTAACTAAGCCTTAAAATTGTAACAAAAAGATAGCCCAAGGCAAAGGGTACCTCATAAAAGTTGTATATAAAAGAAACAAAGCCTTAAAAATGGTTGAGTAAATATAAAACTAACTAGGGCAAGTAAAGAATGAATGGAGAGCTCGCGAGCTATTGAACGAACGAACCAACGTGTATCACACGTATAGGGCTGTCAACTGTATCACACAGTTTAGAGGTGGTAGAACCAGTGTAGTTCGATCGGAGAAGTACCACCGCCACACCTATTTCTAGCGTGAAGCATTTCTTGCGTTTCGATAGAAGGCTGAGGTTGCCGGCACACTTTCACATGAGGCGACCATCATAGTCCTCGGGAGTAGCAACGCATCTGTGATTGACTTCAGATGGAACCCATGTCCTGTATGAAGTTGGTTACAAATGTCCATGGGCGACCAGTGACCAATTACTATCAGGTGGACTGCATGCTCGTTTGCTACTTCAGTCAGATAAAAAAAAAACATAATGTGTGAATTACGTTCAGCTGAATGAACTTCAAATGTACAACACTACGCAAATAAGCAAATTACCAGGTGGAAGAAACTGTGTAGATCAAACCGGGAGATGCTAGAAATAAGTATGATAGTGGGTACACTTATTTCTATTGATGCAATTCTGGCGTTTCGATGGAAGATTGTGGTTGCCGGCTCACTTTTGTATGAGGCGAGCGTCTAGTCTTCGGGAGTAGCAAGGCATTTGTGATTAACTTCAAATTGAATAGGGGGTTGTATATGAAGTTGCAGATATTCGTAGGCGGTAGTGACTACTATTATCGGGTGGACTGCTTACTCCATGGTCGAAAGCGCGAGGTCGGCTCCCAATAGAGGATAGAACGCGCTGCGCTCCTCGCAGGGCATACCTCTAACGTATGCTGGGCCGTCTCGTCGAGACAGATAATTGTTTTAGACCTGAATAAAACATAAGATTAATTTCCCGGGTAGACGTGACCGAAGCGGTCAAAGCTGCGGGAATAACCTGGTCTGTATGTGTATAATCATCCATCTATCCATCAGCCTTTAAAAGTCCACTGCTGGACATAGGCCTCCCCTTATCTGCGCCACTTCGACCGGTATGTGTATAATAATAATCAATAATTACATATGGATATTAAGCAAGAAAAGTTTTATGAAACAAAAAAATGCAGAAAAAGTTTATGAAAACCAAAATAAAAATGTGTAGATTTAGTATTGCATAAACTTTATGTTGTGTTATTTATTGGTGAATTTTCTCCTTTGTGTCTACCGCCACATTTTTTTCTGAGGTGAAGCTGCTGTGTTGTGGCTTATAGCTACGGCAGATATAATTAATTTGTCAATTTAATTAATTGACGAGACAAACCAAGTAATTTGATTAAGGTAACGCATTTGAGGTCATTACTAGAGCATAGACTACATTTCCCTTTAGAGTTTCAATTTCTTTAAGATGTATTGTATGTGTATTTGTGATAAATTAAAAGTATTTCTATTAATAGTGGTTGGGAACCCTGAATAGTCATGTTTAATATATGAATGTGTGAAAACTAAATGAATGAGTGAATTAACGCGAAGTAATTGAAAGAACACAGTATCAATGAAAGTTTAATAAATTCCTACTTTATGAGGAAACATATTGTTTCTGGGTAAAACGTTAAAATTATTTTATCACAAAAAACTTAGTGAAAATACATTACATAAAGAAACTTGTTGTTTTGTTTTATAAAATTGCTGTACTATAATTGCTTGGAAGCAAAATTGTAGCAATATTGACCGATATTTGTTTTAGTTAAAATAGACCAAAAAATTAACCAAAGATTTTCATTTTCAAACCGTTCATCAAAAAAATCAGTTTGTTAAAATACTTAAATTCTCTTCATTCCCTATGAGAAACGCATCGAATCTTTAAAAACGAAATAATAAACTATTAAAATGTTACTTCCTTAACACAAATATACATCATAACATATAATTGTTGTTATAACAATTATGCTTTGTAAAAAACGTTAGTACTACCTAAGTCTTAAATAAAATAAATAACATTAACATTTTTACAAAGCGTAACGTAACAAGATAAAAAGAGCCTTGTTATTTCCTTGTTCCACTATATACACATATTTTCCAATAAGTTTACGATATTATTACAAAGTATAACCCATCACAAATCCCCTATTGTTTGGTCAAACAAGCGCTAACCCCAATCATCTTCTGGTTGAATGAGCGATATTCGAAATTTCCCAATAAACCCTATAAAAGAGTACAAAAAATAATGAGCGATATTTTGTGTAAGCAAAACAAAGCCGCCATAATAATAGGTTTTGGAAGTTCGTCGAACAGATCGGGCAAGTTGGTAAAGTTGGTGCCTTATCTTGTCCAACGCGACACTTATCCACTTTCAGTTGGTAATCGATTGGATCAAACGTTGTCAGTGTGTCGGGATGAATCGCGATTAGAAATGTTCTAGTGGTTTATGGAGTGATGTGCGGAATGTTTGGGCTTTTATTTATTTACTTATATACCGACTTGTGTAGTCTTTGAAATATAACCCGTAATGCTTGACAGTTACTAGCGTATTTGGATTTCGAGAAAGTCGAAGTAACATTAGTTCTTCAGTTTAGATATAAGTAAATAGTATGAAATATAATTTAATTTGTATCGAATGAAATTAATGTTATTCTGCGTCTAATAATATAACCTTCACTGCGCAAGGTCCGAGACTGCAGATTTTTTTCTTTAACCTCCTCTTAATTAAACTTATTAGCAAAATTTTCAACGCGACTTATATATCCTATTTATTTTTACTATACATAAATACGTAAAAAAGCTAAGTGAAATCTAATCGGTATATTCTTCATTTCTATGTTATCCTGTAAAGAATAACTAATGTATCATATACACAGATATACAGTACAGTACAGTAAGCATTTTTCAAGTGGTAACTTGTTGTGTTGCAGGCGCGTTTAACGATTTTCGCTTGAAAACTTTGGGTTGTCGTCACGGACGTTCTGCGACGTAGTCATAAGAATGCGATATATATCCATTGATGTGATTATTAAAAATATTTAGTGAATAATAATCGTCGTCAACCCATTATTGTCCCACTACTGGCACGGATCTTTTTAGGACATAGTCCACCGCGCTGGCCAAGTGCGAATTGGAGGTCTAGTATGGTGGACTAGATTGTGGACTAGAGTAATACTTATCCTATAATTGTACTTGACGACCCACGTGGCGGAGCGGTTACCATACCGGTCTGACGCGCAATGGGTCCCGGGTTCGATTCCCGGCCAGACAGGTATCTGAATGATGAGTTTAGATTCATGTTCTGGGTCTGGGTGTTTGTGTATTCGTCTTGTGTGTGTCCATGGTACTCACGACACAGGAGAAAATCCTAGTGTGGGGCTATGAGTGTAGAAAGTGTGTGTACTTATTCAAATCTATCTAATATCATATTATTTTTATTTTATGTAGATGATTTTAATTTTAACTGATAAGTTCCAAGTTTTTACTTCTACCGGCAGTTCCTATGAATGTTTTTTTTTTTATTTTTAATTATGACGTGAAAATTAAACTACCCAAAGGACGAAAAAATAATTCCATAACGAAACAAATATACAAATTCAATATATTAATTCTTTGACTGAAGGAAAATATTCCAACATTTAATATATGAAAACTGAAAACAGGTCAGTTTGATCATAGATATTAAGTACATTTAACTAGAGGGAAGCGCACCGGCAACTTAATTACCTGACCGAATAACTTTTGGCGTGAAACTACAACATGCCAAGATTATAAACTAGGTTATAGTTTGTAGAATAGCAATATGCTGGAAAGTTTAACGACGAACCATATTTTTAAGAACATTTATAATATATTTACCCTCGATTGCGGCCTATTAAAAAAATTTTAAACAAAAAATACGACCGACTTCCATGCCACATAAAAGTAAAAAATAATTTAAATACATGTTGGTTTAGAGCAAACACAGTTCTTAGTACATAGTCCCGAAGTCGGCGCTTACCATATTTTGCTGGATCATGACGAAACTACATGTATCTTATATGAGCGCCGACTTCGGGACTATGTACTAAGAACTGTGTTTGCTCTAAACCAACATGTATTTAAATTATTTTTTACTTTTATGTGGCATGGAAGTCGGTTGTATTTTTTGTTAAAAATTTTTTTTTCACGCTTTTCAGTCACGATAAAATCAGTTATGGCTGTTGCTAGTCGTCCGCTAACCGGATGAATAAAATTAATTATTCGTCCGATTTTCGGATGAATAAAATTATGTGCTGACGTCATCATATAAAAATAGACTTCTTTGACACAACCGGTCGGGGGCGCTACCGCGCCCCCTCCCTTAGATTCTGAATTGGAAAAATCTGTTCGAACCTAACCTAACCGAATAAAACAACTTTTTCTGAGTAAACATTTATTTAAAGAATAGACCTATAATTATCAATATTTAAAGTAGAAAAAGTAATATAAACCTTATAACTAAGAGTATAATTCAACTGATACTGATAAAAATAACCCATCCAATTTAAAAAGGTTGGTAGTACTCTTTCATCTTTCAGGTAATTGTATTCAAAGTGGAATTTTTGATCATAATTATATCCTCTCCGAAACTCATTGTTGGTATTGTGAACAACAACATTATGTAAACGTAAGCACAATGTGGCCGATGCCTACGGTTTAAACTTGAAGGACCCCAGCATTATCAGGGTTGAGGAGTTGAAGGTCAAAATTATCATGTCATATCTTTGCCTAGTAATCTCATTACATATATGTAAGCACCATATGGCCGATGCTTATGGTTTAAACTTGCAGTACCCTGCATCATCAGGGTTGAGGAGTTGAAGGTCAATTTTCTTATCATACGTCTTTGCTTTGTAAATATATTACATATCCATAAGTATCAAATGGCCAACGCCTATGGTTTAAGCCTGAAGTACCCCTGCATCATCAGGGCCGAAGAGTTGAAGGTCAAAATTATCATGTCATATCTTTTCTATGTAATCTCATCGCATGCACGTAAGCAACAGATCCCCAACTTCTATGGCTTGGGCTTACAGTACCCTGCATCATCAGGGTTGAGGAGTTGAAGGTCAACTTTTTTATCATACGTCTTCGCTTTGTAAATATATTACATACCCATAACCATCAAATGGCCAACGCCTATAGTTTAAGCCTGAAGTACCCCTGCATCATCAGAGTTGAGGAGTTGAAGGTCAAATTTTTCATCTTTTATCTTTGCTTAGTAATCTTATTAGATATACGTAGCGATCATGTAGCTAACGCCTATAGTTTAAGCTTGAAGCACCCCAGCATCATCAGGATTGAGGAGTTGAAGGTTCAATTTTCCACCGTATACAACCATTTTTCTAATGTTTTACCTTACATTTTTTTAAATATCATTTTGAATGCGTAAGATTGAAATAGCTAAGTTTTATGGCTTAGGCATTCAATACCCCTGCATCATCAGGATTGAGGAGTTGAAGGTCCAATTTTTCGTCGTATACCTTTGCTTAGCAATGTTATTACAAATCCGTGAGCAACAAATGTCTAACGTTTATGGTTTAAGCCTGCAGTACCCCTGCATCATCAGGGTTGAGGAGTTGAAGGTCAAATTTGTCATCGTACATCTTTGCCTTGCTATCTTATTATATATCCGTAAGCACTAAATGGCCATCTCCTACGGCTTGGGCTTACAGCACCCTGCATCATCAGGGTTGAGGAGTTGAAGGTCATTTTTTTATAATATGTCTTTGCTTAGTATTGTTATAACATACCCATAAGCACCAAATGGTCAACCCCTATGGTTTAGGCTTGAGGCACCCCTGCATCATCAGGATTGAGGAGTTGAAGGTCAAATTTTCATCACATGTCTCTGCTTAGTAGTCTTGTTACATATATGTAAGCACAAAATAGCTAATGTTATAGTTTAGGATAGCTGTAACCCTGCATCATCAGGATCGAAGAGTTGAAGGTCAAATTTTTCGTCAACCTATATAAGCATAGATATATAATACATATTCCAAGTTTCATAAGAATCGATTCGGCAGAAGCCGAGTTATCTCAAATTATCTAAAAAACTTGAGGAGTGGTGGTGGTTTCCACCCCATAACTCAAAGAGTTAAGCATCACAGCATACCTATGTCCAAGAGAAAAAGTTGCGTGACGAAATTTCCTATCAAATGAAAGAAAGAAAATGAAAATCGGTTTATAAACACCCAAGTTATTCAAGATTTTAAGAAACCGACATTTTCCAATTTTCCGGGAAAACCGCCGGAAGGTTTTCATTTTCCTCAATATGGGACTGCCTGTGAAACTAGTCGCATACAATGTCGTATGAATCGTGTCGGTAGGTCGACGATTTCTAGCCATTTCGCCCGAACATACATAAAAAAAAAAAAAAAAAAAAAAAAAAAAATATACGTGACGAATAGATAACCTCTTTCCTTTGGGAAGTCGGTTAAAAAAAGTGAAACTTTAAATGTCATCGCAAATTATGTGTCAGAGGTTTATTTATATTTTTTGTTCATTGAAATGAATCTTGTGAAACCTTGTGTTGATACATTTGCGTTGGTTTTGAATGTTAGAATTAATTTGATTACTAGATATATATTTTAATGCTAAATATCTTTATTGTAATAAAACTTAAAAAAAAAACTTAAAACGCTTTCTACACTCATAGCCCCACAGTAGGATTTTCTCCTGTGTTGTGGGTGCCATGGACACACACAAAGACGAATACACAAACACCCAGACCCAGAACAAGAATCTAAACTCATCATTCAGATACCTGTCTGGCCGTGAATCGAACCCGGGAATGTGTGTAAGACCGGTATGGTAACCACTGCGCCACGCAGGTCAAAATAGGATATTTGATAAGGATATCGTTAATGAAAGTTCAATTTTCGCGGATATTTTTCATGCCCTACTTTCGATTTCAGCATAAACTTAGCTGGCACTAAGAATGCAAATGTCTCTTTGTAAAGAAGTCTTCTCAACATACCAATTGTAGTACTTAACATAATGAAATCCTCTTTTTAAGTATTGCATTAGACTTGAAGGATTTGACAAATCTTAATTAATGAGAGGCAAATCCCTGCTAAGTTATAGCTTAATCCGATAAGTTCAAGTTCTTTAATTTTGGCCGAAACTTCTATTTTACTTAACGAAAGAATTTTGTTCGCGTGAATGATTAAAATTATTATGTTTAAGTTTCATTCTTTTGTAACAAAAGATAAATGTAAAGTTACTCAAACAATAGTTTAAAACAATCATTACGTTTAGTTTATTTTTGATCAAAGTCAAATTTATCTTATTAATTTTTAACTCTTTGAATATTTAAAGGAAAAATAAGATTATTTATACCATGAGCGGATGATATACCTATACACAAGAAGACAAATACGTACATTTACAAATAATTACAAATTATACCTGTCCTGGGATTGAACACGAAACTTTTTTCGTCTGTCACAACCATTCTGCTCCAAAATTCAATTCATTTGTAAATTTTTGTGTTTTTTCATTACGTATAGTCCTATTGACTACTTCGATATTGCATACTGTGCAATAGTTTATAATACATAAAGTTACTAATATAATACATAAAGTTAATAATATAAAACTCTCTCATACTGAGAGAAGACCCGTGCCCAGCAGTGGGACAATAATGGGTTGACGACACTAATGGGTAGGGGAATTTAGGGTATCCCCGGATAGTTAAGGATAAGGCACAAGACATCAATAATGTTGTTAGTTTTTTACAAAATTTATGATAATTAACGTTTCCTTACACCTTGGGCATCAATTTGGCTTGAAAATGTATAAGAACAATCTTATTAACCACAAACGGGAACAATTTAACCAAAAGTTCAATATCCGAACTTAAATCTTAAGTAAGAAGTAATTAAAAAAAGAAATAAATAAACACAATCGCCTACAATACATATATATCACTATATCTACATTCGTTAAATTAATACAACTGTACGCCGAGTAATGAAAAAATCTCTATCTGGTTATACCTATTTCCCCCACATTCCCCTACTGTTAGTCAACTCACACGGATATATGAGGTCGCTAACAATACTTCACATTAAATTGCTATACATCATATTCAAATCGTGTACGTATAAATAGATTCGCACTCATTCTTTAAGAAAAAAAAGAAATGTAAAAAAAGACATAGGTATAGTCTTTCACCATAGTGATTGGTAAATTACGTTTTAAACGGACCCTTGCTTGACTGAGCATCGGGCCTCATTTACACCCGTTTCTGATTTAAAAGAATCTACGAATACTTAAATATTCATTGGTTCTTCCTGAAACGAATTTCATTATAATGGTAATAATCAAACCAATCCAATACTCAGTCCTTTAAGAAATTGGGCACAGATGCGATATTAACCGTAAGACTTAGCTGGCACGCGCTATGTGCCTGCCTTTTTTAATCTGATTGAAGAAGCAAAGGTGCATGCGGTTCACCTGATAGTAAGAAGTCACTGCGGCCCATGGACAACTGTAAGGAACTATAAATAGAACATGGGGAACTCACGCGGACTGTGAAGGTCGTCTCATATAAATTGTGTCGGTAACCACACCTTTCCGTCGAAACGCAAGAAATGCTTTACGCTACAAATAGGCTGGAAACTGCCTTCTTACAGTGTTCAAACCACCGACGCCTAATGTTCCTTTTATGAGGGATTCTATCATTTTATAAACCTAGCGTAAGGAATATGGTCTATGACGGCAGCGGATGGTGAAACAAATTCAGGACTCTATATTCAGATTTTATAAAATTATTTATGTTTATGAGAAGTTAAGTGTCGCATGCTTTAACTAAAAGAGAAAAGTACTACGAATTATTTATACCTCAATGTTAATCCTAAAAGGTGACCAAAAAACCTCTAAAGCCACAATTTCAATCTGCAATCCTTCTTAACTGACGTTTGTTAGTAATTATCTAATAATTAATAACAAAATTATAATGACCATCTTAAATCAAACCGAAAATCTAATGAGACATAACTAAATTTAAGATGGTCGACAATAACTGTCATCTAAATAAAAATGTTAATTATAATTATAATCGAAAACGCAAACTGCCTATTCGAGTGGTATCCACAGAATGAGAATGAATAAGAAAATGCCTTTTCGTAAATAATGAAAACCGAAGAAAAGTTATCAAGTATTGAGAGTTCATCGGAGCGTGTGTAAAATATACAAACACTTTGACATTCAATTTACACTCAATTACGGTTCCCTACGGTTATCAGATATATGAATATTCGTTCCATTTATTTGATTTATGACTTTCCTTTCTTATTCTAGCCTCGGCTTTATTATTTGGTTACAATATAATTCCAATTAGTTTGTTGTCCTCTGTGTGTGCAGCCGATAATGAACTTTAACTTTTAATTAATTTCGACACCAGATTTTCAGTTTTGTTATTACTTAATTAAAGTAACATGATAATAGTGTAGGGATTGTACTGCAGGTGTACTGCTTTGTAAACCTTTAACGGACTGACCATTAAAGGTTTACAAAGCTTAATTCAAAAATGTTGATCATAATTTTGACTCCAGTTTATATGTAACATGAACACACATTACATAAACAACTTAAATAAAAACTGCATAAAATACGATTGATATTGCGAATCACGTATCATTTAATATCACAAGAATATATCATACGCAATAATTTCAATCACTTAATTTCTCAGCAGTTAATTACTTACAAAGGCAAGATATGTAGGTACATGCTACGTATCATTTATTGTGATTGGTTGTGACATGTACATCGGTGATTACACCTGAATAGTGGTGCGACTCGAATAGAATTTTATGACTCGAGTCACTTGAGCAATTTTTATACATCACTTGAGTTACACTCCAGTTTTCGACTCACTCGAGTGAAATGCCACTAGAGTTACAAGTTGAGTACCATTTTAGTAACTCAAAAATACGCCTATTGTGCACTATTGTTTAACGAACCTATTTTCTTACTAGATAACTTTGACATACAAGTTTAAATCTGTCGATCGCGGTTTGTAAAAGCAGCCGGCAGTCTAGATAAAAACGAGTAATCAAGGGCCATCAAGTGTCAACAAACAAAGTCAACTTGGTGCGTTGAGTTGACTCGGTAACGAGTCCATAGACGCTCGAGCGGTACATTTTCGCAAAAGAGTACGAGTTTGACAAATTTACTCGAGTGACTCGAGTAAAAATTCAAATCGCATCACTATACCTGAACCACAAAGGGGACGTTATCGGCCAACACAAATACGTCGAGTTCGAGAGTTTGACGTTTAATTTGCAACCACGTACGTCTAACGGCTCTGAATACTAGTTTACGTCGAGTGGTTTACGTGGTATAATTTATACGAAATTTCATGCTAGACTAATGCTAGCGTGATTTCGTATGCAATATGACATCCGATATGACCACGTAGAGCTGGTTATGATTTGAATGAATAGGTTCTGATTCACGCATGCCGTATAAGTACGCTAAATAATCGTCGAATAGGTTCAAATTCGCGCTTGCCGTATATGTAAGTACCTACGCTAAATAATCGTCCGGTTGTTTTCATATTTTTATCCCGATAAAGTAGCAAATGCTCATGCAGTCCACCTGACGGTTAGCGATCGCTACCGCCAATGAAATCAAATGAAATATCTTTATTTATTTTGTATAGACCTACGGGAGCACTTACAAATTGTCAGTTACTTTTTTTTATCTTACGCTACCGCTACCGGATCAATCTTCAATCAATCTATCAATTTAAGTACCTTGGTCATTTTCTCACCGTCTCACCGATGACCTGAAGGACAACATGGATATTGAGAGGATATTGGGAGCGCAGGGCACTTGCCGTCAGGGGAAACATGTTGGCTCGTAGATTTTCCCGATGTTCTAAACAAGTAAAAGTAACGCTTTTTAAAGCTTTCTGTCAGAGCTTTTACACCGGGAGTCTATGGGTCAACTATACCAAGAAGTCGATGGAGGCCCTGCGCATCCTATATAACAATATTTTTAGAATGGTGTTGGGACTGCCCCGGTTCTGCAGTGCCTTTGAAATGTTCGCGCAGAACTATACAGACGGTTTTCACGCTATAATGCGCAAAAAAAACCGCGGCATTGATGAGGGCTGTACGGACTACTCACAACACCATATTGAAGGAGGTCGAAAATTGCACCTCGCCTATGTGGCAGAACTTTGTGAGAAGGTTCATAAGATAGGTCTGTGAGTAGCCCCACTTAAGATTACAATTGAAATTTTATTGAAATAATTTTTGAATTAATGATATTATGTACTAACACTAGAATTAAGTCTCTACTAACACAATTTGGATCAGTGTAATCTTAATTTATTAAATAAATAATAATAATAAAATAAAATATCATTTTTTTTAAATATATTTACAATCATGTTTTACATGTTAATAAATGTGGATATCTTGAAGATAATCAAATCAAATCAAATCAAATCATTTATTATTAGTGGAACATGGGTACAATAAAAGTTATGACATAGTTCTTGTAATCCTCCATATTCCCGCCACAGGTGGGCATACAATAAAATATACATAATGATAAGACGCTAATATTTTTAAATAATTATAAATACAAAATTTTATGACGAATTTGGAATAATTATACATTTATAATACATATGTCAACAATAAATACATATGTCAAAATTAATATTTATTAAACATTGATATTAAGAAATAGATTTATCGATCAGAAATTCATTAATCGTGTAATAACACTTGTCAATTAAAAATTTATGAAGCCTTCGTTTAAATAAATTTACCTCAACAGTGGCACGGATCGTCGCGGGTAGCTTATTATATATAACGGGGGCTCTGACGAATATACTTTGCTTATATAAATATGTTTTTGATCCTACAGTGCATAACTTATCAGTTCTACGTGCCCTACTCTTAAATTCGAATAAATGTATGTTACATTTTACAAATATGCTACACTCTAATATATAAAGACATGGTAATGTCAGGATTTGGAGGCTTTTAAAGTAGATTTTGCACGAATCCCATGGTCTTATGTTGCATACTGACCTGATACAGTTTTTCTGTGCTTTAAATACGAGTTCTTTGTCTACAGAATTACCCCAAAATATGATGCCATACCTAAGAATAGATGAGATAGAGGCATAATTTATATAGAAAAGGGGTTCTATCTGAATTCATTCATAGTCGAAGTGCCACTCCCGAGGATTAAGATGTTCGCCAAATATAGAAATCAGCCGTTTATAAACCACCTATCTGTAATTTAAGGTTGCTGGGCATAGGCCTAAATGGATTTGTTGACAATAGTAACCAAGCCTAACATGCATTTCGGTTAACGCAAGGATTGTTGATGTTCATAGAATCCAACACCCTGACACCACCCAGTACATTTTTATTTTTAGAACATTAATACATCTCTATTTTGGTAAATACACATTGCTAGACAGCGAAGAGAAAGTCTTAATTTTGTAATCAAACCTCTATAAAAGAATACTTGTGGCGCCATCTCTTCTCGAGATATGGAAGTTTGCTTAATATTAAAATAATTATCATTAGGAAAATTTTGGAAAATTGAACTTAACTGTTACTTAAAGATAATTAGACCTTCAATTTGTTATTTTTGTATCCGAATTGGCACACTGTATATATTTATACACATTTTCTGGTTATACAAAATTACAAACGAACAGCGCTTGATATGGGCCTTAAATGAATTAATTAATAATGGCAAATATTATAAATGTTTGTGTACTTTGAAGGCCATTTTATATACGGATTAACGAATCACAAGCAAGAATCTATTCAATTTAACCCTTAAGTAAAATTACTTTTAAAAAAGGCCGATAAACCAGCGTATTAAACGATAAACCGATAACGCCGGTTAATTCCAGCAAATTAAACGATTAAAACTTTAGTTCTAAGATCTAACACTTAATAACGTTGATTACTTAGAAGGTCAATTACAATTTTTAAACTTTAATGGAATTCTTCGATAGATTATTCAGCTGAGTAATATAGATACCGAAACCTTTCGAAAAATGACGTGCGAATCTTCATTTAAACCAATAGCAAATATTTTTAACCTTCGAAGTGGAAGTAACAAATGGACGATCCATTACATTTTAAAACAGCTGTCTAATGACACTCAACTCAGGTACCTACCGTTTGAGAGATTTCATTTAAAATTTATTTTTTCGTAAATTTTCATCGTGATCTTTGAAGAAAGAGTTACTTTAAGCGTATACTGAACATTATTTTTGGTGATCATAACTAAGAAATGGATTAATAAAACAAGCAACTCGATAAACCCATTGCTTTCCCAATGTTGGACATAAAGCACTTAGTAGTACCTATCTCTATATTGAGCAGACGTTATATTGTCGAAAAAAAGATATCCAAAATAGCCTTATTTGTTCAGAAATTTCCTATTAAGTACAGTACCTATGTCTACGAACTAAGGTGGAACTGTTTGGAAGAGGTTTTTGTTGGTATTCGATTTTAATCAGCATATAAACGCGCAACCTCTTATAGCAAAGATATACATATCTACTTTGCCAAAATCTTCATGGAAGAGTACACAATAATGTTTTAAAATTTCATAGCAATTGGATGAATAGTATAGTAATGCGTAAATGACAAACTGACAGATAGACATGAATATATTTTGCGATATATTTTTAATAACATTATATATTAATCGTCAGGAACACATATTTTAATCTAATTTAACTAGGGTACAGATAAATATAAAAATATATATATTTAAAAATACAAGCTGAAAAAACGATATTTCTAAAGACGACATCTTTGTAACCGCTCGTATAGATCATGTATGATGACACCTTTATTAAAACGTCCGTCAAATTTCTATTCTACCCACAAATCCTTGTTTGACACACTCAATCCTCACCTGACCTTATTGACGGTCGCTTCTTTATTACGGTATCAGACACTTCGATACAACCTACACATAAATATAATTGAAAAATGAACTAATGTAACCTAAATATAGCTGAAAATCCGTTTTTTTGGTATTTAATCTAAATATTGCTTGAATTGCTTTTGGTTAAATAGTAAAAAGTTTTAAATCGACATCTTATTCTAATTCTATGGATATACGAACTAGAATATTAAATAGTACCGCAAGACTGAACAAACATTACGAGTACCGGAAAAAATCGGCTAAGTACGAGTTGAAATCGCACACGAAGGGTTTCGTACCATCTATAAAAAATGTCAAAGAAAATCTGTAAATTGGTAATTTTTTATATACGATTTTGTTCTAGGGCCCGTCGATACAATCATACAGTCGAAAAACATTACCCTACTTCTAACGCTGTCGGGTAAAAAATATAGGTCAACCCTGGGTCTGTAAGTGACTCGCATCTAATCCGTATCTTAATACTACAAAGCTACAATTTAATTCCTAAAACCCTGTTTCTAAAAGTTCTCTACATTAGTCGTATAGAAATAAATCTGCCTGAAAACCGTTGCGTGGCTCTTTTGCTTTGAGATAAATCTTTCGCTCTTTAGATGTCTATAATTTAAGAGCAAGCTTGAGGAGAGTAAGGTTTTACCTGCTTGAAAACTTATAACAAAATACGATGTTACATGTTTTAAGATTAATAAGAGGCTAGTCTGCTTATTCTAAATCTATTTAATATGTAAACTAAAATGTCTATTGTCGTCAATTCATAACTGTCCTACTGCTGTGCACAGATCTCCTCTTAAACTGAGAGGAGTATAGGTAATAGTCCACCGTTCACCTAACGAGTACTCGCTTGACCGACACACCATTCGGAACATTACAGTAGTATAAGCTCTATTGATCATAATGCTACAATTAAGTAACAATGCACGGAAAATTGTTTAATCTTTGCTTTTCTTACAATTCAAAGAGTAATTACTGATTAATTGAACTTCATAGCGTCTGGGACGCATAGAGTCCCGGCTTAGATCCCCGAAGAATTGCGAGAAAGCTAGTTACAGTTTTAAAATTTGAATTTAATTAAATAAACATCTACCTTTAAACTTCCCTAAACTTTAGTAAATCTACTGAAACATTAACTTACTTGTTTCTTGAACTTATTACATCAATAAGTTGACTCGTAATGGACACCTTCGATAATAAGATATTTTAAAAGAACGTAAAACCCTGCACCATAACGGATCCGTGGGACAGATGCCCTCAAGCATATGGCGCAGTAAATTGGTTGCGTCGCAAAGGACATTTTAATCTGGTCCCTGGGCCACGCAACCCAAGCTGCGTAAGGGATAAAATGAAAAGTAGACGCCACTTCCACATGACAAATAGTGATCGTTGAATCAATGGCTACGTGCCTATGTTTCATTGTGGAAGCTCAAAGAATACCAAGAAATGTAGACACCTTATGCTCTTCAAGTAAAGAACGTAAACATTCGGTGACATATTGTTATAACTGAGAATAAAATGGATTTACAGAAATATTAATATTGATATAACCTGAAATTTTCGTATTTATTTACTTATGAGCTGTTGATTGACTAACAAAAGATCCAGAAGTAACCTTCATATGTAATTCTTGTTATCATTGCTTAGTATCTAATTGCTTATGTTAAAAGCTTTATGTTATTTGAAACCTTAAGAATAACATGTTAGACCTATTTTGATACAATTCTTTAGGATATCATATGAATGTATTTTGAAGGTATGGATTGTAGGACTCCCATAAATCATTTTATTGTTATTTTCATTAATTTGAAGTAGCAAATGAAATGCAGTCCGCTAGATATCTATAAGCAACTGTATACAGGACAAGGATTCTATCTAAAGTCAATTGCAGATGCATTGAAAAGACTATGATGATCGCTTCCTATAAATGAGAACCGGCAACCACACACTTCCGCCCGAACGTTATGGCGGTGGTACCTCTCGACTCGAGGCATATCCTTTCCACCTCCTTGCAAATGTAATTAACCAACCTGTTCATAGTGATAGTCCGAGCTTCAAACCCAGGAACGCACCACTGATTTATGTGCATATTAGAAATCAATTATCACTGCTTTTCGGTGAAGGAAAACATCGTGAGGAAACTTACACACCCGAGAGTTCTAAAAAAAAAGTTCTCGGACTTGTGTGAAGTCCACCAATTCGCTCTTGGCCAGTGCGGTGGACTATGGCATTTCTCTCATTCTGAGAGAAGGCCCGTGCCCAGCAGTGGGACCATAATAGGTTGTACACATCCATTCATAGTCAAAAATACTCAAGACCTACTTGACAAGAGGTCTATACGCAAGGATCTATGGATTGCAGCTATCGTACCGGAAACACTTGTGCCAGACGCTATGAAAACACCGCTATTATTCTTACCTATTTTATTAGCTCTCCTGCAAAGGAAATAAGGAACTTATTCTTACACAACTATTCCACACTCAGTAGCTCGGGTAAAAGGAATTTCCTTGTGAAATTGAACTTCGCAACAACTTCATAATTTTCTATTAGAAGTGTTAAAACAAACTGGAGCTGTGTTTCTGGTTTCGAATTAAACGAGATTTGCGTTAGTGGTATGCTGTTTAAGTTATAATGCATTTTAAAGGCATCAAAGTTGGCTTTGGCAGTTGCAGCTCTTTTACAAGCTGTTTTTATTTATTATTATTATGATTTGACTGAAGTAGCAAACGAGCATGCAGTCCACCTGATGGTAAGTGGCCACTGCCGCTCATGGATATCTGTAATCAACTTCATACAGAACATTTCTATCTGAAGTCAAACACAGATGCGTTGCTACTCCCGAGGACTATGATGGTCGCCTCATGTAAAAGTGTGCTGGCAACCACACCCTTCCATCGAAACGCAAGGAATGCTTCACGCTAGAAATAAGTGTGGCGGTAGAAATAAGTTTTATAGAAACAACGTTCATGCTGCTTTTCTTGTTTGTAAAGATTCGCACTTGGCCAGCGCGGTGGACTGTGGCCTAAAACTTTCTCATTAAGAGAGAAGACCAGTGCCCAGCAGTGGGACAATAAGGGATTGTACCCAACTGATCATAAAATTTGTAATCTATCTGTATATTAGATTATAAAAAAGACCAATACGTTGAGCTTCTTGCTAGATTATCTCAGTAGGTCATGTTCCAATCCGTTCGTAGTGTAATAAAAAATATTGTAAATGACAATTTGCCTCCGAAGGCCCATATAAAACAAAGACATTTCATTTATTTTCTATTTGATTTGAAGTAACGATATTGGTCGCAGTATCGCAATAACATGTCGCCTATCTATCGCTCTATATTTTTATTCTTAGCAATTGTAATTAGTACACTTATTTTAATATCAAAGAAATATAACCGTTATCTACATTGGAAATCGAAATATTCGTAATTTTGTCGTTAACATACTTTTAATGTATATCCTGTAGAACTATGGCGTGAAAAACCTCGCAGAGTTTTTCGCACTCCTTTCGTATCCACTAATCGAGTTAACGTATAGAACCGGACAGCTTATGCAGATCAAGCCCTCATACTTTTTAATATCAGCTTTTAATAACTGATTTATGCCGTTTATTACTGAATTCAATGAATCAACTTCATACAGAACATGGGTTCCATCTGAAGTCAATCACAGTTGCGTTGCTACTCTCGAGGACTAAGATGGTCGCCTCAGGAAAAAGTGTGCCGGCAACCATACCCTTCCATGGAAACGCAAGAAATGCTTCACGCTAGAAATGGGTGTGGCGGTGGTACTTCCCCGGTTGAACTACACTGGTTCTACCAACTGAAAATTTTATTATATATAAAATTGTGATAGACATTTTTGCAGTAGGAGTGCAGTAGAATTGGTGTGAGGGACACCAATTTTCCTTCTGTAGGTTAAATTTTATAGTTAGAGAAACATATTAAGATAATAATTTCAATTCAGAAACAGCAACCTATCCGTACATATACAGTCATGAATTCAGTAATAAAAATTTACAGGATAAATGAAAACTTTATTAAAATCCATTGTATGTAATGGCGTCATTCGCGACGACATACGAACTCGCGTCCCAAAAGACCTTACAATAATTTTCTCAATTACACGTTTCATTCTTTGTATTAAAATTGTTAAAAAATAAACAATGTAATACTGGCTTATACTTATTTTTTCTTTAATTAGTGGCAACACTGTTCCATTTTTTTTGTTTTGTCTGTCTTCCGTTAAAATCTGTTCTCCTTGTTATAATGTAACTGATGGTGTGTATGCTAAAAAGCTAATAAAGTAATTGTGCGGAATCCCAGTGTTTTACTTATATTTTAACAAAATAAATCATTCCCATTTTAAAAAGGAAGTAGCAAACGTCCACTCAGCCAATGCTGGATTCACAGGATAACGTTGTATTCAGATGTATTCAGAATGCATAGGACAGGTTGGAGTGGCGTCATTTAGAGGAGGCCTACGTCCAGCAGTGGAATTCAAAGAGCTGATGGATGGATGGCCTCCGACCTTCGGAATCAGCCCCAAATAAGTTCTGTCGTACTTGAGGTTGTCCACAGATGCGTTACTGTAAAAATGAACGCTTCGGATAAGGATGTTTCCCTTCTACAAGTCAAATCTTCAAGCCAAAACACTACAACGTTTATTTACTTCTTAGAAATAGGCAGCACTGATACCTTCCGGAGTCGGACCATAAAGAATTCTACCAATAACTCAATAAATTAAGTAATTCCTTCTTTCTTTTAATACTAATATATATTACCTACATAAAATGTACCAGCTTCGCTACATATTGTAAAACAAAGTCGCTTCCCGCTGTCTGTCTGTATTTTTAGTTTTTGATTGATTGTAGAAAATTCTTTGAATTATACCTCAGTTAAACTTCTATATTTTGTATTTTACGTTTACAGTAAATATTTCATGATGTATTTCATGATTACATAGTATAAAACAAAGTCGTTTCTTGTTGTGTGTTACTATGTATGCTTAGATCTTTAAGACTTCGCTACGAATTTTAATGCAGTTTATTACTAGATAGAGTAATTCAAGAAGAAGGTTTTATATATAATACATGTATAATATAGTGGAGAAACACTGATAATTTTAGTATTTTGACATTTAGGCGGAACGAAGTTCGCGGGTCAACTAGTTTAAGTATAAAATTACTCACACTACCATACGCCGCCGTTTTTGATTCAAAATATGTCAAAGTACTTATTTTCTAACAGTGTATAGTATCTGTAAACGTTATACTCTTATATTACAATATATTTACTATGCTATATATTTTACGGTAGACGGGAAAATCTTACTTGCTAATCGTTTTTTACCATTTCCTATCTAAATTTATAAAGTAAACACGATAACACTTTATCTATAATGATTTACATATAGTCAACAAAATTAGGTATTAAGTTAATTTTAAGCTTTAATAATATTTGTTTGAAACTCATATGTTAATACATTACATCTTTAAAACTCATTAAGATTGTTAAATGCTAAAATAAATTTAAAAATAAACTTTTCTACTTACCTAACGTTTACGCATTTTTTGGATATTTATGTTATTTTTTTTTTATTTCATGTGTATATGTTTTTATTTCTGCATTTTAATCTCATTAAAACATTTAAAATATCTTATATCCTTATTAAAATGTATTCGTAGTAAACTTTTTGAATAAAGCTTATACAGCATTATTTTCCAATTATCATTATGATGCCATTACTTTTTGGTTATTATTTCGTTTTAATTTTATTTAATAATGTTGTGATAAAAATATATTATTAAATTTATGACTAACAATTACGTGACTCACTCGCACTGTTCTACCCGACGGTCCTCAATTAATACTAGATTCTTATAAGGACTCTACACACCGCCACGAACCTTCCTTATCCATTTTCAATCATCGTCACATTCGCTTGTAATAGTTTATTGTGTGCGATGTCCTTTTTATTGCCATTATGCCATTATGTATCAATTTATCGTGACGTAAATGGCATACGGGTGTAAAATTATTGCTATTGCCTTCTAGGCGTATGAAAGTTAGCAGTGTCGTATTTTTTGACTTCCTGCTTTTTATTGTTCTTGTATTCGTTCTATCGATTTAAATTTCGAATGAATATTTTTGTATCATAATTATTTTATTATTTTAACTGCGTTTAAAAGTGTTAATATTCTCTTTTAACAAAAGTTTTTGTGTCAATTATTAAATTGACGTACCTAAAATAATGTACAATATTTAACGCACTTTATTTTTTGTAAACTAATTAATTCTGGCAACTTTTTTCTGAGTGGACAGTTTTTTTTATTAATATTTTATACGTGATGTAATAAATACGCGTTTAATTTATATTTATATTGGATACAATTTAGACCTCATTTTTATTTAAATAAGCGTACTATATAATACATTTTCTAATGATTAGTTAGAGATATAGTTAAATAATTTAAGTAATAATTACTTATATCTTATTCTCATAATTTATTAAATAATGCATCAAATACATAGTATACCAAGGGACGAATTTCCACGTAAAAAGTTTCCACTTACATCGAAACTCGCGCAAACTTTAAAAGTTGTGAAACTCGTTAAAGTTGTTATATTGTGCAACACGCGTGTAACAGTTTAAAAGTTTATTTTCCAGGTGCCAGGTGCATCGATGCGACCGGATCCGACCGAGTGTACGCGGCAACTGCTTTGCTTGACCATCCTGTGTCGACGTCGAAACCAACTCTTCAGCACGATTACCACGCATGCGCGGCAAAACTCCGCCCACCAAACTTTTTAAAGTGCGCCTTACGTCGAAACTTACTTCGTTTATTCAAAAAGGGTTTAATAAGTTAACGATTAATTGCCTATTTGCGTTTTGGACGCCTTCCGCCGGGATTTGATTTATGATTGCGTTACGCTGATTTAATAGATTTGACTTCGATCTTCCTACTGATTAACAATAAACCATTATCCTACAACCTATATTATTTTCTAAAATCAAAACCTAATTTAAAACGTATTCAATACCATTTAGCACATGCCTGTAATTTTTCAAGATACCTTTAATATATTTTTGTTATTAAATATTTCGACTAATTAATTATTTTTCATATACGATTTTGTATTACGGGCCGCAATTTACTTGTAACACCCAAACGCAAAATAACGAAACGATGCAATCGAATATTTTTTTTTTAGAAAGGATAATGAACATACAAAATAAAAGTACGCATTTTCGTGAGAAAGTTAATTAAGAAAGGAGATACGTATTTCTTCACAATCTTTGGATAGTAAATATGGTACAGTTGCCCTTCATATGACTCACCTGAAGGCAGGTTTATCACGTTCTAAACATTATAATCATAAGGGAGTATTAAACGTCTCCGCAGTATTAAATGTAACGTTGTTCCCCTAAAACGCGCTGACATTGTTTTTTTACGGTGACATACACATAAACCGGCTTTAGTGGGATCACGGCGAGTAAAAACGTCGTGGGGTCTGTCATGGGCTTTATCTTGTGATACTTGGCGAATATTAGTTATATTAGTTTCATTATTATAAATTTATGAAACGATAATTATAAAATACATATATGAACACTGATAATAAGAGCAGTGATAGCCTAATGGCTAAAACTTGCCCTCCCGATCGGGAGATCCGAGGATCAAACCCAGGCACGCACCACTTTCTCCTGTGTATTATAAATTAATTATCACAGCTTTTCGGCGAAGGAAAACGTCGTGAAGAAAACAGCACACCCGAGAGTTCTTTAAAAAAAGTTCTCGGAGTTGTTGAAGTCCACCAATTCGCACTTGATCACCGCGGTGGACTATGGCCTAAACTTTCTCATTCTGAGAGAAGACCCGTGCCCAGCAGTGAGACAATAATGGGTTGACAAAGACGAGTATATGAACACTAAATTAAATTAGCTTATAAAATAATGTATATATTTCTCAATTGTACTTGGCATCTTTTGCAAGGGGATGATTTGAGGACGTTTTCTTTTTATTTAAAATTCCCAGTATATTCTCAGTTTGAAACATATAATCTTATAGCGCCACACAAATGTAAATATGAAAAACCGTTTTATTCTAGTAACTAATTCTTACGCATTACTGCCTAATAGTAATATAGGAGGCTAACGGCCTTATTTCTTCTCCGCAAACACAGAAATAATTATACAACTGATGGCGCAGTCTTTGCCGATATTTAGACCGACTTCATCTAGGATTAGACAGAAATAATCTCCACTACTTATAGAATATAACATAAATGTGATCAGTACAGTACAAAATTCTATGAATTTGTCAAATATTATTTATCAAAATTCAAATTTAAAATCTAGCGTTAAAGTAATGAAGTAGTAAAGTAACAGTACCAATTACTCAAAACATTATTTTTCTCTCTATATATCCACATACATATATCTGTATGTAAGTAGTTACCCTGTTAAATTATGTTTTTTCCAGTAGCAAATTAAGTTTTCCTTAAAGAACTATCTTCAAAAGTCGAGAACCTATTCACCTTAAATTTGTGCTTAAAAACCAAATTTTTAGCCTATATTTGAGCGAAACATTTTGTCTGAAGCTGTATAGGCGATATAGGAGTTGAATAGTATTGCGGCTTTAGCAGTCGTGCTACTTTGAGTTGGCGATTTGGGTTATAGCAAATGCGTTCATACTCCTTCATTCTTGGCGACTTGTTGCATTCACTCGCGGTAACAGAATCGCTAGTTTTAACGGCCATATCTTTTTATCCACTTTTTGACGCAGCGTTGAGCGTCTAAAATTAACTATAATGTACACTCAAACGTGTGAAAGGTGTGTAACGTTATTTCCATATCTAACTTCCGAAAAGTAGTTAAAAAGTCGATCGCCAATTCTCAAAGTAGCAAGTCTATTAATGCTATTATGTCTTGTGAAATTCGGACACGAGCGGCATTGCCGCTTTATCATAGTATGTTGACCGGCCTCATCTAGGATTAGAAAGGGCCCTCGACACATCTCATCGAAAACAAACGTAAAAACGTCACGTATTGGTCCTTTGGGGAATGTATTACGAAACAAAGATATTGTGAAAAAAATCAGAAATGTTTACTTTTTATTTCTTTCTATGTGAATATTTGCAATGATTATACCATTGTAGCTATTTTTAAAATATACTGTTTTGTGAGAAATAATTATTTGGTTGTACTCTACTCAAGGTCTCTTTGAGTTTGGCCCTAAAGGTACTACCAACTCATTACAGCAGTGTTATATGATGTGGTTTACTGGACTGAAAAAGTACGGTAAAGAAAGCACACTATAATGTTTCAATTAAGATCTTAGCAATGTCGTCCCTGTAGTTTCGGGATCAGAATAGATCTACGGTATCCTCTACCAGTGATGGGACTAATAGGGACCTCCGGGGTCACGGAAGCTTGTACTGTTCGGTCAGAAGACCCCGGGAAGGAGCAGTATGTATCGCATAGATCAGACGGAGCGGTGGGCCAAGCCGATCACCTGTGAGGAGCCCCATGGTGCAACACTTTCAGAGGACTCTGGTTACGTTTCTTTGGAGATCCCGGAGACCTCTTTGTAGCTCTGGGGATGGCTAACGATAAACGGTACAACGGTACAACGGTAGTACAAAAATCCCTCATAACCCTACGTCGCTTCTAGGGCGGCGTCGGCCTTTTGATGGTTTCCCCCTCGAGAACGAAAAAAGAAGGGTAGTAATTTATTTATGGCTAACTTTAGGTAAGATTCTGATGTTACCTGGGGTTGATTATAACTTATCGATATCTGTGGATATACATATGGAAAAGATATTGCCACTATGGTTTTACTACGCTCCACTCCACTCCACTCCACTCCACCATATTGCTGATGCTGGCCATAACAACGCCTCTACTCAACTACTTTCATTGTATTTTGTGACTTGTTGGATTAACCTCTTAATACTTACACATATTTTTCAACATTTGTTTTTTATAGTTCATTCGCAATCCAGCTTAAACATTGCTTTAAATATAAATATTTAGCATATAAATGTAATTAACAAATTATTGAATATCCAATGTTTACTACACAAGTTAATTAATAAATCTCTCGATATTAATTAAAGTCCGGACAGTATGTTTTAGACAATCGAGCAATAACGAGCGATGTGATTAAAACCGCAAACAATGTTATTTGGCGACTTGATTAGCATTACATTACGGTATGACTCTAATTTGCAGAAAACCGCAACGCAGATTTTCAGCGCAATCCGTTATTATCTAACCTCAGACAGAATGTGCAATCAAATCAACATGCAAGGATATAACAATTTTCGATACTATATTACTTTATTTTATACCTATTTGTATGTATCATTCTAATGTACAAGCATTAATGCCACAGTATACAAAAGTAGCAGTGTAACGCACCAAGTTGTCAAGGCACTGAGTTTTATTACACTATGATAGACGTTGCAAAGATTACACGGTAGGGATATCAGTATCCATAAACAAACAGACAATTTAATTCCTAAATTTAAGTACTGATTCTTACGACCTCTACGCTCACTTTATGTGTAGCGTAATATTATCAAACTACATAGTCACATTGATAAAATTAAAATATAACTGGTAAGTGATTATTAAAAAATAAATCGTTGATTCAAAAATATCCCTAACTTGTTTGAAATTAGCTGACTTTATTGGATGCAACAAAACGCGTAGCATAGCGTAGTATACAGCATATTGTAGCATGTAGCAGTATAGCGTAGCGAAGCAAACCGTGGCGAGTCACGTAACGTTATTTATAAGTAACGCCGCCATATGAACGAACATAAGTATGATTGTATACGAGTTTCTTCACGAAAGATTAACCACTTTCGCATTGTTAAAGTTTCAAGAGTACTCTCATGCATATTATGGGGCATTATTCATAGTATATCTCAAAAGGGGAAAAATAAGCCGCGAGCTACGCGTAACTTCTTAACGCTACGCGGGATGCTATTTATAGGGTGCTTTCATACACACGATTAATGCAATATTGTAGTGGTGAAGTAAAACCATAAAGTATGATTTATGTATTTATTCACGATCCACCTGATGGTAAGTGGTCACTGCCGGTCATGGACATCTGTAATCAACTTCATGCAGTACATGGGTTCTGTCTGAAGTCAATCACAGATGCGTTGCTACCGTTGTTAGTCCCGAGGACTATAGTCGCCTCATATAAAAGTGTGCCGGCAACCACACCCTTCCATCGAAACTCAAGAAATGCTTCACGCTAGAAATACGTGTGGTGGTGGTACATCCCCGGTCGAACTTCACTGGTTCTACCACCTTCAACAACTGAAAATGAGAAAATAAAATTATATATATATTTTTTTAAAGAAGCTTTTATTTCAATGCACTTAAAAGAAAAAAATAAATTTTGTAATAGTCAAACCCATCATTTTGTTGCATCGTACAATTTTTATCATGTAAAAGCTTGTCGATTGTCGCTTATCTTCAATTACAGTTTTAGATTATTAAATAGATTTCCGGTGACGTTATATTGACGACGATATTTAACCACCCGTGTGGCACGTTACCCTCTGACTCACAATGAGTTACGGGTTCGATCCCCGGCCAAACATATATCTAAATAATTAATTTAAATTTCTGTTCTTGATCTGGGTGTTTATGTGTTCGTCTTTGTATGTATTCATGACATCTACAATACAGATCATATCTTATGTAGAGGCAGAACAATGAAGTCTTACAACAAAGGTCCAAAAAAACATAACAATATTGCAGTCTCTAAATTTAAATAGTGCTACGGGTGATTTCAGTTTTAAGTGTACCTATTTCGCTGTTACTTTTTAATGAGTTACGAGCACTTTTTTATGGCAATGCAGTGTACATACAGATTAGAGATTTAATGAGACATTATTCTGAATCGTCAGTGCTTCTGAGTTATATTGTATAATAGTATACCGACATAGGTTGTTACAAACAAAAGTTACCTTTTATATTAGTCCCTGTAGAATACTTTCAGCAAAAAGAGAAATGCTAACAGAATATTATTAACTCATACACTAGTGTTTTCAACGCTGAGACGTACATGCACACACCTATTCACACGCACGCACACACACACACACACACGCCTGCGCGCTTGCGCACACTAATTATAATCTAATTTACTACTACCATTTATTTTAATTACTATTCATTGTCTGTGTGTAAGAGCAGGGTACCCAGTAATACAGGTATATAACCTAGTACAGGGGCCCTTAAGTTGCCACTAGTTTTAAGAACTGTTTTGAAATGAATAAAGATATTTTTATTTTTTTTATTTTATAATATCAAATTTCAAAAATTGTAAAGCATACGACGCTACTTATGTGTATCAAAAATAAAGACAGCCAAAGATATAAAATTCTTATTTTTATGTTAGACTTCATACATGAACCAATATTTAAATTACCCAGTATGATTCCTCAAAACAATCAGATTATATACGGTTAGCTAAATATAAACACATTAAAATAATACTACGGAGTTACGTGTTGCTCAGAATATTTACCTTCACTCATTTTTACGTGAGAAGCTTTGAATCCCCAAATAAATATCTGTAGCATTTACACTCCCTAAGTTTATTTGGAGTTTTTTTAAAGAAAATGTGTTACAGAGTATTGTTTATCACGACGACAAAAAATGAGAATACAAAAATTACATAAGGAAATATTTTAATACTAAATATTACGGACGTATTCCAAAAAGTTAACAAAAATCAATGGATTTGATTTCCTACACATAAACCTACGAAACACAGTAGATGACAGATTTAAAAAAATAACGTAACAATTACAACGATGGAGATCTTATTCTAAATTTAAACAGAAAATTCAATATTTTTCATTTCAACCCATCGCACATTCGTAGCGAACGGCGACACAGATAAAAACATTCTTTGCGACGCTTTCATGCACTCAATATGCATTCACATAGATTTTTTTCCTTTGAAAACGCTGTGAAGCTTTTAGTTTTTTTCTAATAACACTTCGGAATATGAAGATTTCAATACTCTGTGTGTCGCATACGAAATAAAAGAGATTTTAATTCTACTAAAATACTTTTGTTATGATATTTTCATGTGAATTGTTTCGGAATTTGAGATTCGTGTGTATTTTAAACGTATATTTACACATTATCCGTGTGTCTATATTCATTTTCTTCTTGTAACTATAGGATCATTGATATTGTAATCTATTCTCCTCATGATTTCTAACATAGGAGTATCCACTTCTTTTTCTTTGAGTTCTTGAATTTGAATCATATTCCTCATCTAAACAAGTCAAAAATAAGACAGCTTATAAAAAAGATATAAACCAGATCACTTTATCGTCCAAGTCTTCATATATAAAACTAAAAAAGATCGAAATAATTGTATTTAAAATACAAAAAAACGGCCACGCCATGTGCCACCGGTATGTCTAGATGGTGTAATGTTGAACGTGGTGGACAAACTTAAATACCTTGGTCACTTTATCTCACGCGTATTGAAGGATAATTATGATATCGAACGCAGAGCGTTGGCAATTAGTAGCAATATGCTTTCCCGCAAATTTGCCCGGTGTAACGCAAATGTTAATGTCATCTTATTTAAATCATTCTGTCAGTAATTTTATACTAGTGGGCTGTGGGTGACATATGGTGGTAGAACCAGTGTAGTTCGCCCGGGGAAGTACCACCGCCACACTTATTTCTAGCGCGAAGCAGTTTTGTGTTTCCATGGAGCGGTGTGGTTGCCGGCACACTTAGTCCTCGGGAGTAGCGACGCGTCTGTGATTGACTTCAGATAGAACCCCATGTTCTGTACGAAGTTGCATACAGATGTCCATGGGCGGCAGTGGCCACTTACCATCAGGTAGACTGCATGCTCGTTTGCTACTTCAATCTTATATAAAAATATTCGCGCAGAACCTACAACGTGCGTGTTCAATACAACACCGCCATTAGGATGCTGTTAAAGCTGCCATGGCGATATAGCGCGTCAAAAATGTTCGCAGACGCACACACTGATGCATTTAACGCCATTATGTGTAAAGAGCGGCTTCTTTACTTCAGCGCTTGCGTAACATTAGCAACAGCATTCTGAAAATAATTGCTCATAGACAGGACTGCTCCATCCAGAGGCATTGGGTGGAAATAGTCTAAGATAAAATAGGGACCTTAGGTAGAGCATACTAAAAATACTAACATAAAACCTTAAGTATTGCAGTCGCTACCACACTAACAATCTATGTATGTACCAATGTCTGAAATAAAGATTAGGTATTATCCATGATATTATGACAGCCAGAGTTGTTTGACGATATTCAATTCTAACGGAATAAAACAACATTACTTTCAGTTCTGAACACTAAAACGTAGATTATTTCCTTCACCCTTAACTCGAGAAAATTTGTAAAATTTAGAGTGAAAAATGATACGATAACACGCTGTAACACGAAACAGTGGGCTTATCCTAGCAACCTAAACTGTAGCACCCTAAAATATGGGTCCGCACAAAAACACGATGTCTTTTTGTTCTGTCTGCGCGTACCAGGCTTTCATGTACAAATTACTACGGTGAATATGGCAACTGTAGGAGAACAGTTATCATGTTTGACAAATGTTTATGAAGATTATGGTCAATTATGAATTTAACAAACATATGTACTTCAAATTTCTTGTCGTTACGAATCTAATAATGTTCAAGAAATCGTTACGAAAAAGTACATAACTAGGGTTTATGAATACTCATATCCAAAAGTACGTGTAATATGTGAGGAATATATACACAATACTGTTAAATCACAGTACAAATATGTACAGTAATGAAACTAAGCGTAGTTAAGAAACACTTTGTTGAAGCAACATGGTGGTCACTATATCATTTTTAATAATAGTGTTATTAATTTTTATTTTAGAATTTACTTTCCTGTTCACCAATTGCAATAGCTATGCAGTTTACAAATAATATAAGTTAGTAATTTCACGGCGTCGATTAATCCCAGCGTGACGATAATTATTATTATATTTATTTCCTAATATGTCTACTGTGGTTAAATATAAGATTCATCATAATTCTACATAAAGTATTTCAGCCATAAGATACGTTTTTAAAGTAAGAGCTATCCAATCAAAACTGCAAAATAGAACCAGAAGGCACCCGATATTATAAGCCAGAGACAATATATGTCATTTTTCAATCTTCTTTGTATAATTCTGGTCCGCCGGTTGTCTATGGTAGTGGACTATCAAAAGAGATCACAATATCTTTACAGAAAACTTTTCCAGCCACGAAATGACAACTGCATTCAAATATAAAAAGAACTTATCCTTTATATCTTCCTGATTGCTTATATTTTTTCTGTTGTTGATACTGTTCTTATTATATTTAGTTTTTATTAGACATATTTTAATGCTTTATTTATTAAATAATTATTGGAAACGCCACAACAACTCAACCGATTATCATGAAACTTTGTGAAAATATTATTATTAGAGGTGTCAGAAAAATTTAAAAATAATGTATATAAAAATATTTTGGCGGTGGACATGAGTGTTTATAAAAATCCAGACTTCAATGCTAGGGAAGCCGCGGGAAAAGCTAGCTAATATAAACAAATCAGTAATAGACTCAATAAAACTACTCAAAGCATGATTAGATCTTAATGACCTTGATCGGCAGATTGTCCACCAATTCGTACTTGGCAAGCGCGGTGGCCTATGGCCTAAAATTCTTTCATTCCGAGAGAAGACCCGTGCCCAGCAGTGGGACAATAATGGGTTGACGACGACCTTCATCGCCCTTATTTCGTTGTATTCGATCAACTAGATTTTGGTAAAATTACCATGCACAAAACGCACGGTCTATTAATGAAAAACGCTCCTTAGCGTATGAGCCACGCAATACATTAACACATCTGTCACACGCCTAAAAATTGTTACCTTCACGTAGTAACAACAAATATTATTCTTTTGTAACTTTAATAAATAATATATGAAAAATGTATGGCTAGAATAAAGTTATAATAGGATTTATAAAATATTTCTATAAGAAAAAAAGGTAATGTAGCTGCAGACATATATGCGTTGTTCCATATGTATTAAGATTACTTAAATTAATTATAGCTATACTATTTTTCGGGAATATTTTTGGTCGCATTAGATTTCCGTATTTTTTTCAATATTAGCTACTTGAACACCATTTAAACGCTCATACATATTTTATATTTTTGTAAGAATATTATGATATGCTTATTTACCGAAATATATTTTTAAATTAATAAGTAGCCTTTAAATTCATAGTTAATATACCGTTTAACATAAACACATACATTTACATATTTTTGCTCACACTAAGCCGCAAACAAGATCAAAGTGCCAACTGTTTCGAATACCTATTATCGAATCCACAAATACAAAGGTTAAACACAACCGTGTATGTTGACTTTCGGTCTGAGCTGAGCGTTGGCTGAGCGATATATTGCGGCTGTGTTTGTGCACAGTCACCGCCGAGATCGCCGCCACAGCAAAACGAGCACCACTGTGCAACACGTTGCGCTTTCACATTAAATCCCGAGGAATAAGAGTGATGTGGATATGGTAAGTTATTAAAGATACATTTTTTTTAATATGTACTATTAATTTAAAGAATGACAAGTCTTGAGGGAACCGCTTAATGTACAAAACTCAGTACTCATCTAGCAGCGGTAGAGAGGCCTTGATAGAGTAAACTTTAAAAGCTAATAAATGGAATAAACACAGTAAGAAACTATTTGCAGTACCTATTATCGAATCCACAAATACAAAGGTTAAACACAACCGTGTATGTTGACTTTCGGTCTGAGCTGAGCGTTGGCTGAGCGATATATTGCGGCTGTGTTTGTGCACAGTCACCGCCGAGATCGCCGCCACAGCAAAACGAGCACCACTGTGCAACACGTTGCGCTTTCACATTAAATCACGAGGAATAAGAGTGATGTGGATACGGTAAGTTATTAAAGATGTTTTTTTTTTAATTTTTCTCTCTCGTCACTCTCTTGTAAATCATTATTGTCCCACTACTGGGCATGGGTCTTCTCTCGGAATGATAGAGTTTAGGCCATAGTCCACCGCGCTGGCCATGTGCGAATTGGTGGAACAATTAATTTAAAGAATTTATACAATTAATTTAAAGAATGGCAAGTCTGGAGGTAATCGCTGAATGTATAAAACTCAGTACTGATCTAGCAGCGGTAGAGAGGCCTTGATAGAGTAAACTTTGAAAGCTAATAAATGGAATAAACACAGTAAGAAACTGTTTGCAGTACGTACAAATACAAATGTTAAACACAAAACGCCATGTATGTTGAATTTTGGTCTGAGCTGAACGTAGGCTGAGTGATTTATTGCGGCTGTGTTTGTGCACAGTCATCGCCGAGATCACCGTCACAGCAAAACGAGCACCACTGTGCAACCAGTTGCACCTTCACACTAAATCACGAGGAGTAAGGGTAATATGGATACGGTAAGTTATTAAAACATACTTGTTTGTTGTTGACTTTTTAAAATTAATTCAAAGTAACGGAATGAAAACTAAAAAAGGCTAGAGATAACTACCTACTAGATAAAAAGGGCACAGTCAACATTGAATGCTAATCAATGGACCAACTATATTTAAATGTACACTAAGATTATTAAAATATTTTTATTGCGATATAATATTATGTGAATTAGGAATATTTTACTGAAAAAAAAATCAAATTCAAATGTAACAATAATTTAATGTACCTCATAGGATTCCCCGACGCCCGATTTCGATGTTTCAACCACCCTTTCGTACCACTGTATTTGGAAAAAAATTACCAATACCTCGCATGTGTAATACATTTAATACATGGCTCACTAACGAACCTAAAGATATTTTCTCCCTTAAACTCGGCCAGTTTCGTGCACTCTCCATTAACAAAATTCCCAATTAGATGTTGTGTTGCAGGTATGTAGTTCTATTGCCTATTGTATAATTACTAGTTAAAACCACACTAGTTTTAAATTATATATTTCTGTAATAGCATATCTTACATAGATTTAGTGCATGTTGTACACGCCTGTAAGTGGCATACATATTAGTGTTTATGATTTATGATTAAGAGTTATTTGTGAATGTTGTATATGTTATGCTGTTGGTGTGTCTAAATAAATAAATAAATAAATAAATTTACTGTTTGCATGCTATTATAGCTGATTATAAGATTTTTGATTGTTTATTCAATGACACATAAATCACATCGCATCAACCCATTAGGGGTGTGTAGGTTTCCTCACGATGTTTTCCTTCACCGAAAAGCAGTGATAATTAATTTCTAATACGCACATAAATCATTGGTGCGTGCCTGGGTTTGAACCTCAGACCTCCCGATCGAGAGGGCAAGTTTCAACCATTAGGCTATCACTGCTCTTATATAAAGTAAGACACATAAATTATATAAAGTTAACTCCAAATAATAATATGCATAGGCACTAACAATACCTATTAACATCATCTAACATACATATATAAAAAAACAGATATTTTACATATCATATTTGGTATGTAATAGACGTAATAATTATACATACCACATCCAAAGATATCAGACTATCGTACACTCCATGGCTAGCTAAAGAGATCGTAAATGAAATGCTTTTGTTAAATCTAGCGAACTGTTTCTTTGGTCTAGTGTAACGTTCGAGCTAGAATTACACAAAAAGGTTTCTAATGAGAAGTCATCGCACTGAATGTGATCGGGTTTCATTAAGGCACAATTCTGAATTAATGGATATTTACAGAGAGTGAAACGGTCAACTTATCTGAAAGCTATTTCTAATACCTTATTTTTATGCATTGGGTTTCTAAATGTCCCGACTGCATAAAAAACTATTGGCTATATAGTCATAAAAAACTATTTGATGGTTATATATTACCCATATTTAATCATTCGACGAAAAAAATATATCAAACTAATATAACATATAAGTATTTTCAACTGTATTTGCTTTAATGTTTGTTTAATAGAACTTTCAAATTAGGATGAACATTAAATTGTAGGCAAAAGTAAACTCTGGGCCATCAATGGCATTCAAATAGGTCGTAATAGTTTTATAAACTAAACATTAGGTTCGTAACTATTTGAAATACCATAAATAACGATACTTAACAAAATTACTAACCTTTTTCTCGTTTACCACAGGAAATCAAGCTCGTTGCAATATTTCATAGAAATGTATTATATCAACTCCGTGTATCTTCTACATTCGAATAGAGTGTCTTTCACCACTTTTTTGGGTTATTCAATATCAAGGATAAGTCCCACACACACAACACAGACACACTTATTTTTGTAGGATAAATCCATAAACATATTTTAAAAATCCTGTTAGTAGTATTTATAGCACATTTTTAAAGTAAATCTTCATCTCTACCTCTCTACTATAATATTTTGTGTACCTCGACTACGTATAATGAGGGATTTAAAATGCCCAGACCTAGTAGTGAAATTTAAACTTATCTTTCAAAGTCTTTATCCTTAGACAAATTCTTTAAAGTCTCATTGTGGCCAAAAATAAATTAAAATTACAATTTGGGCTCCATCGTGTTAGCCTTATTTTGCGCCCAGTATGAGGTTGAAAATTTCTTTTTTGCACTAAAATAGTACACCAAGCAAAAATAATGGTATTATTTACTAACATCAATAGGAAGAAGTATCACATGCACAAAAATTGAAAATATAGTTCTTTAGTTAAATAAAAATAACATTTTCCTATCCCATGATATAGACGATAAGTTGTAGCTTCATGCATGCATGCATCAGTTATTCAACTATTCAATATTCTCCGTTCTATTCAGTATTAGAATTATCTCAAGCGATGTTTCGCGTGGGAGAAGTGGGGCGTCGTAAAATGTAGCAGAAAATGCAACGACACCCAACGTAATACTAGAGATGATTTGTTTTTGATTGTAAGAATATTTGTAGGGAAATTGGGTTAGTTTTATATTTGCTAATTATAAAGTAGTAAATTGTTTCGTCCAGGTGGACCGATGACCTGACGAAGACAGCGGAAAACCGTTGGATTCAGAAGGCACAGGACCGGTTGGAGTGGCGTCATTTAGGGGAGGCCTATGTCCCAGCAGTGGACCTGTCTGATGGATGGATGGAACGAAAATGTTTCATTTTATTTCTTTCATTTTATTTTGGTAATAGGCCCAATAAAGTGTGTTCCTCAAGATCTTGACAGAAGAGTCATCTGTCGGGCCCAAAACACCAACCATCTAACTATAATCAACTATACACACCCACAAAATGAAAAAAACAAATAATCTATTTTATATATTATCACGTACGAAAAGTGGGTCTTGAATTAGCAATCGCACGGTGGGAAAAAAAAGGATTTAAATTGAAAATCTCCTCTTTTTAATTCGTTAGACGATAGACTACGTATTAGAAGTACTTTCAAGAATATAACTTAATTTGCCGAAGTTTTGAGTTCGTTCCCTTTTATTCTTACTCTGCGCGTCGCAGATATATTAAAAATAAATGTTTCAGATATTGATAAGGGCAAAGGACGCACGCATTATTTAAAGACTTAACTATTTACATGTAAAAAGCAAACGAAATATACGTATGTATGTACTTCACATAAAACGCCCATCAAAATCAAAACACGCCATAGCTTATTCCCAAGTTCTTACAAGACTTTACAATAAATCTCAATTTGTAAAATATTTAGTGACGGAAAGAAATCATAAAGACGAAACTTGTTATATTTCAACTGAACAATATATTCCTCCATTGAACGGCTTATGCATTGTGCTAGTCAAGTAGGAAGCATTCCATCTTAGCCCTCTGAGAAAGTGACACATACGAGTCTCTTTACTGGTAAGGTGTTATAGAACAAAGGTGGTTTTGAAGGTAGTAGAACTAGTGTAGTTCGACCGGGGAAGTACCACCACCACACCTATTTCTAGTGTGCACACCTATTTCTAGTGTGAAGCATTTCTTGCGTGCGGAAGAGTGTGGTAGCCGGAACACTTTTATATGAAGCGACCATCATAGTCCTCGGGAGTAGCAACGTATCTGTGATAGAGTTCAGAGAGAATCCATGTTCCGTATGTTGATTACAAATGTCTATGAGCGGCAGTGACCACTTACCAGCAGTAAGACAGCATGCTCGTTTGATACTTCAGTTAAATAAAAAAAAATTAAGCGTGAAAGCGTGTAAAAGAAATGTTTTGTTGACCATCGGAGCATGCGGCGATTATCTTGCTTTATAAGTAAATTGTGTGTTTATCAGAAAAGAGCGTTCACTCGAAACACAAGTTCTGTGAACTTAACAAGGATTTATTCACCTGTAATTTAAATTTATTTAGTTAATAAAGAATATTTTGATTAATTTGATTTTGATTTTGACATGTACGAGCGGTCTCATGAAATACTCTTATTGGCGACTGGCAATATACATGATTAGCAGTGATAACTCATTATAAAGTGGTTTATACACCTACTTTATTGTGGTGGTACAAATAACAAACCAACCAAAAAAAGCTCACTCGTCTCATGACATAAAATACATCACAGTAAATAGCATCACCCACAAAACATTAAATCTACGAAGCAACCCGCATTGGCAAGGTATAATGTTAACGCAGCGGAAAATTGAACGCAGCGCGTTGTACCGTTAGCTTCCTTGCCGCAATAAACATGCTTGATGTATGACGATACCCACTCGTTTATGGTCAATATTTATTATCCTTTCACATTTTATTTTTATCCTAAATATTAATTTAATCACACGTTTGTTTTAAGGAATGCATAGAATCAAACTACTGCAAGTTTGGTCATACAATAAAAGTTTCATGAATATGAAAATTTGAATACTAATGAAATCTTATATGAAACTGTTACTTATTCAAATGTATGTCATAGATATGACAGAGTATGCGTTACCCAATTCTATATTCGATGGGCGGCAGACGTGTATGAATGGCAGTGATAATAATTCATACATAAATTTAAAAATAATATACAACAAATTGTTCTAATATATTTTGTTTCACTCCTAGATGTAATAAATCGTTATAGTTTCCCCATACATAATTTAAAAAACTGTAAGAAAAAAAATTTGGATTAAAAAAAACAAGCAAATAGGCTCATCTATCCCTACTCTTTATGGCATGAAATATATTACAATAATATATATAAATTGTGTGACATACAAAACATTAAATCTACGAAGCAACCCGCATTGGCAAGGTATAATGTTAACGCAGCGTAAAATTGAACGCAGCGCGTTGTACCGTTGGCTTCCTTGCCGCAATAAACATGCTTGATGTATGACGATACCCACTCGTTTATGTTCAACATTTATTATCCTTTTACGTTTTTTGCTTCTAAAAATTAATTGAACCACATGTTTTTAAACGACGTTCTAAATGGAAAATACTGAAATTTCGAACACAATTTCCTGTTAAGTTATTTTTTTTTTTTTGTAAAACATAATGAGAAAACACGTTCCTTTAAACGGAACCTAAAATCAAAACTTTTAATTGCAAAATTTTAATTTGTTATCTGTCACAGTGAGTATGTATCATAGTTCTACATAAGATGATTTTTTTGGCGTATTGGCCTTAATAAATATTTGATATCTGGTAAGTAAAAAAATACAAATAAACTTAAAGTTATAACTAATAAACCAACGATATAGAAACACAACCACGCTGATCGGTACCATATTTCGTGCTGTAAAAATCCAACATGATAAATTACACATTTTCCACAAAGCATAAAATTTGCCAATATACTGGCTATAACACTAACGCAGCGGAAAATTGAACCGTTGCGCGTTGTAGCGTTGTCTTCCTTGACGTTAATAAACATGAAATATATATTGATTTTTCGTATACATTTTTGAATAAATATGTATTATAAAAAGTAAATATAAAGTCCATGTATAAAAATGTTATGTAATAGGTTCTTAGCTCCGCTTCGCTTGCTTCGATCACTTTTGACACGGTAATAACCATCCTATGTGTTAAATCTAGGTAATAAACTAGGTAAGAAACAATAATTATATTCTAAGACAATTAAGCCTTATAGACCCTTGAGACCTTCTTTTGGGATAACCGAGATTTTTAACGTATTAATATATAAAATCGATAACAAAAATTCGCTGAGGTTGCTAAAACTGTTGAAATGGACCTATTTTCAGATAGCATCACCAAGCTTAAAAGGAAGATATGTTAATTTAAAATGTAAGTAATTATTTCTCGCTATTATTAAAACTCGATAATTTAACTTTATTTTTTGTTATTTGAATATTACTATTATTATTAATTTACATTGACATTTTATAAAAAATATAATTATTATTTAAATATATTTGTAAATTTTTCAATGTATTTTTTTCTTTATTTTCGACATTGTTTTCGACATATTATTAAAATTCAAAATTGTTAATTTTTGCAATTGTTTCAATTTTGTTACTTATGATTGTTGTTGTAATTGCATGATGTCGTCGCCTATAATTGTCCTGGCACTTATACTGTTACTTTTAAATCTTATTAAGTAAATCTTATCATAGCTTTAGTGCACAGTATGTTGACTCAATAAATAAATAAAAAAAACAAATAAATAAATAAATAAAAGTTAATCCTGTATAAAAACGATCGTGAGTGCGTTACTACTCGTGTAGAGGAATAATAAGAAAGTAGTCATATACGCTGTTGATTTCTCATACCCTGTTAATTAAAATGACCTCTGCGATTGAAACATGACGGCGGCTACCACCAGCCTATCGTTATTCTATACTTATTCTTGTATACACATATTATTGTCACATTCGCTTATATTTATTTTGTTCATCGCAATTTTAATGGTAATTCAATTTTGCTTATCATTAACGAGGTGAGAGTAGGTCACTATCTCAAACGCTTCTTTTACAGTAACCTATTTACATGATATGAAATAACTATAAAAATATTGACACTATTCGTATTCAGAAACATTCTCTAATATATCAAACGCAATATGAAGCTGAAATATCGTTCTTTCACAACGAAATGCTGGTTTTTATTAAAATGTTCAGTGTCTGCTTTGAATAGTTTCATCTGACGTTGATTACTTTTCATATCGATTTCCAAAGAGAGCTAACAAAACACACTAATAAGTACTTTTATAGTTAGAAAGAGGCAGAAATGCGAGTATTTAGATCGATCAAAGTTCAAGTATCAAGGTGTGTTTATTGTGAAGGAGGTAGTCTAGTCTAGAAGTTTAAAAATATAGTTTTTTTTTTCATAATTCGATACCTTAGATATTAAAAAATATCTCCCTTAAAGGTTTTTCTAACTTCAAATTATTTTCAAAGTTACAGCCATTTTAGTATCGTGGCAACTAGACCAGTTAAAAGAAACAACTTTAACAATAAACTTTAATTGATAAGGATATAATATAATAATAGGCTACTGGCGGTCCAGCCTGACCTGAGTATGCTACCTGAGTATGAATAGCTTGTCTTTCTTTTCGTATACTTTTAGTTTACGACATCAACAGTTCGAAGGTTTGAAGTTCACTGTGTTATCATTTACGCTGCCTGAAACAGAACGTTAAACGCGTTATCTCGAAATTCCCTTCTTCGATGCGGTAATGCAGATATCTCAGGTTCTAATCAGCCGACTTCTGACATTTGGCATGAATATTCTTCAATTCTCTCGCTTTAGCACTAATCAACAAAAAATATAAATCTCAAATTATAAAAACTCTACTGCCTAAATTTAAAAAAGTACCACTAAAACGTAAAATATTTGTAAATGAAAATATATAGAATGTATACACTTATTTTATATATATAACATTATACTCAAACATTCATTATCCATACATATCATACATACGCTTAAAAACATTATCCTTCTTCTAACGCATTTAGATAAGTCTTTTTTTTCATTTTATTGTATGTATGCTGTCTACTTCAGGCATGGTTTGTATTGTATTCAGATATTAAGTACATGGCTTAATTGTTTTTTGAACAATAATTACAACTGGTATAGTTAGCGACTTAGACTTAAAGCGCATTAAGACATTCGTATCAGTACTTGTTAAACTTAAAAATTAGATTTGATTTTATGATAATTTTCAGCTAGTCTTGAATAGTTTTCATCCTAAATTGAATTCGTTTAATAATGATTTCGATAGATCTTCGGCGTCGCATGCTTTGAAACCTTAATTGAAAGCTAACAAGAGGCACTCAGTAGGCGTCCAATAGCCGAAGAAAGATTGCTTCTTTTAATTTGCCGCAAATATTATCAATATTGATAGCGGTCCGATAGATTACTTGTAACGAGAATTGAAGTAAACATTAATTAAAATTGAATCTTTTGGGTAATCAAATGATGAGGAAATAATATATATTAATTTTGCTGTGTACAATGTGTTTATAAACAATAGCAGTGTATAGTGATAGTGATACTAATATGTTTTATAAATTATTTATTTTGATAAGGATTAAATATTTAGTATGCATAAAACCCATAGAAACATCAACATCATATTTTTGCATTTTTAAAGTATAAAATGAGTTATTGAGGGTTATACATAAAATATAGACATATGCTGTAGCGGACTTTTGTTAAGATCTATGTGAGCCAAACAATTCTACAGTACATTATATGTCGATATCTCCAACTATTTATGCAGCGTACGCCAAGCTAACTTTCAGAGGACAATTTTTTTCCGACTAAAATGATATTTCTCGTTATATAATAACCTAATTATTAAAATCATTATAAAATGTAACCTATATGTTATTCTGATGTATAACCTATACTACTGTAAAGTTTCAGCCAAATCGTTTGAGTAGTTTTTGCGTGAAAAAATAACAAACATACATACATCCTCACAAACTTTCGCATTTATAATATTAGTAGAAAGGATAGAATAACCTGTTAAATCTGCAACACTAAGATTGAATGGCTTCATGTTTCGTGGTGAGGCATCACGGAATCACTTGAACTTCTATGTATTATTGAGACGCCATAACCCCAGCAAGCTTATTCGCGCTGAATTCTAAGAAGTCAGATATCTTAAAACGGTATTATTTAATTTGAGTCTTAGATAATTTACTGCCTTAATAATGCTGTTTTTGCTAATAGTAGACGAGTACCTACATCATATATGACGAATTCAAAATTTGTCATGATTCCTATTGGAATAAAAAATAGACGCGGCACGTTCCTGTAAGGACCTTTTTTCAATGGATATACCTACTTTATGTTAAAACAGTTTAAAATTTCATCCAATATTATCCACTAGTCCATCTTTTCGAAATCTGTTATTAATTATCTGATTGAAGTAGCAACCCAGCATGCAGTCCACCTGATGTTAAGTGGTCACTGCCGCCCATGGACATCTGTAAGCAACTTCATATAGAACATGGGTTCTATCTGAAGTCAATCACAGATGCGTTGCTACTCCCAAGGACTAGGATGGTCGCCTCATGTGAAAGTGTGCCGGCAACCTCACCCTTCTATGGAAATCCAAGAAATGCTTCACGCTAGAAATAGGTATGGCGGTGGTACTTCCACGGTCGAACTACACTGATTCTACCACCTTGTAAAACTACTGAGTTAAATAAAAAATAAAGTTTAAAACATAAATAAAGACCAATTTTGTTATCTTAACAGTAAGTAGGTATAAATATTTTATGCTACCATATTTTTTGCTAGAAAGGTACAAACCATCTTTCTGTGGCGTATTTTGTAAAAATGTTTTCTTTATATCACACATAAGATAAAAAAGGTGACAGCGGCTGGACTGACAAATTGGTCTTTTTCCTAGACATAAAACAATAAGGTGTAGTCCGTAAGGGTGGCGTAAGGTAAATGCCCGTTAAAGTGTAATAATTAAATAACATAGGGATCGATAGGGTTCGAAAAAGAGGTCCCACGTGCAACCTATAAAATGAATATAACATCAACCCATTATTGTCCCACTGCTGGAAACGGATCTTCTCTCGGAATGAGAGAGTTTTAGGCGATAGTCCACCGCGCTGGCCAAGTGCGAATTGGTGGACTTCACACACCTCGAGAACTTTTTTTTAAAGAACTCTCGGATGTGTAGGTTTCACGATGTTTTCCTTCACCGAAAAGCAGTGATAATCAATTTCTAATACGCACATAAATCAGTGGTGCGTGCCTGGGTTTCAACATCGGACGTCCCAATTGAGAGGGCAAGTTTCAACCATTAGGCTATCACTGCTCTCATAATAATAATAATAATAAAATGTATAGACAAACTACAACACAAAATAAAGAAATGGATCGAAATTAAAATGCTTGAGATATGGTTTGGAGGTAAGTACATAGACACCTCAAATGAACATAATTTCTATATAATTATTTTTCTTTTGCAAGGAAGCTTACAAGTTTTTTAGGGTACGTTACATCCTTACAAAATCCGCATAACTTTTATAAGCACTATCAGCAGGATAGAACATCTTGATTTCACCGGAAAGGTTCCGCCGCCACACCTATTTCTAGAGTGAAGCGGTTCTTGCGTTTCGGTAAGAGGATGTAGGTGTTGGCTCATTTTCATATAAGGCGTCTTAATCCTTAAGTCTACTATCTTAGTCCTTTAAAGTAATGACGCATCCGTGTTTAACTTCAGACACATTCCTTGTTCTATACAAGGCTTGTTAAAGATAGCCAAGGGCAGCGGTGACCACTTACCATCAGACGAACCGCTTGCTTGTTTGTTTGCGTATAAAAACGTAAAATATACAATCCTGTTTATTTAGTAACGCAACATAAATTGCAAGACTTGTTCTTTCGAATTGCTTCCTGATGTTCATAATACACCAGACAAAAGGTCCGCAGCGACCAAACTGACAAATTGCTTCGTTCCCTCGACATAAAACAATAAGGTGATTCCCCGAAGTGACGAAGGATCATAAAGTTGAATAGCTTATAAATCGGGATGGGAGACATCGCTCTGAAAATGAATGTATTTCTATGAATTTAGAATACAAGCACAAGTAGATTTTTGTGCTGAATCAATATTCAAACAATTTACATGGTTATCTAATAGGTATACAATAACTTTTTATAAATAAAATGAATGAAATATACTATACGTAATTATTATTGTAATACGTACAATTAAGTGTTCTAATATAATCTTAAGTATTATACTCGACCACGATGCATGCCGTGGTGGCCTGTTATTAAGACAGCATTTAATTTAAGCCTAATGTAGTTTTTAATTGTAAGTGTAATGTAATTGTCTTGTTGGCTGCCCTTTTTAAATAAATAAATAAATAAATAACTATCAGTGTTAAAAAAAAAATGAAATGTCTTTATTTTGCATAGGCCTTCGGGGGCGCTTACAAATTGTTACATATATATATATATATATATATATATATATATATATTTTACACTACCACCGGATCGGAACACGACCTCAACTGAGAAGATCCGGCAAGAAACTCAGTGGGTTTGTCTTTTTTCTTTCTATATCTTTTTTTTATTTTTTTATATGCCATCGTGTTTTTGCATGGGTACCAAATAAATAAGAAAAAGTAATAAAAATGTAACTACCTACGTCAGTAACGTGCACTGCTGATTTTTAACATTTTTATGAGATTTAAGTAGCAAATGAGATGGTCGCCTCAAATTCAAATTCAAATTGTTTATTTATTATTAGATATAGGTATAATCAAGATGGTTAACATAATATACACAGGTCCACTATATCTAGCCATGTTCTAACATACAAATATTATAATCAATTAATTACCACATATTATGTCACAAGTAATAATAAGAAGAGAACACAAATTAAAAAAAAATCAATGGATATATTAAATGAAAACATGTCACTATTTATATTCAATTTTATATAATTTTGTGCATAAATTACTTTTTATTATGTCCCATTAAATTATATTACATATTTGGCAAAGGGAGATCTCCCGCCAGGCTAGGTGATCATGCCTGGGGAGCGGCCATGCTCCTCTGATGTTGAGATGCTGCGGTCCATCCAGGGTGTGACGTCGCCACCATCGTGAAGGGACGTGTCCTTGTCTGGGGTCACCACTTTGGCAAAGGGAGATCTCCCGCCAGGCTAGGTGATCATGCCTGGGGAGCGGCCGGGCTCCGACAGTTGATGTTCGGAACTTGTATATATGCAGGATTCTAAGAATGCTTCGATAGCGTGTTTCAGAATACTATTAGCGCCATCTCTTGATGAGTAGCGGGAGGTCGCCACACATACAGTGTCAATTAATTATCATCGTATAAAATTGAGCCGGAAATGTAACTTGTTTTCATAATACACATTTCGTCGTATAATAGTGGTAGTTTTCTAACTTGAGTGGCCTATTGGATGTAGTCAATAATGCAAATATACCTAATTTAAATAAAGTTTTTTTTAATCCTTAGATGTATCATGTGTCTTTGTTCTACTTTAGATACAATTTATTAAAAGACTTCTACATTTTTTTGTATATTTTCGACTACAAAAAGACATAAGAAGTAATAAAAGTGTTATTGTTGTTATTTTAATTGTAAGAGTAAAAATGTTGTTTCATAAAAAAAAATGTAGCAGGATAACAGTTTCAAAAATCTCTCTGATCTGATTTCCACAAATTTCTGACGTGATAAGAGACCCTTGTCAGTGGGCAAAATTTCAAGTTTCACATTATTGCAGGTACGCGGTTTTTCTCCACGAAACATTTTTATTTAAAATATGTTATAGGTAATACATAAATAAATAAGTCTGTTTAACTGTCCGACAGTATCCGTACATATGTAAAATAAATGTTAGACTTTTCTTTTAAATTTGCCCGACTATGTCATTATATTATTTATTTGATAATTATATACCTAATATATGCAATATTTTCTAGTAAACCATTGTTTAAGTACTATTTGATTCGTTATAATATTTTAATGTGACTACTATTATTAATGAGAACCAGGCCTACCTGTCTCTTTTAGGACGGAAATCAATTTGTTAAATTTAGCTTTAAATACGTGAACTGTCCCACCACTCCTTACGTCTTCTCTTACTATTATTGAACTACTAGGCCTAACCCGCGACTTCGCCCGCACGGTCAAAGGGAATTAACATTAGCATATGACAGCGTGATTTATACCTTTTAAATGAATTTTACTAGCGCCATCAACGTCTGGAACTACCAAATATGTATCAACTAATTAAACATCGATAATCTCATGGCAATGAGAGAGCGCGGTAAAAAGTAGCCTACGTTACTCTCCGTCCTCCTATCTCCCAGCATATAATATAATAGCTATGTGGCGAGGTGAAAGAGGAACAACCAAACACACTTTCAAATTTATAATATTAGTATAGTATGGAAGTATTTGGTAAGTTATTTTAAATATCCCCAAAATCTTCAAGGTGGAAAAACCAGTGTAGTTCGACCGGGGTAGTACCACCGCCACACTTATTTCTAACGTGAAGCATTTCTTGCGTTTCGATGGAAAGGTGTGGTAGCCGGCACACTTTTGCAAGAGGCGACCATCATAGTCCTCGGGAGTAGCAACGCATCTGTGATTGACTTCAGATAGAACCCATGTACTGTATGAAGTTGATTACAGATGTCCATGAGCGGCAGTGACCACTTACCATCAGGTGGACTGCATGCTCGTTGCTACTTCAGTCAAATAAAAAAAAAATATTTTGACGTGGTTGTAAAAGTAGCATTCATACGCGGAAGCTCAATTATACTCCATAGAATGTAAAAATTGGTGCAAATATTTTAAAGATTGTCCCATAAGAACTCGTAGAAAGCAAGGGAAATATAAAAGCGGCATATTTGTATAAAGAAAATAGGTTTTCTTTAATTATTTAGTTCTTTTTTTAATTTGACATGTCTGTCAAATTAAAAAAAGAACTGAATAATTAAACAAACAACAAATGTGTTGCTTTTGAAAATAAGAAACGACATTTCAAGTTTATTATTCCACCAAATCTATCTTTCTTCACAAAATATATTCTGACGTTTTAAAATTTTGACAGACATGTCAAATTAAAAAAAGAACTAAATAATTAAAGAAAACCTATTTTCTTTATATTTGTATAGCAAAGAGCCTGTCACATTTAAGTTATTTCTTATTTATTTAGATACTAAATCAGCATCAACGAAAACAAAGTAATGGCTCTTAGACGACGTTTGTTCGTACTTGCCCTTTCAAAAGTAACCGTCAGAGCAAAGAGAATATTTGAATCCGGGAATTCATTCTTTGAGCGATGCGTATTTACATCCACCCGGGAATTATCGCCTCCAACTCCTATTTTGTTACTCCAGGCAACTGCCGTAAAGCCTCACAATTGCTTTTATTTTATAACTTACTTTATAATATACAATGACATTCAAATTTGTGCTATCCTGTGAAATATCAACATGAATTCAAATCTCGACACTCACATTATTTTAGTCTTCATGTAAGATAGTTAAGATTAATCAGAGGTAATTAAATTCACACTTCAAAAAAATTTACGCTTGCAATTTGAAACGATATCTATCAAATCATTTATTTGCTTGAATATAAGTAATAACTAAATTCCTGACGAGACTGCCACAACGACACTGTCAACTTTTGAATATTATAGGTACAAGTACCTACTTACCGCCGATTCAGTGGTACTCAATAAATAGTGATAAACTATCTTACAGAATTATATAGTAAATTTTAAGTGCAGATGAACAGATGACCAGAGGCAGCAGTGGCGACTGGTCATCTGTTATGAACCCCAGATAAGATTAGCCTCACCGAGGTTGGACGTATATGCGTTGCTAATCCTGAGGGCTAAGTTAGAATACTTTGGATAATTTACGTCATCCTTGCCACAGCACAGACCCTTCAAGCCTAAAATTAAACTAGATACTAGATGGCATCCCAATACTACTTATAGAGATACGAATCTTCTAAGATCATAATTTTTATTTAGTTGAATGTCGTAAATGGTACAGAAAAAGGATGTGTTTATAAATACAGTTTTTCATCAACCAATGCCTGGAGTGCCATAAGTATGTTCCAGGCCAGCTCGAGTTGATAGGGAGAAATTTAAAAGAGATTAAGAGTCTCCTGTAGTTTAATCGTAGCAATAAATCTAAACTAATTTATATTGCATAACAGAAAAATTAGGAGGAATTGAACTAAACTTTTCTAGTAACATAGCCAATTAAGTTTAAATATCATAACAATTGGAAGTCGAGGTAAGTTACACCAAGTAGCAGTCTGTGTCAAAGACTGTTAATGGCTACAGTTCCTGATTGTCGTCGATTATAGATCGTCGATTATCCCCATTTGTACACAGCGATCTTCGCCGTCAGACGTCTCCAGTAGCCAACGGCAGGTCAGCCATATTTTTTTAAATATATATGTGACAACAGAGAATGTAGTCAACGTGATCACTGCCACCCATGTAGATCTGTAAGGAACTTCATACAGAACATAGTGTTAGCGTTCTCAAAATACCGTTATTATTATTATATACATTTACTATATTTTTATATGAAAACTTATTTAAAGTATTACAATAGGTTCTATCAGAAGTCAGCCATGCATTGCTAGGTACTCGCGAGGACTAAGGTGATAGCCTCAAATGAAAGTGAGCCAGCCACCACACCCTTCCATTGACACGCAATCGCTTCACGCTAGAAATATATGTGGCGGTGGAAACTCTCGGTGGTGCTGATAACTATCGGCGACTATGGGCGGTCGGTCGTGGTCTTCAGCATAACTTTCGCTCATATATAAACTTACTCCCTAAGTGAATTATGATTGTGAAGCATGTGGATGAATGTTATTACATTAAAACGACTTCATTAAATTATGTCACTATCAAATATAGGAATTGTCTGGTTTACTTATCATTCCATTAAACTAAATCTGTAAGTGATATTCAAAGTCAATCTAAAACATAATCGAAAAAGGAGACCAGTAAAATAAACTTATTCAGGGTTATCGACGTGATCGCTACAAAAATATTAAAATTATGAGTGTAGAATTAGCGTTAAAAAATCTGTTTTTTATTGCATAGGTATCATGACATAAACCAACCCGTTATGCTCTTTGATATTTACATAACTATCAATTTTAAAACGTTGAAGTGCGTCTGCCCACACATTGCATGGTATGTGAACATCTTCTCTTCTTCTTCTCTATAAAAATGAATGTTTGTCTGTATGTCCTCTATAGAATCGTAAAGTATTCATTTGATCTTGTGATGCTCTTTAGCAAAGTTGTTATTCATGAGCTTGCGAAAGTTTCTGGTGATTTTTTTTTTTTGTAATGGCGTAGCAACGTGCGCATGGTACAGCTAGTATACTATATTATACTATTTATATTATTATATATAGTATACTATTTATATCAACTCATCCTGTCCCATTCCATCTCACTACATCTTCCCGTTCCACCTCTCTCCAGTTGCATTTTTATACATATATCTCCGAATCATAGCTATTTCTACAAATAGTAAAATGTTAATCGGTGTTACCGACCAAGTTACAATTACAAATACATTCTATCGACCTGAGCTCACTTGATAAATATCTAAGACCTACATTACTGGTCTATAGATACCTACAGCAAAAGTATGTTTCGAAATCCCATAACAAACTGCTTATACAATGTGGAGCAAGCCTATTTTCGTAAGTAGCAAGTGAAATCGACTAGCTTTCAGCCTGCGACTTTTGTTAAAGTATGAAAAGAATTTCAAATTAACCGCAACCTTTATAATACGTTAAATTATATCGTTTACATAAATTTTTTTCAACAATTTATTTTGTATAAGAAAAAATATTTTAGTTTTTTTCTTATTTTTTAAGTGTTGGCCTAATATTTTAGACAACAATAGAAACTGAATAAAAGTATATTTCCTCCACTCAATCTTTTTATTCTGTCTAACTGCGTGTCATATTATTCAGAGTGTAGTTAAGTTTCCTTCGCTCTATATGACTTTGGTTCTTTCAACAACCACTGTACGAATCAAAATGGTCGCCATTGTCGTTCAACATAATTATCGATATTTGTATAATTCCAAATCTGTGTACGTATTTATTGACAAAACCATCACAAGCGCTATTGACTGATTCTCTGATATTGACAACTGACGTGATAATATTCCTATACATAATATGAATGAGGTCGTATACCATATATAAATTGATTAATTATCTCTAACATGTATATTTAAACTAACAAATCTTGAGTTCAAAGTTCAGAGTTGTGTTTCAAATACGCAATTCCAAAACCATTCACTGCACAAACTTTTGTAGAAATAGATAAGTTTAATGATAAGGTTTTCTTAGACATTTTCTTGGGCGCCAATCGATTTGCCGCCGTACTTCGACAAATTTAATCACTTACAAAAACTCTCAAGTATCCAATTACAATTTTATTATAGCGTCTAGAATGGATACCGCAGACCGTATTTCAACATAGACCTAGACTTATGTTTGTATTGGAATTTTATGAGCTTGTTGGTATGCTCGAGTCTAAAAATAGCCGATAGTCATATATCATATCTCTGTAATACGGTATGACTTTCGGTTAGGATATTAGATATAATGTACATAACTAAATTACAATTCTAAAAATCATAAAAAGTTGGTAATTCAATAACAAACAATTTTCGATCTTTAAACTAAGTAAAATAATTATTATCGGCGACGCTGGTTTTTTTCATAAATACGCGGTGTCGCGCCGACATAAAATATGTAGATGTACAAAGACTTAGATATAGAATGAAAATAATTATGATAAAGTCTTTAAAAAACGTTCAAATGCACGATAACGAAGTACAAAATAAGTTAAATATATTGTTTTGATGAAGGCGTTTCAAATATCTTTATCTTAGAATTCTTTGTTATTCTATTTCAGAGAGAACATTGTTAAGTATTGTCGTGTTGTCTGGAAAGGCGACTTATTCGAAGCGTTCCATTTCTTGAACAATGTAGCAACGCAACTGTTTATTACAAATATCCAAGCACAGAAATGACCATTTATCATTAAAGGAACTATGCTCGAGTGCTACTTCCATGTTATAAGAGAAAAATCACTGTAGTACAAGGTAAAATCGCATAAAGTACACAGCGAAATAGGGAAAATGTGTACATTGTTTTTTTTTTGCAGTTGATAAAAAAGCAATACCTACGGTCTGCTGTCTTAGGTTATTGTCGCATAAGTCCCAGTCACATCAACGTCAAACAGCTCAAAGGTCAGCTGTCCCCACTTCCAATATGTTATAAAACCTAGAAGGATCATACAATAAGGTATTTGCTAGCAATTTATATCTTTATGTAATCATTCTCAATATATGTCCTTAGATTCATCCGAAATTACACAGAGTCGTAGCCAAGACAAATTGCTTTAAGTCTTTTGGCACTATTAACGAAATTGCAAAACTAACCGTAATTATTGTGATCAGTATAATTGATTTAAGTCTTATAATTACTTGACCTTATTTTGACCTAAAATACCGATTAGGTCTATTATCCGCGCTATATCGAGGTCCTGACATTCTGCACATAAGTCCTTGAAATAATATAAAGCAATTTCAGGTGGAGTTTTTTTTTATATGACTGACGTTGCAAACGAGCATGCAATCCACCTGATGGTAAGTGGTTACAGCCGCCCATGCACATCTGTAATCAACTACATACAGAACATGGATTCTATCTGAAGTCAATCACAGATGCGTTGCTACTCCCGAGGACTATGATGTTCGCCACGTATAAAAGTGTGCCAGCAACTACACTTCCATCGAAACGCAAGAACTGCTTCAATCTAGAAATAGGTGTGGCGATGGTACTTCCCCGGTGGAACTACACTGGTTTTACCACCTTCATAGGTCAATAAATCTATGAAATATAATTAGTAGAATCTACACTCGAACGTGTATCATGAACGGTATTTTTCAAACATTGAAGTAGCTTGCGAATATGCAGTTCACCTGATGGTAAGTGGTTCCTATCGCGTATAGACATCTGTAAACAACTGAATAAAAAACAGGGTGTCTATCTAAAGTCAATTACGGATGCGTTGCTACTCCCGAGGACTAAAATGGTCGGCTCATATAAAAGTAAGCGGAAGCGTGTAAAGAATTGTTAAAAAAAATGGTGCGGAAAACACAAGATTGATAAAAATAATTAAAACATACCAACTTCTTAAAATTCATGAATTTTTATTTATTTATTTATTACCTTAAAAATACGTTTAATTTTTTAACGAATAATTATGTAATCACAACGCGTTCGAAAACAGCTATTTACTTAGTTGTTTTACCACTAAACAGCACTCTGAGATGTGGAGCACGATGTAAATTTACTAATAAATAAAATAAACCAGGACATTCCACATAAATAACAGAAAACCACGCTTTATTACTTAAATAGCTGCTGTACATAAAAAAACTACGCATTTATTTCTGTTACTGGTGTTTATGATATTGATAAAGAGTATGCGGTTTATTTGGAAGGTGGTCACTACCGCTGAGGATGAAGTTGGAAGCAGTTTTGCTGGAGCAGCCCAGAATAGGTCTGAAGACTAAAATCTCTACCGCATTCTCACGACAACCCACAACACACGGACATTGCACGGTCTGAGAGAATTGCCCCGACAAGGAGGGATTCCACGAGGCCCGCAGACCCTGCACCACGCGGCGATGTTACAGTCGCAATCATAATTATGAAGGTTAAAGCTAAAAGTAACTATCTCTGTAAAAATACTAATATTCTCTTAAAACTAGATCATAAGAGCACTTAACATTACTGTTATAAGGTGGCAGTACTGCCAGAACCAAATCAGGAAACATTCTACGTCTTAAAACCAGGTTTGTTAAGTATCCAAGTAGTAGTTAAATTTACATAAAATCATGTACAAATATTACTTTAACAGTATCATAAAAAAGAAGAAAAAGGCATAGTTAAACTTATAGAATACACACATAATTATTTACAGAACTGCCATAAGATATAATATTCATATTGATTACATTTTACTTAAGCTAGATACATGACTTTATCGCTGGATATGAAAAAGGGCGAGTATGTTGTCAGCCTTATGTGTGTCATACAATTAGGAACGAATCTACCTTTTCAAATTTGCACCTGAACATCTAACATAAAACAATTTAATAGGTACTCATAAGGATTTTAAAGCTAATATAAATTCCGTCGAGGTACCAATATATCAATATTTATTACACACGAAATAGACAAATACACGTCCACCATTCTGCATACGAAGGACGTTCTCAAGGACGCTGCCGGTGTTTATGGCAATTTAAATTCTATTAAGCATATACTGTTGTCTCCTATGATTTAGTCAGAAACTACGCAGGTGTATCTCTGACGTTACTAGTAACCGATTATATGCCCTTATTGTTTTGCGTATAAACTGTTTGTGTTATGCTAAGTCTTCATTGCAGTTCGCCTGATGGTCTGTGGTCACTCCCGCTCATTGACACCTGTAAGCAACTTCATATTGAACGGGAGTTTTATCTGATGTCATCCGGACTTGCGTTCCCAGCCTCGAGCATTAGAATGGTCGCCTATAAATGTGAACTCTACCATCTGTAGAGGGGCCACAGAAAGACAAAAACGTAGATATATGTTTTGCGGCAGTAGGTACCTCTCCTATCAAATGATGATCTTATCTTTCATTTTGAGAACTTGATGATTCATATATATTTTTAGGTGTTATGCTAGGTTAACTTTGCAACATAATAATTAATACAGTTGTATACCCTTAATAATCTTCTTAATGAAATGCCCGAAACAATTCCTAATACTATATAGGAATTTCTCAAATTACGAAAATTTAATAAGACCATAAAATTTATTGAAAAAATTCCCAATGCTTAATAGACAACAGAAGTTTAAACATACTTATTGTACACTATTAGTGTTTCGATTATTGTATATAAGCTTATCGATATCGATTGTATCGATTCTTAATAGTACCGATATGTATCACATAGACAAGATTCTAAACCAACCGCGCAGCCTAGGACGTGTTTTCTCCTACGCAGCGGCAGTTCCCAGTGTTAATTATAATGTGTTTGCGAGTACCATTCGATCACTTCTGTCATCCCGCCACCCGGTGACCCAGTTACTCCACTTACGAATTCGGACCTCGCTAACGAGCTACTTCCTTCCTAAACATCTCTAAACAGTACATTAACGGTTTTAATGTGTTCTTAGCCGAAATTAAGGAAGATAACTAATAGTTATATGATGGAGCGTGGACGCAGCGTAGAAAAATATCTCAATGTACTCATAGAAAAAATGCTTAGGCTGGGAATGTCTTTCTTTAAACTCAATTTAAAAGTAAATTAAATTCAAAACACAGGTCATGTAATAAAACTATTTGAAAAGAATAACCCGTACTTTGTTTTCTTAATGACGACCTGCGTGGCGGAACGATTAGTAAGAGATGCGTTGTTTCCCCTGAGGACTATGTTGGAACGCCTCGGATATATTTTTTTTTTATTGCCACCACCTGATAGTAAGTGGTCACTGCCGCTCATGGACATCTGTAAACAACTTCATACAGAAAGTGGGTTCTATCTAAAGTCAATCACAGATGCGTTGCTACTCCCGAGGACTATGATGGGCGCCTCATATAAAATTGTACCGGGAACCACACCCTTCCATCAAAACGCAAGAAATGCTTCACACTAGAAATAGGTGTTGCATTGGTACTTCCCCGGTGGAACTTCACTGGTTCTACCACCTTCAAACCTTATGGTGAAGGAAGAGTAAAATCAAGAAGCGTCAGCATCTTTTCGCGTAATTATGTGTCTTATATTATTTTTGCAGCTCCTTCTTCAGACATAACAATCCAAGCCATAACTGTCTGTGCAATAAATTCCAGCAAAATCCGATCAGTGTAGAAAGTGTTAGAAAGCCATGTCTTTATTCTATCTATTAATATATTAATACTATAACCATGATATTAAATAGTTCAGAGTGTATCTAAACTATTTAAGATCATGGTTATAGTTACAACGTCATAATGTTAATGGCAATATCCAAAAGGGTTACATGTTCTTTGAAACGCGTCCAGATCAGTGAATATCTCATAATTAGAATATTTTAGTACTAAAATATATCGACCTTTGTCTGCTCTCGTTCCTGGGAAATTTTAAGTAGTTTAGCCCAAATAATCCTATATTTGGCTAAAAGTTGTAGTACCTTCAACTTGAGGTTATGGTTTTTAATTATTAGATTAAAATTTTTACCCATAAAGCATTTTAACTCGTTACCAAACAAGCACACGGTTAAAGAACGAAAATTATTACAAAGAATAGATGTCGTATGGTTTTCCTAAAATTCTATAAAAAGTCATTATACATACGTAAAGAAATATTTATTCATTTTCGCTTATACTAATTGACTTTTCCTAAACATTCTATCTTAATATTAATAAAAAACATTCATATTAAAAATAATTAATCGCTAAATTAATCTAAACATTTTTTTGGTTTTTGTTCTATGAAGATTGTCGACAGTGAACATTTACATTAAATGTACTATGTTGGTTTGGAAACAGAGTTTTAGTGAAATATTATCGAAATAGAACTGAAAGGTCTATTACTAAGAAGAGGTCTATTACTTTCTTGTACATTACATGAAAGTAATGGAGATAGAAGTTGTTAAAACTTACTCTTTTTAAGTTATTATCAAACGCTTGTGTGGGGTAGCTATATTAACAGTATAGCTACCCCACACAAGCACACATGTGGTCTACAGATGCATTAGCAAAATGGCCAATCATATTCATTATTTACTTCACTAAGCATTAACAACAACACATTAACACTCAATAAACTACAATATTACAAACCAACAAACACACGGACACTACAATGGAATAGGTGTAAATAAGTAGATACATAGGTGTGTTACTATATGACGTGAAAATACAATTACGTCATATAGTAACACACACACACACATATAATATAAGAATAATATATTAATATTTCTTTTTTGTCAATGTAGCATAAATATACATACATATATGTGTGTTTTATATCAATAGTAACTGTGTAAACATAAAATTATTTTTGATGTGTATTATTCAATATGTTATGAATATAGGTTTCAGTACATTTTGAAGACAATATTTTCCTTAAGTCTATTTTCACGCACGTTTATTTATTACAACTGTTTTGCAAGTTAGTTCAAAATTACCCGCTGGAGGTTAAATTGGCAGATAAAGTTATCAACTGCTAAGTACAAAGAGCCAATTACGATAATTCAGAGTTCATGTTTACGTTTTTTTGGAATAAACATCGCGTGTTCTAGGCAGTGTTCATCCGGTAATCGACACACTTAGAAAAACTATATTAACATCATTATTTATTCATACGAGTTACGCTGAACTATATCACAAGGTTATCACGCCAAACAACATTATATCACACGTCACTCACTATTTCCACATTCACACTGAGATGACCTGATTTAAAGGGTCTGGAACATCGATCACTGGATACTTAACTGTTTAAAATAAACCGTAGATAAAACTTTCGTTAACAAAGCACGACCCTTGAGCAAAAGAAATAAATCTGTTAAATGTTCTTCCGTAACAGAAGACAACAGTCTGTTAAGACGATTAGGCAATGAGGACATAGCTAGGCACTGCTTGTCTCTATGAAGACAGTATAAAATCCAGGTCAGCCCATCCTCATGATGTTGCGGCGGCGAAGCAGACGCTCCATTGCGTAGAACACGCGATCTGACCCTCAGTATGGACACACTATGCCCCCTGTACCAGGAACGGCTGCTGCGTCAGGGTAGTGTACCCTGCAGATCTCCTTGAAAGTCTTCCCCTGTCTCGGTCGTTCGACATTCCTGTATCCATTGTACCCGTTGTTTCCGTATTCATTCTGGTATCCATAATTGTAACCGTAACCTCCGTACCCGCTGTATCCGTAAGATCTCCTGGGATTTCCCTTCAGGACGTCGTAAAGCGCGTCGAAGAACGGCGCCGCCTCGATCGACGCTAGCGCCATCAGCAGGACGGCGAAGACGAGGAGCGTTCGGATGGAATACATCGCGGAAGGGTGACAAGTGGCAATTGTCTCAATCAGTTGGCGGTCAGTGTGGCCTCGTTGCGCGGAAGCTCGCGGCGGTGGTTTAATCGCGAATGGTGCCGGGTGTTCATGTCGCTCGCTTATATACCGGCCTCGGATGATCCGACGGGAGACAAACACGAGCGCACGCGACGGGTTCACGGTCTACCCGGGATTCGCGATGGAGTGTGCAAAGTTCTCGGAGGGTGCCCGGAGTATTACGTCACGGACCAGGAAGCAACCGAAAGCTCGCGCTTAACTCAAATGAAAGCGTATTCTCCATTATAATAGTCGAGTTGCGTAACTGAAATTTATATTGTTCTATTTATAAATTACAAGACATTGACTCTATGTTATTTGTTGTTATTTTACCGAAGATTAAATATTTGGAGTTCTTTTTAATCTCAAGTAAAATATATAGGTATCAATAGAGATTTTGAATTTTTCTTAATATTTAAAGGGTATTTAAGTAAAATTTATTACACAACATTAAGAAATACCTACTTACAACTTTCAACAAAGTAAATAATTTTCCATGTTCTATTAGGATTCTTTTATTCTCGCATGCAAATAAAGTATACCTTTTTTTGTAGTTTACATTATAATACGTGTATAGGTACCACATATTTTTCTTCTTCTATAAAAGGAAACGAAAATTGTAAACAAACATTTATATAGTGCGTTAAAATAATTTATCGGTTACCGTAGTATTTTCTTTAACTTATACATTGAATGAAACACAAAGACTAATACTATTATACTAAGTATAAGACTTATTTAGACAATTTTTATATAAATTGAAGTGTATTAAAAATCATCAATTATTTTTTTCTAACTATCGGTATTGATGAAAATGTTAAAACTTCAGAATAAAAGAAATGTAGCATAGACCCAACGTATAAAATCTGATCAGATCAGTCAGGTTTACATTTATCAAGAAGAAACATCTGAAAAGACATCATAACCTCTTTTATTACTTCAAGAACATCGTTTCATTTACATCAATTTACGAGTTTCCAATGCAATGTTGATTAACATGAGGCGACGAGTTCCTTCTGCATCGTAAGTACAATGTTAAGGTGTATCGGAGTCAAGTTCAACTAGCCGCGTACGTTCACCTTTGACGACATCGTGGCGTTTAAGTTCTACCAATCTACCACTGCCTTTCGGTTAATTCTGTTAGTCGTAGATTTCGCTTTAGAACTTTAGGACTTGTTTTCTTTTATAATTGAACCGGGCGATAAGGGGATGTCCATAAATTACGTGAGATATTTAAGGGGGGGAGGGGGTCGACTCAAATCACAAAGAGAGGGGGGCAAATATCACGTGATTTTTTTAAGCAATTTATTTTTTCTTTTTACAATAATCCAACTCGTTTACATAGGAACCCACATTTGAAACATCTCACGTGATTGGGGACGGCGGGAGGGGTTGAAGATAATCTCACAAAATCTCACCACGGGGGGGGGGGGGAGGGACAAAAAATTCGTAAAAACACCTCACGTTATTTATGGACGCCCCCTAATGTAGACGGGCTACCTGATGGAAAGTAGTCACCGTCGCCTATGAACATTTGCATCACCAGAGGAGTTGCCAATGCATCGCCGGCTTTGAAGGAGAGCTCTGTTGGTCCAGCTTTCAGATAATTTGATCCTGGTAACAACATCTTCCTTTAGGTAGAAAAACATTTTTGCAAGGTCCAAAATGAAGCGAAAGTCGAGGAAACGAAAGGTCCTCCTATTTATCACGGATGAACAAAAGCACCGTTTAGATTTAGGGGTGGACTAAAGCTATTTCTGAAATTTTGCTCTTTCCTAGAAGCTTACAGTTGAAATTATCATTCGTTCTTAGTGTAACTTGTTCTGATAACAATATATGGTTTAAATTAAATTTAAACAGAGAAGAAGTTCGTTCGTTCAATCCAATTTCGTTTTACGCATGTCCACTGCCTCTCTCCTAAAATTCTCTTCAAATCAAAATGTTTTAGTTAGATTTAAAGAAACAATGTTTTTTTTAATGCGGCCCACTATCCATTCCATGTCGCCTGCGATATCAAAAGTTATTAGTTACTTAAACGAGGCATTGCACGAGGTTGCGATTCGCTTTTCATAACTCTAATAGTAATTCTGTATCTGTGTTCTGCAAAGTGACTTCTACCAAAATTGTTAGAAAAACGGAGATCTTTCTATGCATCTCTGTTTTTCCAACATGAAGATGTATCAGAAACAGAATTTGTTAGAGTAAACATTCAGAAAAAGAGATCTATTCGTTTCGGTATAAATGGATATGTCATAAATCAAACTTAAACTTAAACGTAAACCGTAGTGAAAATGTCACTACGGTCAGGGAATTGCAACATATGTCTGTGTACCAATGACACATGCGTTTAATATAAGTCTGATTTTTTTATCTGACTGAAGTAGCAAACGAGCATGCAGTCCACCTGATGGTAAGTGGTTACTGCCACCCATGGACATCTGTAATGAACTTCATATAGAACATGGGTTCCATCTGAATCAATCACAGATGCGTTGCTGGTCCCGAAAACTACACCCCAGCCACCCTTCGAAATCGAAACGCAAGAAATGCTTCACGCCAGAAATAGATGTGGCGGTAGTACTTCCCCGGTCAAACTACACTGGTTCTACCACCTTGAAATTAATTTTGGAAAAAAAAATTAAAAAATAACTCACGGAAGGAGCAAAATTAACGACAAACAGGAGTCGTCTAGTATAACATTACGTACGTGTTACGTACTGTAACAAAACAATGTTAAGGTGAAACGGTTTAAGTCAAGTTCAAGAAGTTTGCCTCGAGCTGACTCACTTTAAACACTTATATTTTATTATTCTTTGTCTTATCCTATTATTAAAAAATGGGAAAGTTTCTTTATTGTTCGTATATTTTTTATTACGCAAATTAGCCGAACGGAGTTGTATTAAATTTTAGTTAAAAAAAAAACACGCTTTCTACACTCATAGCCCCACAGTAGGATTTTCTCCTGTGTCGTGGGTACCATGGACACACACAAGATGAATACACCAACACCCAGACCCAGAACATGAATCTAACCTCATCATTCAGATACCTGTCTGGCCGGGAATCGAACCCGGGACCCATTGCGCGTCGGACCGGTATGGTAAACACTCCGCCACGCGGGTCGTCAATTGAAGACCTGGATTTGAACATAATTAACATTTATAACAAACAATATTATCAGAATGAAGTATTAAACGAACATGCAGCCCACTTGATAGTAAGGATTCATCGCCGCTCATGTATGTACATCTAAAAGCAATTTTATATGTATAGAACGAGGACTTAGGATTATTACTTACATTATTTATATATTACTATTATTTGGTATTATAGTACTTATTAATTTTTCGTTCTTTACAACACAAAATATACATTATGATTTTATCCATAGATTTACCTCATAAATTATTTCAAAAAACTCCCACTATCTGTGATCTAAAGGCATTGACTTTAAGCATTTGCTAAGTATTTATTTAGCTGGCATAGCTTTAAATTAGGATACTCTGTTTTCATAAAATAAAAAATATTACAGCAATATAGCGTAAAATACTGACACCAAAAAAAAATGTAATTATTTCTGATGATTAGAACGCCATAAACACTACGTGAGAGGAGACTACGTGCCTATTAATGGAACAAAGCCTTGACATCAACAAAAATCGGGGCATTCAACTCTCCCCGTGCATATATTTACAATTGTCACGATTCACACTTGACGTTTACTGCACATCATTCAGGTTTACTCGCAAGCTGAATGCGCTTGTTTTGATAAGCAGCTTTTTATTAGTTTAAGGCTGATCGCCCATTGTTTACGGGATATTTTAAATAGTTTGATAACAGTTTTGACAGTCGCTTTATCCACTACATAATCGTTAGAGCTAGAAGCATAGTCATAGTAGTAACTTTGCGTTAATATGTGGTTAATTTGACATATATTTTTGTTTCAAAACATTGAAGAACTGTTTGTAGTCCGACATTTTGCACTTTAGCAGGTGGTAAAACCAGTGTAGTTCGCCCGAGAAGTACCACCGCTACATCTATTTCTAACGTGAAGCAGTTTTTGCGTTTGGATGGAGGGGTATCGTTGCTGGCATACTTTTGTATGAGGCGACCATCTTAGTCCTCGGGAGTAGAGACGCATCTATGATTAACTTCAGATAGAACCCCATGTTCTGTATGAAGTTGCTTACAGATGTCTATGGGCGGCAGTGACCACTTACCATCAGGTGGACTGCATGCTCGTTTGCTACTTCAATCTTATAAAAACAAGACGTTGAAGGGACCACTATCGCACGTATTTCTGTGACTAGCTTGTCTAAGTGATTTTTGGTCACTAAACACAGCGTTGTCCAACTGCTAGACACAGATCTCCACTCAGAATGAGTGTGAGTGAATAAAACTTACATTCCTTAAATGTTATTTAATTCTCAAGCAATTGTGAAGCCGTATCAACCAGTACTCTAACACTGCTTATCACATAATATTGTTATACAAAAACATATACCATGATTGTAGCATTAGCCCTTTATAAGATTTAAGTCATTGCATAATTTCACAAATCTTATAAAAATATACGAAATGTATGTGCAGTTTATATATTTTTTTTATCCACTGCACACACTTTACATCTCTATCCAGTTTTGCAAATATTTAAATGAAGTGTGGCCCAAATTTTATGCTTCAAATTTTGGTCTAAATATAATATTTTCGTAAAAATGCTGTGAAATTCTCTTCGTCTGCAACCTGTGTCCAGCCAGGGCGTCACTTTAAAATGAAGTCTAAATTTAAAGTTTCCCTCATAGGAAAATTTACGAGAATTTTAATTAATATTATTGAATAAATATGGTATGAAACATGAGCATTTTAGTAACTGTCTTATAATTATATATTCTAATATATATTCTAATGATCACTTACATTTTAACTTACATCTTATATCTATCCGAAATCTTAATATTGTCTCACATTATTTTTTTTTAATGTCACATTCTCATTTAATTATGCTGTTTTACTAAATATCACAATTGCAAATCTAATTTAGACGTGGATAGAATTAAAACTTCTTTTTAATAGACGTTCTTCAGAATATTGCTTTAAAACCCTTCGTAGCGTAACTTTTTAATGGAATGAAGTAAACGCGTTTTGAGTACCTTTTTAACACATTTCCAGTAGCCTACACTTTAATTACTTGCAAATTAAGGAGAGAACTACTAAGTTAAGTCCAGAAATTGTATTTCAACCAATTCAAAATATGCATTTTCGATAAATATTGCGTGTAAATTTTATAAACATCAAAAAGATAAAAACGAGCAATAAATTGTGACATATTATTCTGTTTATACTTATTAATTTATTGTTGTAACACGACATCTATATCAGACCCCCAGAAATAGTAGACTAACTAAATCAGGATTAAAAATAAAAGTAAAGAAGTACGTAATTAATAACTTTAAAATTATTAACTACCATTAATAGCTTTAAAAAAACGACAAATTTGCACTTCTATATAAGTAACAGTAGTCTTGTTTGAGGAAATAAAATCTTTAATTGAACCAGAAATGGTCTTAGCAACATGTCTAAAACAGTTACCTTATTTTTGCTTTATAACATAACAGAGATAGCAAACTTTTCTGTTGCCGACATCAAATAGAACTTTTATTTTATTTGTAGTATATTTTAAAGCTGTTAGCAATCAATTCAATTTCTTAAAGTGCTGAATTATCGACAGCTAAAGGTCTTACTTTTGAAGGTAGTACAACCAGTGTAGTTCGACCGGGGAAGTACCACCGCCACACCTATTTCTAGCGTGAAGCATTTCTTGCGTTTCGATAGAAGGGTGTGGTTGCCGGCACACTTTCACATGAAGCGACCATCATAGTGATTGACTTCAGACGGAACCCATGTTCTATATGCAATTGATTACAAATGTCCATGGGCGGCAGTGACCACTTACTATCAGGTGGACTGCATGCTCGTTTGCTACTTCAGTTAGATAAAAAATAATAATAAAAATAAATAGTCTCAAACTTCATGTCGTACAATACACGTTATCAAAATAACCGCTAAACGGGAAAAGGATAATTAATTATTTATAATGTTTGTCGACACAATTTCTAGGAATGATAAATCAATCAAGGTTGTACTACTGGACTAGCAAGGTTGTTTTAGTTTGACATGGGTAATTAGTATGAATCATATGTCGTAGATACTGATAATGACTCGTTAATCATAACAGCCTAACTTAAAATATTATTTAATGTTGTTTTACGCTATTCTCATGAAGTTGAAATAGTAAACATTCTCGGATTTTATTATATTTTTTTAACCTGAAAAAATGCTATTTCATTTAGAAAAGTGTTTCCGATATTTCATATCTATTATTTCATTAAAATTATTTTGTAAATGAAAATTTATCGTCTTGCCCGTTTTTAATCTGCAAAATAGATTTTGACTATAGATAGTCCTCACCTAACATAAAAAGGAAACTTGAGTGGACATATCATATTTTGATTAAGATATTTTGATTTCGTTGAATTTTTCTTGCTGACAAACATTTAAGTAGGTGCAATAGCACCTAACTAAATTTTACCTCAACCTACAGAGATAATTGTAATTAAAAAAAAAAAACAAAAGTATTTAAGAAGTCACGACATTTTCCCGTTTCTAAAATACATAAATAGAGTAAAAATACATTTTTGACGTGTAGGGTATGCCTTGTGTAACAATATCAAAAGTGGGTCATTGATAAATGATCTGATTACTTCGTTACATTTCCGTTATGTCTATATACAATTACTGTCTCCCGTCAACATTATTTCATTATAGACAACTAAATGAATGTACTGATGGAATTTATCACAACACGATAAAGACTATATATCTGTAACTACTGTATTTGTAGCCAAAATGTGATTAGCACGATAGGAACACTTTATTTCTCCCACGTTTGATTGTTACAATATTTTTAGTCCATTGAAATGTCACATGAGCTATATTTGTGGCCAAAACAATTTGCTACCAATTATGACTTAACAATTTTTTCGTAAGATGTATAGATTCCGAGATATCGCGAGAAAAGTGTTTTTTATATCTTTTTCCATGATGGCGGCCGGAGAACAAAGGTGGCGACCCCACAAATTTAAGATTAAGCTTCTATTAACCCCCCACATGTCCCAAAAATAAAATTTCTCTAAAAATGCAATATTCGGGCCTTAAATTGTATATTTCAATGGACTATTTTTAGAATTTGAAAAATAATTTGCTTCTCACATTTAAAGTGCCGGAATACATTTCTTCTTGCTTTACTCCGCACCGCTTTTATGGCGGACGGCTCTATAACAAATTTTCATAAACAACTGCACAATTCCAAATTCATAAATTTTAATAAGGCTATCTAATTCATTAAAATGACGATTCTATTTTATTAAAAAAGTTGTAATTACCTAGGGTCATAACTGGTCTGGGTCTAGGCGTTTGCATCTTTTCTAATGGTATAAAAACTCATGAAAAATATTTACTTTTTTATGAGTACTTAAATATCCATATGTTTAAATGACGACGTGACACGCAACATGTTTTTTTTAACCTTTTAAAATTTTAAAGTCATGACTCAAGTCGCTCGCCTCGACTCATGGTAAATGACGGATGCCTATGTAGTGACACTTCGATATACTTATTACCCTTGTGAGTTACCATGACACCCGAGCGTGATGATGTCAAAACGGTTTTTTAAAGCTAATGCATAGCTTTTCCGAAGACCGAATCAAGAAATTCCGTAACGAAAAAAACTAACACCTTCCACTCCGCCTACCATGAAGCCGAGCTTTCGCTTAACACGGTTTTTTAAAATATAATTAAAAACTACTGTGAAGTGGTTAATAATGTTATAATGCTTGATAACAATGTTATAAATGTATCAAAATTAAAAAAGAACTATTTTGTACACTGATTCAACTATAAAGTGAGCTACAAGGGAAGTGTCGTAGGTAATCCACGCAGGACTCGCGTACTTGACTTACGTAGAGACGTCGCAGGTTGTACTTGACTTACGTAGAGAAAATAACATTAACATCAAACTATTATATTCTACGTAAAATTTGTAGAAACACTCATCGGCGCACTTTTGTTTGAGGCGACCTTCCGAATCTCCAGGAGTTCAGATAGAACCCTTGTTCTATAAGAAATTGTCTACAGAAGATCATGAGCGATCACTGTCGCTTACCACCAGATGGACTACCTGCTCGTTTGATTCTTAAGTTGTAAAAAATGGAAAGGTTATACGGATAAGACCTGCTGATAAATGATGCAGTCAGTTCACATCTGCCTGTCAGTTTTACATGTCCTTAACTAACATCTTTCTATTCACATAATGATAACGAATAGGTATGTTTCAATTTAAGTACATTGACGACCCGCGTGGCGGAGCGATTACCAGCCGGTCTGACGCGCAATGGGTCCCGGGTCCGATTCCCCGCCAGACAGGTGTCTAAATGATGAATTTAAATTCAAGTTCTGGATCTTAGTGTTTGTGTATTCGTCTTGTGTGTGTCCATGGTACCCACGACACAGGACAAAATCCCAGTGTGGGGCTATGGGTGTAGAAAGCGCGATTTAAAAGAGCGTGTGCTTAACTATTAAACAATGGATTCTAAGGTTATAATGCGACTAAGTTATAATATCTAAGAATATATAAGTAACCAATAGTTCAGTCGAATAATTGTCAGTCTGTTCGCTTACTGCACGATTCTTCCTCAGATATTCCATTGCAAAAGCTTTCACGTTCTGTGGTGAAACGTTAGAGCTCAATAGAAGCTTAAAGGTACTATTGACTCAGAGCTATCAGTTGCTTAATAGAACTGATGGAGTGTATGCACACTGAAATTTTATAAGGAATTGATTCACAACATATATATATACTCTTTCTTTTTTATATCTCTGTGGGGGAATATTACGTATCGTCAACCCATTATTCTCAGAATGAGAGAGTTTTAGGCCATACTCCACCGCGCTGGTCAAGTTTGAATTGGTAGACTTCACACACCTCCGAGAACTTTTTTTTAAAGAACTCTCGGATGTGTTTAACTTTTTCACTTTTTCCTCACGATGTTTTCCTTCACCGAAAAGCAGTGATAATAATTTCTAATACTCACATAAATCAGTAGTGCGTGCCTGGGTTTGAACCTCGGACCTCCCGATTGAGAGGGCAAGTTTCAACCATTAGGCTATCACTACTCTATTACATAGAATATACATGTATATTATTCTCTACATCGGAATTGATATTTTGATAAATTTGCATTTTGATAAAATGCTGTTCAATGATGCATTATCAAACCTTTTTGACTTAATTTATATAATTATAACTTTCTCGCCATAGTAAACCAATGATATTTAAAAAAACTGGTCCAATGCGAGTCTGACTCGCACACGATGGGTTCCGTTATAGCGACAATAGGAATACATCATCTGTGAAAAATTTCAACAGTCTAGCTATCACGGTTCATAAGATAAGTACAGCCTGGTGACAGACAGACGGACAAATGGACATCGGAGTCCTAGAAATAAAAAGCAATGTTTAATGATTCATTCATTCATGAGGTCGCCCCCCTACCAGGTGGACCGATGACCTGAAGAAGACAGCGGGAAACCGTTGGATTCAGAGGGCACAGGACCGGTTGGAGTGGCGCCATTTAGGGGAGGCCTATGTCCTGGATGGATGGATCCCCTGCCTGTCGTAAGAGGCGACTAAAAGGGGCTTCCGGGGTTGCAGACGGCTAGAGTGGGAGCTCGAACCGTTCGGTCAGGCAATCCCGGGAAGGACAGTATTATGTGTGGTCGCATACCGTCGTAAAGACTAGACGGAGTGGTGGGCCCAGCCGCCCATGTGGGAAGAGCCCGATGGGGCACCGCGCTCGGAGGATTCCGGTTGAAGTCGCTTCGAGATCCCGGAGTCCTCCTTTTCAGCGCCGAGGACGGCCACCGGGGGGTTTTAGTGCGGTAAAAATCCCACATAACCCTGCGTCGCTCCCACGGCGTCGGGTACCTTTTGAAGGTTTCCCCCTCGAAAACAAAAAAAAAGGCACTTACGTCCCGTTAAGTTCACTAAGTTTCATTACTTCGATAAATATGATAATAATTGCAATAATTGTATAATTATAAATAATGAACGGTGTCACTATTACGTGTGATCCTGTTGATAACACTCATAAATGAGATCATATTGTATGAATGCATCTTCACGCACTTCCTTTACACCTTAATATTGACATGAATATTAATTAATATGCAATGGGCTAAGTACCAATGAGTCTACAGATAAATTGATAGTCTGCCATGCCATACTACATTTGTAGGTCACAAATGTGTTTAGCTGTGGTAGATTAATAGTTAATAGAACGCTTCGTTTAAGAAGTTTTAATTATTATCGTATATTGTAGTACAAGTTATATTATACCTGATTAATAATAGTATGTACCTAATAGAAATCTAATAATAATCAAATGCACCAATTCGCACTTAGCCAGCCCGGTGTTCTGTGGCCTAAACTCTCTCATTCTCAGAGAAGGCCCGTGCCCAACAGTGGGTCAATAATGGGTTGACGAGAGAATCAAATGCATGTTATGATTTTCAGTATTAAACAAATGTCATACTCTAAATGTAACTAAGTAGGATATTTTTTTTGCTGTGGTTTTGTATTAGTGAAGATCTTAAATGCTTAGCACCACTCCATTTCTTTCCATGGATGTTTTAGAAGACGACTAAAAGATAAAATCGAAAAGATAGGCAGTATCTCACTGTTAAAATCGACACCAACTGCTTTCACCAACACGATGTCAAGCCCGCTAACTTATTTGTCCAACAGTTGACTTTAAGAACTTACGAATGAACGGATTTTTTTAAATTATTATTACATAGATATATAAATTAACAAATACAAGTAAAAATAATTCAATTTTTACAAATATTAAAGTCAAAATTTAAACTTTAAGATTATGGATATGACTACAGATACTATACTTTGTGACAGATTGATTACGATAACAGTGATATCATAGTCTCAGCTTGTTTGTATTATGCTAATACACACGACTTAATTTAATATTGCGGAAACCCATTGTACAGTAACATTAAGATGAAACGTAGTATACTGTAATACACAAACAGGTTCCATTCACTACTCTTTGTCTCGCAAAATGTCGCGTTAATAAGGGTCTGCCCACATGTATCGACGCGAAATCGAGTCAGGACGTCAGAAAAACTGTGCTGATTTATGGAAGACAGAATGTATTACTGTAAAAACCTGTACTACGGTAAATTCAAGGATTCAACAATAGGACCTGCGGTTTACCAACATGAGCTAGTAAATACACAAATTTATTAAAATAATATGAATTTACATGCCGTTACCGATAAAGTATACCTAATATTTTAGATTTAACCAATGATGGTTTATAAATGCTGATTTTGAGAATAACACAGATCATTTTTTATACTTTATTGAATTCTTACCATTTATGAATTATCTACATAGTTGTTATTTAAAAATATACTAGTTTACCGATACTTACTGCTACTATTATTAAAAAAAAATACCAACTACAAGTGATGTCCTTTGCATCCAGACTGCACGTCCGCAGTCGCACGCATCCATTCTGCGTTTGAACGTGGGAAACCCCTAACATTGCAATAGTTTGTACGTACTGCGTTCATAGTTAAGACTTAGTTGCATGATTCATTTATTTTTGCAGGTGATGTTATTTTGAAGGTATATTAAAATTAAGTGTTCAAAGGAATTGTAAAACGTTCTTTAGATGGCTATGTAAATAGTAACAAACGTTTCGTAAAATTATATGTAATATTCTGACAGATATCTACACCGAAAAATCCAATTAAAACACCGTATATTATATTATAATCATTATAAAACTCACTCTAATAGATACCACATCCTAAGGCTTCCATCTTTTTGTTTATTAAACATGTCCAGTCTAAACCTTGCCTTATGGGTCTCATTGATGTGCGTGAAACAAACCACACTATAAAAATTTACATATATTTGTCATTCCATCGATCAAATAGTGTATTTACTATCGTTACGCATTAATAGATGATACGTAAGTGTTATCAATGGATATGTGATAATAAAATAGAATTGCAACCAGCAGCTATAAATATCCGCAAAATACATTCAACAAATTTTTGATAAAGTGTTGCCTTTTGTAATAAACGGAGAATCAACCCTGCGATTTGAAAGTGGCCGTTTTTCGTGAACTGAGAAAATAAAATAATTAAAGTAACAAATACATTTTATAGCATGACTAAGAACCATGTTAGGCGTTTATTTAAATAAAAAAAACATAATAATAACAAAAATAACGGACTGCCTAAAAATAATGACCTAAAAAGAGACAAGTTTTATAATAATTAAGAATTTAAAATATAAACTGTGTGCTTGTGCATTACACGGAGACAAAACGTAGTATTTTTTGTTGTTCACTCTGACATATCATTTATCCCTTGCATATACCTAATTGAAAGTAATGTTAGGTACTTATTAATGTACTAACAATTTTCGTAAAAAAATGCTACGCTATTGACACTGTCCTATTATTATCACCACTGGCGAGATCGAAACTTCTTAATTCCACAGGGCCTTTTATTATTATATAGAATTTTACATAAAATATTTTAAAAAATGCTTTCTTTTAAATCGGTGATGACCCACAAAAAAGATCTGAAAATGGCAATTTAAAAAGATCCACAGAATTAATAACTAAACACAGCGTAGACATCCGCTGAGCCAGACTAAAACCTTGAACTCTAAACAGCAAAACGGCTGCTGACAGTAAGAAAACGTGATTACACAGTAGGTACCTACTAAAAACTACAAAATTGGATTCCACCACTCAACGTTCTGAACTACTTCAAGTCGTAAATCCTCCCACGCTAAACACAACCCTTGTTTTCCTCTTACGAGACCAGAATAATGTAGTGGGAAGATTACCGCACGAACAGTAGAGAAACCTCAAGGGGAATTTTTTTGTCGCTTATGTTTATCCATGATATGTAAATATTTTCTGACTTGACAGGTTAATCACACGGCTACATCGATAGCAGCATACTATAGTCATTGGTGTTGTGTGTTAATAACATTTCAGTCATGAGCTAATCTACGACTGTTTGAACGGGGACTCCACCACCAGCGATCGTCAGCGAACCATCGAAAAACAAAGTTGGGTAGCCCCTGAAATTTTTTCTCAACATATGCTAAGAGGAGGTCTGGAACAGACTTACTCGGAAATATTGGAATACTCCGAAAAAGGGTTGTTTGTAGATTTTTTCTGGACTATGTCAAGGGGGTAAGAACACCGTCCTTCTCCTGCCCCCTATTCGCACATTTTTCAAAAATGTTTGGATGTTCATGGATAATATTCTTAGATTGTTTTAATGATAAGTAATTAACATGTGGCATAATTTACGTATTTTGAAACTTTGTTGTAACAAATATAAACAATTATGTACGTAAAAATTAACTACATTGATAATATTTTTCAAGTGAAAAAGATAAGCTTACTTTTGCTGTGTTTAGATAAAATATGCTATCGAACTACTCGGGGAAGCCCACATACCAAAAATAAAAAAAATGTGAACTCTAACCAATCTACGATTGTTTTTGAAGAGAACCGCCGCAATATTTATTCCTAGTTTAGTATGCACCTCAGATTGTACCAACTAAGATTAATTGTCGTTTTGTCAACGTGACAAAAATCGCCAAATTTCTACAATAAACAAAACTCCTAATCTTAAGACACACATGTAAACTATCTACATATTATATACTACGTCAGTATGAGTATGAAGGCATTATTTTTTTGATTGAAGTAGCCAACACGCATGCAGTCCCCCTGATGGTAAGTGATCATTGCCGCCCATAAACATCTGTAAGCAACTTCATATAAAACGTGGGTTCTACCGCTGCGTTGTTACTCTAGAGGTTAGTCCTCTAGAGAAACAACGCAGCGGTCGCTGGTCGATGGTCGCTTCATACAAATATAAAAGTCTGCCGGCAACTGCGGGGAAGTACCACCGCCACACCTATTTCTAGCGTGAAGCTTTTCTTGCGTTTCGTTGGAAGGGTGTGGTTGCCGGCACACTGTGATACGAGGCGACCATCATAGTCCTCGGGAGTAGTAACGCATCTGTGATTGACTTCAGATAAAACCTACCTCATATGTTCTATATGAAGTTGATGATATCTGTATGTCCATGGGCGACCGTGACCACTTACCATCAGGCGGACTGCATTCTGGTTTGCTGCTACAATCAGATAAAAAAAATAACAAAACTGCACCCTTCCACCGTACCGCAAGAACTGCTTAACTTCACTGGTAGAAATAATTGTAGCGACGGTACCTCCCCGGTCGTATTACACTAGTTTTACCACCTAGAAAACCATCACAGCTTGTACTAGATTTCTTTATCCACTCTGATTATTAACATTTTCCAGCTTGCGTAAATATCACCTATTTCTGTAATCCTCACGTCCGTTTTTCATAGCACGTGTGCCTAACACCAAAAATCTAAGGCCGTTCTATATGCGATACCTTAATAAATTCAGTATAATAAAACCTGGAATAATCCAAGGAAATTTAACGTATCCTTATACAGCGAGGTCCCAAGACACAGTTACATGAGAAGAAATTGTTATGGAGAAGATTCTAGCCCCAGTTGAGCATCCCGGTTAGATAACTGGGCATCTATTATAATCACACATTTTTTATTAAATTGAATATGTTTGTAGTATCCTGCATATATAAATAAAGCATCCAAATGCTATTATATAGGGTCTTGTAGAATGTATAGATATTTTTATTTATTTTTGTTTGGGACATTTGTATAATGTATAAATTAATACTTATAGATAGGTTCTAAAATTAGGGCATATCCACTAATAACTTATTCACTAAAATGCATGGTAAGAGTGACGTGAAGCAAAACAATAGGTACTAAGATATTAAAATTAGACAATTTAAAATTGAATACAATATGCTGAGTTACGGAAAATCCAAATATAGTTAGTCAAAGTTGACCGAGATATACTGTTAGATATCAAAATAATATTTTTGAACTACCCTCACCATGCATACCTATGTAAGGTACGTTAATAATATTGATATACCTCTTTTTTATTTAGCGCATAAAAAATATGAAAATGTCAAACACGTTATTACGTTAATAACGTGTTTGACAAAGCGCCATTATTAAACGACATAAACGTCAACGTCTTATTGGTGCATCTATTGCTAGCAAAATAAAAAAAGGTACAAGGAAACTGTTTACGTCTATTTTATCATCGTGATAACTTGAAAGAGTATTTATTTAAAGCAATCGAAAGTACCATAAGAATCTAAAACACAGCGTGTACAATAAATTCGATAACTATGCAAACGTTCATACAAAACTTGACCATTTAATAAAATACTGTAGCAACCCTAACACTTCAGTCAGATATACTTCTTCACGAGTTCGGCACATTTACTACAGTAGTTGATAGCTCGAGCGAATGAGCCGTAAAGAGCAAGTGCAGTGCATTATGACATAAACGCAGCTAATGCCTGCACCTCTGCACAAAGGCGGTATGGATGTCTGCTTTTAGTTTCATAGCCTCTTCACCCGTTATGCTCGATATGGGCACTGAATTCAGTAGCCTGCTTCTTGACAAGAACTTTTATTTGATTAATTATCTTTAAATCGAGCTGAAACTAATTTGAAATAATTGATAGGTTTTTAAAATAGGAATAAGTATCTATACTAATATATAAAGCTGAAGAGTTTGTTTGTTTGTTTGAAAGCGCTAATCTCAGGAACTACTGGTTCGAATTTAAAAATTCTTTTGTATTGAATAGACCATTTATTGAGGAAGGCTTTAGGCTATATAACATCACGCTAAAACTAATAGGAGCGAAGAAATAATGGAAAATGTGAAAAAAAAAGGGGAAAATTATTCATCCTTGAGGGCTTGCGTTGCGTGGCAATGCGGACGACGCGGGCACAGCTAGTCTATAATATTAACTAATATTGTTTTAAGGAAACGTATTAAGGTCGTACTAAGGGTACTGATTTTCTAACACTGCATCATAAACGCTCTGAAACCTTATAGTTAAGAGACCATTTATCCAACGGATGCCAGACGCGGGTCGTCGTAAACACATTGCAAATTTCTGCATTGCGACGGGCTGCCCGGTGGAGGAAGTCACCAAATGCTTCTATGCTGCAGACTTGAATAACCACATATTATTGTCGTGATGACTATTGGATGCCTTTTCTACGTTGATGTAGATATTCTGGATACAAGAAATCGATATATTTATTTACGACCAAAATCTATTTTGGCGTTTTTCATCTTACAAACAAAATGACAAATAATTATGTGATGTTATTTTTATATTTTACGTTAAAATATATCTAAATCATGCCACGAAAAATCCGGGTTTGTTTATAGAAATAATAAGGGTTTGACTAAGGCGAACCATTGTCGTAGGTACTCCTCTTAAGCAGTAGGAATTATTTCACAAACGCATTACCATCACAATGAACTCATTTATTCAGGAGCACCATACATCAGGAGTAAAACATATAATCTCATAGACATGGCAAATGAAGACACGTGCCTAATATATTCGAGAAATCACAAGTTTACCTTGCGCCCAGTTTCGACTTTTATTCGATTGAAATAGCAAACGAGCATACAATCCACCTGACAATAAGTAGTCACTGCCGCCTATATCTGTAAGAAACTTCATATAGAACAGGGGTTTCTGAAGTTCAGATTTGTTGCTACTTCCGAGGACTAAGTCGCCTGGTACGAAACTGACCCGGCAATCAAGGTAACTGCCTCAACAAAAATAAATGGGAACCACATTCCTTAAATATACCTATTTGTTCAAAAGCTCGGGCAATGTTTGATTTTTTTAAGACTTGGTAACTAACTCTACTTTTAAAACAATTTATCAAAAATCAACAAATCTATTTTTTTATTGCTTTACAATTTTCTTAGACACTAGTTGCAAGGGTCCCTGTACTAGGTGATATCCTGTGGTTCTGGGTACCCCGCTCATCCACCGAGACGAGTTGTAGTAAAAAAAAAATATTATCATAAGATTTTGAAAAGGGAGGCAGATATAAAATTGTATCCATTTGGCCACGATTGTATAACTACTACTGAATTACATCTCTCAAGTGCAGAGGCAGCGCAAGACCTAAATTTAATGCGGGCAAACTACAATTCGCGAGGTTCGTCAACCAAAAAAAGGTCACCAAATGTTGGTCTAAGTCGATCTGCAATTTGCAACCAAAAAAAAATTAAAGGTCGCCAAATCTAGATCTAACCAACACCAAGACTTGTGAGGCCCTGTGTCTGTGAAGCGGGAGGGCCTTTGCACCGCGACGCCTTTGAGCCGCCACTCAAGTAAGATCTGGCAGAACCACAGCACAATTCCGTTGTACCGATTATGTGTTGTAATTATCACAAATAAACTTATTTTCTTTCTTTCTAAATTGCCATTTCTGTTCCTTCTTAGCTCGATAAACAAAACTTACCGGGTCGCTCAATCAAAACATTCAACACATATGCAAATTGTTTGCAGGAAAAATGAAATTTACGCTCTGGAACTTGTTAATTAGGTCTGGAGTGCTGCCTCGTTTGATACGAAAAATTGTTTGAATCACCATATTTTTCACTTCTGTTTTAAATGCGAATTTTAACTGGTTTTTACCAGTATTTATACTCAAAACTTAGAATATTTTTCCTTACGTTATATTATTCTAAAAGCGAAATTTTGTTTAGAATTTTAAATTATTGTGTGAAACTGCACTTTGCAATTTTTAATTTATAATAAACTGCAATTACTTTAATTGCAGTTTATTATGAATTAAAAATTGTTCATGAAGTTGCCACACATTTAGTCAGACTTTTTAGGTAATTTCTCAATTTATGATTTAAAGACGTAATATAATATAATTTTCGTATTTAGATAGATTCAGATATTATTGGAAACTTTACCCATACGTGCCCTTATTTTAGAACCTATAAATTACTGATTATTTGTATTGTGTGTAATGAAAATAAATAAATAAATGCTACAACTATATTCATAGGATATTATATTATACAAATACCCAAAATATAGCGCGTACAATACTTTTTATTATAACACAATAGAATTAATATGGAGAATGAAGATGGCAACCCGAATTCGGAACCTAATTCTACGCTAGAGAAGGATCGTATGAACAGAATTTGGTAAAAACGTTGAAGATGCGTCAGTCATTTGTCAGCAGATGCTTAGTCAATACGGGCTAATGTGTTCTAATGTGACAAATGACTAATGTTACTTTGTTATAAGTAATTCCCTTTAGATGTCTAATAAATCTTGAGACGATATTTTCCTGTTTATTAGTATGCTAACGTCATTGTTAATAATTCAAGATCACCTTTAATTGTTGTAACGTTACAAGAAATATTAGATTAAGATCCCACTGCAAATTTGTGTAGTTATCGTGTGCGTGCTAAAATCCACATTTTTACTCATATTTATGATTAGGAGAATAAAAATCTACCAGGTTGCCAATCAAAATGTGGCCGATAATATTTTTAATTAAATTATTATTATTTGATTTCGCGGGAAAAAATTCACTTATCAAATTTTGAAATAAAATCTCGTTCACTTCACGGAAATAAGTATAAAGACTTTGAAAAATCGTAGTTGCCGTTGCGCACTTTCCCGCACCTCTTCGCAGCCAGGTAAAAACAGGTATGATTTCGATATATTATTTCGTCCATAACGAATGTTTATCATTTTTACATCAAAACAAAGCTATTTTTTTCTCATTATTATGATATACGGCAACCTAATTAAATCTGGCCGAAAGTTAGGGTTACTGGCTGTTAAAGACGGTTAATATTGAAGGGTGAGTGAGAGGAAGCTAACGCGTAACATCGCCAATCTAACAAGGATAGCGATTGCCAGCTGTACGACGTTTTAAAGCTGTTGCGCATGCGTCAGATGCCAGTGTTCTCACACCAGTTCCAACAATAGCAAGAACGACTAAGAAATAAATACTCCAAAAGAATTGTCATCCTTTTAAAACTACAAATTTTATATTAACAACAAAAATTTAATATTGATCAAAATAAAGCCAAGGTTACATATGTAAAAGAAAATTATATTGTGCAAGTACCGTATGAAATAGTTTTCTATTTTATTCAAGTACTCAATTATTTATTACATATAAATTAAACATTCAAGTGTATGGAAAATTAAAAAAAATATCTTGTAATTTTTTTGACTTTGAAAGTCGTCCTATGCCGCGGCGTGGCGTCGCCGCTTGGCGTAAGGTCTGCGGGCCTCGAGGATCCCCTCCTTACCCGGGCAATTCCCTCAGTGGAAGCACTGTCCACCGGTGATGTGAGCTGCCGTCAGGCAGTGTTGCAGCCTTCGGCCTTCTGTGACCGCGCTATGCTGCTACGCAGATTTAATCCTCCAGATGGTCGGAGGATACCTGGCCCTCGAGTTCACGAGGGAGCGGACGCCCCTCGGGGGGTCGAGCGTGAAGGGGCGCGAAACCTCGTAGATGGGCATGTGGCCCACTGTCAGCGCGTTCGTACATACGACGCGCCAACTGGGCCACAAACCTGTCCAAGGTTTGCACCTTAAGGTCGCGCTCCAACACGTCGTTCCGAACGAAGCGACCCGCCCCGACGATCGCCCGGAGGGACAGGTTCTGCTGCGCGCGGAGGCGTTTTCTGTTGGACTCCGACACCAACGCGTACCACGCCGGCGCCGCGTAGGTCAATCGGGATCGGACGTACAGCTTGTACACCTTTAGTTTAGTTCGGAGCGGCAGATGAGATGCAAGCACCGGTCGGAGCATCGCACGTGCAACACGGGCCTGTCGGATCACGTGGTCCACCTGAGGCACCATGTGCAACGTGCGATCGATGTTACATCCCAAGTACCTAACTGTGGGCTGCCAAGCTACCTCCCGATCACGAAGACGTAGCGGCGGCGGCATGCTGCGTTTGCGGCTGAAAAGTGTCGCGACCGTCTTACCGACATTGACGGCCATACGCCACTTATCCAGCCACTCCGGTAAGAGATCCAACAGTCGTTGCATCCTGCGTGTAGCTATTGCGGCATCACGAGAAGACGCGAAGTATGCGCTGTCGTCCGCGAACAGCGCGAGCTCCACGTCCCTTTCCCATTCCTCGAGGTGACCTTCGAGGGTGGGAATGTCGTTCGTGTAGAAGGCGTAGAGTAGTGGCGAGAGGCAGCTACCCTGTGGTACACCAGCACGTATTGGGCGGGGGTCTGAGGCGACGTTCTCGACCGACACATAGAACTGCCGCCCATCTAGAAATGACGCCACTAACCTCACCAATAGCGCCGACAGGGGTGACTCCAACAGCTTGAAAACGAGCCCAGGGTGCCATACGCGGTCGAACGCCTTCTCGATATCGAGGAAGACGCCGACCGTGTGTCTACCGTAATTGGTCTCGATCTTGTAATTCCGTGATGCGCAATAGCTTTAAAACGTCGTACAGCTGGCAATCTCTATCCTTGTTAGACTCGTGATGTTACGCGCTATCTTCCTCTCACTCACCCTTCAATATTAACCATCTTTAACAGCCAGTAACCCTAACTTTCGGCCAGATTTAATTAGGTTGCCGTATATCATAATAATGAGAAAAAAAATAGCTTTGTTTTGATATAAAAATGATAAACATTCGTTATGGACGAAATAATATATCGAAATCATACCTGTTTTTACCTGGCTGCGAAGAGGTGCGGGAAAGTGCGCAACGGCAACTACGATTTTTCAGTCTTTATACTTATTTCCGTGAAGTGAACGATATTTTATTTCAAAATTTGATAAGTGAAATTTTTCCCGCAAAATCAAATAATAATAATTTAATTAAAAATATTATCGGCCACATTTTGATTGGCAACCTGGTAGATTTTTATTCTCCTAATTATAAATATATGTAAAAATGTGGATTTTAGCACGCACACGATAACTACACAAATTTGCAGTGGGATCTTAATCTATATGTAATTGATATGATAACACTAGGTAATAGGTACTCATTAATATATGTACTACTGATGAATTTACATGTCTATCCCAATGATTTCATATAATCTCCTTTGTGTGGTATCCATGACACAGGTAATCCTAAGATAGGTTTTGAACGACCCAAACTAAATGTGTTCTAGGCTGTGGAAACCGTTATTTAAAACAACAATGTTTTCAACACATTATTGTGCCACTGCTGGGCACGGGTCTTCTTTCAGAAATAGACAATAGGTATTTGACGACCCGCGTGGCGGAGCGATTACCATACCGGTCTGACGCGCAATGAGACCCGGGTTCGATTCCCGGCCAGACAGGTATCCGAATGATGAGTTTAGATTCATATTCTGGGTCTGGGTGCTTGTGTCTTCGTCTTGTGTGTGTCCATGGTACCGACGACACAGAAGAAAATCCTAGGGTGGGGCTACGTGTGTAGAAAGCGTGTTTTAACCCTTAAATGCATCTTGTATCGAAATCGATACTTCGAATTTCTTAGTCCGTAACTTTGTTTTTTTATATGTCAATGATTTTTTTGAGTCAATGACGTGAATTCCGAGTCAACTAAGTTTAAAAAGTAAGTTACAGCTGATTTGGTGACGCCATTTTGGAATTGGGAAAAAGGTTTGAAACAATGTGGTCGAAGAACATTGTCTTCAACAACATCTGCAATTTCAATCCGTTTTGACGGCATCTGTAAAAACATATTTTGGGTTGAAAAAAATACTAGTAATATGGTATGTATTTCTTTTATGTTGTATTATTAGTATTTTTCAAGATTTTTTGCTAAAACGAACACTTTTGAAGGGATTTCTGTTTGTATCGAAAACGATACTTTATGCATAAATGACATGATTTTTGACTAATTGTTGGCAATAACAATATGGTTCCTAATGTTTTCAAAGTACCTTATTTTATCAAAAATCATTGATTTTGCGATAATATTATTGAATACAGTAACTTATTAAGTATTTATATCTATTTTTTCAAACACATTCTTGAGAAAAGCACTGTTTTCTTTAGCTTTACCAAATTTTATGTTATATGCATTCCCTTTCGCTTGTGTGGTTATATGGCGCATGGTTTGTCTTTTATGCTTTTTTTTTCTTTTCATGCTTTTTATATATATTTTTCAAAACAAGAGAAAAATACCTGTGGCAGCTAGGAAATGGAGAACTTTCTTCAGATGAAAAGGAATCTACTAGTGACGATCTAGATTTGACGTGAAAACTTGGAAACAGAGTTCTTTGACTCTTATAAGACAAACTAATGTAGTTTTCTGTGACAACTACTATACAAACATATTTGGTAAATTTGGCTGGAGAAGGAATTCGCACCTTAGGAACTATTCAGAGGAACAGGTTGGGAAAATAATGTAAGCTGCACCTGTAAGTAGAATGTCACTGGTGTTGATGGCGTGGATGTGACGGCTGTATCCTGGAAGGATAACAAGCCTGTCACTCTGGATTCCACTTACTTAGGGGAAGAGCCTGCTGGTGAAATTCGAAGGTATGAAAAAATCCATCAGCTACCATTAGTTGTCAAAACTTGACAAAAGAGTACACCGCACATATGGGCGATGTAGATCTGAGGGATTCGTATTTTGGCAGGAGCCGATTCAGGTTGAAGAGTCATAATGATATGGTATGGTACATGACAAAAAATAACCACCTTTTAGATCTGAAGGTAATCAACGCCTGGGTACTATAAAAAGAATATTCTGTACAGAAAGATGCGATCAAACTTTGCAGGGAAACTTTGCTTTGGACCTCTAGTAAGTGGAGAAGTGATGTTCACTTCTTCACCGTCGTCCTTGTCGGTGTCATCAGTATCGAAGTTGATCTTACAACTACAAGAAGAAAGGCTGTTGTGCCAGCAAAAAAACCCCAAGAGTTCTCTTGGGGTCAACGTCGACTTGTGTCGACGGAGTTGACCATAAACTGAAACGAGGTGATAGCAGTGTTACGTGATGTCTGGGTGGAATTTACTGAGCATAATATACTGTATTAAGGGTAAAATGTACTTATGGTAAAAACAACACGGACTGCTTTAATTTATTTCAAAAATGTTCTGATTTCTAAAATTAGGCTCTAAGTTACTTACCCTAATAAAATTGTTACCTAAATGCATGATGTATCGAAATCGATACTTAGTATATTTTTGAAAAATAAAACCAAAAAAGTACACCTGGATTTTTTTCAATATTTTTCCCTTTATCTAGAGTTAAACACTCATGACATATATTTTTTTCAACGATTTATGAAGTGCTATGCATTTAAGGGTTAAAGCGTGTTTATTAGTACATATTTACGCATGAGTCGACCGCGCTGGCCAATGGTGAATTGGTATGAAGTAGTTGTTGAGTGTGATGATGCAGGGTAATTACCGAAAAACCGATCGATAGTATCGACCGATAATAACGATCTAGTACCGAAGCACAATGATACAGCCAGTATATATAATTAGGATGACAATTTAATGTAAGTATACGTGGGTCCAGAGTTCCGGAGGACTCAGTGCCACAAAAAATTTTCGGCTTGTCATTAATAATTTACAACAATATCTCATAAATCGTCCTACTCGAAAAACCCATAAATAAAAAAGCTCCATAAAGCTGCTAATTATAATGAAAATTGTCCGACCAGAAACGGGTCGGGTAAATGATACTAACCGACTGAGACAAATTGGAACCAGGGTGTTTATCCCGGGAAAAAAGACACCACTCCCTGTATACTTATAATATTGGCAAAACGATAAATCAACGTAATTAAATGTTCCGTATTACTTTTATGACATACAAATGCAATATTTTAGACGCCTTTCAACTTATTTTAATACTTCGTTTAACTCGTTTGTTCGTTTGAAGGTGGTAGAACCGGTGTAGTTCGACCGGGGAAGTACCACCGCCACACCTATTTCTAGCGTGAAGCAGCTCTTGCGTTTCGATAGAAGGGTGTGGTTGCCGGCACACTTTTACATGAGGCGACCATCATAGTCCTCGGGAGTGGCAACGCATCTGTATTTGACTTCAGATAGAACCCATGTTCTGTATGTAGTTGATTACAGATGTCCATGAGCGGCAGTGACCACTTACCATCAGGTGGACTGCATGCTCGTTTGCTACTTCAGTCAAATAAAAAATAATAAAAAACTTTTTAAAAACATATGCCGTGTTTTTTCTTTTATTTCACTACTATTGATTAATTTATTATTATTGATACAGTTTGATAAATATTATGGGAACTTCTGCATAATGTATTTACAACCTTCATGTCATGATTTTTTTCTTTCTGAAAACAAAACGTACCTTGTCGTAAATCAGTATACAACAATTTTTGAAGTTTCTTAATTCGGAAGCGCCAACAACTGAGTAAATGTTTATTGTTCGTAAAAAAACTCATCTACAACATCCTTTTCGAGGATGCTATTACTTGGACATAATCCGGTACACTTGTGAGTGTTATTTTACTGTTTCTTTTCCTCGTTTTCCCTCTTGTTAACGAGATTTAACACGTGAACGAAAAGTTTGTACATAATCACTTTTCTTTATTTTCAACCGTCAATGGTTTTGGTAAGCGGTGGATAAAAATATTTGGTTCTGTTTCTTTTAATATACATATTATGACAATAAATCCGTGGAAAGTTAAAAATCTACAAATTATAAAAAATCTAAAAAATATTAGTTAAAAATCAATAAGGCGATGGTTCCAAATCATCTGAATTAAATAAGGCTTTACTCATACTACCTTCTGAAGTACCTGAACATTAGTAAGTACTAGGCAAAGATAAATACTCTAGTTTTATTTATTTCCACAGCCGGTCTAGGTTCCATTTTTGTAAGTTATGTTAGCCATTCCTCAAATAAATTGCCTGCTCGGGCATCGAATAAAGTTAAAAAATAGACAGTTTAGTCACATACAAATGTCGATTATTTTTCATAAAATCTTTATGTTGCTACCATATGAATTCTTGTACCCGTGTACGCCGACATGTTAGAATGTTTTTCTCGCACTGAAAATTCGGCGTAACATTGTGTAACTTTTTATAAATGCTATATGAAAACAGAACTAATAACCAGTAAATATAAAAGACTTCATTTTATTCTAGGAGGATCTTTTCTTCCTAGTGCATACATCACTCTTTGTCCATCGCACCAATCGCCTAAATATTTGGTTTCAAACACTTCAACTGTACTTGGCGGTCCTAAACGGTTTACACGGTTTCCTGCCACAAACGTGTAAGATGTGAAATAACCTTTCTCCTGAGGTATTCACAGAGCGTCCTAACACGGGACCTACAAGAAAGTTGTAAAAAGAGCTCTCCTTCAAAGCCGAAACGATACATTAACAACTCTGGTGTTGCAAAGGTCCATAGACGACGGTGTCAACTTTTTATCAAGTGGCACTTCTGCCTTATCGTTAAGTACTATTATAATTAGAGCAGTGATAGCCTAATGGTTGAAACTTGCCCTCTCAATCGGAAGCTCCGACGTTCAAACCCAGGCAACGTCCAAACGCACCACTGATTTATGTGCGTATTAGAAATTAATTATCACTGCTTTTCGGTGAAGGAAAACATCGTGTGGAATCCTACATACCCGAGAGTTCGTTAAAAAAAATTCCCGGAGGTGTGCGAAGTCCACCAATTCGCACTTGGCCAGCGCGGTGGACTATGACCTACACCTCTCTCATTCCGACAGAAGACCCGTGCTCAGCAGTGGGACAATAATGGATTGACGACGTCAACGATAATTAAAAAAAATACAAAAGATTTGCAATACATTTTACAGCTTATTTTTCCTTTCAACGTTATGTAACGTAATTTATCGTCCTCTTGTTCAATTTTTTGCTAAATTAAGTCATATCTATACATTTAACACAATTATTATACGTATAGTAGTGATAAAACAAGGGGTCCCTTATTTCTTGCCCGTTCCGATCCGCTCTTAATTCGAGTGACCTCACAAGTTCGTTGTCAGTGATCAAGCTGACTGCTTAACCTTACGTTCCAGCGCATCTTCCGGGTTCCGCGTAGGGTTATATCGTTTCATTATATAAACGATTTAGGATAGTCTGTGGGACTGATGCCTAGATGTGTCTAAAGATAAAACAACTTGAATCTATTAGGGAAGTTATATGTCTAGATTTTTACTTTAAAAACGAAAGACCAGACGGTATAACATTAAAATAATAACATGGACTTATGCACTTGTAGAAAAGATAATGTGTCATCTCTCACTTAATTAAAACAAGAACGAAACTGCTGACTAGCTATCTCAGTTTTATACCTAATTTACAAAGTAGGTGTGTGTATACTATATTGTCCGTATAAAAATATTTTATTTATTAGCCCTTGAAAGTCCATTGTTGAACGAAGTTTTTTCTAAAAATAAAGTTTCTATTACAATTCTTGTTCACAGTAGAATTCAAAAGAAAAACCTCTTCATTAAGATTTAATGCCTCCGCCTACAACTTCCACTAAGACGTAACGGAACAAAATAGAATCCTAAATCCATCCAAAACTCTGTAGAAATAATTTTAGTATTACTAAATTTGCCAACCCTAAATACCAAGCCTTAGCACGGTGCAATGTTTTCTTAAAACCTTGACACTCACTATTGCAGGCAGAAAGTTCACAACATCGTGAAATTGGATGTTCTCTCGACTTACCAGTAGCGTTAAGCCTTTCTTTGTTCCATCGCAAACATAAACTCAGACTGTTTTTCTGAAAAATAACACGAAAATGTATTCCAATTCGTGTCTCAATCTCAAGATACTCGTATATATTCATACTCTCAATATACTTTGTACGATCTGTGTCGCAATCAATCACTGAGATTCACACAATGTCAGCACCTACCGAGCACGAATGTATCGGTACCTTTTCACGCTTAAATATAGGCTAAAAACACGGGGCGGTTTTAAACGCATACGCCGGTTGCTTAAAAGCCTTAGTACGTTTATTGCATTTCCACAAAACAATGACTGTATCGTTTTCATCTGTACATTGTAAAGTACATCGTACGTTTACGTTTTCGTGTTCGGCCATAACTTGCAATCTAATTCGCAATGTATGGGCACAAAATTAAACAAATAATGTTACGAATAATTATAGTAAACTCGTACTAAAGACTGCCTTTTTACGAGGCCGCTGCAGATCATCGTATCGGACGCAGTTTTACATATGAGAGTAACCCGATAAAAAACATATCTCATGCAGTTGACTTTTTTGTCATATTGAAGTATACTCCTTTATGAAGTAGTAAAGGAGTATGCGATCCACCTGAAGGTAAGTGTTCACTGCCGCCCGTAGACATCTAAAAGTAACTTTATATAAAATGGGGTTTCTGAAGTCAAACACAAATGCGCTGCTACTACTGAGGACTAAAATAGCCGTTTCGACAATCATGCACGACACGACAATAAACCGCAGAAAAAATAAAAATTATTGTAAAAACTTTCGTTCTTATGCAAGTCACCGGTTTACACATATCGTCGTCAATGCATTGTTGTCCTACAGCTGGGCACTTCCCTTAGGATGGAAGAACATAGTTTTACGCGCTAGCCAAGTTTAAATTAGTTGACTATTCACACTTATGGGAACATTTTTTTAAAGAACCCACAGATATGTTTTCTCACGTCTTTTTTGTTCAACAGTTATTAATTTATAATATGCACATAATTTTAGACAACTCAGTGGTGCGAGCTTGGGATTCGAACAACGGACCCTCGATTGAGAGGCCGATTTAGCCATTAGGCCACTACTTTTTCCGATATTGTCGATTATTGTCCTAGCGTAAACCATGGGTCTCCTCTACGAACGAAAATAATTGAGACCACAACCCAACGCGGAATACCATTGCTCATCATTGGCAAATCATTACGATGCTTTCATTTTCCATTTTAATATGCTTAATATTTCTAATACGGACATAATAAAAGTATCAGAAAAATCGAGACATGCCTAGGACTCGAACCCAATCTTCCGGTTTGAAGGATCAAAAGTTATAGACTAGTATCCCGAACATAAAAGAGAGAGATAAAAAAAAAACATGCGTGCGTACAAAGTACACATGTCAGAAGTGAAACTTCTTTAGCGACCTAATTTATAAATCTTGTTTATATTTATACAAATCTAAAACTTTAAATTTCCAAGATTAAGAGGAAGGGAAAAAGGCGTGATACGACGTTCGCTCTGTCTCACTTTTTCTCTCAATCTTTCTCACTCGCTTGCTCCCTACTCTCACTCCACGGCTAGTTGCTCATGCTACGTTCGCCCTGTCTTACTCTCTCTCAATCGGTCTCGATCACTCTCTCTCTCTTTTCCGACACTTCCGTTGCATACCGGCGTGACGTGTCATATGTAAAAATTTTACCCTCATGCGCCTAAAGAAGTTTCACTTCAAAAATAACGACGATAAAAACCCGTAACCTATTAATTAATTTGAGATACAGTCTTGAAATTATGTATTTATAAACATGGACGACCTTAGCACAATAGGTCACTTAATCTTAGACCTTACATATAGACAAGAAACTTTACGTAAGCTCTATAGAAAAGGTTATCGTTCCGAACATCTTAGTACAAAAGCTAGACTCTTGCAATATGTTAAATATGAATAACACAAAACGCAAGACCATTGCAGATACTTTTATGGATATAAACATAACCTGTAGATTTCAGCGGGAAGGTTCTTAATGGGACGAAGTAAATTTGCATTTGTAAAATAGTAGAGCGGACAACCGAGTAGGTAACAACACCATACTTATTTCTAGCGTGAAGTCCTTGCATTTTGGTATAAGGATAAGAAGCTGGATAAGTGAAGGTATAAATGAAATTTAAAGCAGGGGTCTATGCTTCGAATTACACGTTATGCTATCGTACCCGGCCATTACGAGTATAACGTTAGTACGTAGTATTTTATGGAAAAGCACACTTTAAAAGTTTAAACATCACTAATAGAGTTATGTGCCTTCTAAAGAATGTTCGCCAACTTATGCGCCAATCTGCACTGGACTAAGGCTTCTAGGCTAAGGACTCAATCCCCCTGAAAATAGAACAATTTGTACTTAAGTCCATCCGTGATCAATTTAGGGGACGACAAAATTTTAGAAATAAGTGTATATTTTTTTCCGACTTTCAACTTATTTTTACCCTGTAGCGAGCTTTTTTCATACTTATTGTCGATGAGAATTTTTTTGACCAAATCTACCACCAGCCGTCCCAAACAATATCTTGGATCCCGCATTCAGTGTGGTGAAAATGTTCGTACCCTCCTCTAGTTTTTATCAACACCGGTGCCCCGCAGAAAAACATAAAAAGGGATAGCGCAGATCACGAAGTGTCGCGTGACTCATCTAGCGGAAAAACAGATTAAAAGCCATTGCCAAACAAATTTTTGCATCAATCATTTTAACGGCCTTACAATGTAATCGCCAAATTCGGTCTAATCGGCCGACCTCTGCGACAAATAATATTGTTAATGCATCTCAATGCCAACTTGCTGAGGCCGATTGGTATTTCAGACTGATATAAAAATGGCAACTAGGAACACGTCATTTGATTCCGGGTATCAGTAGTAGCATCCACAACCAACTTACGTATGGGTGAGCATGATTCTCAGACAAGAGGGGCATGCTCGCAATATACAATATAGGTAGAAATTGCACTTATTCTCCGAAAGATAAGATTTACTAAAGCCACCAGATTCTTACAGCAAGCAGCATATATCAAACTATAGATTGCGTATAATCTAATAAAATTACTTAAAATTGTATTAGATTATACGCAATAACCGTTAAACATGTTTTATTTAAGTGTTTTTTTAATTATCCACGGAATGACCGCTTTAGACTTCTGAACATGGTCGACATAGTCTACATGGAACGGATCCGACACCACCTAATTTATAGTGGGACTGGCTTGTATTAGACTGATATTAATTATATTAACGTTCTTGCGTTAATTACCCGACTGAGTTAAAAGCAGGGCAATGCTTTACAGGTGGAAACAAAAAAAACGTTACAGAAAAATGTGAAAAATTAAAAATCAGTGTAAATAGACTGATTTCTGATTTAATGACTTATAAATATAAGACATTGACTTACTGGCATTGACTTCGCATCACTTTCGATAACCTAGTAATTATCAGAATGCGTTGAACATGACCCAAATTAAGTAGTAATCATGATAAAGTTCTATATTTTCTGTGTAAACTATTAACGGTAATTAACTTTATTTACACTCATTACCGTTCAATGGAAAACGCATTAAATGAAGAATAAGGATAATTCTATATACAATACTCCTCTTACTTATTTCGTAGAAACATTTATTAGTCATTGAACCAAATATAGAAACCATTCATTTAATTCTTAAACATTGTCAAGACATTAATGCTGAATTCAGTATAAGGTATTACTAACCTTTTAGTCACCAAAGTGAAGGAATACCTATGAAAGTAAACAGTGCATGGGTGATCCATGGACGAAGTAAGTATACCACCGCTCGAAGACATCTGGAAACAACTACAAACAGGACAGATCATACGTGACATTGGTCATTGGATTGTGGACAGACTTAAAAAAAGTTGAAATGGCTCGTGTGTCTGCGGTAGCTGCGTTTAATACTCATTTATGGTTTTTATAATATCCTAAAAGTGAGGCAACAAATAAACCCGATAATTATCCTATTTTATTGAGTTTTCAAGGTGGTAGACACACACCTATTTCTAGCGTGAAGCATTTCTTGCGTTTTGATAGCAGGTTGTGGTTGCCGGCACACTTTCATATTAGGCGGCCTTCATAGTCCTTTTGAGTAGCGACGCATCTGCGATTGACTTCAGATGGAACCAATGTTCTGTATATTGTTAATTACAGAATTCCATGTGCGATAGTGAGGACCACTTACCATCAGGTGGCCTGTATGCTCGTTTGCTCGTTACCTGTGCTGCACTACAAGTCATAAATGTCACAAAATAGTCTTTAAACAGTGCAAAATATCTAAATCAAAATTAGCCTATTAACTGACCACTAAAATAAGCAACATCCATGCAAAATTTCACGTAAATAGTAACAGTGCTTCTTGCACGATTGGGGAACAAATAGACACAGACACACCATCATTTTTGTATATTAGTATAGTCTATAGGTATAGATAATTTTCTAATATTCATGCGTAGAACAACGTGACGTACTAGGAACGCAGGATAGTGCTGGGTCGACGTCCAGGGCCGGCACGCGGCCTTCCCGCGTCACTCTCATTACTGACGCAGCCAACGATGATAAACGCACTACAAACTACTCCCGTTTATATTATGTATGTAATGTGTAGGCTTAATTTTATTATGAACAAGCAGTACCCGCGACTTCGTCCGCGTGGACTATAATAGGATTCATCAATTCCGTAGACTTGAGACCCACTGATTGACATAGCGGATCATTGGATATCTATGTGTAGCAGTGCAGAACAACAGTTTTAGCCCATATTATACATCTACGGTGCCTAAGTTTGCAAAAAATAATATTAAGTATTATCCCAAACAGGAACCCTAAATTGTGTGCTTCTAACTTCAAAAATATGAAATAGCTTCTCAGAATTTCAATCGATTATTTTAATTTACTGTGAACATATCGGGTATGAATTTCCTTCTGTTAAATATAGTTAACCCATACAGGAGTCTGATTAACCACGAAGAAAGTAGGAACTTTGCTTTGCTATGTGGCGAGGCTTAGGACACGATTTTGCACTCTATCGTGGTCTGGCTGTCGTTAAATCCCTTTTATGGTTTTTTCCTTTGAGATATCGCTGGAGTTCTCGTATCAGTTCTTTTATGTAATGCGTGAACTCTCTCGAAGCATATTTATACAAAAATCCTGTGGTGAAAGACCCCGTACCCACCCCTAGGTTTCGATCGTGGGAGTTGGCAAAAACGTGAACTACCACAGAGAAGAAACCGCCACTTTCCTCCTTTCACTTCACTTCACTTCACTCCGGCTGCGTATCGGGAGATTAGTTACTATCTTCCTCTTCTGACCCGCAAATTCAATCAGTAATTTGTAACCTTGAAGCCCCCGCTGACAGAATTTTAATCCTTATTTCAACCCGTTTTGGGTAAAGTTTCAAAAGTCGTCCATGCCTCGTCTATAAGGAACATCCACATCAACCTATAATCGAATATTGGGTCTTATTTATTAAATTCTTCTTCTTAATAGTTGGTAATAAAAATGAATACGTTTTTCATTATTACCAGAAAGTAGTACCAGATACCAATTTTCGTAGTCTTCCTTTAAAATTGGCGGAGTTTGCACTTTTATTGAAGTTACTTCTTGATCATTATTTCACTATTTTCATTTAAAACTATTCTAGATAATGATCATCACCATATTTCATTAAGTGTTTGCAGTAGCTGAACATAACATAAAAATGATAATCTTTAACAAAAGATTTGTCTTACAAAGATTTACAAAGATCTCACCAACCTCAATCAATGATTGTACCACGTCATCTACTCATAGAATGCTGAGATTGTGCTATTTAAAGCAAAGTGTTTTGAGAGATGCAACGTTTTAACTTCCATTTTACTTTTCATTAGATGAACTATCAAAAATCTACTAAACGTATTAAGTTTTGTCTCTTATTACCCAAACGTGAAAATTCTTGTGTCTAACTTTAAAAGTGCCGGACTTCTATGCAATACCTCTTTTTTATGCTTAATTTTCCATAGAAAGTTTAAAAAAGTGTTATATTGCTACTAACTACATAGCCTAACGCTATATACAAAGAACAAGAGTTAGAATTATAAGACCATCAGACTAAAAGCGTCTAATAAGGTGTTCCTACAATGAAACTAATTGATAAGATTTCTTCAAAGTAAGCGGACTTTCAAACAAACACTGAACGCTGTTTCTAACCCTCAGGGGTTGATTTTCAAATCAGCCTACAAACAATTACTACATTTATTTCTGCTTGCATCAAATCAATGGACATCGAAACAAACCTCATTTTAACCCTCAATTTACCCTCTTAGGTTTTTTTTTTGCTCACCTGCATGTTTTTGTCGAGTCGTATCTCAAGTTGTTACATTTACATCTGCCTGGACGCATTTTTACACACGTCTACTGTTCACGAAGCACTATAGTTTTCCAGACCCCCTGGTATCCCTGACCTTAGCTAATAAACTCGCTATGAATCATCGTTAACGCAGTGACGCCACGCGCCGTGACGCGCGCCCGTCTGGGGACCATGGACGTCGACCGCTAAAGTTCCTGTGGAACGTTCTACGGTAATGCCTTATCTCCTACTACTGCTAAAATTTAGGCCTAATTACAAAAGAATGCTTGAAGAACAGATAATGCAATTTACTTTTTTTATATCATGAAAATAGAAAACGAACGTCCACCTAATAGCAAATGGCCTCTGCTAATCGTGAACATGTACATAATATACACTCAACCCTAAATCGGATTAGAGTCCCATCTAAAACTTTTTCCAGGTGCGTTGCTATCTCTGGCACATCTTATCTGCATCTAATTGTAAGTTAGAATGCATCATGTGCCTGTCTTGTAATAACAAAGACAGTGTCTTTGTTATCACAATCTTCGAACCAAAAAACAGAAGGGACACTTACCAATAGGCAGAAAGGAGTGAAAAATTATTGCAACTGAAGTCAAACCGCCAAGAATTTAGCCACATTTCTATTTGAATAAATTATGCCAACTGCAGAGCACTATTTGTCCGAGCACATGCTTTGCTCAAAGCTCTACGTATTTAGAATTGTTCACCTCACCATATACGCCTACTACTCTTTTGCTCTTAACAAATAATTACAACAACGCTTAAAAATACTGTAATATCTAAAAGAAAAATAGATTCAACCACGTCAAATCGAAAGTGTCTTTGAAGTAGGTAAGTCGTGTAATAGTTATTGCTGTGACTTATTTCACGCCATAACTCTTACAATATTTAAGAAAAATACAGTCTATTAGCATTAAAACTTTAATTAATTGTACAACATTTTACATTTATAACAAAGAGGCTTATACGAGAATTATTTATTTACAACTTGAAATGCACAATTTATTTAAAAGTAAATCTTAGTAAAACTATATTTTACTAGCGATGTCATTACGGCTATAATTTATGGTGTATTAATGTCCCATTGATATCGACATTACAAACAGTTAAGCTCAGTTAAGAATAATTTGAAATTCAAGTGAGAACAAAACAAATAATAAATACTAAGCCTCAGTTTAATGTCACAGAAATGAAGATAGTTTTATAGACGTAGAAAATACTTCGAAATATACTATTCAAGTTTTCTAGTAAACCAACGTCAGTCAAATATAATTCATATTAAACGACAATCAAAAATAATATTTGGTGGACAAAACTATGAGGTGCACTATCATAATAAAGCTAGAGTGTCACCATTTCAAATCGCTCTATATCCACAGATTTCATAAAAAAGACAAGGTTTGCCTATTCGGAGTCTATTTCTTCTTTAATATTAGGACCCGTCGTTAAACTGCCACTAGCTCAATCACAACAGTTTATGTCCATACTACATTTTTAACAAATAAAAATATTACTATTATTTTAATAGGAATACTGCTCATTAAGACTACGCTGAACAGAATTGCTGGAAAATAGAAAGAAAACCTATTTACTGACTTTTTACTTTTTTCTTATTTGCTCTTCGGAATACGAAGTAAACGATAATTTTTAATACTATTCGCAAAACAATGTAAAGTACGGTAAGTAGTGCGATGAATAATGCTATAATGACAGCAGTGACATCTAGTTGTAAGTTGTCAAACCACGTGACATCCAACGTCGGGTGATGCGACGGTGAGTCGCGATGACGAGCTACGTACTCCGTCCAAAAGATGGCGCTCTCCATAACAGGTTGAGGCCGATCATGCCACATAGATTTCACTTTTTTTGCAGCATCTTGCATCCTGAAATGTATGAATAGAGATGGAATTATTAACGATAAATACTTAAGACATTCATAACGAAAAATATTATTTGTAAATTATCATTTAATCCTGTATATCGTGATTGCCTACCGGTACATTGATTGCTACCATAAAACAACATAACAGCAACTCTGTTCATTACCGTAGTTTTTGCGCTGATGCGTTCTGTCTTGAAGGCTATCGTAAAACAGGTTTACATATTTGAAGAATTTAAACTGATGACTTAAAATCTTTTAAAACATCAACACACCTGTATTCTTCTTGAAACACTAAAATAAAAGTTAAGTATGTGTTCTTCCCAAAAAAACTAAAATAAAAACTATTTGACTTTAGTCACAGATAGTCACCATTGAAATCACCTCAATATGAACGAATTAATTTTATTCAAACCTATATAATAGGTACAGTCCACTGCATGTTTGTTTACTGTCATCACAATGTTAGTTTACATATCATGAACAAAAAAATTAAATGCTTACTTTTTAGATGTTAGCTCCTTGATGGTCGCAACCAACCTTTCCGTGGTGACCTCGTTAAAGAATATTGTCTTGCCAAAACCTAACTTGTTAGCTGCTGCACCATTTGAGAACTGGTCTCCGAAGAAGGGTATTGTCACTAGCGGCTTCCCACAGTACGTCGTTTCAGATAGACTCAACATTCCACCGTGTGACACAAACGCTAGAACTTTCGGATGACCTGTAAAAGAAATAAGATTTTTTATAATGAACATAACATATTAATGATGTCTCGGATGTTAGATTCAACCGATTGACAAAGATAATCAACAGCGTACGCAGTCGGAAATCGGATGTACCTATGACTGCTAGGTGCAATCTTCACCGCCCTGTAGTTCCGGGATCAGAATAGGGCTACGGCATCCCCTGCCTGTCGTAAGAGGCGACTAAAAGGGTCTTCCGGGGTTGCAGACGGCTAGAGTGGGAGCTCGAACCGTTCGGTCAGGCAATCCCGGGAAGGACGACGGTATGTGTGGTCGCATACCGTCGTAAAGACTAGACGGAGCGGTGGGCCCAGCCACCCATCTGGGAGGAGCCCGATAGGGCAACGCGCTCGGAGGATTCCGGTTGAAGTCGTTTCGAGATCCCGGAGTCCTCCTTTTCAACGCCGAGGGCGGCCACCGGGGGGGTTTTAGTGCGGTAAAAATCCCACATAACCCTGCGTCGCTCCAACGGCGTCGGGTACCTTTTGAATGTTTCCCCCTCGAAAACAAAAAAAAAGGTGCAAACTTCACATGCGTTTCCTTGCTACGAAATGTAGGTACATTAAGCTCTGAATGTTATAATAAAATTGTATGGCAGTCGTAAATAAGCTACATAGAAAGTCTTATGGAGGACTTGAAAACATCCGACACTGGTCGGTGAGTACACTTGCTACGCACCCTTTTTTTCGCCGCCACTTTGCGTACACAACGAAATCCTAATACTTTTTCCGAATTCGTGACACGTGAAGACACCGCCATCAAGTTTCAGTCCCAGTTAAAAAAAAATATAGACCCGGTTGGATAAAGTTTGCCCCAAGCTTCGCCTAGTTGTACGTTGACACCCAGCAATGAGACTTAATATGAGTTTACAGCCAACAAAAAACACCAAAGACCAAAAAAATTAAAAGTTTTGTTTATATCTTCAATTAATAGGTACATTCTTCCAATCAACCTTTAAGATTTTTAAATAAAAAGGTTTCGAGTCGCACAAGAGCGACTCTCATTCCAGTCTCTAAGTTTATGTAACCAAAAATATATATGCGCATAATAAACAACACCAATTTAAAGATCCACTAAAACACCTAGGTACTTATCATTAACATAGAATCTTCACATTAAAATATTTAAGGTCGATATTAAAAATGTAAAATTCAGTTCGTCTGGAGCGACGAGACGTAGCGAACCGGTCGCTTAAACCAGTTGCTGCGTAGAGGAAAACGTACGGCCAAGGTTATTATTACAATACCGATTCAAAAATAGGAACTCAATTGTAAAACCTACGTAATTAAACACCACTGAATTAAATCTGGAATTTTATCCAATATAAATTGGCCGTATATCCTGACGGAATATAAAAGAACTGAACCGATAAAATATGTCGATGCTATATTATGTTTTATTCTATATCGTTCGATGGTACAGCACTTATTTTTAAATCAGTCAGAAACAGAGATAAGTACAGCATTCTTTAAACAAAAAATAATTTTATACGCGTGAGATGCTGATTGAACTAGTTGACCCGGCGAAATCCGTTCCGACTAAAAGTCATAATTACATTTTCTTCTTTCTCTTTAATCACCCTATCTATTAAAAAAACTGCATTAAAATAGGTCGCGTAGTATTAGAGTTAGATTAAGCATAAATAGGGACAGAAAGCTGAAAACAACTTTGTTTTATACTATGTTTATAGTGATGCTTTCGTTTTCCTCAAAAAATAAACTTAAATGTCGTCGATAACAATTATAATAGTTACAGTGATAATGGGGTACACCATTTTTTGAATAAGAAAAAATGTATATGTCTAACATATCCAAAAAATACAGGAAAACTTAAACTTAGGTGATTTATTTTTGTATTTTCTCGCCAGCTCCCCGTGATATAAAGTAAGACTACTACCGAATCACGGAATACCGAATATTACTCGGATTAACTTTTACCGAACCGGATATTCGCCGAATTATTCTGTTTACCATTTCTTATTAAGAAACAACAGAAAAAGTATCTTCATAAAAAATTGTTGATTTGAGGTTTATAAATAAATGTTGATATAAGAATGTACTTAATATGTTTAGAAAAAATGAGAATTTGATTGAGGTTTCAAAACTGTTGATTTGAAGTTTAATCGTTTTATATTACTAGCTTTAATCAACACACTCATCATAGGATTTCTTTAACTTAAAAATAAATCATACGTAAAGTTTTGTATTTTTGTTCTAATCGTGACGTGTAGCCAAGAAAGTAGAAATACTCGAACCGAATATATTCGGCACCAAAACCGAATAATTCGGCCGAATACGAATCTCGTCAACCCACTATTGTCCCACTGCTGGGCACGGGTGTTCTCTCAGAATGAGAGAGTTTAGGCCATAGTCCACCGCGCTGGCCAAGTGCGAATTGGTGGACGAATACGAATAGTTAAAATGATGCCGAATACGTCGAATACCGAATGACAACGGAATATTCGGCGCATCTCTATTATTTTATAAAGACATCGCTAGCTGGTAGCGTCATCGAGTTCCTATAGTCCCAATAGTAGTCCCTAAGTGCCCTATTAAAATAAATAAATCATGCACATAGAAGAAGAATTTTATGCAATATAATTTTATTTTATTATATCTATTATTTTATGTATTTACATATTTTATTATCAGAAACATGTAGAGCATGTAGAGATTCATTATGAATTCTAATCGATTGGATAAACATCACAACAGGAAAACTAGAAGAAAAGTCGAACTTAATAAAGAGCAGTTTTATTACTCATTAGGTTCTATTATGTTGTTGTATAATTCAATAGATAAGCTTAAAACTGTGTACCGATTTCCTTTACGAGGCTTACGTTATTTTCATAAAGGTACCGATACCTTTTTTTTTTTTTTTTGTTGAATATCAGCGTTTAAAATAAATATGTCATTATGATACCCAGGCACACGCCACTGATGTCTGGAGGTATTAGAAATTAATTGCTACTGTTTTAGGCGAAGGAAAACATCGCCAGGAAACCTACACACCCGAGAGTTATTAAAAAAAAAGTACTCAGAGGAGTGTGAAGTCCACAAATTCGCACTTCGCCAGTGCGGTGGTCTATGGCCTACAACTGTCTTATTCCGAGAGAAGACCCGTGCCCAGCTGTGGGACAATTATTGATTGATGATATACGTTATTATGATTACAGATTACTGACTTTTTTACATCTAACAAGTTTAACAAAAAACATTTTTAAACAAAATGTATAAAATCATCACATTAAAGAGAGCAAGAGATTTTTTTGTTGAAGTGTTAAATATAGTGTCCAGTGCAAGTTCGGTTTCGATCGAGTTACTAATTACTAGTTTCGGTGGCAAACCTGCTGCTGCGACCGAAACTGAAACTGCATTCGGAAGTTCTCGCTCTGTGTTCGGTCATGTTGAATTCCGTCCATGCCACGAACACAAGCCTCCAAGTGCCCATGTAAAGTTTTGAAGAAGTTAATTCGTTCCTAAGAAAATAAATAAAACACTTTTTTTTCACTTAAATATTATAAATAACGTTTTTTATGTTTCCGTGAAAACATGATCCTTATAACTTTCGGTTTTGCTTTCGGCCGAAACTGAAATCGTTGCTGAAATTCCGTTTCGGTTTCGGTCGTAAAAAATAATTTCGGTCGGACTCTAGTAAAATTCTTAAAAAATCAAGCAATACCTATGTCGCTGGCGCATCTCTTTCTGCTTACGATTACATATTATTATGTGAATAAGAGACCCCATATAGACCAATACTACGGACTAACCCATGAACTACAAGTAATCTAACTAAAGATGTTGATGATTTATACGCTACTAGGTTCTTCCCGCGGCTAAACCCGCTTGGATTACGTCTAGAAAAGCAAGGAATATCCTATATTTTAATCTAGGACATGAATTATCAGTGTACCTAATTTCAGCGAAACTCGTCCAGTAAGATATGAACGTATATTGAGGACATTTTGATAAATCCGAGTATTCTTAGCCTCCGTAAACAAATAAATTTACAACGTATTTAATATAAAAACTAAAACGTCTTTGAATAACTAAAGAATGTCGGAAGTGATAACTACGCAAAACCTGTCTTTCAGAAGCTACATAACTGTTTAAATTCTTGAACACCTGTATTTGAATAATCGAATATTTACATCTAATTTTACTACTGTACCTACAAGTATTTTAATTATCGTGGCATGTTTAGTAGGAAACCATGATGAAGCATACACGAGGAAACAAGGTGCTCAAAAGATAAGGCATATTTTGATGTATTCCATCCAGAGCGCTGTGACCCATTAACCACAAAAAATCAATCAAGTTTGATGGTACTCTTGTTTATAAAAGATATAAAGTGATAAAAAAATAGTAAAGGCATGATTTAAATTATTTCGCATAAATAATTTGGCCTGGGACATTTTTTTGTGTTAAAAGATTAGACATCTAACGACCTTCCATATACAATACAATAAAATAACAATTTATACTTACCTAACTAGGGCTGCCACTTCTATTTTGAATCGACCTTATATAATCAAGATTTGTGCATCATTTGGAGACTATACTTAATAAGAACAGCAAAGTAGGTACGCAAAAACACTATATTTTGCAAGATCTGAGATATAAGAAATGATCGTAACTATTTTTGCGGTATGCGACCACACAAACCGTGCCGGGGTTGAATGACCGAACGTTTCGACCTTCCACTCTAGCCGCCCTCAAATCCAGAAGCCCCTTTTAGTCAACTCTTACGACAGACAGGGGATATCGCAGCCCTATTCTAATCCCGGAACTACAGGGTCGCGTCGCTATTACCGCCAACCATGGCGGTACCTTCTCTGAACGGATTCAGCGCGCTCTCTGGCCCTTTCAGCGTCTTCCTTCAGTAACATAAATTTAAGTTCTACTTACACAAAACATCAACCTGCGGTAACCAGGCCTGGGTGAACACGTTCGCGTTATGGCCAGGCAGGGGTCCGTCCTCCCATTTCCATATAACCTTCTGTGGTATCTGTTTGAAAGCGTCTATGAACTGCTGCAATCTCTCTTTGCTCATCGAACTGGTTTTGAGGTTGGACCCGAAGCTCACGTAGATTGCGCCATGCTCTGCCGTCGCTAAGAAATTCTCCAATTTCTGAAATTATATAAAAATCTTTTCTATACTTATTTGAATAAATTATATAACCCCGCATTGACGTTGATATTATCCTTTTTTTGTATCGAGGGGGACGGTACAAAAGCCACCCATGTGGGATTTTTACCTCAATAAAACCTCCGCGGTGACCTTCCTCAGCGCTGTGTGGAGGACTCCGGGATCTCCAATGGAACACAACCGGAGTCCTCCGAGCGCGATGCCCCCTTCGGGCCCTTCCCAGTGAGCATTGTACTCACAGTGCCTCCTGGTGTTTACAACAGCATGTGGCCACACATGCCGTCGTCCTACACGGGATCGCTTGGCTGGACGGTTCGAGCTGCCACTCTTACCACCCGCAACCCCGGAAGCCCCTTTTAGTCGCCTCTTACGACAGGCAGGCGATACCGTAAACCCTTTTCTGATCCCGGAACTACAGAGATACATATTGAAGTATCCTGACCATCGGATGAGACCAATAATTTATAGAATTTATAAAACAATACAATTTATAAAACAAAACAGATGTGTTGCTGTTGGTTGGTTCTGTTCAGGATTTCACAGTTTAAGTGAAAAGCTGTTTTATTTTTATAAAATAGGTACGTAATATTTTTAGCAGGCGAAGCCCTGGGAACTACTTGAAATAGTCGCAGTCCAATGGATATTTGCAGTAACAGAGGACTCGCCAGAAAAGAGCGCTTGTTGTTTTCACATCTTATTCAAGGAGCAGCATGCCATTTCGTTCAGAAAATATCACGGAATATTTGCCCAGTGTTTTATTAAAATAATAAAAATTAAATCTACATGAATGTTCGGTTAGCTCTAATTTTACTCTAGTTTCATTGACGTTTGACATATACCTATTTCATAACAACTTATTACCAATTGATAACAAATTATAAATGACTCTTTTCTTCCTCCCTGACTACTACTTACTTTAGTTAGATGTTTTTCTAATATATGTATAGAAGACAGAGTATGTCAATACGATTATGTATTTATTTTCAAATTAATTAGATTTGATAAGTACGAGTTGGCCTTTTATTGCGATTTACAAATTAGGTATCTAAAGGTGGTGGAACCAGTGTAGTTCGACCGGGGAAGTACCACCGCCACACCTATTTCTAACGTGAAGCATTCCTTGCGTTTAGATGGAAGGGTGTGGTTGCCGTCACACTTTTATATGAGGCGAGTAGGCGACCATCCTAGTCCTCGGGAATAACAACACATCTGTGATTGACTTCAGGTATCACCTATGTTCTATATGAAGTTGCTTACAGATGTCTATAGGCGGCGGTGACCACTTACCATCAGGTGGCATGCAGTCCTTTGCTACTTCATTATTATAAAAAAAACTAAAGTTCAAGTAAATATCCTCACTATTTAGTCACTTAAAAAAGCACGACTAACAAGGTCAATGGTAAGTAATAGTTGAGTGAATCGGCTGGTAACTGCCGGTAGTGTTTTTGCAAACGTTACCGCTAGCTCCCGCTCACGATTTTTTACTATTCGTTCACAGAACCGAATCAATAAACAGTTTACAACGCAAAAATGTTTAATGCTATTTATGATAGATGATTAGATATATTATACGCTTAATTTCAATAATTGATAGATATATTTTTCCGGCTAATTTATCTGTGAAAGGAAAAAGGTTTACAATTTTAATTTTTTTTTAATTAATTATTAGCTTTTATTCAACAAACTCTTCATAGGATTTCTTTGACTTAGGTATAACATAAATCTTACGTAAAAAGTTTTGTCTTTTTGTCCTATACTGTAACGTGTAGCCAAGAAAATCTAAAAAACTCGAACAAATATATTCGGCACCAAAACCGAATAATTCGGCCGATTGCGAATAGTGATAAAGATGCAAAATACGCTGAATAACAACCGAATATTAGGCGCATCTCTATTAAATATCCAACTTAACTTAACTTAACTTAACTTAACTACAAAAGTATAAAAATTAATTGTCCTTCACTGTAAGTTCAAAAGTATGAAAGTAGATATGTAAGTAGTGAGTAGTGACTTCAAATTTCAACCTTAAATCTTTCTTCCGTTAAGCGATTTACAAAGTCTATTGTCGAAGGAACATAAATTGATCGACAGACACAACCCACTTAGGTCGTCGTCAACCCATTACTGTCCCACTGCTGGGCCCCGTGCCCAGCTTCTCGAAATATGAGAAAGTTTTAGGCCATAGTCCACCGCGCTGGCCAAGTGCGAATTGGTGGACTTCACACACCTCCGAGAACTTTTTTTTTTTAAAGAACTCTCGGGTGTGTAGGTTTCCTCACGATATTTTCCTTCACCGAAAAGCAGTGATAATTAATTTATAATACGCACATGAATCAGTGGTGCGTGCCTGGGTTTGAACCTCGGACCTCCCGATCGAGAGGGCAAGTTTCAACCATTAGGCTATCACTGCTCTAGGTATTAATTCCATATCTCACATCCATAATAAGCAGGTATTCTAGCATAAAACATTAATTTTGTGAAAATCTAATTGTAGAGAATACCTACACGAATTACCTTTTCCTTATCAGACTTCCAAACAGAGAACCAAAATGGTAATTACTATATTATTATCGGAGTCAAGAAGACGAGAAAAACATGACTAGTTCATTGAAACATGATATTGACATTCAAAACTTGTTCGGCTCGACAGCTTAGCCTCATTTGAAAGTACAAATAGGTGCCAAGTTCAAAAATGTAGAATTAATAATAAGATTTTGGTAGATAGTATGGAAATAATATTGTGAGATTTCAAGTATAGGTACTATAAGCCTTTCTGTGGTTTCGAAAACGTTTAAAATATCGTGAACAATGTGAACCTCGTTGCTAGCGTTGTACAGCTGTCATTGGTCATGGACGGAAACCCGTAAACAAAGCTAAGACATTAAAAAAAATATTAACATTTTAAAGGCCTTAGTTTATATGGTTATTATTATTAGTAATGAAAAGTTAACCGTTATTTAAGGCTTACGTTCGTAGACATTATTTTAAATACTAGATCCACACGCCACCGTATCCCTATTTTGATAATGCCGAATCAGTGTAGTAGTAATGTTAGTTTGAAGGTTTTGGTAGAACATTAGGAGTAAACTTAGGTACACGAAGTTTTCCGTCTTAGTTCTGAGAATAACAGAGAATAACTTCGTTTTTTTGTTCTATCACGTACCTAATACATACATAGTCCATAAGTACATTTACATAAACCGGATAGATTATAATAGGTCATATAATGAAATACTGTATCTTATGGTCAACATCACTACACACAACGTAACAACGATCTGCTAATTGTTCATTTACTATGTATTTTGTGCTGTTCTTCAAATACCTAATAAGTACCTATTGTAAAAACTGTCAGTAACACAAAATTTCATGCGAATAAAGTGGAATCCACAAACAATAAATATTTGCCCACGGATATTACATATGGCTATATTTTGAGCGACTTTCCAATAGCAGGTGGTTATGTAATATCTAATACATAAATCCAAATAGGATCTAGCGTGATTGTATTTCGCACTTGACTTTTTTTGTGTTTAATATCGCAAACACCTACATCGAGAATAACAGAATAAGTAAGTAGTCTTCAACAAGAGGCAATCAATATCCGCATTTTTCAAGACTGCCTCTTTGTATTATAATAATACTTATTAAACATTATTATATTGAACTAATTGCTAGATAATCATGTGATATAGGCCAGAATCGCATCAGTCCGTCTTCATGTGTAGGTGTGAAGATATGAGGAAAATCCATGAGATTCACGTTCTCGAGATCAATCACTGATACCTTCATATATCCGGGAAGTAAGGTTGAAAGTTGCGGAGATATTTTTACCGTCGGCAGCGTCTAGCTGAGTGGCAACCTACCGAAACTCATTAAGAGATGGCTCCACTTGTATTTCTGAATCATGCTATCGAATTATTCTCAAACCTGCATAGAGGTATATAATTTCCGAACAGAGACTAAATAAGAGGCACAAGGCACGATCATTAGCCTGGCGGGAGATCTCTCTTTGCGACATCTGCTAAGTTATTCATCTGAAAAAAATAAACTCTTATTCATAGCCCCCTGAAGTGCACCCAACCTTTCCGATTGTCGTTAACCGCTCCACAGCTCCTTTTAATCGTTCAACGTCCAATTTTGATATTAGATGTGAGAAAAATTGTCAGCCCTTCGGGGCCCTCTGAGGATGGAGGTCCTGGGCACTGGCCCCGAGTGCCCAGGTCACATATATGCGTATAATTTTATAATTTTCACGCAGGACCCTAAATAGGATCACGCAAGACACCAAATATCTTCAAGTAGAAATAAGATGTTCCACTGTATCACTTTGGAGAGAAACCTGAGCCCCAAAATACATTTAAAAAAGGTTGTGGGCGGAACCATAAAAATATTATTATGTTTTGTTATGATGCATTTGAACGTCCCTTATGAATAATGTTTTAAACACAGTCATGCAGACGCTACAACTTTATCTTTACAGACGTGTAGATGTACAGATGCATGTACCCACTTTTTAAGTGGATACCTTTTTGTTACAAATAAAAATAGCAAACGTGTTACAGTGGAGCCTGTCAATACTGTAGGTAGCTCAAGGGCATATGTAATCAACCCTAAACAGGTTTGGCTTCGTTCTTGAGGTCAATCACTGGTGCCTTCATATTCCCGAGAAGTAAGCTTGAAATCTCCCGAGACATTTTTACTGATGCAAGGTTTTTTTGCAATCCGATTGCAGTGGCACAGCCATCTCAAAGTTAAAAGATTTTGACCGTGCTGCTTAAATTTACGATACACTAACTTTAACGTAAAATAAATATGATTATATACGATAGCTGCCGGCAAACGATGTTTATCCATATAAAAATTTAAAAAAAATGTTAAAGATGGACAATCCTTATCACGAAAGGGTATGAAAAATAGATGTTGGCCGATTCTCAAACCTACTCAATATGCTCACAAAATTTAATGAGAATCGGTCAAGCTGTTTCGGAGGAATACGGGAACGAACATTGTGACATGAAAATTTTATGTATATATTTTATTTTAGACATATTTTATATTTATGAAAAATACGTTTTCTACACGCATACGCATGTGCGACACGCACTAGGATTGTTTACCTATATCGTGGTTGCCGTGGACACACACACAGACGAATACACAAAGAACCAGGCCCATAACTGCATTATAAGTCTGTCATTCAAATATTTGGCTGGCCGAGGATCGAACCTGAAACCCATTGCGTGTGACACCGGTATAGTGACCACTCCATCACGCCGAACGTCAATTCTAGAGTAATAACTAAGTACGAATCTGTGATTTTGTGTTACTGAAACTTCTTAAACAAAACATAGGCGGTAGTTCGCCACTTGAAATAGGAAATAAAGGATTTGGTACAAAAGCGAAAGCTTTAGCCTTATCTACGGAAATAATTAGGTAATCATGTACATACCTCAGATAGGGGTTTGGGTTCCCGAATATGTAAACCCGCAATTTCCAAAATCTGCGGTGACAATAGGCGAGTCCCAGTTAGCGAGAAGTGTTGGTAAGAGAATATCATTTTCATCCTTTCCTTAGTTATTTTGTCTATGTCTAACGTAACACTTGGGTGGAATTCCTTGAATACGTTGGCAATACTCCTGTGAACTATCCATTTACCGTATATATTTAGGTACCAGGTCATTAACTTGGCTTCCACTTTATGATACAAGGAGGGGTTCGGCCCGTCACTGGAAAAGTAAAACGCATCGGCCGCAATATCGAAGGGAATTCCCATTCGAGGATAAGTCCAAGGCAACAGCACGTGTGAAGTTATCCCAATGATGGGCGCATCGTACATCGTCGCTGCGTATGCAAGCCCGCAGTCACTCATGAACTGCTCCACAAATATCACGTCATACTTGATTCCCAAAGCCAGGTGATCTAACACATCCTTGTGCTTAAAGAAGTTCTCGCAGTCCACCCTCGCGCTGTGGGGTCCTAATGCGATGTGCCTGTAGACGTTAATGATCCGTAAGATATTTGAATCTATGTGCTCGTAGTACTCCATAGCGGACGTCCCATTTTTGAACGGCATGTGACTAGACAGGTTGATGAAGGTCAAGTTCCCCATCGGCACTACGTCGGGGTAGTTATTGATGACGGTCACCATATGTCCCCGGTTCGCCAGTTCCCGGAACAACGGACCGAAAGCCATGTAGTGGCTTTTGAGCGGTAGTGACGCTATGGCAAGGATGTTGAGGGCGGTGACATGTTGCCAGCACGTGACCACGAGAGTCAACGTCAGTGCTAGGTACTTGTGGGGTAGCATGGCTAAGGTCAACGCTCGGCCGCCGTTCCGCGAGACAGCGGTCAGCCTCTGCCCACGGATCGCGATTAACTGACAGCGGCGCCATACCTACCGAGATTTCATCTGTACCATTCATTCGTATACACGTTCCGTACACATTATCATCGTATTATATTATCATAAATTGAAACTCAAATCAATTCCCTATTGGCATTTAATCGTTGCACACATAGAACAATTCTAATGACAAGAGTGGTGCTATAATTTTACTTCGCTTAATTTATCCTCAAATAACTTGAAACGTAATTATTCTATCATCGAAACTAGACCCTGAGGTATTCGATTAAAATAATCAAACCTAAGATAAAAGATTTGGCTTGAAGTCATTATCGACAGTAACAAGTAGCATGACCATGCGTAACGAATATTCGTTTATAAATGGCAGTTAATTTTAATCCGTGCAAGCGTTAATATATAGGTTAGGTTGAGGAAAATATAAACATAAATTATATTATTGCAATATTTAATCATTATCCATAAACGCTAAGCAGTTATAATAAAACTGTACACATTTTATACAATTCGTTTATGATACATTGTAAATTAAATCTTACAGACAAATAAACGTATTTGATTTTACACGTCGAGATTTACATGTTGTACAGTTTTAGAAATTTTAATTCAAATTTTACCATTGCATAATATTCCAGATACAAAATAATATAATTTACAGTACTACCTTACTGAGTAAGCTTATTCAGTTTATCAAAACAGTCACTTTAAGATTTCGGACAACATTTCAATGTATGTTACTTTATATGGACGACAACTAAAAACAATATTTTTTCTGAAAACTTTATAAACTCATTTCAAATTCAACGCCTGCTATTATTACACGGAAGAAATCAAATTAATAAGAAAAATACTCTTTATTTAAAACATAACTCTATGCTCCAAAAAATTACTTATTGTACTTTAATTATTTAAAAAAAAAAACAATATTATATGTCAGCGGGACACCGCGTATTTATGAATAACACGGTGCCGAAAATAATTATTTAAATTAGTTTAAAGATCGAAAATTGTTTGTTTATTAAATTAGCAATATTTTGTGATTTTTAGAATTGTAATTTAGTTTACCCTCCATAAATTTGTTATTGCCACCTCACCCAACTTTATTATAAAAAGAGGCGAGCGCCTGCCGGTAGAAAAAGATTCTTGTTTAACCGTCGAAGCGATCGGACCTCCTCAACTGTGAACAAATCTAAGAAGAATAACTCCGTGTTTTACTTGAAATCTTCAAGAATGGACAGTAATGAGGACTCCTGACCATCTTGACGTCACGCCCACTTCGTTATACACAATACCCGTTTTTTACCCGGTAATAGTATGACTAAACGTATAATAAATAAATCACAGGGCCATTAGAATCCTGATACCATTACAAAACTCGTTATTTATCAAAATTCGAATAGATATAATATAAATGTGCACATTAAGTTTATTTCAATCACATTCTGACAACGTAAAAAAGACAAGTTTATTTAATTCAATAAATAGTACAAAGAGGTCCATATTATAAATTATAGAGTAACATTTGAATAACTACATGTATGCATACAATATAGTAGTAAAAGTATAAAAAGTAACGAGGGCAATTTGCATTTAATTTAATCTTTCGTTAGATAGTACTACTCGACCAAAACAATTAGGCGCATGACAGTCGAAACGTCATTAGAACTAGGGATTTCCCAACCTGATACGAAGTTTATTCTATTACCAAATACCGAGTATGTAGGTATACCATTATTAAAACATACACCATAGTGGTGTATGTTCAATAGTCGTGTATTTATTAAGGCACTTTCATGTGTTTAATATATTCGCAGACATGAAATATTTTCTTTTTTTATTTGTGTAAGAGACTAATGCCTGTTGCAGTACACACTCGATTATTTACTTGGGAGACAGGAATACTGAGTCCATGCATCTTCTCTTGTTAAAAAATATGCATATTTTGAATGTAAGAGTTCTTTCTCCTCCACGAATAGTCTTTTTCCTACCCATTTTGAGGTTTATCGACGAATAATCAACTAAATTAATAATAACTTCAAAAATTCAATAATCACTTATTAAACTAACATTATAACGAAATAACATTAAACACGTGCTGGCTAACGTAAACACCTAGACGATACACCACATAATAAAGATAATCTAAGATATATTCTCTACTTGGACGTACATAGGGAGCACTATTTTCAAATACGCTGAACATTTCTAGCCAAAGAACTGTAGAATAATAAGTATTAATATTACACCTATACATATACCTATTTTTTACATTTTATTAGTTTAAAATCCGATCCGATCTAATGGTGGACATGGGTTAGACAAATGGATTCGTAAGGATTGCAAAGGAATATTGTAATGGTCGAACAGGCCAGCTCCGTCACGTCCCTGTAGTTCCGGGATCAGAATAGGGCTACGGCATCCCCGCCTGTCGTAAAAGGAGACTAAAAGGGGCTTCCGGGGTTACAGACGGCTAGAATGGGAGCTCGAATCGTTCGGTCAGGCAATCCCAGGAAGGACGGCGGTATGTGTGGTCGCATACCGTCGTAAAGACCCAGCCGCCCATCTGGGAGGAGCCCGGGGGGACCTTCAAAAGGTACCCTGCGTCGTTCCCACGGCGTCGGGTACCTTTTGAAGGTTTCCCCCTCGAGAACAAAAAAAAAGGCCAGCTCCGTCAGGATTTGAAAAATTGACCTATACTCAAATCTAGAATATACATAGTGTGAAGTGAAGCAAACTGCAAGCGTTAAGACTTAACAAACTGAAACGAATGCACGATACCGCGATAGAAATGGTTCGGCGCTTGTGTTTAAATTTCACCTGTGTTTAAATTTCATACTATTTTCAAATATTATAATTTTTAAGAAGTTGTATAGTAAACAATTCTAGTAATTGTATACGATCAACATTAACCTTTGTGTATAAAAGTTTTTTAAATCGTTTTAATATTCAGTTTAGTCTTGTACTGATTTTTTCGTGGTTTTTAAAACTTCTACTTCGGCCGAAGGTTGTGGCAATAGCCGAATAATCGGCTTCGGTCGGACACTGCCGTACAGTAATCGGAAAAACACAAAGTTAGATCTTCTTAATTTCTTTTCCTTAGCTATCTGTCAAATGTTTTGCTCCGATAAGTCATTGTTTATTATATTATATTTGCTACTTATAAAATAATTATTTAATATTCTAGAAGGGACTAGAAGATCCTTTTCTGTACAATATAAAGGCACACGGCTAAAAAGAAAAGGAATGCAAAGAACATGATAACTTTGTCGGTGAACTCTCGCCGACCGTACTTGTTGAGCAACTTGCTGGACTGTGATATCGAGCCGGCAGTGTTCTGCAGCTCCGACTGTGTACCCTGGAAATAAAGATTTAAATGAAAATCTGAATTTATGCAAGATGGTAGAACCAGTGTAGTTCGACCGGGGAAGTACCACCGCCACACCTATTTCTAGCGTGAAGTATTTCCTACGTTTCGATAGAAGGCTGTGATTGCCGACAGACTTTCACATAAGGCGTCCATCGTAGTCCTCGGGAGTAGCAACGCATCTGTGATTGACTCCAGATGGAACCCATGTTCTGGTGGTGGTGGTGGTCCATCAGGTGGACTGCATGTTCGTTCGCTACTTCAGTCAGATAAAAAAAAATATAATGCAAGCTTACAGTTTCAAACAACTAAAGAAGTAAAACGAAACCCCCAAACCTATAATAAGCTAATAATGAGCAGCTGAATTTTAATTTTAAAACCAAGACCAATCGCTTAACTTGCGTCTTAAAGCATGGGACTGTGCATGGAACACTAAAAGCAGACAAAGCAAACGCAAGTGTAACATTGTTGATTGCTCATACATCGAAACATACAAACTCCCAGAGATATAATATAAATAGGAATACTTTCCATTATATCATATAATATCATGCAAAGTCATGAACCTGAACAATCTCAATTATGATGATAAAGGTCAATGAATTGATACCCCCAGGATAAACGTTAAGCAGGCACTATCTTAAGGAAATCAATAAGGAAAATACATAAAATATGGTCCCATCAATTCTAATCATGTTGACACATTTTCCATTAGCTCTCTGGTGTTAAGTGGTTTGAAAAATGGACATGTCAACTCACTCACTGAGGTCGATAATAGATAATGCATCTATATGCTGCTTTTGGAAATAAAGTTTAAATTTTTATACATTTATGTATCTGTCATCATATACTACCCTTAATATTATATTATATTTGATTTACCCAAACACCACAAAACATCAAGCAGCAACTGCTCTACACTTCAAGTGTAAATGTCAAGATTTAAAAAGAAATGTGTTTCTAGTGTTACACGGCCATTTTTCGTAGCAGAGTGCTTACACTGCTGTTTCAAAAGTAGGAATAAATGCAACAGAGGGGTCACCACATTTAAGTGTTCCAAGTTTTCATTTTATTACAATTACCTACTACTTAACACTAAAAGTGCGGGCGTCCCAAATTTGGCCCACTATGATTTTCTATGATCCTGCTCTAGTTAATATTTTATTATGCGTATAATCATGAGTTTTATGACTTTTCATGAAATAGGCTTATATTATATGCACGGGACTTCAACGACTTAAATGCAAAACACATTTTTTTTTACTTAAAACATCCGCGCTTCTAGGGGTGTCAAAATGTTCCGCGCTTCTAGTGTTAAATACACCCTAATAATGTAAAGAATTACATTAGTCTTAACATTCGCGAATGCGATTCTCTCTACCGACGTTCGTGAATGCTAATGCGATATTTAGTTTTTTTTTTTCATTTGACTTCAACATGGACTATAGGAGTAAAAATGTAAAAATTCTCGACGTTTTTTTTGGGTCGTCATGAAAGAAATATTCGCATGTTTTTAGATATTTATTTTCTCAATCGCATTGTTTTGAAAAAAAAGGTTGTCAAATTTATACAAATGTAATTCGACTAAAGTTTGACGACAAAAAAGAATTAGTCCGGCACCCTACACTAAAAACACACAAAAAAAAAACACGGTTTCTACACTCATAGCCCCACAGTAGGATTTTCTCCTGTGTCGTGGGTACCATTGACACACACAAGACGGATAAACAAACACCCTGACCCAGAACAGAAATCTCAACTCATCATTCAGATTCCTGTCTGACCGGGAATCGAACCTGGGACCCATTGCGCGTCAGACCGGTATGGTAACCGCTCCGCCACGTGGGTCGTCAAACAAGAAAACAACATTGCAAATGTGCATTCACGTTTTTTTTTTAGAACTTCTGAATTCTTAAAAACAAACTTATGCAACTTGCCCTAGCTAACATAATATAACTTTAGTATGTAAATATGCTAAGTATTAATTTATAATTGTTGATACTAACATGTACTGTAGAGCTAGAAGACACTAAACTGTCCAATGTGTCTTGACTTCTCTGTGTTGTGTCTGCCAATTGTCTGCTAATTGATAACAGTTGCTCTGTCACACCTGTTTGAAAAATATAAATTTATTAAGCGAATTCAAATCACATCTCAATAACGACTGTATAATGAAAATCACTACATAGTATAAAACAAAATTGCTTCCTGCTGTATGTCCCTAGGTATGTATGCTTAGATCTTTAAAACTACGCTACGGATTTTAATGCGGTTTTCTTAAAAAAAATAGAGTGATTTCAGCGGAAGGATTTTATGTATAATACATGCATTATATAGTGGAATAAAACTGATAATTTTAGATTTTTTACTTTTAGGCGGAACAGAGTTGCTGGGTCAACCTACTAGTTGACCCAGCAACTCTGTTCCGCCTAAAGTAAAATATAATAGAGAAACTGTATATCTCATATGTAGCATGAATGCACCTTTATTGCAACAGTCACAACAGGTCATTCTGTAATTCCACAAGAACAACTTTCGAGCTTTAAACAATTTACGTAATTTGAAGGTAATTTTAGTATCAGTTTCATTAATTTCAGGAAAAAATTAAGAAACAAGGCAAGATATAGTATTTTATTTTTAATTTCGCCTATTTATAACTGTGGCACTGAGGATGTTAATTGATGTAACATTTAAAACATTCTATCACCATTATGGAACAATCCTAAATTATTTTACGATACAGACAACCATTTTAAACTGTGATGCAAATGTTTAAAAATTGAACTGATTATTACCTGTAGACATCTGCAGCAGTCCATCACTGTCTATTTTCCCTTTTTTATGCCTTTTCCTTACACCATCCTTATCCTCCTCAGGTGCAAACAGGTCTTCTCGTTGTGACTTTTCAATAGCAAACATGCTTCTTATATTAGCTTCTTTGAAGTCCCTTAATAATCTGAAAAGTTATGATTTAACCATCATTAATAATTCAAAATTAAAATCAGAGAACAAAATGTAAGAATGCCTCTATTACTGATCACAATTACATTAACTATTAATTGAAGTAGGAAAAGACCATAAAATCCACAATACATAGTTACTGAGACCCATGGACAATTAAAATCAACCGGGTCAGGGTTAAAGATATAGCACAAAACATTATTATTTAATGTCAAGAATAAGTGTGGCAGTAGTGAAGCACTAAGCAAACAAAATAGAATCCTGTGGTACCCAATGGATTTATATAGAAATTGTTTGATCTATGAACAGAACAGAAAGAGAAAAAATAATTTCATAAAAGCTTTATGTCACAAGAATGCACATGCTATTTTTATATATTACATTGGAAGGTAGCCAGGATACCTGATTAAAGCAATTACCATCAAGCAGTGTAGACAACTTAAGGCAAGAATGAAGGTACAGAATTTGTAGTGTTTATATAGAACTAAATACTAAGAAAGTGTCCACCAATTCGCACTTGGCCAGCACGGTGGACTATGGCCTAAAACTCTCTCATTCCGAGAAAAAACCCGTGCCCAGCAGTGGGACAATAATGGGTTGACAACAACTAAGAAGGTGCAGCCTATCCCCAGGATCAATCAATTAATAAATCACATCCAGGGTACGAGAGAAGGTAGGAAATTACAAACTAATTTTTAATTGGGCCCAATACATCCATCAAGTAATAAACAGTAATATTTGTCACTGCAAAATAAAAAAATAGTTTTAAATACCTTACCCTGCTAATATATGCCTTTGTGTTTCTAATTCCTTGTCATATTTTGAATCGTCTGTAGCAACCTTAGCATACGCATCTAGTTTCTCCATTTCTTCCCTGATTTCTCTTATAGCTGCTCTGCCCATTTCATTCAATTCGTTCAACCTCTCTATAGAATTGTTGCATGATAGTATGTCCTGAAATAAATTTGCAGACAATAATATCATTTTATTATATTTAGTGGCAAAATGGTTGATCTGCAAATTGATGACCAAAAAAGGTCACCAGTGATCTACAATTAGTTGGCCAAAAAAAAGGTCTTAAAATTTAAACCCTGAAGGATCGGCCCCTAACACCATGTCTGGGGAGACCCTATGTCTTAGAGGCATGAGGCCCTTTGCACCACGAGGCTGCAGGCAGAGGCCCACACCGCACATGACTTACGCTGCCACTTATCAAATACATTATAATGCAATAAGATCTTTCTTTGATAATATTGTAGTGTCATAGGTACACACAGTCCACCTGATGGAAGGTGGCTACTTCGACATATCTAAACTACATCATATAGAACAAGTAATATATTTAATGACTAGCACAAATGCTACTCGTGAATACTAAGATGGCTACCGCACACAAAAGTGTATGGGCAACCATACCATCTCACCAACATGCAAGAACTGCATCACACTAAAAATAGATGCGACCATGGTATCTTCTCAGCAGAATCAAATGTGTTCTACCACTTCGCAAAGTACATCTTTAATGTTTTTTGGAAGATAGAGACCAGACAAAGTAACAAACTGACAAACTCCGGTATGTAATTCCTTCCCAATTTATCTGTCTGATATCAAAGTGCTTTAAAATGATCAACAGTTTTGATAGTTACGAGCAAGTTACCTGAAGACATTTTTTTGTTATTAACAGAGAAATTCGATTTTACCAGCATTCAGCTATTGTACTTTTTAATACTTTAGAACGTATAATAATAAAAACCTTACATGACTTATAGCTTTCAGCTCGAAGTGACACTTGGCCAAAGTTTTCACAAATTGTCGATACACTAAGTCCGGGTCATCCAATTTTGGTGTAATGTCTGGATAGCCACATAACCGTTTATCAGTCTTGAGTGCCATTTTTAAATATTCCGTATCAACTTTGTTGAAGGTTTTCATTATTATCAGACATGGAATTTACTATAACATATGTTTATATGATCTCTTTCTGATAATAATAAATGAAATAGTTCAGATGATTCTCAGCTTTCCACAAGTAATAGTACTGTCAACAAATGTCATCATTACGTTTGTCAAATTGACTCAGTCACTGTCAAAGTGAAGTTCTATTTAATAAAAAATTTGAAGCCTTGAATTCTTTCATTTACGCCTAACTAGAAAAAAATACCGAATTATTTATTCGGTATTTTTTTTTATAATAAATTCAGAATAAATAATTTAACCCGGCGCCGTTATGGCTGGGTATGTAATTTCCGACAATTTTACACAGATCAGACACATTATTTTGATTTAAGGGATTTTATTATTATAACTTTGAATCGTAGTAAAAAATGTTGATATGTTGGGTATCTTTATTACCTAATTCCTAAAAATTACATAATTATTTTCGTAAAATAAGGTTCTTTAGAACATTATGTAAATGGATATGATATACCCGGCCACAACAGCTTAGTTCTTTGCTCGCCACAACTACGCTGAGTTAAACTATGATGTTTCAGAGTAAATAAAAGACGTTAAAAGTGAAATTTTTAAATATTTATTTTTGGAGTAAAGCCTAAGTTTTTTTTGATCATATAGTATAATAAGTTAACATACATGCTTAAAATAATAATACGATAAGAAATTTTCAACTAAAAAGTAGATTATGGTATGAATACTGAAGTACCTATATTTTTTTTTCTTCAAAACATTGTCTTATCATGTTTCTGTCGTAAGTGTGGTCACAAATTATAAATATAAATGATGGTAAAAAGGCTTATTTCCTTTGTATATTTTGCGGCAAATTGGGCATATTCTTTTCAACCTTGTAGCACGCTGAATGCAACTCGTACAAAACACATGTCCACAATACGTAGAAGACATAGATTTTTCACTTTCGAAACATATAGGACATTTTAATTTAATAACATGATTGATTTTATGTTTTTTCTGAAATAAAAATGATTAACTTGGTAATTAATAAGGTTTTTGTACGCAATAATGTATTAAGCCTCGTATTCATGGTTAACATTTGTTTAGCAACAGTTGATCAACGTTGTCGATGAACGGCGAGGGATATTGCTGGAAACTTTGTTTATATCAATATAGATTGTCCACACGCCAGTCTGCGTTGAAATGTTGCCTGAGGAAGTAGTGTTGTTGTGTTCTCTGTACCTGATGTATTGGATTTCTAATAAAAAAAAAAGAAAAAAAGATGGTAGATACGAAACTATCTCCTACAAAGAGAAAATTTGATGAGTGACCTGAAAATGACATATGGATCATCATTTATTAACTTTACGAGAGACTTTGTCAAAAAGTGATTTTGAACATCTCCTAGAAATGGTTAGTCCGTCAATATCCAAAAGGAAAACAAATATTCGTCAACCAGTTTCACCTCAAACTAGGCTTGCTATTACGATACAGTACCTTGCAACTGGAGATTCACACAATTAACTTTCATACACATTCAGAGTATCAAAACAATTGAAATGCATCGTTCTTTTTGTTTCTATCCTTGTATTCCTTTCATAGTAGAGTCCTACATTGAAATGATTCTATTAATTTCATAATGTTAACATGGCTCCACACTACCGCCATGTTTATTAACTGTTGCAAATACGTCCTCAACCGTCAACATTTGTTGATAAACTGATATTTTCGCTCGCCGGACGTCAACTCTGCAACATGGCGTGATCAACTCCGCAACATAAGTGTTCCCCGCAATATGTTGACAGCAACTTGGCAAGATCTCTATGCAGCTATGTTGCTAAACAAATGTTTACCATGAATACGTGTATTTTTCTGACTAAATCTTAATTATGGTAAATAAATATGTCAACACATTGAGTAAGTTGGTATATTTGATCTTCATGCATATTATATTATTTAATTTTTAGCAGCAGTAACAATTAGTAATTGAATTAAGTAACCAATAAAACAGAAGGATTAATTGTCCGATTACGAAAGAATTTATCGAAATTACACTTCTTTAATGTTATAACTTACCTATAAATCAATGAAAATACAAACACGAAATACGACTACGTATTTTTTGCATAATCAAAATAAGCAAACAAACCTTTATCACTTTTTTCGTGGACCCTTGTTTCTTTGTATTCTTTTTCTCTCCATTCTGAATCTCATATGTCTCAATCCAAGGAGTCATAACAACAGGGATATAAAATGAAACAACAAATTTTTTTAGTTATAAAAATTACACATAAAATTTATTTGATAATTATCTGACAGCGTTTATTTTTAGTTGCTTTATTTTACTTTTTACTTCTGTCATCTTTATCTGGCTTGCAAACCTAGCGCAATACATTTTGGTGTGTTGAATAAAAATACTAAGTATGTTTATGCCTTAAGTCGCAGTTTCTAATATTAGATAATGTAAGAATAGTCACCAAGCAAATATCTGTTTTCGTCGATTTTTATATAGATATACGTATATATAAATATAATACCTACTTAATAATGGACGTCAGTAGCGATAATCAGCATTGCATTAATTGGAATAAAGTATTCGGTAAAGTGTGTTACTATGTATAAGCACATCCCTATTCCTACAACTAACGAAACATTCTAATGCTGGGGCCACACTATCGCGATAACGCGAAGATTTGCGTTGTCGCGACACGTCTGGCCAAAGTTTTCGCCCTATCGCGAACCACTTTTGCGAATACGAATGCCCTTCGCGCCACTGTCGGTAAATTGCAACACATCAAAGAGTTTTGTCGCGACAAGTTCGTGCGGTTGGCTACACGTCGCGCGCAGTAGAATTCATACAAAATTATGAATGAATTAATTATCGCGACGTTCTTGACTATCGCGACACAGTGAAGTTTATTTTTTGATGTGGCCAAGCACTTCGTCATAGATCGAACACGAACTATTATCGTGACAACGCGAACACGAATCTTCGCTATCAAGTCTGGCCGTACCATAAGTGTCAGTACTCGATTATAATATTGGTAATAAACGACTAAAATACGTCTGTGATCAGTAATTCAACTTATTCAACCATGTCGTTCAACACTGCAAAAATAGAGTAAGCGTTGTAGAGCGCCTGCAAATGGAATAAAAACGCAATACTAAAATACACGTAGATACCTATATAAAATATACCTACTGAGAATTAAAAAAAATGTCCTGTATGGTTATTAATAACTTAGGCATAAAGTTATTAATCATTTATCACAAATATAAAGAAATAATGCACTTTGTATGTCAACATTGCCTTTTAATATTCGATACCTATATACAAAACAGATGGCTTATTATAGCATTTATTAACGTACCTGACTATATGTCTGAATACACATAGTAGCCATACCACCAGCGCTTAGGCTGAGAGGTTTTTGTGCCATACGTATAGTGATCAGCAAGCTTTTCTGCACGTCGATGGGCCACGACGTCCACTCCGATTCATACGCGGCCAGAGCTATACCTTCACTCTATAAAAATCTCATTATTCTTAATTTGGCTTTTCATTAATACCAATATTTTGACAATAATTTTGAATTCATGTCTGTTTTAGGATTTATTTTTTTAGGGTACCGTAACGAAGGGTACCTATTATTAAGACACTGCTGTTTGTCTGTCCAACCAAGGAACCGAGCGCAAGACCCATCTGATGGTTGGGGATTAATACCACCTATGGACAACTGTGCCAAACTCTACATAGTTTTTTTTTTTGTATTTGTGTACTGAGTTACTGTTGGCCCTAGTGGCCTTTACAGGTTCACCGAGTTTTTTATAGGGAGCCTAAAGCTCGAGCCGGGTCAAGAAGACTGTGGGCTGGAAGGGAGGGATGGCTTTAGTCCCCGTTTCGGAGTTCCTCGACCTTCCTCCTTTACTAGAGGAAGGAACGGTTGCGCACCCGGCGTCCTGGCCTTCCGCCTCTGGTTAAATAGGGATTGTGGCTGACCCAAGGTCTTGTGTGGTACGGACCTCGGCTTCGGTCAGTTCCACTAATGTGGGGCACCAGTGCCCCACATTATGAAGCACGACCGATCACGCGGGGATACCTTGTGACGGTTGTGCTGTAATGGGGTTCTCGTCTCCGCCAGCGGGGACGGTGTGTGTAGTATCTGTTATTGTTGGTTGTGTGTAATGGGCGGGGAGGAGGTTCTTCATGCCGATGGGCGATATCTGCAGTGATCTTGTCGTCCGGGTAGTCTAACACATGTTTTGGGCGTCTGTGTGGCGTCTGTGCATCCTTATCAAAAACTCTGTATAGAACAGATCTGAACAGAACAGATTTGAAGGTGGTAGAACCAGTGTAGGTCGACCGGGGAAGTACCACCGCAACACCTATTTCTTGCGTGAAGCATTTCTTGCGTTTCGATGGAAGGGTGTGGTTGCCGGCATACTTTTATATGAAGCGACCATCTCAGTCCTCGGAAGTAGCAACGCATTTGTGATTGACTTCAGATAGAACCTGTGTTCGATATGAAGTTGCATACAGGTTTCGATGGGCGATAGTGACCACTTACCATCAAGTGGACTGCATGCGCGTTTGCTACTTTAATCATAAAAAAAAGATCTCTTATCTAAAACCAGCAGCACATGGTTGCCACTCATGATTTCTAAAATGGAGAGGGATCAATTATTTTCATTTGTAACTGAACCAGCATCTACTGCATCCTGCAGAAATTTGATTCAAGATAGAAATAGATATGGTGGTTATACTTCCCTAATAGAAACATACTTTTTGTTAACTATGATAAAATACTTTTCTAAATGGGTATACGTACTTCTTTTAATCCAGAACACTCGTATATAATTACTCATAATGTAAAATAGTCATATAAGATACTTACTTGTATAATCAGCTCATTCCCCAAGTAGCAAAAAATATACGCATTGAGGAGAGCCAGGCATAGGTAGGACAAAAAACTTGCAAAAAGTGTCTTCTGAGCCATACCGACCTAAGGAACATCGCCTATTAGTTATCTTCGGGTCAGTTCGAATGAAGTTAGTATAATATCCAAAATTATACTTACTACAGAAACCATGATTGCATTTAAACACAGCTCTATCGTAACGGCTAGATTTTGAATAAGAAAGAATTCCTTGAAGATATTTGTAAATGTTTCAGAGTACCTGTAAATAGAATGCTACAAAGATCACAGTTCAATTTACTCAACTATAGAAGAAAACGAAACATACCTCATCAATCGGACATGTTTTTTTACAATTTCCTTAAACTCTTCCCTCATTGATTGTTCGGTTTCGTTTGAAAATTTCAATCTTTTTATTCTATTCTGCACATCAATCAGTTGGTCGCAGAAATACATTACGACACTACACACGATGCCCTGAATAGCAAAATTCCTGAACAGGCACACCATGAAAGAAGCCGCCAAAATTTGTAAGCCTAGAAACAAATTCATCTGGTTCTTTGACACATTGAATGGAATCCAGGCTTCTACTGGTAGCTCTCCTTTAAGCTGACTTAGAAGACTAAAGGCACCCACAGTAGCGGTAGATAGAATAGTTACAACAACGACATGCATTGCCATCAGACGTTGTCGTTCAACAGTAATTTTGTCTCCAGAATGTTTTATCTCCGTGATAAGAATATTTAACTCCTTGCGCTTGATTACGAAGATGAAAGTCTTCGAAACGAAATTGTATGCCACAAGAGTCTTATCGAGATTGGACATTAGAATAACCATATCTTTCCTATTTTCATAAGTACCGATAGCAGTTAAAATAATAAATGCAAACGGCATTATGTTGAGTATCATCGCGTATATTTTATAGAGCATTGTGCACCTCTTCGACCAGTTTTCTCTCGGCCATAATCCCAAGTAATACAAACATTTTAAATTAAAAGCAAAAAACCCGTTCCCGGTTAACAAGAACTCGTCTAGCTTCATCGTAGTCTAATTGGAAATTAATAGTAACTGCAGCAATCAGGGGCAATCGAAACTTTTAACTTGCCTAAGTGCAGGTAAGTTCATAACTTTAAACTGCGCACTAATTCAAACTTATTCATTTAATAACTTGATTTGTAAAAATTATTAGGTTCCTTTGTTCACAAACTTTTATTACCTTAAATCGGAATTGGATCAAACGTGCATACAAAAAATAGTTTCAGATATATTTTATTTTGTCTTTTGTCGTTATTTTAGTATTCAAGGTGGTAGAACTAGTTTGACTGGGGAAGTACCACCCCCACACCTATTTCTAGCGTGAAGCATTTCTTGCGTTTCGATGGAAGGATGTAATTGCCGGCACACTTTCACATGAGGCGACCATCATAGTCCTCGGGAGTAGCAACGCACCTGTAATTGACTTCAAATGGAACCCATGTTCTGTATGTAGTAGATTACAGATGTCCATGGGCGGCAGTGACCACTTACCATCAGGTGGACTGCATGCTTGTTTGCTACTTCAGTCAGATAAAAAAAATACAGTTTGAGTAGTTTTTTTAGGTGTAAGGTGATTTAAAATAAACAATATGAACTAAATTCATAACATTTTAATATCAGTCAACGAATACACTCAACTCTTAGGAAAAAGCTTCATGAATGAAGGTTAACTTAGTTTTGGTTGTGCTTGAAGTGTATTTGCATTTGCCTCTTAACAATTTCACTAGTTTCTTTGGTCCACAGCAATACAAATTCAGGTTTTTTCTGGAACAAAATATGGTTATCTGATTTATTAAAATAAATGTATTTAATAGTAGGTGACGCTAAATATATATAAATCTCACCGAAATGAAATAAAATGTCTTTATTTTGTATGGCCCTACGGGGGCACTTACAAATTGTCAGTTCCAAATTTTTTTTACACTATCACCGGATCGGAGTACGACCTCAACTGAGAAGATCCGGCAAGAAACTCAGCGGGTTTGTCTTTTTTGATATATTCTATTTTTTTAATCAAGTTTTTTTACATTTTAATTAACGGTACGAACACAATTGAGGGATTGAGAATATCTAAAGTTAATTAAAATATTATTGCAATCACAATAGGATCATTTGTTGGGTCTAACTTAGTTCTCAGGAGTGGCAAGATTGCTGACAGGGTTTCTACCATAGAACTGTTACTCTTATGATAGAATTCCAACTAGCAGTTGGCTAGAGATGTGGTTAAACGACAGTCAGTACTTATTATCCGTTTGACATCATGATTACTGATATATACCTATTCATTTATTTTAATATTTTTTTTTGTTTTTAGGTGCTATTACTTACCCCGGGTATAGATGTACCCAGTAGCCGAACACTCGGTCCCAGTGCGGCCGGCCGCGCCTCACCCGGCAGCCCACCAGCGGGTAATGTCTAACTATATCACAATTATTGTCATCACTTGTATTATCTATCTTCGCACTGTCCACATACGCGTTTCTCTTCATGTGAGGTGTCAGAAGCGTCATTTTCTCGTCATCACTGATTTTATCTGTTCTGCTCAAAATATGTTTCAGGTCTCCCTTTTCATCAACCACTACCATGTGTGTTAGAGCGTTTTGTTCTTTATCTATTCTTTTAGCATCTTTTTCTTTTGAATTAGTGACGTAAAATTCTAAATGGAGTCTATCAGGCCGATTCGCGTGTCTCAGCTCTGCAATGGTTCTGTGAGCTAAGTCAGCGAGCCACGTGATCTCCTGCTCGCTCCGCACGATCCATAGAAGATGAATCCTGCCTGGCAGTCGATTTCTCGGATTTCTGGAAATACATAAATCGACGGAAACCATTATTTTTATTTGAAATAGGACCTGTCTTTATACTCGGGTAATGATTGAATTATATATCGAAACTCAACATCAATGGATTAATCGGGTATCAACGTTTTCATTTTAGTCTGTAATTACAACGCTGGCATAGCTTGTGTTTCAAGACCATTATCTATAATTGAGCTGGTCAGTTATTGAAGACAGGATAGTAGCAATTTCTCCTAGAATCAATCTACGATAATGCTGATAGCTTTACGACTATTAAGCCGTTGTATTACCTAGGTCTACTATACTATTAAAATTGATTAAAGCCATATTGCTATTATTTAATTTCAAACAAGATTAAATTAAGTCTCTTTTCTTAATTAATTTTAGTTATATTTATGTTATCAAGCCTTACCTACCTGTAAATATCATGGAGCATCGCTACAAAGGGCGTAATGCCCACGCCTGCGGCCACACATATCGACACTTCGTTTCTGCTCGCGCCCTCCATAGGGCTTGAGAATGGGCCATCAATGAGTACACTGGAAATAATAATGTATTTTTTTATTCTACGTTAACTTAAATCGTATTTCGCTAGGAACATGTATGTCTTTTTGTACGATTTTTTTTTAACCTGGGAAAAGCAAACGACTTGATGGTAAGTGGTCGCTTCCATTCTTTTTCTTTAAGCAATTTTATGCAGAACATATCTGATGTCAATTACGGACACGTTGCTACTCTTGAGGATTAATGGGTCCTCTTATATGGCAGGGAGCTGGCAACCACACCCATCCGCCGAAACGAAGAATTGCCTCACTTTAGAAATATGTGTTGTTATCATAATACATTGTTACGAATTTTTTTTTTTTTATTTTTCTTGGAAGAATGAATATGAATATCTTGGAAGATATTCATATGTCTTCCAAGATATTCATATGTCTTCCAAGTATTATCGTATATAGTATTGGATCATTCAAATACTATGTTGACGCTTTAGTCAACACAGTATTGAAATGATCCAATACTGTGTTGACTAAAACGTCATAGCATCGCAATTTGATATGCTACTCCAATTTTTCGACTAATTTTCCGATCCGATCATATCACGGGCCATACAAGAGGAGGACAAACTTCTAAAATTCCTGCTCGATCCCCTTCATTGTTCAATGAAGAACAAACTTTGCAATATATTAATTTACAAACTTCCCAGCAACTCTACAACCCACTATTCGCCAGATTGTAATTGCCGTCCCAATCCCCACTAGATTCTTCTCAAAGAAAAAAGTTTACTCTATTCTACCTTTCTTGAACATTCTACGCAAATAATCCGAATAATTGTATGGAGCTTAAAATAATAACTCGAACAAAAAACAACCAGTTGGGCAAATATGGATTTATTGTAATGTAGAAAATAGCGTAGTTTACAAAAAATGCTTTAAAAAATAAATAATTACTGTAAATTATCTTTTATTTTATTCCTAGATTTATTTTATGTATGTAAGTATACTTATAAGCATTTGACGGCCCCTAAACAAACCTATTAGCCACATCTCTTTTCCAATCCCAACATATAGAATCCAATGATTATGATTTAAATATAAGCACGATTGAAAGTATGTACATTTTTAAACGTTACCTTAATTTATGATATCCCTTATCTGCCAATAAAATCTCAAAAGCTTCTGTCCAGTCTCCTTTTACTTTTATCCAAATAACAAAATCTCTTTGGGTACATGTAGGAACCTGAAAATTTTAAATCCTTTATTTTTTGTTCTATAATAATTAATGTTTCAATTTTACTTAGGAGGAATATAAAATAAAATGTGTATACAATTTCAGTATATATTGTGATGTATGTAATAAAATGCTGGAAATAAATACTGCCATCTTTTCTCTTTAATATATTAGTAAAAATATTTCAAGTTATTCCAATTTAAAAATGTTAGTCCAGGTGATGCAATTCAGGACAATTTCGGTAGTAAATCTGTATCTCAAAGAAAAAAATGTTCTACAAGAAAAAAACCTGGTATGTCAGTATTTTGTTGTAATTATTATTTTTTCAATTCTTAGCTAAAATCTTACCTTAACAACGGTAAAAGGATGCCACTCCAACACGGAGACGTCGGAGCATTGCAAGAGGATGTACTGACCCATGCGGCACATGAACTGCTCGTGAGGACAGCTCAGCGTGAGACTGAGAGTGCGACCGGGCATGTGTGTTACCTGGAAATTGATGCCCTTATAATAACTATTTATGTGTATTATTTCTACCTCCTGTAATGTTCTCAATACATTTCCGATGTTGAGTGGTATAAAATTCTACGTACAATAATAGTGGTACAAAAGTCATTAAGATTTTTGTGCTTTTTCTTGTAGTTCAATATGAAGTAAAAAAGTTTTATGTTTATTTGTGTCTTTGTGTTTCAATGTACTTTTACTCATGTACTCTACATAAAGAAATGAAAACGCCATAGAAAGAACGTGGACTACATAGAACAAATGATAACAAGGCCAGTTCCACAACTTAAGATGACTCGACGAAGACAACTCGGATTAGAACACAGTATGAAGAAAAATAAAGCTTATACATTTCGATGGTTTAATAAGCTTAACGTTTAACTTATGATTTAAGTTTTCAGTCACTTTAAAGGGTCTGCAAAAAGAATCCAATTAGAATAAGTCCCCTTGTCATACAAATTATTCAACTCCATTTTTCTCAAGACTAATCTAGTAATGCAAATATTGTTCAAATATATCACACACAATATAAAATCAGGACATTGCATAATTTTTAATACAAATTAACTTTATCTGTTGACTGTACTGCAACTCATAAGGCGATTATGCAAATAAGCTTAATCCGATATTGGCCCAAATCGCACTGAACGTTCAATTCGACGTCGATTGAAATAATTTTCATTCAATTATAGGGCGACTGATACCGTAAAGTGGATCGTCTCAGTCAATTTATTTTGAGCTGACACTCAACAAAAGTAACATTTTCATAAATCAATGTTATTTACATTGCATGTAGTTTTATTTATAAATGCTTTCTTTTTAGATCTAACGCCTTTAAAAAAATATCTTTATCATTTTTCCAGGGTTATTATCATTATCAATGTAATTTGACACGATAACCCTAAGAACCTTATTTTTATTAAGATACAACAAGGAACTATTTACCACATTTAATTAATTATAAGTGGATAATAAAACACTTGAACTTGGGTATATGAATAAAAACGTTATTAGATAACCTCTAAGTATATCCATAAGGAAATTAATTCGATTTTACGCGCGACATGAAAACAGAATTAATTTAAATGGAACCGATATTTTACACTTATGTCACTTTGAAATGATTAATAACTCGATGGATAGCATTAATCCTAAATTGGTTTCTAATTGAAGTCATACAATATGGCTGAAACATATGAAACTAGATTTAAGTAATATGTGCAATGTGTATTTGTGATGTAATGAATATTCAGCTTCGCGATTTTTTTTTATCTGACTGAACTGAAGTAGCAAACGAGCATGCAGTCCACCTGATGGTAAGTGGTCACTGGACATCTGTAATCAACTACATACAGAACATGGGTTCCATCTGAAGTCAAACACAGATGCGATGCTACTCCCGAGGACTATGATGGTCGCCTCATGTGATAGTGTGCCAGCAACCACACCCTTCTGTCGAAACGCAAGAAATGCTTCACGCTAGAAACAGGTGTGGCGGTGGTTCTTCCCCGGTCGAACAACACTGGTTCTACGACCTTGAAAATATTCGTATGTTTTTAGATATTCGCACTCCCATTTGCATTCGCAAGAATTGTGTGAATGTGTTGCGACTGTTGAATTCCAGTGCTTTACAAAAAGAGGTCGCCAAATCTATCCAACAAAATCAAAGTGAAGTTTGTCGACAAAAAAAAGGTCGCCAAATCTAGATCACCCCGCCTACTTCAAAAACTGATAAAAAAAACTACATTTGCATTCGCATTCGAGAATTTCGATACGGGATATTCGCATTTGCATTCGTAAGTGTTCCAATAGTAACATTCGTTACATCACTGATATGTATGTATTTGAGTTAATTTATGATTTTAAGTTACTTACATTTAATATGTGGACAGCCGCACGATTCCGCGAAAATACTCTCCAAAAAAGATCCACGAAGAAACAGCTAAGTGGTACCGCCATCCATAGCCAAGTCTGAAAAAGAATGTTCTATTTTGAGTCAAAAGAGGGTTAGAGACTAGGCCTCATACCGTTTAAAAAAAAACATGCGTGCGTACAAAGTACACATGTCAGAAGTGAAACTTCTTTGGCGAACTAATTTATAAATCTTGTTTATATTTATACAAATCTAAAACTTTAAATTTCCAAGATTAAGAGGAAGGGAAAAAGGCGTGATACGACGTTCGCTCTGTCTCCTTTTTCTCTCAATCTTTCTCACTCGCTTGCTCTCTACTCTCACTCCACGGCTAGTTGCTCATGCTACGTTCGCCCTGTCTTACTCTCTCTCAATCGGTCTCGATCACTCTCTCTCTCTTTTCCGACACTTCCGTTGCATACCGGCGTGACGTTTCATCTGTAAAAATTTTACTCTCATGCGCCTAAAGAAGTTTCACTTCAAAAATATCCCGGAGTCCTCTTTGTAGCGCCGAGAACGGCCACCAGGGGTGTTTTAGTGCGGTAAAAATCTCACATAACCCTGCGTCGCTCCCACAGCGTCGGGTACCCTTTGAAGGTTTCCCCCTTTATATATATATATATATATATATCCTCATGAACTTTCGCAATAATAGTATTAGTAAGATTTTAAGCTGTATTTTATTAAATTTATAAATTTAATTACATTTAATGTTGGTATGTACTCGGCATTATTGAAAGTTAAGTCTAAAAATGGTACTTAGGAAAGTTGAATTAATGATTGCAAGGAACATTATTAAAAAATATTATAGGTATCTATGGTTTACCTAAACCTTGAGCTTAATCATGTTACGCAAAATTCCTGCATAATGAAAACTGAATGAAATATTTCGCCTATAAAATAAACATATGATAAACATGTTTCCTCCAATTTAGAACTCTGATCTGGTCAATATCAACCTGCTCTAGATAAAGAGGAATTATCTAATCCTATATTTAATCATTAAGATTTGCGATACTCGATCTTATGATAATGAACTGCAGGTTTGAGCTTAATTACATTATTATAGTATATTTAATAAATGTCAAAGTGTAGCGAATCTTGCCAAACAGGGCTCTCTTTTACTGAACTGTAAGGCAAGATACTGGAGCTAACTTTCATTACCATGTAAAAAAAACATGATTGTAATAATATTAAAAAAAATGGATATAAATAAGAAAAAAAGACAAACCCGCTGAGTTTCTTGCAGGATCTTCTCAATTGAGGTCGTATTCCGATCCGGTGGTAGTGTAAGAAAAAAAATGTAACTGACAATTTATTAGTGCCCCCGCAGGCCTATACAAAAAGACATTTCATTTCATTTCATTTCAATTAGAAATGTATTTAATTCCCGTCATCGCGTCTCGTTACAAGTTCAGGTACAAAAATAAATATCATTATTAACTCTACCACTATATAGTCATGAACTCGATTTCCTATTTTCTTACACTATATTTATATTACTCGTTCATGAAATACTAAAATCTTGCGCAAACTTCTTACTATTTATTAACCGACTTCCCAAAGGAAAGAGGTTATCTATTCGTCACGTATATTTTTTTTTTTTTTTTTTTTTTTTTTTTTTTTTTTTTTTTTTTTTTTTTTTTTTTTTTTTTATGTATGTTCGGGCGAAATGGCTAGAAATCGTCGACCTACCGACACGATTCATACGACATTGTATGCGACTAGTTTCACAGGCAGTCCCATATTGAGGAAAATGAAAACCTTCCGGCGGTTTTCCCGGAAAATTGGAAAATGTCGGTTTCTTAAAATCTTGAATAACTTGGGTGTTTATAAACCGATTTCCATTTTCTTTCTTTCATTTGATAGGAAATTTCGTCACGCAACTTTTTCTCTTGGACATGGGTATGCTGTGATGCTTAACTCTTTGAGTTATTGGGTGGAAACCACCACCACTCCTCAAGTTTTTTAGATAATTTGAGATAACTCGGCTTCTGCCGAATCGATTCTTATGAAACTTGGAATATGTATTATGTATCTATGCTTATATAGGTTGACGAAAAATTTGACCTTCAACTCTTCGATCCTGATGATGCAGGGTTACAGCTATCCGAAACTATAACATTAGCTATTTGGTGCTTACATATATGTAACAAGACTACTAAGCAGAGACATGTGATGAAAATTTGACCTTCAACTCCTCAACCCTGATGATGCAGGGGTACTGCAGGCTTAAACCATAAACGTTAGACATTTGTTGCTCACGGATTTGTAATAACATTGCTAAGCAAAGGTATACGACGAAAAATTGGACCTTCAACTCCTCAATCCTGATGATGCAGGGGTATTGAATGCCTAAGCCATAAAACTTAGCTATTTCAATCTTACGCATTCAAAATGATATTTAAAAAAATGTAAGGTAGAACATTAGAAAAATGGTTGTATACGGTGGAAAATTGGACCTTCAACTCCTCAATCCTGATGATGCTGGGGTGCTTCAAGCTTAAACTATAGGCGTTAGCTACATGATCGCTACGTATATCTGATAAGATTACTAAGCAAAGATAAAAGATGAAAAATTTGACCTTCAACTCCTCAACTCTGATGATGCAGGGTACTGTAAGCCCAAGCCATAGAAGTTGGGGATCTGTTGTTTACGTGCATGCGATGAGATTACATAGAAAAGATATGACATGATAATTTTGACCTTCAACTCTTCGGCCCTGATGATGCAGGGGTACTTCAGGCTTAAACCATAGGCGTTGGCCATTTGATACTTATGGATATGTAATATATTTACAAAGCAAAGACGTATGATAAGAAAATTGACCTTCAACTCCTCAACCCTGATGATGCAGGGTACTGCAAGTTTAAACCATAAGCATCGGCCGTAATTATGGTGCTTACGTATATGTAATGAGATTACTAAGCAAAGATATGACATGATAATTTTGACCTTCAACTCCTCAACCCTGATAATGCTGGGGTCCTTCAAGTTTAAACCGTAGGCATCGGCCATATTGTGCTTACGTATACATAATGTTGTTGTTCACAATACCAAAAATGAGTTTCGGAGAGGATATAATTATGATCAAAAATTCCACTTTGAATACAATTACCTGAAAGATGCAAGAGTACTACCAACCTTTTTAAATTGGATGGGTTATTTTTATCAGTATCAGTTGAATTATACTCTTAGTTATAAGGTTTATATTACTTTTTCTACTTTAAATATTGATAATTATAGGTCTATTCTTTAAATAAATGTTTACTCAGAAAAAGTTGTTTTATTCGGTTAGGTTAGGTTCGAACAGATTTTTCCAATTCAGAATCTAAGGGAGGGGGCGCGGTAGCGCCCCCGACCGGTTGTGTCAAAGAAGTCTATTTTTATATGATGACGTCAGCACATAATTTTATTCATCCGAAAATCGGACGAATAATTAATTTTATTCATCCGGTTAGCGGACGACTAGCAACAGCCATAACTGATTTTATCGTGACTGAAAAGCGTGAAAAAAAAAAATTTTAAACAAAAAATACAACCGACTTCCATGCCACATAAAAGTAAAAAATAATTTAAATACATGTTGGTTTAGAGCAAACACAGTTCTTAGTACATAGTCCCGAAGTCGGCGCTCATATAAGATACATGTAGTTTCGTCATGATCCAGCAAAATATGGTAAGCGCCGACTTCGGGACTATGTACTAAGAACTGTGTTTGCTCTAAACCAACATGTATTTAAATTATTTTTTACTTTTATGTGGCATGGAAGTCGGTTGTATTTTTTGTTTAAAATTTTTTTTTCTATATATTTGAACTAAACATTATAAATAAGCAAAATGTAACATTGATCATCATCATCAACCCATTATGGTCCCACTGCTGGGCACGGGTCTTCTCTCGGAATGAGAAAGTTTTAGGCCATAGTCCACCGCGCTGGCAAGTGCAAATTGGTGGACACCTCACATTGATCAAATACACTTAATTGAAAATTAAATTAAATTAAAAATTAAAAGTAGCCTATTTTAGAATTACCTTGTCTGTAATTCACGTTTTGTAAGAAACAATTTAAAAAATCCCTTAATATATTTGTATCACAAATTTTAATGGTTTGGGTATATTAAACATTTAGAAACGTTTATCTATTTGTATTTCTTATTTGTTTTTTTGTATGTATTCATTACAACAATTTTATATAGGTACCATTTTTGTGATAAAACTGAAGTTATAAAAAGTATGCATTCCATGATGGTAAATAAACACTGCCACCTATTGACATCTGCAAGTAGTTTTATATAGAGCAGGAGTTCTATCTAAAGTCAATTACAGATGTGATGGTACTCCTAAGAACTTAGATGACCATCTCTTGTTACAGTGAACTGGCAACCACGTACTCTCACCAAAACATAAGAACTACTTCACGCTCGAAATAGGTGTGGCAGTTGTCCCTTCCCGGTCGAACCATATTCCTACCGGTACCGGTAGTTGCAAATTGGTTAAATATTTCCATGACAAAGTCTATATTATACAATAGTTTGTCAAGGTACATGTTGTAAAAGCGAGGTGAAGGTCACCTGAAATCATATGGGATCGGCCGGCATGGGAAGGTCGACATGGATGACATAACTGTTTCTCGTACATGAGCCAGTATTTTGTCTGGGTATTTTATAATTAATTAATATATTTAATTAATAAATCTTCTTATTTGCTTTTCAATATTACTGAATACTATGTACTAGATTATAGACGCGGCTTTGCTCGCTTCGGTTACGTCTGCCATAACAATTAATATCCTACGTGTTAATATGGGTCATAAACTGTCTGTGTGCCAATTTCAGCAAAATCCGGCCAGCAGGTTTTGCGTGAGAGTAACAAACACACATCCTCACAAACTTTTGCATTACAATATTTACTAGTGACCCGTCGCATCGGTCGAAATTCGACCGTAATTTAAATTAAAAAACTAAACTTCATATTGTCCAAAGTAGTTATATAAATATTTCTCAAATTCAATTAAAATGTAATAATTTTCAAGAAATTTTGAACGCGCCCGTTAAATATAAAAAGAGGTTTAATTATCTAAGCCACATTTAAAAGCAATAGCGGTATTTTGACAAAGACATCTGAGATTTTGACGTTATGTGTTTTCATAGTAAGACAATAAAGGTTCTGTTTCGTTTACTAGGTATGTGTTTGTGACAAATGCACGGTAGTGTGTGTAATGTGTTTTTAGTTGATTTTATGAATGATATATTCATTCTTTGAAAAAATATTAACATTCTGCACTCTATCTCAACGTCCATTATAACCGTGCAAAATAATCCGTGCTAATCCGTCCGCGGCATATTACTTAAAAATGCGTCACAACATAATTTTAATCATAAATGATCACATAAAATTCAGGAATAATTAATCTGAAATAACAAAGCAGCGCATAAATAGCGTAATCACAATCATTAGCGAGTTTCTGAAGCGATGAGAGCGGTGTCCAATTTATCCCAGAGGCCGCTCCCGCTATTGTTGAGACCTGCCTTTGATTCCAGGCGCCTGGCGCTAAATGAGTTTACGGTTATCTCATTAATTATGGGAATTCACAGCTTCTGTTTATCAACCGTCCATTGGATGTCCAATTGACAAATTTTAATAATTTTGTAAGTAATTGCAAGTGGTAGAACCAGTATTTCAATATTAAACCAATATTCATCACCGTACATCATGCCCTACACACAGCTGCTGAAAGCAGAGTCTGTTGGAAAAACATTATCGAAAGAAAGGTGACAAATAGAGACCACGCCCCTCAGCATTGAGGATTACGAATCAAGGAAGAGGAGAACCAGTATAGTTCGACCGGGGAGGTACCACCGCCACACTTATTTCTAGCGTGAAGCATTCCCTGCGTTTTGATGGAAGGGTGTGGTTGCCGGCACACTTTTAAATGAGGCGACCGTCATAGTGATTGACTTCAGTTAGAACCCATGTTCTGTATGAAGTGTATTACAGATGTCCATGAGCGGCAGTCTACCATCAGGTGGACTGCATGCTCGTTTGCTACTTCTGTTAGATAAAAAATAAAAACATGCGTGCGTACAAAGTACACATGTCAGAAGTGAAACTTCTTTGGCGAACTAATTTATAAATCTTGTTTATATTTATACAAATCTAAAACTTTAAATTTCCAAGATTAAGAGGAAGGGAAAAAGGCGTGATACGACGTTCGCTCTGTCTCACTTTTTCTCTCAATCTTTCTCACTCGCTTGCTCCCTACTCTCACTCCACGGCTAGTTGCTCATGCTACGTTCGCCCTGTCTTACTCTCTCTCAATCGGTCTCGATCACTCTCTCTCTCTTTTCCGACACTTCCGTTGCATACCGGCGTGACGTTTCATCTGTAAAAATTTTACCCTCATGCGCCTAAAGAAGTTTCACTTCAAAAAATAAGCAGCAGACAGCGTGCAGTCCGATGTCATCAACCTTTTATTGTCCCGCTGCTAGGCACGGGTCTGCAATCTGAATAAAAGGGTTTTAGGCCATGGGCCTACCTGCTGACCATGTGCGAAATGATAGACTTCATACATCTTTCCAAAGTTTTTTTAAAAGAACTTTCAGCTGTACAACTTTCTCCAGGATGTTTTCTTGACCGTAAATCAATAATTAATTGGTAATATTCACATCGTTTTCGAAAAACCTGTGGTAAATGCCCAGGATTGGAACCTAGGACCCTCGATTAAGAGTTCGAATTTCAACTTGCTTCTAATCTACATATACTAAAATTAAAACATTACAGATAAGATTACCCTGGCTTCTGTGCGTGCAAACCGCTATGAATTTCGTCATATAATAATTTATATTTACGGATAATTACGCAATCCATAAACATAGGTCCATTTATCACAAAATCCTTCTACTATTATACTACCTATAGATATAAACACTGAACGCTAAATCACTTTCTAATTCTATGCTCAAAGGTAAACATAATGTAAATGTCATTAATCAAAGATCCATTCATTCATACAAATCACTCCCTATACGTATTAGCGAAAGGCTAATTAGCGTGGTTTTACCTTATGGTTGAATAGTAAATTACACCAATTTATAGCTATTTCTCTAACATTACTTATACGTAACATCAAAATATATAAATACTTACACTCTCCACAGTTACTAGAAGCTAAATGCCAACTACAAGGCTATTATTACAAGCTATTACGATTACGTAATTTTCGTACCTTTGATTTGATGGGGACAAACTTTGGTGAATACTGAGTTGTACTGTTAACCCAGTATTCAATCTGACTAGAATTGTAATATGCGTAGGAATTATCCAGAACTTCTTCTTTCAATGCACCGCTGTAACAAAAATATTTATTAACACATTTATACTACATATTTGTACTGTGTTTATACACTGAACTGATATTTTTTTACACTTTGAGAACAATTTACTCTTATGAGCCCAAACAGTTACACAGACCGAAAAATCCCAGTGAAGCCAGTGATCATCAATTCTACTAAAGCGACCCAAAAAAAAACATAACATAACCCAATCCAAAATCTAACATACTTAAGCTCAAGGAAACGGGATCAGAATTCATCAAAACATTTCAAGAGCATTTCAATGATACATTTCACAAGAACTTTTCTATATAAATCAATAATATGTTAAAATACTTTAGTCTACCTTACCTCAACGGATGAATCATCAGCAACACCATAAACGGCAGATACAGTTGATGGGTGTACCAAAACGCGTTGTAAATCCTCCGTCGAACGACCCTCATTGACGTCAGGCCCATGCTTAGCGAGATGAGCAACATCAAAGTACCGGTTACGCCTGCTACACTCATTAACAGCAGGAAGGGACTCTGGAATGGAAAAGTTGTTACGTCATATATTTGCAAAGCTCACTAGATTGCTTCCAGATGATATTTCTTACCGCAAAATTAAAATATGATTGCTTATAGTAGTCAGGGCTTCACTGTGCATCGATTCGATTTCGACTCATACATTTTAGCTTATAAATCGAAATCAAATCAATAACATTCAGCGACGTGACGTGAGGAGGATTTAATTCTAGAACTGTAGAAAAAAATACAACAGTTTGGAATAACAATATTATTTAAAAATCTTTAGAAACGATTATATACAAAACCGTAACATATTTTTTTATGCGGGTCCGATCGCTTGAGTAGCATTTTCGACCGTAAAGAGTTTCCATTTTGTTACTCCAAGCCATATACGTAATACTCGTGTGCTAAATTTCGTCCAATTTATTTCAGTAGTTTCTTCGTAAAAGAATAACAAACATGATATTCATGCTTACAAAGTCTTATCTGTTTGAACCGGTATCTAATGAAAAATAAACGATTTGATTTGATTTAATATGATTTTTCATATGAGTAATATTAGCAAGGTGAAGATAATTAGAAAAAGTGTTACAAGCCGTGTGCTTTGTTTTTTTGGCACTACTTCTAGTATTTTACAGTGAACGCTATGTTATTATTTGTACTCCGTATCTAAACACTTTCAAGCTATATGAGATTTAAAGATCAGCGTCACTATCAGCAAATATAAAGTATGTAAATGTAAATAATGGTGCATACATTAAGAGACCGCAGATCGCATGCGGGTTACACCCTTCTCTACCATAGGTAAGGGTAATTATCGTATGCCCCAATTACTCTCGTCGCATAATGACCGTTTTCGAAACGATGCCTGTGCCTCCGATTCTGTTGCAATGCCGAGGCTCCACTAGATTTCCGCTGGGAATCGGTTACATTGGTGTAGTTCGATATTTTTACAGGATTCTAGCGTAAAATCATTTTTGTGGCTCCAAAGTTACATAAAATTCTTGTTTTTTTTTTTTGTTTGTCCACCTTAAGTGTAGTAGGTTAAATTGAGGCCTCTTATATAAATGTTTATCATAATGTAAGTATATTAATCATACCGAAAGATCGTTTGATATAAAATCAATCATATTAGGAATAATATACGGAAATACACACCACTACAAGCAAAAATGTGTTTTGTAGCAAAACAGAGCAAATAGAGCTTTCATGTTACTTACATTTTTACAAAAGGGTCACTCGTTATAAAATGGAAGCTAAAAAAATATTTTTACCTTCAGTTTGTTATTTGTGCATGTATCTAAATGGCATTAAATAAACTCAGATTAAATTAACATTTTTTAGCTTTTAAATTGCGTTTAAAATCAAAACACTGCCTGAGCGAATATTTCGTAATATTTTGACCGCATTTTACGCCCTTCAAAGTCCTTCAAAGAACGATTTTCGCCGATGTAAGCCCTTCGCAAAGCTATCGACATCAAGATACCGGTTACAGCACGTTCATTAATAAGAGAGCTAAGGGCTCTAGAGTATTATATCACATTTTAATATATTATTATCCTTGCTTGGTAGGTAATCATTTTTCCAGTCTGACGACTTTTTATCTTTATTTTTCGATGAATTATTTTAAATAAGGGTAGCTATGAATGATATAATGGATAGTCAATACTAAGAACTGTCCATGATCCATCAGCCCTTTGAGGTCCACTGTTGAACATAGACCTCCTCTAAATGACGCCACTCCAACCAGTCCTGAGCCTTCTGAATCTAACGGTTTCCCGCTGTCTTCTTCAGGTGAAAATGATAATCAGCAACCAATTAATATGACCAATCATATTGGTCTAGGTATTACTTGTCAGAAATAGACTATAGGTGTTGCGCTACTACCCCATGCATGCAACATACATAATATGTACATATATAGTTTTGGAGGTCATACAGAGTCATTAATTTAAGGCTATTAAATTAATGACTCTGTATGACCTCCAAAACTCAATTTAATTAAAATGCTGATGATAAAAGTCAATAAAATGATAAATATTTATTAGCCAAGTACATGTTTCGGGCACACTCTACCGCCCAAAATGTTCACAGATTTTTGCCGACTTCCCAATGGAAAGAGGTTATCTATTCGCACCATCTATAAATATTTCTACTAACATAATTATGTTGTCGTCAGATTTGGCTCGCTGGTTTGAGTTTAAAACTGAAATGCTAAGTGCATCAAAATTTGAAATGCCTCTTAACGTAGTCAGGTTTCTCGTTTTTGAAAACATGTGACCTATCTCGCCTTTGTACTGCATACGTTTTGTAAAATGTATTAATTAAGCTAATTTTGAAAATGAAAATGGAGTTGGCAATTTAATTACTTTTTCACCATTATTTAGATTCTATTTGATTTATGATAACATATACATGCCTATAATTGGCATCACATATAACGATTATAATTATTTATTCTGGTTGTATGTTAATGTAAATGTGTTTGTGTTTTGCTGGTGATATGTCTGAATATATATTTGCTGTGGAGGTCGAGTCATAAAGAACTCTACCACTTTTAGTTATTTATCATTTTTATTTATTTATTAATATAGATATGTTTATATATATTTATACATAAATACTCGACTTCCACAACAAATTCTACCTAATGACAGCATTGTTATCTGGTGCTGTTCTGATCTGAAGGGTGTGGTAAAGGACATATATTTGTCGGCAATCGAACTTATCAAGAACGCATCTATCTCACGCAAGATTCTGATCTGGGGTAAATTACAAATGTTTACAGGCCGTCAGTTGCCACTTATCACTAGTTGGACTGAATACTCATTCGCTACCTTTAAAAAAATACAAAATTTATATTTTCCTTTTGGTATTCTATTGTTTAAATACGATACAGGTAAGTATGGATGATGATACTCATTATACTCTGAAATAATGCGTTTCACAATGAATAAAGGAAAAAAATGTGAGTCCTTTCAGGCCCGGCTAAGCACCTGTGAGTGACCTAAGCAGCAGGGTGGGAAAGGGCACAATAGAGCCAGCGGCATCTGAGGACAAAAGGGCCGTGTTTGCTGTTCATACAAACACTTGACACGTCGCCATTATTAATTCCGCCACCCTTGCGTGGCGAACGGATATAATAGATCTCCGTAAAAAGTGGGTATTCCACGTGTCATATTTTTAAACATGTTTCTATGTATTGGAAATAAAAAATAAATAAATTCAATTCAGTAGATGCAGAGACTACCTACTCACAACATCTCACAAACTTAAAACTTTACCTCTCTATGATATTTAGACATTTAGACATTTATTTATTGCATCATGCTACATTCATAAGGTCTTACAATTAGTAGAGTCTGGGCATGAACCCTGCTAGGGTGTTGCAATCGATATACAGAATATTAAATAAAATTATGATTAAAACTAAATTTCATACAATTTAAATAATTTTTTGCAGTGTCAAATTGTCAAAAATACATTAGTTAATTAATTATGTCAGTAATAATAAAATTTCAGATCGCGTCAGTACAACATAAAACATTGAATTAAAATAATTAAAGTAAATTAAATACTTAAAGTAAATTAAATATTAGATTAGATAATGTAAAAATATGTAGGTAATTTAAAGAGAATTCAAGTAGACAACATTTTTTTTAACTTTAATTTCAGGAAAAACATATGTGTAGTAAAATGTATAAAATTGAATGATTCTCCATCTCTTTGAAAGTTATGCATCGGTGATCAAAGGATGCCATCTCTGCGTCACCGATGCATGACTATGGAATAGTTCGCCCTTGACACTAATATAAATCGGTCTATTATAAGAACCTCATACTCAATGAAAAGAAGTATATTTATAAATATTCAATGATGACCTAAACTGTCGTAAAATTAGGTAAATTATTATTTATTATATTAGACAAACAAAAAATTATGTTGCAAGTACAAGTATGGGAATCACCATCACTACACCTTTGGTGCAATCCACACCATTGCCAGCTTACTTTCATATGACGAAAGGGGCAACCATCTGTGAAGTCAATCTTCAGACAGAATCCCTGTATGATGTTGCCTACAGTTTTACACGAGCGACAGAGCCCATTTACCATTTACTCCAATCTTATTAAAAAGTGTAAACATTATTGAGAACAACTTAAGCTGCTTGCTTAACGTTGTTTTTTTTATTATAAAAGACTAACATGTTTTCTATTCGCAAAAGCACATGTCAGCGTGTAAATAATCAATGTTCCATACTAAGTAATTACGATCATAAATCAAAAAGAAATTAATCTACATGTATAAAGACTATAAAATTTGCTGTTTTTTACGATTTTTGAACCCATTAATTGCATACAATCAGCACGCAATAGTAGCAGAATTACTAACGGCAGTGTATTGAATGCTTGTATAAATAAAAATGATTATTTATTCTCTTATAAGCAGCTCACGCAGGTAAAATCCTTTCCAAATGTATTTTAGAATCGAAACCAAATCTATTACGAAGCCTAAAGCTAATCTCAACACGATATTTGGAACTTAACTGATTACTCATGAAAGGTCAGAGGTTTTCGACAAATGAGTATAATTTTGTTTAATTATTGCTATATTTCTATAACGTAGATGTAGCAAATGAGCATGCAATGCAGTCCACCCGATGCAGATGGTAGGCAGCAACTGTCACCCATTGACAACCGTAGCGACTCCACGTAAGATCAAAATTTTATAGGTACTATCTTACCTTAGTTTGGTATCTGATGTGTTGTTACACTTTAAGAGTCAGCTAGAATGTTTTATAACGTACCACACCCTTCAAACCATTACAAGAGCAGCGTTTATCCCTACTGTTTTGAGGCAGAATTGTGACAAGGATGCCAACAGAGTCAAGTACTTAGGAAAGAAATCCTTACTTTACTTAATACTTTATAGAAATATAAATACCTACCATATTTTGCTGGGTATAATTTACTTAACAATATATCATAAAAAAGGTTTATAGAATATTCTTTAGATACAACTTTATCCTTTTGCTAGAAAACATCTTTTAGTAAGTCTGTCTTAAGACATCCTTTACATCCGAACACAGATCAGACTAAGGAATAGTAGATGCTGTGGTTATACGGTCACAACCAAAATATTTCCACTATTACACAAAAACATCAAATACACTAGTTTATGTTAAAAATCGGATACATAAACACAAATAAAAAAACTAATATATACATAAATGGCCTGTAAACCTGCCGCCTTTGCGTGTTCAACCGAACGTGCGGGTGAAAAGCTCATAGAATCGCGAACTCATAAGTACTCACAACATTGCATTCAATATTTACGCCGATCCGATATAATTATTTATTAACGATCGCTGCAATGCTTTATAATGGTCGGATCGCTGAAATGCAGAATGACCTATAAATCCCGTTAAAATCATATCGGCATGATTTACGCTGCTGATTGGACAGTGCGGATGTAATAAATTTTTGAAATTACATCATGTGCGTTGCGAAATAAACACGCAAAAACCTTCAAAAACAGTTTATCAACATTAACCCATTAGTGTGACATTGCCCAGTGTTTTCTATGGGCAGCTTTCAAGCATAATCTCTTACTACATTAAAGCGTTCAAATAACTTCTACCAAACACAAAAAGTTTGCGATGCATTTCCTATTACCGCTGGATCACCAGAATGAAGAATAATACAAAGCCCCAATGCTTTAAAAATACCGTTACCTAAAAGACTATTCTTCTAGCAAATTGTAAAAAATCTAGTGAACTTTACACAAAACATCAAGTGCTTACCTAGATATTACTAAATACACAGTGCTCTCTAAGAGTCATTCAAAGTGTCAGAGAACATTTTTCGGCTAGTCAACTTTTAGAAATGTGGAAACAAACCAAAAGCAAACTTTATCTCTGAGTGAGAAAAAGGGTTTTTCTTCGTCCCAAGCAATAGCAGAAAACATGTAAAGATAAGTAGTTATAACGTGCTAAACTAGGCAACGTAAAGTAAAGCATTGTTCCCAAACTAACCTCATTCTTGTAGGTAGCCAGGTTTATCTCCTTCCTTTGTTCATCGTAGCTTCGAGAGAAGTTCCACAAGTTAATAAAGTGCGATACAGAGTGCAATACTGAAACAAAACATATAGTCAATTCTATTGTAATCATAGTGTTATAATGATCGTGAAATACAGACATACACATGTTGTTTTTATAAACAGATAATATTTACCGATAACTCTTAATTCTATACCTTCTTTTTACCATTATTTTTAAAAAGAGATTGCAAAATTCTTAAAATCACGAGACAAAAATCCTACAATAAATTAGTGAAAAACGACCTGCATTACCTACATTGAAGTAATTGAAAAGCATGACTTCAATACTTTATAAGGAAAGTATTGAAAACGAATATTTCAAAAAGCAATAACTTCTCGATTTCACTGTGCTTTTTCAAGAATTTGGCCATTATTTATAGAAGCGTTTCTAATATAATGAAGTTTATACAAATTATGATTTGCCAAAGTTCAAAGGTAAGTATGTAGCGCCGTTGCTAGTTTCTATAAACAAGCGTTTACAGTCCTCTTTGCTCTTTTGTGTGCTATAACAATGAAGCATAGAGTTATTCAATCTACCTAATTAATTATCTCACTATGAGATATACTCGTTTATTTTAATAACACCACCGTATGATTCTTTTAAATTCTAAAACAGTAGTAGCTTCATAGTTATTTAGATTCATTTAAAAGGCTAACATTAATTTAATTAAAATAAAATAGCTCTTTTCATACCGGTCTATGATCTTAACCCTTTTGTTGGGGGTCGAAAAAGGCATGGCAATCGTCTGAAGAACTTAATGCCGAGACCGCCTTTCACGCGTTACAGCAATTCGTAAACCAAAGAAACACCCCTAATACTTAACACTCACGCCATTAAATAATGACACGGCCTGTCTAGACTTTAGAACACCGATACTCAACCTGAAGGGACCTCGAAAGCCCTCTGCATTACTTTAATATGAATGTAGCAGTAATTTTAGTGGTAAGCACATAAAAAGCGAATTTAAAAAGTGGCTCATAACTAGATATCATTTATTTTCTACGCCTTCCCCGTTCAATCTCTTAGAGGAATGACAAAACTGTCTACAGCACATTTAAAAGCTAGTAATAATGAGCTCGTTCTGGATTTTATTATTAATCAATATTCGTCGTTAGTTTAGTTAAATTTTCGCCTACTTAAATTCATACCGCTCAAGTTCATCATCAGTCGCTAAGTTTTTTTTATTAGCAAAACCTATTTTTCCATCAATGTACAAAAAAGCAAATACCGGTTACGATAACATATAGGCAAATGTTTGAATGTTATAATGTTAATTATAAGATTAAAAATAAATAAAACTTTTTATTTCCGAAAGGGTTTTCTATATACTTATTAAATCAAAGATCTTTATCTAAAATAACTATCAACCTTTACATTAAAAATAATGATTTAGTACTTGGCTCGCACATAAAAAGTTTTAACATCTCTGCTCTATACTGTGTTCATTTGGATGGCATACTCTTGTGGGTGGATTTAAATTAATGCCTATACTAGACACCAGCGCAAATGAAGGGGACGTCCTTAGAAGTGTTGAGAGGTAGTTTTCAGATGAAACGCTGTGGATGCATCCAAACACCCGTTTCATTTGTCATAACAGTAATTTTATGGCGGATTGACAACTTCAACAATGAAATAGATTTCCAAAATTATAAATACATTATGCTACAATGAAATTATTAACTGTTTTTAAGTTAAAATACATCTTATATGAATATCTGTTGCTATTTAAATTCTTCTTCCTCCTTCTTCAAAAAATAATCCTCTTATGTTCTTATGTCAAACTAGGTCGTTTTGACGACTCGCGTGGCGCAGCGGTTACCATACCGATCTGACGCGCAATGGGTCCCGGGTTCGATTCCCGGCCAAACAGGTATCTGAATGATGAGTTTAGATTCATGTTCTGGGTCCGGATGTTTGTGTGTGCAAGGTACCCACGACACAGGAGAAAATCCTACTGTAGGGCTATGAGCGTAGAAAGCGTATGTTTTGTAATGTACAAACTACATACTTTTCTTTGACAAAGTACTCGTAATTATTTAGTAAATCTTAAATGTATAGTAATCATCCAGTCTACTAGAATACATACTGTAGCGTGGTTACAAATCCGTTTTTCTACTTAATGAAACAAGATTAGCTGAACCGTAATCGAAAGCCGATTAATGCTGTCGTAAACACTGCACTTGTAGACACAATGTAAGCACTGCACATACAAATGTTTTTATGGCTGTGTCAAGCGAGGTTTTACTGTAAAGGGATTAAAGAATCAGCGTACAAAATTGCCCGTAAAAGTAGCTTCTAGATTTAAAGAGTCCATTATGGCAATGTTATCAATGTTACATATGTCGTTCTACTCTGAATCTAGGTCACTTGAATGTCAGTTACCGTACTCTATATTTTAAGCAACTAGTCACTGACCGAATCCTTTGTTAAATATGTAACTTGCAACATGCAAGTTATCCTATCCTTGTATTATTTTATTACCTACTATTTGTAACTTGTCTACTAATCTCTATCCTTTTTTCAATACAATTTATATGTTGTTTAGCTATATTTAAAAAAAAACGTTTTTACGGTCACCTACATTAGCCATTTATTTATAGCCAGGCTGTTTGTTTAGAAAAAATAATGCTTACCTGCAAACATAACGAGAGTGCAAGCGACAGTCATATGGAAACTCTTCGCTTTCTCCAGCCAGAAGAAGAAAAGACTTGGCCACACTGTAGACAGGACTCTATAGAGTATTTGGTTTAGCTTCTTGCATAACGGCAGCAGTACAAGAGCACAGCACAGATTGAGTACTGTTGCCGTACCGCGGGATACGCATAATCCTACCTAAAATAGTAAAATATGTATAGGGTTGGCTCTAGGGATTGCAATCCGGTCTCATTTTCAATCTGGCCGGATTGATAAAGTGTTACAAAGTAGTCACCGTCGCCTTATTGTTAGCTTTAAGTGTAAAAACAAAATAACACGTTCTTATTCTCTTCGAACAACTTCATTTTAAAATGTGTGTAGTTATTTTTAGTATTTCTTCAAAATCATTATCTTTAATTTGTGTTACTACCTAAACTTCTGCTTCGAAGTTAAGATGCAACTTCTTGCTCGATTTCTAACGGTAATTCTTTCTGTAATGTGAAATCTTTGCTAAAATATACAATCACCGGATCCGGTGGAGGTCCGGATCCGGTGGTGAATTGGTACCGGATCCGGTTTGAGTAAAGGTGTGCCGGATTCGCCGGATTACCGGAGCCGGTTTTCCGGATTGCCATCCCTAATTGGCTCACAAAATTAACAGATAATTATGCGACGAAGGGATAACACTTATATGAAACTTTCAACATAGCATCAGGCAAATAGGGTTGATTACAAAAATAACCTTAGACGGCAGAAACTTAACGTGACTGCACAAATGTCCGCTACTTTTGTTTTACAAAAAATACAAACGGACATACTTTTTGATTTAAATAAAGTGCTTGATGCCGTCAGCAAATAATCACATATACCCAAATGGTATACGTCCTACATGACGTCGCCAATATACAGGTACATAGGCACTGTTTGTATGAGCAGTAGGTATTGCAATGAAGCTGGCGCAGCTTATGCAAAGTAAAGCATTATTAGAGGGTTATTATCCAACCCCCCTGACAGACTTTTTTTAATTTAACTAAACCTAACGGTGACTAAAAGGACCGAGGTATAATACAAGTAGCACTTCCGTAGTTACAATTGGATGTAAATTCGCGATTACATGCATTCTACGTGGTTAAAAATATAAGCACACTATAATGAAACACGCAAAAAAGAGGAAGCTTAAAAAAATTAAAATGCTCTCCCAACAAACAGTACAGCGACATGTAGACGCTACTCTCCTTTGTACAGTGAACCAGCGCAAAAACAAAAGAGGTTACTAGTTAAGCTTTGTTAAGTACTGTAATTGCCGCTTACAGCCCTGAAATAGAGTGAATTGTTTTTGTACAACTACAATGTAAAGTTAATTACAACACTCACCCCCAACATCCCCCTTAAATAAAAAAATTGACGTCCATTTTTATAAAATATAAAATTGTCGTAAAAAATATATATAACTAATGAGATCCATGATATCTGAAACAAAGAAAGGTTTATTTTTAATTAAACTTAATAAGTAGGAGTAGTTGTCCACCAATTCGCACTTGGCCAGCGCGGTGGACTATGGCCTAAACTCTCTCATTCTGAGAGAAGACCCGTGCCCAGCAGTGGGACAATAATGGGTTGACGACGTAAGTAGGAGTAGTAAATTAGCAAGTATCCCATCTCATGTGAAGTGAGGTCTGCCGCCCTGCATCAGTTACTAGAATAATAGAGATTCTACTATTACAGTCCCGGATAGATAGAAGACCTAAGAAAAGTTACCTACGATATTACACCGTTGAAAATTACAATACAATACTGCTGTAAGTATTCTTTGCCACCACATGTGACCCATTTTTTTTAATAGTAAGACGCGAGATAAGCATTTGATACATGGATTCGTCGTAATTGGAGCCATAGATGCGTTTTGAGGATTGGAATTGTAGATGCAAACTGAAAATCTGCTACCTTTCTTGATATGCGCAAAACGGAGTAGATCATTTATCTTTTACATAGTTACGTTACTTAGTTACATAGTATTGGATTATAAAACAATTATTTCTATCATCCCTTCTTCAACTCCGCACCGTTAGGTTAGGCTAATAAAAAATTTTTGACAAAAAAATATCCACCGACTTCCATGCCACAAAAAAGTTAAAAATAATTTAAATATATTTTAGTTTAAAACATACTCAGTACTTAGGACATAGTTCTGAAGTCGGTGCTCATATAGGACATAGTTACCGTCGTCCAGCGAAATATGTCGAGCACCGACTTCAGGACTATGTCCTAAGTACTGAGTATGTTTTAAACTAAAATATATTTAAATTATTTTTAACTTTTTTGTGGCATGGAAGTCGGTGGATATTTTTTTGTCAAAAATTTTTTATTTCATGCTTTTTAGTGACGATATTCATCTATTTGTATTAAAATAAAATCGCTAAGTTTGCTTTGTGCATACACATATGCAAACATTAAATAAACATCAACATAAAATAACAAATTAAACATAAGCTTAGACACAACATACAACACTATCAATTCATACGAACTGAACGCACCCGCTCGCAGGGCGCTGCCGCGCCCTGCTCGCTTAGTTTTTATGTTTTCTTTTATGTTCCAACCTAACCTAACCCACAATACATTTAAATTTAAAGCTAAATCTTAGTCATAACATGACAAATTTTCCATCTAATATGTTTGCTCAGTAATCTTATAATATACACGTAAGCACCAGGTGGCCAACTTGTATGGCTTAGGCATGCAGTACCCTGCATCATCAGGGCTGAGGAGTTGAAGGTCAAAACTTTCATCTTGTGTCTTTGCTTAGTAATTTTAATACATACCCGTAAGCACCAAATAGCCAACTCCTATGGTTTAGGCTTGCAGTATTCTGCATCATCAGAATTGAGGAGTTGAAGGTCAAATTTTTCATCTTATATTTCTGCTCAGTAATCTTATAACATATACGTAAGCACCAAATGGCTTACTCTTGTGGTTTTGGCTTGAAGTACCCCTGCATCATCAGGGTTGAGGAGTTGAAGGTCAAATTTTTGTCCCATGAATTTGCTTATCAATTCCATTATATATTCGTAAACATCAAATGACCAACTTTTATAGTTAAGGCTAGCAGTACCCCTGCATCATCAGGATTGAAGAGTTGAAGGTCAAATTTTTCATAGTAAATACCTACTTAGTAATTTTATTCTATATTTTACTCAATTGGACTTCTGCAGCTAAGGTTCGGCAGACTATCACTAATTTTATTATTTTGCTCCAAAAAGTTTAAGATCCTATGATTAGAACCTTATCAAACTCTTATCAGACTACCCCTGAAGTACATCCTTTCTAATAAAAAAAGAATCATCAAAATCGGTTGGCGGGATATTGAGTTATTCATACATTTATCGGGCACATTGAAAATGCAAATTTAAGACTTATGCATTTTTCTTATAGATGCCCTTGTCAAAAAAATACTAAAAAAAAAATGGGACCCTATGACACGCACTACCTTTCAAATAAAAAAAAAATCATCTAAATCGGTTCACCCAGTCCGGAGAAATCAGGTAACAAATATAAAAAAAAAAAAAAAAAATACAGACGAATTGATAACCTCTTCCTTTTTGGAAGTCGGTTAAAAAAATCGCTGATTAGCGATAAGACCGCTGTTGCTTGTTGTTTTCTTTTGTTTTGTTGGGTACGATAAAGCGTAATATTATTATTATTACGGAAAGAAAAGCACTAAAGACATAAACATATAACTATTAGGTAATCAGGTGCCTTATTTACAATATTTGAACAGCTAGCACATGTAGCGCATCTTCATAGATAGAACATCTTACTAACAAAGATAAGCTAAGGACCGCGACCGGTGTAGCTAAATATTTTCAAAGCACCTCTTACTCGCTTAGCTTCATTTAGGTTTGTAGCTTAGTTGCTTCGCACATCTTGGATGGAAAGTCATTCAAATAGGCAGAAACATGTACCTACGATAACAATGCCGCCACAGGCAACAAGATACCTTCATCACTTATAATATATATGTAAAATCGCATTATTAATAAATTATTACTGCATACTAATCCCATTATAGGAAGAATATTATACAAAATCTGTATAAATAACATTATCCAATCTAGTATCCGCCCTAATAGACGATATCCAATTAATCCCTAAGCCCCTCGCAATAAAGATGACGTATTTATGTATCGGATGTATCATTTACGAGGCACACCTGGGTCCGGATGATTAATGGAATTAGTTATTTTATAAGAATAAACTAAGTAAAGCCATTTGGAACTTGTGGGCAATCAATTTACTTACTCAGAATTACAATAGTCTGAAGCATCTTCCGTAAAACTTTGTAATATACGAGTACCTATTATTTCGAGACATTACAATTAATTTCCAGGTTGAAGAACCAATGTAGTTCGACCAGGGAGGTACCACTCCACATCTATTTAAAGTTTCTAGTATACTTTTATTTCAGGCCAGCATCTCAGTATCCTCGGGAGTATCAACACATCTGTGATGAACTTCAAATATAATCCCTGTTCTATATGATGTTGCTTAAAGATGTTCGTTGGTGGCAGTGACCAGTTACCATCAAGTAGACTGCATGCTTGTTTGCTACTTCAATCAGATAAAAAAATAATGACGTAAATTGACATTTTAATATAGACAGGATTTTTAAAGATGTTTAAGATTAGAAACGGACAGACCGTTTCTATTACTTCATAAACGTACGTTATAATTGTACATAAAATCCTATAGAACTTTTCTCAGTTCAAGGTATTTTACAACTCGACCATCAAAAGAGCCAATGATTACACTCAAAGTAGCGTAGAAACAGCGTTATTCATACACTGTTTACCTTAGCTCTATTTTAAATGTTCTAAGATGTAAACCAAAAAAATATTTATCCAACCCACTATACGAGAGGCGTTATTATAGTTATTATCTTAAAATACAAAATGAATAAATATAAAATGAATTTGATAGCATCTATAAGCTTTTAGGTAGGCTTAGGTTAAGCTCTACATAATAGTTCAATCACCCTAAATACATAATTTTTCATTTGTACGTATCAAAAGAGCTGTTGATTTTATTGATTCAGTTCGTGGACTAGAATACTATTTCAAGATTTGAATGACTACTAAACTAAACTAAAGAAAGTAGAATTTCAAAGAGGGTAAATGATACGACCCAGATGTGTGCATTTAGGTCTGTCGTAGACGTGTACGGTATACGCATCAGCGTAAAACTACTACGCCTACAACAAAAGACCGTTGACGAGAGTCGGAGAAAACCTCATACATTCTCTATGTCACTCGGGGCTCAGTGAGAAAGCATAAATCGCTGCAATCTGCACGACATGCGTCGGAAGTAAACCGTCGTATAGCTAGCCACTTCAGTGCAGACGCTATTCACTGCGTGCGTAACTCCTGCAGTATAACGCCTATACATAACGCCTTTGACAGCTACCTCCATTGAACAACTGAATGGAGTCGATGACAGCACGCCTAGAGTGTGGTCCCGCATTAATTACTGGATGTCGAACGCGCTATCATTCGAATCTCATTTGCATCTGACGAACCGATGACAGCTGCCGTGAACGTAATCTGTTACACTCCGATGGTTTTTACCCTTGTATAGCTTTGTATGTACGCTGATGTGCGAAGGAAAATGTACCTAAAGCGCAATTGATATTGATGAGATCCTATATCATTTAGAAATATGTGGCCTAAAAGAAAAATAAGGCCTTTCCAAAACAACGTGGTCATCATTAACCAATTTCTCGTTCCAGTCCTGTTAGAATAAGGAATTTTAGGTCACAGGCCACCAGCCACAACGCTTATGCAGAACACTATACTTGTCATTTAAAATCTGTAATTTTTTAGGTTCCCCAACTTTTTTCATTCGCTGTTACAAACATGGCTTTAAATATTTTCATAGTCACATAATATTTAAAAATAATATGCAATTTATGCACTTATTAAGTATTTGAATTTCAAATGAAGTTAAATTATTATAACTATTCTGTCACTACTTTCGTCTATCTATCAATTTGTCTCTTTAGGTTCACTACAGGATGAACGCCTTCCCTAATGGGCGTTTTTGCTAAATATCACCGCGCCTGGTCTGCATGTTTGTGCCCAGTAGCAGCCAATGTAACTAAGGAATACGCTGATACTACGCTATATATGATAAGAGCAGTGATAGCCTAATGGTTGAAACTTGCCCTCTCGATCGGGAGGTCCGAGGTTCAAACCCCGGCACGCACCACTGATTTTTCTAAAATTATGTGCGTATTAGAAATTAATTATCACTGCTTTTCGGTGAAGGAAAACATCGTGAGGAAACCTACACACCCGAGAGTTCTTTAAAAAAAAAAAAAAAGTTCTCGGAGGTGTGTGAAGTCCACCAATTCGCACTTGGCCAGCGCGGTGGACTACGGCCTAATACTCTCTCATTCTGAGAGGAGACCCGTGCCCAGCAGTGGGACAATAATGGGTTGACAACAACGCTGATACAATCTCCTGACTTTTGTCTCTTAGCCGCCTCCGTCACAACTTCCAGAAAAGATAAAATGCAATAGTGCAACTAAAGACCACACGCCATAACTACTTTAGTAACCAAATACCAGGAGAGGTTATGTCAAAACCTCTCCTAACCTCTCTTAAAACATATGTAAAGTAAGTCCTATTAATATTTTATTTAAAACTTGTAACGATAGCAAGTTTCAATTAGATATTGTCGCACTTTAATTAACATTTTGCAACGTTTACACATTACGCACTTCACGAATAGCAACTGCTCATGCTGAGCTAGTCAGTTGTGAATAGATACTCTACATTCTGCGTAGCACGTGTTATGCGTATGCAAACAATATCACGTAAATGCCTACAGAATCCCCTTATAGACAATAGCACTACATTGTTATTACCTATCTATCGATTTATTTGTGTGTTCAGGATTGTTAACGGACGACCGTAGTTAAATTATTAAGCACTAATGGCGAAGGGAAACATAGTATGGAAAACTATGTCTGTAATTTCTATAAAATAGTTCTTAAAGTTATGTAAAGCCTTCTAGCCCACAAGTTTAAAGGTACAACTTTGAGAGCTGTATGCTGTTTTCTGATTTGAAGGGTGTGGTACTGGTGCCAAACTTGTCCTAGGCGTTCCACCTGATGGTAAGTGGTAAGTGCCGCCCACGGACATCTGTAAGGAACTTTGTATAGAACCCCTGTTCTATACAAAGTTCCTAGAATCCCTATTCTATCCGAAGCTACAAATACGTTGCTACTCCCGAGAACTAAGATCGTAGCCTCATGTAAAAGTGAGCTGGCAGCCACATCTTCCGCTGAGGGGTAAGAACTGCTTTACGCTATAAATTAGTGTGGCGGTGGTACCTCCTCATACGAACTAAACTGATTTTACCACCGTTAAATACACTTCTACACGACACCTATATTAAAAAAATGGTAGGGGGGTAGGTATCTCTCTCTCGAATATCACTGAAATTTTTAGGTAAACCTCTTTGGAATTGATTAGGTATGCCCAGGTGTTAAGGATGAATACATAGGCGGTCGACCTACATTCAGTAGTTGAAAGACTCTTTCACATCGATGTGCTCGTACCCTAGGTATCTATTTGATATTCATTCATACCCACTATCCATTAATATTCAATTCACCGTGAGCACCTGGATGATCTTTCTGAAAGTGCAACCTCATTTTTACAATGATGAGCGAAGATTATTATGTTTAAAGATTTCTTGGAACTTTATAAGATTAATTTCAAAACGCGTGGGTATATAGGTTTTATTATATAACATTGGCCTAATTTCCAAAAAAAAACGATAACTAACGTCATTTAGACGACCACCGTGCTGAGTTATAAATAAAAGTTTCAATAAATGCCTATGCCTAAATAATTAAAAACTTTTAACAGGAAAATCAATTAAAAACAGCCATATCTCGAAAAATAAAACTATACAACAGAGTCAAAAAAACTATTTTTTTTTTACTTTTAAATTAGATGGTCTACCTACTGTTACTTTATGTTGTAACATATTACATTTTAAACAAAAACTTATTATACCCAATCTTCTTAATCATTATAGATAAGTGTAATTAATTCTAAGTAGGTATACCTGTAATTTAAATTCGTATTTCTCGGTCGCTTTCCTGTGTCGATATAGAAAGAAATATACGATGTGAAACGAAAGAAATAAATAACTTTTTAATTACCTTATACAGGTGAAATCTCTTAATTTAACCTTTTAATAGATCCCGTGGAAAATCACATCACATTCTACATTTAAATAGGTTAAAATGTTCACTCATAAGGGGAATTCAATTATGTAGAGTCTAGGGTAAATTGAAGTGGCACTTGACTTGATAATTATTCGCCGACGTATGCATGGAGCACACTTAAGAAGGTAAAATTGAACCTACGCTAGGAGGATATATTATCTTTATATACTACAATTTTCTACGTTATAAAAGTTGTAAACGTACTACGAGTATGACGTAACGTAACGTAGTATAAAAACTTTTTAACAAAAAATATCTACCGACTTCCATGTCACAAAAAAGTAAAAAATAATTTAAATATATTTTGGTCTAGAACATACTCAGTACTTAGTACATAGTCCTGAAGTCGGTGCTCGACATATTTCGCTGGACGACGGTAACTACGTCCTATATGAGCACCGACTTCAGAACTATGTACTAAGTACTGAGTATGTTCTAGACCAAAATATATTTAAATTATTTTTTACTTTTTTGTGACATGGAAGTCGGTAGATATTTTTTGTTAAAAAGTTTTTATTTTACACTTTTTAGTGACTATATTTTTATGTTTGTATTTAAATAAAGCCTCTAAGTTTGCTTTGTGCATCTACATATTCACAAAAATTAAACATAAAACACTTTTACAATTCATACAAACAGGGCGCCCCCTCTGGAAGTACCCCTCCATCATCAGGGTTGAAGAGTTGAAGGTCAAATTTTTCATCTTATATTGTTGCTTAGTAATCTTATAACATATACGTTAGTACCAGGTGGCTAACTTCTATGGCTCAGGCTTGCAGTACCCTGCATCATCAGGGTTTAGGAGTTGAAGGTCAAAATTTTAATTTTGTGCCTCTGTTTGGTATTATTTTTACATACCCGTAAGCACCAAATTGCCAACTCCTATGGTTTAGAATTGAAGTACCCCTTCATCATCAGGGTCGAGGAGTTGAAGGTCAAAATTTTAATTTTGTGCCTCTGCTTAGTATTATTTTTACATAACCGTAAGCACCAAATTGCCAACTCCTATGGTTTAGGATTGAAGTACCCCTTCATCATCAGGGTTGAGGAGTTGAAGGTCAAATTTTTGATTTTATATTTTTGCTTAGTATTTTCTTTACATAACCGTAAGCACCAAATTGCCAACTTCTATGGTTTAGGATTGAAGTACCCCTCCATCATCAGGGTTGAGGAGTTGAAGGTCAAATTTTTCATCTTTTGTTTTTGCTCAGTAATCTTATAACATATACGTAAGCACCAAATGGCTTATTCCTATGGTTTTGGCTTTAAGTACCCCTGCATCATCAGGGTTGAGGAGTTGAAGGTCAAATTTTTGTCCCATGAATTTGCTTAACAATTTCATTATATATTCGCAAACATCAAACGACCAACTTTTATAGTTCAGGCTAGCAGTACCCCTGCATCATCAGGATTGAAGAGTTGAAGGTCAAATTTTTCATAGTAAATACCTACATAGTAATTTTATTCTATATTTTACTCAATTGGACTTCTCCAGCTAAGGTTCGGCCGACTATCACTAATTTTATTATTTTGCTCCAAAAAGTTGAAGATCCTATGATTAGAACCTTATCAAACTCTTATCAGACTACCCCTGGAGTACATCCTTTCTAATAAAAAAAGAATCATCAAAATCGGTTGGCGGGATATTGAGTTATTCATACATTTATCGCGTACATTGAAAATGCAAATTTAAGACTTATGCGTTTTTCTTATGGATGCCCTAGTCAAAAAAATACTAAAAAAAAATGGGACCCTATGACACGCACTACCTTTCAAATAAAAAAAAAATCATCTAAATCGGTTCACCCAGTCCGGAGAAATGAGGTAACAAATATAAAAAAAAAAAAAAAAAAAAAAAAATACAGACGAATTGATAACCTCCTCCTTTTTGGAAGTCGGTTAAAAACGTACTATGCCGTCCAATGGGCACATGTTTTACTGCAAAAAGAGAAGAAGTGTTAGATACATCAGTGATAGATACATGTTGCCACCTCCAAAGACTAATGACTGTATATAGAACAAGTTTTATAAGATTCAAATAGCAAAAGAGCATGCCGTCCGCTTGATGGTAAGTGGTCATTGCCGCACACGGACACCTGTAATCAACTTCATATAAAACATGAGGTTTTATCTAAAGTATATCGCAGATGCGTTGCTACTCCCGAGGACTAAGATGTTCGCCTCATATAAAAGTGTGCCAGCAACCACACCCTTTCATTAAAATGCAAGACTGCTTCACGCTAGTAATAGGTATGGCGGTGGTACCTTCCAGTTCAAACTACACTGCTTCTACCACATCGTAAATCCATAGACATAGCATAGACTGCTCGTAATTCAAATTCAAATATTACTTTATGCATTTTCATTTATTAGTATAACATAACCAATTAAATAGAACCTTCATTTTGTCAATTATTAACACACGCTTTCTACACTCATAGCTCCACACTACGATTTTCTCCTATGTCGTGGGATCATGGACAGGCACAAAACGAATACACAAACACCCAGACCCTGAACATGAATCTAAACTCATCATTCAGATACCTGTCTGGCCGGGAATCGAACCCGGGACCCTTTGCGCGTCAGACCGATATGGTAACCGCTCCGCCACGTGCGTCATTTATTAGGGTAACTACATCCAATATTCGTAACCGAAACTATCCCAAAGCAACAGATAATCCGAATTAGTGATCCGTAACCGTATCAGAAACCTAACCTAATTATCCCTATATCCGTAAGTGTATCCAGATACGAAATTTCATATCCAGAACATCCCTGTTCTAAATTATAGTGGAAAACATTTATGGAAAGATTTTAATAGCAATTTGTAACTGGCAATTTTCAGTTATGTAAGATTTATTGTTTTATTGAAGAAAGTTCTTCCTTGAAGAGACCAATATCCTAGCTCCTTGCAAATGCGTCAGAGGGTAGCTCATTCCAAATCCCGACTTTAGGTAAAACAAACATTTTATACAATATTCACTACTTATAATCAGTCTATCAAGGGACTATCTATTTTCGTCACTATGACGAAAATTAACAAAAATAGTAATCCGCCGTGCCGTTCCGTCGTGTCAGTCTTGAATTGCACAATTATCTTTACGATGATGTCGTTGGAGGTGACTAGGGAACAAAATTCAGGAGATTAACATCGACACATAGTTACTGTGGTCATCAAAATGCCAAAACGCGGTACCTATTAACTGAAACCTACGTTAGAGGAAGCTGCCGGCATGATAGGTATATTTAATTACTTTATGTACATATTTGTACAACTAATCTTGATATAGAAGGATGACGTCCCTAATAGGTACTTGATAGGTATGTAAAAAATAAAAACTGTGTATTCTTCAGAATGGTTAAAACGATTCTTCCTTAATTGGATTATGGAAAACACGGAAACTAGGTTGCTATTCCTACGCAGCTTACCGCTTAGGTACAATTATACTTGTTTGATAGGTACAGTGAATCCTGATTATAAGGATTACGTCTTCATAATTATATGAGATTAAGAAAAAATATAGAGCAGTGATAGCCTAATGGTTGAAACTTGCCCTCTCAATCGGCAGGTCCGAGGTTCAAAGCCAGGCACGCACCAATGGCCTATGTGCGTATTAGAAATTATCACTGCTATTCGGTGAAGGAAAACATCGTGAGGAAACCTACACACCCGATAGTTCTTTAAAAAAAAGTTCTCGGAGGTGTGTGAAGTCCACCAATTCGCACTTGACCAGCGCGGTGGAATATGGCCTAAGTGAAGAAGTGAAGAAGACCCGTGCCCAGCAGTGGGCCAATAATGGGTTGATGGGGATATTTTTCTTCGGGTTCTACCCATTATTGTCCGCGCTGGCCAAGTGCGAATTGGTGGACTTCACACACCACCGAGAACTTTTTTTAAAGAACTCTCGGGTATATAGGTTTCCTCGCGATGTTTTCCTTCATCCAATAGCAATCGAAGAAAAATATAATCGAAACGACTTGTCGAAACGACTATTAATTTAGTTCCTTTTCAATACAATATAGATACTGCAGCTTCATTTCAGTAATTCAGCCGGGTAAATGCATACAGTATAAAATTCTTACTCTGTGCTCGACCTTAAGAGGCTCTACACATTCTTCTTTCTTACAACGGCCATCTGACACCTCCAAGTCGCACAGCTAAATGAAACAACAGGTACCTACAATCTGCGGGATTGCACACATTACCTACATCGTGAAGTTCGTTGAACCTAATTATTATACCTACGTAGAGGAATTAGGTAAGCATATCACTATGGAAATACCTATGTTTAAACAAACATTTTCTACTCCATTGCCACTAATGCCAAAGCAAGGGTAAAGTAAATATGTAAGTATATGGAATACGAAAAGCTGATAGCCGAAAAGCAACGTAATAATTCTGCGAAATAAACTAATAGCATAAAATAACTAAGGTGTAAATGTTCTTACTGGGTCAGTAAATATTTGCAAGATAAGAATAGTGAAAAAAATGTCCCAAGAATAAACATTGCGTATTCATATTTTTATTTTAAGAATATAATAAAGCACAATACTATAGTTGACCTGCCTATTACTTTTCACTATGATAAGGACTCTTTGTGATTCCGGTTCGAAAGTCTGAAGCAAGATATTTCGAAACGGTCTAACGGATTATTTATTAAAGATTGATTAATTGCATTAGATTTTGACCTAAATTAGGAATCCTTCCAAAGAGAGTACAGGATTGTGATTGGCGGCAGTTGTTGCCGGCATAACATGCTTTAGAGTTCCAGGTTCGACCTTGCCCAGATACAACTAAAATAATAAAGTGCTTTTGATCTAAACTTCTATGTCCTAGAAAATCGTAATGTAAAATTGTAAGTAGAAAGCTTTTTTATAGTGAAGGAAAATATAATTTACAAAATATTTCATTTGCAAATAAAAACTATGCAAATAATGGTAACCTTTCAAAAACTGGACGTTTAATTCAAAACATGCATAAATTCCTGCCGCCGTAATTTCTTTCCACAGTTTCTACACAGAATGCAACAAAACCATGAATCACGAACGATATAACCGGCCGGTCACATCATGTGCCCTCGTCACCCCGCAATAATTCAGTGTCCATTGCATTTCTATAACACAGGGTTCATTTTCTAATTTCAAGTAATGAGGCAATGTATTATGTTAACAAAATTTCACGAAGGATAGTAAAGTTGACATCATCGGTGGGTTCTTAGAAACTTATAAAAGCCAATGTCGTTTTAAATACACATGCTAGTTACAATAACTTTTTAAAATATATATTTGTAAGGTTGTTAAGTTAAACTAAATTATTTATATTGTATTGACATTTTTCTAATTTATTTAAAAAACATTTTTACTATATTATATTCTCGAAACACTTACCAAAAAGATGCGTCGCTTCAGAAAAGCGAAGCAGTCACTTACGACCCTCGTCATTTTCGCAAAACAAACAAGTTCACATTAAACCGGAAGAATAAATTAAATTCTGCTAAACAACTTCATTTTGCGCGATATTATTTACGAGAAAGTAAAAATAATAAATTTAATTTCGAAAACTCATGTTTCGCGCCTTTCTAATTTATTTTTTTAATTTTACAAGTGACTATGGCACGGATATTCTCGTGGTAGAGCGAGAGCAGCGTGTGACTGCCGCAACCAAGCGCGGGAGAAACACCGAACGCGTACTGCTGAGATTTGATAGGTCATCGCATCGCGCCCTGGCGAGCAGCGTGCTCAGTCGCTTTTGAACTGACTGAAACGGATTGCTCCTCCCATTCAGAATGAAACTTTATTTATACGTTAGGAAGTCACTTTACGACTAGGTAATAAAAGTTATATTCGGTGAGTTTACAAGTTGTTACATCCATTGAAAGTTTTTTTTATATAATAGATATTGTTTCTAATTAATTATAGGCAAACCGTTACTTATATTCAATATAATCTTGTACTTCCTAGAAATGTCTGTGCATTAAGTTTTTGCAAGAATATAACGTACTTTATAATAAATATTCAATAAGTAAATTGTTGAAAGTAAGTAAAAAAAAGAAAGTGTATAAATATTATTCTCAGAGACCAATTCAGTACGTTCTCACTACAGTCTGTTAAAAATGTGAATCATAATAAATTCGTATGAACCACAACGATAGAGGCACAATGTGTAGGTCGCGGTCAGTTGGTCACTAAATGAATTATCCGTACAAAATTAAAACTTAGTCATGATGTATGAGCTACGTTCCTACGATTTTATTTTTATAAACGAAAATAGAAAACAAAATATTATCTCATTTATGGCACATTGCGTGTTATTGTGATTAACGACTTTCGAGTTAATTAATGTAGGAACAGTCTGGTATATTTACAAATTTAAATATCGCTCTAATTATTGTTACCTCCATGAACTTTCTATATGCCAAATGAATAACTTCAATTAAAGTTAGATACATATCAATTTAAGATAGGTAGGTATGTGATTTTTATGTACTTAGAATATGTGCCACGCATAATACCTGCAGCGAATTCTTATAAAAATATTTTTACATGTAGTAATCTACGGATGCTGTTTATATGTGCTGATAGGTTATTCAAGAATATGAAATGTTGAAGCCTAAAACAACAATTTTAAACGCTACTGCTCCGATTATGTTCTGGGTTAATGGGGTTTCATAAAACGCATACTTATCTAAGAATTTCTAACTGAGCCCTCAGGTTCCTTTCTTGTCTGAAGTTGATTTCAGATGTCCATTGACAGCAGTGGCCACATAACATCAAGTGGACTCTAGGCTCTTTTGCTTTCGTCCCTGTAGTTTCGGGATCGGAATAGGGCTACGGCATCCCCTGCCTGTCGTAAGAGGCGACTAAAAGGGGCTTCCAGGGTTGCAGACGGCTAGAGTGGGAGCTCGAACCATTCGGTCAGGCAATCCCGGGAAGGACGGCGGTATGTGTGGTCGCATACCGTCGTAAGCACTAGACAGAGCGGTCGCCCATCTGGGAGGAGCCCGAGCGGGCAATGCGCTCGGAGGATTCCGGTTGAAGTCGTTTCGAGATCCCGGAGTCCTCCTTTTTAGCGCCGAGGACGGCCACCGGGGGGTTTTAGTGCGGTAAAAATCCCACATAACCCTGCGTCGCTCCCACGGCGTCGGGTACCTTTTGAAGGTTTCCCCCTCAAGAACAAAAAAAGGCTCTTTTGCTTTATTTTAAATAAAAACTGAGAAAACAATCGCAACTGAAATATCATCGATACCCAAATTTGATAAATTAAAAATAAACATCGGGTTCGAACTTTGTTCTCAAAGACATTGAGTAACAAGTACCTAATAACGCGAGTGTTATTGATTTAGTCAACGTTAGGTGCCCTTTTTGGTGGATACAAGGACTACACATACTGAGGCCCTACTATAAAATCGATTTTATTTAATCCGCCACAAATTATTTAATTGTGAAACTGGGTAACTTATGATTAGGTGTCATGAATGATTGATTAATTGTGCGGGTAAATTAGTTTTACAAAGGATTAAGAGTAAACAGTATTATCATTCTGTTATCACAATTCGCTTATAATTTTTACTTGTAAGATCCATGAGATATAAATGACCTTGCCTAATTTTAACAATAAGGCTTGGCTAATTAAGTAGCAATGAATTACTTACAATCAGTCTTTGAAACCCTTTTGAAAAGACTACTTACTTTTACTGCCTCACGACTTGGGGCAGTAAAAATAAGTAGTCTTTGCTTATATCTTGTCTAGTCAAGACTTAGGTAAAGGCAACTCAAGTCTTATTATAAGTAAGACGTTTTTACAAACTAAAAGGATTCAAAATAGAATCTTCATTCTTGAGTAGAGTCAAAATCTGTCAGATATACAAGATATTGAAGGTGGAATCTTTTGTAGTACGACACTATAACCACCACCGCCTTATCTCTTTTCTCCTGAAGTGTGGTGGCATACGTCTACAGTCTACGATCCAGTATGACTGATGTTCACGGGCGGTAGTTCAGCGGTCTCTTATCATCAAGTAAATTGCATACAACTGTTACTGCATATAAATAAAAATTGATGAACATATATATTTATAGGCAGGGTGGTGGTATCCTATATCAGTCATGGTAGCGTTCATTAGTGGGCGCAAGAATTACGGGCTAGGAGATAATTACAGCACTGATTTACTATAATACCAATTAACTATACGATATAATACCAATTAACAAGAATAACGCTCCATTGCGGTGTAAGCGGCAGCACGACAACAAATTTATCTCCCTACTAAATCAGCCGATCCACTTTTAGGCATTTCAATTTTCAATCGCACGACATAATCACCGCCTACCCGCTCAGTGTTACGTAAAGAAAAGGCAGGAGCTACTGTCACTTGTCTATGTTATTACATTACGACCTATAAAACTAAACGGCGTCAATCATGAAATTTACTTATATTTCTCACCATCCACCGGCCTATGCATTAAGGTGGACATTCACGTTACAACGGTCGCACGGACTGTCGCAACGACAGTTCAAGTTGAATACTTCAACGGACCTGCGACATGACCTTGGTCGTACAGTCCGCCTTAGGACCAAGCCATTCACGATGGAACTTGTCGCATACGGCCATAGTTCGTTCGACAGTCCGTGCGACCGTCCTAACGTGAATGTTCACCTTTACATATGTACAAACAATAACCAAGTAAATAGACAATAGCAGCAACTTAAAATCAATTCAATAATTTGAAGTGGTGGGCTGAATGGAAGTAATTCAGGTCTCAAAAACAATTACAATTGTTTGCCCAGTTGCCCACTGTCATAAAACCAAAGAGTAAATTAACTTATCTTCTTGACAGCAGTTCCCAAATTTAGGGGATAAATAAGTAGGATGAGGATAGATTGAGGTGTAATATTTTTAGGGATACTTTTAGGGGTTTTTACAACTTCAACATATAGGTGTTTTTAAAGGGAAATCACCCGCCAGGTTATACAGTTATATCATGCCTCACGACGAAAAAAAAAAGGTTAAAGGTCATGCATTACTACTACACTACAGCCTAAGACCTTTTTTTCGTCGTCAAAGGCAGGTTGCCACGAAGAATACCAATTCATAATTCATTGTGGGGGATTTTAGGGGTTTTTAATGAAGGCTATAGGGGAATACATTTTTGAGACTTGGTAACCCTGCTTGACAGTTTAGTTCACGTTGACATTTAACTAACGTATGTTGATAGCTTTTGGTGGGAAAGAACAAGCAAAACAAAGTTTTGATAATGAATTAGTACATTTATAATAACACATTTTTTCTTATAAAATCATATTACTGCTAGCAATATGACACCACCGTCGCCATGGAAAACACCGAACGAGGTTATGCAACTCCATAAACTTAAAAAGCGAATGAAAGCATTACAAGTAAGTTTGTTTACGATGATGATAATAACTTTTTAACATTATTTTTACCTTTATTTAGCATTTCTGTTTTACAATAAGTACAATGACGAGTTTACATAATGTTATTTTAAAATGTATTGCTCAGATATTGTATTTTACCTGTTGTACGTACCTTGTGATAACCAAAGGGATTTTTCATGAAAGTTTTCTGAATCGATGGAATTTGTTTATCAAGTTCCTTTTATTTATAATTTCGAATCTCATTTTCAATATAAACTACATCTATTTGACCTGATACAATCTTCTTGATAAGAGTAGAAAGGCCAAATGTGATAGATAATACGTACCTATGTATAATTTTTACAGCAACGCATGAAAGCACCATTACCAGTAAGTTCCACAAATGAAGAAGGACCTAGTCAATCAAATGTAGATCTAGATTTTTCGAGGATATTAAATGGAGATAAAAGGAAGAATCCATTTTCTAAGTAAGTTGGAAATGCAATGATGACCTACCAAACAGTAACACATTCTTTTAGAGTAATGAGGCAGAAAAATCAGCACTTTGTATGCTCTACATTGAATCATCCCAAATTACATTATTAATTATAACTTGAAAATCATCTACCCCAATTTTCTTGCAAAAAAGCTAAGACTCATTCCTAAGGACATACTGCAGTTTGTAATAATAGGATATAATTAGATAATCTGGTCTCAAAAGATCTACATATTTTAGTAAGCATGGGCTTCTCAATCCTACTAAGTTAATGTCATAACAAATTATAATTAAAATCGATACAATGGTAAACCCTGTAAATATAGATTGAAATGAGATACATTAAGACTTATATCTGTCTAAAAATTGATACTATAATACTCCTTGGCCACCATTTTGCCAGTTTGAAAACTGAAAATAAAGCACACCCGCAGGCTTAAGCATGTGAGACATGCAAATAATTAGTAAAATTACATCACACATTACTAGAAAATAATAACAATTACCTCATGAGAGTCTAACATATATTATAAAATCTTAAATGTTTGTATTTACAGAAATAATGCTGAGCAAAATAAGAAAATCAAGTTAGATGTACCACCTCCAGAGGAGTCAAGTGATAAAACACTGTTTGCATTACTCAACCTGCCTGCCAAAGTACCTGAGAAGCGTGAACCAGATGCTGATGAGGAGAAGTTATCAACATTTTCTAATCTTTTACAGAAGTACACAGCTGATCATACTGTGGAAACGGTGAGTAATGTAAAATTTAATCCTTCTTTGTTTTTTATTCTGGATGCCAATTATATACATCAATACTCTTTCTCTGTCAAGTAACCTGAAACTGATTATTTGTTAGGTTGTATTGTAATTTTTTTCAAAGCTTGAAGTAGCAAACAATCATCTTGTCCATCCAATGTGGTCATTGCCAGTCATGGACACTGGTAAGCAATGTCATATGGAAATGTTCTATCTGAAGTGAATCATAGATATGATGCTACTACTTAAGAATAAGTCTTATATAAAAGTGAACACACCTTCATCCCTCCCCTCAAACCCTTCTAAGAAGAACACAAGAACTCCATAGTTGAACCATAAGTATATGTTCTACTATCTTGCATATAGTTAATCAAGCCTGAGAGAACCATTCCCTAATTGTTCAGCTATTCTAATGCAGAGTTCAGAGGTTAATAGACAATCTCTAAAATGTGTATCCATAGTCTCTGCTTATCTGAATGAATTAGCAACTACAGTTAATTGGTAACTGTATAAGGAGTCATTTTCGTCATTTAGATTAAGTCTTTTATTGTTATTTACTATTCATAGAAAGAGATGCCAGTTAGAAAACACAATCTCATAGTTATAATGATACCGCATAGAAATTGAACTTACAATATTAACTTACAATATTATAATTGAAATTTTACTTTTCAGCAAATAATAGAAAAGAAATACAAGTACTTAACAATAGATTGGGCCCTGAAAACTAAACTAAGGTTAATGTCCCCAACACCATTTCCATGGACTGCTAAACTGAAGGCTAGTGAGGAAGCATCAGGGATCACTGGGTAAATCCAATATTATTATGGCTTCATGATTCTAACGTATTAAACAGGGCTGAACAGGATTGCTAGTTGGTGGCACTTGCAAGAATAAAGCAATACAATACTCTTTATTGTACACCAATGACAGATAATATATGACGCGCATTGGGTCCCAGGTTCGATTCCCGGCCGACAGGTAGCAGAATAATGAGTTTAAATTCCTGTTCTGGGTCTGGGTGTTTGTGTATTCGTTTTTGTATTGTGTGTGTCCATGGTGCCCACGGAGAAAATCCTACTGTGGCTATGAGTGTATAAAGCTTGTGTGTAAAAAGTAAAATACTTATAATATAAGTTGTACCTTATATTATAAGTCTTGTATTTTTTACCTTACCTTATCACTAGAATAGCGATTTCTTTCAGAAAAAAATATCATATAGTCATAACTTAATTGCATTTCCAATTGAGTTATGAAGAAAATATGACATCATTCAGGGGACGTCTTACACTCTTGGTTTCTTATGTACAAAGGCTATGTCAACTAGAAAAGATGACATTTAAAAATTAAAACTGCAATATTTATATTTTAGAATCAGAAAGCAGGTCTTACATATCTACTGTCCGAGACAAATGTACTGCCTCATGTCTGTCCTACTCAACACTAATTTAAACTCCATTGTCACTTCGTAAAACAAAATTCAATCTTGTTAACAAAAGTTTGCATTGGCACAGCTTCGTCCGCTGCATCGATACGTCATCACCAACGCTGGACACGTCCCCGCGCGCGCGCTTCCACCAGACGTGCCTGTACTGGCAGCACCCGCACCTGCCCTGGCTCAGCCTGTACCCGCGCGGGGGCAAGCTCGCCGCTACAAGCTTCATCGCCACCAATGAAGAGGTGAAACAAGCGCTGCTCAGGGAGTGGACTGAAAGCTTCCGGTCGTTGTTCCAGGTATGATGCGAATCATTTAAGATTCCTATCTAAAGCCGGGTACTCATTAGCGAGCCGTAACTGTAACTGTTACCAAATAAATATAGTGTGTACCTGCTTCGAGCGGTACGCGTGCGGCTAGCAGCGATCCGACGATCACAACGTATTAATTTCTGTAACCGTAACGGTTCTGTGCACGTAACTACAGTTACTGTCCGTTACCGATACCAAAAACCTAACGTGTACGTGGTTCGCGAGCCTGCAATGAACGTTACACGAGCGACTCGCAGCGAGCCGACGATTACCGGTTTTTGCCGCAAATCAAAGGGCGCTCGCAGTGCGCTCGTGGACGTCGAGAGGAGATTGTTTCAAGCTGCTGCGAGCCAAATATTTATTACATTCGTCAAAAGCGAATCGTCGGAGGATAAATGTCCTTTACTGATAGTACTGACCTATATACAAAGATAACAGTTTACTGAGAATTTAATTTCTTGATTTTTTAAGATGCAAAGCAAATCACTTGTTTCTCGATACATTTTATGAATCCCACCTTCGTGGCCGTTTATGATTATTAAGTAAAGCATCTAGTATGTTTTCTGCACAAGCGAGAGACACTTGTTTGACATTGTGGAGTTACAAACCAATACTACGTACAGATCTGGTTTGTTATTATTGTTACAGTGATGTGGCCTTCTCGTACACAGTAGAACCTCGTTACTATATTGGTTACAATTACAGCTCGCAAAATGAGTACGCTCGGTGATATGGTTCGGCCGATGCCGTAAGCCCAAACTGTAATACGCGTACACACTAGAACCTTGTTACTGTAACACGCGAGTTACGGTTACGGCTCGCAAAATAAGTACCCGGCTTAAAATAGACATATACATTGAACTACACTTAAAATATAATTATTTGGGTTGTATAGCTTAGATATAGGTTTGGCTTGCAATTAGGGATTGCAATCCGGAAAACCGGATCCGGTAATCCGGCGGATCCGGCACAAATTTACACAAATCGGATCTAGTACAGATTTACCACCTTATCCGGACCTCCACCGGATCCGGTGATTGTATATTTTGACAAAGATTTCACGTTACAAAAATAATTACCGTTAGAAATCGATCCTTTTTTTACACTGTTTTAACCGTTTGATTAATGCCACCGGATCCGGCCAGATCGAGAAAAAAACGGCTGGATCCGGCCGGATTGCAATCCCTACTTGCAATACTTCCATTGTGTCTTAAATTGTTATACATTATATAAGGATAATGTATAGGATTATGTATAGGATCTCACTCTTTAACGAAGTAAATATTAGAAGCAGGTGATTCCGTGAGTAAAAACTACTACATAATATTAAGCGTTTAAATCCTTATTACATTTTCGTTACTCTGTACACAAGGTACAAATAAGGTGCCGGCTAAAATTAATTGGTCCGTTCTCCACGATTATATATTTTTTTTGCATAGGCCTACAGAGGCACTCACAAATTGTCAGTTACATATATATAATCTTACACTACCACCGAATCGGAACACGACCTCAACTGAGAAGATCAGGCAAGAAACTCAGTGGGTTTGTCTTTATTCTTTGTATATATTTTTTTATTGCCATATTGTTTTTACATTGTTTATAAAAGTTAGCTCCAGTAGCCTTATATTTGGCTGTACAAGAAGCATATTTGGCAGGCATATATGATGTTAACTTTTAAACATAAACACAGTTACTCCGCGCGCTGCACTGCCCGTACTTCTACGTGTGCGCGAACACGTTCACGTGCCTGTTCCGCGCGGCCGGGCTCGGCGGCGCCGCCGACCTGAGCGCGCTCGTCGTGCCCACCACGCGCGGCCTGCGCCAGACGCTGCGCCAGGAAGGTAAACCACTTGTCCCTGTAGTTCCGGGACCAGAATAGGGCTACGGTACCCTCTGCCTGTCGTAAGAGGTGACTAAAAGGGGCTTCTGGGGTTGCGGGCGCGAAGAGTGGGAGCTCGAACCGTCCGCCCAAGCGACCCCGGGAAGGACGGCGGCATGTGTCGTTGCATGACGCCGTAAAGACCAGATGGTGCGGTGAGCGGTGCACGCCCACCAGGGATGAGCCCGATGGGGCAACACGCTGAGAGGACACCGGCGGCGGTCCGGTGGAGTACCCGGAGTCCTCTTCGCAGCGCCGAGGTCGGCCACCGGGGGGGTTTTAGTGCGGTAAGAATCCCACATAACTCGCGTCGCTCCCACGACGTCGGGTACTTTTTGAAAGTTTCCCCCTCGAAAACAAAAAAAAAAGGAAGGTAAACCACTAAACAGTGGGGATGCTACATCTTTCACATTTGTACATAGTATTATAATGTTTTTATTAATGTTTGAAGGTGGTAGAACCAGTGTAGTTCGATCGGGGAAGTACCACCGCCATACCTATTTCTAGCGGGAAGCATTTCTTGCGCAAGATGAGGGCTGAGGTTGCCGGCACACTTTTAGAGGCGACTATCATAGTCCTCGGGAGTAGCAACGCATCTGTGATTGACTTCAGATGGAACCCACGTTTTGTATTGAAGTTTATTACAGATGTCCATGGGGGCAGTGAACACTTACCATCAGGTGGACTGCTTGTTTGCTACTTCAGTCAGATAAATAAATAAAAATTAAATTGTATTCAATCTCCTAGAGAATTGCTCGGGTAAAGAGGGTACCCCTCAAGGCCCGAAATTCCTTGCCCTTATATTGACATTGCCTTAGCATATGAGAGTCCCCTATATACATATACAGGAAGGTAAGTATAAGGACAACCCTAACAAAACTTCGTCAAATCTACAGTACACTTAGTAAGAGTTTTAGTTTGCTCATAATAATTTAAAAGTACATTGAAAGTTATGACGGAAAACGAAAACGTAAACTCTTGTAAAATCTTTTATCATGAGCTACTTATACTTAAATTAGTGTAAAATTATTAATGTAAAAATAATGTCAAATTATCCATTTCGAATTCGTCGGTATTGTGCATCTGGCTCGTCTCATACCGTTATATTAATTCTGAAAGCGATAAGAAGCGGTGTTTATAATATTTTAACGTGCTTATAATATTTTAACATAAATTGCAAAATTGACTTGATACATTTATTAATTATACGATACATAATAATACAGGATTACGTACCTCCATCATTACGACACGTAATAGCGGTTGTGCGGACAGCCGTCCGAGCGGCCCCATGTCAAAGGGCAAACAGAATATCAGTGCCATGACGCTGCTTATATGCGCATGGCTTTCGCTGAGTTTGACCCCTTTCGTGGTGGTTACAGCACATAACGCGCTCCAGAACATTATATATTTTATATTAGTATATTTATGTATATATATTTCATATTTTATCGTAAAACTGTCTGTATGTATTATATGTATATTCAAAATACCTATAGTTCTGTTGTGTGTCTTTCGATAGTATTTGTTTATAGTTTAGTAATACCGATTATGTGTTGTACCTACTTATGACGAATAAACTTATTTTTTCTTTTTTTCTTTTTAAATTAAGTATTCTTATTATGTATTCAATAAGAATATCTAAGAATAACTGTGTCTAATATTTTAACGTGTCAAAGATAACTGTGCAGATTAATTGATGCCCATCGCAATAATGAAGTATAATTTCAATGTGATTTCTTATGTTTGTATATTTTCTTTCATTAGATGTAGAATTCACAATGCCACTGCGATCTGACTACAAGAAAAAACTAAACACATCAGAAGAGGAGCGCGGCAAGAACTCCTCATTCGACAGCTGCTACGACACCATGGACGACTGCAAGGAGCAGGAGAAAAACTTCTCTGGAGATGAGGAAGACCCAGACCAATTTTTGTCGCAGCTCGGCTTAGAGACTGAAACGTTAAGGAAGATAAATAACGCGCAGGTATTGTTGTCAATTGTTTTGGAGTAAGGCTCACGTAGTGGCAAGGAACATGACTTTTAGATTTAAGTAATACACGCGTACAATTGAGAGCTAATTAGCTTAACATTGTCAACGTAGGTCATCTCAAAACAAGATAAAAATACATTATTCGGAATAATAGCGTTATTAGATTTATTGGCGATTTGAGTCAGACTTAAAGGAACTCTACTCTTTAAAGTCTGGCTCGGAACGACAGTGACTCGATTCGTATATTTAAAAGCATATCTTAATAAATCTTAAATTAAACAAACACAAATTAATCTTATTAAAAACACCGTGATGCGGTTCGTGGAATTTTCTTATCTTTTAAAATTGATGTCTTTCATATTCAAGCAGAAGGAGCAAGACGAAAGTTTAGTGTTAGGGACATTGGACTAAGCATTTTTGCCCTCAATAGCATAGTTGCAGTAACTGGGAGTTTTGGAAAAACTGAGTTAGATATATAGCCGTGATAACGATAACGTGATCTGCAATTTTCATCTAACCTATCCGTTTTATACCGTTTTTAAATCTAAATTTTGCAATTAACATTTTGCTGTAAGTCAAGCGTTTTTGTAACTTCACCAAGCATAATAACAGTGGCTATATTATGGCAACTATAGTATGGCATCTATACCATTAATATGTTAAGTCATAGGTTCTCTTTCATTTAAAGCTATCATTATGATCCAATTACAAACAAAGGATATATGGAAGATTTATATACCAAAACTTTGAACTCGTTTTACTCCAAACCGTCGGGACCGCTCTTACTGTAAATATAGAAATAGAAATACTTTATTGCTTTTCAGTTTAGGTTCATTATAAGTGGCCAGAGCATCCTTTTAAGCAAAGTACGCCTGTGTTAGGAGGCTCTTCCAAATATGCCATTGACGGCGGATTGTAAAGCCTCCCCCTCCCCCAGGCGCGTCTGACGGCGGGCGCGGAGACGCGCGCGGACGGCGCGGCGCAGTCGCTGGTGCTCGCGCGGGGCGCGGACGCGCAGGCGCTGTTCAACTTCCTGCTCAACTGCAAGTCGCTGGCGGCGGCGGGCGGCGCGGCGGCCGGCGTGCCGCCCACGCTGCTCGCGCCCACCGCCTTCCACGGCGGCACGCTGCAGTCGCTCAAGGTCAGCTGCTATGTTTTAAGTAGCAAACGAGCGTACAGTCTCAGTGTGGTAAGTGTTGACTGCCATTCATGTAACCCTTGACTGCGACATCTGTAAGCAACTTCATATAGAACATGGGTTCTATCTGAAGTAAATCACAGCGTCGCTACTCCCGAGGACTATGATGGTCGCCTGATATAAAAGTATGCTGGCAACCAAAGTCCTCCATCGAAACGTAAATGTCTCACGCTAGAAATAGGTGTGGCAGTCTTACTTCCCCGGTCGAACTATACCGGTTCTAACACCTACTGAACTGTGATTCTACTAGTAGCTTTTTCCACGGCTTCGCTTGATTAAAATAAATTGCACAAACATGTCCGAACGCTACGCCCCTTTCACAATATTTTTTATGAATATATTTTTTTAACACACGTAATATATCTTTAACAAAAATACCTAGTATTTGAGCACCTTCCTTTATTATTTAATTGCTTCTTCTTACATACAATATGAGCAGGAAAATAATAATATAACAAATTGTATCTCTTGCAGGTTCGGGAAAACGTTATCCACTCAGATAGTAAAAAATATTACTCAATAGAACTCAAAGGTCCGATACTGCCGACGACGGTGCATTCGTTGTTCAATGTCTTAAAGACGAGTACGTCAGCTCAATTCAGTGCAACATTCGCTCAGCATCAACCTACGCTGGCTTTTTCGTGGGCTGCTAATAGTATGGCTGAAGGTAAGCGTCCTCATGATTATATAAAAAACCGTTTGAAGTTTTCAGATTTAATCTGCGGTTAAAAAAAAATTTAATTCCTGTAAAATATATTATTTCTATTTGGACAGGTCAGTTGCAGGTTGCCAAGACTTTTTTTACAATTATATTTTAGCAGTTCATTTTCATCATCATCACATCAGCCTTTTTCATTCCACTGGTATGTCCAGTGGAATGAAAAAGGCCTCCCCCAAGTTGTGCCACAGTGCTCGGTCCTCAGCTACTCTCATGCAACTACTGCCTCCAACCATCATAAGGTCGTCGGTCCAGCGAGCCGGAGGGCGTCCTACACTACGTCTGCCGGGTCGTGGTCTCCATTCGAGAACTGTCTGCCCCAGTTCAGTTCATTTTAATAACAACAAAGTTGTACATTTGTTACAGATGAATCTTCCAAAGAAAACGAGCCCAATCAATTTACTAAAGCATTCAATAAGGAGAATTTGTCAGATTGTGGAATAAGCGAAGAAATGTTGCAACATTTCTGCTCACCAGACCCCAGTTTAGTCAAATCGGTAGATAGTGTTAAATACAATTCAGAAGATGACACTTACTCCTGGTGATATTTTGTAATGTGTGTATCTGTGAAATACTGTGAATCGACAAATCATGAAATAAACATTTTTTTGTATTTATTTTATTTTATTGTGTAAATGTCGCGTTATACATTATTTTTTTATCTGACTGAAGTAGCAAACAAGCATGCAGTCCACCTGATGGTAAGTGGTCACTGTCGCCATGGACATCTGTAATCAACTTCATACAGAACATTGGTTCCATCTGAAGTTAATCTCAGATGTGTTGCTACTTCCAAGGACTATGATGGTCGCCTCATATAAGAGCGTGCCGGCAACCACACCCTTCCAACGAAACGCAAGAACTGTTTCACGCTTGAAATAGGTGTGGCGGTGGTCCTGCCCCGGTCGAACTACATGGTTCGACCACCTTTAAAATCTTAACGTTCATGCAATTTAATTCTTATTCTGTCGTTTTTGTACCAATAATAATTATAAAATAAGCATAAAAAGTAACCATAAAATATATTGTTCAAAAATATACCAAATATAAAATCATGTCATGAGTCTAATAAAAAATGCACATGTTCACTTAATTTTATGTTTATTCAATTTTCATTTTTGGTAAATTAAAAATAAAGATTTCATAAGTCCACAATCACTTACAAAATAAAACAAGATTCATACAGATCAGGATGAAATAAATAATATTGTGAGAGTTCTGTTTAATATGACATAACATTATGTTACCTAACTGCACTAATCACTAATTTATCACTTCAAACCCAAGGTGGAACAGGAATCTTGGAAAGCTTAAATCCTAAATATTGATCTATGCGGCCGCTCTCTGAAACAAAACACAACTAATTAAAATATTGTTACCCACAGATTATAAAATTAAAAGGATGTTATGTTATAAAATTTACATTACCAGCATGCTTGTCAACTTGATAGCAATTTCAATAGCGATGAGTCCCACAGGCTTATGATTTCTGGAAAGAAGAATCAAGAATTATAAATGCAGAAAGAAATGCCAATTTCAAATTATTTTATAATACAAAACTTAAAATTAAGTCATCTTTAATTAACCTAAGGACATCTAACTGTTTACCGTAATAATACTGTCAATTTCTGTGTATATAAAAATAGTAAAGAAAACACGGAAGTATAATACCCATTATTTTTAAACCGTATTATATTAAAAGTAACAAATTTCCAGTTACACCATTGCCAGACTATTTGCGTTAAACATTTCAATGTTCTGGTTTGAAGGATGTTTTGAGTTCATTCCACTAAGTCCACAGGAATAGCAACTCACCTATTGATCCCAGGTAATCTTTCAAACCTATCTGGTGTCAACTACGCATATCCGAGAGGGCACTAGCCTCTTTCACTTACGCTAGACTCTATGCTCGTTTCCCATTTCTATTATGAAATATGAATTATGTATGAATAAATAAAGGAACTCACGTTGGAAGAGGCGGCGGCGGCGGGCTGTCCGGGCACGGAGTACTGCGGGCGGAAGTTGGAGAAGTTGGCCGCCGCCGCGGCCGCCGGCGAGAAGCCCGGCAGCGACCCGCCCGCCTGGAACCCGCCCGGGAACTGCGGCATCGCAGCTGCGGGACGACCGAGCATTAGTATTACATGAGATTGTACTCGTAAATCGTAGCACTTGTTTGGTTAGAACGTATAATTAATATGTATATTGACGTCGTAACCAAACGAGTCGTCGTCAAAAAGTCTTGTCTGGAGACTTAGTTTGCAGTGAGTTACTAAGACACCTACAGCTCAGCGTCCCCTACAATTACCCAAGACGTCCTATCACTAAAATATTGCATGTCCTCAAACATTCTCCACTACCGCGAATATGCTCCGAGTACAACCGATTCTCATCACCGAGTCAATCAGACTTAGATATTTTTCATGATTGAAGGTCAGGCCTGAAAGAAAAATTCACTACACATCTGTTCCAGACCTGCTATGTGTTGTTATATAATTGTTTTTTGATATATATATTTTTATTTTAAGAAAATTCTCCTATATACTTTAAATGTATTTTAATAGAAATAAATTTTATGTAATGTGTTGGTGTGTCAATGTAAATAAAATAACGTTGATTGATATGGCTTATGTCGGGAGCCCGGGATTTCAATCCCAGACACACATCGCTAAAACGAGGAAAACTACATGCGCGAGAGTGCTCAAAATTCTCGAAAGTGTCAAAAATCTACCAAACAGCACATGATCATCGTAGTATGTCCTCGAAGCGTCTTGATGAGCAATGGTAGAACGGGTATATGGTAACTACATGCGCGAGAGACCTCTTGGTTTTCGACGTGAAACCTGTTCCGACAAGTCGTACGATGCAATATCTCACCAGTGGGCGTGGGGTTCCCGGCGGTGGCGGCGAGGCGCGACAGGATGGAGCGCTCCGACATCTGCAGGCGCTGCGCCACCGGCGGGATGCGCGCCAGCGTGGCCGGCAGCCGCGACACGTCCGACTTCATGTCCGACAGCAGCTCCTCCAGCTGGTTCAACACCTGCGGACGACACGCGGTTTAAATATAACCATAATATTCGCATTTGACACTCATACATTTTTATTAAAGTTACGGCACACTTTCACATGAGGCGACCATCATAGTCCTCGGGAGTGGCAACGCATCTGTTCCTTGTCCTTATTCCTTTTAGAGTCTGAACTGGTACGCCCCTTGGCGGGCCAGGTATCAGACAACTTAGGTGCCCAGCACATGCGGTGTGTCGTTGCCGTCCTCCCTGTCCTCTGCGGCCGTTTGGTGGTTTGCGGCGGAACCATCGATCGGATCCGCCGCTGGGTGTGGGAGGTCGGTGCCTTTGCAGGTGTCGGCTTGCCCATGCCCACGGCTCCTGGGTGGCGGTCTCGGGGTTGGTCCGTCGCCCTGCGGATGGGAGCCTTGGAGGTAAGGCGCGCCTTTGTGTTTTCTGGCGCGCCTTCCTGTTGGAGGGGAGCTCCATGCTCCACACGGGAGGGGGTTGCGGAAGCGACCAGGCACCGGCGGGTTCGCGGATGAATGTGAAAGCGCGCCCGTGTTCCCGCCAAACGGTGCGGAGGTGAAAACACAGTGGGGGTTTAGCCGGTAAGAGTCCGGCATAACCCAGCTGCTGCCCCGGGCGGCTGGGTATCCATGAGGATTACCCACTTAAAAAAAAAAAAAAAAAAGGTGCCCAGCACAGTAGTTATTTTCCGATAACACTGAGCTCAACCTTCTACACGCAAGTGTTAATATCCAGCGGTGCTCCCTTATGGAGCTCCGCCAAAGCCCCTTGTTCTGCCCCTCGGGGCCATGAATCGATGACGACGCAAAAGGCTCATAATAGGCTAAAGTCAACCTCTGGTGGTGTTTAGTGGGTAGGCACGTAGGTTTTTCGTGAGTTCCACATAACCAATGCGGACGACCGCATTGGTATGCATGAGCATTCACCAACACCCTTCCCGTACGGAGGGTAGCCCTTTCTCCCTTGTCTGGGCGCAGAAAAAAAAAACGCATCTGTGATTGACTTCAAATGGATCCCATGTTCTATATGAAGTTGATTACAGATGTCCATGGGCGGCAGTGGCCACTTACCATCTGGTGGACTGCATGTTTGTTTGCTACATCAGTCAGATAAAAAAAAAGTATACAATTAAACTTTATTTCTATTTTTTTTGTCTCTTACTATAAACATCTATGAGGTCGATAGTGCCTGGAAATGAATATTAATAATTGGATGGATACCAACCTATATATTAATTTACATCTTGAAAAAGATTTCAATAAACAATATCTTCGAATAATTATCATTTGTTTAAAACCAGACAAAATATATTATAATTTCGATGAATGTTTAAAGTTTGTACACCATACGCCATTAACGAATACATTCACTAACCTTATGCAACACCGCGTTCGCGGGTTTGTTGCCAGCGAGCGATTCCTTGCTGAGGTGCTGGTGGGACTCCGCGAGGCATTCCACCTCCGCGAAGCGCGCGTTCAGCGACATGGCGGGGTGGTTGGGGTCCTGCGTCAGGTTGAGGTAGGCCGCGCGACGCAGCTGCTCCTCGATCACCAACGCCTGCTCCAACAGCTGTAAGACGTTTACATGTCTTAGTGGTACTCCGAGAGAAAATCCTCAGTAATATCGAACGTTTTATAGTGCACCAGCTGAGAGTAAAGCTGGAAGCTTTAGTAAGTATGTACTGTACGAACCAAATACAGATAGACAGACACACAAAAAGAAAATTAATATTTAAAGTAATCAGTATGCCACACTATTTAATATCTGCCCAATGTAAATCAAACCCAGAAGACTTTAATGCAAAGTACTACATTTTCCTAAACCATTCCACATACATTTTAGATACTGAGGATTCGAAAATTGATTTATACCGAAATTCACAAACTTCAAAAACAAATTAACATATATGATTTAATGTAAAGTGATGTAAATGTGACCTGAATATTTACCTTAAAACGCCTTGCCAAGAACTTGTTCTTGATCTCAAGGAAGTTCCCCTTGCCAACGTCCATCTTGAACGGCTCATTGATAATGGCAAAGCGCAGATCGTTCTGGATGTCTTGCCAGCGGCCATATCCGTGCGTCACGATACCGGCCAACAACCAGTAATCATGTCGTCGGTGCCATATCTCGTACTCCCTGCCAGGTGCGGCCGCTCGTTCTTCATTCAACCACAACGTATGCAACTCTGTGAAACCGCCATCGGCGATGTTGAACATAAACTTCCGGCGTTCAACTTTGAGATCCTCCTCCTCTTTAACTAAGACGACGTCGTCGTCGTCATCCTCCTTCTTTTCGTCTTTCGGCTTCTCTGAGCCCTCCGAATCGGCTTTGTCACTCTTCGCATCCTCCTTCTTATCCGAATCATCCTTCATTTCCTCTTTTACTTTCACAGATTCCTTATCTTCTGATTTCTTCTCTTCAGACTTTTCGTCTTCCTTCGGAGATTCCTCGTCAACAGACATTCGTCGTTCGGCCTCCTTCTCCTCCTTCATCTCCTTTGGAACTTCCTTTTCTTCCGATTTCTCCTTCTCTTCCTTGATATCACTGGTATCCATGGGCTCGTCCTTACCATCCTTAGTATCAGACTTATCGTCCTTTGTTTCCTCCTTCTCATCTTTTTCAGATCCACCAGGTGTTGGAGCTTGGCCAGAGGCTTGTGTGACTTGTGTGGGTGCAGGCGAGGGCGCCGCCGACGTGATAGGAGTCGCCGTGGAAGGAGCCGGGCTAGGAGCCGCGCTTTCACCCGCCGCGCCGGCTATTTTTACAGGTTCGACTGGCTTCCGAATAAGTTCAGGCATGCTGTAATAACCATTAATGTGTTCAAATTCTTGTACCTTCTTCCTGATTAAACTCATAACACCGATTCGTGTAAGAACGTGTTGCCTGGAGAGACCCTCTCGTGGCACGCCGTCGGCGAACGTTTCCGCGTTGTCGGCGCCAGGTTCACAGAGATGACGCATGAATAACGATACGTATGCTTTGAAATTTCGTTCGGACTTTCCGCGCAAATCTCGTACTAACCACTGCGAGTTGAACGCGTCCTGGGGCGGCATACCGTACCGCATGATCGCGTTAAGGAATGATTTTCTTTGACGGGCATTAAAGCCGAGGACTTCCATGTTGCCGCCGACCCTCGCGAGTAGAGGTGGCAACGGCCTATCTCTTTCCTCACGTCTTTCGAGACGCCGCTTGCTCCTTCGGCTGAGAAGATCACCATTGTCGTTCTTCTCATCAAAGTCGTCATCTTCCTTGTCGTCCTCGCTACCCTGAGAGAAGTCGGAATTGTAATCTGAACCATTTTCCTGCCATGTCGAATCCTCTCTGTTTTCGGTTTGTGCAACACTTCCGTCATTGTAATTGACCTGCTTACGTACTCTTTTACCTTTACCGAGTGTTCTAGCCTGGTCTTCTTGATGTTGTTCGTAATGATGCCTGAGCAATTTGATCCAGTACGCTGGATCCGTGTTTTCGGCTTCCTGCTTTATAATCTCAGTATCAACCTCTTCTTCACCGTCGCCTTCCTTCGTGGAATAACTGGCGACTTTGAATGAACTCAGGTACTCATTGGCCCAAGACTCCTTCTGTTCTATACCCTCCTTTGACCGATCGAGTAATTCACCAACGGCCTTATCATCGTAATGAATGGCTTCTTCTTTACCTTCCTCTTCTTTGAACAATTCTTCAGTACCAAATCTGAGAATGTCATCCAACTCTTGCTTTGTGAAATTGGCGCCTTTACCACCCATACCAGGGCGTACGACTAAATGCGTCAACATCATTTTTCTTTTAGCTACCTGAGTAACTCTCTCTTCCACACTGTTACGAGTGACGAATCGATAGATCATTACTTTGTTAGCCTGTCCGATACGATGAGCTCGTGAAAAGGCCTGAATATCGTTATGAGGATTCCAGTCGGAGTCATAAATGATTACAGTATCTGCGGTTGCCAAGTTAATACCAAGCCCACCGGCTCGTGTGGACAGAAGGAAGACGAATTGTTGTGCTCCAGGTGCGTTAAACCTATCGATAGCTTCTTGACGGATTGTACCAGTAATACCACCATCAATCCTCTCATATTTGTATCCTTCACCCTCCAAGAAGTCCTCGAGGATATCTAACATTTTTGTCATTTGAGAGAATATTAAAACTCTATGTCCCTGTTCTTTTAGCTGCTTTAACATCTTAGACATCAAGACGAGTTTTCCGGAGGCCTTGATCAAAGCCTGTGTATCGTAATTGCCGTGAGGGCCCAGGGGAGCTTCTTCCGCCGCAACAGGGAACAAGTAAGGATGATTGCAGCATTTCTTTAAGTCCATCATCACGTTAAGCAAGGAGACTGTTTGACCACCACTTTTGGGATTCAGCGCTTCGTAATTCCTTGTCAAAATGTACTTGTAATACTTTTTCTGCATGGGAGACAGTTCGACGCGAACGATAAACTCTGATTTGGTTGGCATATTCTTTAGCACGTCAGCTTTAAGACGACGCAGCATGTGCGGTCCTAACATTTCGTGCAACCTCTTAACTTGTTCCTCCTTCGAAACATCCGCGAATTCATTTTGGAAAGCAGCAAGGTCATTGAATTTATCCTTATTTAAGAAGTTAAGTAGATGGAACAATTCTTCTAGATTATTCTGCAAAGGAGTACCAGTCAGAAGAAGTTTATAATTAATGTGGTAGCCAGCTAATAGTCTGAAGAATTTCGATTGATTACTCTTTAATCTATGAGCTTCATCTACTACCAGTACAGCCCATTCAATTGAGCCCAAGCAAGTTGAATCGATTGAAATCAACTCATATGACGTAAGGAGTACATTGAATTTAACTTGAGACTTTATTTTGGAAGGTCGTCCACCCCTGTTGGCGCCGTCGTCAAACGTTAACTCATTCTCTCTTATCACCGCCCTCGAGTCTTTGTCACCGACATACGTAATGCAGTATAAATCTGGCGCCCACAATTCGAATTCTCTCTCCCAATTTATGATAGTCGAAAGTGGTACCGACACTAGGAATGGACCCTTGCAATGTCCTTCCTTGAAAAGTGAATACAGGAATGTGACAGTTTGGATAGTTTTGCCGAGACCCATCTCGTCGGCAAGAATTGTGTCAATGCCTTGACCCCAAGAGTACCTCAACCAATTGAGACCCTCCAACTGGTAGGGATGAAGTTGCATACCGGTTTCGTAAACGAAAGGTGGTTGGTCTTCATATTTTTTGTTCAGGTTAGTAGTGGGACGATCTGGAGGTGGGTTGTACTTCCTGGGTTTCATCTGTAAACCACTACTACTTTCATCGTCATCAATAACGTCCTTGTTCTTGCTCTTACGGCCCGCCTTCTTTCCCTTGCTTCCCTTCGTTTTACCTTCTGAAGTAACGTAGGCTCTCATGTCCTGTAAACAAAATAAACATAATTATTACTGTACTCAATTTTCGTTAGGGTAGGGGTACAACCCATTATTGTCCCACTGCTGGGCACGGGTCTTCTCTCAGAATGAGAGTTTTAGGCCATAGTCTACCGCGCTGGCGAAATTGCGAATCTTTCAGAGGTTGGCCAGTTTTCTTTATATTGCATTAATTTTAAATAAACATTAATTTAGCATCAAAACCTGGCAAATGCTATTTGTAACACACGAGATATTTTAATACGTAAATGGAACTAATGTGCTAATCACGTATAACTACTACTAATGCCATTTTACAACACGATAATGTAACCATTTTCTATACTTAAAAATGCATATTTCTTCAAAGATACTACTTGAATGGTCACTTCATGTAAGACGTTGTACGTTCTAGCCTTACCTGATAGTACTCCATGGCGGCCTTGAGTCCGGCGATGTCCTCGTGCTCGGACTCCCAGGTGGCCTGGTCGTAGGACAGGTCCCGCCACTTCACCAGGTAGTACGTGGTGCCATCGCGCGACGTGCGGTGGTTGATCACGCGGTGCACGATCAGCCACTCTGGCTTCACGCCGTATCTGTCACACGAATTCATATTTTATTTTTGATTTTACATATAGCTGCATTTAAAATGTTTTTTTTTTTACATTTCATATTTATTGAATATTCCGGTTAATTTACATCATTAATTTTTATGTAAGATATATGTTTTTTTGTTCAACATGACATCATTTTTCTCAAATAAGAAAAAATACAAAAATTCAAACCATAAATATGGGATTCATCTTTAAATAACTATAAACAAAAGATATATTTTTATTCTTTGGGTAAACTGAAGATAGGTTTAATGTATTGTATCAAGCCACACTTTGAAACATATATAGATAAAACTAAATAGACATGACATGGAACAAATGACATGAATAGACGTAAGTACACATCCAACTTCTTAGATTTACATAACACCGACCTGTAATATTTCTCCTCCAAAGCCTTCTCATCTGGATCCTGGTCTTGATGATGTTTGTTCTTCAGTCGCTTGCGCATCTCTCGCTCCTCTATGGGCTCGTCCAGCTTGGGCGGCTCCTCGGGGTCCGATTTACGCATGTAGTATCGATACATCAGCGGATGGAATACGTCCAACTGAAATTGTACATATATGTCATCATACTTCATCCTAATATTATAAAGGCGAAAGTTTGTGAGTGTGTATGTTTATTACTTCTTCTCGTCTAAACGGCTGGAGCAATCTTCATAAAATTTGGTAGGGAGTTAGCTGACACTCTGGATTAAAATATAGACTACTTTTACTGTGGGAAAATATCTTATTCCCACAGGACAATCGGATACATCGATTTTTTTAATGCGGGCGAAGCTGCGAGGTTCAACTAGTTGATGCATATTTACTAATCGCAAATGTTCACAAGAAGCATATGAGAAATCTATATATTTTCAACCTGATTATTGTACATGATTTTTTATTTTGTTTTTTGACAAGTTTTGTTTGACAAGTTTTGATTAACCAAATAATAGAAGATTCAGTGGATAAGTGTGGTTCCCAGCTAAATAATATATGAGGCAACCGTGTCAGTCCTCTGGAATAGCATGGTATATGTAATTGATTTCCGGTAGAATCCCTATTCTATAAGATGTTGCTCAAAGATGTCCATGATACAGTAGCAGTTACCATATGCCATCAGGTAGGCTGTATGCTCGTTTAGTTCCTATTTGTTTACAAAAAAGGTCCACTTAAACCGTTATTTCTGCTTAGAAGCATCGAAAATGGAGCCAACATAGAATTTAATTGTCACCAACTTAATCACCTGTATCTCAGATATCCAACTGCAATGCCAATAGGAGCGCTCGTGCCACTTGACGAAGAATTCGCGTGTGCGCGGCGCTTTCGATTTAGCCGGCTGCTCCTTCCACCGCCACGTCAGGATCTTCGCCACTTTTCCTTCCAGTGGCGGACACTAGAGTAAATAACATAAATATGATTTTAAGTAATACAGCGCTTAATTTGAATAGCGAAAGACCATATTAAAAACAATTAAAAAGAAAAAGTCGTGTAATGAATTATACAATTAGTAAGTCAATAGGATTTTACTCACACTACATCTTGGACATTTCCACTCCCCATCGGGCACTTCTTCTAGCGGTGGATTCAAACAGAAACGATGGTAAGCCGACGGGCAAGAGTCACAGCACAACAGCTCGCCCCCATCCTTGCAGATTCTGTCAAAGTATGGAAATAGTAATAAATAAGTATGTATACCTTAAAAATATTTTATACATCTAAATATTATTTGAGTCCCGTATTTTTTTCGACATATTTTTATAACTACTCATCTTTATAGCTGATTGCAGTAGCAGGCAATCATGCAGTCTATCTAAAGGTAAATAGTTACTGCCATTCATGGAAGAGTGTTAGCAAACTCTTATAGAACAGGGTTTTTCTTATCTGGCTGAAGTAGCAAACGAGTGCATACTCGTTTGCTACTTCAGTCCACCTGATAGTAAGTGGTGACTGCCGCCCATGGACATCTGTAATCAACTTCATACAGAACATGGGTTCCATCTGAAGTCAATCACATGCGTTACTACTCCCGAGGACTATGATGGTCGCCTCGTGTGAGAGTGTGCTGGCAACCGGTACATCACCGAAAAATCCCCCCCCCCCCTCTTCTGAAATCAATCACAGATTGAATACTGCTCTGGAGGACTGAGATAGTAGTCTGATATGAATGCGACTCGACACCGAAACGCAAGTACTGCTTCGTACTAGAAATATGTGTGGCAGACACTAAGCTGGTTTTCTCACCTTTCAAATTATATCATTTCACATAAGGTGACGTTTTCAGAAATAAGATACTTCGTGTTAACTTATATTTCCCTTCATAGAAACATCTTTTTTCCGACCTTCTTCAATACACTCCTAAAGAAAATCCTGCCATTATCCGCAACACAATGTTCATGTTAATCACCTGCAGAACTCCTGATGCTCGTCGTCCTCCTCCTGGTCCTGGTTGCCCTCGGCCTCGCAGTGCGGGCACGACCAGCGGCCCTCGGGCGTCTCCTCCAGCTCGGGGTCCAGGCACACCAGGTGGTACGCGCGCGGGCACGTGTCGCACAGGATGATCTCGCCGCCCTGCTGGCACACCTGCGGGAACCGATGCAAACGACCACATCAGTTTTTGAAACTGTTTGATATGTTTTTAAATATTTATTTATCATTCAACGTGACTAAACACACGCACACACGCTCACGCACACGCTTTCTACACTCATAGCCCCACACTATGATCAATCAAATTGAAACATATGGATTGTTTCAAGGGTTATGTTGAAGCATTAGCAAATGGGTGTCGGTGTAATGCCAAAAAGAATAATAAAACACACACACACGCTTTCTACACTCATAGCCCCACACTAGGATGTTCTCCTGTGTCGTGGATACCACGGACACACACAAGACGTATAAACAAACACCCAGACCCAGAACATGAATCTAAACTCAGATACCTGTCTGGCCGATAATCGAACTGGGGACCCATTGCTCGTCAAACCGGTATGGTAACAGCTCCACCACGCGGGTCATCAAACATTCATATATGTTTATGAATGTATCAAAATATTTTATGTGTATTAAGAAATAATATGGTTAACCAACCATTTACCAATTTATTGGGTATAGGATTTTCGTTTCATAATAAAAATATATATTTTAAATTTAAATTCCAACAAATAGATAATATTTTACATATATGAACATAACAATGATGTCATAATTAAAACACAATGCATTTAATATATATTACCTCACAATAATCCTGATGTTCCTGCTCTCCCTCAGTGCCATCTGGGAACTTGTTTGTGGTCTTCATTTTCTTCTTCTTTTTGCTCTTATTTCCAATTTTGGTTTTCGCCTTCTTTTTAGGCAATGGCTGTTAACAAAACCAAATTGTTATCTAAAATAAAAGATTCAATTAAGACCTATATTATTTCATGTAAAATACTAAATATTCATAAAACCTATTTAATTTTCTTTTTGAGGCAGAATATACACAAGGTTAAGTTAAAATATCCATATAAAGATTTTTTCTATTTAAAAGACTTATATTTTATGGATACATACTGGTACATTGGGATCTTCCTCTTTGACTACCACATTTTCCTCAGGTCCAGCACTGAATGGTTTGGGCTCGTCAGCCTCAGCCAACATCTGTTCGAATTCCGCATCCGAATCTGTATTCGCGCCAGCGCTGCCTTCTGGGTCTTCTTCCTATAATTGATAAATATCAATTTTATGGCAGTTGACATGTTTTGTTATATTGGAAAGAACCTTGCTTCTATCTAATACCACATGACTACAGAAATAAAATCAGGAAAAGGAAATATTTAATATATTTTAATAAATTTTAGACAGTGTTTTTTTTTGTGCGTGGTATTTCGACAGTAGCCCCCTTTACCATATATTACTAACTACAGCTTTTATACTTTAATCTCTTTATAACCGTGAAAAGTAAGGGACGTTCTGCTGAGATCACTTGATATGCAATTCAATCAGGTGATCTCCGCGAAACGTCATTACTTTTCACGTTTAGTATGAGAAAAAAAGAAATCAGAAAACATCTTAAGAACAGAGAATAGGATTTTAAGTCAGTGCAAACGTGGAATCCATGTGGTTAGTTTTTGTACTTCAAAGTTATACTTCCAACCTCAATGCGTAAGCATAACGTGTAGTGTATCGTAATATGGAACCTATAAAAAACGAAGTAGACGCAGGGTAAATAAATTAATCTATCACTAGTGCTTGTCAACGGTTTTTTCCCCGCGACCACAGTTTCGCCGTAACCACAATCCATGCAACTGGGTGGAAAAAAATCTAAAAGAATTAAAAAACCGCATATCGTGAGTACCCGTTAAGTATTACAGTGTTGCTGTGATTCTATAACCTGTTTACAAGAGGGGCGCGTTCCAAAAGACGCTCACAAAGCCCCGAACGCCCAAAACGTCGTTGCACAAGACGACCGCGGTCGAAGTGGACGCGGCGATTACGTCACTCATGACGTCATGACTTACGCCTACGCGTAGCACGACGTCGACGACCCATCTAATAAGGTGGGTCGAAGTGATCGTTCCACTAGAGATTATGTCAGTAACGCTCATAAGCTAGTGGAACGGGAAAAACTGCGGTCGTAAGTGTGAACTTTGTGAACGTCCAATGGAACGCACTCGAAATGATGTATTTATAACTTATTAAATATCTTTATTCTTTGTGTTTAAAGCACCTTCCGCAAATTTTCCCACCCAGGGTTGACTGGCAGAGAATGCCATCAGGCATTAAGTTTGCCCTATTGTAACTTTTTTAAGGTGCAATAAATATATAAATATATAAACAATACGTACGCTGCTGGTCCGCTTCCGCTTGCTGAACTTGATCTTGAGCGTGGGCACCTTGGGCTTGCGGCCGGGCTTGCCGCGCGGCGCGGCGCCGGGCTGCTTGGGCTTGCGGCCGCGCTTCCGCGGCGCCGGCGTGCCCTCGTCGCTCGCCGCCTCCTCCTCCTCCTCCTCCTCGTGCTCGTCCGTCGCCTCCTCCACCGGCTGGAACAAGTTTATGATCAATCAAATTGAAACATATTAGATTGTTTAAAAGGTTATGTTGAGGCATTAGCAAATAGGTTTGAAATGAAATGAAATGTCTTTATTTTGTATAGGCCTATGGGGGCACTTATAAATTGTCAGTTACATTTTTTTTCTTACACTACCACCGGATCGGAATACGACCTCAACTGAGAAGATCCCGCAAGAAACTCAGCGGGTTTGTCTTTTTTCTTATTTATATTCATTTTTTCGTTAATATAATTACAATCATGTAGACCGGGATCCCTCGCCCTTTTTCGTAAGTGATTACTAACAAGCTAATTTTTCGTCAGTAGCTTCATTTTGACGAGACGCCCAACATTAGCTAGTACAAAAATTTCGTAAGTGGTAGCTAACAGGGGTAATGAGGACATAATTTGTTGATTTAGTGGTTATCAAAAATTCATTACTAACTGGTTTTTTTATTTCTAATTCTCATAATAATGATCTAAATTAGCCGAAAAAATATTTGTCCTACAAAATGCTAGGTTTGATCAACGAGGTCCCACCTTTGCAACGTGTGCTATTTATGAAGTCATGAAAAATAATTACTAACCAGCTGATTTTTTTTTGGTTGGTTAGTTAATTATTATATAATTTAACGCTCACATTGTCCTACACATTACGTGGAACGTTTTTCTAGTCCGACACTCTTAGGTTGTAGTACAAATACTAGATGTAAAAATAATTAGTATCAAGTTGAAACTTCGTGAGTAGCTTCGTTTCAATGAGACGCCCAACAATTTTCTTTACGAAAATACTCGATTGTGGTAGCTAACAGGGGTAATGAGGACATAATTTGTTGATTTAGTGGTTATCAAAAATTTATTACTAACAGGTTTTTTTATTTATAATTCTTATAATAATAATCTAAATTAGCCGAAAAAATATTTGTCCTACAAAATGCTAGGTTTGATCAACGAGGTCCCACCTTTGCAACATGTGCTATTTATGAAGTCATGAAAAATAATTACTAACCAGCTGATTTTTTTTGGTTGGTTAGTTAATAATTATATAATTCAACGCCCACATTGTCCTACAAATTGCATGGTATATTTTGCCGATCCTCCAACGGAATTTGAAATTCATAGCAATAAAAATCTATTCATTCTGTACATTTTTCTATTCGCTCAGTGCGAAGCCATGGTGGGGAGAAACTGATTTACCGTCAGCGCTACCCGTGGCTATATCCGAAACTACGGGGGGCTGTTTTTATGTTTCGAGTTAGCTAAATATACACGTGAATTGTTATTTAAAATTTATTAAAATAAAATAACATAAAATGAGTCACAAAAGTTGTTGTGTTGTAAGTTGTAAGAATACAGGTAGAAAAAGTGCTTGTCATTTTTATAAATTTCCAACAGCAAGTTGGAAAATAAATCAAAGGAAAAAATGGATAGCCGCTGTTAGGAGACAAAAGTAAGGAAAATCATAACCTTACTATCCGTAATAATAAAAATCTGGAACTGAATTTCGTGGGTTATTGATTGAAATCCCGTTTTTATTATGGTTTCCATTTTAAATCCAAATCTAAAAATAAAAATAATAAATTTAATCGATTAACAATTTTTCCCAGCTTTATTATTGGATTGTAATATGTTAATTTTAGTTAGCAAACATAATCAATTTTTTTGTACTCGAAAACAATCGGCACTTTTAATTTGTAGAATTTTGAAACAATAAAATATTTTGGTAATTTCGTTTAATCTAAATTTACTATTAAAAAAAAAATAATCGAATGTTTATTCAAGTTTTCTTATAATTTTAATTTAAAAAACAAAAATTTCTCTATTTTCTTTTTATTTGATTTCAGTCTGGTTTGAGTTAACCTATCTTTATGTGTGCTAACTTCTATGCTACTTTTTCGGTATTAACTATACTTACATTTTATTGTTTAATGCACAAGAACACTTTACATTAACAAATATTTATTATAAATATTCCTTTTAATTAAAAAAGCATTTTTTTACTTATCATTCGATATTATTATTACTGACAGCCATTCAATACTTAGTAAAATATATTACAATAGCCCCCTGTAGTTCAAACGTACCATGGCGCTGAAGTCGCGCACAGAGCGAATTGGAGTTTAGTTATATCAGTGCGCATGCGCGCAGTGCTGCTTACTGTGTTTAGTTACTCCACGCTGAAGCCGACTATAACCTTGCTGTTCTTTTCTGTTGACCACGTGTTGTACGCTCTGAAATAACTTACATTTTTTTTTATTGCTCAGCAAAAATGGAGTGTTTTTTATGCAGTGTATTGTGTGAAAACCCTCGCTTTCGAGAGAAACGCGAAGAGATCAAGAAATTTTCTCAAGAAATTTTGCTTTCTTGTCGAACTTTTTTGTCTGCTCGAAAGCATCATAAACATAAATATAGTAATGTCGTATTACCGGAAAATTGGGATGACGACATAATCGGGTATCATTCCTCTTGTTATAAGGAATTCAGAGTGAAATCTCAATATTTGTGTTATCAACGGTAAGTCGATTGAATATTTTTTAATTTTATTTTCAAAATAAGGTAAAGCACCCAGCAGTTGCTCAGGAATCAGTACCTGCTCACTCCATGTATTTGTATATCTATATATATGAATATAGATATACAAATACATGGAGTAAGCAGTTACTGATCGCTGAGCAGCTACTGGGTGTTTTACCTTATATGATAAATAATTTATTAAGTAGAAGTTTTCACATAATTATATAAAAAGCATGATAAAATTATAGTTATTTTTTTTTGAAATTCATTACTTAATTAATCTTACAAAGTATATTGTGCTTTACATATTTTACTAAAAATTTTGAAATATTATATATATATATATATGCTTTTAAGAAGGGTTTATCGTTCAGTTTGTTTATAAAATGCTAATTTGAATTATTTTTTTTTTTTTTTTTTATACAGAACTGAGCCAGCTGTAACATCGTCTGCAGCTGAATGTACTGAAGTTACAGACGCTTCGACTTCTTTAACGTCTGCTCCAATCGTAGAACCACACTTAGTGCCATGCTCCTCTCGGTTAGTTCGTTGAATATTCTTTTTTTTTACGTTATTTTTCATTCTTATAATGAGTACATGTGAATTCACAGATTACAAAATTATGCCATTTAAATATTTTTTAACTATTAATTATTTTCGCCTATACACAAACAGGGTGGCGATTGACCTGGAATACCTGGAAAAGTCAGGGAATTTCAATGTCAGTCAGGGAAATTTATAGTTAATTTTTTATTATTTCTATAGAATTCTAAATATTTTTTAATTATACCTGTTCTATTTTGTGATAAATAATATTAAAAAAACTAAATGTATGGATAGTTAATTTAAAAACAAAAGAAGTATAACTTCAAACAGATTATTAATTATAATTATATTAATTGTTGTATTTTCAATAGTTATAAATATTTAATCAAAAGAAATTGGTCTTTTTAAAGAGTTGGAAATTTGCAAGAAAGTATACAAACATTGATAATTCTAAAATTTTACCCAGTTCGGGTATAAGAGTTAAATCCTAATATACAAAAATTATTTTCAAAATAATTTGCAATTTTAACGAATATTTGAATAATAAATATTTTTTTGTAGGTTTTGGAATTTTATTTTTGGTCAGGAAAAGTCAGGGAATTTTGAAATTAATTTCAAGTCGCCACCCTGACAAAGCTCCAAAAAAAATGTTTTCGGTTATTGATTTTTTCGTTACTAATATAATAGCTTCACATGTTATTATTTACAGAGATATCGAACAGAATGAAGAAACAGAAAACATTGTACATTCGCTGGATACTGTTGAAGAGAGCAATGCACATGATGAGATAGATGTTGAGAGTTTTGAAAATGATGGATCAGCCAATTCATGTTTTTTTTGCATGAAAATTAACATCAAACGTAAAGGGCGGCAAATATACTGCCGTAAAATTAAAAATAAAATCCCTTTCCTACAAAAAATTAAAAGCTATGCTACAAAATTGGGTGACATTGAGATGTTGCAAAAAATTGAAGAAGAGAGTAATTCTGTCAACCAGTCTTCTTTAGCATATCATAATAATTGTAATGTCAATTATTTTGCAAAACATCAAAGAAAAGTTAATCCACCCTCTACCGATAATTGGTCTAAGAAACGAGACAGCCATAAAATTGCTAAACAAAAATTAATTCTATATATTGAAAAAGAAATTATTGAAAATCGTCGAGTGTTGTCACTAATTCACCTCCAAGATTGCTATACGGAATTTCTAAAAGAGACATATGAAAATACAGATTTAGAGGCTTCCATTTTCAGCACTCATGTTCTCAAGGACTTCATTCTAAAAACATTACAGAATAAAATTACATTAGTTAAAATTTCAAATAAGCAATTTCTTATATCCTCTGAAGTTGATATAGAAGCTGTTGATGACGAAGAAATCCAAGACATCATATTTGAACAAGAAGCTCAAGATTTCGCCTTAAAATATCGCCAAAATATAATGAAAATAAAAAAAAAACCTTTAACAGATTTCATAGATAGTGAAGTCTTGAATAAAGGAGAGTGCGATATTCCCAAGTGGTTAAATATTTTTTGGACAACTGCCTTGAGCGGCGTTGGCAAAGAAAGCTGCGATCGAGTTAGAAGATTATCTTCTTGTTATTCACAGGATTCTATCTACAGCATTACAAGAGGATACATCAAACCGAAAAAACATATTTTATTGGGTATGACTGTAAAGAGCCTTACTGGAAGCAAAAAAGTAGTAGAGATATTAAGTAGGCAAGGCTACTGCATCACCTATCCCACTATACTGGAATTAGAAACGTCTGCTGCATACTCTTGTACTTCTAATAATCAGTTATGTCCTACCAGCATTTTACGCACTCCTATATTGTCATGTGGAGTAGCGTGGGATAATTACGATAGATTTGTGGAAACAAGCTCTGGTAAAAATACCCTGCATGATACAGTGGGTATTCTTTATCAAAATATCCCAACAGAAGAAGAGTTGAACATCATCGAAAGGAACGATGCATCTACAGTATTTGAACAGAATTTATCAATTAATGTTCGTGATTTGTCTGGTCGTAGAAAACGTTCATTTGAGGACGACTCATTGGAACATTTACAGCCTACGAAGCAACGTCGTCCAGAATTTTGGCATAGTAGTTCATCGTTACCCGAAGATATACAAAATGTAGATAAATTTCAACATAAATACTTTGCGTGGGTACTTTCCCATAAGTTACAAATTTCAGACACGCCAATGTGGATAGGATATAATGCCAAAATTTTTAAAGATACTAGTAAAATTCAAAAGGTGGAGTATCTCACGCAAATTAATGATTCACCCACGGATCCATCAGTTGTGAAAGAGACAATGCGAAGAAGTTTGCAAATCGCTTCGGAATGCCAGAAAAATTTCTTCAGTGTTACTTACGATTTAGCCATGGCTAAGATTGCTTTACGGATACAGAGTGCCGAGGGCGAATTTCAAAAACTTTTCATTAATTTTGGATCTTTCCATATAATGTTATCATTCATGAAAGCAATCGGGAAATTTATAAGTGGATCTGGTTTAACAAATATTCTTATAGATAGCGAAATTTTAGCCAGTGGTTCTATCAATTCCTTTTTAAGTGGAAAACATTTTAATCGGTGTAGAAAGATTCATCCTCTACTCTCCCTTGCTATGCAGGTTTTGCATTTGGAGCGGTTTTTACAGCAATATGATGAGAACCTGGAAAATATCCAAGAGTATTTACAAATATTTAATAAAGAAGAAAATGAGGACCCACAAATAACCAATGAGAATTTGAAAAGGTTATTTGAAAAATATGAACAATATAAAAAAGAAACTTTACTTGGAATACATGGTAAAACACCTCAAATTTATTTAATGTACACCAGATTAGTTGAATATTATCTTCAATTAGAATACAGTATTCGTACGGGTGATTTTAATTTGTTTACATACATTTTACCGAAAATAACCAATATTTTCTTTTCAATGAACCACCATAATTATGCAAGATATATGTCTGTTTATTGGGATAAATTGATAAATATTGAAACAACACATCCTGGATTGCTTGATGATTGTCAAAAAAGCTTTTTGGGCATTCGCAGAACAATGAAACCGTTTTCAAGAATACCGATTGATTTAACACTTGAACAAACAATCAATGCTGATGCTGCTTCTAAAGCTTCTGGAATTATTAACGTTACAAACTCGTTTTCTGCACGACAAAAATGGTCAATTACTCATTCACTGCGTACGAGTGTTATATCAAAAATGATGGAGTTTTGTAATATGAAATCCACCGATGACATAACGAAAGACTTAAAGGAGTCATCCATTAAGAAAGCTACGAAAAACTTAGAAGTATTAATGCAACTAATAAAGCAGTACACCAACCCTTTCTCGTTCGATCTGCCAAAAAATTATCTTTACAATATATCGAAAGGTCAGTCCGTTAGCGATGAAATATATCAATTTTTATCATCAGTTGAAATAGAGGGTGAAAAACAGCATCAGAATTTCATTACTGAGACTCGGATAACACCAGATAGGTTTGATAAAGCCATTAGTAAAAATAAAATTATTAATTTTGAGTACAAGAATACGAAAAAAGTCAAAATTAATGGAAAAGTCAAAGAAATTAAAATACAAAGAGATGTTTTTGGCCGTTTACTTTATGCATCAGTAGAAAATAAAATTGATATAGAAAAAGCATTAAGTTATCCTCTAGCTCCTGTTCCTTTTTCACTCTGTCATACTAATGGATCAATATGCAAGACCCCTAAATCTGTGATTATTAATGAATTACTAGAATATCAAACCGAAATTGAAAATCCTCCAGAAGCAGACATTCACTTAATTGATGGATTTTATTTATTACATACGCTGAAAAACGTTCCAAACAATTATGGTAAAATCTCGAAACATATATTAAAAATACTTACATATAATAAAAAAGAAGTACACATTATATTTGACAAGTACAAAAAACCCAGTATCAAAGATTTTGAACATGATTTGAGAGGTGAAGAGGATACACAGTATGACGTAATACGTAGAGACAATAATCGTCCTGCGGATTTCTGCAAATTATTGAGGAGTAGCAACTTTAAAGAAAAATTTGTCGAATTTTTAATTGAAGATTGGACAAGAGATGAATTTTTTACCTTGATTGAAGGGAAGACTGTTAAACTTAATTATGATCAATGTTACACTTATGAGGTGTCTAGTGATAATAAAATAAAAAGAATTATTGATTATAATCTTTCTTGTTATCATGAAGAAGCTGACACCAAAATTGTGTACCATGTTTGTCAATTTAATTGTAACTATCGTGTGCAGATACATTGTACAGATTCTGATATACCAATAATAATGTTGGCAAATTTCAAGTATTTAAAAGATGAAATACAAGTAATAATTAATTTAAGCACTAATAAAAAAAAAATGTACCTGAACATAAATGAAATTTATGCCAAGCTTGGAGATCAATTATCGTGTTCATTTGCTATATGCCATATTTTTACAGGAAATGATTACAATCCCGCTTTTTTCCGTAAAGGAAAAAAAAGACCTTTCAGTATTTTTAAGAAAAATAAAAATTTTCAAGAGGCTTTTATTCAACTCCTACGAAGTGATCATACAGTATTAACAACGTCAAATGAAATAGTTCGAATTATTGAAGAGTATGTATGTAGAGTGTACTCATTAAAAACCAAAAATGATATCAACAGAGGACGGTATGAACTATTTGAAAAAGGCTATAGATCAAAAAGTGGAAGTGAAAAAGTATTAAAAAAAAATATTATTGGATATGATCCTTCCAGTTTGCCACCAACAAAACAAGAATTGTTGCAACAAATTAAAAGAACAGTATTCATCAGCAATGTATGGTGTAATGCACACATGCGGTGCCCCACAGATAAAGTACCTGAAAATTATGGATGGACAATAATTGATGGTAAATACGAGTATTATTGGTTTGATGGTCCTCAAAGCCCATCCTTTGAAGAATTATCTTCTCAATTGCAAGGTACCCTATTGATATTATTGAAATTTGGTTTTTAATTTTTCAGCGACATTAATTAATTTTTTTTATATTATTACAGATTTAGATACCACGGAAGATCAGAATGAAGAAGATACTAATGAAGATGAGGAGAGTGATGCCAGTAGTGAGGATGAATGTTTTTCTGATGAGTCAGATGAAAATTAATTTCTTTTTGGTATAAAAGTATCTACTTTTTCATGTATGTTACATAATAAAGTTGATTTATTTCAATAAATATATTTTCACTTTACCTCATGTTGCACATAGGAAAAAGGAAAATTACAATTATTGTAGGACTACGGATGCATACCAGTTTTTTTGTAGGACATTGTTTTATTCAGATAAAAAACACACTAATGTATCACGTGATACTTTTGTCCTACAGTTACTAATAAAAAAAATGGTCCTGTGGTATGGACAACTTAGGAGTCTAGAACTAGAAAAATGTACCACGTAATGTGTAGGACAATGTGAGCGTTAAATTATATAATAATTAACTAACCAACCAAAAAAAAATCAGCTGGTTAGTAATTATTTTTCATGACTTCATAAATAGCACATGTTGCAAAGGTGGGACCTCGTTGATCAAACCTAGCATTTTGTAGGACAAATATTTTTTCGGCTAATTTAGATCATTATTATGAGAATTAGAAATAAAAAAACCAGTTAGTAATGAATTTTTGATAACCACTAAATCAACAAATTATGTCCTCATTACCCCTGTTAGCTACCACTTACGAAATTTTTGTACTAGCTAATGTTGGGCGTCTCGTCAAAATGAAGCTACTGACGAAAAATTAGCTTGTTAGTAATCACTTACGAAAAAGGGCGAGGGATCCCGGTCTAATGTTTTTTACATGGTAATGAAAGTTTCGGTGTAATGACGAAAACAATAATAAAACACACACGCTTTCTACACTCATAGCCCCACACTAGGATGTTCTCCTGTGTCGTGGGTACCATAGACACACAAGACGAATACATCAACACCCAGACCCAGAACATGAATTTAAACTCATCATTCAGATACCTATCTGGCCGGGATTCGAGCCCGGGACCAATTGCGCGTTAGACCGGTGTGGTAACCGCTCCGCCATGCGGATCGTCAAATAAGATGAAACATTACGTAAAATAACTAATGGATTAAAAATTTCAAACAGTATCATAAAAGTATCATTAAAAAGTGTGCTTATCGCAAAATGAAACATTTTGGAAAAATATATTACCTTCCTTCTTTTGAGCTAAATACACTTTGAGCTATTGATATTGTAAACTGCAACTTGGTTGTGAAAAATAAGGCAAACGCAAAAACATGTTGAATAAAACAATTTCACTAGATATTTTGATTTTAGGGGAAACCTGAATAACCATCATAGTTTCCAAGAATCGTAATAACAGTAATTCACTTAAAATTTCTCCTTATAACTACTACAAAATCGGTCAGGAGACCTAAACAATTGTCATTGCATACCTTAGCTTCCTTAGGTGCGCGTCCCGGCCGTTTTGGCGTGTAATCTGAAGCGTTAGATGTATTGGTGTTCTCCTCTGAACCCATGTTCTGAGAGCCGCCACCGAGATGTGGGTTAGTCTCGCTGAACAACCGCCACTTAGCTGCTACGAGCATCATCAGCTTTGATACAGGAACCTGTGTAGCAAAAGTGTATATTTGACTGTGAGTTATTATATTTTAGTCCAGGATTGAAAAAATATATATATGGGAAAATTTCATAACAATGGAAATGTTACATTTGTATGTCACATTTAGTATTTTTTTCTGACACCAGGCTAATCTCATTATATGTATAAATTAAAAGCTGTCTTAAACACGGAGATTAATGTTTATGTTTAAAGTAATTTTAACATGATAAATTGAAAGTTGGTCAAGACTCATATTTTATCTAATTTTTAATTCTTTTAACTAGGTATGTATCATTTTCCAACTTACTAAGAATACTTCAAGGATATTTCAAGCATCAAGTAAAGAAATACATTTAAAAAACTACACAAAAAATGGTAAAATATTGCATAATTATAAGTCCAGTTAATATTTTCTTACCTTGGGGTTCTCTTTCACTAGCAGTGGCCGAACATGCTGTTGGAAAAGCTTGTAAGAAGTCAAGTTTTCCAAGTCTGCATCAGTGTATACAATTTCCACATCGGTAAGACCAAATGAGGAGCACACTTCATCTACTGTTGGCATACCTATTGGACAAAATTATACAATTACACTTTAAAAGTGATAGTATTAAAGTATATTAGTGATGTAACGAATATTCACGTTCGCGATTATTCGCATGTTCTTAGACATTCGGTTTCGCAAGAATTGTGCGAATGTTTTGCGAATATTGAATTGTAGTTCTTTGCCAAAAAAAAAGATTGTGTTAGGTAGTAGAACCAGTGTAGTTCGACCGGGGAAGTACCACCGCCCTACCTATTTCTAGCGTGAAACATTTTATTGCGTTTCGATCGAAGAGTGTGTTTGCCGGCACACTGTTATATGAGACGACCATCATAGTCCTCGTGAGTAGCAACGCATCTGTGATTGACTTCAGATATAATCCATGTTCTATTTGAAGTTGCTTACAGGTGTCCATGGGCGGCAGTGACCACTTACCATCGGGTAGACTGCATGCTCGTTTGCTACTTCAATCAGATAAAAAAGTCAAATCTAGAACCTACGGCCCCAACACAAAAAAGTGAAAAAACAAACAATCGCATTCGCGAATGTCGTTAAGAGATATTCGCGAATTTTCAAATAACATTTGTTACATCGCTAAAGTATATGCATTTTTAAGTTATGCTATATGAAATTTAAATTGACAAATTAGGGCCAATTTAGATTTTGTTTTTTATTATTTTTGGACTTTAGATACTCTGCACTTATCACATAATTCGCACTGCATCAAAACCATCCTTATACTGTACAAACTACTATCTATTAATGAAATCTGATATAATGCACTGCTAATCCCCATTCAGTTAAAGAGACACATCAGTTGATTATTTTAATAGAGAATTTTTAGAGCTACTACTCAAGTAGGTATATAACACAACATACAAGAATATTGGGTTACAGGGGCACTAATAAAGAAAAGTGTAAAGTAGAGGATAAATAAATAATGCTTTCTTCTTCATAGGGTTTCTACATCAAATCTATAGAAAGTATGCCCTACCAGATCCCGAATCAGACGCAGTGGCAGACGTATTGTGCTTGCTGCCGCGACCCTTGCGCGACTTCTTGGTGGACATCGCGCTGAGAGCGTAGTCACTGTCGCCCTCCGCTTCAATCTCCAGACCAAAGTCGTCATCCTGAAACATCACTTGCTTAATACTAATATAACTCTTTTTTGCATTGTGATAACATAAGTTATAAACAGCTGAATACTAACATCTATTTTTTTCTAGTATTAATTTATTCATAAAAATACATAGTCATACATAGTCATTAGGGTCATTTTGAGGTCATGAAAAATAGATGTTGGCCGATTCTCAGACCTACTAAATAAGCATATAAAATTTGATAAAAATCGGTCAAGCCGTTTCGGAGTAGTATGGCAACAAAAACTGTGACACAAGAATTTAAAATAATAGATTTTACAGCCGTGTTTAGACGTAAATTGTCTAAATGTGCGAATTTTTTTAAAGAAGTTTGTAATAGTTTTTTACTAGAAATGCCAATGCTCGTATTACAATAGTGTGCAGTGTGCATAGATAAACATTGGACACATTTATATTTAAGTTAAAAAAAAAAACAGTGTTTGAAAGACTTTTGATTATGTAGAGAGCTTTTATTTGGATACCAAATTCAATTATAATAATCCATAATCAAATAAAAGTAATATCTTCTTCTTCTCTCTTCTTTTATATATAAAAACGGATTTTTGTTTGCATTTTCTCTCATTTGATCAAATGATGATCTTTAGCAAAGTTGGCATTCATGAGCTTGTGAAGGTTTCTCGTTTATTTTTTTTGTGATGGCGTAGCAACGCGCGCTGGGGTACATCTAGTAGTATATAATTGTTTATAAAACACTATATTTTTTGTCTCAGTAGTATCCTCTAATATTTTCCTGCCACACACTGTACCAACGGTAAATAGATAACTTGCCTGATATTGAGTTATCTGATCATAATCTGATAATCACCTACATGACGTTGTCAATAAACCGCATTTTAGTACATGTTGAGCAATCCTTAACATTTCATTACAATCTGATAAAATCCATTTAGTTTGACTTGATATGGATGATGTGACTTATTCTTACTTAAATGACAAACATAACACATTCCTGAAGATATTTTTATTATTTTTAACTCTTCCTTTTATTAATAATATAACACAGATCTTTATTTGAGGCTTTTTTTTATTTAAATAATACAGTACTTAGATTTATATATTTCAAAAATGAAATGTGATATTGACTGTATCCTCATGCATTTTTTGATAAAAAAAAAAATAGAAGTTACTCTTACAAAAGGTGAAAATCATGGTAGATGGATATTTTTACTGTAACTGGTACTTGTAATCTTGTTAGGTCTTTATAGTGACAATTTTATAACAAAGTCTTTAACGTTATACTCAATATAATGGCCGTTTTTTATAGATGTGTACAAACTTACATTGACTTTACAGTTTGCTTGTTGACACCTGGCTCTCCTTATGAATGAAAAATAAACCAAATCTTTTCAGGTCCTTAATCATCCTCACCCTTTCTTGTGCTAACTGATTGGCTTGAGTCACTTAAATCATCATTAAATCATTATTGATGCATAACACAGTTTTTTTTATCTGACTGAAATAGCAAATGAACATGCAGTCCACCTGTTGGTAAGTGGCCACTGCCGCCCATGGACATCTGTAATCACCTTCATACAGAACATAGGTTCCATCTGAAGTCAATCACAGATATGTGGCTTCTCATGAGGACTAAGATGGTCGCCTCATGTGAAAGTGTGCCAAATATAGCATAACATAGAGAGCCATGGTCCAAATGATTTTACACTATATAAGGATGTAGTTATCATGCTTATGACACTAAAGCCAGAGAATACTCAGAGAATACTAGCTCAGAGAAGAATAAAGTTCCTGTAGATACCTGATATGACAAGTTGCACTTACTTCCTCACTTTCATTCTTCCGCTTCTTCTTTTTCTTTCTTCCCTTTTTGTCTTCACCTCGGGCCTTTCTTTTCTTTCCCTTTTTCTTTTTTCTGCCATCCTCAGGTGAGTAGTCATCATCCTCCTAATGAAAGTAGAAATTGCAATGTTTTTCTTTTTATTTTGTGCAAAATTTTAAAGTCATATTAGTGTGTCAATGAACACGTAGATAAGTAGACAGATCTGGCTTCAAATGCAAATGTTATGGTGTAGGAATATTTGTAGAAATAATTTTGGTATCATTCAAATGGAAAGGTGAATAAACAATAATAATATGGAATGTAATAAGAATATTGAAACACAGTTAACATTTTTTCCAGTGAAATAAAAAGTATTAAAAAAGGTTGTATTATTAATTTTCAATTTTAATAAATTATTGATAGTAATGCAAAATAGTGTCTAATTTCAAGACCAATGTTAACAACCTCAATGTAGGTCAAAGTCAGTTAAATGAGTGGAGGAGAAAATTTAAAACTGAGGATACTATTGTTAGTACAATTTTATAACGTACCTTTGGTGGAGCTTCGTCACTTTCCGCCGAATTCTCGTTCTGACCCTCACCTTCTTCCACATCCTCGTCGCCTGGAACGATCATTCAAAATAAACTGGTCAAACCACTCAACACATGCAATACACCTGTGAACCACTCCAAATGCACCAGGAACTAATAATTCTAGCGGTACCCGCGCACTCCCGACCGTAAGGTCACTAATCCCTTTGTTTGGCGGCGTCCATTTTGTTAAGTAGTAATGAGGGGGATAATGCATGTTCTTTTCTGTCACAAACTGCCACATAAAAATATTTACAACCAACCCACAACAAATACGCCATAATAACCCCCAAATGATTCTTCCGATATCGTGTAACGAGTATTAACGCTGGTTACTGCTTACATCTTATAATGAAACTGAAAATTTTCGAATTTTTAATTGCTTACCGCAAGTAAACATATGATACCGCTATTCGCGGCTTACCTATGACATGCTAGTTACAAAATTGACTCTTTACCTGCAAAAGAACCGTCTACTTCATCGTCTGATGCCATTTAGATCACAATTTAACACAACCTACAGCGAGATGATAGATTTTAATCTGGAAAAGATAAAGGACGCGCAGTTTTTGCGACAAATGGTAATTAATTCAGAAATTGATGCCGCCGTCACTACGACGAACTAGCGTGCAACAGCGACATTTGCTTTCTCGCTCTCACACACGGGAAAAGAAAAAAGAAATTTTTACTTTATAGTACAAAAAATTAAAATTCTACTATAAGATGGATCTAGGAAAACATTTCTTTCAAAAAAGTGTATAATTCAGTGTTATATTTCACTATATTAAATGGTATTGCAGTATTTTTAAAATTATTGACTTCTGTTATATTTTTGTATTATCATTTTAAACTGGTGTAGTTATTCCTTGGTTATTCCATACGCTGACGTTATATGTAATGTAATTTATTATCTACCAAAACTAGAGTTTTTTGAGACTATTGTTCTGGCAACACAGATACTTGTTATTAAGGTTAGCGCATACTTAGAGCAAGTCGAAGTGTACCGGAGCACATTGCAAAAATATGTTAGTACACACTAATAAAGACATGGCAGCATTCAAAGTTATAATTTTATTGGACATCTTTAAGTTTTTTTAAGCCAATGCTTAAATCTTTCTCAGATTATACATTAAAAGAACTGTATTATACCGTAGTACTGTACATAATGCCGCGTCCGCACGCTTGCTAAATCTCAAAAGCCATCACAATTTCAAACGTGCGGATAGAGCGTTTGACTTGGCTTGTATAAGTTTGCAAGTGCTTGAAGCAAATCCGATCGAATGTCGGTTTTTTGTCACAAATCAAAGGGAGTTTGCCACAAGCGATTGTGCTACGTCCATAAGTTTGCAAAAACTCAGTCTAGTTCGTGCACGAGTGCAGTAAACATATGCTCGTCTTTCGTTAAAAAAAGAGTTAACATATTACAAAAATATGAGTAATTATATGTTTCGTTTCCTTTTACTTATTCTTTTGGTTTTTAATAAAAATCACGTCAGCTAATACATTAATTCACTTGCAAGCATATGGATGACGATGTTTGATTCCCAAAATGAAGCCAAACGCTTGTAGAGGTTTGGAGTTTGCGGCAAGTGGCAAGCGTGCAGACGCGGCATAACATGTTCACTTACTGGCTACTGAATCTCATCATAAACAACGGATTTTGCTTTTTGGTACCTGAATCATTAAAAAACAAAAAAAAAACAACTTCTAACGAATAGTCTAATGATAATCTAAAATATATTTAAATTGTGATAATTAGTAAACTATTGTTAGCATCATTCAGTCGGAGACGGGAACAAACTTTTAGCTCAAACCAACGTTATGTAAAATTTAACTCGAATCTAGCCCAACTCGAGTGACAAGCTAGCATTTAGAGTTTATCATCTTTAGGTTTAGACTCTGTGGCAAAGCAAAAAAATAATAATTAATTGACAGTAATTCATAGTGTTAGTCTATTTGGAATTCACGAATCGACTTAAGTAGAGTTGGACTCGAGTTAACTGAATGAAACTGAGTATATCATTCGTTTTGTTTTCACCAATTTAATTTCTTATCAATATGAAGAAGCACGATAGTTTTTTAATTAATCATAAACATGTGTTGGATCATTAATAATAGATAATTGAATTAGCTCGAATAAAAAAAAATAGAAATTGTTCTTCGTAAAACATTATTACCAATTATCAAAACGTGACAAACCTTGCAACATATTAGTTTACACAAACCGCTATTATTTCACGTTCGCGAGTGCGAATGCGAATATTCCTTACCGGCATTCGAGAATACAAATGTTGTTTTTTTTGGCAGTTCTCGGACGACGAAGTGTATAAATTTTGACGACCTTTTTTTTGAAGTTCAAATTAAATTTGTCTAGATTTGGCGACCTTTTATTGCAAAGCACTGGGATTCAATATTATTAAAATTTTCGCACAATCTTGTTGTAGTCTTGGTAATAGGTTCCGTTTTTACCCTTTGGGTATGGAACCCTAAAAGTTTTAACTCGAGTTAGAAGAATTCAAACTCGAGTTGGTTCGTGTTAATCGATATTCGGGTTCACTCGAGTTGGTGACACGAGTTACATCACTAGTTAGTAATTCTTAAAATCTAAGAGACGGACCAAATGTTACAAAGCGAGTTGTTTCTATGTGATATACATAATAATTAGTTATCTATTTTAGAATAACATTGTTAGTGATTATGAATGCCCTGCTAGATTATGGGTCGTCTTCATCCGAAGGCACTGATGATGAAAATGATTCCGATGAAAAGTAAGGACGCTAATCAATACGCCAACATTATTCTTGACGTTTTTTCAGTCTTTAACCATCTTTATATTACTTTTGATGCTGTAAGAAAAGAATATGTTTATTGTGTCATCGTCAACCCATTATTGTCCCACTGCTAGGCACGGGTCTTCTCTCGGAATGAGAGAGTTTTAGGCTATAGTCCACCGCGCTGGCCAAGTGCGAATTGGTGGACTAAGTTTAATAAGTACTTATTAGTAAAATAGCGAGTATCTTGCATACGTAGATTATTTGTTATATTGGTCTGAAATATTTATTATGGATCCAGTTACTTTTCTTAGTTTGTCTTATTTAGATCTGTCTTCTATGTTGTGGCTATGGGACCTGTTCCCACTCAACGTTAAGTTATGAATGTTCTATTGTTTTCAGAAATGCATCAGGGAGCCCAAAATTGAAATTACCCAAACCGACCTTAGAAAATGCTCTGAAAACTTCGGTATTTAGTAATCCTTTTGTTCGGGAAGAAATGGCCAAGGCTGCAATACTAGAGAAACATGTTAAAATGGTATATGTTGAGTTTCAATTATTTTAATTTTATATAAGACACATTTTAAGAGTAAATTTTTTACCAGTCCTATTAATTCATAAACTTTGATACCCGGAAATGTATTTGTGTATGTAATAGTTATAAAATGCTATATCCTGACTTTATTCAATCAATTTTAATTATTGAACATTGAGATTCACTTTAATGTAATAGTCATTTTTGAAAATGCTCTAAAATTGACACAAGAACATTACATATGCACAATGAATGGATAAAAATAAAACACATTATTTTCATAGACATGGACTTTATAATATATTATGTATATGAATATTGTTTATATATATGTAATGTCCTAGGTTCTGTATTGTATTGTTCCATCCTGCTAATGTTAAATTCATTCTTATTTTACACTTAAGAAGCTAGACTACTTTTTGCCAGACATTAAGATTGGATAACAATGTAGGTTACCCTAAAACACTGACACTGCTATATAGAATCTTGTGATGTTAATAAAATCAGTTCCATGTACAGTGGCGTAGTGTGGACCAAGAAGATGTGGGCAAACTTCTATCAGTGAGGCTCCTTTGCATGATTCCATTCGATGGTTCCCTTGAAAATGACTCCGTCTCCTCCTGCAGAAAGGCCTTGTGGGGCCCCTTCAAGCTGTGAGGCCTTATTAGGCCCTGCAAGGCTGTTGGTGATGGCCCATTGCGCCCATGCCTAGCTATGCTGCTGTATATAAATATGTATATGTGTTATTTTATAATATGAAGATCTTAGATCCAATTTTATACATTATCGTCAAGTACATAGGTGATGACTGTTAAGGTTCCAGGCAAAGCAAATGCCCAGTTGATAAATGGAAGGCAAATATGTTACAACCACAGAAGAGGCAAGTGCAGGTTCGGACATACTTGCAAATATGCACATGACTCTGATATACAGAAGACACCTGAAGAACTAGAGGCTGAGAAACAGGTATTTTTAAAATTCCCATAATTTTGAAAGCAAATCAATCTTTTGTAGCTTTGATTTTGTTTATGTAGTTTAAAAAGATACAGGGTTACCAACTCTCAGAAATGTACCTCCCAAAAGCCTCAATAAAAAAAAAAACCTCTAAAAGTAGAAAACCCCCATCCTACTTTTTTATCCCCTAAATTTAGGGAAAAAACCCCTAACTTGGCAACCCTGAATAGATAATTCCTTTAAGACACAACTACACATACTGAGAAACATTTTTCTTCGTAAGATTAACCCTTAAGTGTTTTTGCAATTATATTATTTGGATATTTATTATTTTACTTACTGAAGTTTTTTATATGACTTGTTCTTAGGAATTTTCCCCTATACCTTTCCTATAAGCTAAATTCCAAGTGAACTAGCATTCTAGTAATATAATTGTTTTTTGCCATTTTACAGAAATTAAAAACAATAGTATGTGAAGGAGCTGGAACAATGTCATTACTTCCACCACCCATACCACCCTTGCCGTCACATTTTAATATGAATGTGCAGTGTCCAACTGATGATAGCATGTGGGAAGAAAACGTAACAAAGAAGAGAAAGAGGCCAGGATTGAGCCAAGGGTTGGTACCTGGCCAGAAAGTTTTAAGAAAGTATCATGAACAGAAGTTTAAAGATTCTATGAATAAATGATAATAGTTTAAAATTGATATTTCATTGATCCCTAAATGTTACAAGAATTTTTTATATGTATATATTGTTTCCTATGATTCTTCTGCTTTTTTTACACAATTTACCTAAAAAGGTTGATGTGATGACAAGTTTACTAACTGGGATTTGTAGTTGGCTTAGTTAAAGCATAATATATTAAACCACATTTAATATGATTGTTATTTGGTGACCGTCAGAATGGCCGGTCACTACCCATATTTTACGTCGAAATAGTTACTAAATGTTGCTACTAGTTGTTACTAATCTTTAAATAATTGCTACCTTCGAATAAAAAAAAAATAAACTGCTTTTTAAGGTGACCGGCCATTCTGACGTCAGGATGGTCGATCACCAATCTAGTTAGAACAATCTGCGCAAATGATTGGAGTTTTTTCTTAACCAACACTTGCTACTAAATTGCTACCTTTACTTCATATATATCGTAATGGACCTCATAGCTGTTAAGGATAAAAAGATATTAAAGATTAATGTCTAGACGCATGTGAAATTAAATGAGCAATGCTGAAATTAAATACAATATTCGTATTATATAAACAGGCACTTCATATTTATGTATATTATTATATCGTATAAAGCAGCTGAAAACAAAGATAAAATATCGTACATTTGAGAAATTAGATATTAATTTATTACACACTTTGAATATGATTGTTATCGGACGCAAAATACTTACTAGTAGACCGTATATGTATGACTAATAATAAACCTACCCTATTACCCATTTTTTTTAGAAACAAACAAAAATAACATCACCAAACTAATTTCACATATTTACGATATTTTATCTTTGTTTTCAGTTCCTTAATTCCTTTATACGATATTATAAATATAAAGTGCCTGTTCATATAATACGAATATTGTATTTAATTTCGTCATTGCTCATTTAATTTCACAGGCGTTTAGACATTAATCTATAATATCTTTTTACCCTTAACAGCTATGAGGACCATTACGATATATATGAAGGTAGCAATTTAGTAGCAACTGTTGGTTAAAAAAAACTCCAATCATTTGCGCAGATTGTTCTAACTGGATTGGTGACCGGTCATCCTGACGTCAGAATGGCCGGTCACCTTAAAAAGCAGTTTATTTTTTTTAATACAAAGGTAGCAACTATCTAAAGATTAGTAGCAACTTTTAGTAACTATTTCGATGTAAAATATGGGTAGTGACCGGCCATTCTGAAGGTCACGTTATTTGGCCAATTTTAGAACCAGTGTAGTGTAGTGAGTTTCAGTGGAAGGGCGTAGTTTCCGGCTCACTTTTTTTATGAAGCCTCTGTCTTTACGCAATCGCATCTGTTTGACTTCAGATAGGAACCTTATTTTACATGAAACCCTTTGAAACCTAATCAACCTGCTGTTACGAATTTATATATAAGTTTGAATACTGATTACCTAAAAACCGTTAATATTTTTCCGTGATTGAAATCGTATGCAGTCGAATACCCTCCAAACCGATCTAATTCAAACACCTCATGAGATGTTACTAAATTATATAATAGGTAAGGTTAAATATAGATTTTCAATAAGAACACATTATTAGATTGCATGTTTACTTTATTAGGAAACAATGCAGAAGTAGGTATACAGACATGCAATTTTGAGATTATTACATCTGAAAGTCAAGTTGCACCAGTATGAGGCATTAACAAAATCAAAAAAATACAAATCATTGCATAAGCATATAAAACTAAGTACATTACACAATGTATATTTTACTTCAAAAACTAATCTCATATGAGATAACTTATTAGCGTATATTTAAGATGTATGGGTGCAACTGACATAAATCTGTTGGTATTTACTGCCAATATTTTGCCAAGCAGAGACAGCTCTTAATTGTTCAATTAAATTATAGCACAGCCATTAACGTTGCTACCGTGGAGTTTTGCCAAACAATCCTATAGCTTTACAGCTACAAAACAATCTTCCATAGATGTAACACTCTTCTCAAGAAACGAATTACACTAATGGTGACTTAAATACTTTTCGTATTACATTTTAAAATTACACATAATAATAATAAGTACTCACTTTTCTTTGCGAAAATAATGTGACATTTAACAACATCAATTTCTACTTGAAATTTTCTCTACGCCCAATAAAGTTTTACAGTAGCGTTTTAGCACATCAAAATCTAAAAGGCCACACTAATACAAAACACTAGGGGACCATTCTTTTATTTCCTTTCTATTGCAATTTTGCTATTAACCTTTATTTCAAGTTCGTCATTTGGACCCCTTAAAGTCAATGAGAACAATACTGTGAGACACGACATCAAGACATTAAAATTTTTATGTCTACTAAAAATATGAAAACATTAATCGTGAAAACAACAAACTACTTTAGGTATTATTGGTAGGAAATGATAAAGCTAAAACTATTATAAGATTATAATTAAATTGCAACAATACTTACTGTATGCATTGCATTTATTAAGTACTACATCGGACACAAAATGTATTCGAATATACAATACTGTGTAAAGGCACAAACAATAACTTTTAATTCATTTATGAAATATTCTGATGCAAATTGCAAATGTACTTTATTGGCGCATTATTTCTATGAAAAATATGTTTCAATCAAGGTATGCTATAAAAATAGTTATCATTTCATTTGGCATTTATATAATCGTGAATAAATACAATATCATTACAATGTAAAAGTACACAATTTTAATCGCTTTTAATAATATTGTGGAGGCAATAGCATGAATTAAATGACTGATGTCTCCTATGAATATTTTAAGAGTGTATGTATGAATAATTTACGATTTGGTGTATATTGCAATATTATAAAGTGGAATTCATAAAATTGATAAGTCTCAAATATAAATAGCAAAGTACGTTTTAGATTTTAACAGCAATTTTCTTGGGAATTTTGGGTGACCTGAGATCCACTTCATGATTCTTGTAAGCTTCCAGCTCGGCGTCATGAGCGGGACCATTCAAAATGGCCTCCTTGATGATACCATTCATTTTAAGATGACCATTCATTTTACCGCCGTACCCATTCATTTTGCCAACACCATGATCGTTGATTTTATCACCAATGTGGCCATTTATTTTATCAGAAGCATGACCATTCATTTTTTCTGGAATGTGGCCATTCATTCTCTCAGGAACGTGACCATTTATTTTCTCAGGAGCATGACCATTAATTTTTCCAGAATCATGACCGTTCATCTTGGCGTGACCATTGACGGCTTTGTCAGAGTGACCATTCATTGACCACTTGGCTCGCCCTAATGAATAAAAAGAAACAAAATAACCTTTAACCCCTCGCACTACCATATCATGATTTACGACACTGGCGTAATTGTGTTAGTCGCGTGTAATGAATAAAACGTTAGTGTCCACATTGAACATTTACATCTTGATACAAAATGTTAATCCGTGCTACTGGTATCATCTGAGGAAAGCAAAGAGCTCGCATGTCCCAGAACGACAGGCTTCGCATCTGCAAAATTACGTCGACTTTAATTTCGAGAACGCCAAGCGTTCGCGTTGATACTTACTACAGCAAATGGTAACTAGCGGGTGCTCATACTACAGTGCAAACATCCAAAGTGAGGCTAATACACAACATCTAGACACAAGACGTTTTACGAGTATAATGTTCATGAGGATTAATCAAGATAGGACTACGTAAATAAAAAAAATAGTGTTCGATCACGACTATAACACAATTACGCCAGTCATAATAATAGGAACAGTACATGCACACAACATAAAATAGAAGAGAAACCAAATATAAAGGATAATTAATTTTAGAAAAGGAGTAGAACATGAAATAAGAATTTTTTAGGTAAATAATCTTATTGTATGAAATAATAGTAAATAAGAAATTATTGTACATAAATAAGTAATTCAAGTATTCTACAATACATTTGAGACAATTACATTGAACACTCTTCGTTTTGGATAGAGAAATATAGAATTTAAGACATGAGTATTCTATACATAATTTTATAAGGGAGTAATGGAACATCTATCACAATTAACTCACCGTCGGCCTCAGAGCCCGCATAGTACCTTTTGGAGGTCTTCCAGTCCTCCTTCAAAGACAAGTTGTACATTGAATAAGCGGGATCACCGGTCACCTCTTTCTCTATGGTAAGGAACTTTGGCAAGGATTCCAGGAGCGCATTTTGATCGTAGGCTGCGCTATATGTTTCCAGCAAGACCAAACCTCTACACCTAGAAATTAAAAGAAAAAAGTGTTACTTCTTCATTTAATTTATTAATTTCAATTAAAAAATCTGGTTGAAATTCCTTAGATATATGTTTTCTATTAGACCAGTACTCAACAGTATTTAAAACTGTTTTTTTAGCCAGAACTAGAGGTGGTGGAGTTCCTTCCGGAGTGGAACCAAGAAAGGTTCCACCTTCTAATTTGAAAACTTAAAATTTTATCATTTTTAAATTAGTTTATACCTGGGATGCGTAGGTTGTCTGTACATGTCCAGCTGGTAGTACTGGTTGTTGTAGATGAAACAACGACGCTTCTTGAATATCGTAAAGTGGGCGTCGTCACGCTGCGGCAACTGGTTCAAGTAGTCCCTGTGCGTCAACTGCGTACGCACTTCCACGGACTGGCCATTCGTCGGATGGAACTTCCTGACGGTGTGAATGTACGACCAATGGCCCTTCTGGCCCCGCTTGCGGAGCCTGACTTGAGCTTTCCTGAAGTCGCTTTGCAAGTAATTGTGAACGACGTCGAAATCTTGGAACGGTGGGAACTCCGTGTCTGGGGGAAGTGGGGCGCGCACGAGGAACTTGCGCTTCCTCGAGTTGACGTTGAGGCGGTCGCCGGTGTCGATGCCGACGCGCTGGCACACGCAGGCGATGAGGCGGTTCATCTTCTTGTCGAAGTCGGTGGAGTTGTCGATGACGTCGAAGTACGGGTGGCCGATCCACGCGGCCGCCGCGTTGTAGTCCAGCTCGCGCGCCAGCTCCACGCCTTCCGAACGACACGCGTGGTCCTGATGAGCATTTATTAACATTAACATAAATGTTTTTTATTTGATTGATTTCTGTATGTGAAAATTTGAGGAGATATTTATGTTTCAATTAAAATATTATTGGACGAAAACATTTTTTTTTTTTTTTTTTTGTTTTCGAGGGGGAAACCTTCAAAAGGTACCCGACGCCGTGGGAGCGACGAAGGGTTATGTGGGATTTTTACCGCACTAAAACCCCCCCGGTGGCCATCCTCGGCGCTAAAAAGAGGACTCCGGGATCTCCAACAAACACCACCGGAATGGACGAAAACATTTACGGGAATAAATTCAAGTCCCCATTTTAACAATGTGAAACTTATCTCTTTACCGTCATGATTGAAGACATTGTATTATAACACAAGTGATTCATGATAGTATTTGTGTCAAATTTGTATTGCTGTCTGAAGATTAGAAAATTTACAAAATATTTTAATCCATATGTCAACGCGATATCAATCACCTGATTGTATATCCATTGATAAGGTTCAATATGTGGCAGTAAGCCAATAATACATCAATGTCACTAGAGAATGGAAAACTCGCACACGATGCAATATGCAACATAATTATGGTACGTCCATGGTGGTACGATAATAATAGTAGAGAATAAAATAAAATATTGTTTACTTATATTGATGTACATATAATAACAGCAATTATACAAATGACCGTGAAAACTATACATACAAAACGCGTCCTAATGACTCTACTGATTGTTCGAAAATTTCTTCTACGCGACCTTGGCGTGCTCGTGGTTGAAGGAATCAATAATATGGAAAACATACAGATAGTACGGTCTAAATTAAAACGCAACGCTGATACTTTTTTAGACATATCTATACATATAATAACAATTAGAGTTCCGCGTTTCTGTACATCGCATGCGTTCGCAAAAGAAATTGGAAGACTGTAAATGAAATAGAAATAGACATTTCCGATTTTTATTATTTTGCCTGTTAGCCTGTGTGTTTGAAATAGTACAATACGGATTGAAATATATAGTTATTATTTCATTATAATTAACGTATCATATTAGTTTTTTACATTGTGAAGTATACTAGTGACATATTTTTTAAACACGACTGACACCACGGGGCACAGCTAGTACATGCATACATATTTTGGTAGGTGATATAGACTTAATAGCATTATTATTCCGTCTAGCCTTACATACTTCAGTCAAGTATTGCGATTGTGATATCGATATACCTAGTTTTGGATAATGTAGAGTTGCCATTGAGCATGCAATCCACCTGATAGCAAGGGGCAACAGCAATAATGCGCCGGTAGGATTACAGTCCTACCTGAAGTAGCTACAGACGTGTTGTTGCTTTTAAGTTAGACCGTGTTGTGAAATATATGATTTTAAACGAATATTATCGCGGAATTTATATATTTTATTATGTAACGGTATGCAATTTTTTTAATTTCTTTATATCGATATTTCGACCCAGTTGCATTGATCGTAGTCACGGCCAAACTGCGGTGACGGGGAGAAACCGTTGACAAGCACTAGTGGTGAATTAACCGATCTACCCTACGTCTAGTTAGTTTTTCTTTTTTATGTTCCCTATCACGACACACCATACTAACCGTATCCATACTTTCCACTATTTGCGATTTAAATAAACTAACAGCTTGTGTATGCTTAATTCCTTCCCTTAATATACTATTCGTACCAGAGCACATCATATTAATAATGCTATTAGGCAGTAATATGTGTAAGATGGGTACCTCTAAAATCACTAAGGATTCTACTTCAGCTAAATAACTTGGCAGTCAATTTATGAGCCGTATTTTTTCTTCATAAACTTTATACTCGTAATAAATCTACTAGCCTTATGTTATATTTTACTGAGTTAACAATATTGACTTATTATTATGACTCATGGTATGTATACTGAACTAAGTAAAATAATTACATACAAGATACCCATACAGTGAGTAGGTGCCGACAAGTAACAATGATAATCTGGTTTACTTGCTGTCACGTTTATAACCACATGTTTTACCGTAACTAGTCGTTATTTAACTATTAACAAAGGATCAACTTTAACTGGCTCCGTAACTATGATTTGCATTCTTAGTTGATTAAAATATCAACATTAATCATTGTGCAAAACCGGTGTACGCTTTGCTTAGGTACATATTTACTTTATACCATTGACTCTCTTAACAAAACATTTTGACATTCAATGTTTACATAACAACGAAACGTATCACTATTTTGTTGATAAATAGAATTAATGATATCGTATTGTGTGATTATTTTCTTTCAGTTCCTGATAGATAACAATATAAATAAGTTTGCGGAACGATGTATGTGTTTTTTTAATATCTAGTATCTCCACATAATGCTGTTTGGTAGTTGTACTAAAAATTTACCAGTTATAATCTCTGTATGTGGTCATTGGTAATCCTGGCTTTTTTCTTTAAAAGATTATTGACCAAGAAAAAGATAAACGTTATTCATATGAAATATATGGGAGGCGAACAATTTATTCTTTAAAAAAATACAGTTCCCAAAACAAATATAAAAAAGGTTCCCCCCTTGTCTTACTTTTTTAACGTGAACGGATGGACTGTTATATTTTTTTTATTTAAGTAGCAAATGAGCATGCAGCCTAATGGTACCTAAGTGGTCACTGCTGCCCATTCTGAAGCCAATCACGGATGCGTTTTTATTCCCTTAGACGAAGGTCACCTCTTTGAAAAGTATGTCGGCAACCACACCATCCATGTAAACGCAAGAAACGCGTAATGCTAAAAATAGATTTGGCGGTGGTACCTCCCCGGTCGAACTACACTGGTTCTACAACCTGGCAAACTCGAGCTTTTGAGGAGAGCGGGGTATAATAGCTCACCTCAGTGGAGTAGAAGTCCTCGGCGCCGTTGGCAGCGGACACCATGTGCACGATGTGGTTGTATCTGTTGTCGCGCAGCTCCACGCTGTTCCAGTTGTTAGCGTTCAGCATCGCCTCCCACTTCTCCTTTGATATAACTGCAAGCATGTAATGAAGGTTTTACAATTTCGCACGGGGTACAACCCATTATTGTCCCACTGCTGGGCACGGGGTCTTCTCTCAGAATAAGAGAGATGTAGGCCATAGTCCACCGCGCTGGCCAATGACAAATTAGTAAATATTGTATTACTCTGGGTCAATTTTTCTGAGTACAATGATGATGAAAGCTGAGATTCTATTATTATTTAAATCTGGTGCGAAAAGTTGATAGGAATACTTGAGTGAGCATTTGTTTAGCCATAATTTCATCAAAAATGTTTGACATTTTTATAGTTTTAATAATTCTTATTATGACAAATGCCATGTCCAGTAGCAATAATAAGTAATACTTTAATGATGTCTGCAGTTGGTCAAGTTAAATAAACGTCGAATACATGTACCTAAATATTTGGTCTATAAGGAAAACAAGTCATAACATTTTGACATTAGGTAAGTTTGCAATGCAAGCTTTTTAAGGAACGTCTAATGTTACTGCTCTAATGTTACCTATGCGCATTAACACGACGTGGAAGAATATCCACAGGCTTCATCTCACATTGGGGAGATACACGTGTCCGAAAATGAGGCATAAAAAGAGTTGCACTCTAAATATGTGACATATAATACGTGTCAATAAAGAATGTCAATCGATTGCTTTAAATTTAGCTTTGTTTCTAGTTATATTTCAGCAATTACTCTTGGCAATGAAACGTGAAATTATTAACGAAATACTCTAAGTCTAAACTCATACCCATTATTTGAATCTGCCATTGAAGTTTTGTTCATGCAATGTGATTTTATTTTTAGCTTCAATTTTTTGTATGATAAGAATCACGTGGGCTCATGTAAGACGTTGAATTGTATATGTATACCAATCATAAACAGTACCAAAATATTTGTTTGGAACGAAGCTTTGAATTCAGACAGGATGAGGCAGCAAGCTTAAAATTTTGATTGTAAAATAGGTATTCCCATAATGAGGATAAAGTTGCGGGAGGGACTTGAGTACTCGCATTTAGACATTGGAAATTCTAGCCTTTTCAATCCTCGGGACAGACGGCTATACCTGCCACATTTCAAGAAGGCACTACCTAATATAGTTAAAATTATTATATAATATTATATAATATAGTTAATATTATTATTGTAATTTTATTATTATTATTGTAATTATTAATATTTCGTATTATTTATTGTATGTGACGAAATATCTCAATAATTGACATATTGTTTTAAATTAATTTACAATTTAAATGTTTAATACTAGTGTTAATATAATAATTTTATGACTATATGACATTGCTGCGCCCTTACAGGGTCTCATGCTGGGCTATTAGTTATAAGAACATCAAATGTAATATGACGCATGATGCAATAAAGAATGATTATGATTATGAAAATATAAAATACTAGGAAACATTTTAATATAATGACTTGCAAATATTGACTGAAAGTAAAAGCGATTTTGTAATACGACTGTATATATCTACATATACTTTGGCAAACCTTTCTTAACAACTGACATTTAGGCAAATTGCATAGAGTAATGATAATAATTATAATTGATCATGTTACTCGATGTGCTGCCAATAGATAGCGATTTAATACATCACGAGTTGTGATTACATTAAAATGCGTGTTCCAAAAATAATTCTTGAAAATAATGACTTATGCTACAATATTATTATTTTTCTGAAAATATCTCACTTCAAATCGGCTGGTGTTAGCAGTCTTAGTTATTTATTTGACGTTAATAATTGTAGTCAAATAACCAAAGTATGAAAGTTACATTTCTAGTCAAAATCAATGCGTTTTAAATTTATTTACATATATAACCGCGTCTATATACAATAATGAAATATGCTTAGTATAACATAAAAACAAGAATAAAAAAAATAATAGCGTGATATCCATCAATCATAGATAATTACTTACCTACAATGTTTATCGTCCAATACTATTGGCCGATAAACAAAGTAAGTAATTTGTATGCAACTGTTATTATTGTTGCAAATGTAATTAAGATTTAACAATTAATATGTAAACAATAGCAATTTATTTTTGTTTATGGAAATAATAGACAAAGTTATTACTTTTGACCAAATGATGTAAGTGGAATGGAAAAATAAAACACATACACTACAATATAGTCACACTATATGTAGTACATGGAAAATAGTTATAGGTTATGGCATACAAAAATACAGTGAGCAGTGATAGCCTAATGGTTGAAACTTGCACTCTCGATCGCGAGGTCCGAGGTTCAAACCCAGGCACGCACCAATAATTTTTCTAAAATTATGTGCGTATTAAAAAAATAATTATCACTGCTTAACGGTGAAGGAAAACATCGTGAGGAAACATACACACTCGAGAGATCTTAAAAGATCTCGGAGGTGTGTGAAGTCCACCAATTCGCACTTGGCCAGCGCGGTGGACTATGGCCTAAACTCTCTCAACTCTTTCATTCCGAGAGAAGACCCGTGCCCAGCAGTGGGACAATAATGGGTTGACGAGATACAAAAATACAATTGTAAACAATTGACACTCTTATGTAACGTAGTACTCCATTCATCGTGATTGTTATCAAAGTATATCCTATGTAATTACCTGAGTAGTTACAGATGTCTACCTATATAACATACACGATAATTGTAGCGTTTATCACATGTCCCTATGTCGCATTGTTATGAAACTTTATAGTGACGTGACTGTCATTCGATTACCTACCTTTTATTGCAAAATTGATAAAAAATCTATGGCATTTCGTATCTGAAGCATTGTTTTTCAGTCAGGGCCTTTTATATCTTAGAAACTGATAGACGTTTACGAACGATATTGTCAATAATAATTGTTTGTAAACATTGACGTATTACAGACGTCACTTTATCACTACCCGTCCTCGATTTCATTTTTCTTCTAGGTAATTACTATTTGTACCAGATTAATCGAAAGATTGGTAAGTTATCCATTCGAAGATATTACATATTTTGACTTACTTCACAGTAAAAACTGTTTCCAGCATGCCATCTGTTTGATTAAATTACAAATTTAAGAAAAGATAATAAATATTGGTCTAATTGTTCTAAGTTACAGTCACTTAATCTTTACTTGCTCCGTTACTAAAATATTATAATAGAATAGGGGATTATAACAATAATAAAAACATTATTAAGCCCTCGCAGTACAGCGGCTATAATCATAAATCCAAGATAATGATGGCATTGTCTCATAATAGAACAAGCAGTGCTCTAATGGAAAATCTGAGAAAAGTAATAAATTTACGTACGGACATGCAAAGATTAAGGCGGATCAACAGTACGTCTTAAGCCTAAACTATTATCACTTGATTTATTTATAAGAACGAATGATATTGCAGTTCAGACGCGACTGACAAATTGTTAAAAAATATAAAAAAGTCGTAAATGTTTATAAATTCACTGAAAAAAATGCAATCGATTGATTTCATCAAGTGAATAGAAAAAATACAAACACTGATTCACAAAGTACGCTGCGTATTTTTAAGTAGAACAAAAACGGGTGTCACTCACATGCACTAGCATCCATGGCTCCTCTGTCGCATATGATGAGGCAGTTCCTCTGGCAAGTCCTCCCGAGTTCGAAGAAGGTGTTCTCGATCTGAATCATCGTCTTCAGAAGGTTCTCTTGGAATTTCATCGCTGTAACAATAACAAAGGAAACTTATTTAAATGTCTATCAACATCCTTCCACTGTACACATCCACCCATCCAAACAAAGATCCCATCTTACAAATTAAGATATAGCGTCATTATGCACCCAGTTCCACCCATCAGCTGGCCACAGTTCTCCGGTCAGAATGCTGGCCAAGAGCAAATTCAGGGACTTCATACATTTGTGAAAATCTGTTTTTACTGAATTCTTAGGTAATGTTATCATATAAAATTCTCCTTTAACCTCAAGGTGGATAATAATTTATTGTATAAGATATATTAAGTAATATACATATTTAGCTGTATCTTGCTTCCATTTGCAATTTAGCGTGCCCCTGTGCACGTACGGATTTATTTTTAACACTCCTTAATTAGCTTCACTAGTCTAAGAGCATGTAAATCTATGGACTAAAAAATCTAGAAAGTCAATTTAACCTAGTTTTAATAGTAGTTTCGATTTGAAACTTTTCCAAATGCATCTAGTCCACGTAATATAATTTGATTACCCACATTGTAATGTGATTACCTCTAATTCTGGAGCCAAGAATATAATCTGTAGTGGAACTCTTCCATGGTACAGTGGTTGAAATGAAATATCTCGTGTTCACACTCGAGACCATTCATTTAATTAGTTCTGACAAGTCCTATATATCATCACATGACGGAACCTTTGCCATCATTACACTCGAATAAAGGTCTAATGATGATGAATGACGGGCTTCCATTAGCTTCACTTATTAAATAAAAAACAACTTAACAAAATGTTAGAAGGAAAATTTATACCTATTTCTAGCTGTCAAATCGACATATTTTACATTTTGTAACACGAAACCTTTACTTTATGTATTTTATCCTATTTTTATATATTAAAACGTACAGATATGTATGTTAGCGCGTATATCACAGAATATAGACCTACTATGTCTGAAAATCTAATTACTATAATTATATTGTATCTACAATACATATTATGTAATTATAATAAACATACGTATCAAGGTTTTCTTACAACTACGCGTTTTAATAACGATTCATATGGCAATAAATATGATTATATTATGCTTAATGTTCACATACAACTAGCGTTATACGGAGCGAATGGGTCATGTTATAGCATCGTATTTTCTAAAACAATACCTAGCATTTGTTTACTTGAACTCCAGCCAAAAACATTGACGTTATGAATGCCCATAAAGGCGGGTCAGTAGCGTTGTTAATGGGATGAAGAACATCTAAAATTCAAAGGTCGAAATCTTGTTCTATTGCGTTTATTTTCTGAGAGAGAGAGAGAGAGAGAGAAGTAAGAAGTAAGTAGTACTTGATATCGTATCATATAATAAGACGATTAAATTTTAAAAAAGTGAGTCCAGACAATCCAGTTCCCTGTAATATCTAACGGCAGCAGGGAATCTAGCTGCAGAGTGCAAATACGAATATTGTGTGTTGTGTATTGAATATTGACTAAAGTAAGCATTCAAGCTGCTGCTGATAAATGAAAACAAACAAATTTTTTAACTTCAAGAAAAAATATTACTTGAAATCACAATTATAATCTTGCAGTGACGCATAAATATAAAATTATAACGACATTTAGTGGGAGAATCTTTGGTTGATAAGTATAATGTACATTATTGCAATATTTCTATTCGACATATTCTTTAAACGATTGATTAAGTTCACCAGAGTTCATCGTGTCACAACACTGACATATGCTATGCATGTCGAGCTCATATGCCTTTCAAACTATAGCGTAACATTATACAAGTCTAGGCACGCCTTAAATTGAAATAAATTACGAAGACTTGTTCTATTATTGTACAAATATATTTACTGAAAGGTACAAAGTCTGTAGCTATTGTACATACTCCGTCAAAAGTTTGTAACAGACAGATGTCATAAGATATAGATTTCTTTGAAAAGTCCGTCTCTTTGAATGACTTGACGTTAATGCTGTGAAATACAGTATCTTTGCCAAAGTTAACAGCGAACGGCAATTAACATTATAACAGTTTCCTTATTTATTTATTTACACCGCAGCAAATTTATTTTTTGTCACAACATGCGTCATAGTCAGTGTCCTAAATAATTTATATTATATGGAAATGAGTTAAATATAATAAAGGAGTCATTTGTATTATTTTTTGTACAAATATGCAAAGTGAACTCACAGTTACCCAACGTAAATAGGATTTTTCGTTAACTGATCAACAAAAATTGTATGTTTTTAAAACCTCGACGCAAAACGAGGTGTTATAATTATGTTTAGTGTGTAAAACATTTGAACTACGTAATTTGAAAGGTGTTTTTTTATAATTTGTACAAGTATTGAAAATGATATATAAATAATTTTGATATATATGTGTCATAGCAAAGGCGTCAGACAATTCTTATTGTACGTAAAAACAGGAACCTGACCACGAGTTTAGATTAGGCTCAAAAGCTCCCCCCAGCCCAGACCACGAAGTCATACGAAAGTTCCAATTCCGTCCTTCAGAAACGTAGAATACTGCAGATGGGTCTGCCTCTTTCTCCTAATTTCTAAGAACTAATTAATTTTATTACAATTACTGTTTAATAATAAATTTAATACTTATGAATATCATTAAATTCATAAAATAAATGCCTTTAAAGTACACGATAATCGTGGTTACGTGAACTTCAATTCATTAACATTTCCGACCACTGAGAATAGGCGGCGGTCACAACATAATGAACGATGCAATTTACTTAATTACTCGCAACACCGGCAACGTTATCAAGCGAATTGAAAAATAGATAACCTCTTTCCTTTGGGAAGTCGGTTAATAAACGGACGCGCGTTCATATAAAATAATTTCGATACAAAAGTCCGGAAGAACGTCACATTACGTTAAGTAATATAAAATATTTTATTATTGACTTAAGTATATCAAATGTTATTATTTACTAAGTGGTAGAACCAGTGTAGATCGCCCGGAGAAGTACCACCGCCATTCCTATTTCTAGCGTGAAGCAGTTCTCGGAGGTAGCAGCGCATCTGTGACTGCAGTTAGAAACCTTGTTCTATATGTAGTTACTTACAGACTTCCATGGGCGGCAGTAACCACTTACCATCAAGATGACTGTAAAATTTATGCTACTATTGCTACTACACTTATGCTACTGCAATCGATTAAAAAAATACTATTTTAACATTATCTGTATCTTACTTTAAATTGGCGGGAAATCGTAATATTTATCTGGACTTCGAACTTCTAAAAATACACGTCAATTTCGTGAACCCCGTGATTATATTCGCACGTGGTAGGACCGGGAGGTGTGACGCTAATTAGACAAACCGTCGCCGGAAGACGCTGACGTCATTGACACACGAAATACTAATGACCCTTATATTATTGTGGTATTGCTAAACTTTCGCTAATGACTTTTTCAGGGGGCGTCCAAAAAGGAGAGGCTCAATTCAGCGCTATTGTTGGTTTGGTTTGCATATTACCAGTGCATTGATCCCGATTATTAGGCATAGGCACCCTACATTAAACAAGATCTAAATTGTTAAGTCATTAAGGTATTCCGAGTTTGAATAAGTATCATTAATCGGACATATCAAATGATCTGGTCAATTCATGATATGAACTGCTTGGCGTGGCGACGCGTCGCCACACATAATTGAGTTACCGTGATTCGAAAGAAAATTTATGAATTTTGATTTTTTATATTTATTTAATGAACATCAAAGTTATATTAAATATATTCTGCCAAATCATGCAATTTATCGATTGTTACATTCACGTTACAATTCACGTTAGCAAAAACAATTGTACAGTACAATGATCGGCTGTGTCAATACATATTTGCATTTGCAGTCATAATATCCTGTTTCTGTAAGACAACACTGTATTCTGAAACGTAACACAATGATGCCTAGTTGTTTCAAATTGCAATGCAAAGATACCAAAGACTCAGACACACACCATTGTCATTGTCACGAGATATCACAGTAAGCTACTTTTAGTTTTATTTGGTTATATAGCTTACTTCTGTTGTTTCAACGTCGTCATTTGTAAGATATTAAAGTGATTTTTAGTAGTGTGTTGGAACTAATAATTGTTAAGAAGCTTCAAAAACTACAAATCTAGTTAATATACATACATTGAGCAGAAAGTAGGAATTTTCGTTATAGCAGAGACTTAAATAAGTAATTTAAATTCGCGATATATTTGAATGTGTTACATTACGATAAAATTGAGTTAGTCTCATGTATATTAGTTCACTATTTTATTGTTTATGACACTTGAGACGGCACCATTTCCATGCCGATTTCTGCCTTCTAGTGTGTACAGCCTTTTCGACACAAATATATTTTAGTCCCTAGAACCTAGTCGTCAGAGGCAAGTATATTCTTGATAAAATAGAACACGTATAGTGTCGGCTACATGAATAAGTTCATGGATGTAGCTTTCATTTTACACCAGCTGAACTACCTAGATATTTGCTACTATTAATATATAAAAAAATATATTAATATACACGTGTATGTGGCTCGGCTAGGCCGTTCCGTGCCGACAAGCGACGAGCTGAGCGGCCATGATTGTCTCGTTACGTTTTATTTTCAGCATCTGCCAATGAACTCCTGTCGCCTGAACTCAGTGCGTTAAAATAACTAAATTTTTAAAGTGTAAACGATATTTAACTGAAACGACGTCACGAGGCACATTTCAATTATATAAATAACGGAAATAGACCAGTAGCACAAAAAGTGCGTATTTTTATATATTCTTAATGCTGGCCGTACCTTTGTACGCACAGTCAACGTTATAAATATCTTCAATCCAATTCAACATCCTTAGTGGTTAGCATATTATAATGAACCTGTTGTCCAAAATTTTATCGTTTTAGCTAGTTTAAGTTTTTAGAAGAAGTTTAAGAAGTTAAAACAAGTTACAGGTTCCATCATGAATTCACTGTGTATGTAACAATTTTTCAATTTTGTGAAAGTTCTGTCAAAAACCAGTACGAATAGATAGAATTAAATTGAGCAACTACATGTACCTACTGTTATAGTTTCGTTCAAAGAACGAATTGTTTTTGGAACTAACGTTTAGATAACCGTAACATATAAATATATTTGTTTACGTGTATATGGGCCAATGGAGTTAAAAATGCGTATATTATGTAATAACACTGTGAAGCTGTCCCGTGACTGAAATCGTCAGCTGCAAGAACAATTTACGATAGTCTGAAGTCTAATCGCAACGATTTACGAGACTCAGCAATAAAATTGCTGTAATAATAAAAATCTTTTACAATCTTCGCGTCGACTACTCGTTGAATGACTTAGGGTTCCACGAGGGGACAAAATTAATGGTCTGTAAAAAATATAGTTATAGAAAAGCATTTTTTGTTTACTGAGACGCTTAATGTAATTTCTTCCTGTGTTGATGAATTCAACAATAGAAGTTACAAATCAAACTTTTTTGTAACCAAAGACGAAAAATAAATTCAATTCGTTACGATTGAATTCCCATCTTTTGATACGATTAAATTCTTCTTTTGTACCGACAGGTGTGTCAAGCGTACACGTTTCTCACGATTCCTAAGGAATTCATGGTTTTAATCGCCATATAAGATCAGGCAAAACATATAACTGTTTTCATTAACTAAAATATTTAATATGATGTTTAATATGAGCAAAACATTCATTTTATTTGTGTTTGCCTATTTAATGCAGTATAAACAGAAACTTGATCGATCAAATATAACCACGCTTTAATATACGTTATCTATTAGGAAACAAAGGATCAAATTTTTCATTCGTTGAAATTGAAGTAACATTTAATTATAACGTCAATGCAGGCTATTTAATATTACAATCTGTTTTGCATATTTACTTATCTATTCGTTAGCTTTTGTGTAACTGGTACAATTCATTCTTAGTACTTCGATGATTAAATATAATTCCAGATAAGAGAAAGGGGTTATAATTATCTGCATAAGATTTGTGCTCAATTTTGCTTTACAGGTTTTCTAAAGCACTCTAGAAAACACATTTTTTAACTATAGTATTTATAAGGAAAAGTTGAAACACGTGTAATTGTAGCAATTGCGAAAATCAGTTAATCTTATAACAGCAAAATCCCTATCGGCCATTCACTAAAAGTAACAAATTGACATAGTTACGAGAACTTGATGAGCTCATTACAAGATTTTATCACGACACGTAATTACATTATATACATCCAAGTGTAATTAAACTAAAAGCAACGCATTTCAGACAAAAGTAATGTATTGTCAAAGTAATCAGTAACATCGTTATCCTAAAATTTTCTTTCGTTATGACATCTTTATCTGTCATGAGGTCTAGGAACTACGTTAAATAACCAAACATATTCGCATCTACTAAAAAAATCTTTGAACATTTTTACGAAAAGAACACTAAACTAGAATTTTTAAGAAATATATGGTATGGTTTGAAATCAAAACGATTGTAAATTATGCCAAGTTCAAACAACGTTCATTATCAACTGTGTTTTAGCTGACCCAAAAAAGAGCGTAGTCTTTCGGGTGTACGAATATAAACCCGAAAAGTGGGATTTTGAAGTGTAAGATATATATTTGACGTTTGTTTTCATTTTAGAACAGAGGCACATGGTCGTTTAGACAAAATATATATTTTATTTCCATACTCGAGATTTTGTATATTTCTTTTTCAATTATATTTTCTCTCTAAAACACAGTGGCACTTTCGCACCTACATAATGAGTTGTCCAAAAGCCAAACCACCACTTTGCCTAAAATTATTTCTGCAAAGAGGCGGTTTTTCTTTTAGACAACTTATATATAAAGGACGTTGTATACTGAACTCTCATATTTTTTGGATCTTTTTATTACTTTTCGTGACACAGTTTCGTTTATTTGCGCTGTACAGCCGTAAATCTTTAAATGCAAATTATTTATTGAACGATAAAGCGTTCATAGCTCTGTGACACTAGATAATTGAAATATTCCGCAAAGTGTACCACACATAGTGTCATATCTTTAGATCGGTATCTGCTAGTAGTATACACAATTATTTTAACGAGGATTTCCGTTGTCATTAATTTGTTACAATCATTAAACATTTTTTGGAAGCATTTTACTTCTGACCCAGCGCAATTAAGTTCTCCTAGCTTAATAAAGCACTACTGTATTCAATTCTACCCCTGGACATTGGCATATTGTAGGTATTATTATCTTGTAACAGAAGTTTGAACTGTCCCCGAGCCGGACACACTGTATTACAGATGTTTAAATTCCACTCGAGCGGCGTAAGACATTTCATCAAAACTGACAGAATCAGGTCGAATAACATCGCAAACAAATGAAGATTTAGAGTGACAGTAGAATTTTACCACGTTTACGTCTAGGTACATTTTTTTTATCTGACTGAAGTAGCAAACGAGCATGCAGTCCACCCGATGGTAAGTGGTCACTGCCGCCCATGGCAACTGTAATCATCTTCATGCAGAACATGGGTTCCATCTGAAGTCAATCACAGATGCGTTGCTACTTCCGAGGACTATGATGGTTGCCTCATGTGAAAGTGTGCCGGCAACCACCCCCTTCGATCGAAACGCAAGAAATGCTTCACGCTAGAAATAGGTGTGGCAGTGGTACTTCTCCCGTCGAACTACACTGGTTCTACCGCCTTCAAAAAATCCTAAACGTCCCTTTTTGAAAACAAAAACACCTCGTGCATTTCATATTACGCCCTACATATATTATTGAAGTGACTAAGTTACGGATGACGAAAAGGATGTTATCATCCGTATAATAATGATACTGATGATGGCAATGTTTCTGTCGGCGCTTAGTCATTTGAACTTAAACCCGACCACCCGCGTGGAAGAGGTGTCATCATACCGGTCGGACACGCAGGGTATACTTACGTATAGTGAACACTCCATTTAATGTTTATAATGAACTTGTACGGGCTTTAGTGACCACTTATTGTTATCGGACGTACGACGTTCTTGGAAAGTACCGCGTTATATAATTTTTTGAACTAGCTCCGCTACACGGCTTCATCCGTTTGGTATTTTATAATATGATATAACAATTATTTATAATGTATACACTTTGCTATTTCAATAACAGATCCTTTTAAACAATTTCCATAAGTATGTGGATTCCAGTTTCAGACAGATCAAGTTGGATCTCCGATTTATTATAAAGTCCAGATTTCATTTCCAAATGAATTAGAGAGCTCATACTTATTTTTCCAAATGAGTGAGCTATATGATATTGAAAAATAGGTAGCAAGGTTTGTACCATTATGAAATCGTAAAATAATTTTCCAAAACAATTGACTACCTCGTCTAATGTACTACAGTAGGTGTACTTTTTTAATTACGTGTTAAAACTAGCTGCCAATACTTTCCCGAATCATAACTGGATTAATATTGATTATTATGAAACTAACAATGTTAAAATTAAATGAAAAAAGGGTGCAAAAACCTTGATGGTTTAGCGCAAAAGTACAAATTTAAAAAGTAGATAAAAAGATTAAAGGAACATACATGAAGAAAAGATTTATGACAGTAACAAGTCTTAGTCGGTCAGTAGTAGAGCATAGTAACTAAGTAACGGATATTAGCCGTGAACTTGACAAGCAGCTTCGCTGTCATTGGCGTTGCGACAGGCAATAATCTAATTAGCGTGACGTCAGTATCGGTGGCATGCACGTTATGAACTTATTAGGTCAGAAGTAGATCATTACATGTAACTTATCAAAGGTCTTCGTCGTTTCGCCTTTGCACATATGTATTCATTTCTGTAATATCATGCACTATCGTAGATACCAGGGATGTTATGGATATGAAATTCCTGACCTGGATACGGGTATAGGATTAATATTATACCGGTTTCGAATACGGTTGCGGATATGTCATCATTTCGGATTATCCGTTACTTTCGGATAGTTTAGGTTACGGATATAAGATTTTTAAGGAATAAAAAAGTAAAATACAAATACTTAATAATAATCTATGTTACCATTTGCTCGTATCAGTTATTATTAAACCTTACTAATCAATATTAGGTGTTATTTACTAAAAACATAATTATTTCATTTATGTTCCTCCTCTATCCGAAATTATCCGAAACATTTATAACGGTTTCGGTTACAGAGTTTTTTTATTTCAGAAATCCGATACTTTCGGTTACGGTTACCGAGCTCCATAACATCCCTAGTAGATAAGTTGCGCAGGTGCATAATTTAAGATTCAAATTATGTTTACATAATACTTGTATTTTAATAGAATCTTTACGGAAGTTTTAAATGCTTGCTTGCACTTTACTTGTCTTACAAGCGCTTAACGATATTTTTATTATGATTATACCTATATTTTGTGGGATTAAATTGAAATACCTATTATAGAAATATTTTTGTCCTCTAGTACCTAGAAACTAATTCAGCACCTTAATTATCAAACGCCTTTACATCAAATAATGATCCACATTGTATGCAGCGATATATCGACTAACAGTTGTGCAAATACAACCAAATTCTATAAAACTAGGTCTACGGCAATTAATGCTGTATTGTTCTCAACTGGTTATTTTCATTGCAACATAAGAAGTACTATTTAATATGCAGTTATTTATGTATTTTGTCAATCATTTAAAGTCATTAAGTATAGCGAAAAGGCTCTCATTGCATAATGTAACTTTGAAGTAGAAATGGCATGGATATACCTTTTTTTGTTCTCGAGGGGGAAACCTTCAAAAGGTACCCGACACCGTAGGAGCGACGCAGGGTTATGTGGGATTTTTACCGCACTTAAACCTCCCCGTGGCCGTCCTCGGCACTAAAAAGGTGGACTCCGGGATCTCGAAACGACTTCAACCGGAATCCTCCGAGAGCGTTGTCCCATCGGGCTCCTCCCAGATGGGCGGCTGGGCCCACCGCTCCGTCTAGTCTTTACGACGGTATGCGACCACACATACCGCCGTACTTCCCGGGATTGCCTGACCGAACGGTTCGAGCTCCCACTCTAGCCGTCTGCAACCCCGGAAGCCCCTTTTAATCACCTTACGACAGGCAGGGGATGCCGTAGCCCTATTCTGATCCCGAAACTACAGGGACGGGCATGGATATGCCTACGATATGTGATTTGATGTTCATCTACATAATTTTGACGCTACTGCATTATGCTGCCTTTCAATGTCAGATATTTTTGCTGCGTTCGTATAGTCAGATATTATTGAACTCCTTCTTGGGTCAGATACTTTTGCTAATCTGTTCGTAGTCACATCTTATTGCTCGTGACTGTACATTGTTGCTATGTCACAAGTATTCTATCAGTGGAATGTGCTACAAAATATTCAAATGACAGTATATTCGTGAACATGTTTTTTTATTGTCATCCGATGTAAATTATAACAAATTCAAGGTTCTGAAATACAAAGTATGTCGTCTACGTATTACGTCTTAATTGTGTAATGCAGCCAAAATTAAATCCCGTAATCCGTTTATTATATTATTGTATGCATAATTTATGACCCATATTTTGTGTGATATCGTATAGTAAACATGAAAATAATGTACTTGTAGCTTACTGGATACATCCAGTTTAATATTTGGAAAGTAATTGGTGGGTCAACTTATCTGCCCATTATCAGGCCCGTGTCACGCTTAGTGGATCAAAATAAACGTTGAATGTCGATGACATAATTATAACACTTATTTAAGTAGATAGTCTCTCGTTTGTATACTTTATATGAAGTAGACATAACAAAATAGGCTCAAAGTTGTATTTAGTACCAGGATGATTTGTTGTATTTCAAGCTTGATTAAAAACGTCCTTTTTGGGTTTCTTGGCCAATAATAATAGGTAACTAAGCTATGATAAGCTATGATGATAAGTCCACCAACTCGCACTTGGCCAGCGCGGTGGACTATGGCCTAAACTCTCTCATTCTGAGAGAAGACCCGTACCCAGCAGTGGGTCAATAATGGGTTGATGAGAGAAGCTATGATTATTATACGATATTCCCGAATACCTGTTTGACTCTTCAATTTAATTTTCTATTATACTAGTAAAATATGAAAATATTGTTTGAAAGATACTAAAGCTGAAGGTACCCTCTGTCCGCACTAAATGATCGATAACCGTCTAAGACGTAGATTGATTAATATTTTAGCTATGCAATAGACCATGCGATATGCGATACCTTTTTTGATACACCTATCAACGATCGATGATTGAGCTGTCTTCAACCGGTTGAGTTTACAAAGATCGCTATGATAAAACTTCATGTTATTTTAAAATGTATTCAGAGGAGGTCAGTACCATTTTTTGTTTTGTTAGTACGAGTGCACAAATGCAAAACTCTATATTTTCGATCCATTGCTATTGATTGATTGGTAACAACTGGCTATCAACGTTGACTGATCGATGCTACCATCGACCGACGACATCGATGGATATTCGTTTCTAGATAGAGATATACATTTCAACATATATTGGAGTCATTTCTTAGATTAGATATGAGAGGTTTTGGTTTAAGATCTAATATTTACATTGACAAAATTTAATATTTAAAAAAATATTTTTTTAATAGTTTTTTTGGTTCTGGTGTACAGGTACGTTTAACGAGATACAAATGTCTTTCTAGCGTCGATATTAAGATTTTTGCGATAAGTTTTATATTTATAGAAGAAAAAAATCTACGCGAGTACAGTCACTGGCGGAATGAAGTACCATAATAATTGAATTAATAAGTCGAGGAAGTTGTTGCCTTTTATACCTATTTCACATCGCATGTCTGAGCTCCAATGGCGCAATACATATTGTAAATGTTCGTGCACCGAGGGAATTTACCTTATCCTTATTCATTGGGGACAAATTCATTTGCATAATTTCTAATTCGATTAAAATATATCTATTTATCATTCTAGGTATGGATGTTGATTTCATTATAAATAGCACTTGTTCTTTTATCATCTGTATGATTATTTGAAAATAGCTTACATGTGACATCCCTGATAATTACGATTTATTAACAATAAGACCTAATTAGATTATGATACTGTTCGTCACAGTACGTGTAGATACAGCAACAAAAATCGATAACCGTCTTATAGCCGTCGACGAAGCCTAACTGTGAAATCGATTTTCCGATTACTAACACAATACGACACACAGATACAAGCCTAACGAAATACATAATTAACAAAACAGATTTGGCATCGTATCACAATGGACGTTGTTTATAATGAGTTGACGTCATTGTAAAATATGATTAGGTCGTTTATAATACTGAAATCTACAAAATAAACAAAAGTGTGCTCTATCAAGCGGAAAAGATAAAGTTAAGTGCGCGCATCGTGAGGATTTTCCCGATCGACATACAATACAAAATCTGGATAACAAGGAAAACGATTTATAAAAATAAAGGAATTAGGAACATGGCAAAATTTTAGCGATTTGTAATATTGTTCAAACCTCAAGTCCAATGAGCGAGCAGAAATTGACGACAGTTTTCGAGGAGATCACATACTTTAGCGAAGTACAGCGATGTACAATGGTAACAAAACGTGATCGTATAGCTCAATCTACTCTCGTTTGGTTCGAACTCACCATTGTCAGTTTCGCTCGCTTGCGCCAGGACCGCGACGGTGCATCGTTTGCAACTCGCCTGACATAGATCTTCGGAGAAACTTATCGATGATACCACTACAATATAATACAGCTGCCATAATTAAAACCACAAAAAAACCCTTTACCGAAGGCTTTATTATTCATATTATTGAGAAGCATTACGTGATCTATATTCGAACAAACGACTCATGAAAACGTCTAAAGGTAAACGAGCGCGAGGTCGCCCTATGAAATTGATATTTCGTAATAAAACGACATACAATAAAAAGCAATTAGAATGACAGAACGTTATCACGGAATCATTAATTTTATTCTATTTAAACTATCAGTAAGTATACTAATTACAATAAATAAGTCATTTCAATCAAGTCCGAAACAAATTAAAAAAAATAATGGATCTATTGAATAAGGCAATGTGTTAGAAATCAAATGGATGATGGTAATTAAGAATACAAATCATGATTTTTAAGAGGTACAAGGTGTATGAAATGTAAACTGTAATATATTATACTGGTTAGATAGAATTGACGTCACAATACCCAAGTCTATTTTGAGGACGATGAACGATATAAGTATCTACATATTTACATAGGTACAGCGGTACGTTTACGTACGTTGTACGTGAGAATGAAGACGATTGTGTGCGAGAGGCTTTTAATGATACAATCCTGTTTTCAGCGGATGTAAAGTACATACATATATACTCTCATCGTGAGATTTTAATTGAACAATGACGAAACTAGCGAGCACGGGAACACTGTAGCGACGTAATCGAGTTGTAATCAGTTCATTCGAGCATAGCCAACGCTGTGAGGTAGTTAATGAAACGAAAACAAATGCGGTTGCCGGAATTTGCATCCAGGGATGTTGTTTTGCACACCGTTCAATGAACGCAAGCAATAAATGACAAACTTTCGCACTCGGACCATTCATACAGTAACATGTAATTGCGATGAATCATCATTCACTGTATAACTGTGCTTAGTTCCACAAATAATGATTGCAAATATTATAGATTTATAAAATAAGGACAGAAGACGATTTTTTATAAGTTGCTTCATATACCTAATACTAGTACTAGCGACACAGAAAATTAAATGTTACTTGACAAAATCAACGACATTGTAGTACCTATATGTATAGTAAATCGGAACTTTACATATATTGAAAATCTTGTTTGTGTGTTCCATTTATTATCACATCCAGTTCAGTCCAGTACACCACGATCATCAAAGTTTACGATAGCTCTTAACATCTACCAGTGATTGTGTACATAAAATTTCAATTTTTAATGATTTTAGTGGGACCGTGAACGTGACCATGAAGAAAGCGTCAGACACGTGTTTCTTATAAATTTATGGCATACTTTAATTACGCATTACTATGATGGAAACTGGAAAGCTTTTACAATCTCTCTTAAGTCGATAATTAACTTTTTATTAATTTCCAGTTCGACCATGAACGTGACCGTGAAGCGTGTACGTCAAGAAATCACGTGCATATCCATAATTCCATGAAGCCCCATAAGACCCTTCGCTAGCGAATGCTAATCATGCATTTCTATATTTATAAGGAGATTACATGCTCGGACAACGTATTACATAACGGGACCCGTGATGCGTCCATTAGTTGATCGGACTTGGTTCAGAGTTCATACCGAGGTCTCGTTTCAATCAATACCGATACGATATGCAGGTTTAATTATCTGTATACTTTAAAAAAACATTAAAATGTTACTCTAATGTACTAATCACCAGTAGTTTACCATGACGATTGATATGTTGAATTATGTATGGATAATTATATAAATCACCATAATTTATTTGATATAATTATGCTGATTTCATGTACACAAACCTTAAGTTGAGATGTTTAAGGTACCTAAAAAACTTAAAATCTTTAAGGATTTGACGCGTGATTAATCAAAGCAATAATAATAAAGGTTAACAAATAATTAATTAAATAAAAACGTTATAAAACTTCTATAGGCGCGTGCAACTTATAGGAATCAAAAATAAACGTGGCACGTGATTAAGTACCATCAGAGTTCCGAGGGTTTTATATTTTATTTACGTACATCTTGCGGGTATGTATGAATCTTAAATGCTCCACATCAACGGATTCTCATTAAGACTTTAAACCCTTATTATGACTTGGCAAAGTCTTAATATTCACATCTTGGGCGATGACAAAGTGTCCTACAAATGAGTGCGAATATAATAAAAAAATATTTACTGAATGGACAAATGAGAGATGTTTACTTGTAAATTTGTCAAAACTTTCAGTTTTAAATATTTGCAATACAATTATAGAATTAAATTTACAAAACGAGTAAATGTCTATCTTTATTGAACATAAAGCTTCCTTCTTACCAATTTATTACCGTAATTTTATACTTATAATAAAATTAATGTCACCATGAAGATTAATTCCTGTATCACACAGGAAAACTTCTTTCGGTTTAAGGTTATCTTATCGAAAAAGGTTACGCAAAGTGCAGGTAAGACTTTTTTATAACAACCTAACAACATTTCCTTTGGATCAGAAAATGTAATATAAAAAGAAAATCAAATTTCCACACAATATTTGCATCTTTGAACAAAATATCTAATTAACGACAGATCAAAACATAACAAAGGATAGTAGATGAGATCCTTGAGAAAGGCCCTGAGGTACACCTTCACATAAGATGGATAATGACCAGAACCTAAGTTCTAGGATGTAGTTGAAAAGGCATGCGATGCCTAATGTTACTTGTGGTTACAACAATGTGAAGACTCACGATAATGGTAAGGGCCAAAGTATCCTTTGTCGTATTGGAAAATACATGAGTTTTAAGTTTACTACTAAATTAAAAACATAAACAATGACTTTCGTAAAGATAGGATTTTAAATAAAACATTCAATAGCAAGAATGGATTGAATATCGAAAAATCAGGTCGGCCATTAAAGTCTTATTGTATTCGCTTCGAAGTCAAGGCAAGGTTAAAATTATTCCATGAACTGCATGCTATTACATTACTGAAATAACAAATGAATGTTTTTAAATAAAAACCATTGTTGAAATACCTAATGCAAAAATAACGGTATTTTCCTTCTGAAGTTCGAGTGCCATTTTCTACAGTATATAAATAAACTAATTACGTCTTTCTCGAAGTAATCAAGCGGAGCTGAATTTCTACACTATGTTACTTAAAGGTTGACATGAGTGAAGTCTTAATATAACGACTTGACTAATGTATTTGCCCTGAAACTGGCTATATGACCGGAGTGTTATTTCGACGATGAAAACAAGATCTTGCTTTTACGTGGAACATAATTGCTTACAATACATCGCCTAAGAGGATTTGCAGATACAGCTATTAAATAACACGAAAGATGCCAAGCGCAACCAATCATAAAATGAACACGTTGCTGAAGAAACATTTCTTGGCAACCATTGCTGCGTTGACCTACCTTACGTATTAAGGCGTCATTTAGGGGCGGGTTAGAACATTCAGTCGAAGTAATTTAGTTACTTCAGCCTACTTATCTTTTCTAATTATTCTGATAGGTAAATGCAAAATTCAAAACAGGACATATGACATAAAATTGGCTATTCAAATTTGTATTATAAACGTAGAGTTATCGATACCGAAAAGGATATTATCAATAAAAATTGGTTTTTAGAATATTTGCATTTTAACCAATTTGAATTAACAGCTATTAAAAATAGACAAATTAGAATTCATAATGCAAACGGGAAGACTAAACATATCAGTGGTAATTTTCGCAGACAAATCTACTGCATTTATATTTTATGGCATTATTTGAAGAAAAATATATGCAGTGCTGAATCAATTAATGACTCACTAGAACGATAATATACAACACAGCATAAATTGTAGTTGCATTTAATTGCGTACGTACCTATATTTTATTTATTGTAGCATTGTCTCTATAATCCAAGACTCAGGTAGTCTGACCAGAGAAAAAACGTGAGCAAGAAATGATCGAAAAAATAAATAGACCGAGCAATTTAGAAAGCCGGTAACATCGTTTGTCAAGGCAATCGATTTTTTATTTAAAAGCTCAATCGTTGGTCAAGGTTACAGTTTCACATGAGATAAGAAGGTTAAATAAGCAAATTCTATTCTTGTAACACAATAACAAGATTTTGTGAATCGCTTTTCGGTACACCAAACCGTACATAAAACATACAAAACGTATCTCAATGTATATGAACTCTCGTCACGTGCATCTGACGTTGATGAAAGTCATTGATCTACGTACTCGATCTAATACAGCTATACTCTAAGTGTGTTCCGCGGAACCCTAGGGTTCCGTGATACCTCTGTCGGGGTTCCACAAGAATTTAGAAAAAAAAAGTTTCATACCTCCCACTAGTTAGAATTTTTCTTTTTTCATGTTTTCTATTATTGTCCTTGTCAAGTGGTGAAGTAAATAATAATTAGTAACTGTTACATTGTACTTTGATTATGCTGATTAATAAAAAATACACTTATTTAAACAATTGTTTTATTTTAGGGTTCCATCAAGTATTTTGCTTCCCAAAAGGGTTCCGTCATTCAAAAAGTTTGAGAACCACTGATCTAATATATCGTGGAAATATGACACTCAACATATAAAGTAAAATGAAACGAGATAAAGGGAGAAGAAAGGTTAAAGCAATAGATACAATGTGGAGAATGACATAGATTAAGTCCAAGGATATTGATTGTTTAAATATTTTAATTATATAATTCTTCTCAACGATCCTTTTGGTAGTATTTTTTCATCACTATGTGCTGCAATGTTATGAGTTTTAAAAGAAATATAGCAATAAAAGTAATGCAAGCAACGCGCGGCGGGAATAAAAGCCGCACAGTTGATTAACTTACAAGAGAACAGTTAACTGGATGCAAATAGCTTTACATTTTGCATCGTATTGTAAAAAGTTATCAAAATTATTATTTTTTCTTTACTTTACTATTTATCTATGAGATCGCTAGTGAACCTTTCTAGTCTGCACAGTAGAACAAATCCATAGTATGACTTAAAGTACATAGAATTACATGTACAATAAACTTGTGTTTTTGAATTACTATCTAATTAATACAATGAGATGTTTCTTTTTTTGCTATAATCAAGGATACTCCAATATTTCAACAAGAACCTAAATATTGTGTAATATTCAGATAAAAATATTTAATAATATCTAATCATTACGATTTATAGTTACACAACATTGTTGCTGCTATAAAATATTAAATACTCATGTTTGAATTATAACAGCAACTGTTTTACCTACTGAGATATATTATAAGGTCTTCTCACAGTATATATCAAGGTATTCTTGAAAAAAATATAGTATACTAGCTGTCCCGACAAACTTTGTTTTGCCATATAAAAAATAAAAATAAATGTTAAGGGCGGACAACCCTTAAGGGGTATGAAAAATAGATGTTGGCAGATTCTCAGATCTACTGAATAAGCATATAAAAATTGGTAAAAATCGGTCAAGCCGTTTCGGAGGAGTATGGCAACAAAAACTGTGACATGAGAATTTTATTTATTAGATGAAATATGATGCACTCACCTTCATCTGGGCTGAGATCTGCAAACTTCACTCCACCACTGAAAAAAAAGTAGACACAAATAATTGCATTTTCAATATATAAGAGCTACAGTGATTTTAATTTGTAAAATAATATATTTTTTACATTGTAAATATCATCAAGTTTTTTGTTTACAATGCAGTTTCTCTTTACTTTTAATTTTTGGTTTTACAAAGTACATTACATCCATATTTAATTTAAATTTTAGATATTTCTAGAAGGCTAATAGAACTAAATAGATACAATTTTTTCCACATGTTTGTAAATAGGAGGTGAAAGTTTAAATCAAAATAATTAAAAATTAATTTAACAAATTCTCACTACTTTTCACAATTTAAAGGCAATTGTATATGAAGATACAGAAATCAATTGTATAAATTAATGTGTAATTTTTTCAACAGTGAAGATTTTCACTTCGTACCTTAAGAGGACGGTAGCCGTTTCCGGCACCCGGAACACCTGGAAATAAACACAATGTGGAACGATGTCTTACTGGATCTCCACACGGAGAAACCATAACCGCAAACAACACATATTTTTTCAACAATACAAGTTTAATGGGTATAATAGGGTTTTGACAAACAATGTTTATGTGACCAGAATAAATCGTCACATGTCACCAAGAATTTACAGCCAAAAGCAGCACTTTAATTTTACATGCATATTCATATTTCGTTTTTAATTATGAGGACCAAGATAATTTGCTTACTAAAATAATATAAGTAATTATGCCACGAAAATACGTCGACGCAACTCTGATACTTACTGACGCTGCTTATTTAGATAAACAAATAAAATTATATTACCTTCCATCCCAAGTTTTCGAAGAATGTGCTAAGACGAGATTGTCCGGTAGTTTTGCCGCCACAAGGTCCTGGATAGGTTAAAAAAATATAATGTGGAATGAATAAAAACGGTGCCAACTCCCCACGTGTAGTGAAAAATATTTTACACATCAAATCTTTCAAGAATCTAACAAATTACAGACACGACAGTTTAATTACGTCACAAAAGTAATGACAGAGACATTTCCAACCATTATTAATATTATCATAGTTTCATTACATATTTCAGTAAAAATACAGGCGTCTGAAAATCACTCACCTCCAGTAAGCACCAGCTTGTACACAATTTTCTGAGTTTGGTTAGCCATTTTAGTCAAACGCATTTATTATAAATTAAAATTAAATTAGACTATCAAGTTTTTATTTAGAATATAAATATCATAAGGTTGATAAATACACAAAAGTAATAAAAAGAGCCATCACAGTGCTATGATGCGCACCGCCTGACAGGCGCGCAACGAAATGAAAGAAATCGAATGAAATGATGGTTGACGTTGTTGACGCTTTGACAGATTGACAAAATGTCAGAGCCCAGAAGGCATTTTCTCCACTCGTGTTATGTTGCTAGCTAGTATATTAGTATTTATCTATGGTTGCTAGAACACAAAATTAAGACAACACGATTAGGTCACTGTTTTGTTAGGTATAATATTTTAGGTACATTTCGTAGTAGTTTTTCAACTACGATATTAGCAGTTAAATCGCATACGATAAACGATATATATATATGTATAAATATTATTGCAGGATTCCTCATATTATAGATCTTTATTTCTTGAGCCGGTACCAGACCACTAATTTATAGTGACACAGATATAAAGATACAGTTTAAAATCGACTGAGCCGAAGAGTGATTAGCTTTTTAGTAAATAGCTATAACACTCTTTCGCGAGCTACTCAACTCTTACGCTAAGAACTCACGAAGCGATTTTCACCCGCGGCCGGCGCAGTTGCGGGCCCGCAGCTTCTGTAGAATGCAAATATATAATATATATCTGCATTCTACAGAAGCTGCGGCTTTTGTGCGAAACTCACGAGACCGCCTATTTTTGCGGTTCCGCTGCCGTCGCGGTTGCGATTATCGACCGCAAACGTGGCGGGCGAAAACCGCAAGACGGGAGGTTAACCATCAGTTGAGGTCTTGACTACTGCACTCGCCCGCCAACTGATCGCAGATCGCGCGGGCGCAAACCGCCGCGGCTGCGGCTGATCGGGGCCCGCGCGGTTCTACAGGTTGCCGCCGGTGCAGCGGGAGCCGCAAACAACCGCGCGCAACGCGGGCGAAAAACGCGTCGTGAGTAATTCGTCGTCGTCGCTTTAATTTTTTTACATTTATATCTGCATCCTACAGAAGCTGCGGGCCCGCAACCGCGGCGGCCGCGGGTGAAAATCGCTCCGTGAGTACTTAGCGTTAACCTGATGGCGGTCAGCCGCGGCTAGACATGAGTCGTCGACGTATTTTTCGTTGAATATCGTCCGTCAACTAGTCGATAAACTAGTTGAATTTAACTATAGTTGAATTCTTCGACTAATTGGAAGTTAACGTATATCTACTATGAACTACCCTAGACTAATGCCGATGTGGTATAGACTGTTCTACAGTTCTACTAAGTACAAAATCTTAAAAGTTTACTTCAGTTTGAACGGTACCTTTTGGGGTCTATCTCATACGATCCTATGTTTTTGCTAAATATGCTAAATGAAGTGGAAAATAACAATTTCCTTACAAAACATAAATAAAACAATTTGAAAGACCAAATTCTCTTTAATGTGCGTTGTCAAATATCAATGCTATGCATTTAGAGTTGAAGTTCCAAACATCTTAATTGCCAAGCAACTCTCAACCTTATTGTAACGGACGATAATCGAGTCGGTTGTCGTCAGTTAAAATAAGGTCGAAAGTTGCTTGAAGCGACCGTCTATGATTACGCGACTATGGTTAATGGTAATATCGTACGTTGAATTCAACGTGTGGACTGTGGAGTTTTCATATAACCGTCTACGAAATCTACTAGTCCGTCGAAGAACGGTAGACCGTCGAAACGTCCGTTTATTCAACGCCCATAGCCGCGGCACTCCATTCAATCGCCGCAGTTAAAATTAGCGATAGGCCGAGTAACACTTTTTACAAGTCGACTACTCGAAAAACGTAACAGTTTACTCGAGTTGCAACTCGACTTTACTCGATGCCATGCGTCGATTAAAATTATGCGGCTTTTACGTGCGTACAATCACAAGCGGTTAGGTATTACACTGGAAAAAACGGCTAACCCCGCGTCATGCCCATGTTAATTTACTCTTTGGTCATGCCGCTCCAGCATTTAACCGCTAGTGTGTAGAACCGCTAATTCTACTAGCAAATCAAAATTTCATAATTATTTATGACTACTGAATAATTAGTCTGAAAAATAACCATTAGATAATTACTTAAATTATTAATGTCATGTTATGATCAGTGCAGTTCCAAAAATATAAAAAAAATAAGAATAAAAGGGCGGGAAAAATAAAAAGCATACTAAAAACATTAAATGTTTATTAAGCTTATTCCTAATTCATTAAGCATAAATGTATATTGCTGTCTTTGTTTAGGTAAATTAGTCTTAGATACTTGCATCTGAATTTGAAAAGAGTTTTTATTTTCATGCATATTAGTTTCCAATTTTTCAATCAAAAGTAGCACTGATGGTATGTGATGCCAGTACTTTCCTAAGCAACGAATACGCTTTTCTATAACCGAATCTTTACTCCATATCGATGTTGTAATATCATCTGAAATAAATGGATAACAATGTCAAAACTTATTAATAAATGCGAAAGTTTGTGAGGATGTATAGTAATAATAATAATAATCTTAATTTTCTTTACAGTATTAAGTTATTATCATAAAAGGTCCGGAGCCTCCTTATAAGCATGGAGTTCCTGCATTAGGATGCTCCGTTCTTTGTGTATGAGCATTTGTAATTTTTTAAGTTAAAATAACAGATTTTGCTGAAATTTCAGACACACATAGTTTATGATCCAGATTAACACACAGAATACTCATTACTATGTTAGAGGTAACCAAAACGGGCGAAGCTGTGGAAATAAACTAGTTAAAAACACAAAACAAATCCATTACTTGAATATTATTCATCCCATTGTAAAATTCGTAGTATGATCTGATGCTCATTTAGAATTTAAAAGTTATGAGTGTTTATAAAACAGAATCGCTCTTTACCATCCATATCAGGTACATCTTGATCCAGCCATCGAGTTTGGATGTTAACACAGACAATTCCAGCTTCAAACTTATTACCTATATATCTCAAGTTGTTTACCAGTTCATTCAATAACGTCAAGCCTGTAATTAATTTAAATTTTTCATAGTTATAAAAAGTTTGTATATTATGCTTATATATATGTTATATATGTATATGTTTGTATATTATTTTATGCTAATTATTCAAAGTAACCTCACCAATTTTATTATTGTCACCAAGATGTTGAAATGTTAAACATGGCAGGGAATCTATAATGATTAAACCTATATTATCAATTATTCCAGTTTTTACTTTATTAAGTAGTTGTATGGCATCTTCCAATGTCCAAATATATACAACCTTTATTTTAGACATGATTGCAGCCATTTGCTGTAACAAAAAATTAATAAATACAATAAGAATTCATCTACATTTCAACAATTTTCTCTTAATTATTTTGAAAATTAGTGATTTTATAACAATATTGATATGTCACTATAGACCCACAAAGCTCCTCTGCTATAATAAGTATCACAGCAGAAAGATATCACAGCAGAAAGATAGCAGAAAGTCATTTAATCTTAGTTGTGTTTAAGATTAGAAATCAATTTCATCTATCCAACAGCCTTTTGAAGACTACTGCTGCTATGTCTATTAAAGAATGCAAATAAGTGACAGCAGTAGTTTTTGATTATATTTGACGACCCATATGGTGGAGCGGTTACCAATCCGGTCTGATGCGCAATGGGTCCCGGGTTCGATTCCCGGCCAGACAGGTATCTGAATGATGAGTTTAGATTTGTGATCTGGGTCTGGGTGTTTGTGTATTTTTCTTGTGTGTATGCATGGTACTCACAACACAAGAGAAAATCCTACTGTGGGTCTATGAGTGTAGAAAGCATGTGTTTTTGAAATGAAAATTAAAAAAATATTAAAAAATAAGTATAATACACTGCAGTCCGTCTCCTTGATTTGTGGTGTTCATCCATTAGAAGAGAAGAAATGGCGTTATATTAGGCCGACACCATATAGCACAATTCAATCAACACATAAAAATGTAACACATTTTATGGACAAGTAAATAAAAATTTTTGAATTTTGAATTTTTTTTTTTTGAATCAAACAAACCTTCATACTACACCCATGCAAGTCCAATATCCTTTGAATCCTAACTGCTGAAAAATCTCCCTTCGTGTCAATATACAGTACTGATAATTCTTTTGCACAATTAATGGCTAGTTGAAAACATAACTGTGTTTTTCCAGAACCAGCCAAACCACATATTTCTGTGATGCATCCAACTGGTATTCCACCATCCAGTGCTCTATCTAAGCTATAACGTAAAGACAGAATTTTATATTCATTTTTAAAACACAGTGTATGTCATCAAAATATGGTTGGACAAAGAATATATCACAGATATTCTATTTTATACTGTAAAGCAATTATTTCATTTCTATGGTAGCCTGGGTTACAGGGTCATTTGATTTGACCATCCTAGGGCTAAGGACACACGGAGCGTTTTTGTCCCGTGCCCGCCGTGATCGGGGAAATGCGGTTTTATTTATAAACTCACGAGACCGCTTATTTGCGCGGTTATGCTGCTGTCGCAGTTGAGATTATCGTCCGCAAACCGGGCGGGCGAAAAACGCAAGACGGGCGGTTTACCATCAGTTGAGGTCCTGACCACTGCACTCGCACGCCAAATGATCGTAGAGCGCGCAGGCGCAAACCGCCGCGGCCCGTGCGGTTCTACTGGGTGCCCGCCGGTGCAGCGGGAGCCGCAAACAACCGCGCGCATCGCGAGCGAAAAATGCGTCGTGAGATTTGCTTTATTTTTTTACATATATATCTGCATCCTACAGAAGCTGCGGGCCCGCAACCGCGGCGGCCGCGGGTGAAAATCGCTCCGTGAGTTCTTAGCGTAGTTCTCAAAAATAGCAACATATCTGTGACTGACTTTTGATAACTGTTATAAATGAAGTTGATTACAGATGTTAATGCGCAGCACTGGCCACTGAACATTAGCTGGACTGCACGCGCCCTTTCCCTACTTTAATTTCATAAAAAATATGTTTTGCACCTGTCTAAATAGGTGGGAATTGCCTTCCTTTTGGTTAAGCTTTTGGCAAACAACATAGCGCCAGTTTCTGGTGGTGCAGAATATCGAGATAAAATACTATTTCTTACGTCCAAAAGGTCTGGTAAACTTAACTTAGATATAATTGATAACTTTTCTGTATCTTCCTGAAGAAAGTCTGAAATTGTTATTATACGGTTTTGCGCCAAAGTTTTCAATACGTTCTCCGTTAAAAAAAGGTGATCTTGCATTTTTAATTTTTGCATGGTTAAAGTTTTTTATTTTCCTGTGTTAAAACGAAGTAAGGTTTCTATTTTAATGGAAAATAACGTTATTATTTATTTATAAAACCCATAGTTAAACCGTAATTTATCTGTCAAATGTCAAAAGTCAAAAACGCCAAATTTTAGGGCGCGTTCCAGATGACGCTCACAAAGCCCCAAACACCCAAAATGTCGTGCCACAAGACGACCGCGATCGTTGTGGTCGCGGCGATAACGTCACTGATGACGAGTTGTCTCTGGATGATAATACTGTTTCAAGAGTTTCACACATCACGAGAAGGTAGACTAGTAACGAGCATTTCGATAATCTCTCAAACAATTCAAATTTTTTTTCAAATATTTTTTATGGACTTGTCAGTTCGTTTTGAGAATTTAATTAATCTGATAAACGATTTTTTGATAGCGGCACACGAGAGGTTAAATGATTTGATCCAACGATCGCTTTTTAAATTCGTCATAGTGAGACGAGATCTTTGATATAAACTTTATTTTAATTCAAAACCACCTACGTGCATTCGTGTTTTACTTATAACTCGAACAATTTTAATAAGATAAGGGAGAGAGGGGTGAGAAATCGGGCAAGTGGTGTTTTATGTCTAGTATGACTAGTTCATATTGAAAACAATGCAGGAAATATCTTGGGACCGGCATGTTATGGTTTTCACCAGTGGCTCTTGTGCGACGATCCTAATTCAGAGACTTACAATCGTGCTCTTATAAACGTGTATGGTGTTGTTTGGTTCGATGTCAAGTAACAAAACTTATTTCAACTTATCGTAAATAGAGCGGCATACACGTTGTGGTATTGGAAAATTATGAAACACATTTATGAATTTCGCTATTAATATTATCATTTTTCTTATTTTTATTGCGTAATATATTATTATGACGAACAACAAAGTAAAAGAGCTAGACAGTTCTGTTTTGAAGTTTATGTGTGCTTTAACCATTATTTGTCATAGACAATGGACGACAAGGCGCGTACACCCGCCATTTTTGTGTTTGCTGTCAAAAGGTGTAATGTCTTGAAATCGTGCATAAATTTATGATTTCTGAAGCGTAATTTTGTAAAACGCTATTAGTTTTTTAAGTTTTCTATTATTTTTTCACAATGTCTAATTTGTCACTCGATAAAGAGTCATTTTGTAGGCGCATGAAAAAGCTGTATGCGGTGTGGAAGGTAGGTTGAACGAGGTGAACATAACATTACTCGTTTTGTCTTCGTTTTCTTTACTTTGTGCTTGTTCCAGGCTGCCGCTGCCGATCCCAAGAGTGATGAAGCCTTGGCCAAAGTCGACTGTTTGGTTTCATGCGTCGGTGTCGACGAAGACACGCTTTACAGCAAGTCCACAGCTTTGCAGGTTTGTGTACAAAAGCGTGTTCAGTATGTATGAATGTATTTTAAAAACCTTATTAATGGGGTGTCTCTAACTGCGTAATAAACTATTGATCTGCGTTCAGAATTGTAAACTGTGTTTGTGATAGGTTATAATAATTTGCTTGATGCTTTAACAGTTTTTATGTATTTTAAAGACATGGCTGTTCGGATATGAGTTACCAGACACAATAACAGTCCTCACGGAGCAAAGCATGTGTTTCCTTGCGAGTAAAAAGAAGATAGAATTTCTCAGACAAATTGAAAATGGCAAAGAAGAATCAGAGCTACCTCCAGTCAAGTTACTTATTAGAGACAGAGTGAGTACTTGTTAATGGAATGTTTTATATACTTGTATACATAATATTGTGCAACATGATGTAGTATGTTGTAGGTATGGGTCGTCGACGTATTTTTCGTCAACGAAACTAGACCGTCGAATATCGTCCGTCGACTAGTCGATAAACTAGTTGAATTCGTCGACTAGTCGAAACACGTTAACGTGTATCTACTAAGGTAATATCGTACTTTAATGTCACCATGTGGACTGTGGAGTTTTCATTTAGCCGTCTACGAATTCGACTAGTCCGTCGATGAACGGTAGAACATCGCTGTCGAAAGTGTCGAAACGTTGATTATATATGAACGGTAGATTTAACTACTCCGTTTTATTCAACGCCCATAGTTAATTCTTCGACGTGTTGAAAGTTAACGTGTCGTATAGACTATAGACTGTTCTACTTAGTACAAAGTCATAAACGTCTAGTTTACTTTAGTTTAAACGGTTCCTTTTGCGGTCTATCTCATGCGATTCCTATATAATTTGGCGATAAGTTGTAAACTTTTGGTTATTACTTACGCACGATTAATTTTAATAGAATCTTATTATAATTGTCAAAGTAATAAGTAATAACTGTTATTACTAAATATTCTAGTAAAATATAACAATTTCGTTACAAAACACATATTTCTTTTTTTATCTGATTGAAGTAGCAAACGAGCATGCAGTCCACCTGATGGTAAGTGGTCACTGCCTCCCATGGACATATGTAAGCAACTCCTTATAGAACATGGGTTCAATCTGAAGTCAATCACAGATGCGTTTCTACTCCCAAGGACTATGATGGTCGCCTCATATAAAAGTGTGCCGGCAACCACACCCTTCTATCAAAACGCAAAGAAAATAATAATATGCTTCCAAAGTTCCAATAGAAATAGGTGTGGCGGGCGGTGGTACTTCCCCGGTCGAACTGCATTGGTTCTACCACCACAAAAGACCAAATTCTCTTAAATGTGCGTTGTCAAAAATATCAACGCTATGCATTTAGATTATTTAGAGATAAAGTTCAAAACATCTTAATTGCCACGCAACTTTCAACCTTATTGTAACGGACGACAAGCGAGTCGGTTGTCGTCCGTTAAAATAAAGTTGAAATTTGCTTGAAGCGACCGTCCATGATTACGCGACTATGGTTAATGGTAATATCGTACGTTGATGTCAACATGTGGACTGTGGAGTTTTTATTTAGCCGTCTACGAATTCGACTAGTCCGTCGAAGAATGGTAGACCGTCGAAACGTTGATTGTATATCAACCGTAGAATCAACTAGTCCGTTTTTTCAACGCCCATAGCTAGTATGTTGATGTTTATGTAGGTAAACTGTATTGACAGTGTGCTAAGTCATTTGTATTAGTATCTAATTAGTTAATTAGATAATTGTTTTATTTAATTACAATACTTTATTACAGAATGACAAGGACAAAGAGAATTTCAGTAAACTTATACAAGAAATAAAAAAATCAAAATCAGGCAAAAGTCTTGGTGTATTCATCAAAGACAACTATCCCGGTGAATTTTGTGAGAGCTGGAAGGCTGTGATGAAGGCGGAGAAGTTCGAGAATGTTGATATTAGTTCATCAATAGCCATCCTCATGGCACCCAAGGAAGACCCAGAAGTGATCACCATAAAAAAAGCTTGTTTAGTCACAGTTGATGTTTTTACAAAATATTTAAAGGATCAGATTATGGAAATTATAGATTCAGATAAGGTAATTTGTTTATCAGTTTGTCTGTCAGGAATGATGGATAATGATTAGATTGATCAACATACACACCATAAGGCAATGTGGTTTGTATGTGTATAAGAGTATGTTTGTCAATTCATTGTTGTCTCACTGTGGTCTGATCTCAGAATGAAAGAGATTTAGGCCGTAGTCCACTGCATTGGCTGATTGTGAATGGGTAAACTTCACACACATTATATTGGTTATTTGATCTGCCAAGTGTTTATAAATTTTTGTGTGTCATTCAGTGAATTAACATATTACTAGTGCTCACTTCTCAAGTATTTTTCCATTCTGACTAGTGTTCCTACTAAGAAACTGTTTACAAGCACTGGACAAATATACTCAAATCCTTATAATAATTTGCCAGATGGAAAATGTGTTATTATTATTTGCAACAATATTCCATATTTTTAATTTCAAGTTGTGAATTTATGAAAATGCAGATTTGAAATTAAATATCTAAATAAATTAAATGAATTAAAATTTCATTAATTCTAAAAGAATTTCAAGAATCTCTAAAAATAACTATTACATTTATTAATCTTTGCAATATATGTGAACGCAATCTATATCTATATAATCTATACATTAACAATTATTTAGCTTATTAATTCATGGCGTAAAAATATATTTGTTATGTATTGTATGTGCATGCGAATAAATGAGTAATGTTTAAATAAGTATCTTTTTCAGCCAAAATTAAGAGCAAAGCTGAAAATTTTGGCTGAAAAACTAATTCTAATAAAGACTTTTTTATATTGATTCATAATTGAGTAAAAAGGGCTTTTGTGCAATAATAATTGTATCATATGTTTTCTATTTGCAGAAAGTAAAACACTCAAAATTAGCTGAAGGTGTCGAAGCGGCTATATCAGACAAAAAATATGTGACCGGAGTTGATACAAGCCAAGTAGATATGTGCTATCCACCTATTATACAGTCTGGAGGCAATTACAGTTTAAAATTCAGTGCAGTTTCAGACAAAAATCACCTACATTTTGGTGCAATAGTGTGCTCACTAGGTGCCAGGTACAAGTCGTATTGCTCAAATATTGTCCGTACGTTGCTGGTCAATCCTACGGATGAGGTTCAGAGCAATTACAATTTTCTACTGAATTTAGAGGAAGAGGTAATGAAAAAATTAGTAGCTGGAGCTAAATTGTCTATGGTTTATGAAGCTGGATTGGAGTTGGCCAAGAAGGAGAAGCCCGATTTGGTTGATAACTTAACTAAGACATTTGGGTTAGTAGCTTTTTATGCTATTCGTTTTTTCTTCTTGATTTTCTTTAGTATAGAATATAGATACATGTCTGGCTATTGCCCGTCCTCCTATTTGATGGAAGAATGTGGTCAAATATACAATGTTCATTTAATCAGGTGAGGTTCTAACTGATTTGCCAGTTTGCATGCATCTTACTATATAAAACCCAGAATAATATTACTTGCATATTACTGACTTGGTTTAAATTGAAGTATTGTTTATAATTATATTATATCGCAGTACTACTTTTGAAATTTAGGAGAAATCATTAGAGGTAAAACATGTTTTGGTTTCAGATTTGCGATGGGTATAGAGTTTCGCGAAAGTTCAATTGTCATTGGACCAAAAACCTCTGCAGTGGCAAAAAAGGGCATGGTATTCAATATAAACATAGGTCTCGCAAATTTGACCAATAGTGCTGCAACGGAAAAAGAAGGGAAGGTAAGATTGTTATTTTTTATATTTGTCTATATGTTAAATACTAGTTGACCTGGTGAACTTATTTCCGCCTAAAAGTGAAAAATGTAAAATTATCAGTGTTACTCCACTATATTATGCATCTATCATACATTAAAACCTTCCTCTTGAATCATCCTATTTATTAAAAAAAACTGCATTACAATCCATAGCATAGTTTTAAAGATCTTAGCATACATAGGGACAGACAGCGGGAAGCGACTCTGTTTTATACTATGTAGTGATGTTCATTAAACTGCGGTCGATTGGTGAACAACAATAAGGTGCAATGTGTGTTTCCTGATGTCTCTGGTGCAAAAAGGTTTTTGTTGCCAAAAAATAGGTTATTTCAAGCATTCCATAAAATTTTGAAAAAAAAAATCATTCTTATAACAATTTGATTCTTCATCCCATGATTCCAGACATATGCTCTTTTCATTGGTGACACAGTCCTTGTGAATGAGGAGCAACCAGCATCTCTGCTCACTCAGTCTAAGAAGAAAATAAAAAATATTGGTATATTCCTTAAAGATGATGACGAAGATGAGGAGGAGGAAAAAGAGAATAAGACTGAAATACTCGGTAAGTAGTGTTTTTTATGTTTTTGTACTAAATTTTTAATATTACATTGATAGTAGAAGCTAAGTTTATGCTATATTAAATTCTCATCTAATAATCATTTTTAAGGATAGATACTGGCCAAAAACTTTGTTTTGTTTGGTTATTAACCTGGTTTTGTGAGAATGTTTTTTAATAGACACTATTAAAAAACAGCAAGCTTAAACTATAAATACTGTACTCAGTATATAACCTGAATTCGGATATATTAATTTGATAGAGAATGATGTAATACATAAAAGTTATATAAAAGCTAGATACATTTGCTAATTGTGTGCTATGTCATTTACATACTTTTATTTACTTACATGCAATCGTGGATCCATAGAAAATGGAGGTGAGTTTATTAATATTTGAATTATTATATAATAATGCATGTACTCTGCTTATTAGAGCACTGTGGGTGTGAATGTCTGAAATTCTGAACTGTTTGGTGTAAATGTTGCTATTGCTAATATATAGAAATAAAGGCACTTATATTGAAATCCATACTTCAACTAGTTTTCCAGCTAAATTATAATAAAATAAAATTGAATGGATGATTGTAATAATATTTCTAGATACTTTCTAGATTTAATTTTCATAAAAATAGATCTGATCATACTACATCTGCATGTTTATGTTGAGCTGTTAAACTATAGATTTATGGATTTAAGTATTGTGCCTATGTATATTCCACATTTTTACTATATTTATACTAATTTATTTCATTATACATACGTTTTTTCAATAATGGCAAATTTATCGCATCGAATTGAAATAGCGACAAGAAGCAGTCGCATTAGATGCCGTCCATTAATTACGGCACCCGAATTATTTATTTAAAATTTTTGACCCCTCCCTGTCATAACTGGTCACATTTGTGAGAGGTCGCTAGTGTGATGTCACATATTTTGATATCATTTCACGTATAAAATTTAAATTTTATACAGTAGTTCCAATATTACATGTGGCAATACAAAATTTTGTATTCATCCCTTGTCACACAATGTGCTTTATCGACTCCCCTCCCCCCCTTAACGTGCGACGAAATTTATGGAGGGCAACTTAGCCATTAATGTATTTCAGCTAAAACTATATTATTGTATCGCATCGTAAAACAAACTAAACATATATATACACATATATTCTTAACAAATCAAAGATACCAGGAAAGTCAACTGTAGGCGAATTCATTCACTGAGTGTATTCATATATATTGATGTGAAAAGTATGTGGATTCATATGTATGTACCACACTGTTCAATGCTTGTTGGTGGAGGATTTTTAACTATATAGACTGCATTTTACATATTCATCTTTGCATATATTGCAGATAATAGCATTTAATTGAATAGTAATACAAAATATGTATTGTTGGAGAACAATAGTGAAACTTTACCATTGCCCAATGAATTTGATGGCTAACAAACTTGCCATTTTGTAGTTTATTATTTACTAGTCGGCCCGGCGAACTTCGTTCCGCCTAAAAGTCAACAATCTAAAATTATCTGTGTTTCTCCACCATATTATACAGCTATAATACATTAAAACCTTCCTCTTGAATCATTCTATCTATTTAAAAAAACTGCATTAAGATTTGTAGCGTAGTTTTAAAGATAGGATAGTATAGGGACAGACAACGAGAAGCGACTTTGTTTTATACTATGTAGTGATATGCTGTAATTAAAAAAGTATATAATGATTTCAACTAGATTACTGCAAGTAACTCTGTAGCTTTAGAATCCATTACAGATGTGTTGCTATAATTAAAAGTTTGTATTGTAGACAAAATTATTGCATTGGCATTTCGAAATGTGTATTAACAGGTAGCACTTACAAGTAAGAAAGTAGCACGAATTCTATACTTTCCGGCTTTGTACAGATGATAAGTTGGCTAATGGTTTCGGAGATACTAACATCGGTTCTCTATACATAAAACAATTAAATGACTATGGAGACCTCATTTCAGAGGCTTTCATTAATTAATGGTTGAACCGGCGAACTTCGTCCGCTTTAAAGTAAAAAATCTAAAATTATCAGTGTTCCTCCACTATATTATGCATGTAATATTATATTATACATAAAAACCTTCCTTTTGAATCACTCTTTCTATCAAAAAACCGCATTAGAATCAGTAGCGTAGTTCTAAAGATCTAAGCATACATAGGGACAGACAGCGGAAAGTGACTTTGTTTTATACTATGTAGTGATAATTATGTTGTAATAACAAAAGTATATAATAATGATAACTAGATTACTGCAAGTAACAAAGTAGCACGAATCCTATACGTTCCGGCTTCGTACAGGTGCTAAGTTGGCTAATGGCTTAGGTCTCGAAGATTGATACTAACATCTGTTCCATACAACAAATAGGTGAATATGGCGAGATCATTTCAAAGGCTTTCTTATTGAATTATTTCCGCGCGTAGGAGACGTGCGAGTCACGTGACTACACCCCCACGGTGCTTGCAGGGCGGGGCAAGCGCACGGCGGTGATAGAGTCGAAGCTGCGCACGGAGCACTCGTCGGAGGAGAAGCGCAAGGAGCACCAGCGCGAGCTGGCCATCGCGCTCAACGAGAAGGCCAAGGAGCGGCTCGCGCGCCAGTCCAGCGGGAAGGAGGGCGAGAAGCTGCGCAAGAACACCGTCTCATACAAGAGCGTCAGCCAGATGCCGAGAGAGAACGAGGTCAAGGAACTCAAGTTGTATGTCGGTGAGTATGGTATTGTTTTTTGGATAATTGAAGTAGGGGTCGAGCATTTTGTTTGGATTTGCCTTGTGACAATGATAATTGAAGCTCATGGACATCTCTGTTTTGTATGAATAACAATACTATTTTAAGCTAGAGATACAATTTTATCCACAAAAGGCCTAGAATTTAAATTTCGTGATCATCATGATCAATTATTCATTAATTAAAAAGGTATAAAACCGGCTCACCTATAAAATTTGTTTTTGAGTTGTGTTATTATTCACTCCAAACAGCGATATATTAAATCAATTGAACTTGTGATGTGATATTAAATTTACAAATAATGTAGTACGCAGAATATTTTTCTGTTATTGTTATAAACAAATTGATTTCTATGCCAAATGAAAACTGCGGGTAACGATGCAGCTGTTTTTATTTCAGTAGCACTTTCTACTTAAAACGTTTTAGAGCAGAGACATAACGTCATTTATTTAGTAAGTCAATATGTACTGTGAACGAATACAAGTGACATACGACATATTTCAGTGAACGCGACGACGTTATATATTTTATGCTGTACTCTAAATACTATTTCTGGAAATTACTCTTATTTGTTGACTATTATTATCTGGAAATCATTTTTACAGTCTTTAAAAGTTCTGGTTTAATTTTGTGAGGTTTTTAGATGTCAAGGTGACATTCTATCAAGGTACAACAAATATATTTTTTCCACTCTGAAATTAAACTATGCTTAATTGTATTCTGTTATAGATCGTAAATACGAAACAATTATTCTCCCGGTGTTCGGCGTGCCCGTACCATTCCATATATCAACGATAAAGAATATTTCCCAGTCTGTGGAGGGAGACTATACTTATCTCAGGATAAATTTCTTCCACCCTGGTGCGACCATGGGTAGGAACGAAGGTGGGAATTATACGCAAGCGGACGCCACATTTGTTAAGGAAGTGTAAGTATTTTGGACAATTTGTTACTGAACAATTTGTGAGGCAATTATTACTATCAAGGTTGCATAGTTAGTGATACTACCTTAGGTTTAATTGTTAATATAACTTGAGATGATTCACAAAATTTTTTTTGGGTAAGTGCGTGCTTTAATTGCCAAAAGTTATGGCGCTTTAATTAATTGCGATACAAATTTAATTCGAATATAAAGTAGATATATTATAAATAAATCAATCTTGTTCTATTGAAATTATCTTATATAATAATTTTTAATGACTTGTGTACACAATAATCACAAAAAATTATACAGTGATCCCTAACTCAAATTATCGCTGGCACTGTTGGCAAGAATTCAACATGTGTGACATCCTCCATAAAAAAAATGCTTTACACACTTTAAGAAATTAGTCAGCCACTATTACGAAACTTCGAAACAATTGTTACATACAATTGAAAATAAAGTTTAATTTGTTTTTTAAATTATTTGTATTTTTTGAATTGTCTATTCGTTAATTATAATGTTGAAAAATCTTTTCAGCACATATCGAAGTACAAACACAAAAGAACCAGGAGAGATATCGCCGCCGTCCGCCAACCTCAACACCGGTTTCCGGCTCATAAAAGAAGTACAAAAGAAATTCAAGACCCGTGAAGCAGAAGAGAGAGAAAAAGAGGATTTAGTTAAACAAGACACACTAGTAATGTCACAGAGTAAAGGCAACCCCAAACTTAAGGATCTGTACATAAGGCCTAATATAGTGACAAAGAGAATGAGTGGTTCCCTAGAGGCGCACACGAATGGGTTTAGATTCACGTCGGTCAGAGGAGACAAAGTGGATATACTGTATAATAACATTAAGAATGCAATCTTCCAACCCTGCGACGGCGAGATGATTATACTCTTACATTTCCATTTAAAACACGCTATCATGTTCGGTGAGTATGTGGCAATGGAAACATTCTTAGTTAAGATCTTGTTTCCATCTGTTGGTAGTGAATAATAAATATTGTAACTAACAATTTGTAAGTGCCAATTCGTAAATGCTAATAGGCAATTACACTTAAAAGACATTTCATTTCATTTAATAAATTATATGTATTACTCCACCACAACAATTAGGCGCATAAAACAAAAGTGGTTCAATACCCCGCATCTCGCTTCTTACCCCGCGCATCCCCTAGTGACGCGCAGTCGCATATTGTCTAGGTGTTTACGTTAGCCAGCACGTATTTAATGTTATTTCGTTATAATGTTAGTTTAATGAGTGATTGTTGAATTTTTAAAGTTAATATAAAAATTAGTTGATTATTCGTCAATAAAACTCAAAATAGGTAGGAAAAAGACTATTCGTGGAGAAGAAAGGACTCTTACATTCAAAATATGTTTTTTTTTTAACAAGAGAAGAGTATTGGGCTCAGTATTCCTGTCTCCCAAGTCGAAAATCGAATGTGTGCTGCAACAGGTATCAGTCTCTTACACACATAAAAAAAGAAAGAAAATATTCCGTGTTTGCGAATATATTAAACACATGAAAGTGCTTGAATAAATACTCGACTATTGAACATACACCACTATGGTGTATGTTTTAATAATGGTATACCTACATACTTTTGGTATTTGGTAGTACAATGTACTTCGTATCGGAATGGGAAATCCCTAGTTCTAATGACGTTTCAACTGTTGTGCGCCTAATTTTGGTCGAGTAGTACATCTTTAAATTGTAAACTTAATATTTTTTTAACAAGTAGTTTTAGCAACATTATGTAGTTTAACAGTTACATTACACTTCCATTGCATACATATTACAATAGTGCAGGGGTAGTAAACCTTCATGTATTAACGTGTTGGTTTTTTCTAAAGAAACATTTTATGAGGCCATAGACCTGCCGTCATTGAGAATAATGGTTCACTCGAAAATATCGTGGTATCGTGTATCCAAAATGACGAATTCTTAAAGAAAATTATATAAATATACAATAAATATTAATCTGCTAAAGTTATCAGCATTGTAATATAGTGTCTAATTGTAAGTGTTTTATTGATATTTATCGAGTATGTGAGTGCCATACATTTAGAACGCCTTAACCGGCATATTCAATTTTTGGCGCCCCTTTTTTTCAAACATCTTATGTAATCAATATTATTATAACCCAAAAATTTACTAAATAAAGATCTTTCTGTCTTTCATCAAAGGCAGGCGTGCCAATGGTTTGGTTTCCTAGCTTTAGGCTCTAGTGCTTGCATGAACTTGTTAGTGAAATCATTTAAATTATAACGCATACTTATATCGTAACCCAGGTAAAAAGAAGCACGTGGACGTGCAGTTCTACACGGAGGTGGGCGAGATCACGACGGACCTCGGCAAGCACCAGCACATGCACGACCGCGACGACCTCGCGGCGGAGCAGAGCGAGCGCGAGCTGCGGCACAAGCTCAAGGTCGCCTTCAAGAGCTTCTGCGAGCGCGTCGAGAACATGACCAAGCAGGAGGTCGAGTTCGATACGCCCTTCAGGTACGCTGCGATCTTTGTGTAGTAATCTAAGTTGACGAGAGAAGGCAATAGATTGCTAATGTGTGACTGAATTCAGTATACATCTATGTTTTAAATGTTATGAAAAAAAAATATTGCAAGTTGAGCTACATATGTGTTGACTAAAACCGAATGTTTATGTTAATGCTTCAGAGTGATTTCTCGTCGAGTGATGAAATCTCGTCTATTTGGCCAATCCAAGCAAGGGTTTGGCCAACGGCAATTTAAATTGATAATTTTAGTGTTAAAAGTATGGAACTTATGTATGTTATACTTACATAAACCAGATAAATTTAAACTTTATTGTAAATTATTCCTTTAAGGGCGCCTAAATAGAACGCCGCGACGAAAACGACATCCGACGTAATCACCCTATGAGGTTCAGGATACGTCATGATTAATTTTCCATGATGAATGAAAACAAGCATCTGCTTCCAGAGAGCTGGGCTTCCCCGGCGCGCCGTTCCGCAGCACAGTACTCCTACAGCCGACGTCGGGGGCTCTCGTCAACCTCACCGAGTGGCCGCCCTTCGTCATCGCACTCGAGGATGTGGAGCTGGTGCACTTCGAGCGCGTGCAGTTCCACCTGAAGAACTTCGACATGGTGTTCGTGTTCAAGGACTACGCGAAGAAGGTCGCCATGGTCAACGCGGTGCCGATGAACATGCTCGATCATGTTAAGGAGTGGCTCAAGTGAGTATTTCATTAGGTTAGATGTCTGGGATTCAAATATCATGCATCTCTGATTTTTCGATGTTGCATGATTCTTAAAAAAATATAATCACATTTTTACACTACTAATGAAGTTTAAGTCTTTACATATTTCATAACATTAAGAAGAAGCCTACTAAACTAACATTTTTTTTTTCATCTGATTGAAGTAGCAAACGAACATGCAGTCCACCTGTCGGTAAGTGGTCACTGCCGCCCATTGACATCTGTAATCAACTTCATACAGAACATGGGTTCCATCTGAAGTCAATCACAGATGCGTTGCTACTCGCGAGGACTAGGATGGTCGCGTCATATAAAAGTGTGCCGGATTATTTTTGGACTTATAGCTATTTATTAGCAAGCAATTTATTTTAATTATCAAATGACTTTATATCATATAATGACCATTATTTGTTAAAACTGACAAATTAAAATCCGCCAACCTCCAGCCCCAAAACTTCAGATGAAATTACGGTATTCGCGCGCCCTGCATCTTATTCGTTAAGTGGTTGTTAAAACATTCTATTTGTTTCAGCTCGTGCGACATTCGCTACTCAGAAGGTATACAGTCGCTGAATTGGACTAAGGTTATGAAGACGATCACCGACGACATCGAGGGCTTCTTCGACAACGGCGGCTGGTCATTCTTGGATCCGGAGTCCGATGAAGAGAATGCTGAACATGTATGTAACTTTAAAAATATATTTTAACTGTACGTAAATACTTGTTGAATAATTGTCGTATGTGTAGATTAATCACAAATGGTTACGAACACACACACACTGGTGGTACACTGCATAAATTAGGTGCTTAATAGTGAATTGTTAAAATAGGGTTTGTATTTTTTCAAGACTTTATGCTATAAAACTCTTATTCTAACTTCTAAATAAACGTAAATATGCTACCATTAAAAATTGCATTGCAAGCAATTTTTCACATCTTACATTATTAGCTAACCAAAAAATTCCATTCAGTTACTCTTGCTATTTCATCACTCACCAAATATAGTCTGACTAAGCAATGCTTGAACTGAACTGATTTTTTTTCTACTTAATTTACACCCGTAAGTTAAGTAGAAAAAGATCAGTTCAGTTGCCGGAAATGTGCTTGCAACACTGCTATTTATTAATATTCTAAGTAATTTTAAGACTTTTTTGTTTCCAGGATGAGGAATCAGAAGAAGAGGATGATGCGTACGAGCCCACAGACGTAGAATCCGAAGAAGAGTCTGATGACGACTCAGAGTATGACTCCGAGGCGTCTGATGCATCGGAGGGTTCCGGCGACAGTGAAGGTAATAAGCATAAAGTGCATTTAGTATATGCAAAGACGAATGAAGCGTTCGAAGTTATTTGTCTAGGATAAAAACACATCTGATTTTTTTTCGGTTGGAAGGTGGCAGAATTGGTTGAACTTTAGCCTATTTCTGCCTTACAAAAACAGTGTAGTCCTGCTATGTTTGGGTTAAGAGGCTTGGTACAGTTGATAATCGGGACATTATTTTTTTATCTGATTGAAGTAGCAAACGAACATGCAGTCCGCTAATGGTAAGTGGTCACTACCGCGCATGTCCATTTGTAAGCAACATCACATAAAACATGGGTTCTATCTGACCTTAACCACAGATGTGACAGGGCAATCCATCTAAATGCAAGAACTGCTTCACGCTATACATAAGTGTGGCGGTGGTACCTCCACGCTCGAATTACACTGGTTCTACCACCTGGCATCTCAGTAATCATAACAGTTTGAAGTAGTAGTTAGTTCAATATGGAATTTATTGTAGGCGTACATGGTTGACTGTTATTATTTAACATCAGGGACCACTATAAATCAGGAACTATTCAATACCAGCTCCGATATACTAATTTCTTATTTCGTAGACAATTTAGGCCTACTGAGTAAATTATGTTTTTTGTTAGCAGGTGAAGACGAAGAGTCCGGTAAGGACTGGTCCGACTTGGAACGCGAGGCGGCCGAGGAAGACAAGAAAGAGCGGATCTACGACCGCGAAGACTTCGATCGCAAGCGCAAGGCCGGCCGCGATCGCCGCCGCTCCTACGAGGACGACGGCAAGAAGAGCAAGCACGATAAGAGCTCACACCACAAGAGCTCAAGCTCAAACCACAAGAGCTCCAGCTCAAACCACAAAAGCTCAAGCTCAAACCATAAGAGTTCCAGTCATAAGAGTCCATCAAAACATAGCAGTAGCAGGTGAGTTAAATATTAATGACAATCATAGAGCTTACATCACAAAAGCTGGATAGAATGACTGACCATCAAATTGTAATCGAGAAACTTTATGCCGTATGGTTTGCTTTTTATCACTAGTATGACTAAATTTAAAAAATGGCAATGGATATAAATGATTAATTTACACCTCTATTCTAAGGACCTACAACATTCTTGTGTTATAAATTTGGTGAATATTTATATTATTAGGGCACCGCCTTAACCTCTGTCATCAATGCGTAAGTGCTTATATGAATGAATGTATTTGTATCCATATTGTATATATTTCTTTATTATTTGACTGAAGTCCACGAGCATGCAGTCCATCTAATGGTAAGTGGTCACTGCTGCTCATCTGTAATCATCTTCATACAGAATATGGGTTCTACCTGAAGTCAATCTCAGATGCGTTGCTACTCCCGAGGACTATGATGGTCGAATATAAAAGTATTTGTTTTGTTTTGTCAAGTAGTTACAATAATTATTAAAGTAGCTATAAGTTGGCTATGAGACACAAGTTATTAATTTATTTGCCATTATTTCCAGCCCATCAAAGAACCGCGACAAGCACCACAAGTCGTCGCACCACGAGCGCGACCGGCAGTCGTCGCACAAGTCGCACAGCAAGTCCAACGGCGACCACAAGAAGCACGGCGACCGCGACCACAAGTCGCAGAAGCGTTCCCGCGACGACAGCCGGGACCACGGCCGCAGCCCCAAGAAAGCTAAGTATGTACCAATACTAGTTTTTTTTTTTTTATCTTTTTGTTACCTTTCTCCAGTTCAGTACAGATAAAAATCAAAGTATTAGAAATTGTTTTTGGCTGTCTACAGATAAGTTGCTTATTGGAATAGGTACCCTGTGTACCACCTGATATCTGCTAGACAAAGAGTGGTAATCAAATGTGTTTTGTAATGATATAACGAAGATTCCACTATATAAAACTACTACTACTATTAAAAAAAGGTTTTATTTTGGTAATAAAATAGAATCATTATTTATTTTCCTATTCCACTGAAAAATAAATGAAAATAGTAAGAGCGCAGGATATGCAAGCAAGGAAGGAGATTAGGATACAGCTCAGGATCTGACATAAGCGCCATAATAACTTGTCTTTACTTTGTTTCAGGAAATAAGTACACAATAATGAAAATGATTCTCATCGTGAAATTGAACGGGTCTCAATCGCTACACGCGGTTCACGTTATTATTGAAATTGTTTAGTTTACGACACCTGTTCCCAACTGTCCGTCTGTTTATTGTTTGAAACCAGGTTGTCTGAATGTTTGTATGTATGTAGATTTATTTCCAATTCCAACAGTGATTGTAATTTAAATTAAAAGCAACAAAACAAATAAAATTAAGATTTACTATTTGTTTATTTCATTTTGTGTCATCCTGAATAATAAGTTAGGAACTACTTACTCATCAAAAAATATAACATTACTATTTATAAGTAACAATCTCGTGAATTATTGATTTATTATCTTACAATAAGCTTCTAACAAAACAAAACAATTGTACATTATTTACATAAAAATTAACTATCTACGCTTTGTAGATTCTCTATTGATTCTCTGAAGTAGTCTCCTGGGCCGCCACGACCGGTCCTCGCGGCAATACTGATATTCTCTTCTCTGGCAACTTGTTAACGTCTTGCGATTTCGTCATGTCTCTCTGCTCTTGGTCTTGCGTGTCGCTCGAACTCCAATACTTTTTATTGACTAGCATTAGTATCATAAGCAATGGTAGATGTAGGAGTGAAAATCTAAATAGCTTTCTTGAACTACCACTATCGGATTTCTTATAAAATTGCCAAGCTGGAAAGGAGATAAGACAAAAATAATGTAAAAAAATATTTAAAAAGATATAAGCCAGTTATTTTTATTTATTGTAGACAACTGTTGTTTTACTCCGTGACCATGACCTATGTAACTGAGTCAGAATATCGGCAAAAAACTATGAATACCGTTCCATATTCCAACGTAATTATTGTCAATATGTCCATTAAAAAAGTTAATGTATGGAGAAGTTCTTTTTGACACGACTAAAACTTTAGCGCAAACTTTTACAAAAGGCAAAAAAGAAATAGTATTTACGCAACAGACCACTTACCTAAGTACATAAAATAAATATTCAATGGAAAGGATTCAACGGCGAACCACACGTTGGTGACGCCGAGATGCGGCGCGGCGAGGCACACAGCCGTGATCACGCCCGTGTGCCGCAGCGCCACTCGCCTACATAACGCTGTAACAATTTTATTTTATTACCCGACCTCGTCAAAAGGCTGCCTGTCCACCGGAGCGGAGCGAGGCCGGAGGGAGCGGAGTAACGGAGTAATGCGGAGCGAAGTTGCAGACTGTGTTTGTCCATTCGAGTGCAGCGGAGCTAAAAAGTAAGCTAGTAAGCTCTGCTTACCAGATTTGTACGAATTTTTAAACTAGTTCGAAAGTCCCTATCCACTAAAGTAGAGAGAAGATTTTGTGCAATCCTATTAGTTAATATTTATCGGGTTCTACGCTCCGCTGCCTAAAATGCTAGGGCATACCTTTTTCACGCAATTTCTTTTAACAATCTCAAGTAATAATCAAATCTTATTTAGGGTCAATGTCTTAACCACAGTTTGGTCACTGGTTATGGCTAAAGAGGACCTTATGCTGGTTTGCCCTTATAATTCTATAAAAAAGGAAGAACATTCAATTTTCTATTATCCTTCATAACAGAAAATTGGATGTTTTCCTTATGTATATTTGTTTGATTGTAAGTAATAGCAGTCCTATTCAAGGTTACTGTTATCAATGAACACACCAGTGTGGTAACCATCATGAGAACATCATGCTCGAAAGCTGTTCATTTTACCTGGATCAGTGACAGCCATCATCCGATATCCGGCGCGCGAATAGTCCGGACGTAGGTTCCACGACAGCGCGTTGAAGTGCGGGAACTGCCACGAGTAGAGGATGACGCCCAGAACCAGCGCGCCCATGTCCAACGAGCCCGTGCAGCCCGCCCAACCCATTAGAGGAGGGATTGCTCCAACTGACAGACAATTCAAGACGCATTGTTAATATTATTACATGCTACATTTACCTTAATCTCTTAATTTTGCATCTTAAGCTTAGAAATATAAATGACGAGGATGGTTATTTAATTGTATGTGCTTATTTCTTACCAAATAGATTCTAAATATTCTAATTTATTAGCATCTTTTTGAGAGAAATATTAAGCATAAATATAAATATTATAAAACTGCACAGGTGTCTCTGCAAGTATCCATCCATTGTATGAACAGATGAACAAAAGTGTACATCATGAAAAGATTATTGAAAATCCCTTTTTTAGGAAAATATAATATAGAACATTATATATAAAGAAGTCGGTTAATAAAATATTGTACATTATAACCGACCTACTGAACCTAACCACGTGTTCAATATGGACATCCGCTTCAAGGGCGTGTAGACCGATGTGTACAGTATAAGGTTGCCAGCGCCCAGCGCCGCCGTCAGCGGGTTCACCCCCACGAACAGAACAGTCAGCCCCGTCGCTGCCGTCGCCGCTGCGAAACCTATAGCGTGCGTTGGTCTGGAAGTAACAATACAAATATTAATAATTGCTACAAATTTAAGTTGTTTTATAACACATCAAATTACATATTACTTTTATGAAAACATTAATATAGAGACAAAGTAAAAATTACCGATACTTTTAATCATATAATATACAGAAAAGCAAAAAATGGCAATATTTTAATTAAATTGTACTTTACAAGTGAACTGTAATTAGTAAGAAAAATGTTAATCATAATAAGCAGTATAACAAAACAGTCCAAACCGCCCTTAAAAGCATAAATGAAAATTAAAACTACCTTATTTATACTTAGAGTGGGACTGACAATATGCTAAATATTGAAAACTTACTCTAGCAACCCCTTCACTAGAACCCGGTTCTTAGTCCTAGACATTTGCGCGTCGAAGGGTACCTCGTGGTACTGGTTGATGGCGTTGGCCGCCGCAGACACGAGCCCCGTGCCCGCCGCGCACAGCGCGAACGTGGTCGGCGCGAACGGCGCCGGCGCCAGTGCGTAGCCCGCCATCGACGTCATTACTACTAGAGCTGGGAATTTACAAGCGATTTTGTGATTATACTGTCTTTACTTGTATTTCCACTAAATTAACAGCTTACTTTTCCTCAGAACATCTGTAATTATCCGAAAACATCTTTTATTATAGTTTTATAAGTCTAATAAAAAGAGTATTTTCATTTGATTAATCAATCAATTGCTCAGAGGATGAATAGAACATGTTATACCCTGTTAATTATCAGATATACTAAAAATAAAATTATCAATGCAGTACTGCATGTGTTTATGCATCATGCATAAACACATCCAGCACTATTTTAAAATATTCCTCTATCGAGTAATTATTACCTTTCATAAAACAAAAAAAAATTAAAGTCTTATATACAATTTATGTACATGCATATTTCTTTTATTTCCACATTACTTGTTATAGACAAAATCAATATATGCAAATTAAAAATTAGATTGATGGTTGTTTGATTTAAAATATAATTAAAAGTACATGAACTTAGTAGTTAACAAAAGAATCTACTTACATGTTAATCTAAATTTTGACAGCATCATACAGTACTGCCCAGCATTATTCTTTATGTCATGTGTAGGTAACTCCTTCCACATTCGAGTGTCAGCAGACACACTTTTGCTCTTTTTCTTGGTGGTCGAGGTCTGTGTTTGAGAAGTAATTGGCAAGTTGCTCTTCCAACAGTGAGATGTTGATATACTGGCCAGTTTTTGTGTTGACCAACCATTCTGGAAATAGAATGCAAGTTTTTTTTTGTAATATAGATGTAGCAAAAAAGCATGCAACCTATTTTTAATGGCCATAATTGCACATAAACACCTATAATCAACTCCAGATAAGATCAGTTTAACCTAGGTTGGCCACAGATACATTTCACAGGTACTCATTTGAAACACCTAAAATTAATGTCTAACTACTTCTCACTACTCACTTCAATGTTCATGTTTTCAAAAAGTAGATTGTGGTTCAGCTCATCAATCTTGTAGAATTTCAAACCTGCAGTACTGCATTGCAGACATTGCCTTTAGTAAGTTTACTATACTATTAAATATAGTAATAGTCTAACTGTAACATTGATTTTTATTACTGTTTAATCTGTCTACTATCTTTAAACAAGCAATTCTTGTATATATATATGTAAATATATGTCAACAATCTCAGAAACTGCTCCAACAATTTTCTTGAAATTATGTACTTAGGGCGTTTAGGGGGCGATAAATCGATCTAGCAAGGTTTCATTATCAGAAAATGTTGTTTTATCCTTTAGGTCTTTATGCAATGAAAACACGGATTTTCATTGCATAAAGACCTCCTACAAAATTATTTGAAAATGAAGAGAAATTTTGTCACTAATAACAAAGTTAGAATAGCTCGCTTGGGAAATCAGACACCTTAAAACACAGGAAGTTGGGGTTCAAATTTCGGTCCAATTGATTTTTTTTATTTTTTCTCTTTTTTCAAGTTCTATTTGGTTAGTTTAATTTTTTTTTGTTTTTCATCCTAATTTCTATTTTTTAGCTCTAAATTTTTGTCTTTTTAGGTCTTTTTTGGTATTTTTGTTTTATTATTATTATGTTGATAAGATCAAAATATATTATTCATATGATCATCAGTAAGAAATTTGCATACTTATAAAAAATATAATTCCAAAACAACATGATGTACTCGTAGCAAACAAAAACACCGAGCAAAGCTATGTCATCCAGGTACTCTAATAATTATGTGGTTCATAATAAAGAATTGTAAGGTTCTTGACTGGTAACTTACTTGAATTTTAGTCAGCACTGGTTTGGTGGACAGGACAACAGGACCATGGTTCAAGCATAAAGTGCAGTGTAGCACCTTCAGATAGGACATAGCGGGAAATCAAGTTGTGCCTTTTACGTCAACATTCTGAAATATATTACCATGGAATTTATACATTTAAAGTAATATAACTTCGTAATGTTAAACAACTAGTAATGTATTCTATTTAATTGATTATAAAACGGAATATGAGTAGTTTAACTATGGACATCATTGATTTTTAGCCATAAGTAAAGTGTACCTAACCAATTCAAAAATGTTTGTCTGTTTAGTCTTTGAATAACAATTTTAACTTCATGATTTAGTCCTAAGTATTACAATACACTAGGTTTAAATTTCGTAGGCGATAAGATTATAGAAAACATACCTAGTAATGATAAACGGGTAAAATTATAGAAACATGATTAAATTAGATACCTGTGGTTTACAATAATTTCTACTTACGTATTGATTGATGTCGTTTAAAAATAAATAACCAATCCAGTTTTTAATACATATGTACCTACAAAAACGAATTAAACGCAAAATCAAAACAATGCAGGTTATATGTAACCCTAATGAAGGCTGAATGAAGGACGTATCACATCACACTCAAGTCGGACGTAAAAATAACGTCAATTCAATTTTACTCTATGACACGATTTGCTACGTCAATTATTCGATTAATAATTAAAGAATATCGAATAAAAATCGATATGTTTGTCAAATAATTGTTAACATTGCGTTTGATAACAATGTACTTGCAAGTGCGTGTTTAGTATATATATTTAGCACTGTTTTGTCACACTGATAGTCATTATTATAATATATATTACAAAATTATAAAATATTAAAGTTATTAAAAAATCATGTGTGTGTGATATCTAGATATCCTAAGTATAATAGTTTTAATCCAAACGATATTGTTGTGTTATATTATCATTTTAGTAACAAATAGGGATGTACTTAATAATATGATCGTGCACCGTACTTCACTCATAAATTTATATGAAGGGATACCCAAACTACCCAGCTATCAAAGTGACATCTCTTTGTACTTTGGTACTTCGATTGCTAATTGAGTTGCCAACAATCAGAGCAATCATAATTTGGTCGCAATATACTTTCCGCGCGCGCTGCGCTATTTAATTATCAATCTAACTAAATTGCACAAAAATATATACAAAATTACCTATACTGGAGCCAAAATATGGAATTAATAGAAGCGGCCAGTAGATAGTTACCTGGACGATGCAGGAGTACTGCCAACCTTTTTACATAGGATGGGTTAGGTTAGGTTGGAACTTATTAAATATCCAGATTTAATATTGTTTTGCGAGCAGATTCCCACTGCAGTTCATGGAGATATCATAAATCACATATTCCTGTATGTTATTTTACTCTTTGATCACATATATTTTTTGCACAAAGCTTTTAAACGATCTTTATTAACGTAATAAAAAAATAAATAATATGCATTTTGAATACCGTTACTATGTTGCTCTTTATGAAAACAAGGGCTACTGGCAATATTTATCACAAATCAATACATCTGCCCGTGGGATGGGAAATAATACATAGAGGACATGTACATAACTGATTATGATTTATTGATCGGAGGTGTGCCTTTATTGTGTGCTATCCCAAAATGATAAAAGAGATTCCATTTTGATCCGTCGTCGTGATTGACTTGAATTTACTTTTAAGTAGTGACATTCGTTTCGATTCTTTCAGCAATTATATTTTTTTTTGGGTAAACCGCGATATGAAGCAGTAACACTGATTTTTTTGTTTTTATTTTGGTTTCGATTGAGATTCGAATACGGAAGTGGCTGGTTTCTTGTTGTTGACGCTCGGGTTGCGAAACATGTTCTTTTTAGAACTGTATAAAAATAACTAAATTATGGTGAGAAAAACGTCCTATACGTAAAGTGCCGAGCGACATCAAACATGGCTACGCGAGGAGAAAAGGCTGGTTCAGGAGGAGGAGGCAATGGCGAGGAGCAGATCGTAGAGGTAAATTGATTTGCCCTACATACCGATGACAGATACAAATGTTTGACCTGACTTGATAATAAGTGTTGTATGGAATAGATGTTGGACTTTCAGACCTTGGCGGAGGTGTTCCGGTGCTTCATCTGTATGGAGAAGCTGGTGGACGCCCACCTCTGTCCCCACTGCTCGAAGCTTTGCTGCTACTCTTGCGTGCGGCGATGGTTGACAGAGCAGAGGTCGCAGTGCCCTCACTGCCGCGCCTCCCTGCACCTCCACGAGCTGGTCAACTGCCGCTGGGTGGAGGAGGTCACTCAACAAATAGAAACCATGCAGACCACCTCTGCCACTCAGAGAGATAATCTCAGAGACCGGTAATCTAATTCTGATTATTTTTATGTGATGATTTTTTATTTTATATTTTTCAATTGGATTTATATTATTCCTTTTTCAAGCGTACATATGTATGCATGTTTGTTTGTATGTATGTCCATTTCATTGGCACATGCAATACGGATTTAAACATGTGATAAATCATTTATATTGAGTTTAGTAAATTAAGAGGAAGTAAGTGAAATAAAATACAACTAATATTTTATTTTTGACAGCTACGGATCCAATTAGATCTGTGAGTTGCAAATCATAATGCAATAAATAATGCAATATTTTTTGAGTTAATGAGCCTGAATTAATATATTGACATACAATTTTAGAAATCTTATGCGTGTATAAATATCTGTGAGAGTTCTATTCTTAAATGAGCTTAAAAAAAGGTCGGAAAATAATGTGAAATTGTAAAACTTAAATAAGTTTTACTATTTACTATTATGTGAATTGGATGTATATTTATTCACTCATGCCAGATAGAATGGACTTCTATAAATTTGTCACAAAGATTGGAATAGTTCATTTTATGGTTTCTTGAGATGGATAAAACATTAGTGAAAGTACAGGTACAGCTAAGTGTTATAAAAAAATCTTTAGACAATATTTTCTATTTTGATTGAGTTAAAACAAAATCTATGGTATGTATCTATTTCAATGTAAATTAATATAAATTTAATGACTAGTTGAAATTCATTACATTAAAAAAATATAAATAGGAGAGCTATAAAACATTGTTGGATTCTTATTGGAATTTATAAGAAAGTTGTTTACGAAATGAGTGCATCTTATGTAATGTATTCAACTCATTAATAATAATGATTGTAATTTTCTTTGTTCATTGGAGGTTAAAGACAGGGATTTACTATTATACGAGTTTATTGATAAATAGGTGATTAAATATGTATGTGTGCATTAATGATTCAAGTAATGATCATATTTTTTAATATGTATGAGGAAGGTAATGGCAACATTTCTTTTTTCGGTTTTACATTAATTACTTGATTATTTTAAAATTAAGTTTTGGTTGGTTGGTTGTGATAAACTACCAGAGCAGTCACAAGTGCCTTCTTGATAAACCATTTTTTGAATATTTTGAACTCAAGATGAGTCAGAGATCTGTATTTGTGTGAGAAAATAAAACAGGATGTATGATGACCTAATTGTATGTAGGTATTCTTAATAGCACATTATTTTGGTCAGACATTGCGTTGTAATGATCTAATAGCGTAATAACATAGTGATTAATATGAAAATTATACTTGTATGCAGTATAATAGGTATATATGTAATGGCAAGTATAGTATAGTATAGTAATAGTAAGTTATAATTAATTGCAGTGTATTTGCATCATTAATTCTAATGCTGTAAATATATCATAGGGTGCAGTCAGATAGTAGTTACTATAATATATACATTTAGCTGTCTGATTCAATTAAATTAATATTATACCTTTATGTGTCTGAAATGTTGTATGTTGAAATGTATATGTGAAATGTTTTTGTTGTAAGTCATTACCTATGTGATGGCAACCATGTTTGTTATACAAGATCGATATTTTCAACCCCTTGAGCGGCAAAGCCTACGCGACATTGCGGCGCCCGTTTTAATAAATTAGTGATTCAATGGCAATTTGCAAGACAATTGAATCGAAAGTTTACCGTTTTTATGATAATGAAGATATTTTTACTGGCTAGTATTAGTGAAGGCGATTGATTAAATCAAGTAAATAGTTCAATGTAATATTAAGAGGAAAGAGACCAAATTTCAAGATCGTTTACATATTCTTAATTGGAAATCATGATAAAACTGGGATGGCTCTAAAGTCTGTTATAGCAAACCAATTTTTTATAAAGGTTTCTGCACACTACACTATTCATAACAAATTTTAATTGAACATATGATTAAAACGTTCAGACAAAATATAACACACATTCAAGATTTTCTTGTGCATGTTGCAATGTGGGCTAATAGGTTTATAGGAATCTCTAAATAAATAATATTTCTTGCGAGTCTTAATCTGGTTATGGTCATAACCTGGCACAGTGTAGTGGGCAGAAATAAATGTTTTTTTTTTGTTTATTTTGTCATTTTGATTTCGATTTTTTTATCTTGATTTTCTCAATGCCAATATACGTCAGCAGATATTTATGTCGAATAAAGCTACAAATCCGTGTACAACAGATGTCCAACACATCAAGAGAAGCTCTCCGTGTACTGTTGGACATGTCGCCGGTGCATCTGCCATCAGTGCGCCTTGTGGGGCGGCACGCACTCGGGCCACAACTTCAAGCCCTTGGAGGAGGTGTACGAGCAACACGTCACACAGATCCGGGATGAGGTCTCGCAGCTGCGCCGTAGGCTGATGGAGCTTATTAGCCTGGTGCAAGATGTGGTGAGTGTAAAAGGTTCTTGTTGGTACAAAAGAATTATCATCATAGGCACGTTGAATAATGTTCATATTTGTCCTTGACCTGGCTGTTTATGCAGGTTACTTTATAGTTTACGATCAATGATCATAATCATAATAAATAATATAAATAAATATCTTTGTCTTCTAAGTTAGGCCAAATGTACAACACTGCTCATGTTATTGCATTTGCTTTACCATACTCTTAAAGATACGGTGTTTAGTGTATATATGGTGATGGTATTTGGTTTTACACTGTTTTCTATAAAACTTCAGAACTGTAGATTTGACCACGATTTTATTTCTTCATCAAATATTTTATGACCAATAAAGAATTAAATATTTTACGTACGTAGGAGCGTAACGTAGAATCGGTGCGCGCCGCTAAAGACGAGCGCGTCCGCGAGATACGCAACGCGGTGGAGCTAATGATCTCGCGCCTGGACTCCGCGCTGAAGGCCAAGCTGCTCACGCTCATGGGCCAGAAGAACGGCCTCACGCAGGAGACGGAGCAACTCGAGCATCTGCTGCAGGAGATTGAACATCAGATGCACACCAGTACCAGGTAATTTATTTTGATACTCTCTACTTTACCCTAAACTTTTCCAGTCATTCTTAATGATTCCACTTTGAAGGCATATAGGCAGTGTTAGGTGTGGAGAGACATTTAAAGTAATTTGTCCTCTGACTATAGTCCTACAGGCAAATTCAAGTTTGAGCTCACCACCTGGTGTCGATTTTGTATATTTTCAAGTTTGGCAGTGTCAGCATTAGAGGATGCACGTCAAATGTTAAATGTTAATAGTTTGTTAGTCGGTTTTATAAAAAATAAAGAAAAAATAAAAATACATCCTTGGATCCGAAAGAACTGGTTGTTGTTCTGGAAATGTCAGTAAATCATGTTAATGTTTTTTTTTAGATCTGAATTGATCGCGAAAAGCAGCGATCTGTCGAAGATGATTCATCAGGTCCGCAAGAAGCCAATGGCTAGTTTCGTGAGCGCGCCTGTACCGGCCGATTTCCACAGGCAAGTTGTAATGTTTAATATTTATGTTAAATATTATGATGTTAATATTATGTGTAATATTCAGAGCCAAAGAATCAATTTGACCATTCAATGCAGCCAGCACTCTTATGTGTTGAGTGCCCCGAGAAGCAGCATTTTCGGTTCTTGTAAAAACTCTGTTAATTTGATAGAAAAGTAGTATTAATAAAAGAAGACTGTGCAAATAATAATATGTATTCGCGACTTATTATACTTTTATTAGTTTTTTTTTATAATTTCACTCTGATAGAAAAAAATATGTGAGGGCGTTCGATTTACACAACACACGTATTTGAGTGGTAATTACGATAAGATTCTCTTTTGTTACGGGAGCTCCCATTCAAGAGTGGACGTAATAGTGCTATATATAGAAATATTAGCTGTCCCGACAAATGTTGTTTTGCCATATAAAAAATAAAAAGAATGTTAAGAGTGGACAACCCTTAAGGGGTATGAAAAATAGATGTTGACCGATTCTCAGACCTACTGAATAAGCATATAAAATTTGGTAAAAATCGGTCAAGCCGTTTCGGAGGAGTATGGCAACAAAAACTGTGACACGAGAATTTTATATATTAGAAATAACTTAGCCAGTGAATAAGTGTAATCGGCATCGTAACGTCCCGAAGTTGGTAAAATGTAGAGGGTTCGACCCTCTTAGTCCTGGGAAGGAGCAACGTTTCTGTAATTGGCTTTAGATAGAATGTGTGTTCTTTATGAAGTTGTTTACTTATGTGCATGGGCGGTCACTTACCATCAAGCGGAATGCATATTCGTTTGCTATTTTTGTTTTTATTTATATGAAAAAAAGTTCCACTCATCTCATAGCCAATTCGCATTTGGTCAGCGCGGTGGACTATGGCCTAAAACTCTCTCATTCTGAGAGAAGACCCGTGTCCAGCAGTGGGACAATTATGGGTTGTACCCCACCTAATAGCCCCGCACTAAAACCCCCCCGGTGGCCGTCCTCCTCCTCCTTTCAGCGCCGAGGACCTAATAGCCCCAGTATAGCCATAGAAAAACTGCGGTCGCTAGCGTGAACTTTGTGAACGTCTAATGGAACGCACTCTAAACCAACAATACGTTACAGCGAAATCGTCCCGAGCTACGACAGCAGCACGTTCCCGCTGATGAACTTCACGCAGCTGCAGCACGCGGCCGCGCCGGTGTACTCCGCGCCGCTGCACGTCAACGGGCTGTGCTGGCGGCTCAAGGTGTACCCGGACGGCAACGGCGTCGTGCGCGGCAACTACCTCTCCGTCTTCCTCGAGCTCAGCGCCGGCCTGCCGGAGACCTCCAAGTATGTTATGACCGCCTGATACCTCGCAAAGGCTCTTGCCTCTCCTCGCCTCTTCTGTCCTCTATGATATGGAGACAGAAGAGAGAAAGAGAGATCTCTCTGTCTCTCTCTCCCTCTTCTATCGTCCCCACCACCCCTCCTAATGTTCCTAGTCCATTGATTAATAATAACAAATAATTATTTTTTTAAAGCAGTGATTTAATGTTAATTAAAATGGTGCTAAAATATTAAGGTGCTGTAGGTTTTTTTTTTTTTTTATTTGACTGAAGTGGCAAACGAGCATGCAGTCCACCTAATGGTAAGTGGTCACTGCCGCCCATGAACATCTGTAATCAACTTCATACAGAACATGGATTCCATCTGAAGTCAATCACAGATGCGTTGCTACTCCCGAGGACTATGATGGTCGCCTCATGTGAAAGTGTGCCGGCAACCACACCCTTCTATCGAAACGCAAGAAATGCTTCACGCTAGAAATAGGTGTGGCGGTGGTACTTCCCCGGTCGAACTACACTGGTTCTACCACCTTGTAAATAAAATAAAGTCTTAGGAAGCCTAGATACTAGTTAAACGTGTTATAGTTCATAATAATATTATTTTAAACTATTTTCTGGTTCTCTAGAGAATTTTAGAAGTAGATTAGTATTTAAATATCATGAATTTATTTAATTTCTCACATACTTTTATTATGTGCTTTAAGTTATATAGGTGTATATTTTTGGACATCTAACTTAAAGTTTGTTTCTCCCTCAATTCAATTTTACAGTATGAACTTACAGCACCTTGATAACTCGGTGGTTTAAAAAAATGAATACGTAATTAAATTTAAATATATTGATGCTCTAGTATATTTGAGCTATATTCCATACAGTTACGCAATATTGATGTAATAATGTTTAAAATTATATGAAAATATGCCAATAATTTATGTTAATTCTTGAGTCTATTGAACAGTTGTAAAAGATAGTAACATAATATTTCGTGATTACAACCGCTGCGTCTAAATACAGCTCGGGCAAGAGGTAAGTCGTGAACACAGCAGCCTTCATTAGCAGTAGATCGCAAATCTGTGTGGAAGCATGGTATCTAACGACTTCGATTTCTGTGTGCTGGAATATCATTTGTTCATTAAACAAGTGTACAATGTACATATTGTATGTTCTAAGTCGTAGAATGCATTGAATGAGGTCTACGCTGGTCTGTATCTGCTAGTTACTGTCCTGTTTTAAATGCAAAGTATCGGTTTTGATAAGTAAAAACCGTCGAGGGTTCTATCATCCGGTCTTGATCAATTCGCGTATGAGCATTATTGTTTCTCTTTATGAGTAAGAAGAGTGCTTAATTAAATCCATATGAAATGTACTTGCGGTCAAATCTTGACTGAAGAGTTAGAATGTCTATATTACAATTGATACCACATGGTTAGAAATCGGAAATTATAAAATGACTAGATGAACCCCGCAGCTTCGCCTGCGTAAAGAAATCGATGTACTGTCCTTAAAAATATCATCAAGTGTCAGCTAACTCCCTACTAAATTTTATGAAAATCGCTCCAGCCGTTGAGACGTGAAAAAGTAACAAACATAGACACTCACAAACTTACGCCTTTGTAATATTAATATGATTATAAAATGATTAGATGAACCCCGTAGCTTCGCCCGCGTAAAAAAATCGATGCATCGACTGTCCTAGAAAAGTATCCTATAAGTTAATCCAGAGTGTCAGCTAACTCCCTACTAAATTTTATGAAAATCGCTCCAGCCGTTGAGACGTGAAAAAGTAACAAACATAGACACTCATAAACTTTCGCTTTTATAATATTAGTATGAAGTATGATAATGATTAAGCACTCTCACTTTAACAAGTTTTGATCAATGGTTTTGAAACAAGTTTTGGTCCAAGGTGGTAGAACCAGTGTAGTTCGACCGGGGTAGTACCACCGCCACACTTATTTCTAGCGTGAAGCATTTCTTGCGTTTCGATAGAAGGCGGTGGTTGCCGGCACACATTCACATGAGGCGACCATCATAGTCCTCAGGAGTAGCAACGCATCTGTGATTGACTTCAGATGGAACTCATGTTCTGTATGAAGTTGATTACAGATGTCCATGAGCGGCAGTGACCACTTACCATCAGGTGGACTGCATGCTCGTTTGCTACTTCAGTCAGTTAAATAAAAATAAATAAGAATTGATACCACATGCATAGAAATCGGCAATTATAAAATGATTTGACACAGATTTCTTATAACAAGAAAGGTAAAGGTAATAGTCCATCCCAGTTTGTTAAGCACTCTCAATTTAACAAGCTTTAATCAATAAAAATCCACTTTTAACTATTAATAAGTGACTAAACGAAAAGTTATATCAAGACTAATAATATCAAGACCGGATGATAGTATGGGATGACCATAAACGTTTCATTTAGGGTTGATTTCAGATGTCTAATTACTACATTGGTATTTTAACACCAGGTAATTTTGTTGCTTCATTTGCGGGCGATTACTTCATTGTTGGCAATTGGCATTGAATTGGCGAATTAATTCGGTACTCGTTTTTGTTGAAATTTCAAAATTTCTCTCGGGAGGATCATGACATGACCAAACGCTTGATTTTTGATTTCCGGTCTTATCAGTGATTACGATCATGTATTGTGTAGTTGTTTCCGGCAGGTTTACACTGGCTATCAGTAACGCTTCTCATCACCATGAACTAAATGTTGTCGCTCATGTGTAGTATTCTTCCCACTCTTGCCACGGCCATACTATCTGTAGGTATCTTACGCTTCTTAGCTGCAATGTTAGGTTGTCTTCTATCTGTTGTGTCGTTCCTTCTGGCTGAAAGACGTAGCTGACGAATGTTTTGCGCAAATTGTAATATTTTTGTAGGTTAATTGCATTGCCATGAATTTGTTGCGGGGATTATGTACAGATTTACATTTAATTTGAAATTGCGGCAGGTCTTATATTACAGAGCGTTTTATGCATTAGGAGCTAGGGGGTTGGATTTGTCTTGTTTCAAAGATTTTCAACTTCATAAAGTACTTTTGGTGCAATTAAATTAACTATTTCCTTATCTACAGAAGTATTAAAAGCTAAATGTAAATAATGATTTTTATACCAGATTCTCTTTGAGATTGAGCATGATAAAACCCTTATGATACGAGTTACTGTATACATCTTTATTCACTGAAAACGGAAAAAATTAAAAAACACGGAAAGTGCATTTCACGTGTATTTATTATGTTCACGAAGTCGCTTTATTTAAATCAAATGCAGATTGATTGTATATGTTATATATGGAAAACGTTAGCTATTTAGCTATTAAATTTTCATAAAAATGATACTTAGCATTTAACAAGCAACACTAATTTATAGGCTTATCTATAAATTTAAATGTTTTCTTTTTACATACTTACAATAGAAAAACAGTTACAAAGTTATCTTTCCAAATTTTTCGTGTGACCTATTTTAATTGATACACTAGAATAGCACATTATGAGAAATGATCTGAAGTGCAGTTTCTTTTATATTTCGGTCAATATTACGATTATAAGTTTAGAAATTTATTTTGAAATTACACGGATTTACTGTGTTTTACTGTGTACACTCGTAACATGATTTGGTTCAAGGGCGGCGGAAACAACACATACAAGTCACTCATAAAATAACTTACGATACGTGAAATAGGTACGAGTATCGCGTGGAGATGTTGCACCAGGTGTCGCGCGACCCGAACAAGAACATCGTGCGAGAGTTCGCCTCCGACTTCGAGGTGGGCGAGTGCTGGGGCTACAACCGCTTCTTCCGGCTCGACCTGCTCGCTAGCGAGGGCTATCTCAACCCAGAATCCGACACGCTTATACTCAGGTATTAATACCTATTAGTTATAACCCATTATTGTCCCACTGCTGGGCACGGGTCTTCTCTCAAAATGAGAGAGTTTTAGGCCATAGTCCACCGAGCTGGTCAAGTGCGAATTGGTGGACTTCACACACCTAGCAGAACTTTTTTTTTTAAAGAACTCTCGGACCTTTTTTATAGGTTTCCTCACGATGTTTTCCTTCACCAAAAAGCACTAATAATTAATTTCTAATACGCAATTAAATCAGTGGTGCGTGCCTGGATTTGAACCTCAGACCTCCCGATCGAGAGGGCAAGTTTAAACCATTAGGCTATCACTGCTCTAACACCTATTAAAATATAAATAACTGGTTTCTAGAGTTCCAAGTTTTACTTAGGCATAGCATGATATTTATTGAGACAATTTTGTAAACTTGTACCTTGAGAATATTTTCTACATGCCAATGTATTAAAAAATGATTTAACATAGATATTGTGTTTTAGACGTTTAAATTTAGCGCATATAAATAATAGCTATATTTTTATGTCGATTATAAATGCTTTATTTATCAGATTCCAAGTGCGCCCACCCACTTTCTACCAGCGCTGCCGTGATCAACAGTGGTACATTAACCAGCTGATTACCATGCAGAACCAGCACATTCTGCAGATTAATGATCTCAAAGAGGTAAGTTATATGGATTAAAATACGCTCTTAAAGGATTTTTTTTTGTTATCTGACTAAAGTAACAAACGAGCATGCAGTCCACCTGCTGGTAAGTGGTCACTGCCACCCATGAACATTTGTAATCAGAATCTTACCTGAGGATAGTCTCAAATGCGTTGCTTCCCCTGAGTAGTAAATTGAAATACCTCGGATAAGGTGGATCGTAATCATGTGGACTTCATTCTACTATACGCAAAACTTATACTAGTCGTATGCGTATAAAAAAAAACAGTGGAAACTGCGGTAAGTACTGCGTCTCGTGCTTCATCATTCTGTTTCGTTACTACAAAAAAAAAACAATCGAATTTACGGTATATATTGCGTCTAATGCTTCATCACTGTTTCGTAATATGATCCTCTTCGTGTCCCAGCGTCTCTCGCTGGAGATGTCGCGCAACCCCGCGAGCGGCGGCGCGAGCTCAGCGCGCGCGCTGCCCGGCGTGTCGTCGCCGCCGCCCGCCGCGCCCGCGCTGCCCGCGCCGGACAGCCCCGCGCACAACAACCCGGTGGACGGCGCGCCGCTCGACGGGCTCGCCGCGCCGCCCAACTGGAAGTTCACGCCCGCCACCGTCGCCGTCGCCAGGAACACGCCCACTAGTACGCGTACGTACGACGAATAATACTCATGTCGTTTTGAATGTCAACTACTTTTATGGAGTTTTATATTCAAAAGGATTTTTAAGCTATTGCTTTTATCACGGGGTTTGAACGCGTGTGAAGTGTTCTAATTCTAAGAGACCTGATAACTCATTTTTTAAAGTACAGTAATCTTTTACAATCTCAAAAAACTACACTTGAACTTGATTTATCTTATTATAACTATTTATACATGCGCAACAGTGATTTAAATTATATGCCAAACCTAAGCTATATAAAATTAAAAATATAACAAACCGTATTAAACTAAAATTTTATTAATCTCCTACGACGTTGTTATGATGCGCTAATAATACTTTTTTAATAATGTTTCATAATATAATAAGTATGTTTAATATGTCCGTAGCTGTAATGACACCAATGGTGTTCGAAGGCAACCGCAGCAACGAAGCGCGACCGACCAGCTACGGCACCGAAGTGGTGTCCACCGATCGCCGCCACCACGCTGTGGATGCGGCCTACAATCAACCTACCGCTACTAGGTAACTGCCTCCCCTTTCTTAATCAATTCTGATGGTATTTATTATAATTGCACATATATAGTATATAGTAATACGTTTATATAATTTCTAGAGAAGTGTATTATGATATCCTTAACAATGTTTTTGAAACTTTGTTTCCTAAATTTATTTTTTATAGACGAAAGAGTCCCGTGTTCTGAAACGGGTCATTGAGTTTATTTTTTAATTTAGATAAATGATTCATATTCTCGCGGATTCACCCGCGTTGGTCACATCTACCACGGTAATGAGTATCTTATAGTAGTCTAGGTATTCTAGGTCATAACCTAAATATGTTAAAGGTATCAAAATGCGACCGGTAGTATTTGCGTGAAATAATAACAAATAATAACTCAAGCCGTTGCCACTGTGGCGACCTCCCGCTACTCATCAAGAGATGGCGCTACTAGTATTCTGAAACACGCTATCGAAGCATTCTCAGAATCCTGCATATATACAAGTTCCGAACATCAACTGTTGGAGCACGGCCGCTCCCCAGGCATGATCACCTAGCCTGGCGGGAGATTTCCCTTTGCCAAAGTGGTGACCCCAGACAAGGACACGTCCCTTCACGATGGTGGCAACATCACACCCTGGTTGGACTGCAGCATCAGAACATCTGATCAGCAGCTCATCAGGTGCATCGCAGCGCATCATGAAACGCTTCCTGTGCCTGGTCCAGCTGCTCTCCGCGACATCTCGGACGGCTTGAGCAGCCATTGCTCGCCTCCACGCTTCGCTTCACCCTCACATCCCGACTCACCGTGGATAGAGGGCATCCCAAGACCTGACTTCGCCCTCCCATCTCGACTCACCGCAGATAGAGGGCGATCCAACGGTACTTGCAGCGAAGACTCGCGGAACGTATCGACCTCCGGTCTGAGCAGGGGGTGATGTGGCGACCTCCCGCTACTCATCAAGAGATGGCGCTACTAGTATTCTGAAACACGCTATCGAAGCATTCTCAGAATCCTGCATATATACAAGTTCCGAACATCAACTGTTGGAGCACGGCCGCTCCCCAGGCATGATCACCTAGCCTGGCTGGAGATCTCCATTTGCCAAACCACTACTATTTTTAATTCTCTACAATACGTATATTGATTAATTTAGCGATAGCGAATGAATATGTGGTTGCGTAAAAAAACTACCTGCAAAACAATTAAGCACTTTGAAGTGTAGACTCATTTGGTTCTATCTGTAACGTCAGCACATCAAGCTATATATATTCACGATCATGTAGTTTGATGTATATACATATTTTGTTTTATAATACGATACATTGATCTCTACCTGTACCGTTGTTTCCTCAGGTCGTCGGGCATAGTGGGCACGGGCGCGGCGGACAGCCTGGCGCTGGTGAGCCTGCACACGCTGCTGAGCTCGGCGGGCCCGCGCGGGCACGTCGCGCGCGCGCAGCGCCGCCGCCACCCGCCGCCCAGCAAGGACGCGCCCAGAGGTACGAGGACACTCGCACTAACGTTTGTGATTTATAGCTTTTTTTATAAATTTGAAGTAGCAAACGAGCATGCAGCCTATTTCTAGCGCGAAGCATTTCTTGCGTTTCGATAGAAGGGTGTGGTTGCCGACACACTTTCACATGAGGCGACCATCATAGTCCTCGGGAGTAGCAACGCCTCTGTGATTGACTTCAGATGGAACCCATGTTCTGTATGAAGTTGATTACAGTTTGCTCGTTTGCTACTTCCGTCAAATAAAAAAAATACAGTCCACCTAATGGTAAGTGGTCACTGCCGCCCATGGACATCTGTAAGCAACTTTATACAGAACATGGAGTTCTATCTGAAGTCAATCACAGATTCGTCGCTGCTACGTAAGATTTTTATTCATAAAACACTATCGATGCTTTAATGCACATATAGGGAAACTCGAAGATTTCTGTAACACTGGTGCTTCGTTTGAGTTTTTTTTATTCGTCTGAAGTAGCAAACGAGCATGCAGTCCACCTAATGGTAAGTGGTCACTGCCGCTCATGGACATCTGTAATCAACTTCATACAGAACATAAGTTCTGTCTGAAGTCAATCACAGATGCGTTGCTACTCCCTTTGCGTGGTGTCGTTTAGACTCTTCAAAGCTTCAATACAACGCGTCTGAATAGGTAAAATAATCAAACGCATTATCAATCACTTACTATTTAAAATGATTGAATAAATCGAGTGTTATCAGGATGTCTAACAGGCGTGAGCACATCTGTGACGGACACGGGCGGGTCGTGCGGCGCGGCGCTGGGCGGGTCGGTGTCGTCGCCCGAGCTGAACCCGGCGCCGAGCTGCGGCGCGCTGGAGGCGGCGGAGGAGGCGGGCGAGCCGGCCGCGCCCGCCGCGCAGCAGCCGCCGCCCGCGCAGGCCGCCGCCTCCGAGACCAGCAGCGATACCGGGGTGTGTATTGCTATAAAGTATTTTTTTTTATCTGACCGAAGTAGCAAACGAGCATGCAGTCCACTTGATGGTAAGTGGTCACTGCCGCCCTGCGACATCTGTAATCAAACATACAGAACATGGGTTCCATCTGAAGTCAATCACAGGTGCGTTGCTACTCTCGAGGACTATGATAGTCGCCTCATGTGAAAGTGTGCCGGCGACCACACCCTTCTATCGTAACGCAAGAAATGCTTCACGCTAGAAATAGGCGTGGCAATGGTACTCTCCCGGTCGAACTACACTAGTTCTACAACCTTGAAAAAGTAGCGTCGGACAATGCTGTCCGGGGCCGAAGTAGACGCCCACCCAGTTAGAATTTTTTTGTCAGTAAAAAAAATGGTCGTCAATACTACATACTCTTTGTCGCGTAAGTGAACACAAAAATAAGCCATAGTGATGTAACAAATATTCGCATGTTTTCAGACATTCGTATTCGCATTCGCAAGAATTGATGCGAATGTTTTACGAATATTGAATTGCATTGCTTCCCAAAATAAGGTCACTAAATCAAAAAATGTTGCGACTCGGAACGCAAGTTTTCCAAAAAAAATCCGATTATATAATACAAAAAATATATTTGCTGCCATCCAAAGCATGCTGCCCGAGGCCAATTGCCCCCTCGGCTGCCTTGAAGTAGGTAGAACCATGGTTCCCCTAAGAAGGTACCACCGCCACACCTATTTCTACCGTAAAGCAATTCTTGCGCGAGGTAAAAAGCTGTTGTTGCCGGGTGTCTTTCATTTAGGGAGACCATCTTAGTCTTCAGGAGTAGCAACACATGTGTAATGTCCATGAGAGACAGTCATCGTCTGCTGGATTGCATGATCATTGGCTATTAAAAATAAATCATCATACATCGTTAAAAGGTTCTTTTTTATCTAAAACTGACCATGCTATTAATGCCTTTCGTAGTAGACAAAATAATGTGTCCCTCTACAATGTGTATTATAAAACTAATATTCTTGTTGCAGGATCTCATGTTTAGTGAACTGGAAGGATTCTTTGATGATCCTCAACCTAACCCAATCGACGATCACTTCAATGAAGAGAATGACGTGGATGAAGAAACTATGTCTGGTGAGTGGCATTTATCATATAGATTTATCAGATTTATTATAGTGAATTTAGTGCGTACTTATAATAGCAATCCTTTTGTGTAATTATACTAACTGTGAGATGACAACCTTTATACCTATTTTCATTATAGAATATTGGGTATTCAAATGTTAATAACACTAAATTTTAAAAATGTAGACAATTAGATGTAGAGAATCCAAGGAGGATTTGACTTGAAGGATACGTAAGAAAGAGGTGTTTATTTCCTTACCTTTGTCCTCATAGAGCATACCCTACCTTGCACAAGACATACCTATCCTATCTGTCCTATTCCCGACTCCCCGTTCCTCTCCCCAGACGGGTCCTCCGGCAGCGGTTGCTCGTGGTGCGGGCACAATGAAGTGTGTGCTTCGGGTGTGTCGGGGGAGTCCGGGGGCTCGGGCGGCTCGGGAGGGTCGGGGCGCTCCGGGCGCTCCTCGGGCTCCCGCTACTCGGAGCGGCGGCGGCGCGCGCGCCCCTACACGCTGCCGCACCTCGGTTGCGACGCTGCGTACCGCACTTAACTAACACTATCCCCAAACTCACGTCATTTGCGATACTTACGCAACGTGAACCCAATTCCATTTATCATACACTCTTTCCTTGGTTACATTTATTTTTTAAAGTACCTTACCAATACTAACATAAATTTTAAAAGATATGAAAACACTATGGTATGTTGTGCGCCTTTTTAAATGTTTATTTTATTATTTACCTAAAATGCAGTGATTTAAGGGACAGTTCACATACTAAACCTGTATCATTCATTTTGAAATACTTATAATTTCTTTTTATTTTTAAAGTTTTCATTATAAAATTCTAAGTTTGAAAATTTTAAGTTGTTAAATTCTATATATCTTTTCTTTATTACTTTATGGATATTCTTACAGAAGTTATTTCAAAATTTCTTATATATTTAATGATACATTTTAAAGTAATAAAAAATATTTATTAAGTCTAAAATTTATTTTTCAATGTTTATACATATTTGTTGTCATTGTTTATAACATCCAAATAAATGATAAAAAATACCTATATTCTATACTATCATTATTTCAATAATTTAATCAATGAGTGAAAGTTACATATTAAAAAAACAATAATTTGCTAAACAATCTTAATTGGAAATTTCCATTGTATTTATAATAATTTATTTAGTTACTAGACAATTTTATTTCGATGCGATGACACAATTGAGAGTAATGATAAAAGTTGGTCTCAAAACTCTATCAACATTAACGTGTTTCACAATTTTCCGATGGTAATTATATAACTGCTATTTCGAAACTTTTGTATAAGTTCACATTATAATTTCACAAACTGTAAACAATCCTCGAAGTGCACTGATTTGTGAACGTGGGTTCAGGCGAGAACGACGTGGAGGGCGGCGCGGGCGGCGCGGGCGGGGCGAGCGGCGGCGGGTCGAGCACGGACATCCTGTCGCGGCTGCTGTGCGCCGTGCACGGGCGCAGCGGCGCGGGCGCGGCGGGCGTGCGCAGCGTGACGCCGGCCGGCAGCGACGGGCCCGGGCCCGCGCCCTGCGCCGCGCCTGGCCCGCTCGCCGCGCCGCGCGACGACCCGCAGCTCTCCACCGCCGCGCACACCGACATGCTGCTGCTCAACCTCATGCGCATCAACGGCCTCACGCCCGTCAACATTACGCCGCGGACGCATGGTCAGTCTCGTTTTTTTTATATATACGCTTTACATGCTTTCTACACTCATAGCCCCTCGATAGGATTTTCTCCTGTGGCGTAGGTACCATGGACACGCACAAGGCGAATACACAAACACCCAGACCCAGAACATGAATCTAAACTCGTCATTCTGGCTGGCTGAGAATCGAACCTGGGACCCATTGCGCCACGTGGGTCGTGTTTTACTTTATCATTTATATATTATGCAAGATAATAACTTCATAGTATTAAACAAAGTCGATTCCCACTGTCTGTCCCTATGTATTTAAAGATCTACTTTAAAACTACGCTATAGATTTTAATGCAGTTCTCCTAATAGATAGAGTAATTCAAAAGGAAGGTTTTTATGTATAACACATGCATAATATAGTGGAGGAACACTGATGATTTTAGATTTTTGACTTTTAGGCGGAACGAAGTTCGCCGGGTTGACTAGTATATAATTTACAAATCATCGATTTTTTTTTTAAATATAGTTTACCAGGCGGTAGAACCAGATTAGTTCGACCCAGGACATATTTCTTGCGCACATCACACTTATTTCTAGTGTCAAGCAGTTCTTGCGTTTCGGTGGAAAGGTCAAGCTCACTTTCTAATGAGTTGACATTTTTTGTTCTTGGAAGTAGCAACTCGTCTGTGATTAACTTCAGATAGAATTCCCGTTCCATATGAAACTGCTTTCAGATGCCCATGAGCGGTGACCACTTACCATCAGGTGGATTGCATCCTTGTTTACTACTTCATTAAAAAAATAGTAGTACTGGAACCTATCCGTCGGTGCTCAGCGAGTACGTAGGTCTTAAAAAAACACTTTCACACTCATAGCTCCACAGTAGGATTTTCTCCCGTGTCGTGGGTACCATGGACTCACATAAGATGAATACGCAAACATCCAGACTCAGAACAGAATCTAAACTCATCATTCAGACACCTGTCTGGCCGGGAATAGAACCCGGGACTCATTGCGCATCAGACCGGTATGGTAACCGCTCCGCCACGCGGGTCGTCGGGTGTTGCTAAAAACGTTATTTTGTCGCACAGTGCCGGAACGCTACTGGCCGCTATACGAGCAGCGACGGACGCTGTCGCCGAGCCCGAGCGACCCGACCGACGCGCTGTTCCGAGGCGGTAGCGGCGGTGGTGGTGGCGGTTGCGGCGGGGGGAACACGGGCGGCTGCGGCGGAGGCACGCTCGTGCGCAGCGCGCGCCACGCGCCGCCGCGCCGCCACCGCCGAGCGCCGCGCGCCGCGCTGTCGCCGGGACAGCTGCGGCGGGACGCTAGATATGGGGACGGTGAGACTTTATGATGCTACGTGACCTTTTAATCTTTAATCTTTCAGTGACCTGTTAAGATCACTGAAAGATTGAAGATTATACGTTAGATTTTTCTTAATAATAAAAAATAAAATAATATAAACTTTTATTGCTACACAAAAATCTCAATTAACTTGATGTGATGTCTGCCATGAAAAGTTTTTTTGATTACATGATAAATATGATAAACATTTTAACACTTTTAATTCAGTTATTCAATATTTATGCTCGGCAAACGTGCTGGCTGCACTATCTGTCATTATCTCTTTGCAGTGGAAAAATTTAAATCCTCGACGTTCGTAATTTTCTCGGACGCTAATAATATACTGTGATTTGTTTATTTTAACAAACTAAAATCTTCAAAAATTGTTGTCTAGGAATGATCGGTCAACTGCCGCAGCTGGGTTCGTCTCCGCCCAGCACGCCACGTGGGCGTGATCGCCACGATCAGCGCTGGTTGCCCGGCGATCCCGAAGACTTGGACGCCGTGCTTGACTACAATGTAAGTTTATTTTTAATTGTGTTGATATTAAAAAAATTGTACAGGTAATATGCGAAGGATAGTTTACGACAGGAAACAAATATTTCAAAATGGTAGATAAAATATTGTTTTTTTTTTTAAGAAACTGTTTATTTAATAAACATGTATTTTCACGTAATAAATACAAAAAATCAAAATATATTTATATCGAATTGCCACATCTTCACTCAATTCAATTCTACGTGGCGAAGCACGCCGTGGCCTTCATCGTGTTGCAAACAGTAAGACCGTACCCTGCCGCTATAGATGTTTCACATCAAAAATTTGGTGTCTATTGAGGTAATATAACAATGTATACAGTATTTGTACACTGTCAAATTATTAACTGCAGGTTATTTAATATACGATTAAATCTCCGGTACGTTTCAGGACTCATTGTTGGACATGCTGCTGAACGGGCTGCACCTGGAGGGGCAGCCGGGCGGCGAGGTGCAGGAGGCGCCGCCCGTGCAGCCGTGGAGCCCGGCGCCGGCGCGCGAGCCGCCGCCGCGCGCCGACTGACCCGCGGGCGCGCGGCGCTGCGCGCTGTGCCGGCCGCCGCGCCGCGCGCGCCCCCGCGCCGCGCCGCCCGCGCCGCCGCCCGCGCCGCGCGCCCGCCCCTGGCGAAGGAGCCCCGCTGAGGTATGTTTATATGGTATTGAATGCTCTATTCTACATTTATTACTTACATGATACACACACGCACCATGGACACACATAAGACGAATGTACGTACGCCCAGACCCAGAACAGGAATCTAAACTCATTATTCAGATACCTGTCTGGGCGGGAATCGAACCCGGGACCCGGTGCGCGTCAAACCGCTGCCAAACCGGTAACTGTTCCGCCACGTGGGTCGTCAAATCCTAATAACACCTTTAATGGCGATATAGTGTCAAGGGCGACTCATTAGTGTCTATAAGGCATCTGAGTAATCAAGTATCGATAAGTTTATTGTAGTACCAAGTGAGTATACGGTCCACCTCATGGTGTATCCTGACACCCATGCAAATCTGTAATCGACGCCAGATAACATCGGTGTCTTACTTGACGTTCACCTACGATACGTCGCTACTTTTGAGGACGAAGTTGGAACGCTTCGGATGAATACGTTTCTCTTAGCAGAAAGTTCCGTTAATAAGGTGCTTGCGGAGTCAAACTAAAATTGATTCTTCCTCGCTTTCTGCAGGTATTCCGCGAAGCACTGCGACTCGACACACTCACTCGTCCCTCGGCCGCCGCGCTCGCCGAGCGCCAGCGCGAGCGCGACCGCGTCCGTGAACGCATGCGCGAGCGCGAGCGCGACCACGTGCCCACGCGCCTGCGCCGCGCCTCCGACGTGAACAACAACCCGCCGCACGCGCTCGTTACCGCCACCGTGCCCGTGCCCGCGCTCGTGCCCGCCGCGACCGCCGCAGTGCCCGCCACCGCGCCCGCGCCCGCCGTGCGCCGCGAGTACCAGCATTGAACCAGCATTTGCCTGCCATAATAACCGTCTTAAACATATATACCTCGGGCCCCTTTCAAAATTGTGTCATCCATCAATTTGACATACCGGTATATTGATTAACGCAACTTGAAAAAATCATGTTATGGTGTATCAATTTGCATGACTTGTAAACAAAAAAGATAACATCACAAATTGGAAACTGTGACCTGACCCAGTGAAACTTATTACATATATTATCACAGTTCAATTATGACCTGGTTTAACAATTACTCAAAAAAAAAATCGAAACAATCTTCTTCCAGAAATGACGTATACTCTCATATAAACGCTACATGAGATCTCTTACGAGATATTACCATTTTATTCTGTCCATCAAGAATTTTAATAATACGTCTAAAATTACGTAAGTATTTAAAACTTTCACTTAATCGATTTAAATTCTTGTTCAAATCGATTTGTATAAGTGATCAGGCTTACGCGTGCCTCTGCTCTCTTTCGTCACTTACTCTTACGTTGGGAGACGACTAGCCGCGACTCGTCCACTCGAGTCCCTCGGTTGGTGTAACTTTTTAGTTCAATATTATTTATTTATATTACGACATATTTATTACTTCGGGCATTAAGTATGGTGAAGTCAAAATTACGATCTCTATTTATTATTACATCTTATTGATTATTGGATCTCTGATTGTTTGAATTGTTTGTCTCTATAAAGTTAACATTTATACGTATACATTTACTCTACTGTACAGTAAGATTTTTAGGGTGAACGCATCACTTAAGCTTATCTACTATATGGATGATTGCTACAATATTATTTGCGTAATTAACTAAGATACTTTGTAACTGCTATCTAAGCTTTAAACGCACATCAAAGTACAGTATTTTCTTTACTGATATTCATTTGTAAAGTGAATACAATAGTAATATATTGTAGTTTTTTTAAGACTCGGCTAAGTAGCTTTTTCAATACCTTTACAATACTGCATTTATTATATAATTGCGTTCACCCGACGCACTTAATATTATTTATAAGTGTTCGCTTGGTATAGTCTGACAAACCTTTTTTGTGGACGTGAACTTAGTTTCGAGTAGAGACCGTGAATTGTTGTCACATTTAAACAATCGTGTTTATCGAAATAATTCACTTAATACGCTCAACAAAGTAAAGCTGTAAGAAATAAAAAAACACGCTTTCTACACTCATACCCCACACTAGATTTTTTTTCCTGTGTGGGTACCATGGACACACAAGACGAATTCACAAACACCCAGACCCAGAATATGAATCTAAACTCATCATTCAGATAGCTGTCTGGTCGGGAATCGAACCCGGGACCCATTCCGCGTCAAACCGGTATAGTAACCGTTCCGCCACGCGGGTCGTCGACTAGTGACAACTTGAGTGATTATTTTACAAACGACCTTTCGTGAAATGATAAAATTTAGTTAATGCTAGTGAACACGTTCATTTAAAGCATTGTCAGGCTATAATATTATGTAGTTTCATTCCAGTGACACATAGAATTCTCATAGTAAGATAAGATTACTCTTCTCGTATAGTCGCACTTTGCATTGGGTTTTTACTATGGGTGTAGTTTCAATTATATTAATCGCATTGAATAAATAGTTGTCAAATTTGTGTCTTAGATTTTGAATTATTCCATTTTAATGTGTAATTCTTGATGTTAAAAATATGTTACTCTGTGTTTAGACGGTAATAGAAGATTACAAATTTGTACGTGTATTAGATTTTCAGTAATACACTTTTTATTATTTTGATTAGTCAATATGAATTTTGAACATCAACCAATTGAAACGGTAAGTTGGCGTAACTTACATGAATATAATTATAATATATTGGCAAACGTTGTCTAAATACGTTTGTTAAAATATCATCACATAACTTGCCCTAATGTTGAGAGAGCTGTTAGTCAGTTAAGAATTTTGAAAAAACCGTATTCTACAATAGTTTGTTTCATATTGACTAATGAAAATAACTCTTATATTTGCATAAGGCGTCCATTAGATGTAAAACCAGCTTCAGTCGACTCAAACAGGTAGATCTGGATAGTTACGACATTAAATCAATATCATATCATCAATAGATTCAATTACTATTTGATTAAAAACATTAGGTAAATAGATATTCATAGATTAAATGTTTGAACATTGCCATTGATATATGGCAACGTGACTGAATGTTCAACCGGTCCTCATTAATTGACAGTTATCTAAAAATAAGCTTATGCCCGGATTCCACCAAAGCGGAGATGAGAAAAAATGTATTTTAGTTAGTGTATCTCCCAAAACTGTGCAGAGGTGCGTTCTGGAGCAGAAGTGTAAGTTGGCTAGGAAGGAGATATACGTTGGCTATAGCAGAACTAAGCTGGTTGGCCTGCTTGCTGGTTGCGCCGCCGCTCACGGCTTGCCAGCTCGCATCTCCGCTTTACTCCGCTGCGCTGCGCCGTCCAGCTCAAACGTAAGCTTACATCTCCGCTTTCATCGTGTCATACAAATGTGATACATGCCCGCTCAGTGGTATCAACTGAAGCTGAGAGCGAGATGTATGAATACCGACATTTTATTGGTTGTTAATACGCCTCTCCGCTTGTCTCGACTTCCCTTTTGTGAAGACCTTTGTGTTTAACGGACGCCTTGTGATTTTTATCAATAGAATATTTTGAGAAAGTCTTATCACTAATAAAATAGTTTTATCATATCTGAATGTTAGTTTTAAATTATCCCAGTATCAAATTTAAACTTATATGTGTCTAAATTTATCGTAAATAGGGTACATATTTTGTAATCAATTCATAAACTTATAATACTCTGATAAATGTTCAGTGTGATCTGTTGTACCGACTTGTTTCACCGACTAACGATAAGCGTCGTCTGAAGGCCTAATCATTCGCTATGCGCTGCAAATGTTCACGTTTTCGTTCAGCAAATTTCGCTACAATTAGCACCGAAATTCCGTGATCTCGTGAGATCCCCCGTGATCTCATTCATACATTGTTTTTACGGTTAACGTTGACCTTTGTAACGGAGAGCGAATGACGTGTTTGTTTGCCTTATATTTCATGGGTCTTGTACCAAGGGCCAAGGAAACAATAATATTAATAAAGTAGGCTTTGCTTATTAAAACAAAATTTTATAGACAAATAGTGTCCCTAATAAAAGGTTTTGGCAGCGACAACCCTGTTTAAACTTACTAATTGAACACATACGCGTCTCTGAAGGCTGTGCCTTTATTACTGACGTAAATAAATAATTTACGTCTGTTAAAGCTTATATATTGGTTGCTATTGATTAGCAATATTTCTCTCATTGTTGCAATAAAGTTTTAGATCGATTAGATTTCTTAAACTCCTTCAGGGGGAGTAATTAATGGGATGGAACAGGACATTTCTGTACATTACATCTTCTTAGATGTATGATATTTCGTGAACTGCTTTGTGTAACAAAGTTTTACAAAAGAATTTATTCACATCCAATGTTTACGGATTTGTGGGACTTAAAATATAACATTTAGAAATTATATTATTGTTTTCCCCTTTTCTACTTATCGGGCCTTGGTGAAACAAGTCACTTATAGGTTGGTAGTATTCGATTATATTGTGTGTAGATTTTGCTGTTTAAGTTGTAGTTATTTTGACTGAAGTTCAAATTTGTTTACTATAAGCGCCGAGAGATTTAGGCTTTGAGCGGGTGTGAAAGCAAATATGGATTAACCGAGATATTGAAGCGGGTGTTAAATACTGTAGGGGTACATCCAAGAAAAAAGTTTAATATCTTTGATTGTTCAATGAACGGCCAGAAGGGAATATTAAAAGTTTTTACCATAGTGATATTTCTGTGAATTTACCCCATGCAGTATTTTGCTAAGTTGTGACAATCAGAAACAGGGTAATATTTGAATGATCGAATGATGCGCCGTAATTTGTTTATAGAGAATTTTAGTTAGTTTTTTCTATGGAATGTGATAGTGTACTGTACACTCAATGTTTGGATCATTCAATTTATATTTTTACGTGCACCAAGATTGCAACACGAGAGAGGTAAGATATAGATTCGTGTACATTGAAACTGGTTTCACCATTGATCCCTGAACTGCCGCTGGAATGGAAGGGTATATCGGTGATCAGAGGCATAAGTGTTCTCTGTAAAGATCTTGCAATGTAACATAAATATGTTTTTTTTAGATATGCGTAAAATAAATATCGATAGAACATCACGATTCTTGCCATACAATGTTCACCAAACGACAGTACACTATCAAAAGTTAACTTGTAGACATTCTGGTGCGTCATATTTTTCGTAGCGACATTACGATCGAACTTAATTATCCGCCTATTTTATTGCCGGAAAATGGCCTTAAAGCCATAAAGAGCCGCTAACTAGTACAAATATAACGAAAAATACTGTCTTGTTTATTCTACTACGGAGGGTATGACGCGAGACGAGTGCCAAAGTTAGTTCGTCAAAAAAGTATTATTTATCTTACTAGGAAGTATTGATGTAAGTTGATAATTTATATATTTCTTTTAAAATTTGTAGAAACTAACAAATTCAATAGGTACAACTGCTTTTTAAAATTTTGTCTCTATTTAAACTTATTCTATTTTCACTGTGTAGAAATATAATGATGTAACCGAATAAATGTAGTTGTTGCAATGGATATCTGAGTTTTATTTTAATTATTTTAAAAATAAAAAAACAAAGAAATCTGCGTGCGCTTGAAGTATACATATATTTTATAACTAAAAAATAAAAAAATATTACGCTTTTTAGAAATATTTCAACCAAAATTATATTTTCTCTAATTCTTATTTTAAAAATAATGACTCCTCCTAACGATAATCACCACATCTCTCCTCTCTTCACCCCCGCACCTCTCCACACCACTGCCGTCCCCGCACCGCACTACATTAAGCATCTCACCACCGCTACGTTACAATTTATACCAATCTGAGTGTGAAATATTTTGCATTAAAGTATTGGGAACGTGCGCGACAGTGGCGACACGCAGTTTTGGCAACTTTTTCGGCGACTATCATATATTGACATGTAAACATTGTTAGTATTTTTGCAATTAAAAACCAAAATAAAGAGTAAATGGTACTTGTTGACTTTATTTGAGTGCAATTTATTGAATAGTGTATGTGTAAAATGGATATAATCATAAAAACCGGGTTCGAAAATATTACACACAATATTAGTTTCCAACCACAAACAGTATTAAAAGGCAATAAATTAGTATTAGCCCAGCATGTAAGAAATGTAGAAGAATTACGCCGTAACGGCAAGATTAACTTAATACGAGCCCAAGTGATTCGCCAAATATCTGTGACACTAACACCCTACAAAACCAGTTTTAATTTATGCAATTTTTATGTAATGTCAGATCTCTATTTCGTGTGAGTAATTTCTCATTTACTACTTGTATGCTTATTATTAATTTTTAACAGATAAATGATGCGAGTGTCGTCACTAGTGTAAAATGTGACTGCGGGTATAATCAGAGCGGCAAGTGCAAACATATTGGTGCTTTGATATCATATGTTAACAACACCATTAGCTTGTCAAAAACAAGTAAGGAACAAGAGTGGGGCAAGCCTAGTATTCGTCAGTTTGTTAATAATAAATATTGTAAAGGAAGATATTAATAAATAAATAATACGCAACAATAGTCATGACCCATTTTTTAGCTTTAATTTGTACTGAAATACTTCTAATTTGACAACCAGTCAGCCGCAGTAGTTTCAATTTTTTGTCACGTTGTGCGCTGCGATCGTTTTGATACACCTACCACCGGCTTAGCAAATAGCGAATATATAAATAAAAAACAAAACAGTAACACAAACGCTGATTATCCGACCATATTCGAATGACTACTAAAAGCGATAAATTATAAGCTCTCTGGTCATGCGCAACTTTTAACTCTCCGACAATTCGTTTAGAACTATCCTGGAATCGTTTTTTCCGTTTATTTCCAAAACGACAACATGCACATTTTTTTTTATTTGGCGCGCATTTACAGCAGATCATATCATATCACTCTAGGTACTACTTTCCTGCTGGGGTAACGCTCACGCGCACAGCTAACGGGCTGCCGTGTAAGAGGCGCGTTGTAATGGTTGCCGCAGCCAGGAGTTCAGGTTAGATTGGTGGTCCAGAGATTGAGAAAGCGACGTAGCTACCAATGGCAGCTCTAAAACAAATGCTCTAAAATTACTCAACATATGGCTTATTATTTAAATATGGATTTTGGGTAAAAAAAGGAGTGCTAAAATCATACAACGTTTTAAAATTGATTCAATATTTTATTTTCATTTCTCCAAAATATACACAATGACAGATATTGTAAATCTGGTTCGTACCATATTTGCAAAATGTCTTTAAGGTGTTTAACTATTTGAATTTTATAGCTGATTACACGAAGAGCATGAATAGAATACTTGAATACAAATCACTTTTAAACTGACCGGCGCCGTACTGCGTCCCGCGGGACGTACTCGTCTGGGACGTGACGTGACGTGACTTGACGTGACGTGTGACGTGACGTCAGGCGTCGTGTCGGCGCCGGCGATACCTCTATTGGTCAACTACCTTCTACGTACAATACGATGTAGTAAAATTAGTAAATTCACTGTTCCTACATTAATGATATATTTACAAATAAAACTTTAAAAGGAACGCTTTGCAAACATTCAACAAACTTGAGATCGTCTTAACGTAAGGATGGTATAAAAATTTTCAAAAAAAAGTCAATGAACGAAAGTCTAAAACATCATTTTGCGGCCGTAAATTATTTACATAGTTCACATTTTTTCCAAAAAAAGAAAACCGTGCCGAATCACGTTTTACAGCTTTCGCAAATAAATAACAATTGAATTTAGCCTAAAAATACTTTTCTTTGATAAACAAAACAATAAAAAATAATTGCATTCAACAAAGCTACGATAACAAATTTAATATAAATTAATGATAAAAAGAAATGTACAAGTTTTACAAAGCTAAAGGGATCACTTTTATTATTATCACTGTATTAGTGTTAACATCAGTTAGTCGATACCTAGGGACGCCGCGGCGCTGCGCACTGTAAGTGTGAATATAATATTATTACAGTTATTGCATTCCCTATTTACAATAATTACTCTGCATTCGCATCGGTCCTGAGCTTAACAAAGCCTTAATCTACAATGTACAACTGCCGATAACTCGGATACATAATCTATAAATCTAGGTTCCACACTCGCACAGTTTTCCAAAAGAAACGCTACAAGGTAACTTCATTTCACGAACTATCTATAAACCATTGAGAATTGTGCATAATTCGTATCCTCTAGTTCTATTGCGAAGGCAAGTAGGTGATATATGCTTGTATTTATTTTCATAATACCATAAGAATAACCTCTATTGTTGTAAACTCCAAGAGTACCTACATATAATAATGCTTATACAATATACCTTAAAATTATCTGGTGTTATAGCGTTCTGGTCATCTTAGTACCGCCAAGGGTACGATATCACTTAACTTAGACTACGAATAAGCCCTCGGGCGTCATATCAATAAGTTTCATTGTCCTACAACCTACGTACTAGTAGCGCTAATTTTAATATATTATGCTGTATCATTTGCACTCTATGAACGTCAATTGAGTTCCACGACAACTCCGTAAATAGTAGTTCAGTACCTACAAAGGGAGTCATACTACAAACAAATAGTGTAGATTTGTGGAACTCTTCAATGATTTCAATGTAGATCGTGTACGGATGCAAATTTCTACTATTGTATAAGTTTTTCATTGCCTCGATACACATTTGAGTTCGTTGCTCAATAACGTCAACCCTTGCATTCTCTCCGAGTCGTGCCGTCCCTCTCGTACGTTCCGCGCATGCACTTTCTTTAAAATTGTCAGCTTCCTTATTTTTCTTTGGCATTGTTTAGTGAGCTAAGTTCCATAATATTTTTACTAATAAATCGATCTCTTTTTCATAATCCCTGTCGTCATTACATTAATAACTATTGCACTGCTCGATTCATAGAAAATTTTGAAGAATCACTTTCGCTTCGTATCATAGCACATATCACGATTACATAATTACATTTAATTACATTAACCTAAGTTTTCGATTAAATCTCGATATCGACCAAGGGAGCGAGTGAACGGGTTAAATGCACGGAATAACAAATCGACACGCTAGTATGACTTGAGTATTATAATCGGCGTATTCATAACATTATTTAGATACTTGTGACCTAATCTATTCAGTCAATTGAATCGAATCAAAATAATAGCCTCTCTCGTGACGAAAGCTTCGACCTCCGCGTCGTCGCGATCGTACGCGCGGCCCGCGGGCGGCGGCGGCGGCGGCGGGCGGCGGCGGGACAGGGGAACATATACACTACAGCACCAAACCGAACTACGGGCACCGAGCGCTCACACGTGCGACTCGAGCGGCGGCCGCGGCGGCGGCACCAGCGCGGCCAGCGGCCAGCCGCCCGCCGCGCCCGCCGTCAGGTCCGGCGACGACGTGCGCGTGTGCCGCGCCGCCCACCCGTCCTTGTCGAAGTCCTTCGTGCCGCCCACGGTGTGGCGCCGCTTGATGCCGCGCTCGGGCATGCCGTTCTTGCGCTTGAGCTTCGTGGAGCGCCAGGCGGCGGGGCGCGCGCGCGCCGGGGACTCCGCGCGCGGCCGCTCGGCGCGGCAGTTGAGGCTCTCGGAGCGCAGCACGCGCGCGCCGCCGCGCTCGCCGTCGCGGCTCAGCGACTCGGAGCGCTTCAGCTTGGCGCACTCGTCGGCCGCGTCGGGCTCGAGCGCGGCGCTGTGCCGCTTGGCGCACTCGGCGGCGCGCTCGGGCCGCTCGGGCGCGCGGCCGCAGTTCTCCTTCTCGGAGTCGTCGGCGTCGGGCGGCGGGCGCGGGCGCGGGCGCGCGGCGCGCTCGGGCTCGTCGCTGCTGGAGGAGGAGTGGCGGTGGTCGCGCGCGAGCCAGGCCGCCTTCAGCTCGTGCGCGCGCGCGGCGGGGGAGGCGGCGGGCGACGCGCGCTCGTCGCTGGCGTCGGAGGGCGAGCCGCCGCTGGACTTGCTCTCGTCGTTGTCGTCCTGGCACTCGTCCGCGTACGGGATGCTCCCGTCGTCGAGCGGCGACGAGTTGTTCAGCGTGCGCAGCTTCTGGTCGAACGTGCTCGTGAGGGAGGACACCAAGTCTCCGGTTCCTGCGACGATGGACGGTCGGTTAGTGAGCGGAAGGCATGTTGCCGCTTCGACACGATTACGTACGTAAAGCGTTAGGTTGTCGCCGCGCCGCATGCGACACGAGTAGGTGATGAATGGATGACGTGATTAAATATGTACATAGTGAGCTATGCGAGGCCGACCTACTCTAGACGATGCACGAGCGTTTTAAGCCGTGCCCGATCAGTCAGCCGCCGGTTGAAAGCGTTAGTTGTTTATGAATTTTTATTACTTTACTCATGTTCATTCGCCGATCGCATATAGGTGACTGGTAAGGTGTTTTTTACTTTTGATTTTAGACAAGCAACAATACAGATAAAAGCGAATAATTCAATATGTCCATTCAACGCCGAATATAGAGGTATTAAATTTATAAATGCACCGAAATGCGATCCATATGTATCAAACGCAGCATTTTAGTGAAACGAAAATTGAAATGAGAGAATGCTGCCCCTCATACACTCGGCTACGAACACAAGCAGCGGCCGCGCGGACAGCGGGCCGTGACGCACACACTTGCAACACGCACGCTCACATTCCTATACCTTCGAATGTGGACATAACAAACGATTGCTGTCTACTCTCTCACTTCAGAACTGCACACCTAATGGAGCAAATAGCCACTTTTATTGTTTGAAGCTAGTATTGACAAATAAATGATACTTCACTGTGGCCGTTTTACCAGTACTTTACAGGACTATTTGAATATGACTTGGTATAGTTTTATTTTGTCAAGTTATTAAATTCACTGTAAAATAAACTGTAAGGCAATGGTAAAAAGGTCGTTTAACTTATTCAGTATTCTATAAAACTGAATTAATAAATAACAGTAGAACGATTAAATAATGTAGTGTAACGTACCGTCGATGGAGAAGTTATTGAGCGTGTGTCGCGCCCCGTCCGGGCGGCCGCGGCCCAGCGCTGCCATCGTCTCTATGTCGATTCTGGAAATAATTAAATGCATTTAATGAATTGTTGTTTAACGGTTATTTCATATCATCAAAGAGAATGATTATGATAAAAAGTAGAAACAGAGGGAGATATTTGAGGAACATTTATAATTATACTAGTTGACTCGGCGAATTTCGTTCCGCCTAAAAGTCAAATATCTAAAATTATCAGTTTAACTATATTATACATGTATTATACATAAAAACTTTTCTGTTGAATCGCCCTATCTATTAAATAAAACTGCATTAAAATCCGTGTAGTTTTAAAGATCTAAGCATACATAGGGATAGACAGCGAAAAGCGACTTTGTTTTATACTATGTAGCTATATTGTGGGGATTTCGATTAAAAGATACCTATTTCAAAACAAATTCTTTGTAAATATTCGTTGTATTTTTCTCATAGTTATAGTTTCGCCTATATCATATAGCCGTTGAGTTACACTACACAAAAATAACGCTATGACTTCCCACGTATACTCACTTATTAACAGCGTCATGGTGCCTGAACTGGTGCGGCAGGCCGTCGTACTCCGCGAGCGACGTGGTGAGGTGCGGCGGCGGCGACGCGAGCGGCGACGCGGGCGGGGACGCGGGCGGCGACGCGGGCGGCGACTTGTCCGGCTCCGCCCACTTCTTGTCCGCCGCCGGCGGCTTCGCGCGCGGCTTGCGCTGGATCTTGCGGTTCGCGGCCGATATGATGGACGATACGATGTCGCGCGTCGACACGTCCTTGCCTGATTGTTGATAGATTTGGATTAATATTTATGCACTATTACGATGAAGGTACGACTAAAACAAGCTAGTATGAATGTATTACAGGGGTCTTTAAAAATAAATAGTAAAAATATTTTTTTACACATTATTAAAACATTTTTAGACACTATTTTTTATCTAATTGAAGAAGCAAACAAGCCTTCATATAGAAAATGGGTTCTATCTGAAGTCGATAATATGCTTTGTCAACTGCTTCACGCTTGAAATAAGCGTGGTTGTTGCATTTCCCTCGTCAAACTACACTGGTATAAAACTTTTTTTTATTTTTGACGATTACAATTTTTCTGTAACCAGTGAATAAATTCACATCTATTTCTTCACTCATTACCATTAAATGGCACCATTGCACGATGATTAAAAGAAATAATGACATTGAGTGATTATTCTTTTTTTGTTATCTTTTATATTACTTTCAACAACTATACAGCGTGCTAACAACGAGCTCTGACGTACCTTCCATCTTCTTAACGTTGTGTATGAGCAGGTCGCGCGAGGGCGCGGGCGCGGGCCCCGCGTCGCCGCCCGGCGCCGGCTCCGCGGGCGGCTCGCCCTCCTCCTCCGAGAAGTACCACGAGTACTGCGGAACACAAGTAGCCATATTTAATACATTGTACATCGTGAGTAGAGCAGTGATAGCCTAATTTTCGGTGAAGGAACATCGTGATGAAACATACACACCCGAGAGTTCTTTAAAAAAAAAACTGGGAAGTATGTGAAGTCTACCATTTCGCACTTAGACAGCGCGGTGGACAGACCTAAAACTCTCTCATTCTGAGAGAAGACCCGTGTCCGGTAGTGAGACAATAAAGGGTTGGCACCACGCTGTGCGATCATTTAGAACATATAAGTAACAATTGGGTACACTGTAATACCTACATTGGATATTATATTGTACTCGATTCTATAAAAAGACAAGGCAAAACAAAGTTTGAACAATAATTCGAATTAAATTTGTTCAAGATGGGCATTAATTAACTCGCAAACTGCGAATTTGGAAATTTTGGACATTTTGGAATTTACTATTACGTATATTATGCATTATTAAAAATACTAATAGGGATCACCTTTGTCGAACAACTGTTTCGCCTGGCCATGGATAAAAGAGGTTCAGGGAACTAACGGCCAATCTTCAGTAGTGAAGAGGCACAAAAAGAAGAAGAAGAAAACTGCTAATATGAGACAAAATTATTTTATATAGTGAAGAGATCTTGCATTGTACAGTTACGTGTATTAACGTGTTAATAAGAGTACGTAATAATAATAATAAATAATAATATCTTTATTTGTTGCAATGTGGTTAACAATTAGATGATTATCAATATATTATAGTATACTAACGTGCGTGAGGAAGGACTCGATGATCCGACACTGGCTGGACATGTCGTTGACCATGGCGAGCATGTCGTCGCTGGCGGCGCGCACGAGCGTCGGGCCGAACACGATGGCGATGTTGCGCGCCTCCATCTTGTTGTGCGCGGAGTGCGCCACCACGCGCCGCAGGTGCTGGATCAGGTACTTGAGCGTCTCGTAGTGCGCCTCGGGCAGCGACTGCACCAGGCGGCGCAGCTCGCGCGCGCGTTGCGGGGACCGGTCCGCCGCTAGAGGGAGACACAATGTCATAATTAATATTTGTTTTTTTTTTACGATTGAAATAACATGCTTGTTTGAATGCAGTCCACTTTTTGATGCTTCACACTGGCTCTTGTATATTTTTTCTTATTTACAGTAGCTCACTTTTGAGGATTATGTTGGAATGCCTTAGTTAAATAACTACGCTTCCTTGAACTTTCAAATTAGAATACAGCAACACTCTACATTACTTTTTGAGGCAGAAATAAGTGAGATTATGGTGCTTGAGAAGTATAAGTGCCAAGAATTCTACCACATTTAAATTCCTTTTCATAATTATTGATTTTAATGGGTCAGTTTCACATACAAACAATCGTCGTGACCAACTTCAATTGTTATTAGATTTCAAGAGCAATTGGTACGAATATAACAATTGACATACACCATACCAGGAGTGCATGTAAACTAGATGTATATTCAATATGTTTTGAAGAGGGTTTCCCTTCCCGTTTGAATTAATCAGTAATTAAACTTGACAAGCATATAACATAATAATAGTTACCAATAAACGCGGGGTAGAGGTGAGCGGTGAGCAGCGGGTCGGGCAGCCGGCGGAGATAGGCCTTCAGCAGGCTGGAGGCGACGTGCACGTCGGCCCAGCGCGCGTCGGGCGCGGCGGGCGGCGCGCCGCGGTCCAGCGCCGCCGCCAGCGCCGCCACGCCCGCCGCGTTGCCCGGCACGCGGTACACGCCCACCGTGCGCAGACCGTACGCCTGCAGGAGGAATTAAAGATTATTATCACTGTTCATATGAAAATATTACGCGTAGTGATTAATAATAGTCGTGGCATTACAGGTAATTGCTGATAACTATCCTATACAGGTTTTTTCCTTTGATATATATCGTCGCTCTAGTTCTAACACCACAGATCTCAAAAATAGCAACTTTTTAGGACAGCAAATAAACTGTCTTAAATTGTTATTTTCACAACTACAAATAAATGTATTGCGTTTAAAATATTAATATACTCATTTAATCTTTTACTTCTGCAAAGGGTACACACTTTTTACAAAATATTCAAAATGTAATCACGTAATTCATTTGAATTTAAGTAATCATTTCATTTATAGTTGATAGAATTAATGTTTTCTGTAGCCATACAACATATCTGTATCTGTGGTATCATTTTAGAATAGCACCATTATTTCTCATCCTTTTGATGTCATAGTAGACAATTGGGTGAAAAAATAATCCAATAAGGGTTTTATTCACAACACGCATGGCAGGCGTGGTGACTATTAGTAAAAAACCTATTACACGAGGCCTATGTCCAGCAGTACCTTTCACAGGACAAATAGTGATTTTAATGGTATGCCTCGAGGAATCCCTCCATGCTCAAGCCCGGGCAATTCTTTAAGTGGGCATGCTGCCCACAGGTGTTGCTGGCTGTCATTAGGTATTTTTTTTATCTGACTGAAGTAGCAAACGAGCATGCAGTCCACCTGATGGTAAGTGGTCACTGCCGCCCATGGACATCTGACATACAGAACATAGGTTCCATCTGAAGTCAATCACATATGCGTTGCTACTCCCGAGGTCTATGATGGTCGCCTCGTGTGAAAGTGTGCCGGCAACCACACCCTTCTATCTCGCGCAAGAAATGCTTCACGCTAGCAATAGGTGTGCCGGTGGTACTTCCCCGTTCGAACAACACTGGTTCTACCACCTTGAAAGGTAGCGGTTGAAAGGGCTGATTGATATGTTATGTGTTGGCTGTCATTAGGTAGCGTTTGAAAGGGCTGATTGATATGTCATGTGTTGGCTGTCATTAGGTAGTGGTTGGAAGGGCTTATTGTTATGTACCTCTACGGCCTGCGCGGGCAGCGTGACGGCGCGCGGCACGAGCGGGTGGTCGGGGTCGGCGGGGCAGCGCTCGAGCGGCGCGCCCAGCCAGCCGGTGGCGGCCGCGGGCGCCGCGCTCGCCGCGCCGCCGTGCATGCGCCGCAGCTGCTTCGCCATGCGGCCCTTCCACGTCTTGTTCTTGGGCGACGACGGTAGCGTTGGTGTTGGTGGACCTGCGGGGTTTAGTTGTGGGTAAAACGTGGGTGTGGGTGAAATAACGACTTTTTGAGTTTATTTTCAGTATTTTCCTAATAATAATGTTTTTCTTTATAGTGATTATTTAAAAAATTACAACATTTTGAGAATGTTTTTCTTATAAATATTAGGATGTCTTTCATTTTTAATGCGAAAACATCTCTTAAAACTAAGAATTTACTTTTGACCATTTATAATTACAGAAAAAGTATTATTCCTAGATTTATTTTAGATTTGAAGACATATCAACGTTGAAAACAGTTTCAAATTAACACTGAATTCCAAAATTTCCTTAACAAAAAGTGTTTTATATTCACCTGTTTCCTTCCCAGTGGGCGACCTATTCCTGCCGATCTTCTTGCTCCTCTGCGGCGGCAGCGGGGAGGGGCACTCGGCGGTGGCGGCGGCGGGCGCGGGCGCAGACGCGGGCGCGGGAGCGGGTGCGGGCAGCGACGCGGCCGCGGGCTCGCTCGGCGGCGGCTCCGCGGAATGCCGTCTCAGCGCCGCCAGCCAGCGTTGAGCGTCGGCCGCTCCGTCCGCCTAGAAAACACAACGGTGAACTTTGTTGAAATTTTTGTACTATTTGTAGCTTGACTGTTTAGTAGTGTTTAGAATTTGTATTTCTGTCGTAACTGACATCATAAGTATATATTATATTACATTTAATAAATGTAAGAAATATGTTTTGTATTTTATTGATTAACTCAATTATTTGATATGAAATTTAGATGTAGGATAAGTATGAATGTAAGTTCTCAGTTCAAAGTAGGCAGACTATACAAAGGTTATTTATAAAAATAATTTCTTGTCAGTTGCGATGGATCCTCATATAGACATGCAATTGATGATGGATACTTTAAGTAGATTAGATTTAGGTATAAGATCTTATGGTGGCGGGTGAAAACATTTATAGCAATGCTCTGACGAAATCGTTCATACTATTTTTACTTTTAATTTAAAAGCTTTATCAAGAGTTGCCAATGCACGTTTCCAACCTAAAAATATAGAACGTTTTGTAGATTTTAATTCTAATAAGCACATTTGAAGTGAATATTACAAAAAAAATATTACAAATTATTGTTAAAAAGCTAGACCAGTCTTAAATCATTAAGCAACAGAGTGATGTTTTATGTCAAATGGTCAACTAAATTATGTTTTTCATTGCAAGTGTTACAAAGTATCTGAAATTTCCCATCACCTTGTAACTCAAAACGTTAGGTAAACAATGAATTTGAAACAATGTTAGTTATATTACAAAACAGTTCGTCTACCATAATCTGCAACCGACCATTACGCGGTCGCTCGAAGGTAAACCCTGGAAAGTTATCGGCTTACCTGAAGCAGTAGTTCAGCGCCGGCCGCCGTGGTGACCCTGACGACGTGCTTGCGTTTCGTGTAGTCGTCAGCGAGCGCGGCCAGCGAGTAGCGCACGTCGAGCGCGTCGCGGGACCCGCTCTCCGCTCCCGCACCCGCTCCGCCCACCGCGCCAGGGCTCTGTAACGACGAGAAAACGATTTTAGAATACGTTGAGATTTTAAGTTGTACTTTTTACAATAAAAAGCCACAAAAAGGGAAATTAAAACAACGTGGCTGAATTTAAACATAACAACAGTGAGTGTCATAAAGTTGTAACGTAGTTTTTCACTTGCTTGCCCAAGACTTTTCCCAATGGAAATGCAAATTGAGAGTGGTTGATTATCCAATCGCAGATAGGTACATACATATTGAACATAAAAATAAAGCTTTTCTTATTACCTACTTATGAAATCGGAAACTGATGAACTGGTGCGGTAATTATTGGATTTTAATTAGATGTAATATCACGTAAGTGAATTTGATATCCTTTACAAAACTGCAGCTGCAAACGAGCATGCAAGTACACGATGGTAAATAGTGATCGTTGCCGATAGACATCTATAATCAACCGCAAATAGAATTGGAATCCTATCCTGAGCTGTATGTTGTAATGCCTCACGTTTTTTTTGTTTATCTGACTGAAGTAGCAAACGAGCATGCAGTCCACCTAACGGTAAGTTGTCACTGCCGCTCATGGACATCTGTAAGCAACTTCATACAAAACATGGATTCTATCTGAAGTCAATCGCAGATGCGTTGCTACTCCCGAAGGGTATGATGTTTGCCTCATATAAAAGTGTGCCGGCAACCACACCCTTCCATCGAAACGCAAGATCTGCTTCACGCTAGAAATAGGTATGGCGGTGGTACTTCCCCTGACGAATTACACTGGTTCTACCACCTTCATAAATATTATATAGATAAATACTCATACATGTACTCATATACGTTACATAGACGCAGTATAGCAATTACCCTTCGACATACAGTTTTCGTACAAGTATTTATTGGCCCAGGGAGAAAGAAAGAAGTAAGAAAATATATTTTTAAGATCCGTTTAGATATCAACGTGAACTTAAATTGCAAAGAGAAAATGAAATTTCTTTAAACATATCCGAAGTAAACATCTATTTACTCGCTTTCGTTTTGTAAAAGCGAAACTTGTGATGTGAACTATGCATACCGATGCGATCAATCTTAACAGTTAAAATAAAAAGTGCGCATATCAACAGACTTGAACCCGTTTGCGCTTTCGACTTTTCCACTTTGATGTTCGCTCCATCGCATATCGTTCGCGGCGCCGTACGCGTAATAATAACTATATAACTAGTGCTAATAAAAATTCAAATGCTAAACCATCTATTCACCTCTCGCTCATTTTCTGTAACATACGAGCAAGACACATACAAAGAAGCTGCCTTTTTAGATTACACTCTTCATTGGATCGGGTGTATACACGTTAACTAAACAATCGCTCTCCGCCGATGCGAATAGATCGTATCAATCTTCGTACGCGTTTTTCTTCGCGTTTCATGTCTAATATCCGTGACAGACGGTTCGTATGTTCTGTGAATTAAGAATGTAAGTAGACTCCCAATCCCAATTATTTTTGCAAGTCGGCGAGTTCCTCATTCGCGGGTGACTACGAGTTTTCTTCCGCTATAACAGTGAGAGGTTTTTATAGCGAATGTCACCATCCTGCCCTTATTCGGAACACGAACAATATTAAGCGTTTATTTACAATCCATCCATTTGTTTGAAGTTTTACCAGAAAATGTTTCGACAAGTTAAATTCAATAAAAACATTTGGAGTCTAGTATGTACCTATTTACTTCGCTAGTGATAATTGCGTTGAAACTTTGCCAATTCCCATTGAGTAAAACTGAGCATTAGGTACATCTTATAATGCTGCAGTTATCGTTCAAACACCTCGGTTATTGGGAACTTCCTTTGAAATCCATTCGTTTCTACTTCCAGACATCATTTACGTAATTATAGCGCAGTCACAAAAGACCCACTTCTTAGACATTATCGAGGATTATGCCGACTTTGGTATGTCGTTTCGAAGTGTTCTATTATCTTTTTCTTGAGAACTCTCAGAACTCTCCGGGTGTAGGTTTTCTTGTAATGCTATCGTTTATCGTAAAATCCTGTTGGTAATGGCGTATGTCTACCAATTCACACTTGACCAGCGCGATAGACTATATCCAAAAAACTCTCCTGTTATGAGTAGAGCTTTGCCCAGTAGTGGGGCTCTAATGAGTTGACGACAATTTCTACAATGTTTCCTATACATACACAACTTCAAAAAATAAATGTTGATATGGTAGTAATCATTTTATAAACATACTAGCTGAACCCCGCAGCTTCGCCCACGTTAAAAAAATCGATATATCAAGTGTCCCGTGGGAATAAGATATTTTCTCACGTTATTAAGTAGCCTATATGTTAATCCAGAATGTCAGCTAACTCCCTACCAAATTTCATAAAAATCGCTCCAGCCGTTTTCACGTGAAGAAGTAACAAACAAACACACTCACAAACTTTCGCCTTTATAATATTAGTATGACAGTATGAAGTATGATGAAACAAATCGATACACTTAAATACAAATCACGTAACATGTGCCTATTTTTAGATGATTTATTGACACCGAGGGAGACGAGTTAGATTTTTATTGAGCACACTCGCTTCATTATTTTTTGCCTTTTCGAAGACGCGTCTGGTAAAGTGGTAGCGAATTGAAATTTATACATGTGGCCATTCGGTGTGTTCTCTGAATACGCGTATTGTGCCACTTGCACATTTTTTTCAATCAACCTTAGCTCATTTGTGATTGTAGGTATGAGAATTATCGCCAGTTGGACAATTTAAAAGAGATTTTCAGTTTACAGCGATCGTTGGGTATATTTGATGACCATCAAGGAATTTCTTATTATATTTTTCTTGCATTTTGTTCAATTTGTTTCGTTACCGTTCATTAAGGTTTAATCATAAACATTTTAAAACAACCTACATGACAGAGTAATAATTATTAAATTGTTCAGTTATGACAAAGATTCCATCTACAATTAATCGCGACAATCAATTGAAATTTGAGAAGTAAAAATTTGATATGAACTGGAAAACTTATTATATAAGTGAGTTTTGAAAGGCGTTCGGCGAAATCAGTTTTTAGGTACTAAATTATGTAGTAGAAGTAATTATGAAATAATAGTATTTTGTCAGATTTCGATTTGTAAGCTACAACACGACTTCAATGAAAGGTTTCACGAAACATTTTACTTAACTGGGGTCCTGCCATAAAAGGACTTGACAAACTGAAGATATTTGTCTGATCAGTGATCTTTTTTATACGATTAAAGTAGCAAACGAGCATGCAGTCCACCTGATGGTAAGTGGTCACTGCCGTCTATAGACATCTATATGCGACTTCATATAGAACATAGGTTCTATCCGAATTCAGTCAGATGTATTGCAACTTCCAAGGACTGAGATAGTCGCCTCATATAAAAGTATCGAACCCGAATCGCAATAAAAAGTAACATTTGCATTCAAAATAAAAAAATCTTTATAGCTTGTACCAACTTGTACATATTAACATTTCGTGCGAACTAAACGCTCACGGATCTGACACAAAGCCGGCTTTCACCCCCTAATTACAGGCATTATCTCGCCGAAACTCATAGAACACGACGTGCATCAGACAAGTGTCTTGTCGAATGCCAACGAAAAAAGTGCGCTACGTGATTCAGATCGGTAAAAGCGAAACACGTCGGTTTAACTCTCGTTTGAGTTGTTAAAAAATATAATGACATAATTAACAAGATACAATTTTTATTCACTTACATACAAATATTTATTCAAAGAACTTGAAATTGCACAGATTTGGTAAACAGATAAGAAATAAGAATAAGTTAAATATTCAATGAATCATTAAAAATATTTCATAAGAATTTTCTTAGTCGTAACAAATAATACCGTGTCCCAATTCAAAAATCATTGCAGGCAACTTGCCTAACAGAGAATTGTGTCAAGAAACAAAACTGAAAAAGAGTGAAACTGGTACACCGAGTCCGATGTCGTCGCTTCCATATACTTCAGCGCGACATTAATCAGCGAGGCACTGCCGAATCTGGGTTACTGTGTACACACAATGAGTCGCCCGAAAACTTCTCAAAAGACATATGACACTTCACGTCACTACTGTCCAAGAATTACTATAGTCTAACCAGCTAGCTATATATGCGTGTTTGAACCGCAGGCAACAAATCTGCTCATAGTCCTGGGACTGCTTGCAGATACTGGCGCACAAAAAAAAAATGCGTGTAGCTGTTGTATGTCGTTAACTCGAAGGGGTCGTTTAACTACTGGACACGGGTCTACTCTTAAAGAAGAGTATTACATCTTACAAAAAGGGGCATGGTGAGTGAACTGGAGTTACCACAGGTCAGAAAAGATTAATTCTTCAAACACGTGGACCTTTTTTATGTTTTAGTCGCAAATTTCAGCGTCAGAAACCCCTATCCTTATCATATTAGCTGTTGAATTCCTCCAATAACAAAGCTGTAGCTACGCTTATCGCATCTGCTTTGGTCCACCACGCAACCCGCACTTACGCAAATAAAGTTAGTATTTTCAATCTACCTCTCCGTTAGTTAACCCTCTGTGGAACATTAAAGCACAGCCGAGATTCAAGAGCGATCCTAATAAAGCTACATTACGAATTAATTAACAGAAGTCGCGAAAAAATTTGGGTTAATGCATACCGGGTCGAGCGTAACGTTCCCGGAAAATGAACATGTGTTTGTTTTTCGTCACATGCGACGTTGTACTGTACAGTTGCATGTTTTCATTTGAAGAAAATTGTTCTGATGGCAACCCTGTTGAGACTGACAATGAAACTAGGTTACTGTGCAAGACTAATAGCAAAAATGTTTCCTGCACTACGTAAAATTGGTTGCAAAGTGCAAATTTCGATTGAAAGTGAGCGATTTCTTTAGGCCAAATAAATTCACGACGTTTTGGCAAAAGTATTTTAAGAATTACGTTTTTACTTCAATTTAAAGGAGAATAAATTTTTAACGACTCTCTTTATTAACATGTTTGTAATTCCGAAGAAGTATAACAGATAATCTTGAGAGTAACGATCTTCGAGTCATTGATAATGAAGAAAAAACATTTATTGCCTACGTTATCAGTTTATTACTAGATTTACGTAGATCGGCAAATAATATATTTATGTAATATGTGTATAACTTATTTTGGCAACTTTTATAAGCATTGTAGAATAAACTCGGTTTTGGTAAATTTGCCTGTATAAACAATCTAAACAGATTTGTTAGAAAATTTTAATTAGACTGTATTTCATTTTGAAATCAGAACTTTTTCAAATTAAATAATGTAGAAACTATATTTCGATATCTGTCGTTTCATTTCATTAGCTCTTTATATGCGTAGAGAAGAGGTAATATAGCAATTGGTTTCAAAAAGTAGAGTAATATGTGTCATATGTGCAGCGAATACTTAATTAATTAATATTACTTTAATTGTTGTATTGATATTACTATAGCAATACTATTAGTATAAAGCTCAAATATTGGTTTCCATATGAAAGCTTGTTAGAACCAATTACCAGTGAGAAAACATGAATTATAGACACTTTATTTTAATTGTTGCCAACTTATAAAGCGTTGATGCGTGCGCAGCTAAAATCTCCGGCAATAGCCGGGTCCGCAACCATCCCTTCCTCTAGTGAAGGAGGAAGGTCGAGGAACCCGGAAACGGGGACCAAAACCATCCTTCCCTTCCAGTCCACAGTCTTCTTGACCCGGCTTGAGCTTTGGGCTCACCAAAAAAAACTCGCTGAAGCTGTAAAGGCCACTAGGACCAACAGTAACTACATATTTGCCAAAAAAAAGCAGCTAAAGCCAAAGGACGTATCCCGAAATTTCGCTTTCATTTTAATTCCACATCTTTTCGACTAACAAACACAAACGAGCCAAATGCTTTTTTGAACGCATAAAAGAGCCTCCCACATCGATGTCATTAATTTGACATGGCGCGTGTGGTTGTTTGGATTATGTGGATTTCACTTACACTGATGTTGCAGATATCGTTAGTTAACAATTTCAGAAGTCATTAATAATGCGCATTTTTAATAACATAAAACATTTCTCCACGTCTATCATTCACGTGTATTGTTAAAAAGAAATTTTTAATTTGCTTTGTGTACCGGCTATATAATACAGCTGATATTAGAAATGTGAGCAGCCGACGCCGCCGGCTACAGCTAGTTGGCGATAGAAGAAATCGAGAGTGCAATTATGTTTGTATATCTACTCGAGCTTTTGTAGGTTAAATGCCATTTAGAGCTCATAATTCCGTAATTGGACCCTCGACGAGCATCCTAATTAATGGTGAAAGCATAAAATTACGTTCCTTGTTAAATACCAAGCTACTAGAAATTAAAGCCATACATTTTTGATATGTAGGTATTAAATACGTAATAAAAGATAAAGTATAGTTGCTAAAAATTCAGTCATGTCAATTAACTTTTCGATATAAATTTATATTATTAAGTTAGGACGATATTCTAAAAGTTTGTTCCGTTTCCCTTTAGAAGTGTTATTGAATCTCAATTGATAGGGTTCCCGTATCCAAGTGATAGCGTGATACGATTCAAAACTGCAACCTACATTTCGTGTTTCCGCGCAACCTACTACAATTAAAAAAAAATTCAACAGTATTAAATTTTAAAAAGGTGTACCTTGTTGTGTTAAACATTGGTTGAAAGATATGAGCATAACCATGCTTGAACCATAACGGTGTAACTAAGCGTGAAAATCGAGAGTGAATCGGTGACTTGTGGAAGGTTTTAGAGAGTGCTTTGTGAAATTAGTCACGGCATTTGCCTGTACCCAAAGTGATTGAACATTTAGGTCGGCGATAAATGACAAAAGATATAGATACTTCTCATAACCAGACCTTTTGTTATTTAACTTGTAAAATACATTATTGTATTGAAGGAAAAAAAAAATGTTTTCAAATAAGGCGGAGCGGAAGAATTCAATGGCGTTTATTCAAAAATGCTCTTATTTACCGACCCTGAGGAATACCAGAGTGTAAATCGTACAGACTGGTTAATATTAATTCTCTTGGAGTCTAATATTTCATACACTTCTACATTTTTGGCATAACGATAGCACATTATGTATACTGTAAACAATATTCGGGCGCCGGTCCAACGTCACGGCGCGACTGGCGCCGCGAGCATCACGAGTGAGATGCGAAAAAAAAACAAAAAATATTTTCGACTAACATATTAAAATTCCGAATCAATTTTATGTGTATATAACGTAATGACACGGACGTTTTCGTACTATGTATTCACGTAGAAATGTCATCGGATTGGATGAAATCTTTTACGACCTGGTTAAAAATAATAAAATAGAATTGTATTAAAAATACATACAGTTTTTATATTACTTGCTATACTTTTCATTATCAAACAGCCACTCGAGTAAAAAAAATCATAAGTATTTATAAGTACAGCAAACATTAGCACCACTACTGCAAGCTGAAACTGTTATTTACATGTTAATAATAACATGAGGTGTACTTAAATGTAACTGTGTAATTAGTTGAATGTGGTTCTTTCATTTTTTTCATAAATTATTATCTTATACAATCTGATAATACATTTGGGATTGATAAATAATTATTTAGCATCGCTATTCTGATTATAGAGCTATATATTTCAGGTATTTCATTAAAATGAAACCAGTATAATCATGTAACGGACATTCAATTTGAACGCGGACAATGTAATGGAAAAATAGAAAAACGGAACACATTCGTTGCACGCGCTCGACTGCGCGTTATTAACTTATCGTGAGGCGATACAATCTCGGGGCATTTTGATTATGTGAGAAAACAGTCATGCTTTCAATAGTCTCGAAAATTACCGGTCGCCGATAAGAATCGACGATTTATTGCGTCCGACACACTTTCCTCCAACGCCGAATGTGTGTAAAGAGTTTGTCTGCGCACAATATGTCGCTCTTGACCTATTCATATAATTTATATCACGGCTACGGAGCGGAGTGGAATACCTGTAGGTACGTGGTTTATAATTTAAGATGAAAATATGTTATGGAGCTGTCGTAACCAAAAATGGTGTTATGTGGTGGACTAGGGATCGGTATTATTTGATAGCAATAAAATGAAACATAACCGGGAAGAGCCTTTGGAGGTTCGACTCTTAAGGATATCACCTGCAAACCCATTTTCGCATTTCTATTTATAGTAAAACTGCAATATGTTTTAGTTTGAAGAGTGGTAAGTTCGAAGACACGGATATTGCAGCAACGCATCTGTGACAGACCTTAGGCGTTCATTTGTATTTATGCGTTTTATTGTCAGCCGAGTTAACCAGCAAATAAGAGCTTACATAACGATAGGTGTTTGGTTTTGACGAATCAAAATTACTAGGGTCATGGGAGGCCCTGGCTGGGTTTAAATTTTATGCCCCAGAAAATGTTTACTTTATTTCGAAAACTTTTAACATATTCTTTTTTGCCGCGACTTCGCCAGTTACGCGCCTGGCAGCCGATAGCGACCCCTCAAACCAGCTAGAAGCTGTTTATGGTTATTCTCATACAATCATGATGGAACTTCGTTAAACGCGTAAAGTATTTGCCGAAGTAGGTAGCGCAGTCGCAATGCATACGTATCGCAGCAATTATATAGAAAGTTTAAAAGAAATTCAATACAACTTGCATTCCGATTGACCCGATAAATATGTAGGTGGTATTAGAACCTCCACCGTTGGCCGGTAATAACATCACTTGTAGGTCAATTGCCTATGCCTTCCAATAATCGTAAAGAGATACGAGTATGTGGCGTATTATGACGCCCGAGTATTGGATCGTGCGTCACTGTAACGACTTGAAGACGTTTCGATACAGTTAATTAATTGAAGTAATTGGAAAAACCAACGTTTATAAGCAAAATTATTTTTTTTCAAACATGAGGTATGTATGTTAGATGTAGTAGCGGACTTCAAGATTCTAAGATTCTAACTTTATTGTATTAGCAATACGTTATCATAGGGGTCTTAATAGTACAATAGAAGTTCAACAAAGAAAGCACACACATATTAGAGGTTTTAGAAGGAGACAATATTCCAATTTCCAGTAGCAACGTATCTTATTTTATCGATCGTGGTATTGATAGTTAACTGCTAACTGGGTCAAAATCTGTATTACATAAAATTAATAAATGATTATGGTGGTATTAAATGTTATTGGCATAAACAGCGGAGGTACGTAGCTTATTATCAAATTAAAACTTAATTATACACCACAAAAATAATAACACTAAATTGTCATGTGCTTGTATGCATTAAAATTAGAAGCTGAAAACCACACGAAATTTTAAAAAATATTTCACTTACAGTTTCTAGGGACTGTAGACGCATTGTGCAAGGAATATTTGATGGACTCCTTCAAAGTTTATATTTTCGTTATAACAATTTTCACTTAACGCTTTTTCGTTCTTAACAGAAATAAGTTTCGACACTACAAAATGTATTACTTCAACGAACAATAGAGTTGTGTCACGGTGTTATAAAATTTATCCGACGCCATTACTTGTGCAAACACTGTAATCAACAATAATAACTGCTCAGTTGAGATCACTTTCGAAACAAAAGCCGCGAGGTGCATCCGAACGTAACCGCCCAATAAAAAGTCACTGAAACAACAGAATTGGAGATCTTTCGGCATATATTTAAAGATTTTATATTAGCTAGTACGCGAATCAATACTTCAATAATAAACAAAAGTGCATGTAAAACACGGTATTTAAAATCTCACCAAAATATCAGTGTACCACAGCGTCATTGCTTGGCTGGAGTCCATTCGCGTCAAAACCGAACGCGACACCTCTTGGTCATTGTCAGCGCTTGGCATCGGCGAGCGCGTGATAATGCAATTGTTTCCAAAAACGATCTCGCACTATTTTATCCAAACACTGAATAGGCAAATTTTGCAAATTAATTTTAATCCCGGACGCGGGTCCTACTAGATGTGAGATCACTCGCATAAATAAGAAATACCGCGCGAGACGATTGTCGCCGATCGATACGAATAGTCGAATGTATATTTCTCATTCCGTCTGTGAGGTAATCTGTAAACGTGATGCATCGATCCGCCGACGTCCGTTCGAGCTAGCAGACTGAGATAAAATATCGAATCGTAAAAGAATTATATTTAAATTTCCGGAAGCGTGAGTGCAGCGAGCACGCGGGCGGGCGGCGCTCGCGATCGCCTGAAGGACTATGGCGCGGTGCGTCGATCTGCGTCTGCGCAGAGAAAGTGCTCCCGCGCAGACTCCGCGGCGTCTGCCAAATCGTCGTTTTCACGGTTCGAAAATTGATAGTCTTTTCCGGACGACTCGTTCGGTACAATGGGGACGACACGACGCCGCTTTCATGAACTTTTTCGTGTATCTATTTAGATTTTTTTCTAAGAATTAAATTTCCTTTTAAAATGTTTTCGTACGGCCTACTTTGTACTTTTTTGTAAAAATAATAATGACCTGTCAAAAATTATTGGTATCGTCACTGCGTGAATATAGAAGCGTCTAAGTGTGTTGTGCAACTTTTATTTGTACAACGTTCGAGTGCTTTTCAAGAGTATTCGCGTCTATCGCAAATAGAGACGCATAACACTAACGTAACACCTCATAACAATTTACGGCACGAGTTTGTCATGGGTAATACAATTGGCTGTCACTACACTTTGTTAGAAATCATATGATATAGTGTGTTCACCATACTTTGTATAAAATTTAACACCGTGACCGTGAAGGATCGTTTTAGGCGAATACACTAACGCACCGCGTTATAATTGCAATTTGTCATACTTTTCCCTCACACCGCACGAGATAGCCGGGGTTGATAGCGTTTTCTATTTTATTTCTAACTACTCACGAAATAGCCATTTACTGCCTTATACCGTTAAGTTTTTATTTCACGTACATTCTTTCACATTGTACTAACTGATTAGAACAATTTAATACGAGTACTTCATGTTGTAACAATTTGTCTCCTAATGTGAACCTTATTGTTTTAATAAATCTTCCGTGTTTGCAATTAGCTTTAGAGGTGTATAAATAGTATAGGTATATCTGTAGCATACAAATGTTACTTCCATTAGTATGTATTCATTATTTTTATTAAAGGATAGGGATAGTAGATAGAAAGCATAGCGTAAATGTACCATAACAAAGTTGCTGCAATTTTATTCTCAACTATAAAGTGAAGCAGAAGAAAAGGGTTCCGTTGTGAAAAGAATATCACTACTATTCTGGCAAAGGAGAACCGCAAGGGGTTTTCTTGTTAGTCACTTCAGATAACAAACAATCAATCCGTAACTTTGCAGAATTATGTTTGAATTGGTTTGATTTGTTTGAGTGATTATATAAAATAAGGGCCCTATATTCTACTAAATATTAAGGTGTAAATATAAGTAATGGTTTCTTTTTTATTTTTAAAATATTGTTAATATCTAATTTTATATGCTCTAAAGCTGTGATATAAATCAAACAATCATATGGGACAGTTACAACACATGTGACGTGCGCCCGCGCCGCCCCGGCGGATCGTCTTGCCAACGTATTCCCAGAAATACTAGATAATTATTTTTCTATACGCATTTCATTACAATAATTGGAAAAGCGTGTGGTATGTTATACGACAGACAAAGAATATTCAAAACGAACGAAAAGATGTTTTGTAAGTAAATGGAGTGCGTTTTCATAAGGTGAACTTAAGATAAATTTAAACTAAGATGAAAGTACTGGTTCACACAAGACTAATGATTAGTTTTGTTTTTTGAAGAGAATCAGGTATTTATTACTGTGTGGTCGCTGTCTACTATGGACAGGTGCAATAGGCGCGTTATCAATACGTTTCGGACCTTAAGGATTATTTAATGCAGATTCAATTTATCTCACACACACTTACAGTAGAGATGAACGTGTCAGGTCTCAGGGAGTAACAGTCTGAGTTACAGTTACAGATGCGGCAATAACTAACCATCAGATAGAGTAGGCACATGCTCTTAAACTGTTTCGAATTCGTAAAAAATAATAGAGCTAAATAAAGCTTAAACATAGTAACTATAAAACAACCTCAGAGTTTAATGAACTTTTTTATTTTCGAATTAAGAAATGACATTAAAAAAAACATCTTATACCATCAGCCCTACGTTAATTTGTCACTTGTCGGAGTTGTCGGCGACCAGTCATTGTCCCCTGACAACACTTAATTCCGTGGTTTTCGCACTTTCCGTTAAAACCTAATCAGAGCGTGAGGTATTGAGATTCATTGAACCCCGAAGCTCATTAACCTGTCAGTATTGAACTTGTAAACGCCGATTCTTTTACTATCTCATTTTGACGGGTCTTAAGAAAAACCATTACGCTTTTTCTATCATGATTGTTTGCTGATATGATTCAATTTGTGGAATCGTTTATTTGAAGCACGATATAACTAGATTATTTAACCGGTTGAATAACGGAACGTATCTATCCGCCAGTTAAGGATCTTCGAGTCGAGCAGCCGTTTATAACATCGAACAGATAAGAGAAATACATTTAATTAATAAACAGAGCCTTCGAGATAAGTCTTAAGCTGCGGTCAGACATAAAAGATCGATTAGCTGTTACTGTATCATTTCAGGAAGGCGCGTGTCACGGGGTTTGTGTAAATAAGGAAATGAGATTTAGAATTGATTAAATCATGCGACATGGAAAGACGCAACGGGTCGCAGCATATCGCGACACGTGAAATGATCGATTGTAAGAGACATCTATTCTTGCGGTAAAGCCTACCGCGGCACTAAAAGGTGCTAGTTATTTCCGCAACATTTGCATTTCTTATTTACGTAACGCACGCTGTAACATGTCTAATGACTCCGACTCTCGTTTCCGATTCGAACTAGCGAATTAGTGTTGCCCGAAATCGGATGATTATTACAAATGACGTAATCGACTTGCTTTCATATCGATTTTTATTATTCAATATTATATAGGTTAAAAACGATTGTAGATAACAGATTTGTATAAAGTACATAATGTCCTCTAAATGGTAAGTTAATATCATCCTCATTGTTGTTTTTCTGTTAAAGTATTTAATTGTTTTGTATAGCTTGTTGTTCTTAACTCTCTGCTTTTCTACTATTGTTTAGTATGTCCTTATTAATATGACCATTCCATCTCCATCAGCAGCAGTGACTTATTGTCAATCGCATGAGATTTTCTATTGTTTTTTTAAATCTAATTTAAGTACCAAACGAGCATGCAGTCCACTTGATTGTAAGTGGTCACTGACGCCCATGGACATATCTGTAAACAACTTTATTTAGAACATGGGTTCTATCTATAGTCAATCACAGATGCATTACTACTCCCAAGGACTAAGATGGCCACCTTATTTAGAAGTGTGCCGGCAACCACACCCTTCCATGGCAAGAAATGCTTCACGCTAGAAATAGGTGTGGCGGTGGTACTTCCTCGGTCGAAAAACACTGGTTCTACCACCTTCATAATTTACCTTTTATTTTAACGGGTGGTGGTTTTGGTTAAACTTCGTATTCTTTAACACCTATTCATGTCCTTTATCAGAGGTGCTGGCGCATGTAATAGATTTATTCCTTTTTCGATTTCTCAGACAGGTAGACTTCTTTACCGCAATGACCACATCACGTGGACCACTATACCTTTTTACTTACATAAAAAAACGATTACGCATCTGTTCGTCAACGTTTCATCTGGGTGTCAACGGTGGCGAGCGGTGACTAAGTGCAACTAACAATGAAGGCTAGCGTCCGATCAGATGACTCAACGTTGCCGTCCTAAATGATGCTTTGGCGTGAAATAGTCCCAAAACCGCAGAGTAACATAAACACAGAGATACACGTGTGTTATTTTTGGCTCAAAATTGTATTGAATAATAACATATTACGTTATCGCACGTCATCCATACATAATTAATAGACGGAATATACTGGCTGTCAATATATAATTTAATATATGTCCATAATATTAAACTTGCACACATAACAGAACGGTAAACTTTCCGATATTTCTCTATTTTGAAACGAACTTCAATGAAACATGGAAGAACGTGGGTATTTTTATTTATACTTACTTTAAAAAAAATAGAACAATTTAATTTTAGATGTGGCGATTAACTTAACATTGGAAATTAGGATTGAATAACTTAAGTATAAACTTAGCGTCACCTCGTCTTTAATTTATCATCGCAAGTATTTTCATCGCAATATAAAAAAAGTATTTGCAGGCATATAAGAGACTATTAGTAATTTCTCGGTGCAATAGTTAATAAATAACTTGTGGATGCGCTGTTAGCAATCTTATTCCAATTTAATTAACTGTGAAATTAAATTTAGTATCAAAGCGAACTTAACCGGGTCTATTAATACGAGAACCGCGCCAACACCTTTCATAATAATAATACACGTAGAGCTTACAAACACACCCTATATTTTCCGAGCTCTACATCATAACTGTCACCTAATTCATATTGCTTTATAACCGGATTTAATTTTCCTCGTATCTTTACTACTCTGTGGAAATACTAACATTCAGTACGACTTAGGTACTTCGGTTATTAACCGACTTCCCAAAGGAAAGAGGTTATCTATTCGTCACGTATATTTTTTTTTTTTTTTTTTTTTTTTTTTTTTTATGTATGTTCGGGCGAAATGGCTAGAAATCGTCGACCTACCGACACGATTCATACGACATTGTATGCGACTAGTTTCACAGGCAGTCCCATATTGAGGAAAATGAAAACCTTCCGGCGGTTTTCCCGGAAAATTGGAAAATGTCGGTTTCTTAAAATCTTGAATAACTTGGGTGTTTATAAACCGATTTCCATTTTCTTTCTTTCATTTGATAGGAAATTTCGTCACGCAACTTTTTCTCTTGGACATGGGTATGCTGTGATGCTTAACTCTTTGAGTTATGGGGTGGAAACCACCACCACTCCTCAAGTTTTTTAGATAATTTGAGATAACTCGGCTTCTGATGAATCGATTCTTATGAAACTTGAAATATGTATTATATATCTATGCTTATATAGGTTGACGAAAAATTTGACCTTCAACTCTTCGATCCTGATGATGCAGGGTTACAGCTATCCTAAACTATAACATTAGCTATTTGGTGCTTACATATATATAACAAGACTACTAAGCAGAGACATGTGATGAAAATTTGACCTTCAACTCCTCAATCCTGATGATGCAGGGGTGCCTCAAGCCTAAACCATAGGGGTTGACCATTTGGTACTTATGGATATGTAATATATTTACAAAGCAAAGACGTATGATAAGAAAATTGACCTTCAACTCCTCAACCCTGATGATGCAGGGTACTGCAAGTTTAAACCATAAGCATCGGCCATATGGTGCTTACGTATATGTAATGAGATTACTAAGCAAAGATATGACATGATAATTTTGACCTTCAACTCCTCAACCCTGATAATGCTGGGGTCCTTCAAGTTTAAACCGTAGGCATCGGCCATATTGTGCTTACGTATACATAATGTTGTTGTTCACAATACCAACAATGAGTTTCGGAGAGGATATAATTATGATCAAAAATTCCACTTTGAATACAATTACCTGAAAGATGCAAGAGTACTACCAACCTTTTTAAATTGGATGGGTTATTTTTATCAGTATCAGTTGAATTATACTCTTAGTTATAAGGTTTATATTACTTTTTCTACTTTAAATATTGATAATTATAGGTCTATTCTTTAAATAAATGTTTACTCAGAAAAAGTTGTTTTATTCGGTTAGGTTAGGTTCGAACAGATTTTTCCAATTCAGAATCTAAGGGAGGGGGCGCGGTAGCGCCCCCGACCGGTTGTGTCAAAGAAGTCTATTTTTATATGATGACGTCAGCACATAATTTTATTCATCCGAAAATCGGACGAATAATTAATTTTATTCATCCGGTTAGCGGACGACTAGCAACAGCCATAACTGATTTTATCGTGACTGAAAAGCGTGAAAAAAAAAATTTTAAACAAAAAATACAACCGACTTCCATGCCACATAAAAGTAAAAAAATAATTTAATTACATGTTGGTTTAGAGCAAACACAGTTCATAGTACATAGTCCCGAAGTCGGCGCTCATATAAGATACATGTAGTTTTGTCATGATCCAGCAAAATATGGTAAGCGCCGACTTCGGGACTATGTACTATGAACTGTGTTTGCTCTAAACCAACATGTAATTAAATTATTTTTTTACTTTTATGTGGCATGGAAGTCGGTTGTATTTTTTGTTTAAAATTTTTTTTTAATATTTGTAGTATCACATATCCCTTGCCGTATCACCCCAGAGAACCAACGCACTTTTTGTAGAGGTAGCTTGGGATAGGTTATAGATGTGCGCGGAATGCAATGGTAAGTAGGTAGTAAGCTATTTTATTATGTTAATTACTTAAAATCAATCATCTATTTTGCACGGTCACCAACACTGTTACGTAGTAAAAATAATAGATTAGGTTATGCTATATACGTCTGCTATAGTTTCGACGTTCAAAAACTATACGACTCGTATTTAAAATGAATATGCAACATAAACGAGATTTATGTCTATATCCTTATTATTTTAAATCGCTGCTTTCCACGAGTAATCGCATGGTCCAAAATAAATTAATTTTAAGTTAACAGTTTTATTTTTTACTATTTATAACGTATTTTCATTATTTTACTTTTATTAATTACAAAAATTAAATCAAAAAGCTTTGTTTTGCATCTCTCCTGTATATTTATTATTTTTGTAGCATTATAATTCAACCCAAACAGCAAAATGTCTAACTTGTATAAAGGCTATAAACCTAGGTACTTACTAAATCGTGTCTTACTTATCTGTTGATCGAAATGGCCGATACTCTTTCCGAGACGACCATTACGCTACCGTCATAAAGAATACAACAATAACACTCCGCAGACAGTTCGGGGCATTAGTGCTAGATTTTATGCGTTACCTAACCTCGAAAGCGAGTCCGCTTTATAGGTAGTCTGTGCCGCTAATGGGTGGAACTACGATATTTGGTAATAACCAGTTATACTTATGTAATATGAATAAAGGATCGGTTTCAACGCTGACGGATTGCCACGTGCGATGCAATCGTCATGTCGGAGTGAAAAGACAGGCAAAGATAATTTAATAGATATAAAAAGATGTTTGGTGTTGCGACAGTCTTAAGAAGCAACGAGTTGGTTTCTAGCAGTGGAAATAACGTAACGAATTGTTGAATGTTAGTTGGATTTGACTCGCTTATTCACTCACTGAACGAGTGAAATTATAATTCGAGGGTCCTAACTATTCTTATGTGGATTTCTTTCTCTGCACATTCATCGATTAGACTACTTTGTTTCCAGCTTCTTCTTCTAAGATGAAACAAGTGGTTTAAGTACATAGAAAGGCGGCCCGAACGGCCAATTTTCTGATGAGGCGCAGCTCGAAAAAATCTAGATCGCTCTAGATAAGCATCGAACGTCCAACGATCGATTTCATATTGCATAAACGCACGGGCGGGCCGTTAACGTGCACATAATTACCCGGATTTTATAAATCTTGTCACAACAAAGTCATAAAGTTGATCGCCATTGTAATTTATGGACTTGAAAGGAATACATGTTCCATTTTTGGGTGCGCTTATATAGCTGCCTATTTCCTGTAACGATTGCCACAACGGGTCATTGGTTGCTTAACACTGAGCCTTTAAAATATTGATGAACTTAAACGTGCGAGGAAAATTCAAAGCTTCTCACGATAAAAGACTCGAAATTACTGCTTAATTTTTTTGTCTTACGCTACAACACAAACTGTTAAAAGTTCTTACAGATACAATTATTTTCAGTAGTCCATTGTTAAATTATTGCAAATATTTTTACGTAGTATACAAATTTGGGACACGATAAACGGTCTTCAAACAATTTCTACTATTCACACAATAAGAGTCAAATTAAAATTGACGAACAATACGAGAACAATTCTACTAACGAACATGCAATAATATCGAATCAGATATATATTAGTACTATTGCACTTGAACCATACATATTTCAAATGATATGTATTTCATAAAAATATTAGAGATGATACATGATATTTTTGATTATAATATATGCATGTCGTATTTACACATTTTTGAAACGAAGACTTTTAGGCGCATTGAACGATTTTCGGTAGGGGATACAATTATTAATTCACAGTGTCGGTGGTTAGAGAATATCATATTGTTGGGTATTTTTATTTGTTATTTTTTTAACTTTCCATTCCTGCCAGCTATATGAATGTCTGCCTTCCACTTTTTTTAGTTTAATTTAATTTTATGCAGTTGGTGTAAAAAATAACTGACTAATAAAAATTGAGAAGAATTTAATATTACATCGTGGTTCAACGTTTTAAGTAGTAGAATAATGCCTCAACAAAATTTCTGCATAGCAAATCTAAATCGTTTTGTTTCTTGAATAACGTTTCGATACTTCTGACATTGTAGGTTACGAGTGCGATCAGAATAAGTTCGTTCCACTTACGACTGATTGACAACGCTATTTGTATCATTATTCCTTTTGTTGCACTCTGTTAGTAATAGGCTTCTTGTTTTTTATTGACCTGATATATTTTTCAATGTAAATCAAAGTGGAGTTTATAAATATTTCGAATACATACGAACTGAGAATAGGCAACGAGAAAAATTATGTAATGAAGCGTACATTTATGAGATATACATAAAATCTTGTATTCATGATGTTCTTACATAATTATCAGTGACCGACCGAAACTGGTTTTTTAGTCGAAAACAAACCTTCGGTTTTTGTTCTATTTTCGTTTGTTCGAAACCGAACCTATTTAAGACTGATGAAAATGTATGCAATTCCCGAAGAAATTTATAAACTTAGAGGAGCACTTGTACAAGTTACCTATATTTTTTTTTTCAATAGTGCTACGTTATAAAAATTTCCAAATTAAAAAAATAAAAAAGTTTGACTAATACATTCGGTTTTTTTATGTAATCTTGAGTTCGGGTCAAAAGAACGCATATTAGATGTGAGGTGCATTTTCGGATCAGAATTCCTAATCAGGAAACCCGCCTGGGAAACTTTATACGTCAAGACGTCAAAAACGGCCTAGGGTCAATTGGGCACGAAACGCTTGTGATGTTAACGTCAGAGTAAAGACGATTGCACTATGCTCAACTCAGATAAGGGATATTTAACTGAAGTAGCAAACGAGCATGCAGTCTATCTGATGGTAAGTGGTCACTGCCGCCCATGGACATCTGTAATCAACTACATACAGAACACGGGTTCCATCTGAAGTCAATCTCAGATACGTTGCTACACCCGAGGACTATGATGGTCGCCTCACGTGAAAGTGTGCCGGCAACCACACCCTTCTATCGAAATGTAAGAAATGCTTCACGCTAGAAATAGGTGTGGCGATGGTACTTCTCAGGTCGATCTACACTGGTTCTACCACCTTGATTCGGCTGAGTTCTGGCTGAAATGGAAACTTCCGTCGAAACCTGCTTTTTAGCCGAACGAAATCAAAACATCGGCCGGTCGTTTGAATAATTTAGTACAAATTACATAATACAGCATATCATAGCAACATTTATTCAATCATTTTTCCGTTTGAAAAGCTTTTGTTTTCCAGAGATTGGTTGAATGGTATAATTTGATAACATTTTTGTCCTAATTAATTCTAAATACATACATAGTGATATCTTTAAATGTTCTCCTTTGTACATATATTTTGACCACGAATAATCACTATAATACACAGTATAAAACAAAGTCGCTTACCGCTGTCTATCCCTATGTATGTTTAGATCTTTAAAACTACGCTACGGATTTTAATGCAGTTTTTTCAATAGATAGAGTGGTTCAAGAGGAAAGTTTCTTATATATCATACATGCACAATATATTTGAGGAATACTGTTTTTTTAGATTCTTTAATTAGACGGAACGAAGTTCGCCGGGTCAGCTAGTATCTTATAATTCCTAATTTAGATTCTACTATGATCAAGAAGCGAATTTGAGGTTTTGCATGCAACGGATGGTGCGGTTTATATCTTAATTCCTCAGAAATAATGTTACGGGTTCGGTCGAAGTCGTTAGCTAGTAGGCAGTGGCTAAGATTACCGGGAAGATTACGCGAGAGAAACATAACAGAAACGTATTCAGTTCAGTTCAAACAGAACTCCGCGGAATGAGCTCACCGTGCGTGTTACGTCAGGTATGTAGGGTGACTATGAGTTTTTTGTAGAGTAAGACAGGAGGTGTGTTGTGTCTTTCAAGTACAAATGTCAAGGTTCGACCAGAGAGGTACAACCGCCAGACAAATTACATTCGTGTAGCAGTTCTTACGTTTCAGTGGAAGGGTGTGACATATGATTCGACCACATTAGTCCTCGGGAGTATCAACGCATCTGTGATTGACTTCACATAGAATCCATTTTGTATGTAAAGTTGCTTAAGGCATATGTAGTCATATATTTATACATTCGGGTCTATCTGCGTAGTCAATTAGTTGGTCTCACTAAACTTTAATAAGCCAATATTCAATCGATAAGTTTTAAGTGGTTAAGAACACACCTAAGTGGTTAAGGACAAATCATCTATATATATAATTCGTCCGTTATTTCTTCTTACTCTTATTCTATTATTTGTAATCATTCTTATTCGTTCGTTAATGATTTGATGTAAGGAGAAAGTGTCCAAGAAAAAGAAGAAATAATGGCCGTCCTGGCCGCGGGTCGTACGAACGTCATACACGCATTTGGGTCAGGTTGTTAATACATTTGTGTTTACAACCTATTTCAGATCTATTCATGTCGATAAAGAAAGGTAATATAAACACACCGTAATATTATTTAATGCGTGTAATACACGGACCATTCATCCTTCCGCTGCAGAAATGGCACAGTCGAAACGTATCATAAAAATAGCGTTATATAAGATCTAAGGTGAGTCACTGTATACAGATAAATAAAACGGAAGTGCTTGTCACGATTTTCGATACCTGCCATTATTAGAGTTCACAAGCTTTTTACAAACGATATAAAACTGTAAAACTGTTTTTTAACATTAATCTACATATTAGTTATCTCAGAAAAAGATTAGCCAATTCTAATGTCGACTTAGAACTAAAACAAAATTAGGCAAACGGACGAGTCTTAGGATGTCAAAATGCACGCGAATTCAAACCTTTTTTTTTATAAACATGAAGGGATTTAAGACAACATGATCGGTATCAATTCCCGACAATTACAATAAGACGATACAATTTGTTCAGTCTGACCGACCTCAATAGCCCACGGAGCGGCACGGCGGCTATCGAAAACTGATAGTGCGGAAACGCGAGCCTAATGAGTATCGTTAATTTCATCTCGGGTGCGCGTACGCATTAACATATAGACTTGCGTATTACTTCGTTGAGTAATCTTTGCGATGTAATTTTTTAATGTGATATAATAAAAAAAACACGCTTTCTACACTCATAGCCCCACACTAGGGTTTTCTCCTGCGTCGTGAGTTCCATGGACACACACAAGACGAATACACAAACACCCAGACCCAGAACATGAATCTAAACTCATCATTCAGATACCTGTCTGGTCGGGAATCGAACCCGGAACCCATTGCGCATCAGACCGGTATGGTAACCGCTCCGCCACGCAGGTCGTCAATTTAATATTAATAGGATTAGTAATGAAATAGAATTGGTGGTCTACGTCAGGTTGGACGCGGAAGCTATTCCTGAGGACTAAGTTACACTGTTTTGTACTTACATAAACACGTGTCCTTTCTTTGTTATACCATTCAAAGTAGAAGAGCGACGCTTAAAATAGGTGTTTTTAGCAAAAAATAATGTGCTAATCCATTAATTTTGACCTAATACATAAAGTAATATTCGACAGAGTTGACCAACGGATCTGATCAAGCGCACGCATTGATGCAATGCGTCAATCAATTTTATTGCCATTACCAACGTGTCTGTGACCACTCATAGTTAGCAAATCATCTGAATTAGTATGTATCTATTTGTATAAGCGAATGTGTGTGCTCATATTTGTATGTGAACGGAAAGCTATAAAACATTATGCTATTTAGTCATTGTTATTATAACTTTCACAACGCCGTACATAAGTGTGATAGATGACGCAAAGTTTATCAACTATATAGCTGATGCGTGATTAATTAAAGATGCAAAAAACTAGCTTACTGCATAACAATTGCCAATCTAAATGGACCATCTTCGCTATAAATATCGCGGTTTTATAAATCACGAATTTGTTTATGCAACAATGCATGCACCGTAAACGAAAGCTTTAGGTCATTCGGCACACGAGGCTACTCGATCAATAGCAATCTATCACCAACGTATTACCATCGGTCACTAATGGATGGCGGTGTGCAAACTCATGAATATATCGAAATAAATTATGCAGCGATTAGATTCTTTAGAGTAGCAACGTTTGTGAGTAGCCTTATTGATGCAATAGTACGTAATGTTTGTTTAATTATAGATGTTTCTGTCATCGAGCAATCATTTATGACGGTGATATTTTTGGCACTGTTACCAGCTAGTTATGTAGTAATGTAATAAGCTTAATTACATACATGTGGGTTGAGCAAGTTTTATGCGGAAATGTTTAATTTACAACGTACCTAGAAAGGTAGCTCTACATATCCATAAATCAGGCAATTATTTTGAAAAAAGTAGTAAAATCATTATACATATGAGAAAGGTGGTAGAACCAGTGTAGTTCGACCGGGGAGATACCACCGCCACTCTTATTTCTTGCGTTTTATTGAAAGGGTTTGGTTGCCGGTAAACTTTTATATGAGGCGACCATCTTAGTCCTCGGGAGTTGCAACGGATCTGCGATTGACTTCACATAAGACCCATGTTCTATGTAAAGTTGCTTACAGGTGTCCATATGTGGCAGTGACCACTTACCAAACAGGTGGACTGCATGCTTGTTTGATATTTCAATCTTATAAAAAAATATGAAGATCAAGGCATACGATGCGTATTTGAAATTATACTTCGTACATCGTATAGACAAAGTTTTTGCTACAAATAGCCCCGTAGCCGACATAGATCACGAAATATGGAAGTGTCACAATCGCATGCAATTCGTCCATTGAAACAAAAACTTCAGCAACGTTTCGGTGCATGCATGAATCAGAATAAATGTGCAATTAGCCATAGAAAGTGAACCACAATAATTGGCGAACGTCCGTCTACCCACTCGGGCCATTCAGCGGATCCATTGGTGCGGAAATATAGGGACTGGATGAGACACGTGGGTGAGGATTGGGGACCATCGACACGCGCGTAATGCAGTGAGTAACAAAGACGGGGACAGTAATGATGATACATTGTTTAAGCGTTTAGAAAGTGATGTCGTTGTAATTATGTAACAACTTATTTGTTACAAGCAGTTTAAAGAACTTAAAGCCATACCTATCTTTAAAAGACTCATCAAATAGGGAAATCTAAATCACACTTGAGTTCGCTTATTAAGTAATACATAGAAATATTTTAGAAATAAATTAATTCTAGTTACAAACCTATTTGGAGGTTAACAAGAAATATGGATAACTGGAAGCGATACGTGGGTGCGGTGAGCAGATCAACGAGAAATACGTAATGGAATGATTAACAATACTATTACCGCTCAGGGATAGTAATGACACATTGTTTGGTTGTCGAGAAAGTGAAATATGAAATTACCTGCCTCGGCAAAATGATACCTGGTTAAATTTATCAAATATACTTGATGGGATATTAACTATACAAGACTATTTATAGTTTATGGTTATTTGTAAAATACGGGAAAGTCGGGTTGAATGCATGGGGCGCGTGGGTGCCGGTTACGCATCAATAACAATACAAAATGACACGTAACGAGATGACTAATAATGGTATAACTCGGGGGTGGTAATGATACATTGTTTGTTGAGATTAGAAAGTGAAATTGAGATGATCGTTCCTCGATTATCATCATTTATCTTAGTAGTGTGATGCGGTGGCCATCGCATCATTACATACCTATAAATTGTAATTCATTAGATCCACGTAACTACTTAATGCGTACTTAGTGCCACTTTGAAAAATTAAAACTGTATTGAAACAATATTGCGAGATCAAGAAAGTAAAATAGCTTTCGCTCGCGTATCATTAAAGTGTAGCCAATTAAGATGAAATATTGGTACAACACACATCACTTTTACGTTGTCAGATCCGTAAGTAATGTCTAACATTGATAATGATTATCGTGTCGAATGAGCTAACATGTGTTGTAGTTGTAATAGTGTTTTTCACACATCGAATGTCATATTAATTGTATTTAAACTTTCATCATTCTGCGTGCCACTTTTAGTAATTAATATCAGTGTTTTTATTGTTTTCGATTGCTTTCATATCTGATTGTGATAAGATGTATCTTCGCATGATGTATTCAGGTCGTGACATATAATATAACAGAAAGCGTCAGATAAATACTATAGCAACACTAATAAACGATATTATTATTACATCTGAGTCATAAACTCTATATATTACGTTAAGTTCACGTTGACACTTGTAAGATTAAAACTCTAAAGACATTATTTAAATTAAAACAAATTCTGTAAAAAGTGACAACATGTGTTAACTTTGATATCTCATTAAACTTCGACAAGTGCTGAATGGTTTTTCAATTTATTTAAGGTTTCAGGTTTTCGAAGCGCCATCTAGCGTCCATAAGTCTGTGTATCCCGGTGTGCAGCGGTCGTTGACCCCGGCAGCGGCGCAGTGCGTCTGCGCATAGAAGCGATTGTGGGATAACCGCGGTTCGCTATTAAAGCGTTTATCTCGATTGTCTTATTGCACGTATAAAATAGACTTGTAGTGGAACGTCCTCGTGAGGAAGTGTTTCCTATTACTATCTTAAGAGATCCTCATAAACGATTGATAAACGCTTATGGATACAATTTAAAAGCAGAAACTTAAAAGCTTTCATAATTATTTTACATTACTTAATGAAAGCTTTAACGAATTATTAAATCAAATTAAAGCATCCTCAATTACTCCATATGTCCATGTGAAATAATTAAGAAAGCAATATTTTTAATTACTTCATATTAAGTAACATTGAGGTAACGGAGGCTTCTTTTTCCTTTACAGTAATTACAATTGATGCATTGAAAAAATAAAATCACACAAGGGTTTTCACGTGGGCGATTCCAAGGGGAAGTAGAAAAATAGGAGTCTAGGGTTCGTAAAAGGATGCAAGGCTGTAATGGCAACTATAATAAACAAAGAAACTTCACATTGAAGCTGGTAGAACTAGTGTAGTACCGACCGAGGAAGTACCACCGCCACACATTTCTTGCGTTTCACATGAGGCGACCATCATAGCCCTCGGAAGTAACAACGCATTTGTGATTTAGTTCAGATGGAACCCATCTTCTGTATGAAGTTGATTCCAGATGTCCTTGAGCGGCAATGACCACTTACCATCAGGTGGACTGCATGCTCGTTTGCTACTTCAGTCAGATAAAAAAACCTAAGCATAGTAATGCATTCAATATTTGTTGTTGGGTTACATATAAGCTCAATTAAATAATTGTATGCGATTATTAGTTACCATCGTCGGTAACTTTATTTTATTTGTCACGCAAGCAAACCCGTGCAAACGAGCTATAGAAATATTGTTACACATTTCTACACATGGATGTAATGACAACCAAATGATTGAATGCGTCCGAGAGCTCGGTCCTTGATCCTAGGCGCTTTGCACTCAGCACGAGTACTCTCGCATCAAATAATATATGTAATTTCCTTATGCATCGCATATCAATATGATAGACAGCGGTACTGTCAGCATATTCCGCCATGCCATTTAAAATAAGGATTAGACGACCGTGCATGTATTTGTATCTTACTGAAGTGAACTGAAGTACAGTCAAAGCTAATTTACATTTTCCGCATTCGCGTCGGCGGTATTTAAAAAATTTAATCGTTTTATTGTATATGCGTCCAAAAAAAACTTTATTCGCGGATATTGTTGGTGCATCAGCTTTATACGAGGACTGCTCTTTATTCGTTTTCATAATTCGCGGCATACGGGCGGATCATAACCCCTACGAATAAATAACCTTTATTACCAGGTCCTTAATATTTGATTATATTTCACACACCTTCGAGACTAGGGTATTTTTTAAGACCAGGTATTAGTAGGTAGTACAACAGTACAAGGTCAACATGTCTTTCAAAGTAAAGTAAATGTAGTAAAATAATAAGTAATATTTTAAAGTGTTATTTGGATTACGTGCGAGCTTGGATTCAAATCACAGATCTTTTGTTTAAGAGGGCGACTTTTTACCATTAGGTTATCCCTCCAAAATAAAGAAAATAATATATGAAAAACCGTTTTCTGCTGACGGTACAGGCACACATGCGTTTCGCAGAAGCCAGACACTCGGTCTGGGCGCGCGGCGGCCATGTGCGACGATTGTTTTACGATGCAATGTGCACGCGTATGCAGTTGCCATGCATTTTGCTACATGCAAAACTGTTAATTTAATAGCCACTCATTCAACCACCGACATATATTTTTTCGTGATGAAAATTAAAATGTGCCTTTTACGTTCATAAAGGGCATCGTTTGGATTCTCTGAATTGTGGGTGCCTTGGAGACGCATTACAATGAGTAGGTATAAAAATCCCAATTGAAATCTGATTTCGGCCTTTAAATGTCTGCCTAATCGGGGCTGCAATAGAGCTATATGTATTTACCATCTCGCTATGCCGGTCGTCAAATCGCAGTAACGATGTCAAATGCCATTTTATATTTTGCAGCAATATAAGTATATTTAGAAGTATTCATCTCTGAAGTAATAATCTCCATCCATCCGCATTGAGGCCGCGCTGTGGATGATGCTCCAGACCTGCTTGAGTTGTGTTCAACGACTAGTGTCTACACCAGTACCTACTATATTTTACATTCAAAATCATGTACCTACTTATATATTGCAACACAATCTTATACAACATTCGAGATGGTATAAATACGAAATTTTGTATTTTTATCTCAAATCAAATCATTTATTCGCTTGAATATAGGTACATACAGTTCGTTCTTACAATTAATACGATACGGATAAGTGAAAAATATACTTGTTTCATATACGGTATTAATTTGAAATTATTTACATTTTTCAATAGTTTCGCATAGTATTAGTTACGGATATTTAATTTTAAGTAATAGTAAAATTTTAAAAATCAATTTTGCAATTATGGACCATGCCAAGGTTACTGTTGCGCAGTACGATACTATAATAACGATAACTGGTATATCACCAAATCGCGACTATCCTAAGTATCTGGACGCATGTGAGACACACCAGCGGCTGGTAATTGGCGAACTGCGAGCGGTTGTTGTTTCGATCTAATTAACGTTAGCTGTGTGAGTGGAGTGCACCCACTAGTCACACTGCCTACGCTACGTCTTTGTGCCAGAGACGCATCGAATGGGATAGGTACGACTAATGATAAAATGCGACGGGTTTTACCCCTTGGCCCTATGTTCATTTCGGAACATACATGAAAAATTTTTTGGACAAAATTTACCCATACTTTACGTTTACGTTTTCTAAACTTTTACTTCTTAAGTTAAGATTCCCAGGAAGATTTGCGTTAATGGACAGATTTTCCAATATTCTGGGGTGGTTATTCGAGTAACGTGCAGATTTTTTGATTGTGCAAATATATAATATATTGCAAATCCGTATGTACACGACAAGATAAGATTCAAGTAGCCAATACAAAGCGCGTACGTCTAAATATACCGAGCTCCAAATAGGTTTTACGAGTACTTAAAATCGATCAGATATATCTGAACAAAAAGTTTAGTTTTGCCCAATTTCGGTGATAGATACGTACTCTGTTTACACGTTCTTAAGTGCTATACTTAACACAGAACAATCAATACTTTAAGACGTTTTTTGGCAAATGTGTAGTTACTGTTGGCCCTAGTGGCCTTTACAGCTTCACCGAGTTTTTATGGCGAGCTTAAAGCTCGAGCCGGGATAAGAAGACTGTTGGCTGGAAGGGAGGGATGGCTTAGGTCCCTGTTTCCGGTTTCCTCGACCTTCCTCCTTCACTAGAGGGAGGGACGGTTGCGGACCCGGCTAATGCCGACGTCCTCACTTTAAGACGTAAAAAACTCATCGATACATTCTGTACAGTGGATGACGCACGAAGCCCAAGTAGTTTTGTTTACGCACGCAATTATTGTTGCACTCTGCGCGATTGGCTTTACTAATTGGCGAGTGTTGCGTTTCGTTCGCTTTAGACGTCGTTTGATTTGAAATGGAGGAAAATTACCTAATTGCCATAAATTCGCTTTGTTATCTCGAGAAAGTAACGATACATTCATTTTAAATAGCTTCCTGGAATATCAAAATATGATTATTTTACATAATTATATTATATAACTTCCATCTGTACTCTTACGATCTGTAGGTGACAATAAACTACGGTTGTAAATAAACTAACGATAGCTTTTATTGTCATTTTAGCCGTAACAGCACGAGACAGCAGCAATTTAAATTTATCAATTAGATATTTTGACCTAGCTGAGAATAGAACCCGAAATCATCCGAGTGAAACTAGCATTCCGAGGACTGTACCGTGTGACTAGTTTAAAAATATAAAAAAATCTAGACAAAACATCAAGTATAATTTAACGAGCACAAAATAGCGCGAAATCAGTAATACAAAACCGAAAAGATTCCAAGAAATTTTCAAGAAAAACCCGATCCGAGCTTCTCGAATATCTTTCGAGTACGTAACACGCGTCGTAAAAAGCTGGTATTTATTCGCGGAGTGATTTAAAACGTGCCTAATAGTCTCTAATGCCTAGCTTGCGTAGACTGAACGGCGAGTCCGACGGTAACCATTCTTGAACATAATTATGTTACCATACTAACGTTTGCGACATACGCAATAGGAATCAAAATCGTATGCGGTTTTCATTCATTGCGGCGAATAGATTTTAGCTAGAGTGGTTATGTGCTAACTCGGGATAAACGAGACTCGAGTTAACTCGAGTTACGTGGATGAAACTGAGTATATCTTTCCTTTTTTTACGCCATTTTAATAACCTTGCTTCGTATAACTAAAACTAAATATAAAGCAGAACACATTCATCATAAACATGTATTGAGTCAATCATAATTAATTATATTAGATAGAATTTAAACAAATAAGGACAAATTTTTCCTAACATATTGTTACCAAATATCACAAACCTTGCAAAGTATCCGTCTATACAAAAATTCAAACTCGACTTAGAACAAATTTAACTCGAGTTGATTCGAGTTAGGCCAAACTCGAGTTAACTCGAGTGAGTAACTCGAGTTGATCATCACTAAGCTAGAGCATTTCGGGCCGTAGCGTAGGATTAGCGGCATCCGTTCCGAGAACTCAAGCGCACGTCCTAGTTCAGCGGCACTCAACCTGCGGTATGAGCTTAATTGCGACGCTTAATGACCGTCTCGACTTTGAAGACTACATGGAGGTATTTTAGAATGTCTTTTGTCAATGCAGGAAAATGCAAGACGTTATGCACAACTTCAGGAAATGCTTTAGATACTATATTTTTGTTATACATAGTTGTAGCGTCAAAAGCTCATTTACCGACTATATTTTCTGACAATATATTTTTTACATAATTATAATTTTATCTTAATCAGATTATCGATGAATTGTTTAATAATACTTAAATTACTTTGTTTTCTTTGTTATTCAAGCATTAATGTTAACTGCATTAATGATAATGCAAGTCTTCAAACAAAAAACGTATAGGACGATCATAGACAAAACTGTGGAGAAGAAATCTTTCGATAATTTATTTCATGTTCAATGCTTATTTAAATTTTAGGTTTAGAATACTAAAACAAAATCTTATAATAACATTATATTGCTCGCAATCAATGATGCCAATTATGGTTCAGTGATTACGAGCGTTCAGTGCAAAAGTAAATGCTAATAAAGATTGAGAACTACATCACGAGTCAGATGGACGGTTGTAAAATGTAAAGCAGGACGCCGATGGTCAGATGTGTCGGAAATGGCGATGTGGCAGCGCATCAGTCGGTTGAGGACGTGACTGGGCTCCGTTATGGGTTCGATCTGCCTGTACTGAGGGCAACTACGTTAAGATCCTTCCGCGATTGGACCGAAGCTTGGGTTTGCCTACTTTGTTTCAATATTACTGTCAACTAATAGTTACAAACCGTCTTATGTATTTGAGGTGATGCTTGTAAATATAAACTCATTACTTATTTCCTTATAGACCGTAATCAAGACTAGGTACGCGGCATAATTAAGCTGCTTAAAGTTTTATACATTAGTAAGGCCTATCCTGGCTAGACCGGTTTAATGTAATTAAAAATGAATTTTTGGTCAAGGGCTTATCATGCTTTGCAAAGAAAAAGTAGATTTTCCAAATCTTATAATTTTCTGAATCTATCTAAATTAATGATACTTCCACCGTGTTTCTTTATAGGAAGACGCATCAAAGTATTAATTATTTGATATTTAGAGTATTTGTGTATTTATTAGGGTATAACAGCATATATTATATTTATCACTAAACAAGCCGCCACATAAAATCATAATTTAATTGCGTATACGAGCAGTTTGTTTATTTTACATTTTGCACGTTTCAGTGGCGAAAATGTCAAAATATTTACCCATCTACCTGATCGGCGCATCAATTTATCAGGCGGTGTGGCGACCTTGCAAGCCTAGCCAACAATACAGGTGGATGTTGACCGGGCTGGGAATTTACGACACCAATTAAACAAGTATGGGGCCAATGGCATATCTATAACTTAGCTGAAAGCGCCGTATTTTCGAAATCTATGAAATATTTCTTACACTTACGGTAGGGCTGCCGATAAATGACGTTCAGGGTTCGTAGAGCATTCGTAGCGTAGGTAATACATAAGGAATGGACCCGAGTATTGGATAAAAACTTAACGATTATAGTGATCATGTTGATATTTATCACATTATACACTTATTTAAATATATTACATAAACAACAAGTGTATATATAGACCGTTAATCCTTAACGTGACACATGCTCCTAAACATTCTCCAATCATGTTTGTACAATCACCATTTTATTTCTGAGAAAACGAGTTATTATAATTGCTGGTAACTTCCCTGGCAATTTCAATGGGAGGTGCCATATAAAATGGCGCATAGATGTTATGTGAGTGGCATTTGTTTACGAGGTGAGGGCCGGCGCCTTTTATTGTGAAACGATTCCGATATTCGTAATGCAGAGCGTGCCCGTGACGAAACACACGTAGGCCATCGCGAATAACGTTCAAATGTTGCCACTGAATTGAATCGTATGTACCTATAGCAGATAACGAAGAAGAGAGCTTTAAGAGATAAAGCTATTTGTGAAAAGTTCGTCAATAGACAATCAGTCCATGACATAATGCATATTTGTCATGACCTTGTAATATCCATTTCTACAACATCTTTTCAATATATTAAATCATAATCATGTAAATTATGACTAATAGTTATATTAAACTTATCAACGTCTACTTTTTTTTAATACAGAAATAAGAATGAAGTCAATGAGCGTTACAGGTGCGTCGAATAATAAAAAACATAACAGAATTTGCAATTCTCTCTTCAGGTCTATAAATGTATCAGGCATACCTCAGCACTGTTTCTTAATTACTATAAACATAGGGAATTACACCATTTCTAACGGCAACGTAATTCGAGCGCTGATAAATCGCTATTTATGTACATTTGCGCCAAAGCATGGCTCTACCGCCCCGCACGCGATGCGAGAAGGTACGGTACAACTACGACCTTTGTTAAAAGGGACTCCGAGGAGGAAAAATTGTAAATGATTTTAATTCATATTAAGATTATATCGATTAGTTAGTTAGTTAGTTAGTTAGTCGATGATAAGTATGATTCCTGAAAAAACGTGTTTGTGCAAAATGTGTTCTATACCGATTTATAAATTACACCTAAAATCCGATATAATAAAAGTGTTGTTTTTTTTTCTAATTCAACTTTTTCATATACTATTCATGCTATTAGGCTGCAGCAACTACTGCACTGGAAACATGATTTCCACTATCTTCTATTTATTTCTTTGACTGATATAAGGCTGACCAAAACTCAAATCGTTTTGATATACATTCTGCAGATTTACATCAGCACTAGCCATCCTTTTCAAGGCCGGCACGCTAACAAGACGCGGAATAGTTTAAACTGTCGAGGGAAGGGACAACTGGCTCTAATTGATTTGCAATCGCCCAGCTGGACCGTTGCGCTGAGGACGAGCGCAAAATACGAACCATCATTAAACTGAGTTATGAAAGCGCGCCGGTTGACAGTTTCGAGTGGCGTGATATAACGTTTATAGACCCCTTTGTGGCGATGCGTTACGTAAGTTACGTGCTCGATAATATTTATCGTGCTCTGTCATTGCATGTGTTAGCGGATATGTACTTGGAGTTATGGGACAGCTACACTATTAGGTGAAAGCTTTTGATATGGCCAAGTTATTTCTGTATTTGCATACACTCCGTGCATAACGCAATCACGGGATTTATAATACTCCGCATTTTAACAATAGGTCTTATGCTCTGCTAAGTGTGTCATAAATAAGAAAACATGGTCCGCTTCTACTTAACCAATGTTAAGTAACCTAAGCAGTTTTTTCTAATTTACCTTCTACTACATTCTATAGATGAAACACTAGCAATGTTAAATCAATCATAGCGTCAAAGTAATCCTTCGGGTACAATGGAAAAATCTGCTACAACAACGATGTCCGATGATCGATGGCACGCGCCGCTGCCAATAATAATATAATTTCCACCACAAATGATCCAAGGATGAATAGCGATTGCGTGTGGACACTGGCCATTTGCAGGTGGGTCACGCGCGAACACCGCCGCCGGCATGGCGTCACATCCTCCACTGAATTGGCCACGATAATTAATAAAAGAATTGCGCCCGCGCAAGGCAACGCTATGTTCGGTAATGCTCGACGATTTCAACGCATTGTTGACGTTCCACGCTCGAATTGATCGAACAAAAAGTTGAGTTATCGCGTCAAGTGATGAGGTGAGCCACAACATGTGAATCATATCACTCGCCTTTTGACAATCGGCATCTGTCATTCATGCGATGCTCGGCATTTCCTACAGCAAATTTATTGTTTCGATTTCGGTACGCGGAATTCCACTTTTGGGTTATCGTTGGTGCTTTTTGTTTATGACGAGTTGATTTACGAAGGAAACCTGATGATGATACTGATGACCTTTTAAATGTTGTGTCCGCCATAATAATTTTTCACGTTCGATGTATGGTTATTTTTTGCCAGTCTGTGAGATATCTTAATAGTTATATGCAAACATACACATAAACTTGCATACGTAAAGACCAACATAATGTACCCCATTGTAACATCAATATTTAAATTTATGACCTTTAAGTCATTTGATGCAAGGCGTACCTTAACAATATGGGACGTCGGTTGAGTGATGTTGAAGCAGCCTCCAATCTTGACAAGCTCCCTATCATAGCTGTCATCTCTCGCCCATTATGCGCGCGGAATAGACGTACGACCTCAGCAGGTTCCCGGCAAGGCCACGCGCCTTCCCAGCCTTTCGTTTTGAATATCATCATCAGTAGGTTCAAGTGCCCGGTCGTCAATTGTTTCTTCAGAGGATATTGAATTGTGGCGGTAATATGCGTGGTAAAATCATCAACTTCCCGTATTATAGGCCCAATAGCACATTTATACGAGGAGGCTTTCCTTTAAGTACGACTTAACTGAATTAGAAGTTTCAGAATTTAGAATGTTTGGTTACGAAAATTCAACCAATTTGTTTTAAAACATCTTATCATACCCATAAGTGGCTAATTTGTTGAGTACCATTCCAATAATGTAAGACCAACCCATAAATCCGAGAACCAAAGTAATGACAGTTGGTAGATCATTAACCTAGATTCTGAATGCACTTGAATATTTTAATTCACATATTTTACGGTATTGCAACATTAGTGTTGAAAGTGTTGATTAGTAGCGCATGGTTGAGATTTGCTAGAAATTACTCACGTCAGGTTTTTTAATTCTCAATCCTTAATAACAATAATAAAAAACGAGCAATAAACAACGCTTTTCCACAACGTAGATTTGAAAAGCGCCGCCTTAAAAATCGATGTAACAGAGGAAGAGCAGACGCTCGACAGACAAAAGGATCATCACAACGTACGTGCTCAAAAGGGTTCCTTTAGTGTTCGCGGTAGACAGACAGACTTCATGTTGCTTTGTGTAAAAAAAACACCGTTATAAAAGAAGCTCGTCGTACAGAGACGCTTTAAAAGCTATTACATGGAACGCTTGCATCAACACTTACTCGAGCGGAGGGAAGGAGTCACGCAGTCAACGTACTACGACTCTGGCAGTGCTTTCAGATCTCTAGACTGCTTCGTAATAACTGAAGAAAGTTAGATCATTAAAATGGATGGTAGGTACATTACTGTCAACCACTTTCACTATAGACGGCCGGTACGTAAACAATACGAATGAATAATTATGGTAACTCTTAACAAAGTGACGCCCTGTACGATGTGTCAAGGTTCATGAGATGAAATTAAAGTGACGAGTAAACAATAAAATCTAATATTGAGGTTGGATCAACTTAATGATCACAATTAGTCTTATGAAAGAATGAAAAGTACACAAGGTTTCTCGCAGAAACGTTTGCAGGGTAGTTGAACCATACGTAAACATCCGGCAAATTAACTCTAAAAACTCATTGTTTGTGGAGAGCATATTATTTATTGGGAAAGTGTATAAAAAGCTGTTGCCGACGAAAGTTAATCCCGTATTGAATGAAATTTCATTAGAAAACTTTTCTCAAAGGCTCCTAGCGGGACGTTGAACTCACCTTATAGGAAAATTTCAAAAAGCCGCTGAACGACGTTTATTGCAAATTAATAATATGTCGGTTAACGACGCCAACTCACTGAGAAGATGAAGAAGTTTCTGTTTTGTGTTTTATTTCAGCTAAAATTGTATATTTCTATGTACAAAAAATATAGTCAATAACCTTATATAAAATCGTTTCTGGAAATTGCTGAAAGACAAAAGCTTTATATTAACTTGTAGTACAATTGAATTGAAATCAAACTTTGAAAACGTTCGAATTTTACTTGAATTTTAATCAATTCATGAATTAATCCGAACTAGCTAGAATATCTAAACCATTATTTCTTGCTAGGTAAGTTGAAGAGGCTTTTCAATGTTAGAGCGTCGTACTCGTAAAAGTGGTTACGGAAAACTGCCATTGTTTTCGTCACACTGTCTATAGGAAGGGTGTTGGCAATTAGTCTCCGAGCCGACGACAATGTGACTGAAGAGCCTCTCATATAGGCCTTTTTAAGTGTCTCTTATGTCGCATGCTTTAATTGCTGATGTAATATTAAAGTTTTAAAGCTTCAACTAAATACCGATGTTGTAAATTAACATTACATTTAATGACTATAATAATTCACAGAATTTGATAACTTTAGGGAGAGATTGCAAGAACGAACTTTACCTAAGAACTACCATCCTATCGAAGTATGAGTGACGTGAGCAATAATATGAGATATATCCTATTAATAATTTAGACTTTTGAGATTTGTAACGGACATCAGGAAGCATTGAAGTTTCATTATTGATTAGAGTAACCTGAAGTGATCCTGAATAGTCAGTAATTCTATTACATAATTAAGTAGTAATCTAACATACTTAAGTAAACATCATTATCGCCAACTAGTCACTTGACTTAGCAAACAATATAAGGCTTGCAACACACTAAAGACAACTGGACCGAGCACCAATCGCACAATACGTCGTTGTGTAACGTGCGGTGTCGCCCGGTGGCCGATAAACCGCAAGCTTTAGAAATCTCGGACGCGGTCCCCAATGCGGTATCGGGTGCAACGACTGACCAATCAGAGCCACGGAGATGATGATATCAGCTCCATATCATTTATTGTATAGCGGATCGATCATTGCTGTGGCTTCAAAAGGTCGTACTAAAAATGTTATATTAATTCTCCTATTCGCGCGGCGCAAATAACACCATCGTACATAAGTGCATGTATGATATAGTTGCTGATTGATATTGAAGTTAAATCCAACTGCACCAATACTACACTATTAGCACGAAACAGCTATAAAGTAACGTTTGAGCTTAACAATAATGACTAGGCCAGTCGATCGGACGAGCCGATCTGGAATCAAGTGTGCAATTTGCTAGTGACTGAAATTAACATAATAACACAGACTAAACGTATCCCAATAATGGGTGCGTCGCGCCGTTAGCCGCGCCGTATCTCACTCTTCCCTCCGGCGGTGCGGGATGCCTTAACATTCGCGTGTCGCGGTAAATCGCATTAGTTTCAATAGCTTAAGTGGTTAATGATGACCGCTGGCTAAATGTTCTCACAGTTTTTTTGGTAAGCGTTGATCATTCTGGAGTGAAACAAGGCCTAGACTGATTTATGAAAATCTGCAGCACGTAATCGTTGTAATTTCTGCATTGTAGTGAAGATACATTTTTTAAAATAGTAGGTGGTAGAAACCGTCACGGTTCAACCGCTAAATAAACATTCTGATGGATGGATCATAAGTGTTTATGCCTGCATAGTGTTTCAAACGATTTCAGTAGATCCATCCTGTTTGTGAGTAATTACCTAGTCTATGAGCAACTGTAATCCTCTCTCTCTTCCATACAATTAGATCAAGTAGACTTTGTTTACTATTGAAAATAAGCGAATAATATACTCTAATAAGCTAGCCATAATATACTCTAATAAGTTACTTCGTCAAGGGTGACTTGGCCTGACCCCTTAAAATGTGTACCCACATCTCTTCGAGCATGGTTGCGCTATTGACCCGCATACCGTATGTGGGTCTAACTGTTCTGACAGTTGAGTTCGGGCTTAGATCTTTACGATAAGGGCACACAAAAAGAACACCTGGATTTTAAAGTATGCGACATGATAAAGACATCCGTTGTTCCTTCGACAATATGATATTTTAACGGATTTTTACTGACATACTCTTTAATAGGGTACCATTTCTTTCAGAACACATTTTTGTATTCTGCATATTTCTTATAACGGATAATACAATAAGACCCAAACCTAGTTCATTGGCTGGACTTTTAAGGCCTATGTTGGTTACGGAACTTACCTGACAACTGGGAAACATTACACTGGCATGGAAAAGACTATTCTCTGCTTCTGTTGAGCACTACTTTGGTACACTTACGACGTCAATTTAAATCAAAAAGATTTTCAAATGGTACTCACTATGCAATGATATGACCCGTTATCCTGTCCAAAATATTATGACTCACGACTCCTTCGCTAAAGTATGTGTCGGACAAATTTTATGGATTAGTCACAAGTCAAAACAGCGCACATATATAGTAGTTTGCGGTGTAACAAAATTCTCGGTGCATGTACTAGGCGGAATATATAATAGAACGATGCAGGTATCGTTTTACTGAAGCTCCGTGAATAGATTATTTATAGGTGACTTGTTATAGAAGTAATGCAAGAACCGTATTACTTTAAATAAATGTTATATATGAGCATTTTTATTGAAATTATTTTATTACGAATAAGTAGTATAATAAATAAAAACCTATTAATAAAATGAAACGATTTATTTACAAAATTAGAAAAAAGTCGTAAGCGTCAATATCAATTACCTCTTAGTGTATATACCTACCTTTAGTTGATCTTTTTATAACATTAAAGTGGCAAACAAGCATGCATGAAGACCTGATGATAAGTGGTCACTGCCGACCATGGATAATTATAAACGACTTCATACAGAATAAGGGTTCTATCTGAAATCAATCACAGATGCGTTGTTCCTCTCGAGGACCGAGTTGGTCGCCTTTTATAAAAGTGAGCCAATCACACCTTTCCATCGAAACGACATTGCTATTTCAGCTTAAAAATATTAGAGACGGTGATGCCGCCCGGTCGAACCATATGCGTCCTACCATCTTGAATACAAAATGCATGTTAAAAAAAAAACAGTTTTAATGTGATTTTTTAAATAACACCTTAGCTATTAATAACATGAAACTAGGAAGATAAAAAGGTGTTATAGAACCGGTTGCAACACGAACAATGAAATCAATCGGGATTCGAACCAGTAACCGACTGTAACCGCAGTAGTCTAAGTGTTATTACGTCAACTAACCACGAATCCGAACAGTTGTTCCTGTATTTGTACCGGTTACATAAATATGCATTGACGATTCGCGTGACACAGTGGTCACTAAACCGATTTACTGAGGGTTCCGGGTTCAGTCCACTACGCTTGTACAGTGAAATGTATGTTAATTTATCTACATATGCCTGTTACGACAATATTTTTCTATGTCTCCGTGCGGTTGGTATACTTAAAACACATTATTGAATATTATAAAATTAAAAAATAATTAAATTATACTATGTGCTTTCAGCGAAGGAAAACATCGTCAGGAAACCTACACACCCGAGAGTTCTTTAAAAAAAAAGTTCTCGGAGGTGTGTGAAGTCCGCCAATTTGCACTTGGCCAGCGCGGGGGACTAAAACTCATTCATTCTGAGAAAAGACCTGTGCCCAGCAGTGGGACAACAATGGGTTGACGAGAAGTGCTAGCGTAGACGTTACTTTCAAACCCACGTAACGTATAGTTCAACCAAATGATTTGACACACGGAAGGTTCCGAGTTTGATCCCAGGGTAGTGAAACATGTAGTTCTCTAGTTTACGATTACTCAGGAGAATGGCTGTGTATTCCATTCTCTGGGTGTTTGTGTGATCTTGTTTGTAATGTTTTTGTATATCTTTGCTTCTATCCACAGTGCTTTCGACACACTAAACTTATTGATTGTAGTAAATCTGGGAGTATAGAAATATTTCATTTACAACATTCATATTACGCAACAAGGAATGGTACAGTGAATTCCAAAAACGTTATCGCCGGACATATTTGCGTATCGATAAGGGAATCCGGCTGTTTGCACAGCTTTAGGACGACACGCGGCGAGCGGCGGGTTATCTCCGGCTTGTGAATACGGGAATACATTTACTTGCCAAAAGCATGAAATGCAACTACCTATTTCGTACTTGTAGATGGTACAGCGAGTATAGTCCTTCTTTTTATCTGGCTGGACACAACGCCACACCTATTTATAGCGTGACGCACTACTTGCGTTTCGATGGAAGGGTGTGGTTGCCGGCAGACTTTTATATGAGGCGATCATCATACTCCTCGGGAGTAGCAACGCGTCTGTGATTGATTTCAGATGGAACCCATCTTCTGTATGTAGTTGATTATAGATGTCCATGGGCGGCAGCGACAACTTACCATCATGTGGACTGCATGCTCATTTGCTAATTTACTACTTCAGTCAGTCAGTTAAAAAAGAACCACCGCGGCACTCATTTCTTACGTGTAGCAGTTCTGCGATTTGGTAGAAGGGTGTGAATTCCGATTACATGTGAGCGAACATCTTGGGCCTCAGCAGTAGCAACGCAAATATGATTTACGTCAGATATAACCCCTGTTCTTAGACGTCCATGGGCAACAGGACAAGCTTTTGACACTTTTTTAACCGACTTCCCAAAGGAAAGAGGTTATCTTTTCGTCACGTATATTTTTTTTACATGCTCGGATTTTAAATTTACAACAAACATATAAAACACATGTTTACTCTAAATGTGCCAAAATTAGTAGATAGCTAGTCATATCAATAACATTCTGTTTCCATAAATAAAGTCGTCTATTTAGTTCCCATCGTTCCGATTTGACGGTTCAATGAGACGCGACCCTGACATACCGACATTCCCCGCAATTTTTCAACTTTTCAACAACAAAGCAAAAAAAAACATTGTTTGAAGGTAAACGAAAATAATAACGAAGTGAAATCAGTAATGTACGACTAAGTACAAGTACATAATGCAATTGTTACATACCGACGCGTTGTTTATCCTTACAAATGTTTACTAATTTACAAATATTTTCATAATTAACATACATATAGCATCAGTATACTTTGCTTAGCAAACAAATAAATTTTAACACTAAGTTATATAACATTAAACATTTTTGTAACTTAACAAAATCTGTATTTTCCTTCATCCGAGTTTTTTTCTATAGAAGTTAGTAAATATGTATGCTCTCGCTCGTCAACCCATTATTGTCCAACCGCTGAGCACAGGTCTTCTCTCAGAATGAGTGAGTTTAGGCCATAGCCTACCGCACGGGCCAAGTCTGAATTGGTGGACATCACAACCAAGAACTTTTTTTTAAAGAACTCTCGGGTGTGTAGGTTTCCTCGCGATGTCTTCCTTCACCGAAAAGCAGTGATAATTCATTTCTAATACGCACATAATTTTAGAAAAATCAGTGGTGCGTGCATGGTTTGGCCCCCGGATCTCCCCCCTATCGAGAGACCAAGTTTCAACCATTAGTACTGTACCAACTATAACTGTTTGGCAAAGGGAGATCTCCCGCCAGGCTAGGTGATCATGCCTGGGGAGCGGCCGTGCTCCAACAGTCGTTGTTCGGAACTTGTATATATGCAGGATTCTGAGAATACTTCGATAGCGTGTTTCAGAATACTAGTCGCGCCATCTCTTGATGAGTAGAGTAGTTGATGAGGTCACCAGAACTGCTCTAATGCGTTTGCATTAAGTAAGTATTGCTACAATGAAGCTTATACTCAATACGGAAGAAGTCGTGTTCTGAATCTAGTATATTTAAATGTCTATTAAAACGACAGAATCCATTCCGATGCAGCTTTCACTCGCGTCTTCAATACTGTGGACTGGAGATGATGAGGTCGTATAACATATAATACCACTTTATATCGATCGTATTATGGTGTGAATAGAGCTAGATATTATTTACTCGTCAATACTATGTGTCATTACATTGTGACTATTGTCACATCTGTCGTAAAGAGGATTTAAACTTAATGTAAAGTGGGCAGTTAATTTAGGTAATATCAAGGATACCCATGTCATGATGTCCATGGGCGGCAGTGGCCACATACCATCAGCTGAACTGCATGCTCGTTTGCTACTTATACTTGTAGTAATAAACGTTCCCTCTCTACTATGTAAGTTTAGCTCTTGGAGTGATATGGTTATGGTTTTGTTTTCAGTATCATCAATCTATTATTGTTATATTCTGGTCTCTTTTAGAATAAAAGAAAGTAGCTTACAGCCTACTATACTTGGCAAGTGCGTATTCTACTTCTAACAGCTGTAAATTCTTGTTTATGCAGAAATTTCTCACAATGTCCCCAGCTACCAAGAGGCAATTAAAGTTAAATTTATAAGTAAAAAAAATTAAAGCACATTTATGAAATTCGAATCTCGGATCCTGAGTGAGTTAGAGGGCGATATTCATACCAACAGCCTATCACTACTGTACGTTGTATTTATAATTAGGGTAAATACACGACTGCCTCACTTTATTTTGAGCGGACGCTGAATCGGCTAATTACACGCTTGTAGGAAACCATAAACATTTTCTAAACGAACCTTGACATATTAGTTTTCGTGTAGAGTGGGCGGAAAATTTATTTATATATCTACTTCGTTCAAATTGAATGCTTGCAGCGGGTTAAAAATAAAACATACTTTCAGTACGTACCTTGTTTGCCTGCCTACGTGTCTCATAGGCACTGACAACGTAGGTGTGCAACTGCTAGCATATCTAGTTTTGTAAGGATTTTTTCTTTACTTTAGACAGAAGTAATATATAATACCGGTAATTTCCTTGTGTACATACCAAGAAAGTTAACGAAACCATTTGTTTGTTTATTTGATGGAAAAGTTCAGTACATAATAAAGTTATAACAGTAAACGATATCTTGCCTACCGGCTACGGTCTTCCAGTGCAACGCTGTATAGTTTTAAGAAAAAAAGTAGTAAAACACACTCAGTACACATCATATGACCAACACCAAAAGGTATGTTTATCCCAGGACTCGTAGTGAAGCGTTCATTTGGTAGCAATTTGGCAATCATGACCGGCGGGTTGCATGCGTGACGTCACGAGCAGTTGTCCCGCGCCGGCAATTATGCCGTGACGATCATGACAATGACTTTACGCGAACGTTTCGCGTGTTACGTAAACCCCGCACTTGACTCCGCGGAACCAGTTCGCGCGACCACCGGACCAGTTTCGCTGCTCGGAGCAAGGTCTCGCCATAGACCCGGTGACCATTCCGTCCAACGGGAGCGTTACCCTCTACCAACCCGTTTGCGATTGTTGCTTGTGCATACATTTTTACGTATCGCTTATGCGTATGGATGAATGCAAACAAACTGCGCGTCCTTAGCTACAAAGTAATGTGATGAACGATGGAAACTACTTGTAAAATAAATATAAATATTAACGGTTAGATGAATAGGTAATCTGTTTTGCATAAAAATCGAGTGTTTTAAACATTCCTTTTTGATTGGCATGTATTATTAATATCTTTAAATGTTACGTAACTTTATCAGGAGACATCATATTAATTCCGAGTAGCATTAATAGCAAAATAGTTTTTAAAGTGTTGCTCTATTGCGCCACAAGGCACACTTCTGTTCTTTTATAGGTGTGAAAAACGATTTTACGAGCAATAAAAGTCGTTACGAAAATCGTAAAATCCTTCTTTATTCGACGTCTAGATACGTCAATTAGTACAGTTTAATTACATTGATGATTTTGGAATCGATTATGTTGTTGTTATAAGATTCGTTTTGATCATCCGACTTGAGATCAAATGAAGCCATCTATATTCGTAAAACTCTATCACTTTTCGATAACGTACCTACTGCTAAATCCAATGTCTCCAGAAGTGGATAAAAGTTCTTTGTTAAGTATAACATTTCTGTAGGATGTTTAATTCGTGAAGGAAGTTTGTTTGAGTTGCAAACAAGCCTTAATATCGATTTTTACGTAGTGATGAATAGCTGAACAAAATTTACTTTTTATTATGATCAGTACACATGAATCGATTCTGCTGACAACAGAGTAGACATGACGGTTAACGGCGACGTTAAAACCCCTAATGTACAAGGGAAAGTGTTCCGTCAATATCGTGTCATGGCCCGACCATTTGTCGGCTGCCATCGGAAGCCGTCACGTGGCCGTCACGCGATGGTCACGCGACAAACGAACCACCATTACAAATTGAATTGTACTTTTATGTTCTCCCATGTTACTATGAAAAGTATGTTTTCTTATAACAACTTCTGAAATGGAAATAGGAAACCCCATTTTACTACTGTCCTGATATAGTAATATAGTTCATTTTAATAATTTAATTCGCTTTTATTTCCGCGGTTCTTGGATTTTTACGAGTTACTTTAAACTTAGTGTGATCCTTTTGTGCAAATGTGCTGTGCAACTTAACATAGTTTATTAATAGCATTTTTTTATAATAATAATACCGTTACTTAGGATTAAGTTCATAAAAAAAATAAGTTTTATGTACTGAATTCAATTTCTCGTAGATATTATAAACAACTTCGATGAAAGTGGTTAATTTTTATTGTGGTTGTATTTGCATTACCTCTAGCGGTACGTGGTGTTGTTATTGGCTCTGTGGTAATAGGTAATGTCACGTAAGAAATTTAAATGTTACGTGTCGAATTCATCACCCTTTAGTATGTTATGAGTTTTCTTGTCACAAAAAAACGGTATTAGCATGCTTACACATTTTCTATAAATAAATGTACTTGGTTGTTATTATTAAACATATAAAAATAAACGCGTGTTCTATTAATAGGCGCGTTTACGTTCAACTCCCATGGTCGATACTAGAAATCGTACTGTATGCAATTAGCTAAATAAAGCTTAAGAAACTGAAGGCAATCGAATTCGGAACCTCAGGCTAGTCTGTTGAAGTGCAAACTAACACTTATCGTTTCGCGAGCAAATTATCATAATATCAGATTTATCAAGTCGTAAACTCGTAGTGCAATTTTGTTTCGAAAATGACAATAATGTTTAAGCGTATTATGATAGTAATAACGAAACTATCAGGCTGCACTAGTAATATTACGTCTGGGGCGCTGATAAGGCCGTAGGTACGCGAAGGTCCGTAATTACAAGATAATGGGCGGAGTGAAAGCGAATGAAAGTTGGCTATTCGTCAAAACTCTGGCAGGTGAGATAGCGCCCTTAAGTAGATCGACCGATCACGCTTGATGTTATTCAATGAAATGTCTAATGCACGGGCTTTTGTAAATTAAACTTTCGTATTTGTATTATTAAATGAAAAGCTGTCAACTCAAGCTTTCTAATCTTCTAAGTCGACGACGAAAACGATTGGCATATTTTCAGTCTATATTATTAGACGCCCAAAAATAGATGACAAACTATTAATTAAAGTTTACCGCAGTTTAAACGTGCTTAAGTATAATATGTGACTACGAAACGCAAATAGTTCTCCTATTAGAGACCATGAGAGCTGAAGATCGATTTAATGACTGCCCTTTTATGGCTCACAATTGATTCTATAAAGCTTGAGATACAAGTTTTACTAGATTTTACACGATAGAAGTATAAAAGTGATTGTAATGGAAATAATAATAAGTTAAATGCAGAATGAGAAATACATTAATTAAAATATTATGGAATATAATCTGTAGGTAATATACAATTTGATTCGCGAATTAAAGCAATCTTATCAAATTATCCAGAGATACGCTATAACTTAACAAGACAGGTTCCTCAGAAAGTACTAGTTTTACCGGCTAGAAAAATTGCAAATTTCATTCCCAACATTAAACGTATAGAGTGGACGGCGAGCATAATTTAAACTCGAAGCATATCTCGTAAAATAAATAATATAAGCCGCAGTACGCGTTTATCCGTTTGATTTTATATTTATAGCCGGTATTCTTAGTAAATTAGCATCGTCGTTTGTTCCGTTCTGTCGTATAAATCCATTTTTATGAGCTCATTGCAAATTGTCACGAAATAATGGGATCGCATAGAGAAATGCGAATTCTTTTAATGCTATCATTTTATTATGCTAAAATTTCATTCGGTAAATTTATGAACGTAAACATTGAGTTGTACGACCGTTGTGTATTCATACGGAGCTTTTGAATGGACGATTAGATAATCTATTACAAAAGTTACTGTGTTACTTCAGTAATATTTCTTCATACTTTGATATGTGTTCAGAAATATATTGCAACATAAAATATTTAAAGGCGATTGAAATTATTCATACTTTTAAAACTAGTATAGAGTCAATACATTAAGCACTTCCGATTGAAAGGCCGTATAATAAAGAAACAAAATAAATATTTAAATGTAGTAATACACCTGGCTATCGGCACATTCGATACCTTTAACATCAAAAGGCAATAATTTATTCTTAGATTCAAATCTGCAAAGCAAAGAAAGAAACAATAGAGGGATCAGAAACTCACCCACGATCCAGTGGAACCCCAACGCTTTAGCCTCTTCCCGAAAATGTTTTGGCACTGCGACAGACACGACACGGAGGCCGCCGGCTGGATCTTAGCACTAAAACTTTCACCCCTGTCCAGAGTCATTCTTGCTCAAACAAATACCACTTGAACCCTTACAAAAGTTTCTTTAACTTTCCATCTATATTGTACTAAGCTTAAACAGGTGAATAGCACTAACGCGCGCGTTTAGTCGCCGTTGCGTCCAACAGCGTAAGGTCTGTTAGTTCGTAACGTGTTACGAGTTACGACAAACGTCTAAGTTTGCGTTACGTTAGGTCCCGGTCGGCGTGCGACCGCTTCGCCGGTTGCACGTTGAGTGCCGGCGACGCCATTTTCCACTTGCCGGGAAAGCCGCCCCGCGCCCGCCCAAAAATTACCCGATATTTTTTTTTGTTACCAGAATTGTATCACTGTCTCATTTGTAATACTTTCGGCCTAGCAATGTCTCAATTTCCATCGAAATGACGCCACTAAAATCTTGAATAAGAGCTATCCGACTCGAATAAGTTTTACGAGTTCCCAATTTTAAAATCGCGATTTTTAACTCTCGTTTACGTTCAGAAAGATTGATGGGATTCCGTGAAACATTTTTATTCGTTCGTTATGTATCTATGACCTATTTGAGTAACCTTTTTGTGGATATGCTATGGGGGCAATCGAAATATCGCGAAAGCTTTGTTTACCAACTTATGCTCAAGGTTAAACGGTAATTTGGTTAAGTTCACGATACGCCGGTAAATCAACGTCTATGGTTTATTAATTGGATTTTTCCACGACAGGTTACCGAAATTGAAGAAAACACGGAACGGTATTTTGCCCTAAAACCTATTCAGAGAATTCGTACATTATAATGTTTTGCACTCACCACATGACAGACTTACCACATAGGTTTATTATCGTACAGACAAGTGTTATGATTTAATATCAAGTATATAATTGAGATTAGGGGAGATTAGGGGAAGCCTATGTCCAGTAGTGGACTTTCAAAGGCTGATGAATGGATTATATAAATAAGAACAGTGTTGGAAGACTTAACGAACCAATGTTTTAATAATTCTCGAAATTAAAATATTCTAGTAATGCAAATGCAAAAATGGTTCATGTTTGTCTTTACGGTCTTGCGGTTTAATTAACCAATATCCGCAAGAAATTTATGTAAATGGACATCTAGTCCGTGTTATGGAGGTAATCATACGGCTACATTTCAGCATAATATATTTACATTTTGTTCAATTACGGTTACATTGTGTTTCTGGACAACATAGGTATAGAAAATAAATGAACTGACACATACGGAGCGATCCTTGGGTGAAGATAGGAAGATGTAGGCACTTTAAATAAAAGTGTTTCCTATTAATGGCAGATCTACCGCATAGGTCATATCTTTCAGATTAACAAGTGATTATTCACTATGAGTTTCCTATAAACTAACAATAAGCTCGGTAGTACTTAAATAAGTAGTAAAAGCGTATACCTATGCCATAATGTATATTTACTTTGTTGTCTTTCCCGCTCATAATCCATTACGACAGGAATGTTCAAAGGAGCTATTAAATAGAATTTTATAACTTTCTACCGTAACTAAGTAGAATATCTTTGTAAAAATATAAAAACAAAGTCGGATCCGTCGGAAACCTTACCCGCAATTGATTATACCTTACGAAATCTACAGTAAACAATGTCGTATGATATACGATATTCTACTCAACAATCAGTGGTAAATTATATTCAATTTATTATTGCGAGTAACACGTTTCTCAGTCTTACAAAAGTGGGTTGGCGCGAATTCGGTCACGGCCACGGGCAGGGTGGCTGGGCCCGGGACGCGCCCTCGCTGGCGTCTTTATTGTCAGCGTCACCTACCCCTGTAACGAGGGATCAGAGACATGATACACGCGCATGTGTTGGTTACTAAATATTGTGACTGTGTGTGTTGTGTGAAACCTTAGATACAAATATCGAAACTAAGCATAACATACAAGTGTTCATTGTTCACAAAATTGTTAAGTTTGAAGGTAAAAGGAGAGAAGTCTCTGTTGAAGCAATATTACACACAAATCTATTATGCCATAGCTCGCAAGATACTTATAACAACACTTTATAGTTTTTATTTATTTTTAAAGGTCCTCAGATTTAGAAATGCATATGTGGAATTGATTGCAGATGATGCATCTCCCACTTACCAGAAGGTGCACTATCTGCTCTTTTGCTACTTCTTTATCATTAAAAAGTATCAACGATTCATGTGTTAACTGAATAGAGCGTTTCCAAAGTCGCTGAAGGTAAAAATTTGGTAAAGTGGCAGATCCTTGTGCTGCCATACACATTTCTATAACATGAAACATGTGCGAAGATCTAATGATAAGAACGATGCAATAATAACAATGTACATTTCTTTTTTAACTTGAAAATTGACATAATTTAGTACTACTTTTCAATTCATGTGTCCCTCGATATATTTACTGTTGGTCAAAAAAGCGTAGTATTTAGATTTCACAGGTGTCAACGTATATGATTCTATTATAACAACTACGCTGTAAGCAGAAAATTAACTACCTTGTCCTGGGTATTTTTCACTATACGTTTCTATCCTTTAATAATCATCATGCTTCAGACCAATATTATAAAGGCGAAAGTTTGTGAGTGTGTATGTTTGTTACTTCTTCACGTCTAAACGGCTGGAGCGATTTTCATAAAATTTGGTAGGGAGTTAGCTGATACTCTGGATTAACATATAGGATACTTTTTATTGTGGGGAAATATCTTATTCAAATTAACGCGGGCGAAGCTGAAGGGTTCAGTTAGTAAAAAATAAATAAGGATCGAGTAAACGTAACGTTATTTAAGTAATTCTAGTTTATTTTACAAAATGTGTTGTTTAATTTTGAAGTAGGTCATGGTCTCTAGGGTGTAATACTGCGACAGGATCGAGATGTTTCCTTGGTCCGACGGCCTCGACGTCTCAATACTGGGACCGAGCCTTGAATAAACCAATACATGTTTATGAATGGAGCTATAAACATTCCAGTGTCGTATATTGAAAGATAATGAAGTTAAATTATTTCTCGGGTGACCCAAGAGCGGGTATGTATTTATTGTCTTAGCAAGAGAATTTAAGGGCACCTTGGAGATATTGCTCGAAGTTAGTCGACTTAATTAATTATAAATTAAATTAATACAAAGAATTTGTTTTGTCAGTTGTAGGCAAAATATGTTCAACTAGGGCAATTTTTTTTGTAAGACTTATATTTAGGACGGCTATGGACATACTCTCTACTATACAAATCCCAATCAAAACAGTAATCTAAATTCACTGATCTGAAGTATTGCTCAGCCGAGGATCGAACTCATAATACTTAGTGCCCGCTATAAGAAATAAAAAGACAATAAACACCAGAACACAACAATCCTCGATTGAAATGAAAGCTATAATAAGCCAAGTCCACAAACACACACATTGCGGCGTAACGGTATCACTATTTCGGATAACTAAGTATTAGTAGGTAGGTAACCTATGAATATACATGCTTTATCTAGTACTGCTAGGGAAAATGGGTAAAAGTGCAATTTTTGCCAAATTATCTTCTTCCAACAAAATTGATAGAAAAACGGAGATATTTTAATCTATGTTTTTCTACCACAGAGACCTGTGGATAAATATTGTTTTCGAAAATTGTTTAGAAAGAGCGTGATCTAACGATAGATCTAATTTTTAAAAAATATTTATAAGGAAGGACATTTATCAATAGATATTCGTTTTTTCTAACTATTCTGGTAAATTAATATGGTTAGTTTGCAAAAATCTGAGTTATATCCATTTTCACTAAGGGCACAGATATATGGACGTATGTAGGAACTATATCAGGCGGGTTGCTACAGTGACATAATCGAAGCCGTGATTTCGCGATGAAATGCGTAGGGTGCGGCCACCCCACGCCGTCAACCATGGGGTGAGTGTGATTTTAGTCCCTATGCACATACATTGCTACGCTATACTAGGATAATACGCTATACTAGGATATACATTTCTTATCATATGATTAGAAAGTGAAATTATTAGGCGACTTCAATAAGATGCAATATCTGAGAATAACAGCCTTTTAAGCCTTAGCCTTTTAAGCGAGTCTCATATCAGTCTTTCTTCGACCTAATTGTATTACATAATTAGGTCGAAGAAAGTTTATAGTATTCACTAGTTACTTATATGTATGTAAATACAAATTAAAACGATTGCTTTCAATTTAATTTACATTTTTGAAGGCAAAATATTAACAAACCATTCAATTGAGACTCCACATTGAGTTGGTATGTACGGTGAAACTTACCTAATTTAGTAATTTATGGTTCAAAAGACACAGAGAACACGCGATTTATAATCGTAAAGAAGTACCTTCCTCGCTTTCGGTGGGAAGAGGCTTTAAGAGCCAGTGGAAGTCCACATGGAAACAGCGAGGAATTTAATTACGAAGCGCTTCGCACTAATTCGTCCGATCAGATTAAAAACGTACTTGCGAAATGTGCAACGTCGGCCGGAAAACCTCACTCGCTCGTTACATCTGCCAGTTATGAAATATTATTTCGGGTGAATCTTCTATTTGTTAATTATATTTTTATTTTATTCTAAGAACTCACTTGCATGTTAGTTACAATTAGTGGTTAAAGAGTTAAAGATACGTTCTGAATTACAATTGTGTGATGGCTAAATTTCAAGAAGTATGTTTTTTTTCCTTTTTGCCTTGTTCACTTTGTGGTCAACCCATTATTGTTGCGCACGGATCTTCTCTGAGAATGAAAGAGTTATAGGCCATAGTCCACCGCGCTGCCCAAGTGCGAATTGGTGGACTTCACGCACCTCAGAAAACTATTTTTTTTAAGAACTCTCGGGTGTGTAGATTTCCTGACGATGTTGTGCTTGTTTACTTAGACGATATAAACTTTCCAAAAGTATATATAAAGTTTATAAACGTAATACAGCGGTTCATCCTGATAGAAATATTCAATAAGACATGCAACATATAGATATAATATGAAACTCACATCATCGTTATACCTCGTACGTCCTACAGATATCTAAATTTATGTTAGCGTTCCAATACCATAAATACAAATATATATCATAAGAATGTATAATATTTTTTCCACAGTTTAATAGAAATAATAAGGTCAAGAACGCGAAGCGCTACCTGTAATTTATTATGATTGTTCAGCCGTGTAAATCTTTCCAGTAAATTTTGTGCTATTCAGTAGCACAATTATTTATGGAGATTTCGACAAATTGCCGTTCTACATTTCTTATAAAGCACGTAGATAAATTTACGGCGATCCTTTAAGAATATCAAAGAAACGCGTATTTTAAAGTTTTAAAAAAACATGTAATGCTCCCATCTATTACTATGTTTGTAAATAATGGATATTAAGTGGAGGTAATAAAAATTATAATATTTTTATATTATTTAATATGCTCTAATTGTCCAGTCCAGTACTAAAATCTATTGTGAAATTGTTTGAATTATAGTACATCACCATCCAGAAGAACCAAGACAATAGAAATGAAATTAATTCATATTTTGTAATTAGTAATATTTTGAGATTCAAAAAGGTACGATTGTTTTCAGATTCCTAAAACACAATAGTCAATCTCAACTCTCCAATGTACATCGCCACTGGCACTATTGACTTTTAATAGCACGAATGTTTGTCAAATTCAAATAAATTGTAATAATTTTCAAGTTATTTTGAACGCACCCGTTAAAGGTAAAAAGAGGTTTAATTAGCTAAGCTGTCTTTCAAAGCAATAGCGGGTATTTTGAGAAAGTCATCTGACTTTTTGACGTTGTGTTTTCATTGTAAGACATTGAATGTTCTATTTCGTTTATTATGTATGGGTTTGTGTCAAATGCAAGGTACTGTGTGTAATGTGTTTTTAGTTGATTTTATGTATATTTTATGCATAATTTGAAAAAAAAAAATTAGCATTGCGTAATTCTTCTCTACATCAATTATAACCGTGCGTAATTTCATACTTCTCCGTCTGCGGAAAATATCGTAAAAACGGATCACAAGTTTTTGCTTCACGTATTATTTACACGTTACCTCAGTTATGAAAGCTTCCTTCCGATATATTGCTTTATCGTCAATTAATTTATAATTTTATAGCACGTGCGATCCTTATGTCCAGATTTCTCTTCGTAAGTTAATATTTTATTAGAGCCCATTAAAATTTTACTGCATTAATATATCAAAACACGCATAATACTATAGATACAATCATAAATCGTTTACTACAAAACACTACTTATACAATGTAGTAAATTAGAAGACTCCCGCTGCTATACAAATATATACGCGGTTTGAGCGAACAATAAATATCTACGGCAATCTTTGCTTTTGTTTTATTTTCCGCCCGTTGATTCATTATTGGACACACATGTCACACTTAATGGGTTTTCAGAGATCGAGATTTAGAAATAGTACGAATGACTGTCATTTCGAATGCTAAGGCATTGTGAATAGCATTTTATTGTACGGAAGATTTCAACTGTGAAATTAACTTTAAATGTATCTAATACAGCCGCCATTACTCTAAGATATAATTAGTTGATGTATATGTTTCTGATTGCGAAATAACAGTGTTTTCGTAAGAATGCACACACGCGAGCAGAAATGTGAACGAAAGCTTTTAATAATTATGGTATACGATAAATGAAGGTATTATTACTGATAAGCATAATATATTTAATTTCAGTTTCGGGATACATAATGAAAGACATTAATCCATCATATTGTAGTGTAAAATTACACGTAAAACTTTTATCTTCCCCTTCCAGAAGATGTTTTGGATGTTTGTGGTGTCTATTTCTTTTTGTCATAAAATATTTTGTCATAGCTAAACGCTTGATGAATATTTACGGTTGTGATCTTCTAAGATTTATTTTTATTTCGGGAGTGTCATGGTATATTTTAGAAGCCAGACTCATTGCAAGAGATTATTTTAGAAAACAGTAATTATCATATCATATTAAAATTTACAAAGGCGAAAGTTTGTGAGTGTGTATGTTTGTTACTTCTCTACGTCTAAACGGATGGAGTAATTTTCATAAAATTTAGTAGGGAGTTAGGTGACACTCTGGATTAACATATAGGTACTTTATACGGTGTAAAAATATCGCATTCCCACGGGACAATCGATACATCGTTTTTTTAACGCGGGCGAAGCTGCCGGGTTCAGCTAGTTCAAAATAAAATGTTTTTACTTTTTAACACAGTCGAGTTTCGAGACCTGATATTTATCATCAAAAATCAGTTAGCAATAAGTCATACTACTTATATGTACTCACAAAAGTTATACCCTTACAGTAATAGATATTGCAATGTGAAAATCATACTGAGCAACGTAAAGCTCAAGCCGCACAACCGCAAGGGGCAATCAAAAACTTTCGACGAACAGTAATTCATTCCTTGCCGCGGCAAAAATGTACACCAACCTTTTCACCTTCTATACTTCACCGCAAATAAATATTATCGGATTCGTAAGCCAGTGGCGCGGAATTCCCCGGTATATTTGGTCGTTAAGATAAATAAACGAACGTTTTCCGTGGAAAAAATTAACGTTAAAGGCGTTATTGTATAGATTTGTGTTCTTAGAGCCGCGATTGCCTCTTGTCATGTGTGTCTGTTTTTCTACGGCACGTAAACGACAATTGACGGCGCGGTGTCTTCGTGTGTACATCCACAGTCGATGCGGTCACCAACGCGCATGTCTGGCGCGGTGATTGCTAGCATAAGTTGCTATCAGGGGAGGTTTAGCAGTCCAAAAGTGGACTTCAATAATCCGATAAACACAATATATGTGAATGTTTAGTTGATTGACTTACCTAATGGTAATTTGTCGCTACCGTCCATGGATATATTTAATCCACTTTCTATGGAAATCGAGGCTATTTCTAAGGATCAGGTAGGAACTTTTCGCTACGATAACGCAGTAATCCTTACTTTCTGGAGGCATCACATTCCAATGACGACGAAGGAGACGTCGAATTCAAAAAGCTACAATCTTACATACTTAGTATTTAATGTCCAAGGGTAAGGATTTCCATAATAATTATGAGACTTATAATTATTATAAGACCTTGTCCTATTAGTTTATTTGGATGGAGACTCCTTTGATGTAAATAAATATAATTTAGTGGTATACAAAAAAAGCACGTTAAGGCACGTTACGCGTGAATTTGAGATGAGTTCAGGTCGTTGGTCTCCAATTGCTGTGGGATTTCTCCCGAAAGCGTTAGAAATGGCACGTGTAAAGTCTAGGTCATAGCTCATGAGGTAAGCTAACTTAGTCTAGTTTGTTAGACAAATTTTAATCGTTATGTGTTAGGTTACCCATAACCATACAGGAAGATGGTTAAAACATAGTTCCACGGATATTTAATAATGTTACTTAGAATTATGCTTGGCCGGGTTGCGAAGCCTGATCAGAGAGATTAAGGATAATACCCAGATGTTGCCCTTTATTTCAAGTTATATAGCTTTTATTCAAATGGGCAGTTATTGATTTTTCTTATGAGTAAAGAACCATAGAAGTTTAACAAAAAATGAAATAAATATATAACTCTTTCTATATTTCTAAAAAATTTGTAAAATACTGAACTTGTCACCGTTCTGATAGTAATATCTATTAAAACAGTAATACAGTTACATGGTTTCCATACCAAGTAGTTAACATAGCCATTGGATACTACAACAACCTTATCCTAACAATTGAACGAAATATATGCGGTATCAAAAGAAAATGTCGCCACGTAACTGGTATCTTGTATTGAAGAGCTATTGAACTCTCCTTTCATAAAATTCAATACACAATCATGATAGAGATGGGAATAACCTCAACAATTTACGCAAAACGCTACCCACCCACCTCTATACACTCCGTCTATTTATAATAATAAAATACTTGTAATAAAAAAACGTTTACCTTTGAATTCGGAGTAAACGGCGTTATATAAACAAATTTAAAAAATGATTAATGCTTTACTTTTCCTCGTACAAATACCTAATGGTGCTGGCTACTGGCTGGAAGTCCCAGGTTTGATTTTATCGACGCGAACAAATCTGTCATTGCTACTGCTTGTGTGCGGAGCCAATTAATTAATTTTATCCTGAGTGTAGAAAAATGAACTAAGTAAAAGGAGGTGTGACTCGAATCACGTGTTCTAACCAGCCTTTTAAGTAAGCGCATAGGGTACATTTTGTTTTCATATTTATTATATTTATTATAAGACTTGTATGTAAGGAAGTAATTTGTAAGTAGGTGGCCGTTTCTAAGATGTTTAAATTGAATTTTAGGTAACACAAAGAGCCAGGTTTTCTTCGATGAAATCAAGTAAACTTAGATATCCTCATGTATGAAAAAAATCTAAAATCCTAAGCCAGGCAACAACAGACAATCAATCTTAGGTCTACCTAGATCGGATTTGAACATGAATTCATTTGGAAGTCGAAGGTTAACCTGTCGGTAACCGTGTCCTACTCCCTGTATAGTATGGTGACATCGTCAAGTCATCAACGGCCGTGTCGCTAGATCTATATAGTGATGTGTGGAATATCTGTATTAGCATTTTCGGATATCAGGGGAGGGGGGAAGATCTGTTACTTTTTGGCGCACCTCGGATGTATCTCTATAATAATTATATTTTGTATGCGAAGTATTTTTATAACATTTTCTTTAATGTAGTTTCTGTCTCGTTGTGTTTACTGATATAATACGTCTATACTTATAATAAATCTGTAGAGAGGACAATTCTGTACATGAAATATATTTCCAAAATAACTATCAAGGGGTGATTAGGGATTGATACTGATGCCAAAATGCTGTCTGTCTGTCCGTCGGTCTGTCTGTCTGTCAGACGGATTTTAATGAAACTTGTTACAATTATTTTTCATACTCCTGAGCTAGTTATAGTATACTTTTCATCACACTACACTCAACAGGAGCAGAGCTGTGAAGAGAAATGTTGGGAAAACGGGAGAAGTTACTCCATTTTTTAAGCTTCCGTTGCGTGCGCAACTTTAATGGTTAAAGCTACACAAAAATCATGTATGACGGAAATGTTCTCCTTAAAGTTATACAATAACACGTGTAACTCCCGATAGCTTAGCAGTTCGAAGTTTCCTGATGATATTTATCTACTCTTATATACGTTTATAACACTCTCAGTCATCCCTAATTAAAAAAGTTAACATTATTTAGGCGGAACGAAGTTCGCCGAGTCAACTAGTTATACAATACCTAATATAATAATAATAGGTAACGAATGCAAACGTCAAGTGTCCTTACACAACAACTATATCGTATGCGTAAAAAGATGATATTTACATCCGAAAGTACCATCGAACCTAGACACTATCTGTACTGCGCTAGCGCATATACATTTGTATGATCCGGAACATCACTAGCCTTGTATGAGACCGATCTTACGTATGCACCTGTACTGCGAGGGCGTAACGTCACTCAAATACTAGTGTATTTATACTTGTTACACGTAACACGTCATAGACCTAAACACGGACGGAAAGGCGCGTCCTCGCGACGCGATTCCGCGTTAAAAATGTCTGTTTGTAAATCAACGTTATTTCCGATATATCTGAAAGTTTGCCTTATCGCCATCGTAAAACTTGACATTGCGATCGGATGAATAAAGAACTTCTGAAGACTCGCGAAGAATGTTTGTTTTACGTATTTATTGGCGTAACTACCTTCCCAAACGATAGTAGCCAATAGGTGAACAGCGTAAGGGTCATTACTATGTTGTTTTGATTTGTAAATATTTTTTATAAATAGTGTTGTGTGTATTTTTAGTCGTTGCAAATGAAATCACGATCACACAACATCGTAGACCACACACACCGCGCACCGGACGAAGCGTCCTTGCGACGTCTCCGCATTAAAATGTTGTTTTATTTTCATTTTTGATGGATAACGGCTGTACAGACAGTGTTAAGTGGCAAATACAATATATTACGTATATCAGCAACTACGGTTCATGTCTTACATAAAGTCAAAGGGCTCTTTCAATTTAGACGTTTCGTGTCGGACCGCTGCGGTACGTAAGCGGTGCGTTTGTCGTATGGCACACGGACGTTCGTTTGTTTTCATACAAAATGCTCGGTGCGGCAACAGTGCGGCGTCCGTACCGCAAACGCCCGACAACAGGACGGCAACGTCGCAAACCCCGAGTGTTCATTTCGCTATTGAATAGTGCGGTGACAAGACATAAGAGCCGCCGCATTTCTTGCCGCTGTATTTTACTTTTAACTAATTCAAGTAATTCGTCGAAGCATTCTATAGACATTCTTAAATAATTAAAAAAATTGCTTGGATCTTGTTTTAACCTAGGGTAAAGATTATGAAAATCACCAAAATTATATGTTAATGAAAACATCGGTGATGCTCTTTTACGGGGGCGTCGTTTTTGTTTCCATTTGATTTTTTTCAACAAGAGCACTAACAGTAATGTTTCTTCGTCAGAGTCCATGGCTTAACTGCGGTCGAATAAATTTATAACATCACTAGCATACAAACGCACGGTAATAAAATACGCTTTCAATTTAGGCGTTTGGTGTCGGACGGCAAACGTACTGCAGCGGCACGGAGCGGATTATAACCAGCGGCACGGAAAACGTGCGGCAGCGGTCCGACACGAAACGTCTAAATTGAAAGAGCCCAAAGACATTTGTTTAAATAAAATGTTACGGAACAGGAGATAATCGGAGCGTAAGTAACATTTTATTGCAAAAGGGCTTAAAAACTAAAAGATTTACTTACAGTTTCAAACACGAAGTAAGATACAATATGAACATACCTGTAACAAATAGAATAACAACATTAGTGTTGTAGACAAACAAAGTTTTACGAAATGATCATATTCAATAGATAGGTACCGCATAAATAGTATCCATACGTTTTTTTACGCATGAAACAGCTTCCGGCGAATGATTCAGAACAGACACGTTCATGGTCGAATGCAAAGATATTTTTATTAGAAAACAAAAATTGTTTGTTATTAAAATATTTTATATCAAAGAGTTTGCTCTCGAAGTGTGTAATCCCATCGATAAACATGTCACTGACACTCGTTCGGTGGGAATATTAAAAGAAATGTGCATTTTCTTTGAGAAACATTGTTATTTCCGTGCAAAAAAAGTTTTGATGTAACTTAGAAAAATATGAACGTAGAACCATTCATACATTCCATAGCAAATATTTTTTTTGTTATGCCTGAATGCTTCTCTTGTAAAATAATAGAAATATCATATAATTAAGTTCCAGTGTGACAAATATTCATGCCGCATAATTGTAGTACCTACTTACTTCCACTAGTCGTAATTTGGTAAATTTTATTTAACAAATCAATTAATTTCAAAGAGCTAGAATTATAAACGAAAGTTGCAATCATCTTCAAATCAAAAACCTAAATCTTGGTGTAAACTTCCCACACTTTTTCCGCGTAATGGCTCTATCGGCCGAACTAATCGGTCGTTTGCTAAATTTGCTGATAATTACGCTTCATAGAAACAAGGACCGTTAACGATTTGCCGGCAATCGGTTAGTTAATGAAACTATCTGGCTAGATAAAGTTTCAATTTGCGAGGCCTAATTAAAAGTTGTCTGACGAGGGAAAAAAGTGGATCAAGCGCTGGTTGACCCAGTCGGACCTCGTTCATTAATAAAAGTCTGCATGCAAAAAATGTGGTTGTACAAATTTTTGCACTGTTAGTCTCTTTACAATAAATCACTTACAAACCTCGTTATTAATTGTTTATTTCCTATCCTGCGCTACATTTCCCTTGAAGATGTTACTATATTTCTCTCTTAGGGCTATTAGTGTAGAAACGGTTATTTATTTATTTGTTTACAGCTTGTAATTTTTTGTAATATAGTCTATCCCGATGGTGTGCTAGACCTGAAGAATAAACTAAATGTTAGTAAATAGTAGGAATAGTATATTATCATTTCAAGTTAAATAAACATAGCAGTTTAAACCACTGTTATAGTACGACAATAATCATAGGGCAGAAACAGTTGTAACTGTTGTAAGTGATTTTGTAGTTCATAAATGTTACTTAAAGCATAACTTACGACACGTAAAGATACCGTTAGATAGTTCCGTAGTAAATGCAACTTGCTATCTCAGTATCAACTCGTAATACCCTTTGAAGTCGATACATTGATCCTATATGGCAAACGAGGTAATTTATTGTCCGTTAAAGTCAAATATAGAAATGAAAACGCGTCTTAGCGTTGCCGCACACGGCCACCGGCAACAACCACAAAACGCCGCCACTGGCATATTTTCTATAGTTTCCATACATTTTACATGGACTCGCCGCACACGGTGAACGCGTCTAGCTTCTAGTGGCGGCGTTTGTAACCGCCGCGAATGGCCTGTGTGCGGCGACACTTAGTATAATCCCGAACGCGTGATCCGAGAGCCGTCGGTTGCACGAACAATGCGGTTTACGCAAATGCGATCCGACTCGGATTACATCAGGTGCGGTTTTAGTTTCGCGCTTTTAGCATCGTGGGCGTCTCTTTTGCAGTGTTATTCATAATTTACAGCACCTATCGTTAGAATCTGGAAGTTCTGTGTACGTCCGTCAAAGATCTATTCCAAACTAAATATATGTAGGTTTATATCGTAAATTATTTTATATTGTGTAGGGCTAAGTTCTTATTTACCGAATAATATTAAAGTGTGGAGGAGAGCAGTGATAGCCTAAGGCTCATTTAGTGTTACGCGGACCGCCAGTACGGATCGCTCCGTGCCTATCGATCCGCATTGATCGTCCGCGTATGTCATATTTAGTATAGTCCTGACCTCCTCGGTGTTCAGACGCGCAATGCATCCAATGTGACGGGTTGTATCATTAATTGCTCTATATTACAAACGAAAAAAAATTTTGAAGCGAAGTATGAACTTTTAGCTTTGCAGGAGATCTTTTTTTTTGTTACGGAGAGGAAACCTTCAAAAGGAACACTGAAGCCTTGAGAGAAACTCCAGGTTATCTGGGATTTTTACCCACTAAAACCTCCTCGGTAGCCTTCCTCAGCGCTTGTAGTAGGGGACTCGGAAACTCCAACGGAACAAACCGGTGGCCCCTAGCGCAGCGCCCCTCACGGGCTCATCTCTTGGGGGACGTGTACCATCCCCCTTCATCATACGGTGCTTACGGCACGGTGCAGAAGATCTACCTTTGATAAAGTTATTTTTTATGAATGAGGATTTAAATAAATACATATTACTAAGTAATCGGTAGTAGGAAATCCCTAAAAATCTTAAAAACTACGGCTTTTGAGTATAGATTGGACCTTCTGTATCGTGTGTCGTCCAAATGGGTCGCGTGTGGGCCTAAGCCGATGTCCCGCCGATGGGACGGGAGGCCGACGACCGGTGACAACGTCAAGTCGCCTAACCCATTTCACGCCTACCACACTTCTCGGTATCGCTAACGAGACGCCGCAGATCTAACATCTCGTAACATACGAGTATCTGCACAAGTAAATAACGTTGAGGTGTTTGTAAGCGATTGCAAAAGGATTGCCATTTTGAAAGCTTAAGTATTTATTATTTGATACTGGTGTGTAATAAGAGCATTGATGGCCTAATGGTTGAAACTTGCCCTTTCAATCGGTAGGTCCGAGGTTCAAACCCAGGCATACACTACTGATTTATGTGCTTATTAGAAATTAATTATCACTGCTTTTCGGTGAAGAAAAACATCGTGAGGAAACCCACACACCCGAGAGTTCTTTTAAAAAAAGTTCTCGGAGGTGTGTGAAGTCCACGAATTCGCACTTGGCCAGCGCGGGGAATGCCCTAAAATTCTCTCATTCTGAGAGAAGATCCGTGCCCAGCAGTGGTATAATAATGGGTTGACGATACAATGTGTAAAAACCAGCTTTGTATTGAAACGAATTTACAGAACTTAAAAGAATTCTTAGAAATACTTTATTTAGGCCTGCTAAAGGTATCTTTTCTTTAGTGAACAGTGAATTTCTAAAAATCGTGCAAGTAGAGGCACGCGAATGCAATCGCGCGCCGACACTATACATAATTTCATAATTGTTGAAATTTTAGTGTGTTTCAACACACACAGCGAGCACAGATCCAACGAGTATAATTACTTCGTCCACGCCGGTTAACTAATTTCAGATATCGCATCTATGTATGTAGTGCGTGAGGTCGGATCTAAATCTTGGAAAAGAGGCCAAGTTTGTCAGTTTCATTATACCTACTAATGATGTAACCAATATTTGCATTTGCATTCGCGAATATTCTCATGTTTTTAGATATTCGCATTCGCATTCGCAAATAATGAGCGATTGTTTGGTGAATATTTAATTGCAGGTGTTTTTCAAAAAAAAAAGGTCGCCAAATCTAAATAGAAATAGAACTGTAGTTTGCCGAATAAAAAATAAAAAAAAGAGGTCGCCAAATCTAGAACCTCCGACCTCCTTTTGTGGCATTTTTACCGCACTTTACAAAGAGTACTCCGGGATCTCCAAAGAAACGCAAGACGTCTCCCGACTCCGTCTGGTCTTTACGACGGTATGTGATCACAAATACCGTCGTCCTTGGTGGGGTCGCCTGACCGAACGGTTCATTCGGCTCGCAACCCCGGAAGCCCCTTTTAGTCGCCTAATACGACAGGCAGGAGATACCGTAGCAATATTCTAATCCCGGAACTACAGGAACAGAACCTCCGACCCCCTACACCAAAAACTGAAAAAAAAGTAACATTTGCATTTGCGAATGTCGGGTATTCGCATTTGCGAATGTTCAAATGATAATATTCATTACATCACTAATGCCTACGTCCACGGTTAACTGGAATCAAGTCAGCGGATGGGTTTATAAGGCTAATGTGGCGGTGTGCAAGTTTCCATGTTGATTGGCGCCATCGTCGGATCAGGAAGCATTTTTTTTTTATACGTAAACCTAACGATAAGGCAGACGGGCTACCTGATGGAAAGTAGTCACCGTCGCCTATGGACACTTGCAACACCAGAGGAGTCGCCAATGCATCGCCGGCTTTGAAGGAGAGCTCTTTTCGCACCTTTTTTGAAGAGCCCCATGTCATAACGCCCCGGGAATACCTCAGAAGGAAGCTCGTTCCACATCTTGCACGTCCGTGGCATAACTATAATAATAGCATACTAAATAGGTAGTGTAAACCAGTGGGAAAGTTTTCAGCGCCTACATACCGAATGGACTGCTTAAATAATTTGTTATTCTCATTGAATTTGACGCGATAATACCGCGCAACATCCGAGTGCTCTATTTATCGAGAGAATTTTAGATTTGTTTGTTTTGTTACTGATACATCGTGTGATCAAATCCTGTATAAACGAAATTCCCCTGGGATGTATGATTAATGGGTTTTACACTCTTGCTAATATTAATATCATGAGGAGGTAATATTTATATTGATTTATCCATATTATTTTATTGAGCAGTAATCAGTAACCATGCAATTATTGACAAATGGACACTGGCGCACTTCAACAACTTTTATCCAAAGTCCGGAGACTTGGGATCTCTCATATATACCTGAAGACTAATTGTAAGGCTTGTTTTATATCTGTACCCGTTTTACAGTAAAGTAGTGTTATATTACTATTATTGTTAAAAAAGATGTGCCAATTCGGACGCCAACAAAAATGCCGAAGATATCGCGGAAATAATTATAATTAAGTTATCTTATATTATCATAGTCATAATTAACGAATTGAAATATATTTGCAACATACATAATCATGAAATATTATGATGTAATTGACCTTCAGTGTTCGCGCGACCTATAAATCTTTCTTCTACGTTTTTCGTAATACGCTTAAAGATACTAAACCAATAATCCAAAAAGGTACGAGAAGTGATATGATTTACGAGAATTCTCCTTTTCGATTACAGACCTATATCACCTTAATTTCTGAGAGGACGAATTATACGCTTTCTACATTCATAGCCCCACACTAGGATTTTCTCCTGTGTCGTAGGTACCATGGACACACACAAGACGAATACACAAACACCCAGACCGAGACATGAATCTAAACTCATCATTCAGAGACCTGTCTGGCCGGGAATCGAACCCGGGTACCCGGGAACCCCATTGCGCGTCAGACCGGTATGGTAACCGCTCCGCCACGTGGGTCGTCATTGTCGTCCTCGTCAATTGGATCCACTTTCGACCCTCGGCTTTTGATCGTTCATAGGACTTCTCTTTTACTTTCTTTGTCGTCTTTTTGGCAACGAAAAATTATACGAAATGTGTTACTTGCATAGTTTTATGGTTGAATGGGACAGGTGACACGTGGGAGGAATTCGCGGTAACGTGACTGACAAAATCGAATTATTTTTCCCGTTTTTATTGCCAAGACATTTATTTATAGTAACTTAAGTTATATTTAAAATTTATTTAAAATTTCCGAGTATAACCAGATATTTCACTCAATGTACGCTTACCTCGTTTTTAGACTGAGTTAAATTGTTTCAATATAGACTTTAGTTTCAAATATATCACAAGAGTTACAGCTGAAGCGCTAACGGATACATTTTCGACCCCTAACTTACTTTCCCTAACTTACTTTTGATGAACTCGTGATGTATAAGTATAATAGTCTTTCGAAGGTGGTAGAATTATTTCAGGGAGGTATCACAGCTATACCTATTCCTATGGTACAGCAGATTTTGCGTTACGATGGAAGGGTGTGGATGCCGGTGTGGCGACTTCTCGCAACTTAACAGGTGATGGCGCTACTAGTAATCTGAAACACGCTATTGAAGTATTCTCAATACTCTGCATATAGGTACACAAGTTCCGAACAAAGACTGTCGGAGCTCGGCCCCTCCCTAGGCATGATCACCAAGCCTGGCGGGAGGTCTCCTTTTGCCAAACCGGCAAACTTAATTGTGAGGCGAACATCGTCTTTAGGAGCGGCTTCGCATCTTCTTATCTAATCGAAACGAGACACATTTAGGTCTATATTGTTGCTACAAGCATAAGACAGTCGTAGTTATGGTAACCATATCATTACAACCATTGAGCGCTAGATCACCTTTTGAAATGTTACAAATACTAACTTAATAGGGCGTTCACGTCGTTACACTACATTAAAATGCAAATAAAAGAACCGGTGGTATGCTTCCGAAGAAATTTACAGATATTATTATTCACATTACCGCAGTCCGTCCGTCACTATGAGTTATGCACGAGTGGACAGCGTATTACTGTATACGTACAAGCGTGTTTCGCGTTGAAATAGGCATCACGAGGAAATAGTCTCTGGCGGGTTTTTCCCACCAATGAGGGCTAAGAAGCAAAATTATATGCCCATATTAATAGACCAACCAGTCAACTGTTTTATCATCGAGTACTTCCCATAAGTTTATGACTGTTATCTGATGTAACACGAATCAATTACGACTAACGGTCACACGTCCGAGAGCTGACCGTGTTTGCTGAAGGACAGATAGATCGTATCGGTTGTTGCACGCGGCGAAACAATAGCTGACGGTAGTAAGTCAGGAAATACCTAACGCCTAATATTAACCCGCCCAAGCAATACAGAATTTCTTAGAAAGGCATAAAGTAACAAAACAAAACAATAAATGTTACAATTTAAGACGTTCATTTTCACATCAATCATTCGAAGATGTTTTATTATCTACTCGTACTGTTAACATGCCATGTACCCAAGTAATACCAATACTTCAAACGTTGTTTTGAAGTCGAGTGCAGCGCTTTATTCCGCGATACTCACTCTGGAAGCATTAATCAAATGATGGACGATCGAAATGGTGTAACCCCTCAGAGGGCGAACAAAACGAATTAGAACGATCAATGAGTATTACCTAGTACCTAAATATTATAGTGATGTATGATCGCTGTTAATTTATTTTGTATGACGTATTTTTCTGTATGACAACTGTATTAAACGAAACCTCATGAAAATATGCTTCGCTGCGGTTTTCGGTTTATACTCGGGAATCCTTGATATCGCTAGGGATTAAACTACCCTATATAAGTAGCTATAGCTAGTAAATATGCCATTATTTACTTTAAAGTAGGCAGGTTGGTAATTTGAGAAACGACCATAATGTTTTGGTATTGCGCAAATACGAATATGACATTTATTTTACAATTGTAGCTAGATCTTTAAATTTTATTTGTTTCCATAGATCATAGCGCGCATGGATCGGATCTGTGCAACGACTGCACCATTACCGCTATTGGCAATTGAAACTGTGCGGGCGGACACTGTAGGCGAAATATTATTATGTCAGCGCTAAGATTGAGATAAGTGTTCGTTCGTTGGCTAGAATGTCACTTTATTGTTTGACCGAGTCCCCGAGATAGCTGGAAACGAGCGAGCGTGCGTCCACATTAACGTCTAGATACACTAACGGCTCGCCTGGTTTAGATTGGAATATCTTGGAGTTTGATTTACGGGTCGAGCAAAGAATGGAGAGAATTGGATTACATACGCTATCTGAATCTGAGACAGCTCTCTCTGCAGTAATCTATTCGAGCGCTTTTGAAATTACAAGTACCATGCATTTACTTTCTAAGTTGTCCATTCATAAAAATAAATGTCTCTAGCTTCTAGGTACTGCAAGCTTTACGTGGAGAAATGCCAATTCGCATCGGTTTCCGTCAGTGGCTTTTGCGTCAAATAATAAGTTCCATCCATCCACCCATCACACGAAAACCTATATTATAAAATATATGTGTACACAAAAAAAAAATAACAATATAATGTGCGTAATGAACGTTATTTTTTAGTTAATTGTTGAAATCTAATTGAATCAACTGCGTTGATTGACACTTCTTGATGCTTCCGGTTGCAACACTTTACCTTCTAAATAAAAAAAAAATCTATAGATTACTTACAATTTCAATCAGACTCAGGTCAGCTAACTTACAGAAAAACAAAAGCAGAAGTCGATAGATGAATTAAATTGTAAGTTCTGGTTTTAGAGTTTTGATGCTACGAAAAAGAAACAGCAATTATATTTCTTATATGTAACAGATAGGCATCTTTGCGTATTATAGATAACAAATTTAACGCATTACGTATAGATATAAGATTTGCACCTTGTATACATTCCCAGCGGTAAGGTTGTGCTTGTTGTCGGCAACTAGGTCAAGGCGTCAATTTCCGACACACTTCTGCGATTTCCTTTAGAGCAATACGACCATCCTGCACGCTTTCCTGGAGCTTCCATGTAAGCTCCATATGCTAATGAGTTACCAATGTTTGATGACACAATACATATTGTATGTCGTATTCTGCAATATGCAATCAAATGTTGTGTATCAATTGATTATTCCTTTTCACCGCTTATGGTAAATGTAAACATCGTGCGGAAACCTACACGCCAGAGACAGAGACTATTCTTTAAAAAAATAGTTCTCAGAGGTGTGTGAAGTCTACCAATTCGCACCTGGCTAGTGCGATGGACTATTTCCTTAAACTCTCTCATTCTGAGAAAAGACTCGTGGCCAGCTGTGGTACAATTAATTAACTACATTCTTTTTCGAATAGCTAAGCTTCTTTGTGGTGATATTTGAATTAGTAGGAATTGTTAGGCAGTTGATATTATTATTTTGGACGCGCAAATCACATTATCAGTAGCACTATAGCTCCAAATAGGAGGTCTACTTGAAGTTGCCAAACTAACTAAGGTCTAAGTTGTCACGCATAATTGTATACTTAATTATTTGTTCGCGTCCGAAGACCGCTGTTCACTTTAAGCTAAGATAGTTTCTTAGAATCACAAATTCCGTTGGCTTGATAGAGACATTACCAAAGACTGCTTTTTAGTATTACTGACATTTCAGTATATTCATCTTACGGTCTATAAATTGATCAACTAAATGTGGTTCGTATCCGCTGCCAATATAACAGTATGAGATATGGGTTTATAGTTTTCCAGAAGCTGCCTCGGTTGCCACCACTATTTGAATCGTGGCTGTTCTCTGAACGCATAAAGATCTCGTCCACATATAGAATGGAATTGTAAGTACTGGAATGTTCACCACTTAGAAATAATTTAGATTCAAAGTTGAAAATATTTTAATGCAGTTGTAAACACTACTCTGTTCATTAACTGTATAGGTAACGTCTTGAATTTAACTTAACAACTACACGATACCAACCGAATTGATAACTTCCTCCTTTTCGAAGTCAGTTAAAAAGCTTCCGTTATAAGTAATTAAAAATCTTTGTTATCTGCATTTCCAAAACATAAAAGATGAGCATCATAAGCCTATATTCAATGTCGTAATAATTTCCAGTCTGGTTTACATTATAAATTGATTATTAAATTAACAATAAATCAATTGCGTGTCCACCCAAACAAAGTGTGAATTGAGTTAAGCGTGTTTTTTATGAGAACTTCAAAAGCGGAATGTCACACGAATTGCATTCAATTTCCCGGGCATTAAATCACAGAATACTGCAGCTTATTCCCGGAAAGTTAGCGGCGTAACTGCGTGCCGCTGCATCAAATCTCTGGAAACGTTCGGGACGTTGAAAAATTTAACGCTTTTATCTCAATTCGACCAGGAAACGTCTTATTTATGATCGTGTCTCTTGGCATTGTAACCGGGAGCACAAAGCTAAGTCAGTGGGTGCGATGCGCGACGCCCTAATTTCTTGTTTACTTATTTTTTTAAAGCGACGCATCATTATGTTGCTCACGTCGAATACCTGTAATGCTATGATACACGCATCAAATCGCTCTTTTAAATAAGTTGCAGTAATTTCAGATGCATGCATAATACTAGCGCTACGTTCACCAAAATACATCACAATAAGTTCTGGCCCTCATCTATAAACATGTGAAATACCCATTAGAGAACTAATGTGTTACTAGCTTTTAAATTATTTTTGCAATAATTCATACGGACTTATTCTACGGCATGTTGGGTTAAACGAAAAAGATGAATGGTTGTAACTTATTTACTCCTTTGTTGTGCCCGTATTTAATATGTGTTTTTGGGGCATCCGTGCCCACCATCCCGTTGCGGATTCATGTTTCCGTAAACTCAGCGTTCACGCGAAAAACGCGACGTCCTTGATTCAACCGTGCCGGTTTACTAATGTCCCGAGTTAATGTCGATGTTCCGACTCTATTCTATTTCTACGAAGGCGACAAATTAATACTCTTAGAAATATTCGAAATTACGCGAATGAGACGTTAAGAAATTTAAGACCCGATTAGCGGTTGAAGACACCGAGCTATTATTGTGGCGATATTTTAAAATATCCCCGTTAATTTCGGCCGGGGCGGATAGTGGTGCGTATAAATAGCATGCGCGTTGCAAAATACATGGCCGAGTTATGTCAGAGCATCGTCAGTGCGCGTGCAGGGAACGGTGGTGGTAGCACTCGGCGCGGGATCCGATACGTCGTGTTATTGCGCGATCCGCCGAAATGTAGACAACCAGATGACAGTCAGACGGCTGTATGTTTTCGCAAAGTGAATTGCTAACTCCAGAATGTGCAGTCATTTCATTGTGTGGAAATATGATTTAGATTAAGCATATGTCTTTTAGCGACCGCCGGCCACCTCCTACGCAATATTTATTCGTATAAAAATCCTGTTAATAAAGCTAAGTGTGGAATTTGTCAGTAGATGGGAGATACGATTAATTCAATCATACTTTACATTGCGTGGGCGCCACCGAGGCAAGCAGACAGTATTGCAATAGACAAATGCGTTCCGATTTGCATAATTGAAAAATTGCACAGATCCTGTGCGCTTTGAATTAATGTTGATGTTCATCATTTGTCTAAAGTTGAGAATGTCTGACAATTGACTTTATAAAACGTCTTTGATAACTTTTGTTCAAACATCTGATGTTTGTTTGGCTTTTTAAGAAACAAACAGTTTATTGTTGAAGTCGCATATTTTATATTTATGAAAATGCTTAGGTGCAAATATCGTTTCATCACAATTATGTAATAAATAACCTAGTCAACTGCATTAAGCTATTATTAAAAAAATCACATCCTTATACCAATACAAATTACAATGGGTAGAATCGTCAGTCCAAACTTATTATAAAGAAGACATAAATGCTGGTAAATCTTTTGAAAAAGAAATAATAAATGAAAGAATTGTACCAACTCACGTGCAATACGTCCTCAACAAAGTTACTCATTCATCCTACGAGAGAAACACAAATAGATCCTGCCGTGGAAAAAACTTTGTAGAAACAATGTTCCGTAAAGAAATTCTTGTGTCACGTTTTGCCGTAAAGGAGTGGAATTTTTCTATTTCGGTCCAGATCACGTGGCCTGTTATTTTGCTGTAAACACATAATGATTGAGCTATTACTGCCACGTGACTTACCTACTTTCTTGCCGAAATCGAGCGGCTCCCACGACTTGCCAAATCGAGGCCGAAGTTCAAAATTCAGACAAAGTAAACAAATCATTGATTTATGTTTCCAATAAATTGATGCTGACAAAACTGTGTGGATTAATACGATAAAGTTTTGCAAACTTAAAATCCTCAGGCATTTCAGGAGAGATTGTTTTCTTTCACATATACTCGTTCAACAGTATCGTATATAAGATAAACAGAAAAACAACTGCAAAAAATGAAATGTTACATATATAAACATTTTATAATAACACAATTTTGAAGAAGATTGTCGATAACGAAAAACAATTTACCCATGCAGTCGACGGAGCTAAGTTACGACGGAGCGAACGGTACGAGTGATAATCAATTTGAAAATTATTACGCTATTATCCTGAACGCAGCCTTATTATCTCCCGACAATGTAGTACAAAACGTTCCATTTGTTAGAGCTCGGACGATCCGAGTATATAAAACCGGGATATTAATGTAAACAAAGGCGAAAACGGGTCGATGGATGGTTTTTAACGAGCTTTTTAACGGTCTTCTTATTTTCGCTCCCATTCGCGGGCGCCGGTTACTAAGTTTACGGGTGCGTTCCGTAAACCGAGTTACGTGGGATGACGTGTGTTACGATCGCAACTCGTTTACGCTGACATCTTATTGTTCCTAGATGTTATGTATTTTTATAGTCCAACATCAGGATTTTCTCCTGTGTCATGGGTGGCATGGACGTGTGTCAACAAACACCCAGACCGAAACTGACAATATAAATTCATCATTCAGATGTATATCTGGTTGCGGATCGAATCCGGAACCTACAGCGCGTCAGACCGGTATAGTGTCTGCTCAGCCACGCGCATTGTATTGCTCCGCTCATTGTTGATAGGCGTGACTCCATCGATGAAGGTTGAATCCACTGAGCCTACATTTTCGTCTATTTGTAACGAATTTGTTTTAACCAGTACAGTTAAAACGGAGATACACATTCATAGTTTTCCGTCATTAAAAAAATTAAATAAGTGTTGATTTAAAATGAGAATATTCTATGGTAATGCAAAGTCCTAAAAGGCCGAAATTCACTTAGCGTATGTACAACATTCCTAGCTGGATTATTAATTTTGTAAGAAAAATGAACAGAGTTATGTGCAATTACTGCCTGTTTTCGAGACAATTTTCTACGAAGGAATTCCATTCGTGCTAGTAATCGATGTTTTGATGCTATATCGATTTGCAATCCACTTTACAAAGTATTCGACCGTGATGGCGTAAACATATCGATTCCAAATAGACTCGTTGTTTACGTGAATTACTCAGAATGGTTGTGTAAAATTGAACATGTGAAAATAGCGAATTCCGATGACCTCGGCACAACAATGGTTTTGGTGGCCGACGGCTCACCTGCCAAGAGTGCGCACGCGACTAAAGCGCATATGTAATTGAAATATGGGCTATTATGGCGAATATTGTGCAGTTATTATAACATTGTTTGGCAGCAGTTACCGTGTGGTATATCCCCGCCTTGTGGTTAGTTTTGGATAACGCAACACCTTATCCCGTAGACGTCGTAGGAGGCGATCAATTGACAAAATCAAGAACGAGAGCAGCAGTGTTTTCTTGTGTATCATCAACGTCCACTGTATTCACTAAAGCTCAGGCGAGACGCAATGATGATTGGCAAAAACCCTATTAGGTTTATGTCCGACAGTGTATCTCAAAAGGCGGATTTATGGATAGATGGATGGAATTGCAGTATTAATCGTTGTTACAAGTTATGTTAATTGTATTGCATACAACTAAGCACATTAAGTACGTGTACATAACACATGCTCTAGTTGCTTTGAACTGTGTTAGTCTAGGTCAGTTATTTTAACAAACGGTAATTTATTTGAAACGTTTAAAGTATTTTCATTACATAAACTTATTTTGATATTAACAAACCAACATAGTTAAACTGTTTATGATTTAGCAATGGACAATTTTATCCGCACATATTCACCTCAATCTCAAATGATAGTTGGAGTATGTACAATCGTATGAATTCCTTTACGTCTCTGCAGCGTTAATCACTTGCATTATCTACCTTTGTATCTACTAAAGTACGTACAGAGATACATTATGATTTACGATAGAGATACGCATCGCTGATAACGATCGCATTCTGTTCATAAATTGCCTAACGTAGGCGAGTCGATCGCGTTCACCGCGCGACCTTGCCGGCAATATCCGCTCCTCGGCAATAAGTCCTTCCGACCACGCTTCTAATTAATTAAAACAATGCTAATTGGATAACATTGTTACCTCATAGCTAATGCTCACCGACGCTTCCAGTATAACGATCTACGGTACGCTATGAGCCGGTCTGACCTCATACGTCTAAAAATAGAGGCTGCAGCGAAAGATTTATGTGCGTATAATAGGGTGTGTGGAAAGAAATTGGGTTAAAAAGTTACTTTTGGATTTATGGCTTTAGCGAATATTTGTTTACATGTATAAGTGATTGATATAAAAGCTTTAGAACTGACGTTACGGATCAACAAATAATAGGACCTTTCCGTGGAGTAATCGTAAAGAAAGTTCTTATTAAAACCTATTCAATACGTAATACAATTTCTCCTAATATCCTAAAGCGATAATAGGTATGCATTTATAATCTATACGATAACCATAGTCAGAACTAATAAAACTTAGACGTTGATTACCTTTTTATAGGCCTCGTAAAGTTTCGAGTTAATTTAACGCTAAACCGACAACAAATAAGGAATTACATAAAATAAACAGAAGAAAGCTTTCGCCTCAGAGAAATTAACAAAATACAGGAAGTGGTCTCGAGTTACTAATGCAAGTAACACTCAAGCGGCATTGCCTTCGGAGAATAATTCATATTGAAAAGAACAATATGCCTACCGTAAAAAGAAGACGAAAATCTCATTGCCGTTAAACATAAACAACAACACGGAAAACAAAATTTTACGTTTAAATTTAACTCTGAAATCGTGGAATCGATGTAAGCTAACATTTTTCACCGTTTACTCACTGCGAACAAAACATGTTTGCAGAGCGATGCCGATTGCAGTTATTAACACTTTTAACTGTTTTTGTTTAGAAATTGGTCACTATTGTCCATGAAAGTGTGTAATTAATTTCACATCGGGTCTGAATTTTACACGACATTGGTCATGTATGCGTTACTAGAACTGAAGTTGAATACTTAGAACTTGATGCAAAGTGTCTTAATTAGCCATTTTTTAAACTATAATAAAGCATTGCTTAACATTGCTTTTTAAGCCGAAATAGGGACGCGGGCGGGCGTATCGCGGGTCAGGAAGGGTCCAAAATGAATAAAACTACGTTGCTAAGCTTACCAATTTGCTTAAAAGGAAAAAACATAATACTAATGATAATGCTTCTTACACATATACCAACATAACAGAATTTTTATTTGTTATGGGTGCCATGAAGACACATATACCCAGACCCAGAACAAAAATCCAAATGCATCTTTTAAATTTCTATGTATCTGTGAATCTAATCCGGAACCTATTGCTTTTTAGACAATAAATCTTATTTCTCTGCACTATGCTTCCTGTAACTTCAATGTACATTAAAAAGCGTATTAAGTCATAAAGACTACTCATAGTTTATAGTTATTTATACTAAGCCTATCGATAAATCACATCAATAACTAGATAGGCAATGAACACGCAAAGGTTACAATAGCGATCAGGCTTTCATCACGATTGGAATCGAGTTAGCTGGCGTAGGCTTTTGTCAATTGCTTTACCGTGCATGTCAAAGTGAAAATATGTTAAGCCCTATCTTTTTTGCTTATTAAAAATGGTTCCCGGTTCGATTACCAGCCAGGTAGACATAAATAATTAAAGTTCTTTATAACTTCGAAATAGCAAATGAGTATGCAGTCTACCTGACGGCAAGTAGTCACTACCGCCCGTGGACAACTGTCAATAACTTCATACAAAACAAGGGTTCAATCTGAAGACAATCACAGATGTGTTGCTACTTCCAAAGACTATGATAGTCGCCTCGAAAGAAGTGTGCCAGCAACCACACCCCTCCACCGAAACGCAAGAACTGCTTTATGCTAGAAATAGGTGTGGCGGTGGTGCCTCCCGGTCGAACCTTTGTTCTACTACCCTTCAAATTTCTATTGTGCGGTTGTTTCTGACAAAGCGATTCCTAGGGCAGAGAGCGCAATTCACCTGCCTGGCTATGCAGATCTTACTTGTGGTTGGCAAATTAGTTTCTATGCCTAAGAACTACACGAAACGCTTCGATGTCTCCTTAGTATTAAGTGTAAACGGCAAGCGTAACATAAAAATCCGGGGATCAGTACTTTTAACTCAATTCTTATATAAGTTTCGTATATTTACTACTAATCACAAATAACAGTGACGGAAATAGAATATTTTTTGTTATGACAGAATCTTGAACTTTCTAAATAACAATTCAGCTTCGTTAAAATTTAATTATCCACTTTGAACATTCATTTCCTACGCAATAAAGCAGTGAACAGGGATCAACTCTTATTAATAAAGTTTACAAAAGTCAATTAGCGGAGGTCGTCGCACCTAATCCTTAAAATTGGGATGGGACCTTTTACTTTTAACACCTATACAAAATTAGCTTAAATTTCTTCCACATTTACGTTATTTCGTAAAAATATACAGACTTGGATTTATTAGAAGTATATCAAACTACATCACGTGATATTTTAAAATGCTTTTTCTTCAGTAGCTTCTAGGAAAGAAAACATAATTTTTAAATAAAAATATTACATAATAAAAAACGCTTCTTAAAATAAATTTCCTCTATGAAAATACGAAATGCCTTTAAAACTCCTTCTAATCAAATTTATCTAAAACAATAGTGAATAAGAGTAAGAATATACAGCGCCACCTGCGCCACACTGAAGACATTAAATGATTAGCAAAAAGCACGACACTGACCACTTAATAAGCTCCTAAAGCGAGCCTAATAGGATGGATAATAAACGGGATTCGGACAACACATTTAAATTAGTTACAACCTCTTCAAAACCGCACGAGGGCGGAGTCGTGGGCGAAAACTAACTTATACATTTTAATAATTTAACAGAGTTGTTAAACATTGTGAGTAAAGACGGGGTCTTACTGAAGCCTATTTAAACAATAATTTACCCTTAGAGGTCATCGCTCGGGATAGTCCTGAATAAACAGGGGCTATCGCCCAACAATTGATGTATATATTCAAAATTTTCCACAGAAACAGCGCACGAGCAGCCTTCTTCCGATGTCAATGACCCTACTGAATCTATTTAAACTTATAATAAGGTAAAAGTTTAATAATATTTTCCTTCAAGTAGCATCAAAACAACCTCCATTCTGAAAAGCGGTTTCACGAAAAGTGATTTTGATGATTAACGTTTAAATAATTATACCGCCAGAGAACGGATGCCTTCCAAGGAGTATCTACGTGTCAAAGGAAAGAGTTGAGGAACTTTGAGGAGGGAAACCAGTTTAGACGGACGAAAAATTGACCTTTATTATTTTAGTAACACTGTTTACGTTTAGGCAAAAGGAGCACAGGTCTCCCCCACCAGGTGAACCTGACCTGATGACCTGAAGAAGACAGCGGAAAACCGTTGGATTCAGAGGCCACAGGACCGATTGGAGTAGCGTCATTTAAGGGAGGCCTATGTCCAGCAGTGGACTTCAAAGGGCTGATGGATGGATGGATGGCGTAACATTGTTACTTCATAAACATATGCATTACATATGACAAAAACATCTGCAACATATCGCTCGCGGTTGTTGCTCCTGAAAATTTTCATAAATTTTGATATTTCTCATATGTTATATTGATTACATTCCAAAAAAGCTTGGACGTTGAACTTTCGTTACTTAACTTTTCCAATTCAAATCATTTATATTTTAAAGGAATTGGAAAAAGGTCCCAACGGAAGTTTTCATATTTTTCCCGGATACAAATGTCATATGCTGCTTTTCATAATTTGGCGAGCTTTCACAGCTTTCAAAGCAGTATGCTAAATTTCCAAATTTAGCCTGTAAATTTGAGAAGATTTCATATATTATAAGAGCAAGAATCTAGTTTATTTAGTTTTACTAACACCGGCTTTATACACGTCCTTTCATCACCCAGCGAGGATTGAAAGAAAATGTCACTGGGCATTAAGTTTGCCCTTTGCAGAATTTTGTTTTTAAGTACAATATAAAAGTAAAGTACGTGTGTACAATAAGCTAGGTAGGATCCGGTTAAAGCCGGGTAGATCCATGTAGGATAACGGGGATCGCAAGGATGAGGTTCTTACGTGGGCGTGAGACCGCGAGGACGTTTATTAAGGCTATGATGCAATAAAGTTATTATGTTTACCTTTTTATAGTATTAAGCTTACGGCGAACCTGATGGTGAGTGTCAAATGCCGCAATGAAGAACTAATCAGTCAAAGGTAAAATTATAGTCATACACGGAGTCTGCTGCAGATGCGTTGCTACTGCCGAGAACTAAGTTGTCTCATGTAAATAAATCTGCCCATACCGTTTAAGGCAGAACATAGTAAGGATAACATATCGCCTCTTTACTAAAACAACGCGGCAAGTACAAATTGACCTTTTTTGTTAAATTTCATAATTATGTTTTTTCTTAAATTTGCCGGTAAATCATTAGGTAATATTTATAATGATTATTTTATACAGACATAAAATAGTATAGCAAGTCCATACATTTTAAGGTATTTATTTTGTGTAACTCGACATTTAGCCCCAATAAAAATTGTAGTTTTCAAGATAACAATAATGCAAAAAATGGGCGAAGCGGTGGTGCATCTGTCGCATCTCGAAGGTTTCTATCACCTTGAGTAAATAACTCCCATCACTCACATCTACAAGCAATACACAAAGTAAGAAGCGAATCGATGACGTCGCCTCCGTCGTAATCACATTTGAGCGATAAAAGCAATGACGCAAACTGTAACCGAGTTGACGGCGACATTTATGGACAACGAAATGTAGTCTCATCGCGACAATGAGGACCGTCCCGTATGATTTTATGACGCAGCGATATATAGAAACTTCATAAAGCATGTACATTATATATTAATTGTTAAGGAAAATATACGAAAATCTTTAAGACTTTGAAAGAAAATCTTTAAAGTGCGTGAAGTTTACCACAAATTCTTTACAACAAATTCTTTAATAACCAAGAAAAATAACCTATCACAAAAATCCTATTCTAAACAATCCTACAACATAAATTCAGCCCGATACATTAAAAAAACAAGCATCAAAATAACCGCAAAACACCATAATGACCATTACCATAACCTCATTTAGGCAAAATTTATTGCTACTTGCCAAGCATAATTGATTGGTTATGAGCATATTAATCAAGCTCCATCGTTATAAACAATGGACGCTAACCTTCTTGCCTCCGATAAAACAAACAAATTGGATTTTCCACACATTTGACGTAAAATCTGTAGAGATGTAATGGAGTATAATAACCTAAATTATAAATACATTAATTTTCTTTATAGTAATTACATTTTTAGTTCATTTTACAATGATTTGGAAGTATGATTCTTTTTTATAACAAAGAAATTTAAGAGACATTTTTTATCTAATATATACAATTCTCGTGTCACAGTTTTTGTTGCCAAACTCCTCCGAAACGGCTTGACCGATTTATACCAAATTTTATATGCTTATTCAGTAGGTCTGAGAATCGGCCAACATCTATTTTTCATACCCCTTAAGGAGTACCCTTAACATTTTTTTAAAATTTTTATATGGCAAAACAACGTTTGTCGGGACAGCTAGTTTGTGATAGAAATTAATTCATCAATATTTGTATTTTGTCTTATTTTGGAAATAATAAAAGCAATGTCGATGATTATTTTATGGAAATGCAGATTTAATATGGCTTCGCTGGCTGTACAACCGAAAATGCTGCATTTTTTCAGACGATAAATACTACAAGAATCTGACACTCAAAAAGTGACGGATACTTGTATTTATATGCTAAGAAAAAGGTAACAAGATGTTACTAATCTTTGCCAAATATGTTCCTACTTTGGCAATCCTTATGTACGCTACCTACGTAGCTTCCCCCTATTCCGGTTTCTATATTTAGCAGACAATACCGCCTGAAACAATATTAACACGTAGCGTCGCTCCGCATAATTTATGTTCTTCGAGAAAGTGCGAAATGTGACAAATATAATAGCTAATTACTACAGCGTTTAAGATTTATGTTAAATATTTGGAACGTCTGCGGTTTCCATACAAACCCTTATTGATACATATAATAAATATGTACTTATATTTTCTTTGTCCGTTGTTCTGTATGAGATTATATATAATTTTCAGTTTGTGTGTGATTTATCAATGAATAGTCCATCATTATTCCGTTGTTCAAGCAATCAATAGAAAAATCTTAGTCTATAGGAAAATAATTGTATGAAAAGAAGTAGGTATAACTACTTAAGGAAAAACAAGATTAATACGAATTTCCTAATACTGTCTCTAAAAGGAGTTTAACTTAAGTATAAATTTGCACCTAATTATGTTGTAGTAAACTACGTCCCGTATATAATAAATATTTTAAATATGAATTAAAGAACTACCGCGTCCTACACTAAAACATATATCAGAGCGCGTACATCAAATCGATGCACCTAGTAACACGTATAGAAAGTAAGTCAATTAATTATAGCCAATTCATTATAGGAGTGATTACGCGACGGCGACGCGACGGTGGCGGTGGTACGCCGGGGGTGTTGCGTCGCGGCACGTGTAACGATGCCGTAACAATGTCAACACGCACACTTAAATGTAGCTGTTATAGTATGAAGGTATTGAAGATAATTTAGTTAAATGTCTAAGATTAGATTTTTTTATCTGACTGAAGTAGCAAAACATGCAGTCCACCTGATGGTTAGTAGTCACTGCTGCCAGTGTACATCTGTAATCAAATTCGTACAGAACATGCGTTCCATCTGAAGTCAATCACAGATGCGTTGCTACTCCCGAGGACTATAATAGTCCTCGGTCGCCTTATGTGGGAGTGTTCCGGCACTACACCCTTCTATCTAAACGCAAGAAATGCTTCACGCTAGAAATAGGTGTGGCGGTGGTACAGTCGAACTGCACTGGTACTCGAACTACCGAACTACCACTTTGAAAATCTAAATCGAATAGATCTATGGATATCTTAACACATATAGTGTTTTGTAGTTTGTAGATCATTTAATAGACCCTCTGACGTTAACAGGTTCTGCATTGTTCACACATAGTTGGAGCAGAAATACCTATCCGATTTTTCTTTTACTCTTATATGTCTCGTGATATGCAAAATTGCAAGCGAAATTTCATATACCTATTTAGTTGCTTGTCGGGAAGTTGTGAACCGTAGCATCGTATCAAATCCAGATGGTATGATGGTAGTCAAACAGATGTTGAATTCAAATTACCCAAAGAGAAACTAGCATAAAATATTACGTGAAAAAATATTGTGATTTCATTAGTAAAAGTAAAAATAAACAAGATCAGCTACATTTGCAAATCTCTTTTATTATGTACATGCGATGAATTTAAGATAAACTATAGAAGCTCTAAGAAAAATATTTTTGTCTGCAACTTGTAGGTATATAACAAAAATCCGATTATTTTTAGGAGAACAAGATTTTCTCATTCAGAAATCAAAATGTTTATACTACGATGTTTACACGGATTCGCGCGAAGAAAATAACAATTACATAAATTGCTTTTGTGTTAACCAAACAACATGTGCAGCGGTCGATGACCCCGTTTATTGTCATTGTATACGGAAGTAGTTAATAACTTTAACAATGACTTTGAGAAGCGTCGGAGATGAAGTCTCGTAACTTACGCAAATTTGTTTTGATGCGTGCCCAAATCTCATGATTTGTGATGTTTAGTAGTAAAGTTGTGTTCAGATCGGAAGCTTTTCAATCAATTTTATATTCAACGCAAAAACTGACTTTCTATACAATAAAATTATTATTATTACCTATTTATTAATAAGTTGCAGTTATTATTATTTTCTATAATATGTTATCAATATTATTTCAAACATATAGATATATCCTGTTTAAGATTATTAGCCATATGTGACTCAGTAGAAATCTAACACTTCTCTATCTCTATGATAAAAAAATATGAGATTTGTATAAGAGACGTATCAGCGTCTCGATATATGGGTGACGAAGAACTGAGTCACAGGTTAATAACAGGGTGACCCATTAAAAATCTATATTTAAACACTCAAGAAGCTGAAGAATACGAGGAATTTCGGTTTAGATGCCTTTGTTCCTGTCTACATATTTAGTGACTAATGTCCTTTTGACCTATTTTCATTGACTAAATACGGCATGTGAAGCCCCGAATTCGCGTCGGGCACAAATTCTACAAGCGGAATATAAATGTTTAAACTGTAAGTAAAATGGATGTACGTAGTGTATATAATGTTTCTTTTGCACGTAAAATGCTCAAACTTTTTTATATTGGGGGGAACCGTCAAAACGTAACCCGAAGTTGCTCCCACAGCGTCGGGTTATGTGGGGTTTTAACCGCACTAAAACCCCGCCGGTGGCCGTCGTCAGCGCTACGTGGAGGACTCCGGGATCTCCGACGGAACACAAACGGAGCCCTCCGAGCGCGATGCCCCTTTCGGGCTCTTCCCCGGTATGCAATTGGCTGGGCGGTTCCAGCTCCCACTCTAGTCGCCCGAAACCCCTTTTAGTCGCGTCTTACGACAGGCAGGGTAGCCCTATTCTACTCCCCGGCTACAGGGGACATGTAAAATACTCAACGTATCAGTGTAAGTAGGCCTGCTCTACCAGGTAAATCAAGTAGCAAAATCAGTGCTGCTATAATATTATTTTTTTATCAGACACGTAGGTTAGCAAGTGTTATCGTATGTAACCTATGTATGTTGGTAGAAAGAACTAATCAACGTTAAATACGATTCCCTGCATTCTGAAAGCGCCCTACATGCGTGTTTGAAGGCTTGCGGCGAGCGTTTACACGCAGTTGTAAGACGATTTATAAACGGCGAGAAAGACGCGTGTCATCGTCGACATAACTCGACCGCAGTTACTCCTCGTTGAATTCCTGACGCAGGAAGCAGAGATATCAGGGAGCGTTTCCTCAATACAAAATAATAGCGATGATATGTGAAATGTGAATTAGCTTTGTGTCCATTTACGCTCAGAAGTCCTGCACTACTGAGGCTAGCTTTTATTAACCATGGAAAAAACAAAGTTATAAAAGATATATACCCGTTAAGTTTCTTGCGCGATCGTCTCAATCGAGGTGTTTCAGTATAGTGGTAGTGTAAAAAAAGTATTGTAACTGATAATTGGTAACTGATAATTGTAAAATGGAGTCGGTTAATAAAGATTTCATTTCAGTAGTATAAGACTTCCTTAGAACAGAAGTTTTCTGCGGTTGCAAATAGAACAACGCTAACAGTGACATTATAACATGATAGCAAATATCGTAATGATACATTGATAGGGCAAATATAGAGAATATAAATGTCACTTCAATAACCAATTACGAAGTGTCTGAATATTGACTTAGCCAAAGATCACTTTCGTTAAGTTTGTGAAATTTTAATGACTTGGTAACTTTTTTAACCGACTTCCCAAAGGAAAGAGGTTATCTATTCGTCACGTATATTTTTTTTTTTTTTTTTTTTTTTTTTTTTTTTTTTTTTTTTTTTTTTTTATGTATGTTCGGGCGAAATGGCTAGAAATCGTCGACCTACCGACACGATTCATACGACATTGTATGCGACTAGTTTCACAGGCAGTCCCATATTGAGGAAAATGAAAACCTTCCGGCGGTTTTCCCGGAAAATTGGAAAATGTCGGTTTCTTAAAATCTTGAATAACTTGGGTGTTTATAAACCGATTTCCATTTTCTCTCTTTCATTTGTGTAGAAATCGACATGTTATGTTGACATGGTACCTATTATGTAACGCGATAGGGCATACACGCTGTACTTAATTGACTACAGTTAAATAAGTCCATCAAGTCAAACATCATCAAACACGGTTTGCTGCGAAACAAGTTAATTTATTTACACTTCGTTTTTTCTCTCTCTGGGGATAATTATTCTCTTAATGTTGCATGATAGAAACACGATTAGATAAGGTATTGGATCAAATTGTGTGTATGTAATTTCGTTGGTCATCTTCTATATGAAATGGCATATAAGAGTAAAATCGAAATTCCTACTTATATACCTACTGATATACCTACTTTGTAGTAAACAATGAAGACCACAAGCCTGAGAGCTTTGATACATTCTTACGTCTGACTCCTTGACAAAAATGGGAATAATTTTTGAATAATTACCGGTAAATAGTTTGGCACATTTTCTGTTACGATTAATATCCTTAACCGGGATCGACGGATTAATACTTAAGAACATAATAAGTGTAACCCCTAGCAGCTGACCAACCCCTGACTTTGTAATTCAGTTATGATCTACAGCCAGCGGGGCAATACGCGCTTCTACTGAATTGACTATCTGAATTTAATTGACTACTGTTGATTAAGGTATCAGGCGATCGGGAGCATCGAGTCACACATGATCGGATACGTTTAACGTAATACTATAACACACAAGGTGTTAGGTGGAGTTCGTGTACGAATTCAAACCGACTTCAAAATAGAAGGAGATTCTCAATTCATCCAAATATTTCTATGTATATTCCCCAATTAAGTAAAGATCCCTGAATACATTTGAAAAATTTCTTCTTAAGCGGAAGCTTTAGTTGTTATTTATTTAGTCTGTATATTCGATAAAAAGTTGTTTAAAACACAGACTTTAGTGAAGTATTAAACAGCGTTAGGATTGATACTTGTATTTCCGAGTTATTTATTATTTGTATCTACGCACGCTGTTTTCTGTAAATCCTACTACGGAAGTAAAAATTGGTTCAATTTTTAATTCGAATAAACCAACAATCGATCGACAGTTTTTACCTGTAGGTATATTAAAAACTATACTTATTTTAAATTTCATACAGACACCGGATTTTTTACATAATAACTCGCAGTTTGAAAATTTCTCTCTTTCTTTGATTCTCCCTTTTTCTTTCTTTGATTCTCCCTAGCGACTAGATAAAAAGTCAAACCATTAAGAGGCTATTTTATATGTCCAAGTCAAAACGATTGGAACTAAATGTTTATTTTAGTCAGTCCGTGATTTTTTGCGAACATTATTTATATTTGTCTCACAAAACAGATTCTGTCTAAAGATACAACAATAACAAAACTGAGATCTACCGAATCTCGGAACAGAAATCTACAAATATCCTAAAATAACAATTGGAGTCTAAACAAAATTATTTTAGATTTATAGACATCGGCAATTCTAAGTGATTTTTCACGGAGATGTTTTTATAGAATGCACTGCAGCAAATCTACTTCTACAGCATTCTTGAGATTGCCATAAAATGTTTTCAAGGGTATTCTAAAAACAGATTAAACGTACCTGCATTCTAGATTAAGTTACTTTGCAAACAGTTCTGGTTCAGAATTAGGTCAGGATCAAGATTTTACTTAAGTCACATGCAGAAGTAGCGAAGTAAAACATAAATAATCCAACATTTCAGATCAGAGTAAGTTATCAATGTAATGAAATGAACAGCCTGTTCGATACTTCCGACACCAAACGTAAACACATCAGCCTTAAACATGTAATACCCCTTTAAACATCAGGGCTTAAGACCAAGTTCAGCTTTCAATCTAACCATTGTATTGTTCCTATTTGTGACATTTGTTTGTTCGGCAAAGTTCCGCAAAGTTTGATTCAACGTGCGCCCCGCGTCATCGGCACCCGTGACGTCAGCCCACGCGTTTCCCTTCACTTCGCATCCCTTAGCGTTGTGGTAGCCACGTTCGTGATTATGTGATCAGAGACTTAAATAGAACCGGCATTTTTATGGCTTCAATTGGTTTCCGCAAATACTCAGTCGATGTTGCAGACCGTAGCTTTAAGGATATTGAACGATGCGAACTAAAGGTGTATTGCTGTTTGAAATTGAAATAGGCCTTTTTCTACAAGATGGAAAAAGGGAAATAAATTCAGGAGATGTTAAGCGGTGTATTCTTGCAAAGTAACTTATTAACAGTAATTAAGTAACACTGTCAGTACGCATCGAATATAAAGGAAAACACTTTCTATTTTAGAACTATTTTATGTCTAAGAATGGAATTGTAAAGGTTGATGAGATAACCCATAAACATCTGCAATTATAATTAATAGATATTTCATATAAAACTTCTCGAAATTGAGTAAATCATGAAGAATTTTTTGACAGCGATTTGATACGGTACTACGATTTTACGACTTTTTGTAATCGCTTGCGACCTTGCATATCAAGAGATATACAAAATTAAAAGCATAATTTTGACATCTTCGCTAAACCACTTGTAAGCAATAAAGCACGTAAGCATGTGTAACGGATATGAAGGGATCCCTTATTGGAATAAGTAACATATCTGCTTGATAAATCTTTCAGCAATATATCTGTAGTTCCAGAGCGGTCGCACTCGTTGGGTTAATTCTATCACTTTCAAAATATAACCAAACGGGAATGTATTTCATATTTATAACTCGGATGTTCTGGGAATGGCAATGATATATTTATTCTCGGAATACGGAGATTTATTTAAATCGCACTAACATTAGTCTAGGTGTTTGAAAGGCATGATGTATTGAGTGCGAACAATTTGTTTGTAATAAATAGGTACTTGACAGTGAAGTATAAATACAGTGTAAGTATAAGGAAAACTTTGTAGTTGGAATAAATTAAGGTACTATTAAGATAGACACAAGAGAAATGGCTTACTTAAAACTTTAAAAAGTGGAATTTATTTAATACATATGCGAAGTTTTTTTAAGGTTTTTACTTATTAACCGACTTCCAAAAAGGAGGAGGTTATCAATTCGTCTGTATTTTTTTTTTTTTTTTTTTTTTTTTATATTTGTTACCTCATTTCTCCGGACTGGGTGAACTGATTTAGATGATTTTTTTTTTATTTGAAAGGTAGTGCGTGTCATAGGGTCCCATTTTTTTTTAGTATTTTTTTGACTAGGGCATCCATAAGAAAAACGCATAAGTCTTAAATTTGCATTTTCAATGTACGCGATAAATGTATGAATAACTCAATATCCCGCCAACCGATTTTGATGATTCTTTTTTTATTAGAAAGGATGTACTCCAGGGGTAGTCTGATAAGAGTTTGATAAGGTTCTAATCATAGGATCTTCAACTTTTTGGAGCAAAATAATAAAATTAGTGATAGTCGGCCGAACCTTAGCTGGAGAAGTCCAATTGAGTAAAATATAGAATAAAATTACTATGTAGGTATTTACTATGAAAAATTTGACCTTCAACTCTTCAATCCTGATGATGCAGGGGTACTGCTAGCCTGAACTATAAAAGTTGGTCGTTTGATGTTTGCGAATATATAATGAAATTGTTAAGCAAATTCATGGGACAAAAATTTGACCTTCAACTCCTCAACCCTGATGATGCAGGGGTACTTAAAGCCAAAACCATAGAAATAAGCCATTTGGTGCTTACGTATATGTTATAAGATTACTGAGCAAAAACATAAGATGAAAAATTTGACCTTCAACTCCTCAACCCTGATGATGGAGGGGTACTTCAATCCTAAACCATAGAAGTTGGCAATTTGGTGCTTACGGTTATGTAAAGAAAATACTAAGCAAAAATATAAAATCAAAAATTTGACCTTCAACTCCTCAACCCTGATGATGAAGGGGTACTTCAATCCTAAACCATAGGAGTTGGCAATTTGGTGCTTACGGTTATGTAAAAATAATACTAAGCAGAGGCACAAAATTAAAATTTTGACCTTCAACTCCTCGACCCTGATGATGAAGGGGTACTTCAATTCTAAACCATAGGAGTTGGCAATTTGGTGCTTACGGGTATGTAAAAATAATACCAAACAGAGGCACAAAATTAATATTTTGACCTTCAACTCCTAAACCCTGATGATGCAGGGTACTGCAAGCCTGAGCCATAGAAGTTAGCCACCTGGTACTAACGTATATGTTATAAGATTACTAAGCAACAATATAAGATGAAAAATTTGACCTTCAACTCCTCAACCCTGATGATGGAGGGGTACTTCCAGAGGGGGCGCCCTGTTTGTATGAATTGTAAAAGTGTTTTATGTTTAATTTTTGTGAATATGTAGATGCACAAAGCAAACTTAGAGGCTTTATTTAAATACAAACATAAAAATATAGTCACTAAAAAGTGTAAAATAAAAACTTTTTAACAAAAAATATCTACCGACTTCCATGTCACAAAAAAGTAAAAAATAATTTAAATATATTTTGGTCTAGAACATACTCAGTACTTAGTACATAGTTCTGATGTCGGTGCTCATATAGGACGTAGTTACCGTTGTCCAGCGAAATATGTCGAGCACCGACTTCAGGACTATGTACTAAGTACTGAGTATGTTCTAGACCAAAATATATTTAAATTATTTTTTACTTTTTTGTGACATGGAAGTCGGTAGATATTTTTTGTTAAAAAGTTTTTTTTTAAATGTAATGACTATTTAGATCAACTTTAATAATTCATTTTCATGTAGTGTGATTTAGACAACTTCATTAAATACTTTGACATTCGATAAAAGTAAAAACATAAAGTTAATGGAAAGTTTCATGAAATACTAAAATAAGAACCACGGGCGTTACTGTTCAATGGATAAGTGTTTCTTTACGACGAAGGTGAAGTTATACGTATTTAATTGGTAGTCATAGACTGCACCGCGGGGCGTCCGTAGCAATTTTCCGATGTATATTGTAAACAAAGGTTGTCGGCTATGGTATCCTGATCGTATGTTAAAACTTACATAACTTCTGCACTAACATCTACAAAATGTGGCCTTTGTACGTTTTTGTAAAGCAATCGTTGGTAACAGAACGTAACAAAATAGTATTAAGGGCACTGATGTCCTTGTGTTGTTAGTGTCATAGATACCTTCAGAGGCAACTACATAAATGATATTTTTTAAGTAATCTAATATCAATGCATTTAATTGGGTGATAGTAAACTTAGTATTACAGTTAAAAATAGAACTCTTCCACTTCACTTGGATAGCAGGAGGTTTTCCCCTACAGATATTAGTCATTGAGAAGCGTGCGTATGAAATTATATCACAGAACGAGACAAGATTATTATGAAGAGTGTTCATTACAGGAAAAATGTTAAAGTTACTTAGAAGCTAAATGTTTGAGTCTTCGGGTTATTACTTCATTCATTATTCTTCAAATCTATCCCTATAAAAATCTCATATGCTTTTAAATCTTAAAGCTGTTTTATTTTGAAGATGATATGATTTTATACATGATGTAAAGTTACTTACGATGTACCTAGTGTCAATACTGTTTTTCCTTGTGTACACGCCATCTACATTAAGTTCATATAAATTGCAAATAAAGAAACACATGGCTTCAAAAGTAAAAGTAATTTTAACAGAAGATCACTTCGATTTGGTAAATTTCCACGGGTTATATTGTGAGGGACACACTATAGTTTAAATCATGAGTCGTTCAAATGATAACAATTAAAAAGAATACGCCATAAATTGAGAACCTTTCCGAGCTTTTTCGAAAGCCGATAAAATATAATGTTTTCCTGTAAAAAGCAGACCCATATTAATGAATTGTTCTTTGAATGGAGACAAGTTGTGTTATAACGCTACCCACACATTTCGCTTATAATTTGTTCCGGAGAGCTTTCTATATTTAGCACCTCGTTTCGGCACAACTAGACTAATGTATGCAGGTTGCTTATTCAATTATGACTCCGTGTTAACAAATTGGCCTCGGTAACCGGGGAAAACAATTTACATATTATCTAAGAACATGTGTGACTGATGTTCGAATAATAAAATAACACTTAATCGTCTTATTTTTAGTGCTTCAAGTAGTGTGTATATTTGTTGCATTAGCTTTCTACCGGATAAGGATAATTTTTTACATTTCATTTTTAGTTTGAATTAATACCGAAGTTTTTGTCTTTTCTAGTTAATTGAGATCATAATTATTTTTAACCTGTCTGTAAATTATTTCCACGGAGCTTGAACTTTCCAAACTCTAGAGTCAAGAGATTTATTTGATTTATCATGTTTTATAGTTTATCAATTTATATGTTGGTAAGAAATAGCATTTAATTATTGATATCCATATCTCGAAATAGTTCTTGACAAGAATTTATTACGCTTACTTTAAATAGAAACGATTGTTTGGTATAACGTATTGTTTTAACGAGTCTAGTGGAGATAGATAATGAGCATGCAGCCAAATTTAATAGGTTTTATATCTAAGAAAGTAACAAATGCATCGATGTTCTGGAGGGCTAAGTTCGAATGTCTCATATTCGTATTCATCTCTTTCTTAGAATACATTTTAAAGTCATGAAGCCGAAAAAGTGAAGACGTGGAGTTATAAGCGAATCGAGATGTTCGACCACCTTAAAATATAACTTCAACGAGATAAAATAGTTAAATTTACTTGAACAAAGTTAGCACTAATACAAGCTGGCAGTTAACCTACATGTAAGAGAATGGGTACGTACAAAGATTTACGTACGCAAGAATTCTCATTACAATCATTAACGGACTGAAAGTCTAAAGTTTATGGTGTGTTTTTCTTTCAAATCCTGACACGGTCTTAAGTAATAAAGTTAATTTATTCGGGCCAAAAACATCAAGCGTCGCGTAAAAGTAAAATAAACACCGTGGACAGCTAAAACATACGCGCTCCGTTATGAAGACAATGTATTTATTTTTGGTTCACAAAGGAACGGTCATCAGAGCAGTGGGTTGGCTGGAAGTGATCCATCATCTATGCACTATTGGATTATTAATATTCGAAAAAAATATTCGAATGTGAATTTTTTTTCCCTAGCAATAAGGCAAATAGTTCCACTAGAGATAAACTTTTGTTTGTTGTATTGACTGTCCGTACGTAATACGCGTTCCACTCCGGAAAACACTTTGATGAGGAAGTATGATTTCGAAAGAAAACATATCATGTTAGTTTACATTTCGCAAGCGCCGTTGGAACATGTCCTACTCCCATATGAAAATAGATATGTAGATTACGAGGTTTGAAAACATCAGTATTGCTTTAATCATTGACCAATCAAGTTTTTCATATATAATTAATATGCGCACTGACAGACGGGCAAGCGTGTTCGTTTGTACCTCATTACTCCATAGCAGTTACTTAACATCGCCCTGTTATAATTTGTTTACTTGAAAACTTTTGGTTCAGTACGTATCATAACAGATTAGATTGTTGTTTTAGCACCTGTGACGGAAGCCGTTACGTCACAGCCCTCGGGGTTGCGTCATTCCAGTACCGGTGACAGGGCGGGATTTGATTATGGCCTCGAGCTATCTAGTGCGACCTAAAAGCGATTGTTTGTACTGTCAGCATTTTATGGACGACCTCTTCTTTACACAAACTGTATTCTAGGTCAAGCGGTGTCTGGTGAGAGGGGTCGTTGGAAAATTTTTGCGTCAATCGCAGCGGGACTCCAATCTAACGCGTAAACAGCCTCTTTATTAGGGTGACACTAAACGTGACATTTTGAGCAATTGGTCCCGAGATGAAAGAAATAAAATGAAGGATTTGGAATATTCCCAAGCGAACTTATAAAAAAGGTTAAAAGTATATATCATTATAAATAAAACGCTTTAGAGGAAAAATACTGATACGGTTTACTAAAAGGTAGTAGGTACTTACATATAATAAAATGAGGTTTTATATTAAATTAAAAAATACATTTTTAAATTTTTTAATATGAAAACACTTAATTGCTGTGATAAAATAGGTTTATTTTACCATTTCCACAATGAGAGAGTTTTAGGCCATAGTTCACCGCGCTGGCCAAGTGCGAATTGCTTCACAGGAATTACTATGTATTTTGACAATGTGAACATTATGCCGTCCTCCGCAGTGACCCAAATTAAATAACACAGCGATCATTAATCGTTAGCCAAATTGAATAATCTGTTACAAAATTTTGGGGAGAACATCGCAAAAAAATGGGTCAGCCGCTGACGTAAAAATATTTTGTACTTTGGCAAGAATTAAAAAAGAAGGAAGTTAATTAGAATGTCGGTGAAGAAGTTCGGGAGGAATTTGCTCTAATTGCCGTTCGATGCTCGGAAAAATGATCCACACGATTCGGTGTTTCGGTACAAAAGTGAGTACAGATATTTGTTGACACACTTCGGAGTGTGTTAGCGACCAACTAAGGAAACTGGGCTAACTACCAGAATGATTCGCAGACGTCGAGGACCAAAAAATGAAATTACTGTTTTGATCGCAAATTATAAACATTTCCTTGTTTTGGACGTAATGATGTTTTGCAATACGTTAGGTCAGCTAATTCAGTTTTTCATTTGCATAATTGAGACATATTGCGTTCGAGTGTAAACGTTTCATGCAATATATAAGATCGTCTTTATCCGTGTCTTTATATGTTTCTCGTAATACTTGCGTTTTTGTAACAAAAAATGTGATAACTACAGCTATTTATTCTAATTACAATATGTGGGTAATTCTCTACGCGAAAATGCGGTCTGTTGTAACAGCGTGTTTAGCATCAAATTAACTTCAATTCTTGTAAAATAAAAACATTATGTAAAAAATATGAATGTTGAAATTATGTTTTCACGCAGGTGCACACGTGTTTTTTGTGGTAGACCGTAAATGATCTGCACAGTCACTCCTATCATTGTATTCTACGACTATATTCGACGACCCGCGTGGCGGAGCGGTTACCATACCGGTCTGACGCGCAATGGGATCCGGGTTCGAGTCCCGGTCAAACAGGTATCTGACTGATGAGTTTAGGTTCATGTTCTGGGTCTCGGTGTTTGTGTATTCTTCTTGTGTCTGTCCATGGCACCCACGACACAGGAAAAAAATCCTAGTGTGGGGCTATGAGTGCAGAAAGCGTATTCTACGTCTGCTTTAAGTATTTTACTAGTTAAATGTTGCAAATATGCACTTAATAAACAATATGATGAAAGAAAACCTCATGACCAATAATTGAAGGCACATTGACCTAGATATCGATACCATCAAATTCTCAATCGGAATTGTTTACCATGAGATCTCGGTTACTTGGAAAAGTTGGAATCGTGGATAATGGAATAAAATCATGTGTCCATATTTGATCGATGTTCTTAACTTGCTGCTTTTGAACCAGTCTCGTGTTTGATTGATGAATAAACATATCATCGTGTAACCTACATAATATGTGGATTATAAAGTAATTTTGTTCGTAAATATAATAAGTAGGATGCTGGTTCAGTTCCTTCGTGTGTATCGCGTGTTAATAATATATAAATTGTTGTTATGATTCAATCTTACCCTTTATGAAACATACTTAAGCTCGTAATTCACTATACTATATTACGATAGTAAAAGGTAGACAAAAGAAAGAATTTATTTGTGCATTGACGACCCGCGTGGCGGAGCGGTTACCATACCGGTCTGACGCGCAATGGGTCCCGGGTTCGATTCCCGGCCAGACAGGTATCTGAATGATGAGTTTAGATTTGTGTTCTGGGTCTGGGTGTTTGTGTATTCGTCTTGTGTGTGTTCATGGTGCTCACGACACAGGAGAAAATCCTACTGTGGGGCTATGAGTGTAGAAAGCATTTGCATTTATATCCTGTATATTTTTATTTTTGGACAAAATTGTCTCAGTTTACTTCAGTAGGTACTCAGTGAATGCAAAACTTTCTTTAACATTTTAGTGGTAATGTTTACTCGTACTAGCGATGTTGATCAATAAAATTGGTCAATAAATCCATTTTATGACTTCAGAGAACACGTTTTTCCTCCAATCACATCATATGTTAAGGGAAAACGTATTAAAGCTGCGTTGGATTGTAAGCAGATTCTCATAATTTATGAGCCCACGTAACTAGTCAACGTCACGTATATAGAATTCTGTTGCTAATGTATATTCTTCATCTAGTGTCAACTAGGCTGCTTCTATTTCTGATAATAAACGCCTATAATTTTTCATCCACTCAGGTGACAGATACAAACTGTACACGATTAAATTAAAGTCCAAAATTATGTTTCAAAACCACAGCAAAAGATAATAGAAAAAAAAGACAAATTACATAAACAATAAGACACTGACTTAAAACAAACAATTGTCTGTCAAACAAAAATACACTATCGCTGGTTGGCTAACATAGAGGAACCAATTTATCCCCAGTACTCTTAGTTTATTCAGTCACGATCACTGTTTTCAAAATTCAGTTTAGTTTTCAAGTTTTTAAAATACATTACAATGTATGAACACAATAGAGCAGTGATAGCCTAATGGTCGAAATTTGCCTTATCGATCGGGAGGTCCGAGTTTCAAACCCAGCCACGCACCACAGATTTTTCTAAAATTCTTTTCGGTGAAGGAAAACATCGCGAGGAAACCTACACACCCGAGAGTTCTTAAAAAAAACTTCTCGGAGGTGTGTGAAGTCCACTAATTCGCACTTGGCCAGCGCGGTGGACTATGGCCTAAACTCTCTCATTCTGAAAAAGACCCGTGCCCAGCAGTGGAACAATAATAGGTTGACTAGAGAGAACAAAAAAAAAATTGAAATTATGGGCGAAGAGGTAAACGATGTTTGTTTCGAGAACACATAGTAAACTCCTACGAAAGTTACAGGGTTGAAATAATTACGTAACATGAGTGCACCTTTTGTTTCTCTATTACATACAAACAACACCCATCACATTATTTTTATTTTCTAAATTCAAAATCCTAAATGGAACGAACCTCTAACACGGAAAGCGAACATCACTGATCCCGTTTTACATTTCGCGAGGGAGATTAAGCGATTAGGGGATTCTGGTTATGTAGGGCAACGTCAGCATCGGGCACAACGCAAATAGTTTCATCACACTGATGATCTGTTTCAGACACAGCGTTGTCATGTTGTTACGGTCGGCGATTCAACACCGGTTATTATTGTGATTGCGGTCATAGCTTATGATGCTAAGACTCGTGTGTATGTATCTTGAAGTAAACGTACTGAAATTTGTCTTACATGTCACGCGGAAGCGCAATACTTTGCGCTGTTATTGCCTGAATTTAGGGTTAATGTTAGTTATAGGTGATTATATTTCGATATCATAATTATTGTTATAATTCTTTCTCGGCTAATTAGAACTAAAAATAGTCCAGTCTAGTGTTTTTTGTAGCCAACATAAAATTTAAATTTAAAGTAATTTCAAGGAGCGTTCAAGTATTACGTAATGCAATTTTTCAAGATTTTTGGACCCCCCCCCCCCCCGCCTTCCATGTAACGCAAGATAAAGTTATGCTGCACCCCTTTCTTTCTCCCTGAACTAAGGCAGCCAGTCGCTGTGGCTGTATTTTACATAAATAAGGTTTTATACTTATATAAAAACAAACACGTTACATAATGCGTTGTTCAAGCCCCCCTTCTTCCATTCCTATATCGCATCGTGACGTTAGACAAGACCGCCCTCCCCCCAAATTGCGTTACTTAATACTTGAACGCTCCCTTAGAAACTTAATTTTAGAATATAAGTCCTAATAAGGTCGACAAGGCACCACATTGAGTGCAAAACAAACTTTAAAGTTATTAAAGGACAATTAGAACAATTTTGAAAGTCAAATGTCTCGATAATACAGCGAAAAGCATTTTCAGGTTCCGACGTCGTCCACTTCGACCTTGATTGTCTGTAACGATGTACCCCAGTTGGACGAGTTTAACCTAATTTATTCCGTTAACTGAGACGTGAATAGCAAGCTGATGCTTTCGGAATTGGAAGCTGAATGATGGGGTGAGGCATTATGCCCAAAGATTCGCCGAGTAATTTTAGCGATGACATACAATTATGAGTTCTTTGGATATTTACTATAAACTTTGTAACTGGGATTATAGTCATATTAAAACATCCTCTATCCTACATTTACAAATAGTATATTTAGTAAAAGCAACTAACAGTCGTCGCGTAAGTACTTGCCGCGATACTAGCAGAAAAATATATTATAAAGTGAGTCACAACGTTCCACTTGCAACCTATGTCACTGCAGTGCGTATAGCTGGAGTAATGTTATTCATCGATAAACCGATATCAACAGAATAACGTGTCCTTTGAAGATCAGGAATACAAATGAAACTTACCCTCTAGCGGTACCCACAGAATTCAAGTCGTACATCGGCGTACGCTAACAGTATGACAAGTCAGTTTGTACAACTGAGTGGCTGATGAAACGACCTTCAAGTTTAAAGATAACGTCTCTTTCCCTCAATGAAGATGCAAAAGGTATTTATTATCTTTTGATATATCTCCGCTTCGTATTTCCTTTCTGCGATGCTCTCTGAACTCAGTGATTTAAGGTACAATTGGCGCTTACAAATTGACGGCCTCCGATAAACATTGCAAATACGGACCATCTCTCGCGATGACCCGCGGCAAAGTTAAAAGGGTCTCGCGACAAGTATCGATGTTAACTCGAGGACCTCGTTTTCTTTGACATTATTTATTGTTTATTTAATGTTTCCTTTTCAGCTGATTGATTATATTCGACATTTCTGCAGACTCTTATCAACAGTCGCTTACAGATGAATAAAAATATAAATAATTGTTTTCGAAATGCAAAAATGACGTCTCGTTATGCGCAATAACCATCTGCCATTATTTATTTATATCTGCTTTTGAGAGTCTCGCGTTCGGTATATTTAAAGAGTAACTGAAATGAAATGAAACGTCTTTATTTTGAGTAGGCCCACGGGGGCAGTTACAAATTGTCAGTTACATATATTTTTTTATTACACTACCACCGTTTGGGAACGGAAATAACAATAACTATGAATTCACTCGCAATAATTATATGGCCTAGGTTTTCTGCCTATGGCACCCACACTTGTATTCTCTTTGTATATTTAATTCTAGCGTTGAAAACATCTTTCAACATTCATTAAAATTTCAAGTTTCGTTATACAAGGGAGCCTTTTAAAACCGCGCATGGTTTGTACAGTCCATTGCACCACATGGACAACGGTCCTAATTGCACAACCATTGCACCGACCATGTCAGCCGCTTGTGCAAGTGTGGCATTTGAAATATTTTTAAAAGCATATTCGAGTCGGTCGCCTCGCAACGCCCCGGCCTATTGTTTTAACTGCCCACTAACCTGCTCGGTGAGACTCATCGCGATTCCGATAACCGCAAACAACATAGTAAACATGTAGAACTTGATCTGATATGTTCGGGATAGATGTTGTAACTATACCCTATTGTTTTGTATGACGTTGTGTTTGGTGCTTTTTTTATTTAAAGAATTATATAATGGAATGTGTGAAGATTCTTTCAAACGATAACAGGAGTTTGTTATATATACATAATTGTAGGTAAATTATATGGTAATTTGCATATTGTTAAGAAAGAAATAGAGTATAGAGGCTAACCTTTTTTTCAACAACAAAGACTTGATAACTCGTCGATATTTGGCGGAGTGGAATCGATGAGCGTCCTCACTGTCCCTCACCAGATATGGTATTCAGCCGCCTCACACGTCGTTGGCGATTACGCAAAATCGAGCCGACGGCGCTCTGAAATTAAACCGCCGCCGCCGGGTGCGGTCCATAACGACCCGCCTTAAAACCGTAGGAAGTGATTATTGTTTATTTTTATAATTGCCGTGTCAGGAAGTCGGAACCCGGCGGCGACTGAGTGGCCAGGCGAAAATACGAAGCGCACAGTGTACGAAAATAAAGCAATTCGACCAGGACAGCTAATTAAATGAATTTACACGATCCCGTGTGGGCAATTTACGTCAGCGTGTGTGAAGCCTACTCTTACTGGTTTTACATCGTCGTGCCAAAATAGTGCGAATCGGCGATCGGTGCGTTTGTTGGACCATATTTGGTCAACGATGATTGGCCCTTTTCACATGCAAACTTTTTACACGTTGACGCTATGAGCTTTATGTCGCATGTCTACGTCAATGCCTCAATCGAAATCATGGTTTAAATAACCATAAATTGAAACGTACCAATGAGAAATTGCGGCGAATATTGACTTACCGTATAATTATTTTTACTAAGAGGAATATGCTACCAAATAAAGTCAAAGGACGCGAATGGGAGCGTAAATAAGTGAGCCAAGATTTTTTGCAAGTTACTGTGCTATTTGTTCGATTTGTCATTTTACTTCCTTTCATATGTAAATAGGTATTCTACAGGTGAAAGCCCCGCCTGTGACGTAAGCGTTTTCTCTAAATCCCGCACCTAATCGGGTCCATTCACCTAGGTTGTAAGGGTTCGTTACCCCCGCTCCGATTATTATCGGATTTTGACTTTTAGCAAACTTAGACGTCTGTTGCAAATTACATGTCTATTCATTGCTAATTCAATGGTTAAGTTAAGAAAGTGTGGGCGAGATGTATTGAAAAAGTAATAAAATTTTAGTGAAACATCACAATCGAATAAGCGAGCCTAACAAGGAGGTGAATGAACTTTTAAGCAAAATGTATATAATCTATGTCTAGGTTTCACGTGGCGAAAACAAACGGACGCAAAAAAATAAATCATACTAATTATTATTGATATCATAGAACCACATCTTATAAACAGTACATGAGGTATATAGTAACATCAAAACAATTTAGGTAACAGGTAAAAGTTTCAATTTGTATGTTTTGTTAATTTTAAGAGTCTGACCCTCAACCTATACGTATATAATCACTCAAATAATAGGTACACCATTATACATCGCTGTACAATAACGAGTAAAACATCAACATACGAATTAGCGAAAGAGGAAACAGACAATGTGTAAGTTCGAAACCAACATTTCCAAAACAAATGTATTTAGTCAAATTGATGTTGAACAAGTAAACATAACAAAGCAAACATTGTTTCAGCTAAGGTCGGTACCTACGCCGAAATTCTTGCACCTGTCGACCTGACATTGGCTCTTGACGTAGGCATGTACGAGGAACGATTACAAATGCTCAGTTAGCATGCTTCTTTGTCTTTTGGTACTGAATAGAACAAGAGGGAGGATGGTGATTCGTGGATGCTTTTATCCTATGATGCCATAACGAGAACAATGGCTTTGGATGGCTATCATGGTTCTGCCATTGTTAGTTCCATTGATTGGTATGATGTATGAAACACCCGTGTGTTGTTTTTATGTGAACTAGTCACCCGTCGCAACGGTCGAAATTAGACCGTAATTTAACTTAAAAAACTAAACTTTATATTGTCCAAAGCACGAATATTTCTCAATTAATAAATTGTATTGATTTTATTGATTAAAATCACCCGTTATAGGTAAAAGAGGTTTTAATTAACTAAGCTGCACTTAAAAGCAATCGCGGGTATTTTGACAAAGATGTCTGACATTTTTGAAGTTATGTGTTTTCATAGTAAGTCTGTTGTACATTGAATGTTTTCAAGTGCAAGTAGTTTGTAATGCGTTTTAGTTGATTTAGTTTTAGTTGTTTTTTTTTGGTAAGTGGCTACTGTCGCCCATAGGCATTTGTAACAAACCTCACATCGATCAGAGGTTCTGTTTGAAATCGATTACACGTATCTAGCAATTCCTAAGAACTAAGATGACAGATTCTAGTTTAATAACTCGGCAACCACCACCCTTCCATCTAAACGCATTATGTGAAAAGTCTGTACTTTTCCAGTCGAACTAAACTGATTCTACTCAAGTAAAGCTAATGTACAATCTATTTGTGAAAATATTTCCTTTTAAGACATTACAAACAAACACATACATATTTTTCCTACCACCACTACATAATCGTGAATGACCAAAACAAAGTCTTCACTCGGCAACATAAGCCCACGCGTGGCGTCAAGCTCGCGTCTTCACCTTGCGATATTACTCGGTGGGCGGAGTGAAACAATGCGATCACCTAACATACATGTATAATGTATGTACTTAGTAAACCTTCTTAAGTTCCATTTCGCATTACAAGTCTCGTAACTGAGGGAAGGGTGTGGAGAGCTTGACCATATTGCATCCTGCTGCTTTAAGTCGGATTGTCAAAGGAAACATAGATTTAGTGATCAACCTGAGTGACATTTGTCAATTATCAAAGTCAAAGTTGGTAGCCAATCATTAATCCGATGTATATTAGTTCGATATTAAGAATACGATATTCTTAGTGTTCTTGTCAAATGCAAAGAAAAACGCATAGGCAAAGTACACAGGGGAATGAATGCCTGTGTACTTCGTGTGTGTGCATATCATAAACTTACAACAACAACTTACAACCAGTGTAGTTCGACCGGGGAAGTACCACCGCCACACTTATTTCTAACGTTAAGCATTTCTTGCGTTTCGATAGAAGGGTGGTGGTTGAAGGCACACTTTCCCATGAGGCGACCATCATAGTCCTCGAGAGTAGCAACGCATCTGTGATTGACTTCAGATGGAACCCATGTTCTGTATGAAGTTGATTATAGATGTCCATGGGCGGCAGTGACCACTTACCATCAGGTGGACTGCATGCTCGTTTGCTATTTCAGTCAAATAAAAAAAAATACATGAATAACAAAACAGTTACTGCGACAATAAAAACATCTATTAACTTATATTTTCATCCTTGCGACTACAAAAACATCTATTAACTTATATCTTTATCCTTTAACGCGGATAGTGTATTCTAAATCGATAACGGTATCGATTATGCCGGCAGTCGTGTCCGCCCTTGCGCGCGCGCATCGCATTACACGGTAAGCGCTCACGCCCTCTGAATTACAAGCGCTGTAATTGAAAACCGTAGTTAGTATGCTCACGAGCTATCCCCTTACCCGTTAGCTTCCAGACTAAGCTTTATACTGCTTTTAGTAGCATAGTTATTATTAATTGTTATGGTGGCATTCTAATAATTATATTATCTTTGGTAATGTATATGAAAATTGCGTCGTTAGGTTTTTGTATCGACTAGTTCTGATAATCGTGATTGATTATTATCAGAAGATAATCAACCTTATATAGTGGATCCAGTGGAGGTCCGGATCCGGTGGTGAATTGGTACCGGATCCGCCGGATTACCGGATCCGGATTTCCGGATTGCAATCCCTAATATCGAAGCACCAAACTCGTAACCTGTCCTATAATAAATAACAAAGAATAACTACGAAGATTTCAATAAGAAAAGCCCATTTACATTTCTACGCTCTAAATTTAATCATATCGTTTGTTCCATCGTCTACCTTCCACTACATTAAAGAACAAATAAACATTAACATAATGAAAAATACTTGAGAGTCGGCCAAAAACTTCTCAATAAATATACGGCAATACCAATTTCCATATATTAAATTTGACATGGAAAGTGGCAGGTTTTAATGGAATATGTATGGGGCGGGCGTCCTTGGCAAGACCTGCTGCACTGTAACTCATCTCGAGCAATTTCTATACCATTGTACAAGTTATTCGCAACTGTCTGGAGTGGATATTTATTGAACGTATTTTATTACGTGATTATATGTCGAGTCCAGTGGCACAATAGTCTTAACCCGGTTCGAATCCTATTTCCTATTGGTGTTTGTTTATATGTATAGAATGGTATACATACATATAATCATATAGGATGTTATAAAACAAATTGATATAAAAGATATAAATCTAGCTAATATATATCTTTGTTATTTATGAAATTGTAGCAGAAAGCATGCTACGCATCGGTTATTCACTCTCGCCCATATATTAGTAATCAACCCCAAATATAATTCGAGGTCTGCCTGACATCAACTACAAGCGATTAATTCCTTAAGCCCTAAGGAATCTATGAACGCTAGGTTTATATGTGGCTCCTAACGTTCATCGAAATACAATAGAACCAATAATACAATACAACTATAAAATTAGAAACAGTAGGTAGGTAGGATTCATGTAATTGTTTACATTAAAATACCTAAAGATATAATTTTCAATCTTTATAATGGGACTTTCGACGTAATATGAAACCCCACAAAATAAACCGAATAATTAAAGGAAAATATTTGGAAAGCGACTTTACTCTTACACGCGCGGATCAAAATATTCCAAGAAGGATTTACATTATAACACCTGAAAGGACGACCGGGTACCTATTGAGTTGTGCCGACATCGAAAATCAATTTACCTTCTCGTACGTAGAATGAGGATAAATTATATCGGTAGAGTATTATAAGGGGAGCAGAATTTCTGGGTGGGTCGACGACACTTCCGCTACGCCATTTTCTGCCATATAATTGATATAAACGTACTAATTACAATAAATAACGCTTTTATAACCAACATTCTGATTTTCTGCTTTCTACTAAGCATTAACCCCCTCAAAAGCCTAAAATAAGATCGGAAATTGACGATCATGCTTCAATGCAATTGACGATTCCTGATGGCATGTGGTTATTGCTGTCGGTTGTAAGCTTGTATAGAACATGAGTTTTATCTTAAGTAAATCTCAGTTAGGCAAGTGCATTCTTCACCGAAATGTATTCTGCCGAGATGTAAATGTTTCATGCTAGAAATAGGTGTGGTCGCGGTAGGTGTTGTGAATTATCGGTCGTATCATAAACGTTACCACCTTGTAAAGTTCCTTATAAGCCTCTTAGTTAAAAAAAACAAACTTACAGCCCACAAATAACTACAGCGGCGTTAACCCGATAAATATGTATTTGGATCATATTAAAATAATATTAACATAACTAGCGCTAATTGTATTGATTTGTTAGTATATTCTGTTGCTTGTGACAACAAAGTGATCGTAAACAAGATTCGTGATTTATCAAGCCGCAGTGGGAGTTGGAGGGAAGGTCCCGGTATAACGAGTTTACACTAGTTCGCACCGGTTCAGGGATTTGTAAAGGTCCGGACCAAATAAGCGGACAGCACCAAGGGGAAAACAGGACAGGAATAGACGGTAAATATTTGCATATCTAGGTTCTCCGCCTACAAAACATGTTACATAAAACATGTTGGTACTTTTGCTAAAACATTTGTGGAACCTCCTTATTATTGGTAAAAATCGATAGTCCTGTTGTGATGATAAAAATCTTCCTTATAAGAAACATAGAATTAATAAATGCGTTTTCTAAAAATGACCCCGCACTACATTAAGAAAACATGTTAGCCCATTATCCTGGGTCCTGGACTTAAGTCTGAATTCATCATTCAGATATCTGTCTACCCGGTATAGTGACCGCTTTACCACGCGGGTCATCTGATTACATCCAGGGCGACGTTTAATTTTAATCCTGTTTTTGCTTTGGGTGGTCGTCTTGTTCAACTGTGCGAATACCCAAATCCTGGACTTAAGTCTGAATTCATCATTCAGATATCTGTCTACCCGGTATAGTGACCGCTTTACCACGCGGGTCATCTGATTACATCCAGGGCGACGTTTAATTTTAATCCTGTTTTTGCTTTGGGTGGTCGTCTTGTTCAACTGTGCGAATGACACATGGAACAAAACACATTTAGAAAACATTTTATATTTTTTAACAGAAACAGTCTTACTCAACAAATACGTGGCCTCAATAGCCCACCAGACTGAATACGCAATTAATTAGGGATCCCGAATTAACCATGTGTAGGGAGAGGGGTCCTTTGATCGGGGTTGAATCACATCGGTCGCTAGGTGCTCCGTAAAACATGGAACTGGAGCTCTACAATGTTTCCGCTGTGTGAACAGTCAAACCCACTTGTTCATAGACAATGTAACCGGATTATTTATATTAATTTTTAACAGTGTATATTTCGTATGATTGTACAACAAAATCATTCAACAGGGTTTTATTTTTTTAATAAATATAACTCGTACAATGACATGAAAAAAGTAGGTAAAGGAAAGTAGAAGAACAACTAAGAAAACTTTGATAAATTGTTACGTAGCAAGTTTCAGAAAGTACTATGTTCTAAGATGAATCATAAGTCAGTGTAGGTACATATTCCCGGTTATACCTTTTTGGAAATGTTACTGACTTTGGAAGTTAAGTTAAAATACTCATATGAACTGAAATCTAAATTCGTTACATCTGAACTACCGAACCGACATCTACATTTACACGCTTGGCTTGTCGAGGATCGAACCTGACACCTGCACGAGATACCGGCATGTTGTCACGTGTCAATGTATCCACAGTTTCAAAACGAATTCAAAAGATTTTAATACTGGAGGAAAAACAGCTCTAATTGGTTCTAAAAAAATAAATGTAACACTCTGTTACACAATATTTAAACCTAAACCCAGATTATGCACTGCCGATTAGATAGACACTTTTGTTAGGAAATGACACAATATAAAACGTTTTGAGTACGATTCCGCGGGGGTACCTCGTTTGACCTTTAATAAGTCGTTATTTTGTAATGGCGTTTCGTAAATGTCACTGCTTTTGCTCGTTGCGATTACGTTTGATGTGAAGGAGACGTTACAGTTTATTTAAGAGACTTTGTTAATATTTATGATCAAACTCTCTTTCTAAAATACATCATAGACTGACATGAAGTAATATCACATTTATTTTATCTCATATATATCTTCTTGAATGGAAAGGGAACTTCCTGAAAAAATCTCCTTGACGTGTGTGTTTCATTAAGACCTTATCCTTCTTGTGAATGCTGACCGAGTTGCTATCTTGGGACTAGTAAATACAAACCCAACAGGAAATATACCTTCGAGGAGTTAGATTAATTGAACAATTGCTACCGTTAGAGCCACTTTTGTGTGCAGCAACGATTTATGCCAGTTGCCAACAGAACAAACCGCGGTCAGTTGTTGCCTCCGCAACACAACTCACGCCACGCGGATGGTATTTCCAAACGATAATTTACTTTATCTCAGCATTAATAAACGTCTGGAAATGCCTGGAGTCGCAGCTTGCAGTTCTCGGAACTTCTAAATCTACCGCTGGAGGAATGTCTTCCGTGAAAGTGAACTGAATCGTCGAGCGAAAAACGCCTGTATCTTCATCTGAATAAGACGATAAAAGTTTAACTGTACGAACCCAGAAGGGATATCTGAACATTAAAACGGTGTTCACTTTATTATGCTTAGAAATATGTAGATAGTATTAATGAAGTTATAGGATGAGCATCAAAGAGACCCTTTGATCACTAGCATAGATTTAATATTAAAATTAATGTAGCTATTTGACACGGCCATTTCAGGCCATGTCATATTCTTTGTCTGGTAGTATATTAATCAAAAACACATTCTTGTTTGAGTAGATAGATCTATTGTTAAGTTTAAAATTTAAGTTAAAAAGGTACCTTTGACACTTTCAGCACTCACTTAATGTGTTACAAGAGTGTTTGAGGACAACGGAATAAAATAACGTAGAATAAGTCATCCATGCAATTGCTGAAAATCTAAGCTCATTTTTTATAGCCGTTAAATCCTACCTGCTGTGTGCCATAAATAGATTGCATTCTATCATTCAGGCTTATCATGAAGATCACATGTGACAACTATATTGCTAAGCCTTATTTATTACTTCTGACTATTTGAAACATATATCCTAACAGTGACATAAGTAGGTACTGCAGCAATAAACCGCCAATCACTGTAATATTAATGTCTCCGCAGTCCAACCCCAAACGGCCCTTACAGGCAGTAACATGACGGGGCAGTCATTAAAAATGTAACAGAATGCATTGCTTTTAGTTTCAACGGACTATTACGGAATTTCCCTTCCACTAACGGTGGTTGGTAGTTAGCCGACAATGTTAATAGGGTCGGGCTGGTTACTTATTAATGGAGTTACTAATGCCTGGACGTCGGAGGCTCATTATTTACAATCATGGCTTAACCGCTTCTTTGCATGAACAGTAGACAATTTGACGCTACTAAAGTTTGTAGTGGTAATGCTTTCGTACAATTATATTTAGTTCTTTGGACTTTGTGATGATTAAAATATTTCAATAGACAATCAAGAGACAAAACAGGTGGAACATCGCTTAGATAGACATTGTATGAAAATGAGAACGTATAGCATACTTAAGATTTTCAGCTATATATGCAATATAGAAAAATTAAAAGAAATAGAAAGGAAACGTTATAGCAAAATCCTGCAAAAACATTGTCCATAAATAAAACTAAAAGAACAGTACTTTAAAAAATACAATTACCTATTTATTTACGTCAACATCTTTGAAAAGTTACCACAATTATTGCAGTTAAGCAATAATATGAAATGAAGTGAACGTAGATTTGGTATCAGCACTAATCGAGTACGTAAAAATATTTATCCCAACGCAGACAAATCACCTTGAGACGTCATCCGATAAGACAGACTTCGGATTTGAATACCCACGTTAATTGACTACGTAAAGCTTGGAGCTAGACCCTATTGCCTGCATAACATGCCGACACGAAAGCTTTGAAAGGTGACCACAATTTTAAAACTGCAATGCGCGAAAATGAAGATTATCACGTTTGCAGATTATGTTTTAATTTGAACCTTTTTTTGTTCCATATGTTTTGTTTTTGTTTTCTGCTCTGTTTTGTCTGCTTACGGTGTTTAAAACATTTCTTTTTGTTATTCACGTTTAGTTTAAATAGTATTTTAGACTCCGTTGTGTTATTTATTTTGTTACCTTAATAGATTTAAAGCAATCGTGATTTGGAACATGAGTGCAATTTATATGAAGCTATAAGATCAACACTACCTGCGGATTATAGTAAAGCCTTTTATACAATTTTTCACATTTTAATGGTTTGATATATTGAGTGCTTATAATCCTAGGGCAAGTGTCACAGCATCAATCGAAATATATAAAACAAACATTCGTCCATACATTTTATATGGGAAAATCACTTTCTCATTGCAAGTATGAAGATGATATTTCCATTCGGTAAAACGCAATACGTACAGGGAACATTGAAATTATACGATACGGCTATCCACTACGTATTAATACATAGATTATAGTATCAATTACGCTTTGGATAAAAGTATTAGTTATATAGTCATCATGGACACCCTTTTTTTTTTTTTTTTTGTTTTTGAGGGGGAAACTTTCAAAAAGTACCCGACGTCGTGGGAGCGATGCGGGTTATGTGGGATTCTTACCGCACTAAAACCCCCCCGGTGGCCGACCTCGACGCTGCGAAGAGGACTCCGGGAACTCCGATTGACCGCCGCCGGAGTCCTCAGCGTGTGCCCCATCGGGCTCTTCCCTGGTGGGCGTGAACTGCTCACCGCACCTACTGGTTTTTACGGCAGCATGCAACCACACATGCCACCGTCCTTCCCGGGGTCGCTTGGCCGGACGGGTCGAGCTCCCACTCTTCCCGCCCGCAACCCCGGAAGCCTCTTTTAGTCGCCTCTTACGACAAGCAGAGGGTACCGTAGTCCTATTCTGGTCCCGGAACTACAGGGACACATCATGGACACCCTAGCGTTACGTAAGGGCCGTGATAAACTTCATTCGTCTGTATATAGTGACATTTATGGCTTACTTTGTGAAAGGTCGCGTGCGCCGAAAATATTTCACTTCAGGATTTATGGGCCACGTGTGATGTAAACAGGCGAGTGACGTGCGAGCCAGCCTTTCGCGGGACTGTTTGACAAGTGTAGCAGACGTGTGTCTAGTATAGACAGATGTCATCCAAGTTTATAGAATTTCTTACGGGTCACTTTTATATGAAGTGACCATCTCAAGCCTCGGGTGTATCAACGAATCTGTGGTTACGACTTCAGATGGAAGAGGTTCCATCTGAAGTGTGTTCTGTAAGAAGTTACTTACAGATGCGAACATTTACCATTAGATGTATAAAGGTGGACTGCATACACGTTTTTACTACTACGGTGCTACTTTGCTGTTATTAAGAAATATAGTAGACATGAAGCAGAAATATGAGTAAAAAATAATATGTGATTATGCGAACAATCCTCCATGAAATTTAGGATACTATGTTTATTAGCATAGCTGGTTCCACCCATTAGCTCTAACCATTTTACATCAATAAATAATTCTAGGCGATTTTTGAAATGTTTGTGTGTTTATGTTTCTCTAACATTTGTTTTACTAAACATACTTGTAAATTATAATAAGGTTAAATTATAATATGGTAAAATTAAATTACAAGGTGTAGGACAAGTTTATTAACATGCTGTAGTGCACAGCTTACGCATTTAGTTAACTTGTTATTCGCGCAAAGCAGTAAAAGTAATATTATTATAAGACGATTTCCTGCAATACATTTAATCATAACGGCACTGTTTATAAATACATTTGTCAGTGATATATACGAGACAAATGAGACGAATCAAAAATATTTCCTCGCTGGATTTATTACGTACGATTTAAACAGGTGAGTGACGTGAGTGCCAGCCTTCAGACAGACTCTTTGTGAGACGCTGAAACGCACGAGCCCTATTGGAAATGTAATTATGACAGTTGCATCAAGATGGAATTAAGAGAAATCAAAAATATTCACAAAGATTAACGTTCTGACGAGTGATGCAAACAGGTGAATGACGCGGGAGACAGCCTTCGGTTGGGCTCTTTGTCGAGCACGTAATACATCAGAATACATGCCCTGATGATTTTGACATCTGCATGAAAGGGATTTGCGGATCAATATGACCACTTTACGTTTTATACGTCCACTTAACGTTATATAAGATTTTAAAAAATCATATCCTTTTCTTTTAGGCTTTTTGTTAACTTTAATACATTAACCATATGATGTTTAATTTACTCTGTTCAAAAGTAAATACAATACATCGCTACCTTCTTTATCAAAGTAGCCGCCGACAGTGACTTAAAAAAATCATTTTTTTTATTGGTGATACTCGAAGTCACATACTGTAATCAAATATGCAATTAAACTTGATCAGGTACTATATTTGTAAACGTTATATTCGTACCGTGGTTGGTTGGTTGAATTGGTTCTTAAACTTAGAAACATTATAAAAACGTAACGCGGGTTTTCCCGTAGCGTCGTTTTAAAAGCCGCGTGGGTGCAATGATGATAACTTTTATTGCTCCTAAAATATACTTACTAGACATGTACATCACCAAGGTGCAAAGATAAACCGTCATAATGATGAGATGAAATATTTCTTTACTACATTTAAAAACATTTTAAATGTAGTAAAGAAATATTTATAAAACAACCCAAAATACGAATTAAGCGATTCTAAAATAATTATTGTTATGGTTTTAGAAGTAGCTATGATTTTCAAGGCGTGACTCCAATAGCAGTAGTGAGCGAAATACAGGTCGGCTCTTCCGTAAAATTTATTCATTTTTCATATTTGCATTTGGGTGGAATATTCCAGAATAAATCAAAATCGAAATAAAAACAAAAAGGTTGAAACTTTTGAAAAACTATTTGAAAGATACGTCTATTCTCGTCTATGTAAAAGGAGGGGTTCGGACATTTGTCCTTCCATCTTATAAATGCCTTGATGCTATATGGTTAAGACTGCGATTATATACGACTATAGTCGTTGAGCTAGTAAGGAAACATGTGTTATATCTAACGATTTCTACAAAATTAATAAAATTGTTATTAAGATGTAGCAGCTGTTCCTCTTATTTTATTAACGTTGTCCTAATGTTGTTGCCGTTCCCTTAAATGTTCTTATCACAGTTTTAATCTAATGTTATGCGTAGGTACGTTAAGTTTAAATTACAATGCATATAGCCGCGCCATATGTTCATATCGTACTTTCTTGTTCTTTGGGTCTTATCAATATAATTGTGGTTATTTATTAGTACCTTTGTTCATTCGTGAATTACCATAATGTTCAGATGACAGCGATATGGCACAACTGCTCACTTGCTTACTTTAAGTAGGAAATTACTAATGCATGTGCTTGAGTATGAAATTTTTGTATGGAAATGAAGTGCTAAGAATATTTATTTTATTTCTAGTGCGTGACAGGCATCATAGTGGTTTGAATTCCAGGCATTCTTACAGGGAGTCCCTGATGCTTCGAATCGGGTATTCGAACTTGGGAATTGACAGAATAACTGTTACCTTATAGTAACAGCATGATGCTACGCACATTCTCCATGTAAAAAGTTCATTTACACGTGGTACTCAAACCTATACGGTAAATATACGATACAAAGTGTGGACGAGTATTTGTATAACCATTTAATTGAAAAATTATGTTCGTACCTACATGATTATTATCCTAGCTTCTAACCTTAATGTCTTACTAGAGGTTCCGTTAGCTGCACAGTTGGTCGGGCGCAGCCGTGGAAGATAGTAAACCTTTTGCCGAGACTCCTAATTTTTGATACAGCTAAAATCATCTATGTCTGTATGATATAGTATAGTTGCGCTGTCTTTATCTCTCAATCTCTACACTGAGTAGATAAGCTCTGAACCTTAGAATAGAGGAACTCTACGTTTGACGCACATGCGCACTAATTGGTAAAAAAATCCACAGCACACAATATAAAACAAACAATATTTTAGAGGGAGTTTTACACCTCTAGAATCACGAATAAGACTTATATTCGATACGATGTAAGTAAAATGTGAGTTCTCTGTTATTAATACAAGAATTAGTAGTTTATTGTTGACTTCATCTTTGGCTGCAGACGTTCTGTTCCACGTTTGGCTACCCCAATGTATAGTTATCGCTATTAATCTAAGCGTGGAACGCCCGGAGTTCGACTTCACGCTTCGCTAATTAGGGCTCTGGATGTAACATATGAATTTGTTGCGCAATTCATGGAATAATTTAGTTAAAATTTTAATAATTTCGTTGAGTAATAAAATGCTTAAATATGCTATTTATAATCGTGTAAGAAATAATAGAAAACGTGTTGTAAGCAGATGTTAATCAGATTGGAAAAAATATATGAGTAACGTCGGAGTACTAATGTAAAAAAAAATAGAAAATAATATGGATACGATTTTTCTAATACTATTTTGGCACAAAATTTATACTTTTGTACAGGTTCTTGTTGCAGATTGTGTTTCACAAACTTGTTTTAACTTTTTTGATTCGAAGGGTCGTATCAAGAGTAATAAAACTTGTTACAAAGTTAAACATGTATTAGAGACATACACGAGTAACTGCACGTACAACGAACCTCTAGAAAGGGATTTATGATTTGTGACGGAGATCTCCGCGCGTTTTTCGTACGAGGCATCAAATAGATCATAGAGTACAATTTTGTAGATGTAAATTGATGTAAGTACAAAAAAACAATATTTTTCAACTGATAGTGTTTCCACTGCTGGGCACGGTTCTCGTCTTAGTTAGCTTTGTTAGAAATAATAAGCGATGTAGTTTCAAATCATTATATCTGACGGGGAAAATGTTTTCTTTTACCATAAGTATGGGTATTCAAATACGCACTTGTAGATCAAACAAAACATCTAGTACACTCGTCAAACAAGCGAAAAAGGAAGACAATTGGCAAAAAACGGAAATATTCCACGAAAACAATATCCCATTAGGTGCGAGCGTGCAAAATATTTGCCTTACGCGGTTCGCAATGGACAAGCAGAGGCGGCGAGCAAATAGCGTGAAGTGTGGACGCGGGACCATTGTCGTCAAAACGTAGTAATGTGGCCAACATTGGTGACAAGTAAGACGCCAACATCGATAATATTGGTAACAACCGATCGTCACATTGTCGTTAATATTGGTTACAAAAACGCAAAACCGCCAATGTTGGTTAGAATCGAAAAACATGGGAAAGCTTTGTCTTGACAAAATTTACATTAAAATTAACGTAATATACATATTATATGTTTGTTCAACGGACGAACATATATAAAATGTATATTACGTTAATAATTTTTAAGTAACACAAATCAATTGAAAAGTTCATTTATTTACAAATAACGATATGAATCGAGTTAATTCATTTTATTTGCAAAAAATAATATGTAATAAAATGTCTTACAAATAAATAAAGATATAAAATCGAGTGAACTAATTTTATTTGCAAAAAATATATGAAATGAAATGTCTTTATTTTGTATAGGCCTACGGGGACACTTACAAATAGTCATTTAAATTTCCTTTTTCGGTTTGTTACAGAAGAGGCCTGTTTGGCAAGGATCATTTGTTTACAAGATTCTGTTGCAAGCTTCAGTAAAACATACATGATTTTATTGATGGTTACCTTTACGTAGAAAGTTCCGATTTTACAGTAGAAAGACTTGGCAACAAAAATCGGTATACATGTAGAGTAATTAATTAATTACGGCTATTTAAATCTTATTCAAACCTCCATAAGGGGAGGTCTTTTGTCCAGTAAGGGACGTCAAAAAGCTCTCTCAGCTTTTTGAGAATTATTGCTAAGCTTACACGTACATATAACACAATCTCAGTATGCTTCATAACATGCAGGAATAAATAAATTTCCAATAACTCGAATTATATTTGTAAGAGAAAACCTATTCTCAGTTTCCATAACAACCTTAGGGCACGTGAGCACGTGTTTTCAATCTGATATCGATAAAATATTGGTCGCGTGACTTGTTCACCCCGCACCGATCGAAAGGGTTCAGTACAGATGTATTTGTGGAACGGTATATTTTTAGAACACTCCTATTACTCCCACCTAAATTATTCCACGATTATTTATTTTAAAGATATATTTTTTCAAAGAAACTTAATAATTTACAAACGAAAATTTTATAATTAACGTATTTTGAGCATATGTTACGAAATACTCGTATACACTCATATTTTTATGGTTGAGCATATCAGATGCCGAATTTACGTAACTAGTCTAAACTAGTAACTAGTAATAATTATATTTTATAAGAAATTTTCAGAGCAGTAGAGCAGTGACAGCCTAACGGTTGAAACTTGTCCTCTCGATCGGGAGGTTCGAGGTTCAAACCCAGGCACGCACCACTGATTTTTCTAAAGTTATGTGCATGTTATAAATTAATTATTACTGCTTTTAGGCGAAGAAAAAATTTACACTCCCAAGAGTTAATAAAATAAAAAAGTTCTTGGATGTGTGTGAAGTCCACCAATTCGCACATGGCCAGCGGATTGGCCGTGGACTATGGCCTATAACTCTTTCTTTCTGAGAGAAGACCTGTGCCCAGCAGTGGGACAATAACAAGAAATTTTCGCCGAAAAGAATTTTATATTACTTTACCTCATGTATTCGTACTCCTATCTTTAAATTAATAAAATTATGAATTTTTGGTTTGGCTAATCAACCTTTATAAAAATTATCCGCTCAATATGTATACAATAACAATTGTCTTACGATAAATGGACAATTTCTATGTAGTCTTACGATACATGAGTAGTATATACATCTAGGACTCACCTGAGTGGGATGGTGTCGGTACAGATACAGCTTGGTTCCGTGCAGCACCGCCCACACCTGCTTCCAGGACCTGTCGCTGGCGCGCTGCACGGGAGATATAACGTCATTAGTTTATTTGATACGGTACTATTACGTGGATAAATTAATTTAATAGACTTCTTATGTAACATATACAAAATGGATCGCTGTTTATTTACCTTTCCATTACTGACCACCATTTTGATCTGCACGTTGCCTTGCACATCTCCTTCAGAGGGTTCCACCGCACTGTCAGTTGCCTCTTCACCTTTCTTCTCGACACTATACAAATGATAAATATAATTACCAAACTACTACTAAACTCATAAACATAAACGCTTTACACATCCAATGGCGAGAACATACAAAAACAGATTCAGAAGTGATAAATGCATCGTATAGTGTATGTTGGCCGGAAATCGTACCCGGAACCGTTTGCGTAGCAAATTAATACAGTGTAAATTACCACTCGGACTTTCACTAATAATACCATAACTATGGCATCAATCATCATTATTATTTACAACAAAATAATAAAACATTATACTATTTCCTCTACGCTAATCCAAATATTTTTATAGGATTTTTTGTGTCACTGATTCAATTTTAGAATAAATAAATGTATACTTACTAAAAGTAATCATTGTACATCTTAACTTTAATATTGAGATACAAACATACAATACTTACTGAAATACATAACTTTATATCATTAAAAATTATAAAACAGTACACAAAGTATACTTCACCTGATATGCAATAAATATAAACAATGGATTAATATATAAAAATTGATATTCACAGTATACAATAGTATTTACAATATTGAACATACATGCAGTATACAACATTACGATACTATACATAGAAATACTAAACATACATGCAACTATACACACAGACGTGCAATTCTAGCGAACGACAATTTTAAGGACAACGCACAATAAATGGACTATTCGTTCCGAAAAAAAACCTTTTTTATCAAATCAACTTCATCAATCTTGGTAACTATAGATAATCAGTTTCATCCAGGATGGTAGGTAAAACGGTCTTCACACTCGTATTTCAATTACTTAAAACGTAATTAATTCAATTACTTGAAATAAAATTTATAATTTAATACTTAATTTAGAAATCCTAAAATTTTGGATATTTAAACAGTTCTTAAAGAAACTCAATACCATGTTGTTTGTCCATTTTATGCGCACTGTCTCCTAATTCTTTTATATATCGAATCAAAATAGTTTTTGTTGTAATTTTTCAAAAACCATGAACATTTAAGTAGATGGGTCGTGAGGGTTTATGTTAAGTTCTTTTCTGTAGTAAATTCGTAAATGAGTTGATGAAATGTGAATTTAGTTTCATTTTATTGACCTACTCCATGTAGGAATTCGATTTAAAACCAGCCAAGTGCGGTGCTTTTATTTCATTTTTAAATTTGTCAGCCAATGTCTTATTATTTTAAAATATGGCGTGGGTGCTGCCATCTATTGCCGGCACACTGTAACACGTTCAAAAGCGTCATCTATCGGCGAGCAGCGTAGTCGTCATGCGACGTACCGCGCGGGCGCCGTGGCGTGCGGGTCGAATATCCGCAGCAATGGTGTAATGTCTTCAGTGAAACGTGGAGGGCGCCACTTGCGGTATGCACTGTGATTTTTTGCACAAACCACGGGTACATGAGATATTCATTCACACAACTAAGTGATATTTTCATTAAAGTACATTTCAACTACGAATGAGATACGATGAACCATCGTTTCGGTACTGTAACGACGTGTAGGTATTTGTCAATACTGTAAATGGCATTTGGGAGAATGTTCACAGTTTGTTAGGTACTCACAGACAACTTTTAAGGGTCCAAAGTAATGTCTATCTACAACAAACAATGTGTCACATTTTTTTCTAAATACATAATACTTCACATAGATTGGTGCTAAAAATTAACAAGTAATATGAATCATTAACAATACTGTATGTTAACTACTGAGGGTACTACTTAAGACAAATCTACGGAAGAAAATTTGATTAAATATTCATAGCTGCCACTTGATTAAAGCAAAGTTTTTTCCCAATTTTGTGCCCCACTTTAGACATATATAATTACATATTTTACAATTACTGAAAAACGAATCCCCAAGTAGCAGTTAAGAATCCACGTCTGTTTGTCTCAAAGGTCGTATAAGGAAGTAACAGTATGAAAACTCACCTCCTGTAGGCATGATGTTCACCCTCTGGCTCTACGTCGCTGTCCATGTGCAGGCGGTCGCCCCAAGTGGCTTTTAAGTACGACACCCGTCGCATAGCACGTTCTTCTTCTGCATAAGAAAATCATAACAATTTAGTTTCAAATAGTACTATTTCCTTAATCATATGTTATCTATAATCTAAATACATTTTCTATGCATACTTATAAAACAGCAATGTTAACTACTAGCAAATTACAAATATGTCATATCTTGTTGCGTTCGGACACGAGATCTTCATACAATTACTTCTAGTAGGTCCAAGCCGACGTTCGGTCATAACATTTCATTATTTTATTTAGATCGGTGTAGCGTTTTCCGAGATTAGCGTTTACGAACAGAATATTAAACTTGATAAGTTGTTGCTATCTTATCTATTATGTTTTCCATGGACTTAATGTCAAGATTATCACATAATATAATCATACGAATGTTGTACAAAAACAATGAATCAATATTGATACTGAATTTTAAATTATCACGATACTTTTAGAAACTTAAAATAAAATCGAGAATTTTGCGGTAGTCATATATACTAAACTTGAGTAAGGTACATGTATATGAGATCACAAAAATACAATAAAAAGTAACAATAAACACACGTACCACCCAATTGAGCATCCTTCTTCTGTCGTCTAGTGACCAGATCGTCAGCAAAACCTGTCGACGAACGGTGCTATGAGTCAAAGTATCGACACACTAGCGCCATCTACGTTAATAAATTAAACACCGACAGATCGTACGGTTAGTGGGCATTAGTGGCACACCGAGAAGCGCATACAATGCATTCCGAGTTAATGGCGCTGACAGCGGAAGAAAGTTAGGTCCGAGGAGCTCCCTCCCTGTTGTAGGTCACTTTTGAGATATCTGTTGTTTTAAAGTTTAAGCGGCAAATCTGGTAAATATTATAGATATTAACGGAAACGGTTTGGATGTTGACAATACAAAACATGGTTGGAACCGAAATCCATTGATAAATTTAAGATGTTATGTTATGATTGAGTATATTAATAATTTAAATCAATCAAGAAGGTTTGACGTGATGTGGGACCGATCAGAATAAATGATATAATTCAATGACTTCATCCAATCTAATTGCTTAAGTTAAGTTCCAAAGACTGTAATTCACATGATTTTATAATTCATAAAAACTACTTTCTATGATTTATAATGTGTAAGTGTAAATTATTTTTCAAAAAAATTGTTTGTATTTGATGATGATGAAAATTACAAATGAATTTACTCGATTTGCGCAATATATACTAATAGCGGCATAAGTGTCTATAAAGGGTGGGAGCTTCGGAAGTACGGTAGTGGCGCTCGCGGGACCTGAGTCGGCGGGCGTGGAGGGCGTGGGCGAGGGCGACGTGGCGGCGGACGTGGCGGGCGAGGCGGGCGCCAGGCTCAGCTGCGTGGGCCGCGCGCCGGGCTCCGCCCCCGGCCCCGGCCCCGCGCCCGCGCCCCCGCTCGCGCCCGGCAGCGACACGCGGTTCATCGCCTCCATTTGCTCCCTGTTCAGCCCCATACGTCGCTTCGCGTGACTGCCATCTTGGAGCGGGAATCGGCCGTTAGATGTGGCGACAAGCAACGCGTGGACGTGTGCGTTTTGTGTATGTGTGACTTATACGTCAATTATTTGTGTGTGCTTACGTTGATAATCTGGATATTCTGTATAACCATTACCTTTTAAAGCAGTGGTAAGTGTTTCAAAGTTCAATAAATTCCTTCCTATCTCCTCTGTACGCAATATACTTGAAAGAAAACAGTGTAAATACGCGTCTAGCATAAGGGAGCACTGGCATGTTATGCTGTGTTGGATTGCTTTTTGAATTGCGAATTGTCAAGTAACTTGTGCGACTTAGCGTTGTACTTACCAATAGATGGCGTTACAGGTAAATTATAAAAAAAATAACACAACTATTTAATATATTTCGAAACTGACTTAGAAATTAGTGAATTACTGTTATGGAGCAAAATAAATACTCGAAACTAATAAATAAACGCCATATATTGGTCTGCACATCCCAAGTGATTTTTGCTTCATCCTATAAATTTCATAAACTGAAATGCTTGCATATGCAGTGTGATGATGCAACCAAGCTTGAGCACCAAACGGTTCGCTCCCAGATATCCTTGTTCTTACCAACAATAAAAACAGTTATAGTGGACAGTTTTATGTATAGCAACTAGGTGATATTGGGTGTAGTGAAATAATAAAGCGAAATATTGGAAAGTAATATAGAAAATTAAAGACACACCTGTGGCATGATGTCTTCTAATAGGTAATCCTTCACTGCCGGTACTATTTGACCTTGTTCGCATTTGAACCGTTTCTGTTTCTGAAAATTTACAACATAGTAAATGCTAGTGCTCTGGCATCCGTACCCAGGGGTAATAACGGGACCCAATTACTAAGAGTCAGCTGTCCGTCTGACTATCATCAGACTATACCTCGCGAACTGTTATAGCTAGACTATAGCTAGTTAAAATTCTTTATATGAAATCTATAAAATTACTTTTTCTTTAGAACAAAAATTAAAGGAAAAAGGGGTTATGGTTTCAAAAAATACAATATACCAGAAGCGTTACGGCAGTTCCTTAAGGTAAGTGTCAGTATTCTTGCCTCAGCGAATAATCAAACAGTTTTTGAACGACCTCTTTACTTTCTTAAAAAAAAAAAAAATGTATTCACAAACCGGGCACATATCCTTCTGGAGGCGGACAATGCAAGTGTTTGCTGCCGGTGATCACTAACTGGTTGCCTGACAGGCTTCCGCCGAGAGGTGCTGACGATTCTTGACTGAGGTCTGCAAAATAAAAAAAAAAACAATAAGATAATATAGAAAAGCAATAATATGTAAAGTAAAACTCAAGTATTGAAAAATATTATAATTGTATTAGGGTTATAAAGATTTATTTTATAGAAGCAACTTTGCCATTTACAATTATTGAAGATCACTATATAATCAGAAACGTTTGCACCCAGATGGTCTTACCTATCTCTCTTTTACCATATTTACAGGCGACATATTTAAAGATATTTTATGCCCTACATAACTCTACAAACTGAGACGATAATACCATTCCCCTCCTCCCCCTGCAAGGTACAGCAGTCCCCACGTACCCTGGTGCGGCTGCACGTCGAGCGAGCGCGCCTCGCGTCTCGCGGTGCGGCTCTCGAACTCCTTGCGGCGCAGCGCCACGCTGGGCTCGAGGCGCGTGGTGGACAGCCGCGCGAGCTCGCTGCGCGCCACCTCCGTGCGCCGCTCCCCCTGCAAGGTACAGCAGCCCCCACGTACCCTGGTGCGGCTGCACGTCGAGCGAGCGCGCCTCGCGTCTCGCGGTGCGGCTCTCGAACTCCTTGCGGCGCAGCGCCACGCTGGGCTCGAGGCGCGTGGTGGACAGCCGCGCGAGCTCGCTGCGCGCCACCTCCGTGCGCCGCTCCCCCTGCAAGGTACAGCAGCCCCCACGTACCCTGGTGCGGCTGCACGTCGAGCGAGCGCGCCTCGCGTCTCGCGGTGCGGCTCTCGAACTCCTTGCGGCGCAGCGCCACGCTGGGCTCGAGGCGCGTGGTGGACAGCCGCGCGAGCTCGCTGCGCGCCACCTCCGTGCGCCGCTCCCCCTGCACGGTACAGCAGCACCCACGTACCCTGGTGCGGCTGCACGTCGAGCGAGCGCGCCTCGCGTCTCGCGGTGCGGCTCTCGAACTCCTTGCGGCGCAGCGCCACGCTGGGCTCGAGGCGCGTGGTGGACAGCCGCGCGAGCTCGCTGCGCGCCACCTCCGTGCGCCGCTCCCCCTGCAAGGTACAGCAGCCCCCACGTACCCTGGTGCGGCTGCACGTCGAGCGAGCGCGCCTCGCGTCTCGCGGTGCGGCTCTCGAACTCCTTGCGGCGCAGCGCCACGCTGGGCTCGAGGCGCGTGGTGGACAGCCGCGCGAGCTCGCTGCGCGCCACCTCCGTGCGCCGCTCCCCCTGCAAGGTACAGCAGCCCCCACGTACCCTGGTGCGGCTGCACGTCGAGCGAGCGCGCCTCGCGTCTCGCGGTGCGGCTCTCGAACTCCTTGCGGCGCAGCGCCACGCTGGGCTCGAGGCGCGTGGTGGACAGCCGCGCGAGCTCGCTGCGCGCCACCTCCGTGCGCCGCTCCCCCTGCAAGGTACAGCAGCCCCCACGTACCCTGGTGCGGCTGCACGTCGAGCGAGCGCGCCTCGCGTCTCGCGGTGCGGCTCTCGAACTCCTTGCGGCGCAGCGCCACGCTGGGCTCGAGGCGCGTGGTGGACAGCCGCGCGAGCTCGCTGCGCGCCACCTCCGTGCGCCGCTCCCCCTGCAAGGTACAGCAGCCCCCACGTACCCTGGTGCGGCTGCACGTCGAGCGAGCGCGCCTCGCGTCTCGCGGTGCGGCTCTCGAACTCCTTGCGGCGCAGCGCCACGCTGGGCTCGAGGCGCGTGGTGGACAGCCGCGCGAGCTCGCTGCGCGCCACCTCCGTGCGCCGCTCCCCCTGCAAGGTACAGCAGCCCCCACGTACCCTGGTGCGGCTGCACGTCGAGCGAGCGCGCCTCGCGTCTCGCGGTGCGGCTCTCGAACTCCTTGCGGCGCAGCGCCACGCTGGGCTCGAGGCGCGTGGTGGACAGCCGCGCGAGCTCGCTGCGCGCCACCTCCGTGCGCCGCTCCCCCTGCAAGGTACAGCAGCCCCCACGTACCCTGGTGCGGCTGCACGTCGAGCGAGCGCGCCTCGCGTCTCGCGGTGCGGCTCTCGAACTCCTTGCGGCGCAGCGCCACGCTGGGCTCGAGGCGCGTGGTGGACAGCCGCGCGAGCTCGCTGCGCGCCACCTCCGTGCGCCGCTCGCCGCCGCGCGCCTGCTCCAGCTGCCGCGTGCGCGCCGTCACCAGCTGCAGCTCCGCTACCGGGTATCTGTAGACGTAACAGTATGTCATTCATTTGTAACGCGAAGATTAAAACGGTCCTGAATTTATTTAAATGTGTTGGTGTCTTAGATCATTAAAGTTCCCCAGGTGGTAGAACCAGTGTAATTCGACCGGGGAAGTATCACCGTGACACCTATTTCTAGCGTGAAACATTTTTTGCGTTTCGATAGAAGGGTGTGGTAGCCGGCACACTTTTATCTTTTATATGAGGCGTCCTCGAGAGTAGCAACGCGGCTGTGATGACTTCAGATAGCACCCATGTTCTATTTGAAGTTGCTTACAGATGTCTATGGGGACAGTGAACACTTACGATCAGGTGGACTATGTAACGAGAAGATAAAATAATGGTTGTAACTTTATTTAAATGTTTTGGTGTCTTAAATCATTGAAGTATTCTAGTTCAACAAAACGTCATAAACGTTTAACACTGACCTATTATCCTGATTTCCAATCGCTGATGGATCATCTTTCAAGTCCGTTACCGAGCCGTTGGTGACGATTCCGTTGTTCGTGTTCTGAATACTGGGCGCTGTCTCTTGTATCTTCGATAAGGTTGCTACGAATTGGCTCTTGTCTTGCTTAAGCCTATTCTTGTCAGTGTGGTTTCCATTGACTTCACCATAGCCGCTGTAAGTTCCGCTGTCTACGCTAGCGGAACAGTCTTCCTTCTTCAGCTCCTGTATTTGTGGTTGGAGGAGAGATGGCGGTGGGGATGCGGCAAGAGGTGGGGACGATGGGGGAGGGGGCCACGCCGGTTTCTGTAACTTCTGTGGTCTCGCGTAGAATTCTTTCTGCTTGATGGGTGGCGGGGCGTCCGGCGTGACCCACCCGGTGGGTTGGCTTGGCCTCCTAAGGAAGGCTTCCTTTTGCTCGAGGCTCTTTCGTATTCGTGATAGGATTATCGAGTCATCCACTTCCCGGCCGGTCAGAGTCGAGTTCGAGTCGAACGAGCCTAGGCTGTCCTTGCTTTCAGCGGCTGATGATGGCAAGGAGGTGTCGGATTCTCGTCTGCTGTAATGAGAAATTTTACATTTTAATTCGAATATTGATAATTAAAAATGAAAGCATAATCATTAATTTCTTTAAACTGTGAGAGTGTGTGTGTATGTGTGAGTATTTCGTAAAGGCAATAACATAACAATCCTTTGTAATTTATCAAAGAGACATTGGAATATTTGGAAACAATTTATCTACTAATTTATAAATACAAATTTGAAAATACTTTATTGAGGGTAGGTCATGACAGAAAATGTTTGAAATTAAATGTTTTGCGGGTACTTTTTGATCAAATACTTCTGATTTATATGAAATCAGATTTGATCAAAAAGTCAACCTCACCTGTCGTGCAGCAGGTAATGCGGCGCGAACCTCGACGGCGGAATGGACGCGACGGTCGCGTACTCCGGGTCCTCGCGGTGTCGCGCCGGCGCCTGCGGGGCGGGCAGCGCGGCGCGCGGCCGCCGGTACGCGTCGAACAGCCGCGACTCGTGCTCCGTCACCGGCGCTGGCATGTCGACCGGCCGCTGGTTTGTCTCTGGGTTATATGCCGCTTCGCTGAAATACTGGATAAGGTTGCTTTGTAAGTTGACTGTTAGGTTGGAAAATTTTCTTCAAAATTGGGGAGAAGTTGCAGGTCGTATTCGTCAGATAGTGAAGAATTAATTAAACCATTATTTTTAAACGTTTTAGCAAAAGCTGAAATATTTCATGATATGAGTATGAGTATAGTTAACAGTTCCAGAAGTAGCAGGTATGCAGAATATGTTACAAAATATTATATTGTGAAAGTTATTTTTTTCATGTACATATATATAACATAGATATAAATATTGTAAAGCTGACCTAGGTGGAGCTGTTAAAACTCCTTCGACTGTAGATTTACAAAGAAAACTGGAAACTTTCTCAGATTTAAAAACTCCTCTCTCGATCCAAGCTTGAGTAACGTTCTGATACCAACAAAAAACCGAAACAGGCTTTTAGAGTCTAGTAAATTTTCCTTACCCTCTGCAGCAGATCGTGATCCCTCGGTACGACGGTGAGCTTCAGCGTCCTCGGCTCCCTCTGCGCCAGTTGCACGACGCGCGCGTACGGCGCCCGCGATCGCCCGCACGCGACGGGCTCCCCGTTCACCGCGAGCACCCGGTCGCCGGCGCGCAGCCCCGCCGCCGCCGCCGGCCCGCCCGGCCGCACGGACCTCACGAAGATCGTGTCCATTGGAGCGCCCACCGCGCCCACTGCGAGGTGGCGCGCATCCTCGTACAACTCCTGAAAAGTAATCAAGATTTTTATAACCAAGAGATTGGACGTGATGATTTTTTGAAATTAGCCCTTCGTAAGGGCATATTGTCAATGAGCTACTAAAATTAGATTTATACAATAAGGTACGTATGAGAGTTAATCAGACCCCAAGGATCTGCATCTGAATAATTCCCAAATTAGTCAGTTATACGAATGGCTTTCCTTAAAGGATCTGACCCCTCAAGGTTGTATTCCATTTTCTGTAGTTGCAGAACGCAAATCGTTCTACTAGAGAGGTACTATAGGTACATATTATATTACTATGGGAATTTCTTGTCTTTTGATGCAAAGTTCGCTTTATGGTATAAACTTGCGAAACATAAATTTTGAGGTATTTCTTTTTATGAAAAAAGTTGCGAAGTGCGATAGTTACCAAATCGAATTTTGTTCTTAGTAGTGGTCTATGACCCACTAGTAGAAATTTCAGAAAACTATAAATTTGATAACGCGGAAATAAACTATTAAAAGAGAATACCGACCTGCAGTGACTCCGGTGGGTACACGACCAGGTGTCTAAGCGTGAAACCGAAGCCGTGCCTCGCGTCCGGCCGCTGGATGATGAGGGTGCGCGGCGCGGCGCAGTGCTGTGCTGCGGGCGCGGTCGCGGCCGTTGGCGGCGCGTGCGCGACCGGCGAGTGGACGACTGGCGGCGCGTGCGCGACCGGCGGCGAGTGGACGACCGGCGGTGGGTAAACTACCGGCGGAGGCTGGAACCAAAATGTCACTTTATCAATATTGAACGAAATAAAAAAAAAATACTACGAAAAACAAAAAACTCGATTGCTAACACAAATATATTTTTTTTTATAGTTAGGCCAAACGATAAGGCAGACAGGCCACCTGATGGAGAGCAGTCACCGTCGCCTATGGACATTTGCAACCATTTGCCAGGGGAGTCGCCAATGCATCGCCGGCTTTGAAGGAGAGCTCTTTGTAAATATTTGTTTTTTTTTAATAATTTATTTAATTTAGCACTTTTTAGGGGTTTGTCTTAAATAGTGACTGATGATATCTTTTTTGGTAATAGTCTATTTACTAACGGGAAACAAGTAAAAAGAAGTAGAGACACGATTGCAGAAAGAAAAAAGTTTCTATTCTCATAACCATTCATTACGATGGCCTGTGTCGTGGTTGACATGTACGTGGACGAGTAAATACATATTAGCCAGATGCTGCATAAAAGTCAAATTCATTATTAATTATGATTGTCTGAATAGCTCGGAACATCGGACATCGAACATCTTGCTGATGAGAAAACAAGTTCAACAAAGTATTTCTGTAAAGATGACTTCAATAAATGCTCGATTACTATTATAAATAACACATTTACATTTGTGGTGTAATAACAGTGAGCGATTTTATCGTTCCGTTTTTTTTAATAAATTAATACTTAGTTGTATACTGGATTTCGTCCTTCACTACTATACGCAACGACTCCCAGCCGTGAGAATACTAATACAATTTCTTATTTAATGGCGCAGTATCCTATAAAGAAAGAAGATTGTAAATTGAAATACGATGAAATTGAGATAACGCGTTTACTTTATTTGACGCGGGAGCCGTAGCCAATAAAAAGTTAAACGTTGTCGATAACACGATACACGATTGCTTTGCATACCTAATTTGTTTTTCCATATCGATTTGTTCCTATGATCTAAACGGAAACGTAACTCTTGTCAGATAATCTCAGCGAGCTGGGTTCCAGTGTACCTGTAGAGGTAAAAATAATATCCAGACTAAAACCTGAATTGTGACTATCGCAAGTCAATCTTCTACTCGTATTTTAGTAAACGATGGTCAAGCCTATGCGATTCCGCACAAGAATTGCGAATAGAAAAACCAAAGAAGCGCTATCTTCTTACAAAATTTGCATTATTAGGCGGACGTAATGAGACAAAAAGTTATTTATTATTCTATGGATCGGGAATCTTTGAAGTCTAATTCATTGAATTTAGGAGGGTCTAGTTTTGTGAAGAAACGAAGTCTACATCTTTCTAATGGAGGTGTACACCTAGATTTTGATTTAAAGGCTTGAAAACAATCAGCTCTCTATGTACGAATCTGAGTAAAAAGTCAAAGGTACAAAGTGATCTAAGCCTCGATACAAAGTATGAATAATTACAATAATCATTTTGAGCTCCAAACCTTGTATAATGTTTGTTTAATTATGCCCTATGCGTGTATCTATCGTTAAATAATACTTTAAATATCCTAATTCAAAAGTATGATTCCCTAAAAGCATTACATCGACCAGTAAAATACGTTTGTAATCCAAGAATTTCCACGGCACAAATATCTCCTGGTTGTCCTGTTGTACGGTGCCATCAACGCAATCGCGGCGCCGTCCAGTGGCAAACAGGACAGCGAGAAGTGGTCGTTACGCACCATTGATTACGAGCGACCTGCCCACGCCCTGTCTCCAGCCGTCCGATTGCAACGGTGAAGAGCGCCAATTCCACAAATACCGCCTGTGAAGATATGTAGTTAAGTGCAGTGGAATTAGGTATCTAGTTTCAAAATCATTAATTTGTAAAATTTATTCTCTGATGATGTTTCAAGAATAACGAGTATTTCTGAAACATTACAGACATTTGGGCAAAATACGAAACAACTTTTTAAAGTTTGGCACAGGGATGTATATGCCAGGATCATGACGCCTGAATGCAAAATATTTAAGGGTATTTCAAAGTTATGTTACTACATTTGATGGGTACCATCCACCCACTGTCAAAACCTTTAATTAAAGTATAAAATCGATGAACTTATTATAGATACAGACACCGTGAGTGCTAAGACGTTCGTTACATTCACATCTCTGCTGTAAAACTCTACTGCAAAATATCAGATAAAGTTAACTAACCAAGAGAAGTGTAAACAACAGCACAAGGTTTTTCAATTTAACTAATTCGCAATCCCTCATACCATCTTTACAACAGTTGGCGTCATCGTAGATAAGATCCGCCTACGCCATAACACGTGTATGTGATTCATTACAATGTGGCGTGAAGCCCTACGTTCTAAAGACATATTACCGAGCTATCGTATTACCGAGATTACCCGCGGACCGGCTCGGTAGCGTCAGCTGTAACCAGATTTGTTGTCCACGTACCCCATCTTCCGGCTTTATAAGGTTACGACTTTTCGGGTCTTGCACGACATTCGATACTTTGGTCTCCGAAAGTTTAAGATTGGTAAAAGTGAAACAAAATTGACCAACCTCAATTTATTAAGTTATAGGTTATAAATCAATCAAGTGGCATGGTTCGAAAGATGTAGCAAATGCAATATCAATCACAGAACGCCTCACAGTCGGCGACTTCAACGTGTGACTAGTTGGACTCGGAATGGGTTAATACGGAAACGTTCCTAGCAGTAAATGTCAGGAAGATATCTCGAAGTGGAGCGATACGTTCGCATCTTTATTGACGCGCTTCCATGACGTATCTAGACTGCATTTCCACATTAAAGCGAAATCTGCCGCCAACGCGCCATTGCGACGTCATCGACCTACGACGCTTTAGATGTGGAGGCATCTACAAAACCAGTTTAGTATAATCAATGTTTGATGCCGATTACCCGGTTCATAGTGCGTATCGTAAATCATACGCGACGACAGTGGGCGATACTTACGGGCACCCGGGTCAAGCTATTAGCCTATTGCTAGGTTATTTAAGATCGGTCGAGGTAAGGAGCTGGAAATAATTCGCCTACACACAATTATGAGCCGAATCCTTTCCGCATAAGTACGAAGATCCTTCGGACGGTTACGTAATTGAACTGCTACCGGCTATACACGATGAGTAACTTAATAATTCGCTAACAGCTTTATAGACGAAGATAATAATGCGGTTTGCCATCTAATTAATGGTGAGTTTATGTTAAACTGTTGGTAATTGTGGTTACGCAGATTCCTTACAGCATATCCTTCGCGATACGATCCGATAGCGTCTTCATTATAACAAAATGAACGTTTTCGCAGACAATTAAAAATTAATATCCACTTAAAATATCGTGATATTCGTTACAAGCAAGAGTCAAATTAAGGAAATTCATAAAACGCCGGTGTCTTAGTGTAAGAAAATTCAAATTTCACTGATTATTCAATGAGAAAGTAACACGGTCCATTATGCTACCACACTTTACGATTTGATCGTTGGGAACTGCCTTTCTACATGAATTTACAATAATTATGTAAAACAAGGTTCGAACATGGCTAATAATGTTGCTGGCTTGAAAACGGAATAGCACTTTATCTGAACTCTGAATTGTTTACTGCTTAATGTAAAGCACTAAGGCATATCAGGGTTGAATAAGGATTATGTAAAGGATGCTGATGCATGATCGGATATTTCGGATTCCGATTTATTCTTCTTTACAATCAAGAGTTGAAGAATATTATTTGGATTTTTTTATAACAATATATTAAAATTGCCTCCGTCTAGTTATTAAATTAAAATTGGATAAACGTACCGCAAACTAGCCCGCATAATAACAATAAAGCTATCCAGATAATCTACGCGATTGAATTTTATGTTGTAGACTAAGCTTTTGTTTTATTAAATTAATAAATTTTATCATTAAATTTTTATAGTTAATTTAATAATAAGGCCGATAAAGCAATAGCTTTCTCTGATCATTTCAATCGATACAATGGAATGTAAAGCTATTTAAATGTATATTTTTAAAAACTAATTTATTCATCTATTTAAAATAGATAATACATGTAATTAATAACGATCCGATCAATAATAAATTGATATTAAAGAGATTTGATTGGTTTTAATAAATTCCGGCTACTGTTTCAAATAAAACAGCAATTTCCTGCTGTTTAATAATTATACTAATAAAATAGCGCAACCACATAAAAACTCCATATTATTTCAACTGTAAGCGTGATTATTTGAACGAGCGAGCAGAATTACCAACGGCACTTCAATCCTTCAACCGTTTTAATTAGATGAAAACGCAGACAACCCACTCCTCAACCTCAGCGACTGCTGTACACTTCCTCCCTTCCAGGCACAGGATTTATTCAGACATGGATCCACTCATCCGCTTGCCGCGCGATCCTCATTACTGCGATCGCTGCGATCCTTCAGATGTCGTCGACCCGTTGCACATAAATATTCATCTGTAGGTACCCCAACTACTTTTTTTCTGCAACGCGGATTCCAACCATTAAAGCTTAATGAGGGTTACTGCTGCTCCAGAATTATAATCACTCGGGGGAAATCATTTTATGCAAAGGATTTATTTTATTTTGTTCGCGCGCCAGCATTGCTTCTCTTTATGTGCTTTGGGTACACGTAACAATACTCACATTTTGAAGTTCTGTGTAGAACCCGACGTTGTCATTATTTTTTTTATTTCCAAGTCTATAAAATCGTTAATGTTTTATTTGGTTCGTTACTTTTAAGATAGTGTAAAACAGCAGTGCTTATTATAAATGAAGTATCAATCAAATTACATGTCTGAAAATACCTCGAAACGTTAATTAATCTGAAACAGTTGATAATTACGATAACTATAAACGATAATCGATTATATGTATGATTTGATTTTTTTTATAAGATTGAAGTAGCAAACGAGCAGTCCACCTGAAGGTAAGTGGTCACTGCCGCCCGTGGACATCTGTAAGCAACTTCATACAGATCATGGGATTCTATCTGAAGTCAATCACAGGTGCGTCGCTACTTCCGAGGACTAAGATGGCCTCATATAAAAGTGTGCCGGCATCCACACCATCGAAATGCAAAAACTGCTTCACGCTAGAAATAGGTGTGGCGGAGGTACATCCCCGGGCGAACTACGCTGGTTCTATCGCCTATTAAAAACTTTTTTTATTAAAAAAATGGCTAGAATACTGTAGTAACAAAACCATGAAATTACTATCCACATCAGGCTCGTCCATTAATATCATTGCTGTTAGTTGCCACTCTTAAAGCGGGAACCCTGACAATATGGCGAGCAGTCGTAAAAATTTATAGTTAGACTTTACGTTACAAATATTTACGAGTCCTAACTCCGACACCCTACGCGGTGCATTGCGACGGCGGCACACCGGAACAACTTTCTATCAAACGTAAACTTTTTATACGTTAACGGAAGACGAGTGGCCGACGTGCGTCAATAAATACGAAGTTATGCTTTTTGTGTGCGTTAGTTTAAATTAATTATGAGTTTACCTTTCCACGTCCGAGTTGTAATGTGCAGCTACCTATTTAATTAAATTGGGAGAACCAGTAGATAGATATGTACTACATACAGTTCGCCGTGGAAGTGTCACATTCATACTGCATGCGTGTTCTCATGCTTGGTGCGTGTCTTTAAGCCTGTTATTGGATGTGTGTGGATGTCGATTGACTTAAAAATAAAAGCCATTTGACCACCTTAATCCGAAGGGTATAATAGACTACAGGTAAATTATTTTCTCTACGCGGAATTAGTAACAGGGTGCCAGTGACCTCTTGCCACGACTGTATTGGTAGATTACATGGTCGTTGGCTACTTAAAACATTATTTAAAATGTATGAGCATAAGTAGCAACTGCCTACTAGTAAGGCTCTAACTCTTTTTCTATTCCACTGTTGAATATGTACTTCTACCTGTAATTAGTTTAACCAGTGCGACAACTTATTACTTAAGATTTCGTTCAAATTCCGAATTCCTCAATAAATAGGTCAGATGTAAAAGCATTTTCAGACATGGAGAACTTTCAAAGAATTTCGTACCTTCCAAGAAATAGAGCAGAACACGGACGGGTATTTAAAGATTCATGCGTTGTTCTCACCGATACCATCGCCACACCAATTTATGTTTTACATCAGCAATATAAGGCGACGGTGTGTCTTGTTTAAAAGGGTGTATACATATACATGCACACAAGGGAACATAATTGAGACACGCGAGGCAATCCCGGTCCTCCGGAATAGCAACGCATGCGTCACGCAGACAAAATCCTCTTCACTGAGGTCTATAGCAACATATGCGTGAACAGCAGTTACCCCTCAATATCAGATGAACTGCATTGACGCTGGTGACTTTAGTTTTGTAAAAAAAATCAGCAGTATTCTGACAGCGGTGACGAAAGAAACATACGGAGCCCTATTACGAGAACCCTGAGTCAGGATACGGATTCGTCGATCAAAACACTATGACTACGTAGTGGCGACAAGTGTCGCGTCACAAGTCGCGCCCAGATGTGTCGCGCCGTTGAGCCAATGATGAACCCCCTAACGCGAGTGTTTTTAATCACCAGCTTATGTAGTCATAGCTTAATTTGGTAAGTTTGGAGTGAAACTTTATCATCATCGGCTCTAATTATACACAGGTTTCAGTTCAGTTTATTGTTTTTAAAGTGTAGCAGTGTAGCGATGTCCACCAATTCGCACTTGGCAACCGCGGTGGACTATGGCCTAAAACTCTCTCATTCTGAGAGAACACCCGTGCGCAGCCGTGGGACAATAATGGTTGTACCCCTAAAGCGTAGCAGATATATCAGAATTTTGCTTTTACTATTAACAGTCGCAAGATGCATAATTTGAGAGATCGCAAGAGATGTACATATATACAAAGTGGAAAAAGCAATTTAAATTCATAATTTAGATGTTTCAGCCGGTATTCCTCTAAGAGTAAAACCGATTTAGTTAAATTTTAATGACTAAACTTAAACTAAACTTAAACTTAATAATTTCATTTTAGAAATGTTAAATATAAATTACTCATAATTCTGTAATACGGAATGATTGTGAAACAAATAATATGTTTAGTCTAGACAAAAATAATCAGAAAGTATATAAACGAATAGAATTTCCTTGCTTCTATCATCAAATTTCCAACCACATCCCATACAATAAATAAAAGCATACATCTAATAAGCAGCACATAAAAACTTAAAAGAATAACACGGTGCGCGCAGCAACACACGCCTAGATAAAATGACTGGCTGCACAGAAGCGAACAGTTTAGACGTGTTGTCTAAACTGTTCGCTTCTGTGCAGCCAATCGCCGCAAATGACCGCCGTAAACGCGAACAACAGACCCCGAGCGCAATCTACATAGTAACAAGAGAACCCATAGTAAACTCCGGCTTATCGGGATACCGGGCTAGCTGACACTGGAAGCGAGGAGAGACTGTCAAGCAGATATATCAATGAAATTTGGTAATGTTGCGAGATTTCATTTAAATCTACAAATTTATAATGATGGATTTTTTATAATTTGAAGGTGGTAGAACCAGTGATACTTCCCCGGTCAAACTACCGGGGAAGTATCACCGCCACACCTATTACTATCGTGAAGCATTTCTTGCGTTTCGATGGAAGGGTGTGGTTGCCGGCACACTTTCACATGAGGCGACCATCATAGTTCTCGGGAGTTGCAACGGATAGTCTGCGATTGACTTCAGATGGAGCCCATGTGCTGTATGAAGTTGATTACAGATGTCCATAGGCGGCAGTGACCACTTATCATCAGGTGGACTGCATGCTCGTTTGCTACTTCAGTGAAATAAAAAAAAGCTTTAGAAGTTACTATTTATTTGCTTTCATACATTTTAAATGCGGTCATCGAATAGATTATAGAAGGAAGGGTTTGCTTTAATTTGAGATGACCATCTTAGTCCTCGGGAGCAGCAACGCATCTGTGATTTACTTCAAATAGAAAACTAGTTCTGTGTGAAGTCCATGGATGGCAGTCACCAGTTACCCCGAGGTTGACTGCATGATTATTTGATATTTCAGAGATTCATATATCAGATAAAAGTAAAACACAAGTACAAGTATACATAATTCCAATTAAATTATTACGAGTATATCGTTATAGAATTAATAATAAGAATAAGATAATGCGTAGAGCCACGAGAGACTTTAAGGTGCTTAGTATTTTCTTCTTAGTACAAAACAATGAACATAATATTTATGTTATTTTTTTTATAATTATGAACCTGCATTATTGATTTAGCGTTTTTATAGTATTAACCGGATAGTAAATAGCTACATAGGAACATTAGTTTTCAATTCTAGGTACTTGTTCTAATACTTAATAAACACTAGGTTAATCAGATAAAGACAAGATATTTTCGCGTGTACTGGAAAGTCGACGTAACCATAAAGAACCCAGGCCACTTCTGGCCGCGAGCAAATGGCCCGCGATCCCCCAAGGCCCGGGACCGCCGCGAGGTGACTAACCTCAAATAAAATAAAATATCCAGAGCTTTCGGCCTTGCTTTTATGGGCTTCGTGCGCAAATATAAAAGTTAAGTGTCTTACCTAAGAGAAAATGTTACCTACAAATATAACGTGTTATGTATCACTCCGATGTAGGCGCGGTTGAAGGGCTATTCTATTGGTCATAAAATATTATGACAACTTCAATGTGGTTGGATATTTTCTGAAGCCGTAGCTTTTTATCGCCCAACTTTAATAATGTTTTAGTTAACATGAGATGCGTTCTTTTCTTACTGTTTGCGTTTGTTTTCAATTCTGTAATTGATGATTGATTCATTTTCTCGGTAATTGAATAAGTGTGTCGATTTGGTAGATTTATAGAACACAGATAAAAACTTTACATGGGTACAACCCATTATTGTCCCACTGCTGAGCACAGGTCCTCTCTCAGAGTGAAAGAGTTTTAGGCCATAGTCCACCGAGCTGGCCAAGTGCGAATTGGTGGACGTGTGTACATACAGTTCCATTATGCATTATGCAAAAGTGACAGTAACTTCATTGTGCTATTTATTTACCATATAAAAATAAGTTATTTAAAAGGTGTCTATATTAGTGGCTCTATATTATTTGCTATAAATACTTACTCCTTAATTTATCATACTGTTATATGACGGCGTACAAGAATGCATAGCAAAAGTCTATTGATATCAACGCCGGATATCCACCTCATTATTATCGTTGTTTTTGTTATATATTGATTTATTATTGCCTTCATAGACTACAGTGTAAACCATAAATAATTTATCTATGACAAGGTTACAGAGTAAGCAAAAAACCAAACGTGCGATATAAAGAAACAACTTTGACATACCCGCATACAAGTGACAGTTCCGATTTGAATTAACACCTATGTCCTAGTTAAACACGTATAAAATGAATTATGAGCAATTATATTAAACAAATCATTGACAATTCTAGGTACTTTGTCTATAAATAAATATACTTGAAAAGAAGTAACGCAATCAAGCACTTAGTTTAAATGTTTAAATTTAGAGAATTTAAATACGTTTAACGTTTGCAATTTGATTAGTTAAAAGGTCGACATTTACTGCATATATGTTCTACACTAAAGTACCTAGTATTATCGTGAGTCGTATCAGTGGGTGACATCGGCATATAAAGACGAGTACAAAAACATCTAGACTTGATACATAAAGCTGCCCGGGGATTTTATTATTACGTTTTCGACCGTCACAGAGACCTCTACGCCATGTGAGTAAAATATTAACTCCGAAAACGGTCAAATCAAGATTGAATGAATAAATGAATTTTACGTATTTAATCTGTAAATGCCTTTAAACTCCGATTGATTACAGGTTTACACCGCCACATTTACGATTTGAGTTTTTTGTTTATAAATAAATAAATATTATCGTACTGTAATGCCTGCGGCCCATAAGTCTGAACAAATCAAATAGTATACGCGAAGAAAATCGTGGTCATGCCAAAATACATTTAAAAGTAACTCGATTCATTCATACCGAAGCTGAAGTTACACAAACAACCGAGCTCAGGCCAGAAACGATCATTGTATTTTTAAAACAGAAACATACATTTCAAAGGATGATTTTCCTTTTCCAAAAGCAAATAAACATACCCAATGAAAGTGATTCGCCGAGCCGAAATAACTTCGTACGGACGAATATATCTGGAGTATTTTAAGAGAGCCAGCTATCCGCATTCCTCTCGTAGAGCTCCACTTCATTTTTTTGATTTTGAAGAAATATGAAAATAGCGTTTCTGGGTACAAATTATACGGTAGTCATTGAGAAATATGCTTCACACTATTAAATATTCTTTAAATGCATAAATCATAAGATTGATCATAAATAAAAGAATTTATAAACATTTTTCACATCGAGTATATAAAATAAATTCGTTGTGTACCTACATTGTGTATTTCGGAGATAACCAACGTAGAAGGTAGCCAAGCTTATTTTGGTGAGTCGTTCTCTTTTAAAAGTAAGATAAGTTAACTTATGAGATGTAGACGCCGTTAAAACCGTAGTAAAGGTTTTATTTCCCTTACATATAAAAATATATGTTCTATCGAAATTGTTATTCTTAAAATGTTGCCGTCGGATGTATTTTGCAATACAATTTTTATACTCCAACTATATCCGACGAAGCAAAGATCAATTTTGTGATAAGATCGCACTCACATCTACTAACAATCTCGTGGAGAAACTGTGACCGGTGGGAACAGACTTCGAAACTGGTCACTTATCTAGGTCTAATAATGATGATAGTCGAAGAAAGTTACGTCTAGCTGCGACGTTGTAAGTTTTTTGTTGTGTCGCGTTTACTGATTTAATTGGTCTCTTTAATTAACCATTAATTGATTGGAGCAACATACTAAACGTTGTCTCATGTTCAATGTTTCAGCGCGATGTGTTTATACTGCTGTTGATTTTTTTCCAGACACCAGTTTAAATAGTAATTTTAGGGAAACTTGTTATTTTAAACAATTTACGTTTGAGCAGCAGTGGGATCTCAAAGCACTGATACTTCAAAACGGTCACTGACCATATGATACAGAGTGCAGTGGCCTTCAGTAAAAATCCAACTATATTCGTAAACAGTAAAGGACGTAAAAATTTGCAACTTTTTACATAGCTGGGTTGTAAAGTCATTAAGTTAAAATTTCTGCATTTAAGCTCGTTTAATATTGTATTTCATATTAGAGTTTTATATACATTAATATAACAGTAGTAATATTAAACATTTGTCAAATAACATATAAGGCTAACATAATCTAAACAGGTCTAGACTGATTACAGAATTAGGTTGTGCTATTAAAAAGAGGTACACGAATTATTTACACAAATCTTTCGATTATTCAAAATATCTAAAACTATTAATTTTGTAATTCTGATATAAATCTCACTTGAAGAGTTTTTGTGAAGTAGTTTAGTCAACTTTATAGTTATTAAGCTCTTTTAGAAAAATATTTACCTGCCGTTCATAATTAAGAAGAAGTGTATATCAGTGACGCGGGCAGTATTTTGTGTGCCGTGTTATTATAAATATCGATATATCAACGTATGCAAATAGCCTAAAACTTTACCTACTTATTTCACGTTAAATGTCAGCTGTCATATATATTTTTTCTGAAACTACAATAAGAGCAACGTGACTAGGACACTGACACAATCAATTAGTAGGTATGCATAAAAGTGTTAAAACGCCGCTCGAAAACATTTTTTCACTCTGATAACTTCATTAATGTTGACAAGGACAACGTTACATTCAGATTTAAACATATATGTATACAGTATTCTCTTACTTTTGTAAACAATGAGTAATGGCGGTTTCAAAGTGAGTTTAAAATATTTCCGTCAATCCGATTATCTTAAAGTTATCACATGTCATAGTCTCCTCTTAATCAATTTTGTCGCAACCAACTAATTTATAACGATATGAAAACACCTCGTGTTAACGTTTGTCTTGTGAGCAAAAAGCGTATTTGTTTAAGAAATCTTCAAATACGCTTTGTAACTCGAAACCGCCAAAGTTACCTTCGGTGTAAAATCTCAGCATGCTTATTTTGCATATAATAAAAGCTGACACAATGACGGTTTTGCAAGTTATTATCTTAAACGTGGCTTAACTCTCGAGAATATTATTCTTGCATTATATTCCGCTGTCAGTTTTTTTTATCTATTTTTAAATCGACCGTAATGACGGCGAAGTGGCGGTCGAAAGCTAGCTCTTGATACTGCGGCGCGCTGCCGACGGCCACTTTTAGCGTAAGACGCGGTCTCGAATGTCACGTTTAACGCTGAGTTTATCAAGAAACGTGATATTTTAAAAGTTTAGCACGTTTATTATGCGATAACTGCGAGTTACCTACATAACGTGTGGTAGGCGGTGAATCCGAGAGCATAATCATTTTCGCGATTATGGTCATTTGCGGGGAGAAAATAAACGATAAAATTGCGTGCGCCGGTCGAGTTGATTACGTCTTTGGATCGATGTGGTGTGGAGGGCTGTCATTAACCTTACCGTTTTGTTTGAACGCAAGCTGTGCAATTAATGAGACTAAACGTTTCCTAGACATTGAGGTGGACGTTGAAATGTTGCTCGCTTCCCGACGTTAAATCAATCCACCTAATGCGCTGATTATGCCACGCGGCTAATTGATTAGTGCAACGTATCGATAAAGACCGGTACCGATTTTATTTGCTCAACTTTGTACTCGCTTTTTGATTAATACGCTCTCGCCTCAACAGTCTCGTTGCTGCGATAAATCTAATAGTTCGTTTGTACTTTCATGTGAAAGCAAAATCTTTATTTACTTTAGGCTCTCCTCTAAAGTTTCTATTAACTAACGAGGTATGTATATAATACGATTTACAAATTATTAGATACGTGGGTTAGTTGTGTGACAATTAAATAATCTAATAAAATATTATAATGAACGGGCATTGCACGCACTTGAAGATACATGACAAATGCCGATCATACTACGCATAAGTCCAAATTATACACTTGTATTATAATTGTATTTTACATTCAGAAATCTATATTAGCAACCTTGATTTTTTTAAAAAACACTGTAACACAACACACGTTATTCAAACACCAAGATAGCTACAAGGTAGAAATAGGTGTGACGACCGTGTCCACGCAGTCGAATTGAGCATCGCCAATTAAAGGCGACCTCTTTTACCCGTATTGATTGATTGGAAGCCATTACTGTCTCAATGTTCCAGTACCACCCCTGGATAGTTAATTTGAATGCTTCTAGCGTCTGTCATGTTCATTGCCGTTCCCGATCTTTACGGTTAACATTGGACATCTTAATAAAAACCCAAACCCAGCGTGATAGTAACTTGAGCTAACGTTGTAAGAATTTAAAGTAGACACCGAACTGGATATCGTAACTAGGGATTGCAATCCGGAAAACCGGATCCGGTAATCCGGCGGATCCGGCACAAATTTACACTAACCGGATCCGGTACCAATTCACCACCGGATCCGGACCTGCACCGGATCCGGTGATTGTATATTTTGACAAAGATTTCACATTACAAAAATAATTACCGTTAGAAATCGATCCTTATTTACACTGTTTTAACCGTTCGATTAATCGCGCCAGATCCGGTCCGATCCGGCCGGATTGAGAAAAAAACGGCCGGATTGAAAATGAGGCCGGATTGCAATCCCTAATCGTAACGCACTGTAACGAGCCGCGCTGACTGACAGCGGACACCGTGGAACTAGTCAATGAATCCAATCTCGGCGTGTATCTGACGGTTCAAACGTAAATCCCATGGCACCGGCTCATAATCAACGTTTAAACGTCTCATTACCAAGCTGACATCGTCACAAATTACAAGCGGGTCTCGCTCGAAAAACCATTTCGCCTCAATCGTCAGTCGGCTTTCGTTTTCAACAAATCAACTGGTCGACGACTCAATTTCACTCTCTCCGTATTGGATGATTAGACCCTACTGTCATTATTTCCGTTTCTATCGTTATTATCATTATGCTGGGATTACACGAACTGAGCAACACGATGTAATACTATGTTGCACTCGGTTTCCATTTGTAATTTCATTTAATGGGGGCTTATTTGATGTTGTGTAAATGCATGTGGACGCGGTCAAGACAAATCGTCAAGCCAACTTTAATCATTAGCTTCAACTACTGCCTGAGATACATTTCTTATTGGACTAGAAAAGTAATTATAATAATGTTTTACGAAAAAGGTAAGACGACACTCATTAACGCGAGAAAAACCAATTGTCATCATTATATTTAGCAACACTTTATCTGTCTCTTTGTCATTTAAAATTCCTAAAACAAAAACCGTGGACAGGCATTTTGTAACGTTCAAAGTAAAGTAAGTAGTATAAAGTATGTAATTTTAAAGATTACAATGACGCACTTTCATTTTTGCACGGCGCAATGAAGATCATTGTGCGGTAATGAGCGTTTAGTGTGCTCGCACATCATTAACTTCGTAAACGGAGTTTGATGATCATTGGCAAGATTTTTACTAATGATGTTAACATTGTAATAGTACTATAATTATTTGTTAACTTGCTTTCATATAATTTATTCTCGTCTCGTCAACCCATTATTGTCCCACTGCTGGGCACGGGTCTTCTGTCAGAATGAGAGAGTTTAGGCCATAGTCCACCGCGCTGGCCAAGTGCGAATTGGTGGACTTCACACACCTCCGAGAACTTTTTTTTTTTAAAGAACTCTCGGGTGTGTAGGTTTCCTCACGATGTTTTCCTTCACCGAAAACCAGTGATCAATAATTTCTAATACGCACATGAATCAGTGGTGCGTGCCTGGGTTTGAACCTCGGATCGAGAGGGCAAGTTTCAACCATTAGGCTATCACTGCTCCTATATAATTTATTATAATGTTATAATAAAACAAGTTAAATGTATGCTTTGTAATGGATGGATCGAGTAACAATATTAGCTCATCTTTTAAACAAATAATGATTCCAATAGCTAAATCAATAAATGCCTTGCCGGATTGACATTAAAGATTGATTGCTGTCTGTCTGATCGATTCGTTTTCACGCCCTTTTATGTGGCTGTTATCATTACCACTACAAAGTTGTTTACTTCGAGTGGAGCGTTGACTGATGATGATCGTCCATCTGCGTCGTATTTACTAACGGGTTCGAGGTGCAGTCTGCTCATACTTCCCTGGTACAACGTACCTTATGTTATGTAACGTCAGGCCAATTTGCGCAAGAACTTTTCAATTTTGTATTCAGCACAACGCTAGCTTACCACTATCTTTATCGTTTTCGTTCCCGTGTTAAATTGTCTTGTCAAAGAATGGTTTAGTAACACAGCCGTGTGTTACACCTGTCAATTATTACAATGTATGTGTCTAGGAATGAGTGCGGACAGGGGCACTTGAGTTTCGTCAGTGTCTATCAGCGAGATTTATGATGCGGACACTTTCTAAACCGCGGTTCAAAATGGGCACCGCGAAGGACCAGTGACACGTAGGTGATGTCATAACCGGTGCCCGTAAATCACTCCCTTACGTGTGTGTCATTGTATTGAAACGAGTTAAAAATCACTTGAAACAAGAAATTAAATTATTCTACGATATTTACGTAACACATATATGGTTTTGTTCGAACGATTGTAGGTTTAATTAATATCCTTTATCTCTCGATCGTGACATTTGTAAGATAAGCTGACTCCAATTACCAACCTTAATTCATTGTAATGAATAAACTTTATTTAAAGTAACTTTCTTGAATTAATCTTGTGCCATTTAAAACGTTTTTATGTAATTAGCGAAGGAGAAACCATTCATTAAAGTTTTAACATTTTGATAGTTAATTGTTTTAAACAAGAATAACACGTATGAATCACATAAACTGTTATCTTGTTATTTATATAGCTAAATAAATTCGACGTGTCTGTCAGAGATAATGTTCAATTTTCACTTTAATTGATTAATTTACAGGTGAAGTTAATAATTTAATCGAGTTTATGTTCAAATTAAATTACAAAGATTTGTTTGCAGAATGAGCAACGAACAAAGTCACAGTCCAAATTTATTTCGACAAATATTTCAACCTACTCTTCAGCGGTGATTAGTCTCGTGCCCGGCTCGCATAGCTGAAAATTACGTAGACATATAGTTTGGCATCAATTACAGGTGGAGGTTGCACCGCGGATGATGAATGCGACTAACGTGGGCATGCGTGATGAAGCGGTGCCATGTTTCAACTGCGTTCGTTAAGGCTCGTGCACAATTGCGAACGATTAGACGCGATTAAACGACGTAATGGCGAGAAAACGCGATCTGTAAACGAAAGTGTTCACATATGCTATAAATGATGTTTTATATGATTTTAGACTAGTATTATCGCGGAATTGATACGTTATAATACTTAACGGATACTCACGATACGCGATTTATGAATCATTATAGAGTTGTTTTTGCCTATATCCGCGTATCGTGAGTACCCGTTAAGTATTATAATGTTGTTTTATATCAATTAATGCTTTTTACTATTGCATGTTCGTATCCCGACATTTAAAATTTATTTACTTACATTGCAATGATGCTCCATTATTGCATTTTTTATTTTTCTCGGTTTTCCAACAAGAAAGAGAGCTCACAGTGCTCTGTAGTATATACAATTTGCATAATTAACCTATAATCTTCCTGTTTTAATAGATTTTCTATAAATATAAATCCTACAATATGTGGTTACTGTGGTAACTATTTAAGTTCATGCGGCTAAGGTAAACGCCAAATCGCCGCATCAAAACGCAACGCTAACGTCAGCACTACAAACTCGCGTAGAAATGCACCTATTTCCCGGCAATGAATCACTCGGCGGTGCGGGCGAGCGCATCCAGTGTGCCGATTTCGTAAATAGAACGGGTTGACACACATAAATAATATTAGCTTCGTCGTAAATAACGCGCCGTCCGTTAACGTCTATATCGGCCGCGTGAGTGACGCGAGCGCTTTATGACCGCGCTGCCTAGAGTGCTCTTCCGAAATACACCAATATACTCGTATTTTTAATTCAATACTTGGTTTTCAACGTCACGTAAAATTTTCTTCATTGCTATAATAGTAAATTTATTATCGAGTTACTAAGTGGATACTATAAGAAAAGATCCATCAAAAATATCAGCACTAATTCTACTAAACCAGTGTCAGTACCTACTAATATTTTTGCCCTAATCTTGTCGAGAACTAAAACAGAGATTCATCATTAAACACGTTTATGTAATATATTATAATCTGTAGGACGTTATCACTATTGCCTTATGTACCATATACTAGCTCCTAGTCATTATTTGTATTAGCAGCTGTATTCATATGAGTGATATGTGTAACTATTATAATCTATAAGCAGTATTTCGTAAAACTATTATTTATAGTATTAGACATAAGATATTTATACTTGTTATTGAAATCGAAGTTGCATACATTCCAGCAATGTATCTGCAAGTGATCAAAACGACGATTGTTTCCTGCTTGTTGCCTCCCGGCTCGCGTGTTAAGTTATGATTTGTAACGCAAATACTGTGCGGTGACCATGCGATCGTTAAAACCTTTTATTTCTAAAACATTTGCTATATTGTTCTTATGATTTGTTATATCATTTCTATTTGTAATGAGTTGATGAGATATCGCCGACGGCAACTTTGCTTAAATACATATACACATTACACAGTACTAATAATAAAAAAATATAAAAAACTAAGAAGCACGCTCTTATCACGAGATAAAAAGTACAAAATAATTAAATTCACTTTTATTTTTAAACTGCATTAGTAAATTACTATGCAACTTACGTGCACAAATATTTTATGGAACTTAAATATATTTATTAATTTTTAATCAATACATAATGATTGATTGTACGTAAAGCAACCCCAGGTTGCTTTAGTAAGCTTGTTTACGTACACTTAGATTATTTAAGCATTGCATTAGTTCTTGTAAGTAGTATTTACGAGTGTTTTGCATTACTTATAAACACGCGAAACTACTTGTCATAATTACTTTACAATATTTGTTATGGGCCATATAAGTTATTATTATTTTTAACCGACTTCCAAAAAGGAGTTTTTTTTTTTTTTTTTTTATATTTGTTACCTCATTTCTCCGGACTGGGTGAACCGATTTAGATGATTTTTTTTTATTTGAAAGGTAGTGCGTGTCATAGGGTCCCATTTTTTTTTTAGTATTTTTTTGACAAGGGCATCTATAAGAAAAACGCATAAGTCTTAAATTTGCATTTTCAATGTGCCCGATAAATGTATGAATAACTCAATATCCCGCCAACCGATTTTAATGATTCTTTTTTTATTAGAAAGGATGTACTTCAGGGGTAGTCTGATAAGAGTTTGATAAGGTTCTAATCATAGGATCTTAAACTTTTTGGAGCAAAATAATAAAATTAGCGATAGTCTGCCGAACCTTAGCTGCAGAAGTCCAATTGAGTAAAATATAGAATAAAATTACTAAGTAGGTATTTACTATGAAAAATTTGACCTTCAACTCTTCAATCCTGATGATGCAGGGGTACTGCTAGCCTGAACTATAAGAGTTGGTCATTTGATGTTTACGAATATATAATGGAATTGATAAGCAAATTCATGGGACAAAAATTTGACCTTCAACTCCTCAACCCTGATGATGCAGGGGTACTTCAAGCCAAAACCACAAGAGTAAGCCTCGTGAGTATTGTCATGTTATGACTAAGATTTAGCTTTAAATTTAAATGTATTGTGGGTTAGGTTAGGTTGGAACATAAAAGAAAACATAAAAACTAAGCGAGCAGGGCGCGGCAGCGCCCTGCGAGCGGGTGCGTTCAGTTCGTATGAATTGATAGTGTTGTATGTTGTGTCTAAGCTTATGTTTAATTTGTTATTTTATGTTGATGTTTATTTAATGTTTGCATATGTGTATGCACAAAGCAAACTTAGCGATTTTATTTTAATACAAATAGATGAATATCGTCACTAAAAAGCATGAAATAAAAAAATTTTGACAAAAAAATATCCACCGACTTCCATGCCACAAAAAAGTTAAAAATAATTTAAATATATTTTAGTTTAAAACATACTCAGTACTTAGGACATAGTCCTGAAGTCGGTGCTCGACATATTTCGCTGGACGACGGTAACTATGTCCTATATAAGCACCGACTTCAGAAAGATGTCCTAAGTACTGAGTATGTTTTAAACTAAAATATATTTAAATTATTTTTAACTTTTTTGTGGCATGGAAGTCGGTGGATATTTTTTTGTCAAAATTTTTTTATTTATCTGATTGTAGCAGCAAATGAGCATGCAGTCCACCTGATGAGAATGAGTAAGTGGTCACTGCCGCCCATTGATATCTGTAAGCAACTTCAGATAAAACGTGGGTTCTATCTGAAGTCAATCACAGATGCGTTGCTACTCCCGAGGACTATGATGGTCGCCTCATATAAAAGTGTGCCAGCAACCACACCCTTCCATCGTAACGCAAGAACTGCGTCACGCTAAAAGTAGGTGTGGCGGTGGTACTTCCCCGGACGAACTATACTGGTAATATTATCAATGCCAAAGTTTGTGACGATGTATATGTCTTTGTACCTCTTTAATGCAAAAATTACTGGTCGGGTTTGTCGGAAATTGGCACATTGGTTAGCACATAGCTCTCAAAACTAGCAAGCTGAAGTGGCAATGGGCCGGCCACATCGCTCGTAGGACCGATATCCAATGGAGAAGAAAGGTCCTCGAGTGGCGACCACATTAAGGCAAAACCACATTTCAGCAAATAAAGATATATTATTATTATTAAACGAGTACAGGTCGCCCCCCACCAAGTGGACCGATGACATGAAGAAGACAGCGGGAAACCGTTGGAATCAGAGGGCACAGGACCAGTTGGACTGGCGCCATTTATGGGAGGTCCATGTTCAGCAGTGGACCTCAAAAGGTTGATGGATGGATGGATGATACGCATTACCATGGTAGACGTGCCCTAAGAGGGCGACGCCGGGGGATTAACCTAGTGACGTATAAAACGAACACGATACTCCATGTAATGGGATAAATCAAAAGTTTAACAACGTTACACGACAATGGTTTGTCGCTCCAACAATAACAACGCATGAAATCGGATACCAACGATATAAAGTTGAGCGTCTGTTCTACGTTCTCGTGTTCGACCAATTTCATGGTGGTTTGGCGAGAGTGTAAATGAACCGTGGTGCCTTCTGCGCGCTGCCGGCTAAGGTTCCGTCCATATTGTCAAAAAGTCTATATATTATTACGTGAAGCAAAAACTTGTGACGCATTTTTAACATACTTGCCGCGGACGGAGGAGTATGAAATAACGCACGGTTATAGTTGATGTAAAGAAGGATCGCGCAATGCTAATATTTATTTCAAATAATGCATAAAATATACATAAAATCAACTTAAACACATTACACTCACTACCTTGCGTTTGACACAAACACATACATAATAAACGAAATAGAACATTCAATGTCTTACTATGAAAATACCCGCTACTGCTTTCAAATGTAGCTTAGATAATAAACCTCTTCTTATCTTTAACGGGTGCGTTCAAGATAACTTGAAAATGATTACAATTTATATAAATTGGAGAAATATTGGTGCTACTTTGGACAATATGAAATTTAGTTTTCTAATTTAAATTACGGTCGAATTTCGACCGTTGCGACGGGTGACTAATACAAATAAAATCAACAAATAATAAAAAAAAATAACAAGCTTTCGAAACTTTATAAAATTTTGGTACGAATTATTAATTTGATACGAATGATGGAGGTAGTTTTTTATATTTTGTTTGTGGATGTGATTATCTATAAGTGGTATAGTAAAGAGCATTGTCCCACATTTAAAGTATTTTCAAATAGTTTATGTTTGTACTCTTCATGAGTTTTCGGATCCCATTTATGAGCGAGTCGAAATTTTATTGAATCAAACCAATTTACATGGATATAGGTATCCGCATGTCTCAAACAGTGCTCTCCGTTTGAACAATGTAACAAGTACTATGCAACCACACGATACTGGAGAGCGACCCTAACACCCCGTCGTGTTGACGAATTACCTCGTTATTAGCTGCACCAGACCTCCGGTTACATTGTAAATAATAAACATTAATATTAACATAATTTTACATAACGCAGTCAGTGCTTCGTGCTAAAATCAATTTAGATTTTGTTGCTACTACAAATCAATTTTAATTCACCGTCGCTACTTGACGGAAGACGGGGCTTCCTTGTTTGTATTTATGTCGCTTTCGTTTGTTTTTATGAGATGGAAGTTCTAAATGAGAGTGCAGTCAACTTGAAGGACTAGTCATTGCCGCATGTTGTTAGTGACCAAATAGTAGTTACTAATTGTAGCTGTTCATAAATAAGTAATTATTTTACTTTCTCCTGAGTTTAAAGATAAAATGTCACACATGAAGCCTGCTATAAGACGGGATATTAATCTTAATTCTTACTGTACTATATGTGTGTACCAAAATTTTTAAAACCGTCAACCACTATTGAAGGAAATAACAATATATTTTACTATTGCGGAATTAAAGAAGCCTAAACCTATAGTAACTGTGTAGTTAACATAAACTTATCAATTATTTGTTATTGCTTAACTTAGCTAATTCGACACATACATTATGATTAACAGTAAGTCTGGAGAGGTAAAAACAAGGTGGTAAAAATAGTGTAGTTGGATCCAAGGTGGTAGAACCAGTGTAGTTCGACCGGGGAAGTGTCACCGCCACGCGCATTTCTAGCGTGAAGCATTTCTTGCGTTTCGATAGAAGGGTGTGGTTGCTGGCACACTTTCACACGAGACGATCACCATAGTCCTCGGGAGTAGTAACGCATCTGTGATTGACTTCAGATAGAACCCATGTTCTGTATGTAGTTAATTACATATGTCTATGGGCGGCAATGATCACTTACCATCAGGTGGACTGCACGCTCGTTTGCTACTTCAATCAGATAAAAAAAAGAAAAAAAACGCGACATTTGGGACTAAACTACGTATATCGTATGTAGACACATAAACAGTAGACTATTACTTGTAGCCTCACATTTAAACTACTAAATTTAATATTCTACCATCTTTTCGCTCTCTCTGCACAATCGTAAGAATTATTACCGATATTGTAGCGTTAAAAGGCGACTAATAACTTACCTGCACAACCTATTATTTGTATGATTTATGCGAAATTCGCCACAGATCTTTGGTATCTCCAACTGCTACATACCTGCAACAAACATAATAGATGTTTAATACATAAAACATAAAACAAAGACATAATAATGTATATAATTTATACGTGTACTAATATAAGTTTAAAAAATCGAACCATGAAATCGAATGTAGTTTATTACAGGAAGAGCTCATATTACACTGTATTTAATTATCTTGTGAGCACTACCTATCACTTATCTATCTATGCATTATATAAATAGCTTAATAAAAAATATCAAACAAAAAATAATGTCAAAATATTGTGGTACGTGGCTATGTAATTGAGTCTGATTAGGTATGTCATAACTATTTAAATATACTTTAACATTATTATTTCCTACAAACTTAAGTTTAGACAGCATAGAACATACTATTCCTAATACTTTAATTTGAAGCGCAACAATAACAGAAAAATACATACAATCATACATATAATTGTTTTACACGAAAGACTATACCTTTACTATACCAGAGATATGGCAATATAACTTCAACCCTACTGCTGAAGTTTTTTATATGCAGCATTTTGATTTCGAAACTTTTGTCCCACAATCCGTTAGTTATACAAGTTATACAAACATTCACCATTTCCTAGCACGAGGTCACGAAGACGAATTAGACACGCACCGAGTGACCGGCAAATGGTTCGTAATGAATTACCGGCACAGAGAGATTAATCCCTGAATACCGCTCGAGGCGAGCTGTAAACCTTCCGCCACAACCGGTACCCGTGTTATTTACCGGCGGACCCCACGGGGTCACGGAAGCCAGAAGCGAATTAGGAACGCCCAAATCGCCGCAGCAAATAATTCAGCCGTCGACAATACGAAGTCAATTATCAAGCGATAAACTCTGCCTTGAGAGCAGTGATAGCCTAATGGTTAAAACTTGCCCTCTCGATTGGGAGGTCCGAGGTTCAAACCCAGGCACGCACCACTGATTTATGTGCGTATCAGAATTTAATTATCACTGCTTTTCGGTGAAGGAAAACATCGTGAGGAAACCTATTCACCCGAGAGTTCTTAAAAAAAAAAAAAAGTTCTCGGAGGTGTGTGAAGTCCACCAATTCGCACTTGGCCAGCGCGGTGGACTATGGCCTAAACTCTCTCATTCTGAGAGAAGACCCGTGCCCAGCAGTGGGACAATAATGGGTTGACGAAAACTCTGCCTTACACTGTGTTATTATGCTGTAATAAAATTTACCCTTGCGTGCTTTTATGTTATTAATCTAACTTCTGCTTATAGTTTTTTTCAAGTTGATGGTGTCATAAAATATGTAATAACGCATATAAAATGTTTTCTACTTTCCCAGCCTAGTTAAGCGCAACGATAGGAGTGTTTCACGATGGGGAGACCTCTCGTAATGGTTCATCCGCAATCTACAAATCTGCTCATAGTCCTGTGACTGATTGCAGGTACTGGTGCACAAAAAAAAACTTTCCTAGCCCTACGCCACATCTACAAGGTCTGTACGAAATGTTGTAAATGTCTCAGACAGCACAACAAAATAAAACGATCTCGATACAAACCATTAGATTAAATTCATCTTTTTCCTGTTTGGATTGCCTGAGTTTGAGCAAGGAACCCTCTTTATCCTCCATGTCACGATACGCATTATTTATTTCATTTATCTGTCTACTCCGAAATCCTAATGTTTGTATCCCCAAAAAATGTCGAGTTACAGCTAATCAGCTCACTAAATCAAACAATAATACTCCTTGTAGAACATCATTCATTACACGTATTTGTTCATTAACATTGAGTATCTCAGATCGCAAGGGCCGATAGAAAGCTGGTGAGAGTTATATGAAGGCTAAATGGTAAATTTAATTAGAGGAAATTTATTTATAGCGCCACTAATTCAACGTTACTTGCGTCGAATATATTCGCGACCCTTATTTATGCGCATACAAATACGTTTCGGGTTAAATAAAGATTGCGATGGCTCATGGATTAATGCAATCAACGTAGGAGAGAGTTTAGATTTATTGAACTACTTGTTTCATATGGAAACGAAAGTTTTATTAGCAATACAGCTGTAATGAAAAATCAATAACGTATTTAATAAGATTTAGGTGGGAACTTCTAAATTTATTTTTAGAGTTACGGAGTGTCTTTAGCGTTGTTGTTGGTGCATTTCAATTGAAGTATTGCCCTGAAATATGACTAACCAAGCTGTTGAACAATGAATATTATAAGACTTGAGGACTTCGAAATAATGTGAATGAAAGCACAAAAAAATGTTTAATATAGGATTAATGACAGCAAGGTGATATGAAACAAAACACTTGATATGAAAGAAAAACTGGACTAGTTCGGGATTTGCGTGAATTATTTGCTTAGGAAATGCTGCAAATATAAATAGAATACTGATTTTCCACATCATCAACAACATCAGGTACAATCAATCTGCCGCTTTCCCACCCAATCCCGTATCAATTCCAACGAGTCACACCACTTCTAAGTAGCACACTAATGTTACACGGAACGCAACAGATAGCAGTTAGAGTCGTAACAACACGCGGTACAAAGTCATTGGATGTATTACAAGGAAACTCACTTAGCCACGTAGTTCTTAAGCGGATTTTGATGTTTTCGAGACCTTTAAACTGTACGGATAGTAAAACGGGAGTTTAATTATTCACAAAATGTGGGTCAGCTTGACGTTGATATTATGTATGTGCTGTTAGACACATCTGTTACGTGCGCTTACGTATGTTTAAGAATCTATCCATCAATCAGACAGTCATAGAAGTTCGCTGCTGGAGCGTTAGCGACTCTTTTGTACAAATTTCTCCATTAACATGGTAATAAGTCTCAATTACCTCAACAAAACGCTCTTCTCATTTATATAAGTCTTCTTTACAACCACGAACCAAATTTTACTTACACCAAATTTCAAACTAAAGATTTATGCCGTTTGTTTGTATATATAATATTCGACGGCGTGACAAATCGTCTAAAGGCATTACTAACACACTTGTCGCTGTCATTACTATCGACACGAGTCAACTGGCTGAAACGCCGTTCTACATGCACAATGTACTTCGCACGCTCCGACAAATTGTTGCGTCGGGCGACACAAATCATACGGACGGTTTATCGGCCAGGATTAAGAGGCTAGTCGTAGAAGCGAGTTCTCTTAATAGGCCAAGACATGAAGCCGTTCACGAAATATAGTTAGGTAATAAACGGACAACACGGAGTGTGGAGACCGGCGCGGTAGGTCACGACTAACACCCGAAACAGATGGCAGGAATAAACTAACAACTAAAAGTACAATTGTTTTTGATCGTTCTAAGACGTATTTTTAGGAAAAACACATAATTTCAACAAAAATAACAACGACTCCAGAAAGTATGAAATACGGAATTACAAAAAAACAGGATAGGATTATCGCGTTTAATTTCATTATCATTTACCAATGAAATAGAAACCATCTGCGTGACCTGAAACAGTCTACATAAGAGTTTTGTAAAAAAGTTTTCTAAGTGTGTGTAGTTCGCTAATCTGTGCCTGGTCTTTCTAACGGATCTGTAGCCTAAAGTAATAGTTGAGCAGATATGGGATGACGAGAAACAATAAAGCAATACAAAACATCGTAGCGAATTCGATTTAAGGCTAAATATTAATAAACTGGGTCCCTGTACCTTGAAAATCTACATTGAAACTCAAGAATTTGTCATGTCCACCATATGTCATAATCTCTCATGCGAAGTGCTCATTACGCAAATATTCGCGGGAAGTTGCCGCCCACGTGTCCAATCTTCACGCCCCAACTCTAAGATAGTGATGCTTACATTTCTTGGAATGGATTAGTGGTTCAATGGATGCATTATGGCGTATTTCAACTGTCAATGTTTATCCATCTGTTAATCTTTATTAGTCATATAAAACATGAGACATCAAAAACAAAATTGACGTTGTTACTGAAGACACCGATGACCATCTCGTTGTAGTTGGCATTTTGTGGACGTTGTATCTCTCTAGAGTGACTAACGAGGACAAAATCACACGATATTAGGATGGAATCTTTGTTCGCTAGAAAATTCAGTGATTCTTAAATATTTTTGGTCATTCACACTGGATTTGGGGGAGTATGTTGTATGTTCCAAGCCTCCAGTTATAGAAAAGACCAATGCCAATCAGTGAGTTAATGAAAAGGGTTCTAGCTACACAAAAATATAAAATATAGGTGTTTTTTTTTTGCATATTAATATTGCTCTCATTTAAATACCACATATTTTTGAAAAAGAGAAATAAATTCTACAAATATCTAGAATGCAAAAACACTTCAATGATATTTCGAAAATCCTGTAAAATATATATAGAGATCAAACGTATAGCCAGCCTCATTTTAACGAAGGGTGTGTATAGCATTAGCGACTATCTTCGCACGTTCTCACAGCGGAATGGGCTAATGAATTAATGTTGCTACATTAATGTCGAATAGCCTAGCTCGGGAATGCGGAATAGCTCCTCGCAATTGACATTATCCACTTAGGAGATTCTGTTGATCCATTTGGATGTGGTACAAGTGATGCGATATAACGTAAACCTTTAAATATAAACACTAAGCGGATAAATTTAGACCGAGATATAATATTTTTGATTGTATAAAGTAAGTAACTATTGCGACTTCGTACGCATAAATAAAATCATATTTCTAATCTTCAAACTGAGGATTTTGCATTCAAAGCTGCAATTTTCCTACACACATTTCAGCATTTCATCTTCTAAGAAGCAAATAAAGTAGATGTCCAAGAATTACTAAACACGGCAGTTTAGTAACGAAAACGTTTTTTAACGTTCCAAATAAATTTATGTAAGAATTTTAGGAGATTTTTCTTTAGTGAGTAATGGTTTAGATTCTAAAAGGAACACTAAGATCAGAGGAACCTGCTTACTTAATGAACAATTGTTTGAAACAAACTTTCGTCCCTTATTACCTTCCTAGGATGAATTTCTAAAAAACGGTAGAACAGTAATTTCATTTCTTGAAATCATTTAACCACATACTAAATTTGCCGTATCATATAATAATGATCATCATCGCGTAAGCTTCAACTTGTACCACGCGACTTCGCGTTGGCCGCGGCGTTAGCATGTCGTAATACCAAGTACCATTCAGTAGATCACACATAATAAACACACAAACACACATCGGCACTAACTGCACACGCGCTCGATGAAAGGCGTGTGCGCGAATCGAGCGAAACTAATGAATATTACGTTGGTATTAATCATTCAGATATTAACCAGAGATTCTGTTTGTGTACCAGACCTGATGATTTGTACGTAAGCTATGTTTAGTGAACGTTTGTGGAGTGAAATATTGAGATAATTTTCAATTAATATAGTTGATATTGTATTTATCGATGCGCTTTTCTTTATTTCTTCATTAAATTCAAGATATCTGTAGAAATTTCAAAAGTAAAAAAGCTCTACGTGGAAGCTGTGCCTCCCAAGTAGTCCTAAGACCAAGTCCTTTTCACAGTGAGGGCAAAACTATATCTGTAACATTTGTTCTACATAAGTCCCGGGGTACATTTCATCCAGTACCTGTTATTCGAGGACGACGAAACATTGGCTTCAAGTATAATTGCTCTTCGATGCAATCAGATTTGAGCATCAAAAACAAATCCATGTATTCGATTTTAGAGGCCTACGAAATTTTGGCGAAGAAATTATCAGAAACTTGCTTAATATTTGGTTAACACTGACGATTAAATCGAATGTTTCGTGGCCAAGCAGTTAGTATTGTGCTGACAGCGTGTAGCGGGCCTCGCATGACAAATGAACTCGATCTTAGCTGTTGTTCAATGATAACTCTAATGACCGAGGTCGTTGCCCCGCGGAGCTGACGATTTGTAATAAGGCTAACAACAAGCAGAGGTTTAAGATGTTCATGTTTTGCGTATGTGTGACATTTTTTTTCAATATGGTAGTAATTAATAAAAATAGAATCCACTTAATAAAAAGCGGCTACGGGCGTCCACGGAAATCTGTGATCAACCACAGATAAGATCAGAGTACCTGAGGTTGGTCACAGATAGGTTGCTGCCCTTTGGTATAACTTGGAACGCAGCAAACGAGCATGCAGTCCATCTGATGGTAAGAGGTCAGTGCCGCCCATGGACCTCTGTAATAAACGTCCTATAGATAATTGGTTCTATCTGAAGTCAATTACAGATGCGTCGCTACTCCCGAGGACTATGATGTTCGCCTCAAAGTGTGCTGGCAACCACATCCTTCCAACGAAACGCAAGAACTGCTTCACGCTAGAAATAGGTGTGGCGATGGTACTTTCCCGGTTACAGGTTCTACACTGTTCTACTAACTACACTGGTTCTACCGCCTTCAAAAAAGTTAATGTGTTTATAGCACCAGCGATACAAAGAAAAATCCTAGTTTGAGGCAATGAGAATAGAAAACGTAATTATTATTTTGTGTTTTGACAAAAGTATTTAACTTATTCACTTTCATATTTGATTCACGCTAAGTTTACTATTTTTCTTACTAGATAGTTACGACTTAATACCAAAAGCTTTTTGGCATTTGTGTCTATTTTTACTGATATGACATTTATATACTACATACATGTATTATTATGTATAGCATCTATCCGCCCATCCATCCATCCATCCATCAGCCTTTGAAAGTCCACTGCTGGACATAGGTCTCCCCTAATCTGCGCCAATTCGACCGGTCCTGAGCCACCTGAATCCAGCGGTTACACGCCGTCTTCGTCAGGTCATCAGTTCACCAGGTCGATGGGCGGCCTGCACTCCTTTTGCCCAGATGTGGTCTCCATTCGAAGAAGCTTCTACCCCATCGGTTATCTGTCCTACGAACGATGTGGCCTGCCCATTGCCACTTAAGCCTACTAATTCTGAGAGCTATGTCGGTAACTTTTGTTCTCCCTTGGATTTCATTATGTATAGCATGATTTCATCATGTATTGCATGGTTTATAAATATAGATATAAGAATCAATCAGTCATCTAAGTCATAATCCCTACACAGTAATACATCACAAAGTAGAGTAAGACGGATAATGGTCTAACACCGTTATTTACGGACCCTGATACGTAGAGTCAGGAGCTGTGCTTTCTAAGCTCTGAATTACGATGTACTGTGCGACTTAATATTGAGGCACACTTGTAAGCCTATAACTTGTATAACATAAGCAAATATATAATAAACACACAATAGATGGATGTTAATCCTAATCTGAGTTATTGAAGTAGGTACATGAGTAAGTATTAAGCCGATTTACTTATAAGTCTCCTTCCGAGTACATTACATAAAGCTTGAAGTCTCTTTGTTAGACATTGATCAAAGATTCATCCAGACGCCCTTAAAATATTTGTAGTTCATATACGGGACGTTTATGTCGGATTTAGCATTAAGTTTTAAGCTATTGCTTACCTTTTATCACGGACTTTGAGCGCGGCGACCGAATCAAGAATTTCCGTAACGAAAAAAACCTAACACCCACCACTCCGCCTACCATGTAACGCGGCTGAGCGTTCGCTTAAAGTGTATGTATACGACAATACGAAGCTCGCACAGATCGAGACGAGCTGCTCGGAAATCGGATGAATATGTAAGCAAACAATATATATATTTAACCTAACGAAAAGTCAGACGAGCTACCTGATGGAGAGAAGTCACCGTCGCCTATGGACATTTGCAACGCATCGTCATCGTCACCTCGCCTTCTACACCTATTTAATGCAATACTTATTGCTATGAAAGCCCACACTTCATATCGACACTAATCTTCTTCGTTGTCGCATGAAACAATCGGATTGCTTTATCGCTCTCGCAAGATTCCATTTCGAAAACGTCTGTCGAAACGGCACGCAATAGGAGCACAGGTGTCACTATGGGTTTGCTTGGGGGATAATCCGCCTCACTTTCTATCTACGAAAGCGATTGAGCAATCGTCATGTTTTCCTTGCGATTGTTGCCCTGAAGTTTTTTGAACGGCTTGAATAAACTTATTGCTGCTTGAAACGACTCTATTTACTATTGTTAAAACGGATTAGAAGGAAGCACCATATTGAAAAGAACAAAAGAATTTACTGGAGCTAACTTTCATTACCATGTAAAAAAAACATGATTGTAATAATATTAAAAAAATGAATATAAATAAGAAAAAAAGACAAACCCGCTGAGTTTCTTGCCGGATCTTCTCAGTTGAGGTCGTATTCCGATCCGGTGGTAGTGTAAGAAAAAAAATGTAACTGACAATGTGTAAGTGCCCCCGCAGGCCTATACAAAATAAAAACATTTCATTTCATTTCATATCATTTCATTTCATTACTTAAGAATTATTTCTTAGTTGAGGTCGTGTTCCAATCCCGTAGTAGTTTAAGAAAAAAATTGTCAAATTTTAAGTGCCCCCGTAAGCCTATGCAAAATAAAGACACATCTTTTCGTTGTAATTGCAGATGATTACAATTTTGTTTTTGCAATATGCTCTCACCGAGAAAAATCTTTAAAAAATATATGTTTGTTAGTATTAATATGTAATTGCCTTGCTAGTCACTTGCAGAGAAGGATTTAGTCTCAGATTCAAGGGAATTTAGGCTTTTGTTTAAGCTAGCTTGGTGACGTCTTATCCACTAGGCTGTCATTACTAGTCCATTCTATATAAATGGTATTATATCTTTAATGAGAAAAATATAATTTAAACGTATCTTCTACACAAAAGATTAGATAACTCCTCTAAGGAAATTAGGAGAAATTTCTAATAGAATTGTTTACGTCTATGTCTAAATGGAGCATTCTATAGGAACACAGATGTCGCTTTGTTAGCGGGATAACGTGCGTCACTTTCCCCCATTGCGCAATCGCTTTGTTTAGTTCCCGGGAACTATTTATCGCCGGCCTAGTTTCTATTGATACATTGCGCTGAAATTTTCAGCATGGTTGTTAGAGTAATGAGGAATTCTTGTTGGAATGACAAAGTTGTTTTGAATATACCAAAGTAGTACAGGTAATTTAATTAAGAGTATGCTTTCGAAGATAGAAAGTAATATTATGTGATTTTGAATACTGTTACAACACGTCTATGTGAACACCTGAAGGAAATAAATTGATAGATATTTAAACATTACATTCAGTCATTTTATGTGTAACAACGGATTTTGGAATGAAAATATAAAACTGAGTATATGCGGACCAAGTGAAGCTACCAAAAACTCAAATCGTACTTACGACACCATTTGCACGCGAGCACATAATGTTATATCAATGACGTCCGGCAAGATATTTATCGTGAAAACTAAGGCTACCTCCTCACGTGACAATATTGAAACGAATACTGACGGCCCGCGTGGCGGAGCGGTTACCTTACCAGTCTGACGCGCAATGGATCCCGGGTTCGATTCCCGACCAGATAGGTATCAGGAATAAGGTGAATGATGAGTTTAGATTCATGTTCTGGGTCTGGATGTCTGAGTATTCGTCTTTAGTGTGTCCATGGTACCCACGACTCAGGAGAAAATCCTAGTGTGGGGATATGAGTGTAGAAAACGTGTTGTGCGTTTCAAATACTTAGCGCTAATTACAAAAATATTAGCGCAAACAATTTCCATACTATCCATGTTGCAAAGAGTTTATTGCGCAAAATGTAATATCAATTGTATAATAATGCAATCATTGCTACAATGATCATTGTTTATATTTTCTCCCATTCGTTGCAATATATATACATACATTGTACGTTCACGTTTTTGTATTCGCTATACATTGTTAAGTATAGAGCAGTGATAGCCTAATGGTTGCCCCCTCAATCGGGAGGTCCGAGGTTTAAACCCAGGCACGCACCACTGATTTATGTGCGTATTAGAAATTAACTATCACTGCTTTTCGGTGAAGGAAATCATCGTAAGGAAACCTACACATCCGAGAGTACTTTAAGAAAAAAAATACTCGGAGGTGCTTGAAGTACACCAATTCGCACTTGGTCTACGTGGTGGACCATGGCCTAAAACTCTGTCATTCCGAGAGAAGACCCGTGCCCAGCAGTGGGACAATACCATTATTGTACAATATTGACAATATATACATTGCTAAGTGTACTTTTCAATAATGGGCAATAATGTACACAACGATCATGAAACGGTAAACATTGGAGGACACTTAATAAACTCATACCAAGTTCACTTTTAAAACAAATGAAAGTTACTTTAAGGAATATTTTTACCAATTAACGATGTCTTTAAAATCTGAGTGATGAATTGTCGTATTTTTACGCTTCCACGATTACTGTAAAACGCGCGTGGTGTATTGCCGTCTGAACACAGCTTTATAGCGACGTAAAACCAATGACGTGTGACGGGAACATTTTCAGCGTACGTACAGACTCGTGATTCAGATTTTGCTAATGCGTGATTGCGAGATATATTTGTATGATAATAATTTTCATGCGTGATGTCAATGCCCACAATAACAATTTTAATATTTGTTTTTCGAACGTCTGTACCACGCTCGGGTAGTGCAGAGCGATATTTAAGCTTTTATCGATGTTGTTTAATCAATACTGCACGATTCTTGCATATTGTGTCAATTTGCGGATAGAATGAGTAACATGAGATATATCTTACTATTTTTTATTATTATATCGCTGATACGGACATTATTGACCGGGAGAAGATTTATGATTATAATATTCTATCCTTTTACTAATATTTAAATCTCAGACATAACATTTTATACTATGAAAATAGATTTGTATTAAGCTTCGTTTTGGGAAAGAGAGTGAATTTCAAAAGTATTGACGTAATCAGGGTCGAAGATACGAATGTCGGCAAGTCTCTGAAATATTTTCTGACCCTTTGCTAAGGGTTTGGTCCATAATAGACTCTGTACTTTTAGACGAAAAACAAAACGAACCTCCTGTTTTGAAATTGTTTTTATTCTTGCCTATGCTATGGGATCCTGACCTCTCCGCGTCCCTCTTATTTTTATCCATGATGAAATCTACAAATGTTAACAGGATAATCCACAGATATTCTACAAACCACAGATATTATACAAACGTTGAACGATACTTATGTATATCAGTGACGTCCAGCATGAGATTTATCGTTCAAACTCACAGCGACACCGAATCACTGACGCGCGACCAGAAAATTTTCAGAATTACTCGTGATACCAAATTGTCAATGATTAATTTTGAAATGCTGGTATTAAAATTTACACGCTTCATGTTCTGTCTGGCGACAACAACTTTGATGCTGTGTTTCCGAGGGCTTTTATAATTTTAAATATTTGCCCTTATGTTGGCAGCTTTATTTAAACTAGTCGCCCGTCGCATCGGCCGAAATTCGACCGTAATTTAAATTAAAAAACTAAACTTCATATTGTCCAAATTAGTACGAATATTTCTCTAATTCAAATCAAATGTCATCTGACATTCTTGACGTTGTGTCTTTTCATAGTAAGACATTGAATGTTCTATTTCATTTACTAAGTACATATGTGTTTGTGACAAATGCATGGTAGTGTGTGTAATGTATTTTTAGTTGATTTTATGTATGATATATGCGTTATTTAAAAAAAAATATATACATTCTGCACTCCTTCTCTACGTCCACTATAACCGTGCAAAATTTCATACTAATCCGTCCGCGGCATATTACTTAAAAATCCGTCACAAATTTTTGCTTCACGTATTAATATAATAATAATGAAGTTCACCTGGTTTTAAGTGATCACTCCTTTCTGTGGACATCTGTAACCAATTATTTAAATCACGAGTCTCTTTGAAGTGGTGTAGAGATGTGTAGACTCTTGAAGACTGTATTTGGCCTAATATAAACTTCAAACCAGAACAAAGGAAACCTAAACGGCTGTTATAAGACAACAACAAGAGTATTGGTAGGGGCGTAGTAGGCATGCATCAAAAATTTTATATTTGTGAAAAAAAACATTTACGAAACATATTTACAAAATATTAAATTAGACTAAATCCTAAAATGCATGTCCCAGACATGAACACCTATTGCCAACGAACCACATTTTCGCAACACACACCCATACATCAATTTGCAATCTAGATAGAGCCCAGCCATTGTAGTCTTGATAAAGTTTGACAGGGAAACAACTTAGTCGTCTGGTCCAGCGATCGTTTAGTCGTTGACTAATAAGTTCCGGGCTTATGCAACTATATTATTAATATGCGCGGTGTAAGCTCTTATGTAACGCATGTGATTGCTAAACGGCATACTTAGTGGGACGATATTGTTAAATTGTCTGTACGCAAAGATATTTTTTAAATTAAGTAGGTGCTGTGTGTTAGAAGTATGTTTGTATATAATACAAGTACACGAAACTCAAGTTATGATTTTTTGATAATTTAATATTAAAAAACTGTTCAGGAACCAGTACCTGCTCACTCCGAGAATTTGTATATGTACATTTGTGAATATATACAAATACATACTGATATACATAAGTATAATTATATACGCCATCACATGAATAAATACACCAGAAACCTTCGCGAGCTCATGAATAACAACTTTGCTAAAGATCATCACGTGATCAAATGGATAGTTACCATTCTATAGCGGACATACAGACAAACATTCATTTTTATAAAGAAAAGATGATGTTGATCTAATGCCTGTATATTAACTATGTAAGTTTGTTATGTTCTTATATGGATCAATGCATATGTACGTAATTGTTGTCTATTAAAAAAGCGAATTACCAAAAGAACTCGATTAATTTCTGCAGCAACCAATGACTTATTTTTTCAAAGAGATTAAGCCAGTAAATTTTGGAAAATCGGATGAATATATACGGTAATGGTTTCCCAAAACTTACAAGCATAGCCGAATGTGAAGATTGTGTATTATATCGGTTTGCATACAAGTGTACTAGATGGATAATATAGTTGGTACTTGCATTTGTAAAAGGTCCTCATTATTGTGGGCCCGACCGAACACGAAAACACCATTTGTATAGGTCTCTGTTTATTTGTGTCTAATTCATTCTGACTTATTAAGTTAGGATAACTATTATGAATATGGTAAACAATGTTTATAAAATGGTTTTACAAAGGGCACAGGACCGGTCTGAGTGGCGCCAATTGGCATCATTAATGTTAAGTGGTAATATAATTATGTACGTAAATATTTAAATAATGTTTTAAATTACATAGAATGTGGCGCGCAAAAATATGTATTTATTTAAACTAGGCACCCGGTGCAACGGTCGAAATTCGACTGTAATTAAAAAAAACTAAACTTCATATTGTCCAAAATAGTACCAATATTTCTCTAATTATCAAGTTTATTTTGAACGCACCCGTTAAAGGTAAAATGAGGTTTATTAACTAAGCTGCATTTAAAAGCAATAGCGGTATTTCGACAAAGACATCTGACTTTTGACGTTATGTGTTTTCACAGTAAGACATTGAACGTTCTATTTCATTTATATGTGTTTGTGACAAATGCACGGTAGTGTGTGTAATGTGTTTTCAGTTTATTTTATGTATGATATAATATGCATTATTTGAAAAAAATATTAACATTCTGCACTCCTTCTCTACGTCCACCATAACCGTGCAAAATTTCATACTAATCCGTCCGAGGCATATTACTTAAAAATGCGTCACAAGTTTTTGCTTCACGTATTAATATAATATACTATTTTATGACGGGTGTTGTCTTATATGTAGAAAATGAATTTAAAAAAATCTTGGAAGTAAGTTACGACATCTTATTTGCCATAAATATTTTTATGTTCATGACTCTCATGTTAATAAAATTTTAATCTACTTAGAAAATTGGTGTAAAATAACAGTTAACGTACATAAATCAGTGAACACGGGGATATAATTAATACGAACACCTGTATATTTAGCCATGATCGTACTAAAATACACCGGTTCGCTATTACAAGTGGTTAAAATTGGCCAACAAATAAACCACTCGAAGCGAACCGAGACGCATATCGTAGAAACGATGAATGGCTGCTATATCTCATCTACACAGATACCTAGGTTATTAGCTTTATAATTAATATTTACGAGCTTCTTTTATAAACGCTATCTCTGATCACGTTGTTAAGAATTTGATACGATACCCCGAGAGCCATGAAACCGTCGCTTCAAGCGTCAATCGCTCTGTGATGCAAGCGACAGCGATGAGCATCAATAAAATGAAAAATGCAGATTTGTATGTGTCTGATCTTATAAGGCCATGAAGTTTCACAGCCCATTGAAGGAAATATTAATAAAGTTCGTTAATGCTAACGCTTGCAGTGCAAAACGAAGCTTTAGTGGCCCTCGGGCAAGCAGCATCGGATGCGTCAGTGTGACCGCTAGTAATATTTCATGTGTTTTAAGGCTTTCATCAAACCTTTAATGACCTCTATATAAAATAGGGGTTTTCTTAGAAGCTAATCACAGATTCATTGCTACTCTACATGTCATCAACTTAGCTGTATTTCATCTTTCCTCCAAAATATAAGAACTGCTTTATGCTAAAAATACATAGGTATGACGGTGGTACCTCCCCGCTCGAACAATACTGGTTCTAGCACTTCATAATTTTTGTCACTAATTAGTATAGCATGTTCTCTTCAGGAGTAACTATTATAGAGTCCGTCACAGCAGTGCACGTAACACTTGCAGCCAATTTGACTAAAATACACCGTCGTCACAAGTGCGAGTATAACTGGCGAGCAAATAAAGCATTCCGAGTGAACCGCGATGTAGATTGTAGAAACGATGAATGGCCACCATATCTCATCTGCGCGCATGATTTATGGGAGCGGAGATGTTATGCAAAGCGGGCTTGGAGCCATGGATATTTCATTGTTTTGTATTTTACTACCTGTAACCTGTACTTCATTTGCGTAACATTGAAGGGGTCTTTGAGAATTAATCAATACTAACTGAAACTCGTAACATACGGCAATGCACTTGACCTTTGAAGTGATAGACCTTATAAGTGACATAAGTATTTTTTCTATGTTCAATTCCATTGTTTTGAGTTAGAAAATGTAATAGCACTTGTTCAATGGTTGATTGTTGTATTAAAAAAGTATATGCCCAATTATGAAATTATCGCCATATTAAATTCGCCTTAATAGACTTGATATTAGCTGCAGAAGTATAGGTACCAGATACATTTTACAGTCGTGTGTATAAAACAGGATGGATATTACAGTGATAGTAACGTTGTGTGGCGACCTCCCGAAACTCATCAAGAGATGGTGCTACTAGTATTCTGAAACACGCTATCGAAGTATTCATAATACCCCGCATATATACAAGTTCCGAACAACGAATATCAGAGCACGGCCGCTCCCCAGGCATGATCACCTAGCAAGGCGGGAGATCTCCCTTTGTCAAAGTTGTATGAATCTTCATGCGGAAATTTGGGTCTGACTTCCAACAATGCAGCTTCAGGTAGAAGCTATAAAATAACTAGTAGCTTAAATCATGAAAAAGTTATTATAAGGACCAAGCTTCGATAATATTTCAATATTTATAAGACGTTACGAAAACGAAATTACTGCTATTAATTTTATAAAACAACTTTTCTGCTCAACAAATGCCCGTTTATATAAGATTTGTCGAGAAAGTTTGACCTATATTTTTGTTCCCAGGAGATTTATTAAAGTAATATTAGGGAAATAAATCACTGAAACTGAACTGTAGATTCATGTCTACCATATTAGGTATTTCAAATATTCTAAAGTTTATGATAAATATATAGTAACTATTAAGAACTTACATCAAAAGAGTGTATTGACTGTTAACATTATTATGTTGTATGTATTTGTATGTTATTAAAAACCTTATTTGCACACCTGAACGGGTAGAACATAAGGAAGAATATTGCCAATTAAGACCTATTGTATATTACTATGTTCTCGCAGTAAAAAGAATTTGAATTTGAACATGTGTTAATCATTTAGTTCTGTTAATAATTAACCCAACTAAACGAATTGAAACTGCAAATCATTAATTAGCGAATTACCACTAAACGACAGATTAGAGGTAAGTATACAGAACGATCATTTATCTGCATCACCATCAAAATATTCATTTATCTTACGATTACGTTACAAGAACAGTATTTCAAAGTTGTTAAACATTTCTATATATTCTTACAAAGCTCTATCGTTATAATTAACGATTACGCATGTTTGTTACCTTGTTGAATTGTTCTTGTGAATTGTTTGTCTTTAAGATTGTACAAGAAAATATTAATTAAACATTTTATATATATGTAAAAATGTAACGTTATCGCTTCAGTTGTGTAAAATCGAAGACATTTAGTAAAATTTTTACAAGGTATATTCCATAATGTATATTTAACGGCGACGAATGTTAGGCAACCAGACGACAATCCTAGTCCTCAGAAGTAGCAACGCATCTGAGGTTGTCTTCAGAACCTCTTTTCTATATAAAGTTCCTAACTGATATCCACGAGCGCCAGTATCCACATACCACCAAGGGCGGCAAGTTCGTTTGCTTCTTCAATGCACTTTATTTCGCAATGAAAATTTCTTGTTACGTGTTCTATAAATTCACACAAAACACTATCGTCATTGCAACAGCCGTAAGACGATTTTCGGGATCATGTACGTGTAATATGAGACATAAAAATAGTAATAAATGGTATAGTCGTGAAACCGGGTTACGCAAAGCGGCCTCACGCGGTATGACGCAACGCGAACTTTCTGCGGTCAATGTCACATGTTAAACTCACCTACCTACCAATTCGTGCATAAAACATTCGGTGAGTACTAGTGATGTCTCGAATTGTGCTTTTACTCGAGTCACTCGAGTGAATTTGTCAAACACATTTTTTCAATCGAGTGAAAAAATGTGTTATTCCAGCGTCTATGCAATCGAGTTACCGGGTCAACTCTGTGTACCGAGTCAACTCTGAGCACATACTTGATATGTAATTTTGAGTTTACTGATGACTTGATGATGACTTTATTTCTCTATTTGTTATCTACACTATAGCGGCCGTTTTTACAAACCAGAAAACGCGATATTTTGAGTTTGTCGTTTTTGATATTCAAAGTATTGGCGTATATTCAAAAACATGTTACTAAAAATCTCATTCGAATTGCATATTTGTAACTCACTTGAATTGCATATTTGTAAGTGGGATTTCACTCGAGTGACTCGAAAAGTCGAGTATATCTCGAGTGACGTAATAAAATTACTCGAGTTACAAAAATCTATTCGAGTCACTAGCGAGTACTGACCTTAGAACGGTCAGTTAAGATCGTTATCGACGTTAAATTACTTTCGATTCGGACTTTACAACCACCTGATACGTATCGCTGCGCGTACAAGTTCGTGGCTGTTGCTACTCAAATTTCGGTTACTGGAATACGATATTGACTTTTAATGTTTTTTGATTTATATTACGCTATCACGCATGTTTTACGGAAGGCTTAGGGTTGTGCTAATATGTTTATTTAATTTTATGGACGTACCTTGTATATTTTTAATTTCTTGTATTATAAGATTTACTTAAGAGCCTTCCCGTACATTGCAAAGAAATGCTCCCATACTACTCGACGAATGAGATAGTAGCAAAAAAGTTATTATTTGAAATATAACAACTAAATGAGTATCATGAGTATCCGTCCGATGAAACGTCACCGTTACTAGGGAACCAAAATTTAAAAAATCCATCACACAAGAGTTTCTGACCCTGATGAGTAAGATAAAAGCTCGATGTAAATGTTTCTTCTGTTTTACTATATTTTTAACAACAACGCTTCGTAGCGTTGTTACTATGCAGAAATTAGTATGACTGTAGTGCTTTGCAGTCGATACATCAATTAAGTGACAGTTATCGTGAAATTACAAAAACACGACTAGGGTTTTTATATTATGTACTTCTTAGACAAGGCAGGCAAGGTAGGATTTGTATTATCCTACAAAGGAATGACGTATTCCTCTGTAGAATAGTTCAAATCCGTCCCATTGAACCCTGCTTAATTGTAGTCCATAAATTAGTTAAGCACAAGCCAATGCCAATCAGGATTGGACAACAAAGGATCGATTACGTCACTCATTCGGTTCCTCCAATGATTAACAGATAAAACGGATCACGACCGAGGGTCATTACCCTGGCTTCGTTAGAGCCATTTAGTTCGCCATACAGGAACATTTGCGATTGACAGCTCGATTCATTATATTTTTTCATAGCCGTTTTCATGTCGCTGTTTAATTAAACAGGTTGATTAATTATCCAAATACTATGTGTCAGGGGTCGTGAGTGTTTTCGTTGCAAGCGTTCGTAATTAAATCCGAAAGGCAGCGTGATGATAGTATTAAAAGAAACCACTGATACCTTTGCCTAAGTTGATTTAAATTAACAAAATGAATATAGATTAAATACTTATATAACTAATGAATAATGTTATGTTACACAACATGTTTCTAATATAAGGAATAAATTTTGAACAGGTTAAGAGATTGGGTGTAAGGCTCGCATAAATTGATTGCAAAGTAAATGTATAACAAGTTAAGTCTAATTAATGGAGTTCCTAAAAAGGGTTTTCCTCCTGACATAAGGTATGTTTTTTTGGGTGTCTACTTCGTGTATAGGTTAAAGCGACCAATCTGAATTGAGACGTTTACGCACGTTTGTAACTCAAACAACATAACACCACATCTTTAGCAACAAACATGAAAGAACATTACCTCGTAAAGCTAACCAAACAACGTATAGCTTTCCATCCGCGTTCTGTCTCCTTGCGTGCGCGTTTATTAGCAACAAACCGATACGAGCCGCGTGAGGGAGAGCCGTCAATCAGAGCTGGGGACCGGCTCAAGGCCGTCGCGTTTTTCACTTGTTTCCGAACTTTGGCCCAGCTCCAAAGCAAATACCTACCGGACGTTGATTCATGCTTCGGTCTAGAACAGTCTCTCTCAAAGTGCATCAAGCTCGGTGGTGGTGGGAGGGAGGGAAGACGCTGCGGGCCTAAAGAGGGCTGTAAAAGGTGGTGAAGAAGCGGTGGCTGATTTATGGTCCTTTAAGTAACATAACACCACAATTTCATGAGCAAGGAACATGAAAGAATGGAGAACATAATAAAGCTAATCAAACAACGCACAGTGGCTTTCCTTCTGCGGGCTGTAATTTTGCGTGCGCGTTTATTAAGAACAAACCGATCTCATAAAAAAACAATACTTGTCAAAAAACGAAGTCTCGCAATTCAGTTCTTCTACCGAAAAAAGTCGTGAGAACTATGTATGATTCATGTGTTGGTCTAGAACAGTCTTTCTCAAAGTGCATCATACTCGTAGCGGGAGGGAGCGGAAAAGGGGGACGATAACAGATGTCGAAAAAGTGGTGCTATTCATGGTGTTCTAGTAGTTTAAGTTAATTCCTACAAATGATACTACAACGTTCTTATTAACTCTTTTGAGCTGTCTTAGATTACCCTGTATATTTTTAGTAATGCTAATAATAATAATGGATCGTTCAAATGTGAGCGTTAGACAAGTTTGAAAACCTCTGCTCTAGATCGTATGAACGTATTGTCGGTTGTCAATATGAAAATAGCTATCGGACTGCGGATGAGGTCTACTCGTACGTATAATTTACGCAACGGTTACGCGAAACTATTCTGGTCCGCGACGCTGTGGTATTTTTTGATTGATTCACGTATACGTTTCTTATGGAATAGATAGGCAATAACCTTAATTATTAATATAGTGTACTATATACTTTACGCTCAGTTTCTACTCCAAAAAACATTTCAACCAGCATCTTTCCTAATTACTTGCCTAAACTGTGTTGAAAGAAATATTCGACAACTTCAAAAATAAGTGAAGTACCTAAGCCTTTAGTATTTTAGCAATATTTAAACTTTAATATTAAACAAGAATTATTATTATTCTATATGAGTCCACAAATTTTTTTGAGTGATAATACAGATAATTGCGATTCAGGAGATGATACCAAATTAAAACGGAAACATGCTGACGTACATGCGAATGACGAACACAATATGTTATAAAGTTATATCGAAATCCCGACGGTGCCAACGTGCCAATGTTTTTTATTGCGTGCGAAATCTTGGAATCCGCCAATTCACATCTCCGTAGACGACACAACACGGCGCCGAGCGAATCTTTATTTATCCACGTCATAGGGATGGCGATTCTTCCCGAAAAAGATCGATGTTTTAAATAAAGCTCTAAAGATCTACAAGGATATCGAAGATTAGAATAAAGAAATATTAAAAATTTATCATTGCTAGTGTCCGAAAGAAGGTCGCTTTTTGCTGAAGCTGAAAACAAGTCCTAGAACTGATTACAATTACATACTTTACAACCTTTTAAAATCGATGATATTCGAAAATATTGTGAATTTAGATCAAAATTTGCAAAGTAAGCCGATTCACCATTTCCATCGCGGTGTCTTCAATTCTGATGCTTGCTAGAAATCTTCGACTCAAGACTTCACCCTTTTTGATCGAAGCCAAAAGTTTTGCCAAAAGACAATTTTTTGGCCCAAGGTGGCCGAAGAGCGAACTTCGCTCGGACACTAATAATTACCAATTTCGTTTTATTTACCGTTTTCAAGAATCAGAATTTCTGTCTTTACGTAGAAAATATATTTGAAATATGGGAAGTTTAATTGACCCACAAACTAGTTACAAAAATCAACATAAACAATAACATTCGACAAAATAGTAACATATTTTTTTATTTCAAAATATTATCTTTACATATAAAATTCAATGTAGAATTTCCGGTGCGTAAGATCGTTTTATTAATTAGCTTATTGCTTATCTTATACATTATCGATCATAAATATGTTTTTCGAAATAATAGTTTCATCGATCTCGGACGGTCATGCCTACCACGTAAAAAGAATAAACATCGCTCTCACATTAAACGATGTGGATTTGTCTGGCGGCCATCAATTGCCAGCTAATGTTATTTTTTGTTCGGCATCTGATTGGTGCCAATCAACGGGGCGCTTGATTGAAAACTTTTTATTATGCAACGTTTTGATTTTTTCTTACAGTTCGCTATTACCGACTGATTGAATGGTGCTCTTGGCGATTGCTTTAATTATTTGTTAGCATCGACTAATAAGAGGATGCAATCCACGATGAGAACTTCATATAACAACAATTAATTATAAAAACCGACAGTGAGTGCGCATTTCTTCATTTTAAATGACTTAATAAATGTATCACAATAAATATAGATATAGAGATGATAAATAACACAAATAAATAGAAAATAACGTATATTTAATAATCAATATGGTTTGTCCTGGCTGAAATTCGAGTGAAATATTCATAGAATTGGAGATACTGAAATTCTTAAATGCTTGACACGTGCAAAGAAATTAAAGTTTAGCTCAAATGCTGTCGACGGAAAAAATTAAACATTTTTAGATAATCGAAAGCGGTTAGCGAGACGGAAACCTTATCGAGATTACATCTATATTTAATACAGTTTTGGTGGACGAGTCGAACGCCATTGCATAACCGCGTAAGGTCAACGCGGCAGACCATCTGGCGTCGAGAAAGCCCCCATAAGTAATTGAATATTTACAGTACATACATATAGCACTAACAGTGTTTCTATCGTCTCGAAAAGGCCAAGAATTTTAATGTCTTCATTATAAACACTTGTTTGGGACTGGGAATAGATAAAGTGCCACGATGCAGGTCATGCGCTTATATGGTGTGTGTTTACATGCCTTTGAATAATTTATATGTCGCGGGCAAACGGACCGAATCGTGTTTTAGCTTAAAGGTCCTTTTGTTGCGACGCGGGGGCATCAGATGTGTCGTTGTGGCGATATAAGGAAATTATTATCTCGCACTGACTGTATAAGCTCGTAGAATTGATTTTATAATATAAATAACGATTCAGTACACTGTTCTGTGAATGTAACAGTAAAGCTTTAAATAGAAATGAAGTAAAAGTTAAACACAAATTATCGCTTAATATTTGGTAAATGTTGAGGACTTTTGATGAATGGCATAATAATAGCACTTACTGTTTTAATGTACGTACCTACCTTAACGTACCTAAGTAGTAGTAATATTGCACAGTAAGGTAGGTGCGGTACTTACTGTGCAATATTAAATTTAAAATTATAAAAAAATAATTTTATTATTCTTCATATTTGATACTGTTATAACAGTTCTCGATATGCTGCTATAAAGGTATGTACGAGTATAATAGTATTTTATGAACATCTAATAACCAGTAGGAATTCACAATAAATAAAAATAAGCGAAATGCAAATGGAAAAGCGCGATGAAAAGCTATTTCTAAAAGTATGATTTCAAATAAGCTAGGCTTTTCATATTGCTATTTCACGTGGCCCGTGGATAATATGGTGCTTCAGAAATGAAGTGGTCTGCTTTTATAATACTCTGTTTTGTATACCCGTGAGTTTACGAGTATATGGCATGGCATATTTTATAAAAAAACTATTATCACAACTCCGTCATACTCCGAAGATGTATTTTCAAATGAGTTCACGTACTTTAAATAGGTGACGCAACTTTACAAATTGTCCATTATGAAGTAGAGTATACATAACTTCAGCCTTATGATCGCAGTATCGCTTCCCATGTATTATTTTTTGACAATAAAAATGGAGATGCTGCTGTCCATTCCGTGGTTTATGTTCCTTAGTCGCTTGCATCGACATCTATGGGATGAAAGAGAATGGTGCTATTTAGGACCGACACTGCTCAATCTTGTTGACTGGTATAAATTCAGCGTTATGGTAATGTCATTAATAAACTGATAAGTAAATTGGCGTCAAAGCGTACCTGTATTTTAAAGTAAATTAAAGATAATTGAATACAATTAATAAACAAGCCACCCACCGGTTACTGGCCACTGTAATTCGCTTTATTTTAATTATTATGTTAGCCGTTTCCTTTGTAGATTATATATAGTCTTTTCCCACGAGAAAAGGTAGTAGTCACTCAATTAATACTCAACCAAAGGTATGTAGTTCTTAATGAAGCATTAAATTATAATAATTGATCCGTTCAGTGGGTTTTGTTGTAAAACCCTTTTATATAAATATCAATATGTTACGTATACAAACCGAACATCGATAAAATAAATTTTGTTTTATCCAGAATAAATGTCGCAAAAACATTGTATATTTATTTGAGCACTTTAATAAAATATCCAATGGGAATAACCACAATTATTACAAACAGTAGGTACTAAATTTTACAACAACAAAATAAAAAAAAAACCAGCTCACGTATAAAAGTGACAGCGTATGTTTGTATAAAAGCTAAAATGTAACCTATGCTTATGTTGTTTTTTTTCGCAGATTGACAATCAGGAAAAAAATGCATCTAATGCTTACACTCCTGTGGTTCACCATTCCTCACCGATCTCCGCAGCACAACACGCTCCCATTACGCGTAACCAACAGATTTCGTAAGAGTACAAGTCAATCAACTGCAACCACAATGTAAGTCACATCTGACGTATCGCAGCAGAACATCTGAGAGTCTAAGAAACAAACAGGGCAGAGCCCACGCGGACCAGCGGGCGGTCGCTAGTGCGTGGCGACCATAACTTCTAACGAAATATGGACGGTTGGGCTTTAGTTAAGCTTATCAGAGCATTCAGTTAGCGAAATTATTCAAATGGTCAGTTTGATTTGCATATAGTCTCTTTTGTTACTTGAAATAACATGAAAAGCGTAAGTATAAGTTGTTTAAGTCTATCTGTAAATTTCTTTCTATCTGCATGTTTAGCATTTACTGGTGTAAATGTTTTTAACCGACTTCCAAAAAGGAGGAGGTTATCAATTCGTCTGTATTTTTTTTTTTTTTTTTTTTTATATTTGTTACCTCATTTCTCCGGACTGGGTGAACCGATTTAGATGATTTTTTTTTTATTTGAAAGGTAGTGCGTGTCATAGGGTCCCATTTTTTTTTAGTATTTTTTTGACTAGGGCATCCATAAGAAAAACGCATAAGTCTTAAATTTGCATTTTCAATGTACGCGATAAATGTATGAATAACTCAATATCCCGCCAACCGATTTTGATGATTCTTTTTTTATTAGAAAGGATGTACTCCAGGGGTAGTCTGATAAGAGTTTGATAAGGTTCTAATCATAGGATCTTCAACTTTTTGGAGCAAAATAATAAAATTAGTGATAGTCGGCCGAACCTTAGCTGGAGAAGTCCAATTGAGTAAAATATAGAATAAAATTACTATGTAGGTATTTACTATGAAAAATTTGACCTTCAACTCTTCAATCCTGATGATGCAGGGGTACTGCTAGCCTGAACTATAAAAGTTGGTCGTTTGATGTTTGCGAATATATAATGAAATTGTTAAGCAAATTCATGGGACAAAAATTTGACCTTCAACTCCTCAACCCTGATGATGCAGGGGTACTTAAAGCCAAAACCATAGGAATAAGCCATTTGGTGCTTACGTATATGTTATAAGATTACTGAGCAAAAACATAAGATGAAAAATTTGACCTTCAACTCCTCAACCCTGATGATGGAGGGGTACTTCAATCCTAAACCATAGAAGTTGGCAATTTGGTGCTTACGGTTATGTAAAGAAAATACTAAGCAAAAATATAAAATCAAAAATTTGACCTTCAACTCCTCAACCCTGATGATGAAGGGGTACTTCAATCCTAAACCATAGGAGTTGGCAATTTGGTGCTTACGGTTATGTAAAAATAATACTAAGCAGAGGCACAAAATTAAAATTTTGACCTTCAACTCCTCGACCCTGATGATGAAGGGGTACTTCAATTCTAAACCATAGGAGTTGGCAATTTGGTGCTTACGGGTATGTAAAAATAATACCAAACAGAGGCACAAAATTAAAATTTTGACCTTCAACTCCTAAACCCTGATGATGCAGGGTACTGCAAGCCTGAGCCATAGAAGTTAGCCACCTGGTACTAACGTATATGTTATAAGATTACTAAGCAACAATATAAGATGAAAAATTTGACCTTCAACTCCTCAACCCTGATGATGGAGGGGTACTTCCAGAGGGGGCGCCCTGTTTGTATGAATTGTAAAAGTGTTTTATGTTTAATTTTTGTGAATATGTAGATGCACAAAGTAAACTTAGAGGCTTTATTTAAATACAAACATAAAAATATAGTCACTAAAAAGTGTAAAATAAAAACTTTTTAACAAAAAATATCTACCGACTTCCATGTCACAAAAAAGTAAAAAATAATTTAAATATATTTTGGTCTAGAACATACTCAGTACTTAGTACATAGTCCTGAAGTCGGTGCTCGACATATTTCGCTGGACGACGGTAACTACGTCCTATATGAGCACCGACTTCAGAACTATAGTTCAGGAATATCTACCGACTTCCATGTCACAAAAAAGTAAAAAATAATTTAAATATATTTTGGTCTAGAACATACTCAGTACTTAGTACATAGTTCTGAAGTCGGTGCTCATATAGGACGTAGTTACCGTCGTCCAGCGAAATATGTCGAGCACCGACTTCAGGACTATGTACTAAGTACTGAGTATGTTCTAGACCAAAATATATTTAAATTATTTTTTACTTTTTTGTGACATGGAAGTCGGTAGATATTTTTTGTTAAAAAGTTTTTATTTAAAATAACTTTTAACTTTGCTGCTTCTTACTTTAGTTGCTGTGTTCTGGTTTGAAAACTTCTATGGCCGACCTCAGGTAGGCGGTCAGTGTCTGCGCTGATTGTTTGTTAATGGGCGGTGATAATCACTTGCCATCAGATTTATTTATTGCTACACAGAAAGAAAAAGGAGTCTCTATAGCGAAAGCCTACATTCAAACGTGCGTATTACTCGTACCAGATACATCTGATAGCCGATATCCATTCATCTGCATGTTTAACAATGTTCGCGTACGATACATCATGTTTATGCAGATGCGTGTGGGCGTCTGTTCTGGGTATTAGCAAATCAGATACACGTTTTCTGCGTGTCCAAATGGCATAAGTGCCGATTTTACTATATGCTGAAGGAGTAGAGCGATAACCGCGGCAAGATATTTATAGCTGCCCTTTTATAAATTTCACAAGAAGAATTTTTTTGAATGAAATAAGAAATAAGTTGAGATTATGTATGAAAAAGTGTATCCACATTAATTAGTCAACGAAATCCATGCCTTTTTTATTATTATAAAGTATATTATTTTAAGTTTAGTTAAAGCACTCCATTCTATTCATTTCACATACACTTGGACGATAAATCGACTGGCGATAATATTTACTTATTTAAAGAGATAATTTTGGCATTTATCAATATTATTATTAAATATGTATTTAACGGTTGTCCATACATTTTAGTTTTTTCTTGCGTATGTCACTTACGCCATTATACGCGTTATGTAGGTAAACTGTTTCGTTATGTAACCGCGGGTCGACGACCCGCGAACTGCACACAATAGCTGAATAGGCGTGTTATGTCAAAATTGAGCATGCAAAATGTTTTATTGTACTCGAGCACATGTTAACATGTTAAACAATACTTTAGTTTTTATACGATGCTTTACAGTTTATATTGAAGTATTTGTAAATGGAAATATTTGAAATTATTTACAAGGTATATTTTGTTAGACGCTGAACAACGGAAGCTTTAGACCACCGCGCCCTACACAGCTATGTATAAATGTAACCTCGTAATGAAATTAGTAATTGACTTATCTATACTAATATTATAAAGAGGCAAAGTTTGTAACTTTGTTTATAAGGGGTAATCTTCGGAAATACTGAACCGATCATGAAAATTCTTTCAAAATCAGAAAGCTACACTATTCAGGTGTGCTATAGGCCAGATTGAACAATATATATTCAACGCTCAACGTAGTGGGCACGAGTCGGCGGCAGTATCTACATATTCTACGAGTACGGGTCTTCATTTGTAGCGCGCGGTTGCGACTGGTAGTTGCTCCGTAAATTCTAGTTTTAAGCTATAAATATACTTACTTAGCAAAAACTTTCAGCAGGATACATTTTCGGGAATGTTTGCGGATTTTTGCGTGCATTTACAAACACGTATAAAATTGTTTCACTTCAATAACACTGCATTTAACAAATCTACTTTATATATAACATTGTACTGTAAAACTATTTAAAGGTACTTAACGTTAAAAAATCGATCGATTTATTGCGTTTAATCCGATCGCATTGTCTCGGCTTCCTAGCCAACGAGAGAACACGTAAGAGGGCACGACCGCAAGCACCGAGCGAACACATCAATCACATCCGAACCACGGACTAATGAAGCGTAAATCCCCTAGTTTGTTGGCGTAATTATTTTATGCAACACTTTCACGCTCCATATACGTTACTCGATTAAGACCGATCGACGCTTGCGGTACCACTAATTGACATTATCCGCAAACCATCACGAATCGCTCGTCGTATTTCTCTATGCAAGCTCCCAATACGAGTACGCGCGGGCCCTTGTAGTCATGTAACGAATATTCGCATTTGTGATTATTCGCGTGTTTTTAAATGTTAGCATTCGTAAGAATTATGCGAATGTTTTGCGAATATTTAATTGCAGTGCTTTGCAAAAAAAATCGCCAAATCTCTACAAATTTATTTCGAACTGCAGTTTGTCAACCAAAAAAAGTAAAAGATCGCCATATTTATATCCTCCGGTACCCTATAGGTAACAAGAACTGTAAAAAAACAACATTCGCATTCGCGTTCGCGAATGTCAAATAGCAACATCACTAGTCCCTTGCAAACTTTTCCTCGAGAACAAGTACAAGTTTTCTGTTTCATGCTCCACATATAGGAATCGGACTTTCCTGCTTTTTGTTGCTTTAGTATTCGTAATTGCTTTTAATTTTAACTTCCTTTGCCTGATATCCACTGAGATACTGCTTTAAGTAACATGTCGAACTCTGGTCGATATATGTTCCGGGATTTCATGCCTTGCTGGGTAAAGGGTACCAAAGTTTTATTTTGGATTTGAATGTAAGTTGCGGTCATTGAATTTTTTTTATTGCTTACACATTTTGATACCAAATTCAATTATAAAACTAGACAAAGTTCACATTTAATAATATCATTTTGTCTTGACGTAAAATAAAATAGCATAACCAGACATACTTACATAAATAACAATTGCGAAGTTCTGTTAACAGATTATCGCATCGTTTAATAATATGATCGATCGATTCCTTTTACTTTGCACAAAAGTATCCATTATAATTCCATGCAATATTGCTCCAAATCGTTTAACCTTTGAGCTATGGTCGAACATTCCAAATTTCGCAATCATGATATCGAAATGCAATCACAATTTATGTACAAACAGGAAATCGGTGATTTTCATCCAATATTTGCCGATACAATCAGTTTGCGTGGAAAATGAGCGAACAGGAAGCCTGCTAATCGAATTTGTAGCCTTAAAGTAGGCCTCGCGGGTAATAAGGGCGATGATACCTAATCTGACTAAAACTGGTTTCCGCGTGATGAGATTTCCAAGGCACGTTAATTATTTGTTTGAATTAACGGCCATGCAATTTATTTCAACATTCAAATTGCGCGCACAATTTACGTCTTCATCTACTAGCATCTAATACAACCGGCGCTTATAAGGTAAGATCACCATCTGTTGTCACATGTTAATCGCGATTTGTTCTATAACAAACATGAGTTATTATGCCATATGTCCAAATGCTGCAAACATTTTTGGCATCTATATATTTCGTTGTAGAGTTGAGAATTGTTCGTGAGTGTATGTATATTGAAGTGTCAGCGAGGTACACGCTTGCCTATTACAGCTAATCCGGTGGCTTGCAGTGGCAACTTTACTTCGCGGCTGATTGATGGATCGAGTGACACAGCCAGAACCAGGTGCTCTTGAGGTTTCTAGAGAAACTACACTCGATTGTATCGTGGATAATGTTTTGTAAACACAATAAAAATTTATTGCTAATTGAAAGAGGTCTGAAATGTAAGGTATATGAATGTCTACTGTAGCAGAAAGTTAATTATTATTTATAAATCTATGTTTGTAAAGTTTATTATAAAATATATCAAGTTGTAAAGGTTAATTAAGTAGTTAGTGCAATATATGCTAGGTTGTTGTAATTGTGCGTGTGTAAAGTATGTGTAGTGTCTATGTAGGTGTATGAAATAGTTTCCAGTGCATGAGCCCGATAATTATAGAAATACAAAATGTCAAATAGTGAAGCGTTTAATAGAAACCAAATACATGCCGGTAGACGGTGGCAACGAGTGTCACAAGCTATATCGTCTTACAATGAACTAGAAAACGATGAGTTATTAGGAGTTAATAGGGAGTAGCAGATCATAATACACAAGGAATTTAAAAAAGACAAATAGGAATGGCTTTTACTTTTATGTGAAGAGGTGGAATAGGGAACCGACACAAAGTAAAATTTCAAACCCAAGGACAGGCATCCCAATTCATCATTTGATTGCCGAATTGTAGATGTTTATTTTGGTATCATATTACCTTTCTCCTCTAGCTTTACTTGTAAAACACGTAGTAAAATTACAAATTGAAGCACCAAGCAGAAAAACATGATACATATCGCATTGCCCTATAAATTGTCACAATTAATCCATCAAGGAAATCGCGCCACGTTTTTGTTGCTCCAATATAACGTGAAAGTCGTCCGGCGCTCGTCACTTGCGCCGTTGGAAAGTGGGTCGGACGAACGCGTCAGATGTCGTGCCTTTTACCCTACACGGCCGCGACAATTTCCTATCTATAATGGCACTGTTTGAGTTTCTATCTTTTCTAGACCCGCGTGGCGGTGTGGTTACCGTACCGGTCTGACACGCAGTGGGTTCCGAGTTCGATTCCCGACCAGACAGGTATCTGAATGATGAGTTCAGATTCCTGTTCTGGGGCTGGGTGTTTGTGTTATCATCTTCGTGTGTGTCCATGACACCCACGACACAGGAGGCAATCCTACTGTGGGGCTATGAGTGTAGAAAGCGTTTATTTTTCTATTTATGAGAAAAATACGTGCCTCGAGCAATATTCGAGAGGAAACAGATCTCGCCGCACGTGATATGCCGATTGGGTGTTTGTTGAGACCTTTAAGTCGTTTTCAATTGCTAAAGACATTAACGGCGCCATAAATATTACGAGTCGGGAGCTCACTTACACTTGTGTCGCTTTATAATGTGCTACGTACATCTAACATTAGTAATAATGGTGTGAGATAGAGCTAAGTGAGGCATTTTAACTTAGACCTCTGAGTTGCAACACGTCTGGAGCGCTCCTAAATTCATATAGGACTAATCACGTAATAGAGTTGATTACATATGTGTTTTGGTAGTCATGGCATGTTTTGTAAAAGTAAGTAGTAACTACTTAATGTTTTAAACTTAAACGACGATATAGAATTTTCATTTCTTTTTATCAGACATGTTTGCAAGACTGTTTTATGTTATAATATGCGAAAGATGTGTTCCCCGATGGAACGTGTCCGGGAGAGCCCTAATAACACTTCATAACATACATACATATATAATTATATACATGTTTAAGTGAATACAAGAAATGACTCATGCATTGAATTTAAGTAGCAAACGAGCATGCAGTCCACCTGATGGTAAGTGGTCACTGTCGCCCATGGATATCTGTAAGTAACTTCATCCTGAACATGGGTTCCAACTGAAGTCAATCACAGATGCGTTGCTACTCCCGATGACTATGATTGTCGCCTCATATAAGAGTGTTCTTATCAATAATAGAGATTAGTTCCTCATAACAATTTCAACACTGTACATCATCGATGTAAAGTGCATTGCTATGGTGTACAACATTGTAATACTGGGAAATGAAGTAAACATTTAGTTTAAACATTCGTAGAGGTCGTTACAGCAGCTTAAACAATAGAAATAGGATCGAAAAGTTTACAAACATCCATTGAGATTCAAGAGAGTTGCATTCAAACAAATCTGACTCTTATACTCTAGTTTCAAGGATCAATAGCTTTGATACATTACAGAGTATAATATCTGAACTGCTACGAATAGACATTGATCGTAAATTTTGATCGATCATAAATTTTTAATACGAGTTTTGTTTACAAATTTGTTCGTTAAGCGGTTCATAACACGCTAGATAGATTTATGCGCGTAAATTTGCTGCTAATATTGCGAAACGTTACGAAATGTGCAATTGTTTATTTTTCATTCACCATACAATATAGTCTTTTTTTATCTGACTGAAGTAGCAAACGAGCATGCAGTCCACATGGTGGTAAGTGGTCACTGCCACCCTTGGACATCTGTAATCAACTTCATACAGAACATGGGTTCCATCCGAAGTCAATCACAGATGCATTGTTTCTCCCGAGGACTATGATGGTCCTATAAGTTAATTACAGATATCCATGAGCGGCAGTCACCACTTACCATCAGGTGGACGGAATGCTCGTTTGCTACTTCCGTCAGATAAAAAAAATCACGTAAAACTAGAGATCCACCAGAATACATGTATAGATGCGTTGTCATAATCGAGGACTGAGATCGTTGCCTCAAATCTAAGTTACCCGGTAATCATACTCTATAACGAAACGCATGGACTGTCACGAAAAAGATAAACTACTTTCTGAATATCAATAACTACCAGTAATAATATTGACTAAAATCGATCAGATCTTTTAGAGGTTTATAATAGGCTTATAGTACTAATAACTACCTACCTACTATATGATTAGAACCGTGGCATAGTTAATAGTAGCACTATTCATTTCTCAGTGTTTAATTGGACATTTGACAGTTTATGCTCTAATTTTGAAATATATTCGATTAAGATTGAATTTTGATAACTGCTGAAGCCCATTAGTTTGATTTCCTTTGGAATTTTAAATAAAATTTTATGCAAGCATACGAGTAGAACCATATACCAATGCCATATATTTGTATTTTTTTCTCGCATTTATAGATAAGCTATGATATTAAGCTGACAGTATTTTTCGTTACTTATTACAATAGTAAACTACGAGTGCTACAAATTGTACAAAAATGTAAATGAGTCTTAAGTTTAGTGCACATGATTCAATGTTCGTTTAGAATATAATCGTGTGTTAAGAATTTATTATGTAGATTTTTAAGATAGTTATGTTTTTAAACAATCAGCCTAATATTGTCCCACAGTTGGGCTCCTCTCAAATGACGAGGACATTGCACCGTGATAGCTAAAGTGCGGGTTTCGTGACTTCTTTTATTAAAATACAGATAGTGTCCAAAAAAATACGTACCTACGACGTATCTGGAATTGGATCGCGGGGTTGGAAACCAATCAGCCATCAGCACCAGCTTTAAGACCTTGAATCTAAACCTGACAAGCCAAAAATTTATATACCTCGGCTAGTGCTGTTTTAGACTAAATTTGCTATGGACTAAATACTAAACAATACGGTGTTGTTTATGATGGAAACTAGGAAATGATTTATGATATTTCGCCCCGATACCCCGCTTAAATATGTGTTACAGTTATTTTTTTTTATAGTCTGCGCACACGAAGTCGCCGGCAAGAACTAGTTCGTAGGTAATACGTTGTTTTATACGTACCTAATAGAGGTTTAAACAAAAATAGGTACTTACAGATATCAATAAGGCATCTAGCGAACATAAAAACCACCGAACCATTGTACGAGGGTTCATCGACACCTCCGTGAATCACGACGTATGACTATGGGCATTTATCTTCGATTGAAAATTGAATTGCCAACGCCAACAAAAAGCTGCTAATCGCTATCAATACACGGACGCTAAATAGCTAATTTACTTTGTGGTTTTTTGTTGATGTATAAAAATGCTCTCTGTTTCTTGTTACATATTCGAAGCTTTTATCCGTTTTGTGTTTAAAAAATTGCATTTAGATATTCGTTTTTTTCTAACAACTTGAGTTGTTGGAATATCATGATTATTGTGAGTCATTAGAGTATCTTTTTTTATTTACATTTTAATAGACACGCGTTTGTCGTTGCGAATTGGTTGTCCACCAATTCGCACTTGGCCAGCGGTCCACCAATTCGCACTTGGCGAGCGCGGTGGACTATGGCCTATAACTCTCTCATTCTGAGAGAAGACCCGAGCCCAGCAGTGGGCCAATAATGGGTTGATGAGAGAGACACGCGTTTGGCCTTGATCTCACCTGACGGAAAGTGACAATGGGGCGTAAGATGTGGCACGCTTGTCTAGAAGGAGCCTATTTACTCTTGTTTTAAAACTGAATATTTCATTTCCATCCATCTATCCACCAGCCTTTTGAGATCCACTGCTCAAAAGACACAGGTTGACCACCTGTGTCTTTTGAATACAACGGTATCCTGGTGCCTTTTTCAGGTCTTCGGTCCATAGTTTCATTAATTATCTATTAATTCAATTCATCATCATGACTCATCATCAGGTGTGATAGAGGCCAAATGTAATTCTAATATGAATAAAATGTAAAAATGGAACATGTCGATAGCAATTCAAGTTTTGAGATCTTTGGGTCAACTTCAACTATATCTTATCTCGAACGGTCACTAAGATACCATTGACAAAAACGTGTAATACAATAGAATTGTGTTTTTTATAACTTCAACGAGCACACCGCAGAATATAACTAATATACTTGTGTTTTACAGTAGTATTAAATAAATTTCATACAGTTTTCATTAAAGAACTAGTTGACCCGGCGAGCTTCGTTCCGCCTAAAATTCAATAATCTAAAATGATCAGTGTTTCTCTAGTATATTATACATTTATTATGCATAAAAACATTCCTCTTGAATCACTCTATCAATTAAGAAAACTGCATTAAAATCGGTAGCGTGGTTTTAAAGATCTAAGCATACACAGGGACGGACAGTGAGAAGCGATTTTGTTTTATACTATGTAGTGATCAGCAAGACAACACCCAGGTTGTACTGGACTCAGTATGAAACATGAACAAAATGAAGCTAATACATTCTAATTGTGTTTCGTTACTAGTCCTAAGGTTTTAGCAACAGGTTCTCGTGAATCTTCACTTGTATTGTACAGTTAAGTGTTTCAAGGTTGGATCCGTGACAGTGACACACGGTCGGTTTGTATCCTTCGAACAAAAGCTGGAAATTTATAATATTAATTTGACGTACAAAGAGGTGTTCAAAATATATATTTCGAAATATATATTTAAAGCAAGTCTTTTCTTTGTATTGCATTTCTATTTAAAAAAAAAAACAGTCGTTTGCTGTAAAATGTTACTTTTAATTACGTTCTTTATTAAAAATAATATTTACCTTACGTAATCCACAATTATTAGCTTTTCTTCGTAATAAAGTAACTCTTTGTTACGAAGAAAAGCTAATCACACTAATGTGCAATGAAGCAATGAGTTAACGAGAGCTCCTCTTCGTAACTACAAATATGACGTCAAATTAACTGTTAAACTTATTTTACTATGTCACACATGCACTTTTTTGGTTCCAAAAATCACACATAGGCGTGAATTGCCCCATGTTTCCCGTACACAATGCACGTAGAATGTGAACAATACAAATATTTACTTAGGCAGCAAATATTTACCCGACGAGGGATCAAGCCCTTTGTGTTGCGTAGCTCGCAGGTACGCTACCAATTACGTTGGGGGGTAAACATTCCTGATTGTCTCGTTTGTGTGGAGTGTTGGACATTTGAGTGTTTGCTTTGGGTGCTTTTTGGTTTGTTATTATTACGTAAATTTTATTCGATACGTGTTTTTTCTATGTATGGCATGCTCTAGTATTAATAGCAAATATCACAAAATTTGACAGCGTCAGATTGTTATTTACTGCCGGTTTGATAAATTACTACCGAAACGACTACGAAATGACTTACTTATTTAATCTATTTGATAATCCTTTGTATAAAAATCAATCATTTTAATACTCCTGGGTATCATTGCTAGAATGGCTCTATGCCATTAGATACTCGTATATGAAAACGCTCGACATCCGCGACGCTCGCGTGTACGCACCGACAATGGCAAGAATCCTCACGACGTAGACCGCTGATGTGGTGATTATGCTTAAACCACTACTAAGTAGTAAGCTCGAGGTGTAAAATATTTGAACGAGAAATGTTTTCAAGAAATCCAAGGTGTAATCAATTTTTCCAAACTGTACAACCTTAAGTTTTAAAGTTTGAGAAAAAGGAAGTTGGTTACACCAATCCTACAAGCAGTTTCTAGTGGTTAAAATTTATATTTATAAATTTTGATGGTGGTAGTGATATTTTACTTAAGATTTGACAATATTGACTTCATACTAAAACTAAAATGATCGAGTTATTGTAAGTTGCCTAGATTAGTGGATCCTTAGGCGACTTACATACACCTGAAAACATGTATAACTTTCGAACAAAGAAACCATACAAGCTTACATTTAGTAATCCCATGATGAGCGTTATACTATTTGGTATGCATGTTCCGTTTGTACGGTTCGAGGTGTGAAATATCGCGGGCGAGTCGCTAATGTGCCGTGAAATGTCGAACAAATATGCAACATTCCGCGTTACTGAACGTTACTGTTGGTTCTATTTATATATATTTCTATTCATTATTAACAATTATATTACTAATTTATGAATGTCTATTAGTTACTTAATAATTTCTATTGGGTACAACCCATTATTGTCCCATTGCTGGGCACGGGTCTTCTCTCAGAATGAGAGAGTTATAGGCCATAGTCTACCGTGCTGGCCAAGTGCGAATTGGTGGACAATTTCTATTAATAATTATTATTTCACTCTATTTGTATGGTTCGAGGTGTGAAATATCGCGGGCGAGTCGCTAATGTGCCGTGAAATGTCGAATAAATATGCAATCCTCGTTAACCGGAACGGTACTGTTCGTTCTATTTATATAATGTGTTTTATGTATCTTTACTGGAATATGTAGAAGTTGTACCTGTTAATAGCATATAATTACAATATATTAACAGTAATGACTGCCTAAGTAGTTTTATTACGACAACCTATGGAGGACTTATAAGGGATGATTGGTGCAGATCTTAAAAAATTAAAGGTTTTTATAACTCTATTTGACTTAAATAATAAATTAGTATTGGTATGGTATTTTAGTTTTACGTGAAGTCCACAAATTAGTTAGATCACACATTAGATCCACAAATTAGTTACATCGTAGTAGACAGTAGAAATTGGTGAGGTAGACAAAAAGGCCTTTTCAAACCCAAAATAATCGAATCATGAGTAGTTAATCAAAATAATCGAATCAAGTAATAATAAACTTTAAAAACAAACTAGGTATAATATTCTATGATAAATTGTTAAGACAGTTGCATTTGGTTCTTTTCTACTTTCGCATTCCACAAACAATCCCGAGACTAGTTTCTAAAATAACTCCATCAATTATTCTTAAAATGCGATAAACACCCAATGATTGCATGTTTACACATAGCATCATTATTATACAACTGCGGCAAATTATTACGTGCAACAGAGAGAGAGCCGCTCCACGTCAAAGTGACACAATCATTGGACGGCATAAATCACAGAGCAACAGATAGTAAACTTGATCTATTGTTTCACAGCTATCCGTCGATCACACTGTGATGCCTGTGTTGCGTGAATACAATGGAGATGGGCGCGTGTCGATGTGAAAATAAAATCTGTGAGATTCCATCGCCCTTTCGATGAAAGTGCATTCAATGACGACCCGCGTGGTGCAGCGGTTACCATACCGGTCTGACACGCAATGGGTCCCGGGTTCGATTCCCGGCCAGTCAGGAATGATGAGTTTAGATTCATGTTCTGGGTCTGGGTGTTTGTGTATTCGTCTTGTGTGTGTCCATAGCACCCACGACACAGGAGAAAATCCTAATGTGGGGCTATGAGTGTAGAAAGTGTTTAAAAAAAAAAAGTGGAGAGTGACGTGATGAGTAAACTGCAGTGCTTTGTTTTTATATGAATATAGGATCCTCCTCCTGCCCGTGCACATTCATTTACATCTATGTATGTATGTCGACCCACGTGGCGGATTTACTATACCGGTCTGACGCGCAATGGATCCCTGGTTCGATTCCCGGCCAGGCAGGTATCTGAATGATGAGTTTAGATTCCTGATCTGGGTCTAGGTGTTTGTGTATTAGTCTTGTGTGTGTCCATGGTACCCACGACACAGGAGAAAATCCTACTGTGGGGCTATGAGTGTAGAAAGCGTGTATGTATATCCAATGGACTATCTAATGGCGCCACAAATGTATTCTAATTTTGAGATCTACGAGTATAACGATATTATGTTATATCGCAGTGTCATCTAAGGTCATTATTAATACGTGAAGCAAAAACTTGTGACGGATTTTTAAGTAATATGCCGCGGACGGATTAGTATGAAATTTTGCACGGTTATAGTGGACGTAGAGAAGGAGTGCAGAATGTTAATATTTTTTTCAAATAATGCATTTTTCATACATAAAATCAACTAAAAACACATTACACACACTGCCTTGCATTTGTCACAAACACATACATAGTAAACGAAATAGAACATTCATGTCAGATGTCTTTGTCAAAATACCGTTATTGCTTTTAAATGCGGCTTAGTTAATTAAAACCTCTTTTTATATTAAACGGGCGCGTTCAAAATTACTTGAAAATTTAAAAATACTGGAATTTGAGAAATGTACTACTTTGGACAATGAAGTTTAGTTTTTTAATTTAAATTACGGTCGAATTTCGACCGATGCTACGGGCGACTAGTTTATAAAAAGGAGGATAGCATAAAAACCTTCATAATAATATGTCATTCTAAATTAGGGTAGCCAACTGTAAGACGAAGTGGATCCTTCTAATAAATTGTGACACTAAACTAATTCGAAGCTTTACTTGGATAAGCGTGAACTCTACATGCGAGATTAAAACCTGTTTCTTTGTGACATCTCTTTTTTTACTCCTCATTTTGTTTTAAAATTTTATTTATACTAGTCACCCGTCGCAAGGGTCGAAATTCGACCTTAATTTAAATTAAAAAAATTAACTTCATAGTGTCCAAAGTATTACGAATAATATTCTCAAATTCAAATAAATAAATAAAGGTAAAAAGAGGCTGCATTTATAAGCGTGTATTTTGACAAAGACATCTGACATTTTTGACGTTATGTATTTTCATAGTAAGACATTGAAAGTTTTATTCCGATTATTATGTACCTACCTATGTGTTTGTGTCAAACGAAATGCAGTGTATTTAATGTGTTTTTAGTTGATTTTATGTATGCCTTATGCATTATTTGAAAAAAATATTAGCATTGCGTAATCCTTGTCTACATCAACTATAACCGTGCGTAATTTCGCTCTCCTCCGTCTGCGGCAAGTATCTTGAAAACGGATCACAAGTTTCTCCTTCACGTATTAATATATAGATGTATTACTTGATTCCCACTCATGCAATATTCTTATGAATATAATAAACAGATGTGAACTTTTCACACTTGTTCGCAAAAAACAAAAGTTGTTATAGACAAAGTTGGTTAAATATTGATTTCCGCAAAAGAACATGACATACATTTTACTTACACGCACGTACGGTTCTCAAAAACTATTCTTAAAATAAAATATTTATGCCTTCCATATTTACATACTTACATACTAGTTTTCCTATTCCTATTACCTACTTCCTAAGTATTGTAAAATTTACTATTGATATAGAGCTTTTTAAAATTTGACAAATAAATTACATTTGTTACATTAACATTAACACAGTTTGCATAGGTATTCATCATTAATAAAAAAAAAACGCTTTCTACACTCATAGTCCCACAGTAGGATTTTCTCCTGTGTCGTGGGTGCCATGGACACACACAAAGACGAATACACAAACACCCAGACCCAGAACAAAAATCTAAACTCATCATTCAGATACCTGTCTGGCCGGGAATCGAACCCGGGACCCACTGCATGTCAGACCGGTACGCTAACCGCTGCGCCACGCGGGTCGTCAAACTCCATTATTTAAAGATATGATTTAATATAATGTAATATCTTTAATAATGACTACTACTACATGCCATACCCGGCCGTAGGAAAAGTAATTTTAGCTAATCTGTCGTTTTGAATTAGCTTAACCATCCGAAAAGTAACAAGAGGTCCTCTAACAAGATATGACGCTAAACGAGCACAAATAACTTATAGTCCGAAGGTCACTTCAAAAGAACGCAACTTTCTGGTCTCATGCACTTTTTTTAACATATCAATAGTATTTTTTTCTTATCTTACTCAACACTTTTACCCTTACTACGTCGTATTTTATAAACATTGTGTTCAAAGTTTTTTTTTATATATTCGAAGTAGCAAACGAGCATGCAGTCCACTTGATGTCAGGTAAGTGGTCACTGCCGCCCATTGACATCTGTAAATAACTTCATACAGAACAAGGGTAACCTTTTTTTTTTAAAAAAAGTAAAATATGCTATCGAACTATGCCCTAAAATGTGTCTGAAAGTAAATTAGGTAGATTTCACAATACGAGCGACAGACGCGATGGATTGTCCGCTATGACATAATACCATTCAAGACTACCCTTTGAGGTGGTGAGGAAGGCATTACGCCAAAAGTAGTCAACAAAAGGATTTACATATTCGTGTTCTGCTTTCCACGGATTACAAAATCTATTCATCACATACCGGCTCGGCTCCCATAAAATTACGTTTTTCGCTGTGTAATTACTGTTTTGTTGACCGCAAGCGGATGCGCATACTATATTAGTCTTTATATTTATGACAATAGTGCCTTTTGTGTTATGGATGTGGCTAATCACAGGTGAGGTAATTTCGTTTATTGTGAGAGCGAGGGACAATTGAAAATTGTAATAGCTGAGACCACACGAGACGAGTGTGGTTGTATGTCACAATTTGAATGGCGTGAAATAGAAAAATTGAGGTTTCTAGATTAATATTATTCATAAGTAATGACAGCGATGAGTAGACGTTCGAAGCATTTTTTATCTGACTGAAGTAGCAAACGAACATGCAGTCAACCTGATGGTAAGTGGTCACTGCCGCCCATGTAATCAACTAAATACAGAACATGGGTTCCATCTGAAGTCAATCACAGATGCGTTGCTACTCTCGAGGACTATGACGGTTGCCTCATGTGAAAATGGGCCGGCAACCACACCCTTCTACCGAAACGCAAGAAATGCATCACGCTATAAATAGGTGTGGCGGTGGTACTTCCACGGTCGAACTACACGGGTTCTACCACCTTGAGAATATTATTTACATTACTACTATGGATCATAGAAGAACAAAGGTTACCGTTTCGTTTTTTTTAAAACAGTAAAAAAATCCATCATTGTCATTACCATCAACTTTTCATCAATTGAAAACCTTTTATTTCGATGACCCGCGTGGCGGAGCGGTTACCATACCGGTTTGACGCGCAATGGGTTCCAGGTTCAATTCCTGGCCAAACATGTATGACGAGTTTACATTTATGGTCTGCGTCTGGGTGTTTGTGGCTTGTTGGTGTCCATGTAGCCACGATACAGAAGAAAATCCTAATGTGGGGCTATGAGTGTAGAAAGCGTGTTTTTTTTTATTTGTAAGTATTTTAGACATTAGTTTTCATTGAAATTGTACTTGTCTGTATTTTATTTTACACAAAGGTCAAAATATCGGATTAGCAATATTGACTAGGTTACAGGTTAGTACATATATTGGGATCATAGAACTTAACAGATAATCTCCGTCCATACAAAATTAACGGTAAGGTTTCCTGCGACCTTATAGGCACACACCGAGCAGCGTGTGGCATTGACAATGAAGATGGAACGTCTCAGCGGGATTTTGAACCATCGTGGGACGGCTCCAGTAGAAAATACAGTCGGCTGCGAGATCAGAATTTATTAGGCACTAGAGAAAACGTTTTCAAATGCATCGGAAATATTAACGGTTGAAAATATTGCTCAAGATTCAAATGCCAAAAACCAAAGAACGGATGAAACGGTATCATCTAAAGTAGGAATTTTCTTGATGTGTTCGTACAAATAAAACATAAGAAAAGAGTAAATGAACCAATATTTGATACTGTAAATCATAAGATTATGTATCATAAAAAAGTATAACATATAGGACAGACCTGACCTTGATCGATATTTTAGTTTTTAAGGCGAAAATGGGGAGGAATAATAATACGTATCAGTATAAACTTCGATGAATAATAAGTGCACTAGCAAAATTTTTGAATAAAACATATCCAAATAAGTAACAAAAAACAAGAAAATAATTCACAATTACTTTGCAATGACAGTGCGCGCTCTTCAATGAGTTCTCAGAGGGATAAACTTGTCAAGTTGTTAATGTAAATAACATTTGATAATAAAGATAAGTAACACTTAGCTAATCTATCTTTGTTTAACACCCAATCCGCGACGAAGTGGTTAAGGAAGTCAATGTATAAAAAATGTTATTATTAATGTCGTTTTTATCAGACATTTGTACGGGCTCAATAATTAAGTTTATTTTGAAGTTTTTATAAATTTTAAGTAAACATAGCAACTAACATCGATAAGCCGATACTACTCTCTATACTAAATTCATATAAGTGTCACAAGTTATCCAAAATGTTGTTTTAGCTACATGTAACAAATAAACTTCAATACAGATAATGCTCCTCATACATTTTTGAAACGCTAATCTTTTCGGACCATCCCTAAATATTACCGACAGGATATAAACTGTTTTCACTTATCGACAAATCGTTTGGTGGGTGGAAACAGGAATTATTTATATTCATAGCCTGAGCGGGTTTTTCTGGTCGATTGATCGATAGCCGACCGGTTGGAACTCGTATTGAAAAATATGACACATTTGAAGTGGGAACAAGGAAGAGAAATGACAAAATGGTGGCCTTTGACGGATGTATCGAGTTACTAAACAGGATTATTCACTTAGCTGATGCATTAAATGAAACCTCATAGTACCTATTGCTATGTATTTCGTTTGTTATGCATAGAATGGTATCAGGCTATCAGGTAATTAGAAAATGAAGACTCTTTTGTCTAATACTAATAATAATAAATGTTAATTTTTCAAAAAATCCTACAAATCATTAAAGTATTTTATAAATCTTTCGTAATGGATACGACCGCGACGTAGATTTGGAGTTTTGATACCCTTTATGACTATTTAAAGCATGGCGCATTTAAGTTTGCTTCTTATATTTTTGATATATATGAAAACCATATTCGGAAGAAGAACTCCAGATACATCACAATTTTGATCGCGAATATTTATGTCATTAAGGCGTAGGGTTTATACTCATTTTCAAATAACATCAAATATAACACAATAATAAGAATATATTAAACTTGGATTATAACAAAGATTGCGAATAATAAATTACAAACACATAATATAACATATTTGGAATCCACTTAAACAGTAATTATAATATTTAACGAAGAAAGATTTTTTACATTAACAATATCAATCATAGCGGACTACTGACCTCTCACTCAAGAAAAGGAATTTAGATGTTAATCGCATGCATATACTCGTATACAATTAAGTCAAAATTAAATGTCTTAAATTTCGCATCCAATTTAAAATACGTGTTATTTTGGTATATTTAAAACAACACTAATCAAATGTTGATTGATAAATATACTTAAAATGTAAATGAGTCGTCGGAACTCTAAACAATTAAAAGTATAATTAATGTAACTTACCTAGTTTGAACCAGAATGTAGAACATATACATTTAAAATGTTTTTTTTGTTATGGTCATTCTTCCGCAATCACTCCACCATTGTAAGACCACCTTCCGAAACGGTGGTAGCGATAATTTGGTACTTCCTAAATCGCTATCGTGAATAATCACTCCACAAATGAATATATTATACGTACTAAAACTCATAGTTTTAAATAATAATTCATGTAAGCTCATGATTTATAGCGTTATTAACCTAAATGTTTTATCCATTATTTCATTTGACTTAAACATTGCGTTTGAATACTTTTTATCTAAAAAACTCTATATGAGTTAACGAAATATGTAATTAACTGACATAAATGTAGAAAAAGTAATTAATTAACTCCTTAGCAGATCTACAAAAAATAGATCATTTTATATATATTCATGTGCATTTGAATATTAACCCAGTAATTTAAAACAATCTTTGTACATTTTTTTAAATCTAAGACAATCTTATTGTTCCTTGACTTCTAAAATAACCATAATATATTTGAGTTATAGAAAATAACAACTCTAGACAAAAACAAGCCGTTTACACTATGAAACGAATGTATTCTGAGCAATAAAGAAACAGAAAAAGTTTGTAAAAATATCATAGCGGAGTTCGATGCCCCGGCACGGCCACGTGGCGAGTGTAAACAAAACTGTTAATATATAAATATAAATAATAAACATTCCCAACAGGAAACCCTTGAGAGGATATATTTAGGGTTTGCTAGTGTTGCCAGGTAGACTTGTCTATGAGAGACACATTTTTTACGTAATTGATTGATGGGGTATGTTCCGAGGTTTCTTACCGATGCGGAGCAAAAACAGTAATATGAAAAAGCCAATTTAACTAAACAGAAATGCAGACATTTATTTTGTTGACTATAATTTTGTTTTTCATTTTTCCTTTTATATAGTAAAATCCGGACATAACACGTAAATAATATGAAAACACACCGTTTTCTCACTAAATTTCATGTTTGGTAATGCCCAATTACTAGGTTATACTTTTTAGATCTAACTTGTGGCAACCCTACAGTCACGCGGGCGCAGAGGCCGGCACGCGTGTGCGAATGTTTACGTCAACGGATTCAGAATATGGCTGATTTAGTTGTTCCCGCAAAGCCACGTGTTTATTTTATTTTCCGTTGGAAAAAAGTGTTTTGTAAGGGGTCTATGCCGATATGTTGGATTAAAAATTACAATTTTCTACCTAAAATAACGGTAATATTCAATCAATTACTAGCTTATTTCTATATATTTTTTTGTCTAACTGTAAACTCGTGGCAACCCTACAGCCACGCGGGCGCATAGCCCGGCACGCGTGTGCGAATGTTTATGTCAACGGACACGGAGTATGGCTGATTTAGTTGTTCTCGCATAGCGATGTGTTTATTTTACTTTCCATTGGGAACAAGTGTTTTGTAAGGGGTTTGGGCCGATATGCCGTAATAATCGAAAAACACCTATATAATTAAGGCCAACAATAAAGTTCCTTTGAGTTACGTTGATTAACTGCCAAGGAGTGGAACTCTCTTCCACGTTCGTTGTTCCCCGACACTTATAATCTAGAAGTTTTCAAGACGAGGGTGAATAGACTTTATCTATACTTAACATCTGGTAAGATCGCGGCCAAACGTTGGCCTATAATGAGATAAATAAAAGATTAACTTGCTACATTTATTTGTAGTTTCGTACGTTTAAACATAGGAGAGTATGAGTATATAAAAGTGTCACTTACGATATAGTCATGTCTTCCAAACTAAAATAGAATTTTAAGTAATTTGTACACTTGTAGTCACATACCTGAAACAAAATGAAATAACATTATTAGCATAGCTTATGAGATGAATCTTATTTAATATACTTTAAGTCAATAAAACTAAGTTAAAGCAAACCACCATATTAATTCTTCAGATTTACAATATTATAAGCTAGCTTTATTATATTCGGGAGAAGCAGTCTTTCAAGCTATGGGAGTAATTCCACGTAACAACCGTCACATATCAAAAAAGCCTATACCGTTACCACTGATATACTCTACGCTTTGTCATAACCGTATGTAGGTAAAATAGTAAGATTATAATATTTTTAAGTGCGTCATTAACAAATCGGATTGAACCGGTGTATGAGTAGTAAGTCTTCATCACGTGGAAGCGACGCGTGAACACATCATCAATCAATGAGATGTAAGGATCGCAACGCCTCAATAATACAAATGAGATTATACATTGCACTATCCAGTGTAGTGCGTGCAGGTAATATGATACCCCTTCGTGCAAATACGTTGGATGTTCTTATTTCAATTTACAAATGCCATGTCGTTCTTTGGTCGGTTGAAATGAGAAGGTATTTGGAGTGTTATTGAGAAATTATAGTGCTTAAACTTGGCTTTTCAATCGACGGTTGTTATTTAAAATCTCAAGCTTGCACCTGTGATTTTCTAAATTAATGTACGAATTACTTGCCCGCTCAATCGGGAGGTCCGAGGTTCGCACCCAGGCACGCACCACTGATTTATGTGCGTATTAGCAATTAATTGTATCACTCCTTTTCGGTGAAGGAAAACATCGCGAGGAAACCAACACACCCGAGAGCTCTTTAAAAAAAAGCTCTCGGAGATGTGTAAAGTCCACCAATTCGCACTTGGCCAGCGCTTTATACTATGGCCTAAAACTCTCTTATTCTGAAAGAAGACCCGTGCCTAGCAGTGGGACAATGGGTTGTACCTAATGTACGAATATCAAATTAATTATCACTACTTTACGAGTTCTCAAATGTGTGTTAAGTCTTCTAATTCGCACTTGGACTGTGGCCTAAAACTCTTTCATTATGAGAAGAGACCCGCGTCCAGCTGTGGAATAATAAATAATGAGTTGACGATGGACTAGAGAATACAATCTTAGGAAAGTTATATAGGTACTAAGTGTGCGTGTCCAGCAGGCATGCGAGGCATTTCAATGAAACCTTCACGGGTAACATCTGTGGCGAAATAGGAGATAGATACAAATGTCCATTGACCATAGAGACTTATCATTAGGTGGGTTATATGCCCGTTTGCGATAACAATTGCATAAAATATAATCACCAACATATTTATGCATGGCGGCATACGATAAATATTTTTGTAGCATTTGAGTGCAGAACAATTTGTACCAAGTATTTAACATTTTGAAATAAGATACTTGCAATTCCTGAATATAATATTTTAAGTTCTTTCACAATCAATCGGTATTTATATAACGATCGGATAATAATTGTATTTCGCGATTTCGCCGTTTACATTTAACTGAATGTTCCGTTATCTGGAGATTTATATGTTACAGATAATTCTGGATCTTATCTTGTTGTTTTACAATAATCTTGAACGATAACAATAAACTTGTACAAGGAAATTTAATCATCTTTACGATAAGTAATGTTTTAGTAAATTGTATTTTACGGATTATTTAGTAATATTTGAGAATTACAAACAAGCAACATTTTGAAACTTAAATGTTTATTGTTGTACTGTTGAGTAATTTAACAAGAACTTTATAGGAAAATGGAATTCGCTCATAGTTAGGTATATAATCCTCATTGGATTACATCCATAGCGATCAAAATTATTCATACTCAAAATGTAGTTGAGCCAATATCATACAAAATATTTTGTATAAGGATTATAAATTCGAAAGTTTGATTAGGATGTGGTGTGTGTGTTACTCTATTAAGTACCTTACTGCTGCTGAAATTTAGTACACGCATAGATCACACATGATTAACACAGATTAACACATTGGATACTCATTACCGTGGTGGACGTGACGCGCGGACAAAACCGCGACAATAACCTAGCACATTGTAATCGTATGCATTATCCACACTTGACCGTCCGAACGGGCGATCGCGCGGCACGTCGCCGCTTCCGCTGCGCCGGCGCCGGCCCGCGGCGCTGCGACTTTGTTCTCACGCAGGACGCCGTACAGGAAGCGGGCGCAACTTAAACTTGATCGTGCTTTACTCATTGTCTTTTTGATATTGACCTAGCTTTGTTCGTGATCGTTAATGAACAGTGTACGCATAACTCGTTGGTACAAATGTTATTGATAAAGTTTGCAAACTAACTTGTAGTAGTTGTTGTTTCTTACTTGTTGTTCTTAAGATTATGTAACTAGTATTTTCGGTACGCTATTTGTAACATAAATATGCACAATTTATTCATATATCCCTCGTAACAAATGTCCAAAAACGATACTTACACAGATGTATGATAAAGAAGTCGATTTATTTAAGGTTATTTATAAGTTTAAGTCAGAATTACAAAATCTTTTTGGATGTTAAACGGCATGAATGCCAATTTAATACTTAAAGGATTTAAACAAGTTTATAGGGATCAGTTTCACGCGTTTATACAAATAAATATCCGACTCCTTTTGACCGTATATTACACTGATTATGCATCCTAAGCCCGATACGGATAAAGGTTTCCAATTAACTTAACCTTTATTTTATTTCGTTTTAGAGATACAGAGTCCATACATTAACATTTTATCCGAATAAGAATTTATTTCCAATCAATATCGTAGCAATAACTTACGCTTGATTAGAGCTACTGTCTAACATTTGGCCGTCGAGTTATTAGTCTTTACGACTGCGTGTTAAGATTTATTCTCGGTCGTCACTCTCGTAATTATATTTGACATTTCGTTCAATATCATGCAAGTCTTTCCACCCATATGCAATTAACATTTAAGGGTTATTTTCTGTTAAGTCGAGTGTAAAGCTAAGTTTGTCCCTGGAGGCATGGACGCGCATATCTTATGATCTGGGTGTACACGGAGTGAATTCATTAGTGTTCGGTAGTCAGTATGTGTGTAAATAGAACGGAAGCTGTATGCTTAAGTTAGTGTGACAACCGGCCGGTGTACACCGGTAAACTAATCAGTTTTACAAGCAATAGTTTGTTTGGGATCTGTAAGTAATAACCGATAAACAACGTATATGGTGTACACCTTGCTTGGAAATGGAGAACGGAAACGATTTATACAGTAACTTTATGTTCTTCTAATAACGGAATACTTATAATAGCGGAACACTTGCTTTTATGAGATATAAAATTAACATTAAACATTGGTTACTAAAATAAACATCAAAATCGGGAAGTTTGTAAGTTTAATCTTGTTTTTGAGAACGTGCCGAAAACATTACGATACACATAGAAAAGTCAAAGAAATTGAAAAAAAAAAAACAAAAAAACGCATTTTTAAATCGTAAGTATTGAATATTTAACATTTACCATTTAGAGAAGATATTTATTCAGAGATATTTTATTCTTGTTTATCCCGTGATAGTAAGATCTGAAGCGAAAATACAACAAAAAAAATTATAAACACTTGGGTTTATAATACAATATGTTTCGTGATACGGTTGAATAAAAACAGATACATGTAGGTACGGGAACTGTAGTTGAATACTTGTGTTTTAAGACGTAGGGTCATGTAACTTTAGAACAATACTAATACAAGCTCTAGACTAGGGATAGACTTAAGGGCTTAGTCGTCCCTCCTAGCTACGATTAATCTTGAGTATGGTAGGGTCAGTCTTTGTTCAAGTTGCTTTGTGTACATTGGCCGGGCGTAAGCCATCGTCTTTATATTAGCAATGCATTGGTGGCTCTACGGACAACCAATATACCTACCTACATCTAATTCGAATTTTATTATTATTAAAGTAGATTGGCTACCAAAATGTAAATTAAATATAAATAATAAGCACAAATTATTATAAAGCAAAAAAATGCTTTGTAAACCAACCTTTTCAAAACTTCAAAAAATAAACGATGGTTTTAAAAATCAGCAGCGAGCAGAGAAGAATACTTCACGGTTGAAATGCAGATGCTTGCAAACATCACCATTGTGCATAAATATTAACGACAAGCATTCCTGTGGTAGACAGAAATGAGTTCAAATTTGAACGAACGCAAATTGATGCTGCGACCTTTGCTTTTGCTTTACCTTTGATGCTGTATCAAAATGCAGCGATGAAAAATGCATCTCCCGGTTTAAAAATAGAAGAGTTAAGGGTGCTCGAGACTGCGCCGGTTTTATCTGCGAGACGAAGCCTCTTCAGTGCGGCTCGGGGGTGAGGTGCGATACAGGACGAGTGGATCGGCGCGGGTCAACGACCGGTGCGTTGTCGTAGGTCGGAAAAATCGCTATCTGCCGTGACGTAAGCGTTGCGACTTGCGACATTGTGTTGCCGTGCGATTTGCGTTCGAGATAAGTGCCCTCAGTCGAGTGTGGGATCGTGTGCGTTTGTGCCTATTGTCTCGTACTTGGGGTGTCTAAATAAGACTTGGAAAAATTTTAACGACTTCTATGCAAAAAACTGAACTACGGTAATAGAATTTTTTCTCTTGTATCTGGTAGAATTTATTTACTTATTTTCATGAAAATAAATAGCTAAATTTATAAGTATATGCAAATGGCTTAACCGTGGTTAACTTAATCCGCTACAAGGCCCCAAAATCTAAGATGAAAAATATCGACCTAGCGTTTTTTATAAATATACACGCAGTTTTAAACGTCCTTATTGCCGATTTTTCTACCAGATAATCATGTTATAATGTAGAACCAAAGAAGAAAAACAAATTAGTATGTATCTCCGTATGTACATATATCTCCGTAGCCTCTAAAAAGTAGATATTAAAACATCAAATTGTATCGAATTTCGCTGTTTACTAGATCAAGTATTACGTACAATGGAAATGATATCAACGAGTTCAAAACAACTCTAACAACGTTAATAGATTTTTTTCCCTTGTATCTGGTAGAATTTATTTACTTATTTTCATGAAAATACATAACTAAATCTATAAGGATATGCAAACAAATAACATAATGGCAACTTCAACAAGTCGTAAATATGACGCACATAAGAAAAGTCAGATAATTTTGATAATGATTCATCATCAATCATTATGATTAGAAAATTGAGTTTCGGGACTTAATTGTAACAAATAGTGCAGAGTTCAACCTCATTTGTCGTCAAAATTGTTGCAGTATAAACATTACCATTTCAATGGAGGCGTGCAGGTTACACTTATTACTATCGTAAGTTGTAGTACGGTTTATATATAAAGCAAGACGGATTTACAGTAATAATTATATTAAAATAAGCGACAAAAATAACGGAAAAGGCTAAATTAATTAATAAAAAATTAATGTAAGGCCAATACCATTTCTACTTGTGTTCGATTAAAGTTAATACACTGCTCTATTAAAGTGTTATCACAGTCTATGAAATAAACATACAAAATTGTAACCAACTTTCCTTTTAACAATAGGTGTAAAATTTATTATCTTATTTACGAGGGAATTTAATGGCTGCGATATACGGCCAGTTTTCCTTTAGAACCGATGGATATAAAATAATAAAGATAAAAACTTATTGCGGTAAAAGTTGACAACATGACATGTTTAATTGAATGACCAATAAAATCACAATATCATTAAAATACATAATTGCTTTTTCAAAATACCAAAATTACGAAAATAATGAAATAATCAACTTTATTTACACTAGTAAAATGACTTAATAAATTGATAAAATTAGTTAACTGATTTTCTGGAATTTCAATTTAATTTATTTATTTAAACTAATCTTATCAATAAAATTAAATTCATAAAATTTGTTAACTGATTCTCTGGAATTTCAATTTGTTAATTTATTTATTTAAACAAATCTTATCTTTAAAATTTGTAATTTTAAACAGATATCACTGTCTAATTGGAAAAGTTTCGAAGCTAATTCAATTATTAATCAAACCATAAAAGCTCTAGCTTAGTTACATACTAATTAGGGAATCGCATTAAGAGCGGCTTAGTAATTGATAGAACTTGTTCTGCGCTCAGATATTGAATTAATTAAAATAGTATTCAAACTTGCCTTGTGTAAATAAACTAAATATAATGTCACAAAATAAATCTCATGCTCATATTTATTCATATTCAAATATATTTCTTTAGATAAATGACTTATGAATGTGCAGTCTCCTTGATGATATGCAATTGCAGCTGCAACTTTATTACTTGGCAAAGGAATAATTCCATTCACGTATCAAAAATAGTCGGTTCTAAACATTTTTATTTCTCACTACTGTGCAAGATCTTCCACATCATTCATAGGTTGTAGTCTAATTATAATTAAATTTTACTTGAATCTGCTACAATCTCAGTGCCGGATTAGTGCCTGGAGCAAATTCTGTAGGCCCATAGTTTGCCTTAAGTAAGGGTATTAAATAAAACAAAACTGTTACTAGTAAGTTTTTCTGGATATAATCTGGGAAAATTTAGAGATGACCCTTTCTATATCTACTTTCTATATCTTCTTTCAGTTTAATTTTTTCAGATCAAATCAAAAACGGCGAAGGACTTTTCTCCAGGCATCCTTCTAACCGTACCTAACCTGCATCTTCTATTATTTATCAATCTGCATTAGAAAACCCTAATAGCATACTCCAGGATTCCTCCCCTTTCGCCACCGAGTAGTGTAAGGTACATTGTACTCACAGCAAATCTTCCTTCGCAAGGTTTGCCAATGATGTAAAAACGTTACGCCATGCTAACAGCGACTCCTGATGATCATGATAGATCATGATTGATATAACCTTGATATCAGCACTCAATAAACAGGAAGTACATTCGTAGAAATATACACCTATTGAATTATTTTGTGCACAGTTAAAGCTATTAAATAAATTCGCACATGATGGACGTTAAGACGCGGTAAGTGCTTCTGTTGTACAAGGTCAGAGTTATAAATCCTGACTAGATCTAATCATATTAAGGTCACATTTCGACATTGAACTATCAAGTGTCCTGACATGTGACGAGAGTGTTTATAATCCTTAAGTCGGAGTTCAGTTTTAGGCTGATATTATTGTATTCATCTGTGCTTAATTTGCATCCAAACTACTTCGCATCCAAGAAGTAAATCGAAATGAGAACATAAATGTACTACTTTTATTTATCTGAAAAAAAAACGTTTTCAGTTCTGTTTCAAACAGTTATGACTTCTTAGATATACATTAAAACGGATCAAATGTTTTAATGAAAAAATTATAATCATAGGTGCACACACTGGTGAAAATAGATACTGAAGTAAAAAGTGAATCTTAGTAATTTGATAAGAACTTGGGATAACGTGAGAACGACATTTTCTAAAATTACTTTAACATACAAACATAACATACTATTACGCAAACATTATAATACATGACAATAAAAAGAGTAAGGTGCAGAAGCAAGATATTTGTTTCCATAAATAACGTTAGTGAATAGATTCGAGGGATAATTTTACAATAATGAAGTACCACGGCTATTATTTACTCAGCAGGTTGGTGGTAGAAAAGTAAGGAATAAAAGATATCGGAGGAGCTTCGAATAATAGAATTCTGAGCTCCGCTGGCCGTCAGTTAGTAAGAAATTTTATTGTTCACGCCTTAAATGTCTCGCCATTTACAAGATCTTATTTAATAGCGAGTATAAAGAAGTTCGTATTCACTAGTAGCATTTTACACATTTAAGTGTTCTATTTATAGTGAGTTACAAGTTACAACCGTCCGTGGGCGGCAGTAACCACCTGACAACTGGTAGACTGCAAGCCTGTTTATTACTTTCGTTAAAATAATAAAAATATATTACAAATGCCGACTCAAAACCATTTCAGCAAGATATTTTAAGCTTTTTTATTTTTCTTTGATACCTCTAACATTTTACAAGGTTTAAAGCTTTGCATCATGTTATCATAGTAAGAAGGAATAAGACGAGATGCGATCAAAATATAATAATAAGATTGATTGCGTAATTTTTTGTATTGGTCATCTTTCAGTTCGTTTGCGCTGGTCTGACCAAATCCGCAACACTCTCAGTATGAACGTTTCCGAGGCCGTACACGTCGCCGAGAACAGCAGAAGATGGAAAAACATCGTAGAGAAGAAGGTCATCTCATGATCAAGGTCACGACCCCCAGCATTGGAGAACGACGCAAGGAGGAGGAGAAGGAAGACTCATCTATTTTTATATGTTCATTTTATAGAGACTGACTATATGAATTACACTTACGTTTGAAAAAGAGTTTAATTTTCTATCTTCACCCATTATTGAACTCACATAGTAAACATTGGCTTAGTAGTAAATTTTATAGCCAGTCAAGCTTGAATTCATTACAATAGCACCTACAGGACTCCTATTTCCACGCAACAAAAGGTACGCTCGCAGCGGGAATAAATTATAAGTACGGCTGTGAACCCTATCCTTTTGTTGTCGAGGGCTCTAGTGTTTTGCAACAATACTGGAAGCCCTCCAAGTTCGCTGATAGGGTGTATGAGTGTCCCTGAGGGTGTCAGGAACTCTTCATCCTAATAACGGCGTATCGAGTTTTGCCATCGGATTTTGAAAAGCCCTTGTCAACACTAATTGTGCGGGTTGAGAGCGCTTCGTAGGATTTCAAGTAATTCCTGATTTAGAGTATGATAACCCTTTCCCTCAACTATGTATACCTACAGTACACACGCCATTATACATTTTTGTAAACAGAGGTTTGTACAGTTGTACATCAAAATTTGAATTACAATTAATATTATCTGTTTTAAAGTTCACAAAAAATTGGTGATTCGACTCTGAAAGTCTACCACACCTGAGTCTAATAACAGTAGTGATTAGCGCTACTGTAGGTATGTTAGTTTATAGGTAAGGGAGAAATAGGTCTTTCTCTCTTACCCGTAATAACGCATCTGTTGGCTACAGGTGCTTGATGATGTTTCGAGTTGATTACGGATATCTACGAATGACAATGGTCTCATACTCATACAGACAGCGTGTTACATTGCTAATTCTACATTAAATAAAAAAAACACATGAGAAATCAAGGCTATTTGTTTTGACATCGTTCGTTACAATTCGACTTCTTTCCTTGATCCACAAACAGCTGCTATAAACAATATACAGCGAGACAGGTGGTTAGAAAGTAAAAGTGTATTTGCAAATTAAAACAAGGTGTTGGGGTGCCGTAAAAATGACAGCATTTTTTACTTTCAATACTAATTCAATCTACAGGCAACGAGGAATAGAAAGTTGATGTCAGACAATTTAGATTACCACATCAGGTTTTATACCAAGTAACTGTACACTTGGCGCCATCTTCTTGGCAGTTTATCAATTGATCGAATCAACAACTTATCAATTCACATTGCGATTATCCAGCGTCACTGTAGCTGTTTATGCATAGTTTTTAAAAGTACAACAGAACTAAATAACATAATACTGAGTACAGACATAACAAATGAATCTTTTCACAGCTCAATAAACGCATTTAATTAAATTTAAACTCAAAGCGTATACCCACAATAATTTCTAATGTGTACATAAACAAAAATAAACTAAGGTAAATTGTATTATATAAACGTAATGTTCTCGCTAAAATATAAACATACAATTGAAAAAGAAGAAAAAAGAAACTGAACTAAACCATTAATCAAAAATGCGCTAACAATCTTTGACATATCACGCATATGCTTCACAACTACATTACCCTTCCTAGCGCATGAAGACGATTACAAAAGGGGATATAATAATTCACTAGGCGATGAGGTAACTAAAGCCGCGAACGGACATGCGCCAGAAGTGCACGCTGGTCGCCTATTTCTGCATCTAAAATAAACCGACGCTCGTAAACAAACAACTAAGGAGATCATAAACCAAACACATGGTGTAACCCGTGTAACAGGAGTCGCGTCGTCAACTCCAGGAACTATTGGCGACCTGATTCCGAGGGCTGGTCACGATAAAATGTCATATACAGTCATACAGAAAAGTCCTGTGGCATGTGTTTAATGAGTCAGCGATGCTATTTCAGAAGCTCCAAAGAGGTCTTCTGGAAATTTTTGTAGGGTAAGTGTACTGGAATGGATACGAATGCGAGAATCCCGGATAACAAAGTGGAAAAAATGTTTTTATTTCAAATTTTTATTTCAAAATTGAAGGTGGTAGAACCAGTGTAGTTCGACCGGGGAAGTACCACCGCCACACCTATTTCTAGCGTGAAGAATTTCTTGCGTTTCGATAGAAGGGTGTGGTTACCGGCACACTTTTACATGAGGTGACCATCATAGTCCTCGGGAGTAGCAACGTATCTGTGTTTGACTTCAGATAGAACCCATGTTCTGTATGAAGTTGATTACAGATGTCTATGAGTGGCAGTGACTTACCATCAGGTGGACTGCATGCTCGTTTGCTACTTCAGTCAAATAAAAAAAAAAAAAAAAAAATCATTAGCATTATAGCGATACGCGTTGATTAATAAGTTACGTTATAAAAATTACCTACTGTAGGTGAATTCCTAATTTAAATAACTAATTTTGAAATAAAACCAAGTGGGAAGCATTGTTATACTCGTATCTCGTTGCATAAATGACGGAAACAGTTATGTTCTGTTAACTGAAATGATTGAAAGGTTTATTTTCCTTCCGGAAATATTACAGTTATCGAATAAAGTGGATTTTTTCCCGTAAGCCACATATATCCTAATGAAGTTTATTTACAGTAAAATTTAACGGTCAAACAATTAGCCTACAGCTCACAAAGAAATAAATAATGAAGTAAAATATATTTAGTATACCTAATAATTTAATGAAGCTTGCTCATTTTCCTTACAAGTTTATTGCATGAGTAACTATATGCATAATTTTGTAATTCTTTGTCGAATAACAATAACCGCATGAGCCCTATTTTTAGATTCTCAGTAATACTCTTTTGTGACTCACGGCAGTAGTAAAAGGTCTAAATGTGATTTCGATTTGGCTATATAAAGGCAATGTGAGCTCAGTGAGAAGGTAATATGGTCGGTTTCAACTTGTATATTCCCAAAGGAATTATTTTATATGGTAATAAATAATAATGGATCTTCTTTGGCCTTGGAGAAATTAGTCAGCGTCTCGACGCAGTAAATCGTGAGTTTATACCACAGTGTGACAGACTTAGGGAAGGCATTAGTGAAGAAAAATTGTAGAAAGTTATTACGAAAGTGCAAACGACAACCGCTGAGCGCCTGAACGCTTAGGGTAAGTTCAATGAAATGTCTGCAGCATTTGCTGACTTAATCCGATTTAGAAGTTATTTATTGCAGCACCTACGATAGTCGTGAAATTTTCGTAATAATAATTTTTAATCCTTATATTTCAATTGTCCTCCGAGCGAACTTATTCATAAGCCGCTCTTTCATATGCTTACTATTTCGATAATAACTATAAGCCTAAAGCTAGACGAGTTCTTATTATATTTCCAGAAAAATATTGGATCGGCAATGACATAGGCAGTAAAAAAACTTTCCTAATCTTGACAACATCGTTCCACAGATACTCGTACAGCAAAGTTATTTTCTTTGCGAATCTACAAATTCTACCTTCTGAAGCAATAAACCTCCTGGCCGATGGCCAAACACATCTAAAATGTAACAAAGTATTGAATAACGTATGTCCCGAGGCGAATTTCCCACGAACTTGGGCATGGAATAGCAGAGCGCGTTTGTAATACATTTCATGTTTCTGGTATTTATGTAAATTAAATTTTGTGAATCGCAAACGTTACGTCTATAGCGGTCAATCTTTACTGTTCTACATGGTAAATATCCGATACACTAGAATCTTTGTAAAGTTCAGATACAAGAACTTTTGTATACCTAAACTCTTTTGAAGTTTTCAACCTAATTATGTGGAAATGTTTTTAAATGCAACTATGAACTTACTCGATCGTAATAGAATACACCCAAACTCCTTCACTTAGAGAGAGAACCTAAGATATATTCAGCAGTGCTACAGTAATGTAAGGCTGACATTAAATATGAACAGGAAATAAGACAAATTTGAACGTGTTTTTTTAAATTATAAATAGTTGTAAGACATGATGCTACAATTAGAATGAGGATATAATCAAAAAGTACATTAAGCGCGATGATTATTTAATGAATAGGAAATTAATATTTGTAACTCTATTTCTGAAGATTAACTCCGGATGAAAAAAAAATGAGACATAACGGTTTTTCTTAGTTTACCCCTTCCTATTTTCGAAATATATTTTCCAATGTAAAGACGTTCGTCATTTCTCATTAATTTCAGTAAAAAATAGGGGCGTTCATGACATGACAAAATGCAACCGTCAATAGCGTTCGACAGCTGTATCGAAGCGAAACCTTGATGGATTTCTTTCTTACGTACATTTTATAAACTCGACCGAAGAGCAAGCGTCCAAATCGTTAAGATTTACACGGTATTACAATCCATAAGTCGTTTAATCTTTGGGGCTTTTTTCGCATGGTGCCGTTACTAAAACCTGATGCTCGCTACGTATCCCATGGTACAAGCGTAAGACATTCGATGAACGTCACCGAAGTTTTTGCGCATCTGCATCTTACATATTTGGAGTTACCTTCGTTTTATTAATTTCTCATTCGGCCCTTATAGGAGAACCTCATTGTTTGTAATGCCAAGAAAAAAAAACTTGTATGCGTAAGAAGATTACAATCGATCACTGTAAAGCAATTTTAAATGTTTGTATAATATATTACCCGTTAAATATGCATGCGTACGACATGCCAGCAAAAAGACATAGTCCTTGTGAAGATAATTGTTCGGACTGCATATAATGATATTACAGTGAATTGGGTTGAACTGTACATAATAAAATGAGTAAAGAATCTGTTTATGGTTGCCTCATTGGAACGCATTGCGGAAAATATTAATGATTATGGAAAACCGCATGGCGAAAAATCTAAATGGATCAATACATGCTTAAAATTGATATATTTCGGTCAAACATGAAGTCAGAATGTTTACATATATCCCTTATACCTGAAATAAGAGAGTAATTTTAATATTCAAATTTCACTCTTGTAGTAGAATCCTCCTGACAGAAGCGTTTCTTACCAAACCGCTCGCTTATTGATGTCTTCATTGAGTCTTACGAATGCCTTCATTCTAAGACTCAATGAAAACATCGACGACATGTTTCCTACATTCACATAGTTAAACAGCAATAAAATGGAAACAATGAGCCGTGAAAAAAGAGAATCAGTCGATGGGCGCAAATTCAAAAGCGCGGGCGCAGGTGGGAATCAGGAAGGTGGCAATTTGTAGCTGATGTTAATTGTGGGCTTAATGGCTCAATTGCTTACGATCTCCGTTATTAGCCGCCATGTTACACGTCCATTCATTACAGTTAGATGCCATAATCATGGTCATTGACTCAATCGCCGGAATCCGTATTGACATTGAAAAATCTGATAGGCATTATTATCTTACAATTGACATCGAATACTCAAATAACATTTGGAGACATCGATCTGTCTCTAAATAAGTAAATTTATTTTTAATACTTTTAAAGCATAAATTCGTAATTTTTCCTCTATCTGTGTATACTACATTTTTACATAAGTGTGTCTGATCACGATCTAGGTCTCTCGTGACAAAGCTGCTCCAAAATCGTGTTTCTCGTTTACTGAAGCAACTAGTTAAGGATAACTTTTTGTTGCCGTACAGCGTCAAAAGCACCATGCGTTTAAGCGTTAATTTAGTACCGATCTATAATTATGTTCAGAAGGGAACTTGCTCCACAGGCATATAAAGTCGATGATTTGTCTCGTAAATTATAATTTGCGTTGATTATTGGCACTCCGGGCAGGTTATTATTTTATTGACGACTAGTAATCATGCGTCGAATTGGCTGTTTGGACCAACCTTTTCTCAGCACATTGTGAGATGAAAATTATTTAATGGTTTTAAAGTATGGTTATTTTCTATAATCTGTTCCATCGGACGATGCAATGTAGTCGTCCTTGAATGTTGCTTTATCAGACGTTGTCGTGTAGATCGGATTGGGATAAGACATTTGGATTCAAAAGGTAAACGCAGTCACGAAATAATTGATGAGATCATTCCTAATAATAAACATGCAGTCTAAAGAAATTTAAATCTAAATCTATCGACATGAGTATTAAAGTTGAACATGACAATACACATGTAATAATTCAACCGGATAAAACAATACCGTTAACACGACTATCAATATCTTCATAAAAACCGTATGAATTATAAACAATTCCATATGGAATCGATACGTAGAAGGAAGTCCGATATTGTATAAATTATTAACACGATGCACGGTTTCGTCTAACCGTATAGGAAGTTCCACAACAACTGTGCAATTTCACAACAGACTGGTCCTGAATAATTGATATTATAATAACAGTGAAAGCTAATGTTATATTCTGTACATTGCCTTTTTGTGTTCGACTTGCACGACCTCGACCTCCCATGTTGATTTTATCAACGCTCCCCTGTCAAATTTATTAATCATTTACATCGCCCTCATTCAATTTATTTGTACTATGTGTCATAAGCAGTCATTTTCAATCATTACATATTACCTATACATTAGAAATGAGTTAATAGTAGCTTTAGTCACTTGACCTTGTAATTTTGTATTCTCTTTAATAACATTAAATTCACATAATTATCCTTAAACGCTTGCGATAATTATTACCTATTCCTTTAAACTTCCTTCCTTTGATTTTAATTATATCTACAATGTGTATCATTAAAAAATAAATCAAAAAACTTTCGATGCAACTATTTAATCTGTCGGAGGCTATTAGTACATTCAGAAATAAATTTACCAGAATGCACCGTCATAAAATATGAATTGCTAAAGTCAATATTATGCATGCATACGATTGCAAATCTTGCATTCCGGCATACACCAATCTCATCTGGTGGATACTTGTACCGTGTCAGCGGACTATTCATTTTATAGTTTGATCTTATCTTTTATCTCATGTCAAAAAAACAAGAGTGGTATATTTCTCAAAGACAGATTAGATCATAAATCAATAAAATGTACAAATCAGGTTAAATTCACGAATGATAAAATATTAACTAAATACACAAATGTAGTATTTTATTTGGTTTTTAAGCTTCCCATATTTATGAGCTCTACTCATCAATGTCACTGTATACACTTTTGAGCCATAACCCTGTTGCCAACTTGGCAAAGCGAAACCGCAAACTTCTGTGAATTTTGCTTCTCCGGCTACAGTATATAAATAGATGTGTCTTTATCTGACAGAATTGCTTACGCAGTGGGCTTCTTCTTGTGACAGTTACTTCTTATCCATCCATTAGATAGGAGTATGCTCGTTTGTATCTTTAAGTTTATAAAAATAATTAACTACTACTTTTGTGATGTCATTCAAGAAAAAATACTAATCGAACTGCCAATTGAGGCAAATGTTAAAACATGGCGCGGAATGTCCTTTCAAGTTTAAAATAGCTACTGAATAGACCGTATACCTTGTAGCCGGCCTTTTTTATAACAAAATGAGCGAAACATTCAAATGTCTCGGTCTTAAGACTACGGCGATTCTTTTATTGAATCCTTCTGATATTATTGCTGTAATGCCGTTCCTCATAAAACGCGGGCGATATGAAACTATTTTTAGCGGTCACGGTGTAAACACGATTCTAACATGTAATTAATAGGATTGAAATTAGATCTGCGGGGGCGTAAAAACTGATGTGCAGTTGTAAGCGAAACTAGTACGAGGTGCACCTATATTCACTGTAAGGCTGTGGAATTTTCAGCTTTATTTTGTTTGGGTTTAACATTATTACGCGTGAAGAGTTAAACTTGTTGTTTGTGCGATCTTGTCGCCCTTCCACTTGACAATTACTCATCAACGCGTCGCTGCGACTCGTTTTAATGAATTATTGACGCCGAGAATACTATGGAGTCATATGATGTATGGGTCTGCTCTATGTACTTTATTAGTTAATTAGTAACACGCAACCGAGTTTCGTATCTCGACTAATCTCGCTGGCGTCTCGAGTGTTTACAAGTACATTGCCGAAGGAACCTTGGTCACATATGTATGTAATGTAAGGGACTCTACACATAACGTCATATAAATTCAATACTACTGCAATTAAGCCATTTAAATTTAGTTTAGTTTTGTCTACAGATATAAGGATTGGATTATCAAATGTCTTTGTCAAAAACCGTGTTAAATATAGAAGAAACTCTTAGGCATATTTTATATTTTTAGATCCACGGATTTATAGTGAGCGATGTCTGATAGGCAATTACTTTTAAATACTAATAAAATACATGTTAGATACTTATGTCAGTACGAGAATCCCGCGCACATCTCCCGTCTCGCGGCCTTGGACGATATGAAAATTACACCGCTTTATTGTCGCACATTAGACACAATTGTCCGATTGCTTCATTGTACTTGTGAATTGTTACGACGAACGGATAACCTACCTACGTATTTCATATGAGTGCTACTTTTCAAAATGTGAAAAATCAAAAATTGTACAACTTTGAGGCTCGAATGCCGCACTTACATATGTTTAAGAGCTGCGTTTGCAGATGCAACCCTGTGCTCTGTTCTGCCATTGGCTCTAATTACCAGTGAATTTCCCTTCTGAGCGTATAATTTTGGAAAGATAAAACTTTTTATATACGTTTTATAAAACAATTTTAGTATTATACTAGCTGTTGCCCGCGACTTCGTCCGCGTTTCCGTTGTTTTTCGTAAAAAAAAGTAGCCTATGTCCTTCCTCACGGTTCAGTGGTTTTGATGTAACAAACAGATTCACTTTCGTATTTTAGTAGGGAAATATAATATGTCATATCTACAATACTGTTGAAAAATATCGCAATACGGAACCGCACAATATTATTGTTAATAGCTTTGCCCGCGACTCCGCCAGCGAGTAACTCCTTGTGTGTTATTGAGTTAATGTATTGGTAATATTGTTTAGATCACGTTCACATGAGGCTTAAGAACCTTTTTTATTTTTGTTTTCGAGGGGGAAACCTTCAAAAGGTACCCGAAGCCGTGGGAGTTATGTGGAATTTTTACCGCACTAAAACCCCCCCGGTGGCCGTCTTCGGTGCTATAAAGAGGACTCGGGCTCCTCCCAGATGGGCGGATGGGCCCACCACCCAATCTAGTCTTTACGGCGGTATGCGACCACACATATCGCCACCTTCCCGGTATCGCCTGGCTGGACGGTTCAAGCTCCCACTCTAGCCGCCCGCAACCCCGGAAGCCCCTTTTAGTCGCCTCTTACGACAGGCAGGGATACCGTAGCCCTATTCCGATCCTGCCGAAGGCTTAAGTACTTATATAACGAAAATACTTCAATGCAAAGCTTCCGGGTAAACTATGTTGAATGTTGATCCATCCGGCACGTGAACGTAAAGATTTTTGGAACTACTGACCCGGGAAAGAGCGACGTACAACTGACCATGCGAGAAACAACTGACACCGAGATCTACTCCAGCAACACGAAAAGTCTGCCCTTGAGCCTTATTAATTGTCATTGCATAACACACCGATACTGGGAATTGCGTTCTTTTAAATTGGAATGGAAAATTATTAGGTACTAAGGGAATTCTGGGAATAAAGACGGTTTCTCCTGCACCGCAACCTGTTAAAATTTGAGCCTCGATAATATTTTGTTGCAACCGGGTTACTTTTAGCCGAGTTCCATTGCAAAGTTGTGGTGGTCTTAAATTTCGGAGCAGAATAATCGGAATGCCAATTTTTAAACAAATTTCATGAGAAGAAAGTCCGGGCATATTTAAAGAATTTAAAAATTCTATCGGGTAGTTAGTGGCGTCTTGTTCATCGACCATTCTATTTATTGAACTATAAACTTTGCTTTCCCCTTGTATATTCGACAGTATTTTATTATTAATCTCAAATGCCTGGTCATTGCGAGGAGTTAAGATGGATCTTTCGCATAGCCAAGAATTGTCCCTATTTAATATATTTGTTACGTCACCGTGACACTGTTCACCGTTTCACTGTTCACGGTTCACTGTTCACTGTTCACTGTTCATTGAGAAGTTGAAGTACTGCAAGTCAACAGCTCTGTGATAAAATTAAATTGAATTTAACGAGTTTTACAAGTGTTTAAACCGTAAAGAGGAGTTTTTATATTTTATTAACCAGTAAGACCCCAATACAGTTGTGGGCAACAGTGGATATACATCTTTTACCGAGAAAAACAGTTTTTAAAATTTTAATTTCAAGGCACTATATGACAGTCTGTAGTCAGGGACGCCTCATGACGCTACGTATTGCCTAGCAACGATAATTCTCTGAAACCAATACAAAAGCTACTTCATATTAGACCAACCAATCACGAACAATAATCAAATCAACCATGGATCTGTTACTACGCAACCGCTGTGTCAATAATATTTAACAATAATAAAAGTGACAAACCAAATTAATTTTATAATATGTATGACTATGATTTAATGTTTCTAATCTGTAAATAATTTAATAGGTAACTAATTTTTATTTTTATTTAATGTAGATATTATTTTGTAATTTTTTATATTGTATCGATTTTTATGCATAATATTTCTATTGCTTCACCGTCGGACGCAAATACCTGTGGTCAAAATGATGCATCTTCATGTATAAACTTGGTGAAATGTGAGTTATGTCCTCGGTATTTTAAAGGTAGTCGGGGTTTGAGTATTCACTTGGGCAAAACACATAAAAATGTTAGCCAAGTTGAATCCTCAGAATCCACTCCTATTGAAACATCCCACGATTTGGCAAAAGCATTAGGCCAGCTTAAGGGTTCAGTTCCAGTAATTAAGCGAATTCCTAAGGGGTCGCGTATTACTGTAGCTGCTACCCTTAATAAATTAATAAAATCTGTTATAAATAAAAATGATCTATTAAGCTGGGAACATTTACTCACATTTCCTTTTTTAGCTTTACATGCAAAAAAGGATGGTCGCAATTCCCTCACACAAATTATTAAAACAAATTGTAACCGTATTAAAAATTACAACGACCTAGTAATAAATTCATCGCCACATAAAAACAGCAACATATTTAAAAAAGTTGAGCAAAAAGTCGCTGATGGCGATTTAAAAGGAGCTGCGACAATCCTTTTTTCTAATGATGTTATCGCTCCCGATTCCCCTGCTACCCTTTCGGCCCTTTTAGCAAAGCATCCTCTAGCTTCAACTCATCGCTCCCCTGAATTCCGTCATATTACAGAAGATCCTCTTCAAGCTACACCTAAACAGGTTTTAGCTGCGATAATGTCATTTAAAAATGGTTCTGCCGGCGGCCTTGATGGTTTGACGCCGCAGCATCTTAAAGATCTAGTGAATGGTGCTGTTGGAGAAGCTGGACAGAGCCTTCTTGATGGTATTACGCAGCTAATCAATTTAATGCTTGCTGGCAAGGTGAGTCCTGATGTTACTCATATACTATACGGCGCAAATATATGTGCTTTAAAAAAAAAAGACGGCGGAATCAGGCCTATTGCTGTGGGCTGCACTTTACGTCGCTTGGCTTCCAAAATCTGCTGCAAATTTATTAAACCACTTGTGTCCGAAAAGTTAACACCGGTTCAGTTAGGTTTTGGAAGTCAGGGTGGCTGTGAAGCCGCAGTACACGCAGCCAGAACTTTCTTAACGAGTAACAGAGGAGACGTGTTTTTGAAGCTAGATATTAAAAACGCGTTTAATTCGGTCGACAGGATCGCTTTGCTAAATGAAACCCATCAAATCACTCCTTCCATTTATCCTTTTCTCTGGCAATGTTATGGTTCTCCTACAAAATTAATGTACAAACAAAATTCTTTTGATTCTTCCGTAGGTTGTCAGCAAGGCGATCCTCTTGGTCCAGCTATATTTAGTCTGGCTATTCACCCAATTGTGTCAACTTTAAATTCAAAATTTAACGTTTGGTATTTGGATGACGGTTCTCTGGGAGGTGATTCAGGAACAGTTTATGCAGATTTTAAAGAAGTTTTACGTAAATTTAGTGAAATTGGTTTGGAAGTAAATTTTTCAAAATGTGAATTATATGTTTCGGATTCAAAAACTTTAAACGAGAAAATTGAAATTATAGAAAAATTTAAAACTTTGGCACCTAATATCAAAATTTTAGACAGTAGTTCTTTACATCTCCTCGGATCGCCAATATACCACGAGTCTATACCAGTTTTTATCGAAAATTATATTAAAAATTATGATGAAAATTCAGATCGCTTACTTAAAATTAATTCACACATGGCTCTTTTTATTATACGTTTTTGTTTATTTGTCCCTAAATTTACATATCTTTTGAGATGTACCCCCCTCTGGATATTTAAAGATCTTTGTTTGAAATTAGATGACACAATCAAAAAAACTATATCTTCGGTTTGTAATTGTAATTTGGATGAACGCGCTTGGACCCAAGCCTCGCTACCTGTTAGACATGGAGGTTTGGGAATACGTAAAATTTCGAGTGTTGCTTTACCAGCATTTTTATCTTCAGTCCATAAAACACAAAATTTAATTTCAAATATATTGTCAAAAATCGTTCCGGAAACTAAGATTACTTTTATGGACGAAGCAAAAGATGCTTGGTTACAAACTGGACCAAATCTAAAATTACCCGTAGATTCAAATATACAAAATCTTTGGGACGAACCACTCTGCATACTTGTGCGAGATCAGCTCATTGATTCTGCCCAAGATATTGCAGAGAGGGCTCGCCTCCTTGCTGTAGCAAAACGGGAATCGGGGTTTTGGTTACAGGCATATCCTTCGGGGAATACGGGTACACTTTTAGACAATTTGACTTTGTCAATTTGTACCCGTTTGCGTCTGGGGGTTAAGACTGTGGAGCACCATCGCTGTCTTTGCGGCGCGGACGTCGACATTTTAGGACATCATGGTCTCTCCTGCCAGCGTAGTGCCGGTCGCTTATCGCGCCATGCATCTATCAATGACATCATTCGCCGGGCTCTTGTCACCGCCAACGTGCCGGCTCGTTTAGAGCCGAATGGTCTCGCACGTGACGATGGCAGGCGACCCGACGGGATGTCTTTGATTCCCTGGAGGGGAGGTAGGATGCTAGTGTGGGACGCTACTTGTGTAGACACACTGGCTCCTTCTCACCTTCAGGAAACATCGTCTGGCGCGGGGGCGGCGGCAGCTGCGGCTGAAAACAACAAACGTCGTAAATATGTAAGTTTATGCAATAACTACATATTTGTGGCGTTTGGTGTTGAAACTCTGGGACCATGGGGTCCAGACGCTTGGCAGTTTTTTAAATTACTGTCCAGTCGTTTGGTCGACGTTACTGGTGACCCGAGAGCTGGCACGCATTTTGCTCAACGAATTGGTATTGCCATATGCTGCCAGCATCTTGGGAACCTTGCCCAGGGACTGCGATGGTGATAATTTTTTATGGTAATGTTTTTGTTTATATGTTTTTGTTTTTCTTTTTTGTATATATGTACATTTTGTAAATAGTTTTTTTTAATTGAACCGTATTGTTAATTGTATGCAAATAAATAGTAATATTTCGTTCACTGTTCATTTTTCATTTTTCATTTTTCATTTTTCATTTTTCATTTTTCATTTTTCATTTTCTTTTTCATTTTTCATTTTTCATTTTTCATTTTTCATTTTTCATTTTTCATTTTTCATTTTTCATTTTTCATTTTTCAAGTTTCATTTTTCATTTTTCATTTTTCATTTTTCATTTTTCATTTTTCATTTTTCATTTTTCATTTTTCATTTTTCATTTTTCATTTTTCATTTTGTTTTTTCATTTTTCATTTTTCATTTTTCATTTTTCATTTTTCATTTTTCATTTTTCATTTTTCATTTTTCATTTTTCATTTTTCATTTTTCATTTTTCATTTATCTTTTTTCATTTTTCATTTTTCATTTATCTTTTTTCATTTTTCATTTTTCATTTTCATTTTTCATTTTTCATTTTTCATTTTTCATTTTTCATTTTCATTTTCATGTTCATTTTCGTACAGATAGATGACTGAGTTATAAACGTAAGAGTAGACAAATATAATCAGAAAGCTTTGAACTGCTAAGCTATCGGGAGTTACACGTGTTATTGTGAGTCAACCATAAAAGATGGACATATGCTGTCGTAGGATATTTTTTAGATAATTTTAAGGAAAATATTTCCCTCATACATGATTTCTGTGTAGCTTTAACCATTAAGGTTGCACACGCGACAGAAGCTTAAAAAAGTAACTTCTCCCGTTTTCCCAACATTTCCCTTTACTGCTCTGCTCCTATTGATTGTAGCGGGATGAAAAGTATACTATAACCAGCCCAGGAGTATAAAGAATAATCGTACCAAGTTTCGTTAAAATCCACTGAGTAGTTTTTGTTTCTATAACGGTTATACAGACAGACAGACAGACAGACAGACAGACAGACAGACAGACAGACAGACAGACAGACAGACAGACAGACAGACAGACAAAAATTTTACTGATTGCATTTTTGGCATCAGTATCGATCCCTAATCACGCCCTGATAGTTATTTTGGAAAAATATTTCATGTACAGAATTGACCTCTCTACAACTTTATTATAAGTATAGATATATTATGCTCTGTTACTTAAGTCTGAATTACATAAAAGATACTTTTTCAGATCATCTCATCGTCTATCTTTGTATTTGTTTGTCTTTGGTTTTCCCAAAGATAAATAAGGGCGGCCATTAACGACCCACAACTGAGTAGACTGCACGTCGATTCGCAATCTCCGCAAAAAATCAAGATCAGTAAACAATTTGCAATCAAACATAAAAACTCATAGTCATTACGAGCAAGTGAGTTGGCGGCGGGGTACACATAAAAAACCTATTCATCGGCGTATTAAAATGCGAAATCACGCATATGGTGGAGTGGATGCCCTTTCATTCTCTTTTTAAGTACATTCGAGTGTAAAATTCTCGCGACTAATCACTCAATATTCCCTTTGTGTTCAGTGCTGTGCATCGCGCCCAAAACTATTGTACGAGTTTTTTTTTTTTTTTTTGCAAATGTGTAGTGACTGTTGGCCCTAGTGGCCTTTACAGCTTCACCGAGTTTTTTAAGGCGAGTCTAAAGCTCTAGCCGGGACAAGAAGACTTTGGGCTGGAAGGGAGGGATAGCTTTGGTCCCCGTTTCCGGTTTCCTCGACCTTCCTTCTTCACTAGAGGGAGGGACGGTTACGGACCCGGCTAATGCCGACGTCCTGGCCATCCACCTCTGGTTAAATAGGGATTGCGGCTGACCTAAGGGCGCCTCCTGTGAGGTACGGACCTCGGCTTAAGTCAGTTGCGCTAATGTGGGGTATTGTACGAGTACATCACTGTGCGATATTTAAAGCATGTTTTGCGTTAAGACGTAAGTAACAAGTTTATGATTGGTTCATTGGTGTTTGGTACACATTAGATGTATCCTAACATGCTCGACTATAACTGGTTCTAATCCTTATCTATAATCCTTTCAGTCTCGTCTCTTTCCAATCAACATCTCGTCTGGTATCCTGTAACCTAACAGTGCTTTGATTTTGCCGTCTACTTCTTGTATTGTCATTAAGTTATCGTTACAATCGTCGACGAACGAATCTGGTTGTAAAACGAGTACCAAATACACCAAGCTTCATTTTGGCCACGCTTTAGTTATTGACATTGAAAATCGATTCTAATAAGACTCAATTCACTTCATAAGCAGTACAGCGTCGACGGCCTCTCTTATTAAAGTCACAACCACTTTTTATTAATTTTCAACGACTTCTATGTGTATAACTCGCACACTCTCACACAGTAATACCTATACTGTGTCATGTTTTTGTGCAAACGCCTCACTAGGATGACACGCAAGTTTCTAGACAGGTACGAGTATAACTAGAATTACTTGGTTTTTGTGACCACAAATTGTTATTTATGAAATTATTAGACCACTGGTCTTTCAATAATACAATAGATGATACATAAACATAAGTATACACAAATTGAACCCACTTAGGTGTTAGCTAACCAGTGACGCATAACTAAATGATATGCCTATTGGTTTATTTGGAGCATGTTTGGTTGTGGTCTTGTAGTCCTAAAAGATATATTTCGATTGGTGGTGTGATCGTTGTTATTATTTGACTCTCGAGGTTACTCCACCATGCGAGAGATGTGGATGTCTCAAGCTCTTCAAATTTTGTATGAAGATCTGTGCTGAGAAGCTGTACCCAATATGAATAGACGTTAACAATACTCTAATCATAACACAGTATTTGATCATCTTCTCGTCGGATTCAAGTGTGACGTCACACGCACGTGCAAGCCCCCACGTGTGCACCATGCGAGCTCTGTAATGCTGTGAATGGGTGCCGATAGAACTGTGGTAATCGCATGCTAATGTATGTGCAAACTTAGATCGTATGTTTACACCTTAGAATGAGTTACAATACCAGGTAGAAGCGTATTCGCATCTCGTCCACTCATTCAAATATAACACCAATTAACATACGTTTGCGATGTGTGCACAGCACGTCTATGACTAATGTGTTGTCCATTGTGGATTTTGATACTCTGTAAGCTATTTTGTTCAACTATGGTATATTATATATATATATATCTATGTAGTATTATAAAGATTGAAGAGCACATGGCTTCATGGCTTTTGGTTTTGGCTCTATTTAGTGTGTTATACAGTGACTATTGGAAGTCGGATGGATGATCGCAGTTTTATTGTCTGTGCTTCGGAGAGTTAGTTATTCTGATGGTCGTCACTGTTGGGAGTTAGTAAATGTTTAAAGTGGTAGATGGCGGCATGTTGTATATGAAGTAGTCGATTAATTTTCAAATATCAGGTGACCATCCTAGTCCCCGGGAGTAGCAAGGAATCTGTGATTGATTCCAGGTAAAATCCTTGTTCTATGTGAAGTTGCTTACTTGGCAGTGACATTTACGATCAGGTAAACTGCAAGCTTGTTTCCAGTAAACTTTTTTGTAGCAAAAAGTAACAGTTACCCCTGATCATAATTTAAGACTTGTCTCCTGAGACATAAAGAAGTTTGCAGCAATAGGCCACCTGATTGTCAATACTGTATTATTTTGAATAATAAATAACCACAACAAAATATTTTTCCCACTGCGGCCACAATATACATTAGTCGGTGTCTCTAAATGTCAATAAACCGACCATTAAAATTATCGTGCCAAAACATTTAAAACTTTTACGTCCTTGCCTTATTTTATACTTATTGAAATTTGTCATAAAAGAGAGTTGGGGAACACAAATTTAAGGTATCTTAAAAGTAAATATTCCCTAATTACATATCTAGTATTCAAAAGTTCAGTACAAAAAAGACAAACACGCTGAGTTTCTTGCCGGATCTTCTCAGTTGAGGTCGTATTCCGATCCGGTGGTAGTGTAAGGAAAAAAAAATGTGTAACTAACAATTTGTAAGTGTCCCCATAGGCCTATACAAAATAAAGACGTTTCATTTTAATAATCAACGGGTACTCACGATATGCGGTTTTTGAATTCTTTAAGAACTCTTTTTGCCGATATTTCGACCCAGTTTCATGGATCGTGGTCACGGCGAAATGGCATATCGTGAGTACCCGTTGATTATTAAAATGTATCAATTCCGCAATAATACTAGTCGAAGATGGTAGAACCAGTGTAGTTCGACCGGGGAAGTACAACCGCCACACCTATTTCTAGCGTTAAGCATTTCTTGCGTTTCGATGGAAGGGTGTGGTTGCCGCCACACTTTTACATGAGGCGACCTTCATAGTCCTCGGGAGTAGCAACGCATATGTGTTTGACTTCAGATAGAACCCATGTACTGTATGAAGTTGGTTACAGATGTCCATGAGCGGCAGTGACCACTTACCATACGTGGACTGCATGCTCGTTTGTTACTTCAGTCAAATAAAAAAAAACGTTTCATTTCAGTATAAAATATAAAAAAATATAAAAGACCTACTAAGGCAAAATAATTATAATCGACTTATCCCTAAGTAAGACGCAGTGCCAACGCAACCCGGATCACGTTATGATTACACGTTTACGTCGGTAATCTAATATAGCGATGAGTCGCTATTTTTATCCTACCCAGGAAACCTTAAAGACTAAACATTATTGCGCATGATTACTGTGAATATATTACCTGTATGCATATGAGTATGTATCTTCGACTAACGAGCGAATATCGTATATTACTAACTATGACTTAGCTTCTGCCTGAGACTTCGTTTGCAAATACTTATGTTATAAGACTTTATATCATAAGTAAAAAGCCGTAATATTTATTCTAAAAATGTATGGTATTAACATTTTTCATAAATTGAGCAAGGTATTAAATGGGCACTAAATCCCAATGTTATAATATTAAGTGAAAAACAAAAAGTAGAACTGATGCAGTTAGTCTAATAGTTGAAACTTGCCCTCTCGGTCGGGAGGTCCGAGGTCCAACCCAGGCACGCACCACAGAGTTTTCTAAAATTATGTGCGTATTAGAAATTAATCATCACTGCTTTTCGGTGAAGGAAAACATCGTAAGGAAGACTACACACCCAAAAGTTCTTTAAAAAAGCCGCAGAGGTGTGTGAAGTCCATTAATTCGCACTTGGCCAGCGCGGTGGACTATGGCCTAAACTCTCTCATTCTGAAGAAGACCCGTGCCCAGCAGTGAGACTATAATGGGTTGACGACGATAAAGAATAATACGTATTGAAATTGTATTTTACAAATTAAACACCTATTATCAGGTGCTGCAAACAAAGTTTTAGTAGATTATTCCTCAGACGTTGTCAAACCCTGTAGGTTGTAGAGCGTGTCAAACAAATAACCATACTCGTACATACATATGATCAAGAAACATTATTTTACATCAAACGCTGTCGAGTAAAAAAACACATGGTTAGTTTCATGGTAAATAGTCGTAAGGTTTTGGAGTTTGACAGTCTATTCCGACACAACTTTAATATAGATGTAGTAAAAGCTTTTTAATTATTTATGATCAGAAAACGTGCAAAATTTATAAATGTCACCTTTTTAAACGATAAACTTAATTCGCGGCTTTTAATGTCATCAAACTGATTCAGGTCGGTCCCGTTACGTCGCTTTCGATTTGTCATCCGAAACGCCGTGTGCTGCGCGAATTTTTCGTTTCGTAAACAGAGTGAAAAAAATGCGAATCCATTTACAGAAGCGAGTATCGGTAACGGTGTTAAACAGACAGTAATATTCCAAGGCTAATGAGGACTGAAGCCGTAAATTACAGCATAAGGCGTGAGTGCATTAAAACAACTTGTTTTAACACCTCGGCAGGGTACCGCATGCCGTAATCGGCACTTCGCACCCGGTTTTACGGCTGGTGGCGCGTAAACACGTAATTACGGGTGCGAAATAAAAACGCGTCATACGAAATCATTCCGTGCCGTCAAGTGATTTTTTATTTAACTTTCTTGACACTGATTCCAATGTAAGAAATTATATATTGCCACCTGATAACGAACTTTACTGAACAAAAGTTGCTTGTTACATGAATCGTCTACAAGCAGACGTATATGTAGAGTTCCTGGAGACTAGATCTTACAACATATGGGCAACCTAGTTAGCACGCTAAATTGAAACACATGGTCCAACAGTCTAGACAGCACGTCTGACCAATATACAATTTCCTGATATACGATTTCATTGCGTAGTCCAAAAAAAGCAAGGACATACACAAAAATAATACACATGGTGTATTTCATGTCATACCAATAAATTATCTGTGAGTTATACAGCAAAATACAGCAATTGTACTGACAAAGATTAAAAGTGAAAATTCGTTCAGATAACTAACTCGATTCGTACGAGTAATCCGGCTCACACTCACATTTCCGGCTAATAAAAAACTTGTTGCAATAGATCTTAAATTTAAAAGGTAATTAAACAAGGCGAGCGATTAACCCGCTGTCAAGCAGAGCCGAACGAAAATGCCGCGGAAGTAGGAAATTTACTTGCACACTATTCTATGCTAATTATGATTAAGATTGGGCACGCTGTTAGAGCGATGATATAGCTTAGACATTTTTAATGCAAAAACGAGCGAAAATGCCTTTAAAATGCATAAATACGAAAATACCAATATTATTATTTCAATTCCAACTAGTATATTTAAGTATTAAATGGAAAGAATAAATTAAAATGAAAATATGTTATAACGAGCATATCCTTCAATTAGTTGGTTTCTTCATTCTTAAAAACATTTTACAATGTATTGTAGAGCCAACCAAAAAAAAAACCGTTTTAGATACCTATTTAAAAATAGGTAATTTAAAAGGATTTGTTTGGTAATGGATTCTGTAGGAAAAAAATATTATAAGTATTATAAGTATCTTTAATTATAAGTATCTTTAATTATGAATTATTTAGTATTATAAACATAGCTATAATTAAATTATATGTGTCTAAATTTAATAGTTAAAATGGTTCGGTTTCAGCAGTAGGTAATACGTACAGTAGTGAGGTTCCAACGTTTAGTATCGCTTATCATTGTCAGTGGAGTGCGAACCTTAGACCACCGAACCGAACAAAGCACAGATTAACATACATAGCTAACCAAATTTAGACAGTGCCCGATTTATAAATAACAAGGTTCTTTTTTATCTCATATTCTTCGTTTAAACATTACAAATGAATACAGAATGAGTTTAACAAAAAAGTTCATGAAATTAAGGTTCATATTCGTTTTCGTACAATTTTTTTTAAACCAGATAGGTATTATCCAAAAGTTTCATAAGATTTAATTGGCAAACGAGCATGCAGTCTACTGATAATTATTAAAAGACTGTCGCCCAAGGACAATCTGTAGCATATTTAAACAGAACATGAGTTCTATTTGAAGTCAATCACAGATGCTTTGTTCCCCTCGAAAATCAACGTGAGCGCCTTATAAATACAAAACTGAGCCGGCAAAACTGCTATCTGTAATAGTTTGTTTAAAACACATCATATCCACTTATACGTATTCTAATATATCGTTTCTTTGTTTCTTTATTGTGAATCACTGGTGCAACTGACATGATTTCGACCTATCGATTGGGTCGTCCGGTCCAAAGCAAACAAAATCTTAATCTCATTGCGCTTAGAAAAGTGCTCAATCACGGCGCAGCTCCGCAGTGCACCGGCACTGGCTTCACAATGTTTGTGTAGTTAATTGGCCATTAATTTTAAATCCGACATCTACCCAGTACATACACAACACAATAGTTCGAACACCGCGTTCAAAAACTACAATACAAACGTTTTTAGAAGCATACAGATGGTATTTTTTTTTCTATCTGACTGAAGTAGCAAACGAGCATGCAGTCCACCTGATGGTAAGTGATTACTGCTGCCCTGCGACATCTGTAATCAACTACATACAGAACATGGGTTTCATCTGAAGTCAATCACAGATGCGTTGCTGCTACCGAGGACTATGATGGTCACCTCATATAAAAGTGACCGAGGACCTCCGAGGAGGATGGTCACTTGATGGATTTTTTGAGTTTGAGATTGTTTGAGCTGATGCAGTTTGGTTTGATTGTTTGATGCAGGACTACATGCGTTATGTAAAACTAGATAAGTGTTACATAAAGTTTCTTAGTTTCCATCTTTATTATTTCGACGATAATATGAGAATATTAATCGTTCCTATTTTTTCATTCCTAATTTTCATTCCTAATCGTTCCTAATTTTCCATAAAATAATTAACACCTGAACTTTTATGAAAATGACGTATAAATTTTTACGCTAATAGTATTTTAACAATAAAATGTGCAATTAAAAAGTTAAGAAGTGACAAAGACTGTTGCAATGAAACGAGAAATTAGGGAAAAGCCGCGTATAAAGTATTTCAAGTGCATTGACCTAGCGCCATAATCATTCATCACAAACACCGCGTAAACACATCACACAATCGGCCGGAATGCTATTCAATTGCGAAGGAAAAGTATGAAAAGATAGAAAAACGAAGGTTGAATAGCCGTCATCAATCATCTATAGGGTTGTCAACGTTTTTTCGGTTAATTATACCATTTTTTCGAATAAAAATATCTCTAATAGTATCTTATTGAGAAACGGTTGGTACGTAGGTACTTTAGTAGTCCCAAAAAGTATTTTATAGAAAATTAAAAACAGTGGAAAATATGTTTTGGAGTTTTAATGAAAACTGTAATTTAAGCACGTTTTGCATGTCTCAAACTGCCTTTCGCTACAATAAATAAAAAACCCTCGGACGTATTTTTTATATTCTCTATGTTGTAGCTAATGTATATTTTTGTGTAATGTATGTAATATTTTTATATACTATATATTTTTAAACAGTATTCACAAGCAGCATATATAAACAGGAACATTAGTTCTATATAACATGTTACAGAAATGTTGACAACCCTACAGCCGGGACACTTTGAAAAGACCGTAGTTCGGTCGCATCAAAACACTTTCACTGCGATGTCATTATCATAAATCATAAGTGTTTCGTATTAAAATCGCAGGTGAGTATGCGAGATCCAAGGTCACCGGACGCGGACCTAGGCTTTGTCAACGTCTCGATAACAATCAGAAAGTGTTAGGAAGATACCGACTTCACTTAGCCTTTAAAATATAAATGACGAATTTCTTGCTCATTTCTCTGTTATTTCTGTGTTGTTTGCATTTGATCTGAAAGATTTAAGAAATTCATGTCGTAACTAAGAAAAGGCTTGCATTTCAGTTGTAGCATAGAAATATAAAAGTTTACTGTGTATATATCTATCGCAACGTAGCAAAAAAGTAATGTTAATATGACGATGCATATCAATAAGGGTTAAAATAAATATGTTCTAACCTATGATGAGAACGTGTTGAAATAAAAAATGAATATTGCAAGCACAAAAAACATATGATACCTTCGTGAGCACATGCACAATAACTTTGTTAAAGATCATCACATGATCAAATGCATAGTTAACGATTTTGTAAAGGACATACAGATATTCATTTTTATATATAGATACAACCTTAACCTTATTACTACAGCATTTCGTTCAATTCGAACCAACGATTTCTCTAAAACAATAAGAGTAACACTTAATACGTGCCGTTGATTAATTCACAAAGCCGCTTCACAAAAGCTAAGTACGCGGCGAACATCTGAGATTTATATTTATCTTATCTCACACATTATAACTTTTGTGAAAGAGAAATTTTAAGTAGTTGCGTAATAAATGAATCATTGGATTAATCCGATTACGGTACGGAGTCGATCGCTGTACATAGGGTCGCCAACAGTTCTATATGCGGGACACCACATATTTACGAAAAACACGTTGCCGAAAATAATTATTTTAGTTTAAAGATCAAAAATGTTGTTCATTAAATTTGCAATATTTAGTGATTTCTAGAGAATTTAGTCTACCCTCCATAACTGTGTTATTGTCACCTCACCCAATTTTGTTAAAAAAGGGCGGGTCTCTGCCGGTATAAAAAGATTCTTATTCAACTTCCTCAATTCTGACCTCCTCAACTTTGAATAAATCGAGGAAGAATAACTTCTGCGTTTTACTTGAAATCTTCAAGAACGGATAGTAATGAAGACCCTGACCTTCCTGACGTCATGCCCTCTTCTTTATATATATGAAAATATAAAAGTACCACCCACTTTATATTAATCGCGTTAGTTCAAAATAACAGTAAAAAAAACAAGCAAATACATAAACAGCATACGAAAACTATAAAAAATATTTCGCAAATACCCGCAATTGGGTTACCCTACCTGGTCCTGTTCAGTTTGTAAGCCACAAAATCTTGATATTAACATTAATGAACTTGCGCATCTTAACTTAAGATAAAATCTTAAAAATTGTTGTTATATATTCCTAACATACGATCCGTATTTCAGCACGAATAGTCAGTTTACATTTTTGCGACTGAAGCAGTTTTGCTTGAAAACATTTCCTAGTGCTGGTTTTATATACTGTTGAAAAAAAAAATACTGTCCCCATAATATCATACGTTGTTCAATATATAGTAATAATAATATTTTTATGTCATTGTATTTTTTGAAGTCATCTATATTACGAAAAATATAATTATCACAAATAAAAATTGGCAGCCCTAACGGTACAGACAGATAAGGTAATTTGTTTTTGGTAGTGCTTTTAAAACTTTACCGCTTTTGTCATTTAGGCTTTAATAAAATAACAGTTATTTAAGTAGAAATGAAATCGTGTGATACATTTAATATGTAATGTTTTTTTATCTTGTAATTTAATTATACGACGTAATTTAGACTTAAAACACTTTCGGAATTGTGAACAGACACTCAACTCTTTAAGGAAAGTGAAATAGCAGGGCAATGAATAGGTCACTTAGTGGTTACTATTACACAGTGCACAGTCCACAGTTGGTTCATTGTAGAGATTAGTGACGCGAACCAATCTTTGAAATAATTACATCATCTTCAACCCATTATTGTCCCACTGCTGGGCACGGGTCTTCTCTCAGAATGAGAGAGTTTTAGTCCATAGGCATATAGTCCACCGCGCTGGCCAAGTGCGATTTGGTGGACAAATAATTACTTACAGACACAAACATACATAAAAAGGTAGATATGACCAAAATAAGTTATCAGCATGTTATTCGTGGTTCAAATTTGCCAACATACATATATGTCCCGTGTTTATAAAAAAAACAGAGTATGTCTTTACTGTCTGTACTCCCGACAAATAATTACAAAAGTGAATAAAACGCAAGTAATTAATAAACGCGGCACGTGTTTCGTTTCAATTATGTAGGACTGCAGAAATTAGCATAGAAAGATGGACTTAGCGCCTCACTAACATTAGCTCATCACAGTGATTCCTTTGTATTGAATCATCGATCTTTTACGTTTCGGAGCTGAATACGAATGGACAGAAACAAAGCGAGGCTTAAGTGACTCATAACAATACATTAAGAAAAGTTGCCAAACTCACATGACTTTACGATTTGGTGTACTGTGTTATAAGCGTAAGCGAACAATAACTAACTTAAAATATTTTACGCCACTAAATTTAAACAATTCGCTGAAAAAAATGTTTTGAGATCAGATACAGTACGCTAGAGTAAATTTATATGTGTGTTAAGTTGTAGGTCCACACAAAAATAAAACTTGTAAGAACTAGAAAAGTAAGAGTCAGACTGAGCCTATACATATATTTTTATGAAATCTAATCAACTAACCTTTAGAAAAGTATATATATAATCCTTTTAAGGTTATATATCCAGAAAGGTAGACGGATTGCGTGGGCTTATTAATTTGTTTTCATACATACATAATTCTAATATCCAAAAGATGACAGCTAATGTTGTACCTAAATCAATTCATTAGCTATAGACTCATATTAAAAAGATTATAAATCCTTATCAAAAAGACACAACGAATTAAAGTATATAATTCTAGAAATCAATCCACCATAAGCAAACTTAATTTGAATTGCCATATTTAAAGAGTAATAATGAAGTATGGTCGCTACAGACGATCACATGCACCACTCACAACATGTCGCAAGCACGGTGTCAAAGTTGAACAACTCCATTATGGAGAATTTGGCACCGGAGAGAAAATTGAGTCACAAACTTTTGTAGCCCATTCCCGGCACGAAACGGCAACAATCAATGTACCTGAAACAAATAACGTTACACTTGAATAAAAATCAATGAATGATTTTACGATGGCATAAACTCTTGTCGCTTGAACGATCTTTATGTTGTACACGCGTGTATGAAGCAATCGCAAACGTGTTGTTCTGCGTTATATATTTGTACCTTAGAATATATCAAATGCTTCCATAATGTTCTTTAAAGTGTAACAAAGAGAGAGGAAAGGCACGGGATATTCCAACGTAAACATTGATGTTCCAATGATACATATACTATGACTTTAAATCGGTTCTTCGGAGTTGCATACTTATTTCGACGGACAGCAGTGATCACTCAATGTTTTAAAGACAATTTGATAATTAAATTTTTCATACGAATATCAGTTAGGTTATTTTCATTTTAGTACAATTTTATGGCGTCTATAATATTTCACGACAATGATCTGACCCCGGTCTTTGTATCAGAATGATTGATTAATCCATAAGTTGTTTTCGATATGTGATAAAACATTTCTTTAATGCAATGTATACTTGACTGCTTTAATGAAATGCTCAAAATATCTCGATAAATAAGTTGTACGCTTATTTGTTAAACGGCCCATCTATTTTCATTGCATTAAAAATGAGTTGTTGCCTCTGATTCATATTCTTAAGTTGCATCAGGTGTTTCATAATTTAATTAAATTAGCTATTTCATGTATTCTTAGTTTTTTATGTTAAATTCTTAGATAATTATAAAACATCTGATACGAGTTTGCCACTGATCAGTCATTCTTTCATTAAACACCTTTCATCTACACCTAACATCATAGATTTAGGTTAACCACCGCGGCAAAAACCAATAAGGACACATCATAAATCCGAATCAGCAAATTCCGTGTATTCTCCAAATGCGCCAAACGATCACGAATGTTATTTACCTGAATACGTAGAGTGCATTATTTGTGTTACTTACATTACACAAATCTACGTGTTATATCAACATTATACCTAACTTGTTGATTGCAAAATGCAATTCCAAAATCAATTTGTCCGGCCGCCTCAATTATACAATCCACGAGTAAATCTAAAAGGGCATAGTGTGGTTGGATTGTTGATACGAACAATTTTCAAATTGCCAACCTTTGTGGTTCTGTTTCAAATAAACTATTGCGTCTGAGAGAATGGCACTATGGCCATGTCTGGCCGAAATTGGATTATAATTTAGTACGTCTATTTTTAGAAAGCTAATGATGAAGCTAAAATAAAATATTGTAGTTTATCTTGCTTGCGTAATTGAATAATCCGCGATCATGTTTATTTGTAATTCAGATTTTTTAATACAACTCAACACACTTTGTCAATAACAAAATAGTAGATTCGATAGGATTTGATCTTTGATAAGTACTTTCAAAATGGTACTATGAATAAAAATACCACTAGCTGCATAACATAGAAAACCTGAGGAAATTCATGCACTATTCGAGCAAAAGATTCACAAGGAAGGGTTTCCCGTGAAATATTGCACAGTCGCTGTAGAGACGCCACTTTCGTTCGTTCCACACGTTCGTGCCACACCGAACTTTGGACGTATTGACCGAAGTAACTACGGCCTAATGAGGCTTGTTTAGCGATATTCGTCACTGTTTGTCTTGTACCTCGGAGCCATTAGGGTCAATTTGCGGTGTTTGAGCTCACTTAGCTTTCTTAGCGAAGGCATCCGTCAACGATATCGTTTACCTGTAGCACGGTAATAGTATCTACAGTATTCTAAATTCTTACAAACGCACGAAACGCAAGTTGTACCTACGCGCCACGATTTCGGTATGCACTTGGTACGCAACAGCTAGCGAATGTGCCATAGTGGCGCGCGGGCGATGTGACGTTTTTTAAGCAGTGGATCTTTTTATTCAAATAATAATGTAGCGAAGAGCAGTTATAAACTATATTAGGCTGTTTTTGATTGCTTTAATTGTGCATAAACACGTCCAGTGTTAATAATTTTTATTTTGGTTGATAAAATATTATTCAGTGTGAAATTTATAACTATTATTTGTGTACGATTTATTATTAAGTCTCTCAAATATTAAAATAACGCGTTGTTTTTTACCTTAATCTACTGAATAAAATACATAATAAGTAAGAAAGAAAGTCAAGTAGGCAGATGTAATTAAAATACTTTAGGCGCGTAGCCCTAACGCGAACTCTCGTCCAGCGCGTCTGTAGGTATAAAATTCAAGGACACGGCAGAGTTAGATTACTGTATGATATTAATACTGTGTGTGTGAGCACTATACAAGTTTACTCTTACTCACTCGTCCTAAGGACGGTTTAATACTAGATCAAAGTGATCGTAAAACTACGCATCACTGTACAATTGTGGACGATAATGACATCTAAAAATATCACAAGTATCCAGAAACAAGTCCTGAGGGACTAAGAGAAGAAGTTGTAAGTCCATAAGTTTGTGAGATAAAAACTCGTAATAAGTAATTACGGCTTAGTTGCTATTTGTTTTCTTTAAACCCGCGACTTCCAAACCAGCGCTTCTTTCAAAACACATTTTAAATAATTATATGACAAATTAAAAATAACGTAATAAGGAAATAACATACATACTTACAAGAGAAACGGAATTTCACAACATTCTATTACCTTTTTAACATTACACATCATTGCGCAATTATTTCCGCTTATTACAAAGATGTTGCAAAATTTAATATTATTACAATATTCATCGATTTATGCAGTACATTTTTAAATTTTATCTTGAAAATATCTAAAGAAACAAATAAACAATAACTGTATGTATAACAATGTACTGTATAACAATGGCAGTCATATTACATATTTTTAATTAACTTCGTATAAAACACAATATTGGTATCTTATCAAATTTTGCTAATTCATAACAAATATTCCTAAAAGTTTTAATATATAATAAACTAAGTAAGAATAAATTATATGGACAAGTCATTTCATAACATACCACTTTAGAAAATTGTTACGTAAATATTTTTTTATTAACACAACTGCCAATTAACGGCAGAGAAAGTAAATTTACAATTCAAAACATCAATAATCAGAATGCGGAAAGGATTATTTTATTATTTTTGAACATTCCTACATACTAATCGCCATTATTACCAGCAATTATATTCTTACAGTTATTAAGTGTTATATAAATAAAAAATATGCTCTGCGTACGAGTTTGACCATCATAGGCAATTAGTGTTTGCCCGTCATTGCAAAGTACGACTGAAAACGTAAACGAGCATTGTAATGTAAAATTACCACACACCTAGGAAGACGAATCCCGACTCCGCGAATGACGGCGGTATGCGTGGTCGCATACCGTCGTGAAGACCAGACGGAGCGGTGGGCCCAGCCGCCCATCTGTGAGGAGCCCGACGGGGCAACGCGCTCAGAGGAGAGATACCGGAGTCCTCTTTGTAGCGCCGAGGACGGCCACCGGGGGGGTTTTAGTGCGGTAAAAATCCCGCATAACCCTGCGTCGCACCCACAGCGTCGGGTAACTTTTGAAGGTTTCCCCCTCGAGAAAATAAAAGGTAGACGGATCCTCATTTGCTCCTTTGATCTAATAAAAAAATCTGTTGTTCCGACGACTATTTTCTATACAATGTCGGTCCGTTTCGCGTAAACAAGCTATATTCGATATTTTGTTTATAAAACAGAATTTAGTTTGTGTTATTTTTCACGGCCACCGGCCAACTGGCAACATATGAAAATAACAATGGACACGCGTAAAATTACCAAAGATATAGCGCTTTTAATAACCTGTGTGTCGTAATGGAAACCGCGGAATCATGTTCTTTTTCATGTTACAGACAAAAATATGAAAATGTAAATAAGATATACCTGCTCGGATTAAAATTTGCTACTGCTTTTAAGCCGGTAGAATTGTTCGTGGTTGCATTATGCGGTATCATACTATCAAATAATTCTGTTTAATAACACCGGTGTTAATCGTTCTTGTATTCTGGTTTGAAAAGGTTGGGTAAGGCAGAGGACACGAGGCGTTCTAACTTCTTTTAGGTGGCAATGCATCAGTGGCCTACATAAGGTATGAGTGTAAACCCATATGGGTCCAATTACAGATATTTACTTTCGACAGTAACGCTTAATATCGGGTGGGCTTCTATGAAAATGTATAAATACGATCTTCAGGAAACCCAATGCATAATGCTGTATAAGGAATTTATTTGTATTGAATTATTTTTAGACGCTTTACTTAGCAATATCATTCTTAATGCAATACCTTAAAAATATAAAAGGCGAAGACAGTGAATACTATAAGTCACTATGCATAAGTATGACGACCCGCGAGGCGCAGCGGTAACATACCGGTCTGACACGCAGTGGGTCCCGGGTTCGATTCCCGGCCAGACAGGTATCTGAATGATGAGTTTAGATTCTTGTTCTGGGCCTGGGTGTTTGTGTATTCGTCTTGTGTGTGTCCATGGCGCCCACGACACAGGAGAAAATCCTACTGTGGGGCTATGAGTGTAGAAAGCGTATTTTAGTTTAAGTATTAGTCAGTGAGCACTACGTAGCACCCCGCGTTTACCTTAGTCCAAGTTACAAAGTTCTGACGAATCGTTACCCAAGGCAATATTTTACAGTTTAATACACTACCTATATATTTTAGTCCAATTATGTCTATTTCAAACTTTAAGACAAGCGTCCTATATGTATACCTTTTATTTAAGATCAATTTGAATAACCGACCAGTTACCTTGACACGTGTACGAGCGGCTCACAATCGAAGAGCGCTATCAGCTAGTGGCCCATGACGTATACCGCTAAAAGGGCATCACTTGAAGCGCGTCCGATATAGTTCGATGATAGCACGATAGCGCACGGCTTACGAAACGCGAATAGTGATGTGCCAACTCGGAAACAAGACTCGATTTAACTCGAGTTGAGTTACATGATAACTCGAGTCAAACTCGCGATAAACAACTCAACTGGAGTTGTTTATCGCGAGATTGATTGGATGAAACTGAGTATATCCATCGTTTCGATTTTACCATTGTGATAATTTCGGCTTCGTAACAATATAAAAAATAAGAACAATGTTTCAATTTATCATAAACAAGTGTTGGGACAATCATACTTAATTTTGATTGGATAGAATTTAAATAAGGTTTTATTTTCGTAAAATATTTTTATCTATTATCACAAATCATATCAAGTCAAAAATTCAACATCAAGTTAGAAGTAATTTAATTCGAGAGGACTCGAGTTAAGCCAAACTCGAGTTAATTCGTGTAAGTAACTCGAGTTGACCATCACTAAACGCGACCGATACGATCGGACTTTCAAGATGGATAACAAAAATGTTGTTACGTAAACCGGCTGTTTATCATCGAGCTTTCTTTGAGCTTCGGACATCGACAGAACGATAGTTCTACAAACAAACAAACTCGTTTGTTAGCACAATGTCTATTATGGAGGTTTTTGTGGTCGGACAGCAAACTGGTCAATAAGTTTTTTATTGCAGCTTCTTTCGGACGTTTGAAGCTAATTAACAAGTGAAGTAGATTTAAGAATCAGTTAGGTATTTATCGCAATTGTATGTTGTATATTGTAGTGTTGTAACGCATGTTACTACTTGAACATTCACGAATACGAATGCGATTTTTTTTATAGATTTGGCGATCTTTTTAATTGTTACATCACTAGTATGTTGTAATTGCTAATTATATTATTAAAAAAAACTAATAAAAAAGTGTTATATTCTTTAAATGTTTAAGGTAGGTTATGTATCTGGTGTGTATATTGTATCTGGTGTATTTGTGCAGCGTGTATCATTAATAATAATTATATAAGACTTCTGCGTCTAATAAACAATTTATTCATTACTTTCCTTTTATTACTTTATTTCATCATAATTACGCTCCTAATTATAGTTTCATAATTTGATTTCTCTTAGAATGGAAATGTTTAGATCATTGTCTAAGATCAGCCAGCCAAATGCAGTTTATTAATAGTTCATATAAATCTGAATAATACACTTTAATTTCCTGATTTGATGTCTAGATATCTTTGTTTTTTGCATGAATCTCTGGCACTCACGATAAAGTATGGTTATGAGTGTGTAAAGCGATAAGTATGCATACAAAAACTCAAAATGACAGGTTCCCAAAAGTTTCAAACCCTATTCGTCGTCAACCCATTATCGTCCCACTGCTGGGCACGAGTCTTCTCACGGAATGAGAGTTATAGGCAATGGTCCATCGCGCTGGTCAAGTGCGAATTGGTGGGCATCACACACCTCTAAGAACTTTTTTTAAGAATTCTTGGGTGTGTAGGTTTCCTCACAATGTTTTCCTTCACCATAAAGCAGTGATAATTAATTTCGGTTACGCACATAATTTAAGAAAAATTAGTGATGCGTGCCTAGGTTAGAACCTTGGAACTCCCGATAGAGAGAGCAAGTGTAAACCACTGCTATCTGGCTATCACTGCTCTCAATACTTCTCAATTCCTATTACATGCAAGTAATTTGGACCAAGTCCCAGTACACATAACTTCCGGAAGCGCGACGGCCACTTGCCGCATAAACCAATATTAATCCAACATAAATCGAGCGAAGAAATTGATGTGCGGAATCGTAAATATGCGTAATACGTTTGCATTATCCAGATGTGTTTAATGCATGTTAATTAAGACCCAAACACTTATACGTAGAGATTAAAATAGTATGTGGTGTACGTAGATATTTGCAGAGAGATAATAGTGGATAGGATAATAGTAGATATGGCATGGTAATCGAATTATAAGCAAATAATCAAAAGCTGCGACTTTGGCGTATTGTTCACTCAATGTTATATTCATTGATGTTAGGAATAGATAAAAGATAAGTAGGTAATGTGTTCTACATTCATACTACCGTCAACCTATTATTGTCCCACTGCTGGGCACGGGTCTTCCCACGCAATGAGAGAACTTTAGGCCATAGTCCACCGCGCTGGCCAAGTGCGAATTGGTCGACTTGACACACCTCCGAGAATACGCTATTGCTTTTAAATGCATCTTATATAATAAGCCTCTTTTTCCCTTTAACGGGTGCGTTCAAAATAACTTGAAAATTATTACAATTTATTTAAATTAGAGAAATATTGGTGCTACTTTAGACAATATGAAGTTTAGTAGTCGTTTTTTAAATTAAATTACGGTAGTATTTTGACCGTTGCGACGGGTGACTAGTTGTAAATCCACTAAAACAATCGTTATTGTACTAACAATTCTGCACATTTCCTCGTTTAAAAAATCGTATACATTAGACAAGTAGAAGCATCAAATCGGTAAATAACAGCAATAGAGCAGTTGGCGCAAACGAAATAAACTAAAGGATATTTAGTAAGATACGCGTTATGCCCAAAATTATGAAAGTTGAATAGCATTGTGCGTGACACGGTAGCAGATCGTGAGTCACGCCGGACGGTCGGAATACTCCGTGTCACCTCATGATGGCACTCCATGTCATTATTATTCATAATACCTTAAGAGTGAAAGTTGAGTGAATCACACGTCTTGCCGTAACATAAGTACAGTAAGCAACATATATGTACGTGACGTACTATGAAATTAATATTTCGTTTATTTGCAAAGCTTTTGCAATTAGTTGATGGCCGTCTTTATGGCGTGTGCCAATAACAAAAATAGAGTAAAATTGCAATATTATTAATAGGGGAGAGTGGGGCTGGTTTTAACGGAGGTAAGAATTAACAAGCTTATTCCCGCTAAACTAAAAGGGTTAAAAATAAGATATTCCGTTTAGATACACTAGATACTAAGCCAAACCTGCCGTGACTTGTGAATTGCCAGCTGGCCGTCCCTTGTAATAGATGTGTGCAGTGGCTTAGGATTGACAAGTAAGTAATCTTTTTTGGTTTTGCAAAAAGTTGATTTAAGACTTATTTAATCGCTGAATCGAATTAAAGTGTGTTCTGAATCGAACTCTATTTTATTGACAGTAACACTATATTATTTGTTTGTAATTATTTTATCAAATTTATTTTCTGTAATTTATTACCTAAAAAAAGTGATCTTGGGGCTAAAATTAACAAACTGAGTGGGGTAAGTATTAACGTGTTAATACTTACCCCGGGATGATGATTCAAATAATCTTTAAATGTGCCAGCAACATCAAATGAAAAGCCTACAGAAAAGTTTAACATAGACTTAATAAGGCAGCTTCCAAAAACATCTTCACGTATTGGATCCAAACGAAAGCGTGTAAGGAAATCAACGATTCTCACAGACACTTCCGAAAAATTGGCCTTAGAGGAAGAGGTGAAATTAAAATTAACAAAAAAGATAAAAACTAGATCAGATCAGAAAACGAAAAATAAGGTTAAAGGTAAGGGAAAAGGGAAAGGTAAAAGTAAAGAAACCCGGAGAGCGGAAGCAAAAAAGATTAAGAAGCGTATTCTGAAGGAAGATAGTGAAGAAGATGGGCTCACATTGCCAGTATCAAAGGTGATACCAGAAAATACATATGTTTTCATTGTTTCTCGGATGATTAGGAATCATATGACAAATAATTATTGCCTCAAATGGAGTAGGTATTTCCGTCTAAAATACCAAATATACTATTGTTATTTTTATATGTTCAAGTACAAATTAGATCAAGACTTAATAAATGAGACTTTTATTACCTTATTATAATAGACAGAAAATGTCTGAGACTAAAAAGTTTATATTAATTTATATATTAAATTTAAAGGCAGAGCATTAGTATTTGTAGGCAAAGAAAATCTTAAAAGTGTGACAATGATTAATAGATAGTGAAGATTTAAAAGATTATATTGTTTTATTGTACCTTATTGACATTATTTAAGACTGTTAACACTATAGTTTATATATAATTTTTAATATTAATGTGTGTGTATCAATGCTTATTGCCTTAGAAATTTTAAAATTGTGACAATAATTAATAATGAGTGTAGATTTCAAAAAATAAACTATATTCATGTATATACCTCTTACAAAAAGTATTCTTTTGTTGTACTCTAAAGATATTAAAACATTTTCAATAATATAAATGATATTTTATTTGAATATTCGACTTAATTTTAGTATATGTTAATACTTGCCCCTTATGTTAATACTTACCCCACGTCTGTTAATATTTGCCCCAGATGCGGGGTATATATTAACCAATGACTTTTTTGGTTTTGATGACTCTGTTTCTAAAACAACTTACAAATCTGATGGTTTTTGTTACTAATATCATAGCTGATTAACTAAAGCATGTTATAAATTAAAAATATAATAAAAAAGTTCATTATTTTTGAAAATATCAACGATAATGCAAAATTTGTTAGTACCAGCCCCGCCTTCCCCTACGTGATATATCTTTACACTTTACTTTGTTTCCAATTGTGTATGCTAAAATCATTTGGCAAATGACACAATTACACGTACAATTACACGTTGATCTAAATACGTCTAGACAAAGAATCGTAAACAATTTCAATGTTAATACGGTACGTATCAACGTATGTCCAAAGTGAATACATACATTTTTTTAACCATTTATCATTTGAATCCGCCGACCAAATAGAAACAAACAAAGAGACCACGCAATTCCAAACAAATTGCATCACTCCATCACTCACTGAGAGATACTATTCGAGTAGTGAGCCCGAAGCAAAACAGATTTTTTTATGCATTCAACGTCTCATTATCGAACGCAAATGATGTATTGGGAATTATTTTCTTGTCGGTTTCATTACTTTCATTAGATAATCTATCGCGCGTGGCGGCGAGTAATACTTTTTATCTGTTATATTAATGTGTTTAGATACAACACATGGTAGGAGCTAAAGGTTGCTCGATAACGACGGTTACGTATTAACTGTACTCATTCACACGTTCATTCAACGATTTATACGTTATCACGATTTTAATTTATATCTATAGTTATGTAAAGCTTGCGGTAAGAATTAAATAGGTACTACAATTAGGGGTCAAATCTTTTTTTATATAAGATTGAAGTTTCAAACGAGAATACAGTCTACTTGATAGTAAGTGTCACTGCCGCCCCTGGACATCTGTAAGCAAGTTCAAATAGAACATGAGTTTTACGTGAAATCACAGATACGTTGCTACTCACAAGGACTAAGATGGTCGCTACATATAAAAGTTTGCCTACAACAACACCCTTCCAAACGCAAGAACTGCTTTATGCACTTATTTTGAGTCCTGTATTTTTTCAAAACCATGTTGATAAACCATGAACTTTTTTTTATCACACGTAAGTAATAAATAGGGGTTCTATAAGAACTCAGTTACAGATGCATTGCTACTCTTGAGGACTAAGATGGTCTCATATAAAAGTGTACCGGCAATTACACTGGAAGGGTGGAAACTGCATCACCAGGTTAACAATTGCATTTAGTAAATTCGGTTACGAAAAACGTATTACAAAAATCGACTACAAACAGCATGAAAGGCTGTACAATTATCCGCCCGTAAACAATAAGATACCGGTGAGACAGAAAGGCCCATAAACAAGTAGAAAGTAAATAAGCTCTCACGAAAATCCCGGTTCCGATCGTTTCTCATTGCGGGGCGAGTCTAGAATGATTCATTTCGAGACGGACTGTCACGGGAATTAGCGCGGGTGGCCGTTGAGTTTCACCAGCGAAGCTCGGTTAAAACGAACCGAAGCGTTGTGACAAGTAAAAGCGCATAAACATTGAACGCTGCACGACACTGACACTACACTCCCGTTGAGGAGACTTGAGCGAACGAACATGAACGCGCGGAGAATGTTTTGGAAACGGAAAGCAAGAAGCACCCTGAAAAACAAGAGAACACATATGTACAAATTGCACTTGTATATCTCTGAACGGTCTAAAAATATTCGTCAATAAACTCTTAAGATCTATAACAGAGTCAATATAGAGATTATTAAGATTTAATTTAAAAATACTGCCTATAAAAATCTTGGTGTTTTGGGTTTCTGGTTCGTTAAGTGGTTAACTTAACAAATTAAAAGGCAAATACAAATGAACGAGAGTACAATTTTTCCATTTTCATATTTAATATTAAATGCTTTAGTCCAAAAGTAACGATAGTATCCAGCGAGAGCGTAGTGCAACCTTGACTTTCAAATACGGGGGATTATTTCTAAGGAGTAATAGACGATCCATTGTGATGTCAGGCGCACAGCGCGAATAAATACCCTCGGACGCGTCACTTACCATCCACAAAATTGGCTTGATGGCGTGAAATCTTAGAAATCTTCATCTGTTCAGCATAATGCTGGGAACACTGTTGGCATTAACTTCGCTCAGGAGTCTATGCGAATTTGATTGCCTTAATGCCGTTGTAACAGAGCCATCAGTTACCCGTATACAATAGCAATACGCATTTAATATTTAATGTTCAATTGACTGTATATATGGTAATAATTATGTATTATCTTGAGACATTTTAGGCGAAATTTGTCCACTATCTTCAGTGCTACTTGGAATACGTTAAATATATACATGTTATCAAAGCAATAAGCATTGTGAAATGAGCTTGCGCTTGGTTGTATTGTTACATAGAATAATTAATATACTATACTTAATATTAATACATAATATACTATACATTATGTGCACAGTATAAAGAGTTATTCTCTTATAGAAACAGTAGTGCGTTTATAATAATTTGTTACTTTTACTACTGTTGTTTGTTACTTATTGTGAATAAAATAAGATGTCATGGAATATTCTAGACAGAAATGCATTGTTTAAAACAACAAATGATCACGTTTATCAACTCTTATACGTGATAAGATTAGTATAATACCTGGGATCAGTAACGCCATTCTTAAAACCTATCGGAAAATTTATTACTGGTAAATTTCCATCCGATAAGCCTTATTTATATGATTCGATACTCTCTCTCATCAACCTATTATTGTCCCACTACTGGGCACGGGTCTTCCCTCAGAATGAGAGAATTTAGGCCATAGTCCACCGCGCTGGCCAAGTGCGAATTGGTAGACTTCACACACCCCCGTTTTTTTTAAGAACTCTCGGGTGTGTCGGTTTCGTCACTATGTTTTCCTTCACCGAAAAGCAGTGATAATTAATTTCTAATACGCACATAAATAAGTGGTACGTGCCTGGGTTTGAATCTCGGACCTCCCGATTGAGAGGGTAAGTTTCAACCATTAGGCTATCACCGCTCCAACAAAAGTAATGAGATCAAATTCAACGTCACATAAGTATTACCAATTTATACCAAAGCAATTTTGGTATTATCATTCAAAGATTACCTACAGTGTCTGTGCAATTCTCACTGACTTAATGGTTCTACGACTTTATTTACATAGTTGCTTGTTTATATGCAAGTGAATAACGAAAAGAAAAGAAATACTATCTGTCGTTGATCTATCCATATCGTTTACCATTTTATTAATGTAATTGAGCGTTAGCTGAACGGATTTTTTCAATTTTATTAAGCCTTTTAACATTTAGGTGACTCTGAAAATATATATTTTTCAATCATCTCGTTTATGGCTTTCTAATATATTTTGTCAATACTGTTCCCACGAATAAATCAAGTTTTGACTTTATTATATATAGCTTTAAAGATCGTGCGTACAGACTGACTAGTTGTTGTTAAACTGAAAAAATGGAATCATATATTGATAGCATTTGATGTAAAGCAAAATGTGCTATTTATTTCTAACGTACAAACATATAGCGGCAACCCAAATGATACAGAAACCAGAAAACGGTCATCTCTCGTCAACCCATTATTGTCACACGGCCGGGTCTTCTCTCAGAATAAGAGAGTTTAGGCTACAGTCCACCGCGCTGGCCAAGTGCGAATTGGTGGACATAACGGTCATAAAGAACAAAAAATTTCAAGAAACTTTATAGTTCATATGAAAATCCTTGACCCGGACATAATCAAACATGTCTACATTTTAAAACTGTACATTCTATACGTAAATAAAATAGAAAAACAATATATTCGTACAAGCGTATATCACAAGCGCTCGGTACAAATTGCAGTTTTGTAAATAAGTTTAGTAATAAAATAAGTTTGTTGTAAATAACAAAACCGAAAAACCAAACATTCGTACAAGCGTATATCACAAGCGCACGGTACAAATGCAATTTGTACCGATCCTTGCGCTCCTGCGACCCACCTTGACCCAATTCGTGCGCGCCGCCACGCGCGCACTCCGTCAAAACGTCCACCGTTCGACGGACGTAGGCATTGCTCACTAATATACGATTTATTGCGAGATAACAGACCTCTTAAGACGTTTGTAATATGTTACAAGGCGGTTTATTGTACAATATTACAAGCTTTTAGGCTTTACGTGTATATTATTACATGTATAAGCTGAAGAAACGAATGTTTTCTGATCTAGACATTGCTCACTAATATAAGTTTTATTGCAAGATAACAGGCCTCTTAAAATATTCGTAATATGTTACAACGTGATTTTATTATATGTTATTACAAGCTTTTAGGTTACACGTTTCTATTATTACATTTATAAGGTAATAAAAGGTAAATCTGCAGCAATAACTTTGAATAAATTTGGTAAAATTGTCCCTAAACGCGCAGCTAAAATATCGCGAAACGCCATCAAAATGTATGATCAATAAAAATATTACTTCTATAGTAATGTTACTATTATACCCTTATAATAAGAAAACAATGTATTAAAGTTATTAATGTATTAGGCATTGTCATTGTTATAAAGTTACAATATAACTGACCAAACATTAGTGTTATCAATTTCTGAGAGCCAGGTGTTAGATCAGCGGAAATGACGAGTTAACAAAATTGAAGTGTGTAGGTGTATTTGCACGAGTAATCGCGGTAAACCGTGAGAACTTTATTTATGACACTATTAAAAGCTATGAGATATCCACAACACAGTTCATGAACTAAGGTCTTAAGCAATATAAACTGTTTAACAACCTATCGCTAAGTTTAGAATTACTTGAATTACAGAATCCTAAAAAAAAAACAAATTTCGTGGAAGATATAAATGTTCGTTTAGGTTTTGAAAAAAATGTAATTTAGTAAATTTTCACTTAATATTTGATCCGTAGAGTATTAAGCTTACAAGTGGAGTCTACTTTGTAGAAGTATCATAGTAATACTTAAGAGGATGGTAATGCAAATGAGTAAAAAAGATAATCCGACTTGATGGAAAAATATAAGGTAGAGTCAAAAATGTAATAATAGCCAGAACACTCTTTGTATTACGGCGCTTTCAACCACGAGCCCCTGAAACAGTTCCACAAGCTTCAAATTTCCAATACAACATACAGTTTATACATCTACAGTCTACATATCGTCTTGGATCCTCTATTTTTCCACTTGATGGTCACTGCCGCCCATGGACATCTGTAAACAACTTCATATAAAACAAGGGTTCAATCGGACTCTGTTAAGCAGAAAAGATCCAGTCAACATATTAAGTAAAATTTACTAATGAAGTTTTATATATGTTTTATAAAGATATTTTTTTTTAAATGTACATGTATGTCTTATTACACTAGCGATTTTCAAAAAGGTAATGTAACATTAAGATTTTTTATTTTACGGCCAAACTTTGTTCGAATTGCGTTTACTTAAAAGTAAAAAAAGCTGTTGGATCTTTTCTGCTTAACAGCGTCCCTCTAGAGTCAATCGCAGATTGCTACTCTCGAGGACTAAGATAAATAAGACTAATAACCTGACATAAAATATGGTGTGTATTAATAAAAAATATATTCCTAACAAGAACAAACAAGTTGATAAAACAAGGAGTCAAGTAACCCGAACCCATTAATAAAAGTACGCCGCAACTGCCGACATTAATTTTCCAAATGCTCGAATACAGACGACGTCCACGGATCATTGAACACGAAACAGATTTATTTCTTTGTAGAAGAAAAAACTTTCAATGAATACGCTGAATTATAATAGCCGCACTATTGTGTTTCAGCCATTTTTATTCCAACTTGTTACTATCTGTAGTTGCCAACTTGCTTCTATTATGACGATAACTATCTATAATATTTCCCATATAAATATAAAATTTCTGATACACATAAAATATTGGTCACTGAGTGTAGTGACCAATACTGAGTGTAGTGTAGTGAGTAGAGCAGTGATAGGCTAATGGTTGAAACTTGGCCGAAAACTCTCTTATTCCGAGAGAAGACCCGTGCCCAGCAGTGGGACAATAATGGGTTGTCGAGAGTGTAGTTACCTGTATTGAATCGAAGAATCTTATCATCCGTACGGGTTTATTACTCGTATGATTCTTCAAAACGTAGGACATTTAAGTTAACATCTTCTGCCGCAACTTGCAATATTTTGAAATGTTCAAAACACGTAAACTATGATTGTTTAAAACTTATGAAGTCCTACTATACTACTGGCGCCGTAGGCACGAACGAATTTATTCACAATTTACATTATGATACCCAACCACCCGGTTAGGCATCATAAGGCGTTTTAAACTCGGGACTGCATGTACACCAGTATGGTGATCGCTACAATTACGTCACTACTTAATACAAGATTCATTGACGTCTATTCTGGTACTTCCAAAATCAATTATGGTTCAGATAGAAAAAACGACAACAGGTTTTTGGGTTGCAGTAAAAAATAGATATGAAATCGAGCGTCAGACTTTACAGTTTAAATTTATTCACGCAAGTAAAACTGTAGCCAAGTCACAAAGCAATAATAAAATATGAATGCTAATCTCTTTAACAGTTAACATCTTTTAATCGGCTCCTAACCGTAACCTTGAGAGCGCTTTCGCACTACAGCGTTTGCCGCATTGTCCAAGACGCAAGAGCGAAGAGCACTCCGCACGTTACGTAGTACACCCGAACAGGCCCTTGACAAAGCGGCCGTGGGAACAAAGGCACAGGTGACGCGGCGACATGTGCCCGCGGTCACGGAATGTGAGCAGCGGTGACCGCCGGTTTCGGGAACGTCGGGATAAGTCCTGACGTTTCCGACTGCTGCTCCTGCTCATTACTATAAGCTAGAATCTTATTAATTATATCATAAATGCTAAAGTTTTGTCAGAATCTATGTATGTATATTTTTCAGTCTTTCTCGCAAAATCTGTTGGTCCAATTTTCGCTGAAATTTGGCACATAGACAGTTTATGACCTAGACAAACACGTAGGATACTCATTGACGTAGCCAACATGACAGAAGCGGGCGGGGCCGCAGAAATAATCTACTTTTTTATATAATTTTGAACAAGTCATATCATACGTTTACCAACTTCACATTCCAGTTTATAAAAATATAGTCTCGAAATATTTTTTCAAATAACAACTAAGATAAACCTCTTAATCACGACGTCATCACATTTGATTACACGAATCTTCCTTATCGAAAATAAATCTGTAACGCTCAACATTAACTTGACACATTGGTTTTTGCATTTCTATGCCCCTACATATTTGCTTTGCCCCAATAGGCGATGTCAGTAAGTAGAAGATTTTTCAATTTCCATTCGAAACGTAGCTGCAATTATGGACGTCCACTTGAAAATTTATTGTCCCGCAACGTCCTCCTAAAAGACTAGTTACCCTAGCCGGGACACACCGCCAGTCGGAACTGACGTAGGGTGCTCGCCCGACTGTATCCCCTATGCAGGGAACCGAATGTTGGAACACTTGGTACGCAATACGCAAGTTATGATGCACTGCGGAATAATAATACAATTTCGAAAATGGACTGGCATATACATGTTAGCAAATATAGCTTCGTGACTGATTCATTTTATGTCAAAACTACGGTAATTATTTTTTTGGCTACTTAAGATATAATGAATAACTGGGAATAGAAATGATAATAGAGAATAAATATTAGTAAAATACCAAATATTTCAGGAGTTGAGCGGTAACTCACAATTAGGTGGACTACATGTTTGTGTGCAACTTTAGCTATACATAGAAAGTATAGGCAACGTCATAAGTGTAGTAAGAGGTACATACATATCGTCCCTGTAGCCTCGGGGTCAGAATAGGGCTACGGTATCCCCTGCCTGTCGTAAGAGGCGACTAAAAGGGCCTTCCGGAGTTGCAGATGGCTAGAGTGGGAGCTCGAACCGAACGGTCAGGCAATCCCGGGAAAGACGGCGGTATGTGTGGTCGCATACCATCGTAAAGACTAGACGGTGCGGTGGGCCCAGCCGCCCATCTGGGAGGAGCCCGATAAGGCAGCGCGCTCGGAGTATTCCGGTTGAAGTCGTTTCGAGATCCCGGAGTCCTCCTTTTCAGCGCCGAGGACGGCCACCGGGGGGGTTTTAGTGCGGTAAAAATCCCACATAACCCTGCGTCGCTCCCACGGCGTCGGGTACCTTTGGAAGGTTTCCCCCTCGAAAAAAAAAAGGTACATACATGTATAAGTATATGATGCGTTCTAACTTGGTCCCCAAAAGACGCGTTACTAGCGTCTGTTGCCAGCCTCAGTTACAACAGGGTGACTGCATGTATGTTGGTTACTTCTATAATATAAAAATAAATAGAGATGCGTTGAATAGTGGTTTCACTGAGTAACCGAATACCGAATACTATTCGGTTTAACTTTTGCTGAACCGGATATTCGGCCGAATCATTCGGTTTACCATTTCTTATTCGAAAGTGTGTTCATAAAAGAAAATTTAATGTTGATTTGAGGTTTGAAAATAAATTTTGAATTAATTTATTTTAAAAAAGGCGAATTTAATTGAGGTTTAAAAATGTTGCTTTGAGGTTTAATTGCTTTATATTATTGGTTTTATGCAACACACTCTTTATAAGATTTCTTTGACTTATAACATAAATCTTACGTAAAAAGTTTAAGAAAAGTACAAGAAGATAGAAAAACTCGAACCGAATATACGAATAATGAAAAAGACGCCGAATACGCCGAATACTGGATAACAACCAAATATTCGACGCATCTCTAAAAAGAACTTATTTTTACTACTAATTTTACGTAGGAACATCACTCCATATAAACACATGAATTTAAATTCAAAAAGGTGCGAGCACCCTTTACTCCTAGGTAGGTACTAACAAAACTAAGTGAACGTCGCTCACCACATTTCACATAGGCATCACTAACAAAGATTAACAAGACGGAGATGACATTCCCGTGTACCTTACGCTGCCATTAAAGTAACACGTTAGAACGGTCCAAGGGACCCCTGGGATCGAGAAACGGGAGTTTGGAGTTATTACTGCAGGAATTATTTTCCACTTCGCAGCCCTCGTCCGCTAATGGGTTGACACTTAGATATAACTCACACGTACTCTGTATAGACATTTTAATATTTTAAATATTCGACGTTTAAAAATGACATTTTTAAAGGCGGTGAGTAAATTTTGCGTTACAACCTTTGACGACTAAGAAACACCTCGTGTATCCTCTTTTTATTGATTGATATTTGCGTTTCTGTGTTGACTGACACTAGAAATGGAATGAAATTTAAAATTAAAAGTGGGTTGAAATAGAAAAATGTTAAATATGTACAAAATAATACAATCAAGCAATAAAACACAACGACATGAGCGACATCACTGTTATAGTGTTGCAGTACGTGTGAGTTAAAGCTTAGTGTGACATTGATGGTTCACTATACACTATGTACACACCTAGTAGCATTACGTCTAAGGTTATATTTAGCAATTTCAGGTTAACACGTATTTAATTGTGCGGGAAACGCGAGGTAAGCAAACCCGAATAGAATAAAAATCCTGCTTTATACCGCTGTAGTTCTCCTACGAGCAAGTATGTCTCAACATCTTTCGAACCAGAAATATCACCTTAATAAGTTAATTGCTTTTGTAGTAGAATTAACGAGACAGCATTTATTTTACTCAGTAAGGTTTTAAAGGGAAATGAAGTCCCTTCCTTTTTCCATTCGCAGGCCCGATACTTTCCACTACCTAATCCTTTTGGCGCATTAGAAAGAAAACAAAGTGACGTGTTTTCTTCTTACAGTAATTTCAAATTGGCGTAGAAAAACTAATAAACTATAATCTTCAAACATTCAATTACAAATACAGCATAACACGAGTATGAGTACATATTACAAGTATTGCATGAGACATGCGTTCAACATAAGTTCGATAACATGCAAATATTCGCATACATTTAGAAATGAGAAAACCGCTCACGTATCTGTTTAAGCTGGTTTCACACGATATTAATATTTTTAATATTTCACTACATGATTTATACATTGATATATTTTTAATATACTTATAAGAATGACGATTGTGTTTGTATTTACCATTTCTATGTATTGCACTCTCTGAATGAACACGGTCTTATGTTGAATAATCAAATTCAAATAGGTTAAATGTTAAGTGCCGGATTAGTCACATAGCAAGAGTAGCAAATGCTACGGGCCCCGTGGCCCAACATCTACCTGCTACTTATATTTTACTATCTTTGCTATCCTAAAAAAAATAAACTGCAAGAAGATATAGAAAATAGATATAGAAAGTGTCATCTCTAATTTTTTCCAGATTAAATCCAGAAGTTTACTAGTAACAGTTTTGTTTTATTTAAGACCCTTACTTAAGGCAAACTATGGGCCTCCTGTCAGAATTTCCTACAGGCTCCGCACTGGCTTATTCCAGCACTGTCAATGTACTATCTGAAGTGCATGCAATGCATTGGCGATTCCTCTGGAGTTGCGAATGTCCATAGGCGACGTTGACTACTTTCCATCAGGTAGCCCGTCCGCCTTATCGTTATGTTAAAGTATAAAAAAAATCTAATTCGCAGGTACATTATTATTATTCTTGAGGAATAAATTGGAACGCCTTTTTTAAATGTATTTGTGTCATAAGGCACACCCATAACATGACGACGTTTAATACAACAGACATAGTCGTGGTCAAGGGCAGGCAACCTTTATGTCCAACCAATTTACATGCTTAGCCCTTACATATTATAGACTGCGTTTCTCATGGACAAGAAATTATGTCCATTCTTTGTATGACCACAGACGCAGAGACTCTTTACAATATATGTACATACAAACATACATACATAGTGCGTAACAGTGTACGCTACCACAAACATGCGTAACAACAAGTTACTAGAAAACGAGAGTCACGCAACGCAACAGGCTACATGTACTGTACGTATGACAAACACGCATTAATGTCTTGGAACAAAAATAAATATAATATGCGTACACATGTAACGTACGAACGATAATTACTGGCTCTCATGTACATAGGAGGCGAAGCGTTGGTAGTAGAAACGCATTGAATAGTATTCGACTACAGGTGGAACCTCTGTTCTTTTTAAAGTTGTTAAGAGATGTCAATCGGCGGCAGTGGGCTGCTTTTTATTTGATAAGTCTCGGCAACTCATTATTGTCCCACTGGCACAAGTCTTCTCTCAGAATGGGAGAGTTATAGGCCACTGTGGTGGCCAAGTGCGAATTGGTGGCCTATTTCATAAATACTTCATCCTTAAAAACATACATTTAGTAAGTAGGTAGTTGTAATATATACGTTTCATTTTAAGTAATTATCACGCAACTTTTCGATGATATTTAATAAAGTAAAATGTGCTTTGTAGCGGCGGAGATATGAGATAAAATTGTCTTATATACATTATTTAATTAAAGTTCCTAATTGACCTATTTTCTCAAGTCTGAAAAAGTAGGACAAGCGCGTTGGAACTCTGGACAAAAAGATTTACATTTTATATTACACAAAGAATATGAAGCCTCTAAGGCACATTAAATATTTTTAATTAAAAAAGAGAAATACAAAATGTTTGCCATTTTTATAATCCCAGTATTTTTTCAGTTGGAGAAATATATATTAAGGAAATTTGGGAACAAACCATCCGCTAAGAATATTCTTCGTTATATCCATGCCTGGTGCCCTGATCCTACACAGGAAGGCGTAGCAGGTTTTTATTCCTTATACTAATTTATTCCAACAACAGCCATTACAATTGAAGACTGCCACTACACGGAACTATCATATGGTCGAATTAAAAAAAATAGAGTCCAATCGAGTAAAATAGTGTAATATATAAATAAATAATCGAAATATGTATAAAAACATCAAATAGCATGTATTTATATACTTATCATGCGTTAAACTCACTAGCTGCCATATATGCCACATCCAGTATAGCACTACTATATATCATTTCAATACTGCTACTGCTTTCTACAACTACCCTGTTTTCTTAAATTGTAAATTGTATGTAATTATGTAAATGTTTTGTTTTCTGTACGCGTAATATTGTAATTATTAAGTGTTTTCTCAGTAAGTGAATTGTAAATTCTGAATGAGATATAATAAATAACTTAAACCATACAACTTGTTATCAGAGTTACCAAGTTCGATTCAATCCTGAACAAGATGTTACAAAATACGTGACATTGCACTATTACGGTGCAAAGAAAACCGTGAAAAGTTCGAAGCAATCAAGACTTTATACGGTAATAAAAAACCTAAATTAACCTCATTTCTTCGACATAGAGCTCGGATTCTATTAAACGCGCTGAAGAATTCGATTAAAACCATCTTGGCTGGTATCGAACATTGAACTGTACGGCAAAAGTTTAAGATTAAGGTGGAGTGGGCAGACAAAAACTCATTGTTCATAATTGTTTCCTTAGTGATGTGCTAACTCGGCGTTACCACAACTCGAGTCAACTCGAGTTAAAATGCACGTAACCCGAGTTAACTCGAGTTAAGTACATGACAGTAAGAATCGTCAAGTGGCGTACACTTTTAACGACCTTTATTTTTTTGGTAGTTAAACTGCTTTTCAGTATCAGTATCAGTATAAATTTGAAGGCCTTCTTTTCTTTGGTCGTGAAACTTAAAGTATTATACATTGGACGACCATTTTTTTTTGGTTTAAGCTTAAGAATACCCAATTCAAGTTACAACGAACTCAACTCGAATGAAATCGAGTTACGCTTAACTCGGGTTAACTCGATTTAGCAACTCGAGTTGACCATCATTATGTTTTCTCTTACATAAAAACTGCATCCCGCCGGTGTCACGGTTAAGAGATTAAGCGGCTGACAGTGGCAAAATGGCTTTTTATCTATGACGAATTGGTGAGATTATTAGGGAGACTTCGACGTCATTTATAATAACAACTGAATGCTTCCTCGATTGGATTACGCAAATGTGAATAAGTAATCGGACGTACATAATGCTGAATTGATTGAATATAATATAATATTGAATTAACGGTACAGCGATCGAAAAAGATACAAGGTTGGGAAGTATACATTGTTTCGAGCAATGTTTCCTAAACATTACATCAAGAGCTTTTAATAGTTACGTTGAGTCTTAAAGTAATAAAAAATTATCACTCTACCTACCCTACCAAGAATTAGTTTGTATTATATCTTACATATTTAGCGAGCAGAACTAGAACCATTTCATGAAAAGTTGGTATCGAGAGACTATAGAATTTAATGTAATAAATATCATATAACAAAAAAAAGGGAATTTCTAAAATTTATAAACTATAAAACAAACGTAAAAGAAGAACTACTTTAAGTGAAGCATTTGTGTCTAACAATAATTTCCGTCGATGTACAAATTAGTTGCAAAAGTAATTTGTATTACATTATTTTGCTAATTACAATAAGTAATATTACATGTAAGCCTTAGAATATGTATTTCATTTTATTAGCGGCGTAAATACAACATTAGAACATTATACGTAGCTACATTGCAATATTATGTAGGCTTTTTAACCGACTTTTCAAAGAGAGAGGTTATCTATTCGTCACGTATATTTTTCCAAATACGATGTAAAACGACACGTGTTTCCAGCAGTGCAATACAAAGATTACAAATTGCTTGCAGAATAATGAAGCGTGCGTCGTGAGATTTTGGATAATAATATATTTCGTAGGGCGTAAATCTGGGGAGAATTTCGGTCCCCAGAACTGTGTCAAAACCATCAAACAATGCGAACAATGGGCATGCGTCGTACTGTTTAGTTGTCTCTCGAGTACGAAACGACAAACGAATTCCAATCATATTACATGCCACGTAAACTTCACGTTGCGTTGCGTGTTATCGACGATTTTTTGTCATAAATTCGACGGTTTTTTCGAAACTACCGGTCAACGAGCCGAGTTACGCTTCGCAATTAACAATAGGTGGTGAAATTAATCATCAATTCGAACGAATACGATTTTCGAACAAAAACGGAAACGTTTTACCTTCCGCGATATATCTAAGGTACTTGACCGACAGCATAACTCTTTCAACGGCGCTCGCTAATCTTTATGTAAGTATCGGGAAGTGACGCTAATAGATGTTCAACAATTTTTCTATGCTAGTTAACTGTCACTTTTTCAACGGATAAATTTCTCAATGCCTCGTTTGCTTCTATGCAATAATTGTAAATATATATAATTGGACAGGTAATAAATAATGTAAACACAAACATGTGGTTGTCAAATGTTATGAAAAAAATTTTCAACAGAAATATCTTGACAAATATCCCTACCTGGATTTGTTCAATATCTCAAATTAGAGATATGACCAAAATTAGCACATTATTTACATGATAACATAATCTGCTATTCACATAGATAAATGGCGATTAATTTAACATATATGATACCTTATATCTAAGACAACCCAATATTAATGTTAGTGTGTACATATGCAGGTACGTACAGGGTACATTCAATCTCCGTACACTTACCTAACAAGGTGAAGCCTCTATCAGCGAATCAATTAAGCTTCGAGCCTATGTATCTATGTACAGCTCGTATTGACCTTCGTGTGCCGTACAAAGGGAAGCCAGGCATCCAGCTTCACAATGGAGCCGAAAATTGCGTTTCGCCGGGCTCTGATAAACACATCAGCGTGCGGTCGCTTTGTGCACATCGGACCCTTTGCACGTGACCCGCACGCGCCCCGCTGGCCCCAACCTACCCCGGGGTCACAGCGGGGCCCCGTCAAACGGGACCACCCCATCGAAAGTTCCCCAGGGACCGCGACTCGATTATTTACGCATGCAAATTGAGATTGCACACCCCTCGGCTTCGGTGCAACGGAATATTTTGGCAGTATCGCAAAATTTATTTTAGAATGCACTTTGTATCTTTAAAATAGCTTTTGCATTTGAAATAGACTCAGCATTAAAATAATTCTCGCCTTTGATTTCATTTGGAATGTTAAATTTCGCAACAAACGTGCGTGAATGATTTCTTGTAAGTATTTATTTTTATTTGGTTATACATCTTCAACACGTAGGTTTGTACTTGAACAACATATTCATCGTTGGACTGATACGAGTTAATATATATTAAAGACAAACGTTTTATTTTAATACAAAAAGACAATATACAGCAGTTTTAATTCCTCTACAAATCCGCGGCATAGATACGGCAATAAATCTTTTCCCCTAGCTAATATTATTTTCACCTATAACACTGTCGTGTTACGCTTACCGGCTTATTCTAAATCCTATCCAAAAATAAAACCGAATGAAAAATGGATTTTATCACGTTATAAATTTTCTACGCCATTGTGTATTATAGCCAATAAATTGTCACTCTATCGCTTTACTGAAATAAGGGGTGGAATCAGCCCTACTCAAAGAGTTATTTCTGTAAAATTATAATAGGGGAGGGTGGATATTAAACGCATTGATGCGATACATGTGATAGTCTGTCTCTATTTTGTGAAGGTATTAGAAAGAGATGAGTAGGTATTTGTATGAGATAGTTGCAATCTTGAAATATGTAGGGACGCAACGGGGGTGCGTATTCAAAAAATAGTATAGATTATTTTACTTTATTTTTGTAATAGCTTTGGATTAATTGGCTAATGATACAACTAAATAGTCTTTTCTTTATTTATAATATAAAGAAAATAATATTTAGCTGTATCAATTTACAAAAAGATCAAGCACGGTCAACTCAAACTTGTCAAGACATGTTCAAATGCACACTCCACAATATAACCCAAAAGCATTAGCGAGTCTAAAAAATACAATTGAACAAGAATAATAGACGGATGGACGATCCCATTTGCAGATATACACCGCAGGCCAACGGAAATTACACCTGCTTTCCGAGAGAAAATTAACATGAATTCCACATCGATCGCTATCGGGATGTAGCTTAACTGTAACCCATTGTAACAGTGTTGAATCATTACAATCTCATTAGCTTTTACATTACAAACTCGAATCATATTTAACATCAACACAAAACTCACACGTCGTATATCCATTGTACGATAATGAGTTACAATAAAGCTAAGAAGAACAAGTGTAATAAATAATTGTTTAATCAGCATTTTCTTATTGTTTCAATGGTCTTAGAATAATGACTTTTAGGTACATACATGACTTTAATTTAATTTGTGCCTTTCGCATACGTGAAAATGGATTTAGTAGTAGGTATACCTAATAGTACATTGGAATCCAGCTTTATCTCAGAATTGCGCCCTGACTTCACCACGAGATATTTAATGGCGTTGTATTAAACTATCCATAATGTGTATATACCGATTGTTTACATATTTCTAAACAAAAGAAAATAACGCATAGTTAGCACGCTACAGTACTATATTATGTTGAATACACAACGTAGCAAACAAAAACTTCAAATTAACAGTAAAATACTAACGTAAAAAGAATTGTTAGTTCAAGTTGTTTTTCAAACCCGGCGTTTGTAATTTTAGCGTTCTCTCATATATACCTACATACATATTACACAACCAACGTCATCAGTACACCGCAGTGCAGCGGAAATTACACGTGCGCGCGTGCAAATGAACATGCACCGCATTGTATCCTGTCGAAACGGCCGGACCTAACTGTACCGTCTGTTATCGCGTACGTCTTCGAAATTTGAATGTTTCCAATCGGACATTCCAATGCGTTTGATGGTTCTTAAGTGTAAAAAGAGACTAATGATGTGTGTGTTTATTTGTGTACTATAAATATTACACACTAGCAGAATCGACGCGACTTCGTTCGCACAGGCTATAATGTAATCTGTCTAATCATTATACATTTGAGCACCACTTTGGACATGTCGCTCCCCCCATCCGTAATGGGCATTTGGTTAATAGTCATAGTCAGCAGTGGGTTATTCCGATAGTAGTCCTAAATTTTTTTGCGACGACAGCTTTGCGTAAGGGTACACTGATCATTGTGCGGCGGCGGTGTCCAAGTCTTTCGTAGTATGTTCAAGAGAACATATCAATATCAAAAGTTCTACAATATAAGAATATTGTAGAACTTTTTTTTTGTTCTATTATCAATAGGTATCGCAGTGTATGCAATGAAAAACATTTTTGAGCGAAATTTTGACACTTTGAATCACATTACTCAAGTTTTAGTACAGACCCCTTATATATTCGAGTAATAAAAATAACCTATGTTACTCAGGGATAATGTAGCATTCTAATGGTGAAAGAAGTTTTAAAATCGGTTTAGTAATTTTTAAGTTCATTTATGACAAACATACAAAAATACAAAGTTTTCCTCTTTATAATATTAGTATAGAAGTATAGACAAAACTGAAATAAAGAACATGAGTATCATATACCGAGATAAATTACAACACAATACTCAATATTGTATGTAAGTATTTTGTCATTTAATCAAAGATGAGAAATAAAGTCAATGTAGTCATTTGATGAAAAATTGATGAGCATAAAGCATAGTTTGCTAACTTATGTAAAACTAATACACTGTAACGTTAAAACGTTAAAATAAGACTTCCGTCTTATCTATCTTTGTAATTTAGTTGTACATACTCAAAATATAACACGGTTATACGTAACAATTATCACGCAAATGGAATAAATATACATTAATGAGCTGATTTGGATACTTCGATGTAAAAAGCGACATGTTGTTAAAAACGAAATGGGTTTTAGAACTGTCGAAACTTCTTCTTCTTATAAAATGTTTGTTTAAAATGAATGTTTGTCTGTATGTCATCTATAGAATCGTAAACTATTCATTTGATCATGTGATGATCTTTAGCAAAGTTGTTATTCATGAGCTCGCGAAGGTTTCTGGTCTTTTTTATGTGATGGCGAAGCAACGCGCGCAGGGTACAGCTAATAAATTATATATTTTCTGATAATAAATAATAATACCTATCGAATACTTATGCAATGGATGAAAATAATAAACCTTTTGATACCAAAGAAAGCAAGGGAATGCAAAACAGGTCCGATTGAATTTCAATTCAATTCGGGGGAACATTACTTTGTATATAAAATTTTATTTACTTGCGGGTAACAAAGAGAAATATTAAGATAATAAATTAAATGGCGACTAAATATTGCTATAAATATAAACGAAAACAAATACTTGCACACAAGTGCAACACATCGATCAAAATGTTTTGTCGCGGAGATAAGATATATACTAAAAGATAAAATAAATATAGCGAGTACACGAATCATACGATGTATCGTATGTAAATAGATAATAACACTAAAAACATATCATTTATGTACTTATAAATATTATTATACTGACGAGGTCCTAAATAATGATGTAATTGTTAATAATGAACATATTTGGACATAAATTATTTATTATACCAATTACACAACACAAAGTAATTTAAAATAACACCTGGATCGCCAATTACAAATACAATAGGTACTTACATATTTCCGCCCATTATATCTGGTAAACATGGCAGAATTGACCATATGTACATACCTGCAACAAAATAAAATAAAATTAAAACTAATGAATTCATTTTTATCGTTGGAACGGCCAATAGATGTTTCTTGAAATACACTGAAAATGTTAAAAGAAAAATCATTATAATAAAATACGCATTTGTACGAGAAAATTTTATAACCCTCATAACTATACGTAACGCACGCGTTCTCGCCAAGTCGTATTTCTTCTTCCCGGTTATAAAGAGGGCGAAATTTGGCAAAGTTTGAACATAATGAGTTTGGCGTAGCCGTGTGGAAGTTAAATGTACCTTGGCCATACGCCCACGGTGCGCGAAAATTGAATTTGATGCAATCTACAAGTGAAAAATGGGTCAGTAATAAAAAAGTACGCTTTAACAACTCTCTCCTAATGACATTGCGATTATAGCGATACTATTATTATTATTATTTTATTTGACTTAATTAGCAAACGAGCATGCAGTCCACCTGATGGTAAGTGGTCACTGCTACCCCTGAACATCTATAATAACTACATACAGAACATGGGTTCCATGTGAAGTGGGTCAATCACAGATGCGTTGCTAATCCCGAGGACTATGATGGTCGCCTCATGTGAAAGTGTGCCGGCAACCACACCCTTCTATCGAAACGCAAGAAATGCTTCACGTTAGTAACTACACTGGTTCTACCACCTTGAAAGTAACATAATTTTTAAATACTTGTGTAGATTTTTTATGAAATGGTTGATTTTAACAAGTTAAAGATAACACTTATGTAGTTAACTTATTAATCCGACATAAACGTACCTAACTCACAAACTTAAGCTATTCATCTGAACATTAATTAGGCGTGTTATAAGTTGTACCTACAACTTTTCAGACTTGAGTATAATATAACAATAATAGAACAGTATAATATAACATACCTATTTGCGATGTTTTTCATTCAAACTGGATATTTCGCTACATTATTCCCACCATTATGCGCGTATGAATGAACACATTTGTATATATTGCGAATAGGATATAAAAGTAACGTCAGAACACATATTTTCCGTCAGATCAAAGCTGTCACACTAGTTTAGCAACATTTCATTCAACGTTTCTATTTTTTACCACCCAAATATTATCTTTTGATCCTAGTACGCAAAACACATAGAGCATAATTAATTATGTATGGACTCGGAAATACCACCGCACTTCATAAACATAAGCTAAATATGAATTCCAATGTTAATATTTACGTTTTGAAAAGTAGTTCCTATCTGGATTTTGTTTCATTTGGATTGTTCCTAACTGGATTTTGTTTCATTTTGAAATGATCAAGAAATTTGAAATGATCACACCTGCAAAATGACTTACACCTGATCATTTGCACTGTACATATTAACTTAATTTAATTACAAGAAAGATATCATTTATTTAAAGCACACATGTTATCACTACATGGTTTAAAACAAAGTCGCTTTTCGCTGTCTGTCCCTATGAATAATGCTCAGATCTTTAAAACAACGAAACGGATTTTATGCAGTTTTTGTTAGTAGATAGAGTGATTAAAGCGGAAAGTTTTCATGTATACATGTATAATATAGTAGAGAAACACTGATTCTTTAGATTTTGACTTTTAGACGGAACGAAGTTCGCCGAGTGTTGTGTGAAAATGGATTTATACATTTAGGTACTCGAAATATCCTTTAAATAATAAAAAAATAATTTAATGTAGGTACAGGATAATCATAAAACCTAAAATTACGTTTAGCAGCCGGAACGGTTAGCAGTCCAGTTTCACACGCAGTATGTTCCAGGTTCGATCACATCAGACATATCTGCATGATGAGTTTAGATTTATGTTCTGGGTCTGGATGTTTGCGTATTCGTTCGTGGCACCCACAACATAGAAGAAAATCCGCCTATGAGAGAATGGGATTTAGGAAAGAGCGAATAAGTAAATTATACGGCTACACCTACAAATAGGTATCATTTACATATTCGCTCTTCCCTCTAACAATAAGGGTCTCTTGAGACTCCACGTGTCTCGAGTACCACCTGAAGCGCGCAAACAAATATACCTACGGCACAATGAAATCACAGAATGCGTTCTAAACGAGTACAATAAATCAATCTCGATATGAACGGTGAAGTGGATGGCGGATAGTAGTGATGCGAATCGAGTCATGTCACTCGAATGAATTTGTCGAACTCGTACTCGATTGGAAAAATGTATCACTCGAGATCCGATGCATTCGAGTTACATCCGAGTCATCTCGGCGCACCGAGTTAACTCGGTAACTCAACTACTCTATTTTTTTATCAATCCGCCGTGGCCGATTTTTCCACACCGCTATTGAAAGATTTAAACTTGTCTGTCATAGCTCTCGTACTTCTGTTAAAGAATTGATTGAAAATTAGACAGTAAAAGTGCAAATCGCGTAATTTTGGGCTTGTCGTTTGTTAATGAAGAGTTATTAATATACGCCAATACTTAGGATATTATCGTATATTAATAACACTTATTAAGTTGCTAAAAAAATCTCACTCAAATTGCAAACTTGTGACTCGAGTGAGATTCCACTGAAGTCACTTTGAGTCGCTCGTAACTCGAGTGATGTAACAAAATTTCTCGAGAGACTCAAGTCACAAACTATCCGAGTCGCATCACTGGCGGAATGATTCGCTCGTGGCCCCTATCATCACGTGAGCCCACTACAGTACCCACGGAGCCCGCATGTCAACAGCCGGGACTGATTTATTGCGAATTGGATAAGTGGAGATCATAGCCGGTAATATCTGTTGTTGCAGGACTTTGCATAGTAACTCTGTAGTTGTTAGAGGTTTAAATGCTTACTATGGATATAGAGGTACACCGTTAGGGTTCGGCTACCGAATGAGCAAATAAAAACATTTGATTCAAGGTAGATTGTTTCCAAATTCTTTGTAATTGTCATGAACCATTCGCATTAAATCGTAACGTTTTACGCCAAATAAAATCGGACACAGTTGATATTCGTACGGATTGATATTAACACTAACTGCTAAACCACATAAAAAGTATTGTAGTGCCGTAACTTCGATCGTTCTCGCCGTGCTTTCGCGCGTGCGAGATGATTCTTTAGGCTGTGTCCCCAGTAGGCAAACTGTTCGCGGCCGACTGAATTTGCGACGTATCGGTGTACTAAACCAATACGTCGCTAATTCAGTACGCCGCTAACAGTTTGCCTACTGGGGACATAGCCTTAGCATAATAGATTAAGATCCGGCTGCAAATATGTGTAGTTATCGTGTGCGTGCTGAAATCCACATTTTTACTCATATTTATGATTAGGAGAATAAAAATCTACCAGGTTGCCAATCAAAATGTGGCCGATAATATTTTTAATTAAATTGTTATTATTTTATTTCGCGGGAAAAATTTCACTTATCAAATTTTGAAATAAAATATCGTTCAATTCACAGAAATAGGTATAAAGACTATGAAAAATCGTAGTTGCCGTTGCGCACTTGGCCGCACTTCTTCGCAGCCAGGTTTAAACAGGTATGATTTCGACATATTTATTCGTCCATAACGAATGTTTATGTTTTATACATCAAAATAAAGCTAATTTTTTTCTCATTATTATAATATACGGCAACCTAATTAAATCTGGCCGCAAGTTAGGGTTACTGGCTGTTAAAGATGGAAAATATTGAAAGGTGAGTGAGAGGAAGCTAGCGCGTAACATCACCAGTCTAACAAGGATAGAGATTGCCAGCTGTACGACGTTTTAAAGCTATTGCGCCATACGAAATCACAAGATATTTTTTTTATTTTCCATACGCTTGAATGTGTAATTTATATGTTATAAATGATTTAGTACTTTAATAAAATAGAAAACTATTTCATACGGTACTTGCACAATATAATTTTCTTTACATAAGTAACCTTGGCTTTATTTTGATCAATATTAAGTTTTTGTTGTACCTAACTATAAAATTTGTAGTTTTGAAAGGATGACAATTCTTTTGGAGTATTTATTTCTTAGTCGTTCTTGCTATTGTTAGAACTGGTGATTGAGAACACTAGCATCTGACGTATGTGCAACAACTTTAAATGTCATACAGCTGGCAATTGCTATCCTTGTTAGACTGGCGATGTTACGCACTAGCTTCCTCTCACTCACCCTTCAATATTTACCATCTTTAACAGCCAGTAACCCTAACCTGCGGCCAGATTTAATTAGGTTGCCGTATATCATAACAATTAGAAAAAAAATAGCTTTATTTTGATGTATAAAACATAAACATTCGTTATGGACGAATAAATATATCGAAATCATACCTGTTTATACCCGGCTACGAAGAGCTGCGGTCAAGTGCACAACGGCAACTACGATTTTTCAAAGTCTTTATACCTATTTCCGTGAAGTGAACGATATTTTACTTAAAAATTTGATTAGTGAAATTTTTCCCGCGAAATCAATTAACAATAATTTAATTAAAAATATTATCGGCCACATTTTGATTGGCAACCTGGTAGATTTTTATTCTCCTAATCATAAATATGAGTAAAAATGTGGATTTCAGCACGCACACGATAACTACACATATTTGCAGCCGGATCTTAATCTATAAGGACATAACGTCGGAAGACGCGATGCGTTGCACAGCGTAAATTTCTGCGTTGCTTCGGAGCCCGTCGACGATTTCATGAGGCAACGCAACGCATTTATGTGCGTCGGTTCCAAGTACATTAATAACTAAATGCTTCTCCAAATCGTCGATTCTATACCCAACGGTTATGGATAGCAATAGCACAAATCCACAGTATTATATTTATGGCCTCCCTCAGCGGACAGCCAATTTAATAAACAACAAATAACTCGTGTAGCCGACTGTTGAAGTGGACTTTGAATAGAACGTGGAATGAAGAGTAATTGTGGTCATAGAACGGTACTGTTAGCGTAAATCGTTGTCATATTGCCCACTTCCGGTGCACGGGCGTTTAGTTGCTAGTATGTCTGTAATGGGAGCGGTAATTTGAGTTGTTACAACGGCATGTGTGCGAGATTTTTCAATTGATTTTAAAATAAAAAAGAAAGTGTGTGTGTACTTATGTACGCGCATTAGAAGTTATAATTCTTTGGCGTAACAATATAAAGATCTTTTAAATAAATATCTTTCGCCTTATTCTACGTTTGTAGAAAAAACGACGGAAATTGAACTTGAAATTATTTTCAAAACATATACGGTAGCTAGCATAGCTCTTTCTGCATAATAAGTTTTCATGTCGTTACTATGGCTTATTCAGTAGTTTTAAATTTAAAAAAAATAAAAGTCTATCTGCACTTGTAGTATTCGGTTTCGGACATCGATTAATTAAGAGTTAAGTGAAATAGAAAAAAATACCTATGTTTTACTGTCACAAATAAATCTTATTTAGATGGTTTATTTCTACTGACAATTTTTAAGGTACTAAAAATAATAAATAAGTAAATTATAAATAAAAACAGCTTGACTTCTGAAACGTACAAACATATACCACGAACACAAATATATCCCATAAAAAACCTACGACATTGTATCAGTAAAACAGGTTACAGAGACAAAATAACAAAAACGTGTTAGTTTCGTACCCTTGCACTCCATTCTAGTCCTTCTGACATGGAATATGTCACTATAATTCGCTTGAACCTTCCTCAGATTGATAGATAATGTGGTCGATCCGTGCAGACAGTCTTCCGGCAGCGGTGGGTCAAAACGATGGCTATCGTAAACTGGGGATAGCCTTGGATGGCGAAACATCGATTTTTACACTGCTCGTTTTATTTTTTGCAAAATAATTAGATTATTTTGCATAATTATTTTGCAACAGACTAAAATTAAACGATTTACATTATATACTGACCTACACAGCAAAAACTTTTTGATTGTTTAATTGATATTTTTATGCCAAACAACACAAACCATAAACTTACTCGCATATTCAATCAACGAGTTATATTGTAAAATTTATTAAAAAATAAAGTTTGGCTGTGTGTAATGGCTGTACCGTTTAACTGTACAAATTTTTGAGTATTGGCAAAATATAATAGTGTTTGATAGTGGATGGGTTGCAAGTAATTATATTAAAAAGTTGCTGTTAAAATATCGAAAGAACGATGTAAAAATACGAAATAAATCTATTTAATAATTCAAAGCTGCGGGTATTATATAATCGAAAGTATGGTGTGAAATAGCGGAATAAAAATAGATTATTCAATAATAATAATAATTTTCCCATCCCTATCATACACATCGACCGTGAATGTCAATCGACCCAGCCGTAATATGAGGATTAACATTTTAATTTTGATTGAAAAATTATATTCAATCAAATTATATATTAGAAAATAAAAGCTTTAAATGAATTCATTATTTTTCATGACGCGATTGAATCGTTTGTTGGGAAAGTTTTGTCATCGTTAACAAATTGTGGACATCCTAAAACTGTGAGTTATTGTATGCTTTATAGTTCTAGGCCTGGCTCCAATTTATTTTTTTTATAAAGAAATCTTGTGTAAATTGATGGATGAGAAAGTGCTAGAGAGTTCGTGAAGATATTTTCAATTGCGTCTAACGACACTTAGCCTTCTCGCGACTTTAGTTCTTAAATGTATTTTTTTTTAATTATTAAATTATCAATGGCACGCAGCAAGATTAGTTCTGAGGACTGAATTGGAATGCTGTATGTGAGTGCGTCTCTATGCGAGAAAAGTTCTCTGAAATAAATAAGATATTCTTCCCTTCCATTACGCAAATTGTAAAAACATACTCCGTCTCACATACTTCGATCGAGAACAACAATTCAATTCAAGTAACTCATATAAATGTAAAGATACCGCACACCACGAAGTCTTATAAGGCAATATTTCCAGTAAGGGATACGCGTACGAATCCATATACGTAAAAGTATACGTTCAGTAAGGAAACCGTCATAAAACCCCAAGTTCAAAGAAAGCGCGTGGACGCGATGAGCCAAAGGTAATACGGATTTCCTGGAACGAAACGAGTCTGCGCCGGCGTTTTTCCGCTCAACAAGTATGAACGACATTTCGTTATTATATTCGTATTTATTTATATTCGTATTTCGTATTTATATTCGAATATTGGAGTTATTTTTTCATCGCATACGATTTTTGCTGTAACACAAAAAAATGACAGAAAATTCTTGGATTACACTGCGTTACCCCTTTCCTGCCATAAGCCTTTTCCGTTCACTTTTCTCACATAACATACATATAGATGTAGCGGTAAAGTAGATACATATGGGCTACTTGATGGAATGTAGTCATTCTCACCCGCGTATATTTGACACATAATAATAGATATGTACGAGAAATACCGGTGACTTGAATAAAATCTTTCTTCCCATCATTGAAATTTCCCATGTCGTAAGATTCTAGGAATATATACCAGGGTCATCTTTATATTTTTGAAAGTGGGAGGTTTTCAATACGATTTACAGAGGCAACGTCAGTCGCAGTTAGGAGAGGGATGGGGGTTGTCCCTGTAGTTCCGGGACCAGAATAGGACTACGGTACCCTCTGCCTGTCGTAAGAGGCGACTAAAAGGGGCTTCCGGGGTTGCGGGCGGGAAGAGTGGGAGCTCGACCCGTCCGGCCAAGCGACCCCGGGAAGGACGGTGGCATGTGTGGTTGCATGCTGCCGTAAAAAACAGTAGGTGTGGTGAGCAGTTCACGCCCACCAGGGAAGAGCCCGATGGGGCACACGCTGAGGACACCGGCGGCGGTCAATCGGAGTTCCCGGAGTCCTCTTCGCAGCGTCGAGGTCGGCCACCGGGGGGGTTTTAGTGCGGTAAGAATCCCACATAACCCGCGTCGCTCCCACGACGTCGGGTACTTTTTGAAAGTTTCCCCCTCGAAAACAAAAAAAGGAGAGGGATGGGGTGACCGGTAGACGTTAAATTTCACGCTCCATATCTTGCTTCAGAGGGCTCTTAGCTTTAGGTCCTGACTGACGTCATTGGACAGCTGTGATTAAACCTTGTGAGAGACCTTATGGGGGTTTAAAAACATCCGATAGGGGACATACTTGTAGTTCCTTCTAACCTCTAATGATGATTATTGGAGTAACGTCATTTTAAGTATTTGCTGGATTCAGAGGACACAGAATCCGTTGGAGTGGTGCCATTTAGGGGAGGCCTATGTCCATCAGTGGCACATCAAAGGGCTCATTGAAGTATTTGTTAAAAAGCGATCGCGACAGCAGTGCAACAAAAAAGAACATGCGATGAAAATTGAATATTGAGGTATATACGCATGCGTTGTCGGCGCCCTAAGTTATAATGCAAATAGTTGAGTGGACATAATCTAATCGCGATAGTCGGGTAATTAAGAAACTTTCCTTGAGAGATAATGTTTTAACTAGTACCTATTCCAGCAACAAGAGGTTGTTACGTTGTAAACACACCGTGAAAGTTGGCTGCGATGTTGTGTTAAGTGCGATTATCTCGTTGCCTATGTCTATGTCAAACATGGATGGAGTAACCGAAAAGACTCCTAATTACCACAATTATTAAATAAGCGACGATTTTATAATGATTAATTAGGCTCGAACAACAGCTGGTCAGATCTTACAAACATTGCACGCACGCATTCACTTGTAATGTTTTATTGTAAACCTCAGTGGTAGTTTAATAGTGCTTACTTAAAAACTGTAAATCCTTGATTGGCTATAAGTTTTATACATATGCTATATAATTTTTACTACTAAGAGCTGTGGATTATGTTAAAATAAATTTTGTTAAAATATATAAATAAACATTACGCGTATAAATACAATAGTTTGTAAGGATGTATGATGAAATTTTATTACCCCTTTACGCAAAAACTGCTAGTGTGTGTATATTAATAAATTCACGTAATTTTGTTTTACACTTTCCTGATAAACTATTTCTAAAGTAATGGTACAAAATCAATTAATTGATTATGATATTTGTATTTCATAACATAACTAAATATGATGGAACTGCCTGTATTATGTGAACCACCTTGTTTGCACCTACATTTAATGACAAACAACTTGTATTTCAATTTTTTCGTTAAGAAACCAGGTACCACTACTGGTAAATATTCTCTATGAACTCAATTTTGACTTAAATTATTTTGATCTTATGACTCTTGGTATGTAGGGACAGTTTTTTTGGTTCAGACTATAACTACGTCTTAAGAGAATAACTTAAATTGACGTTTAAAATTAGGAGTCTATTTGGTGACTTTATCCGTAACATCATTTGAGGTAAATAAATGCTCATATGTTAACGGATACTTTCTGATTAAAGTTCACTTATTCGCTTTTTATCTTTCGATCTGAATTTTATGTATAATCCTTACTATTTACGAGTAAGTGACACACGACGTTTTTACAATTTTGATTATAGCTGTTTTATTCAGTGACCAACTATGCTCCACTGTTTCACCCACGCTGATAAAACTGTGACATAATCATAAATTTTAGTACCTTTTGATAGAATAGATTAATCTTAATGATATAAAAAAGAAACTTCAACATACGGAGTATAATTTTATGTATGTATTTTTTTATTGATTTGAAGCTATTTCAAACATTCAAACGAACGGACAGGCAAGAATTGTAACTTTTATAGAAATTACTAATATTTACCAGTAATCCAAAAGATTTTTTGCTAATACACTGTATATTATTATTTTTTTTATATGTATAAATACGGAAAATATGTAATTTTCATTGATAACTAGCTGACCCGGCAAACGTTGTTATACTAGGTATAAAAAAATAAAATAAAAATTAAGGGTGGACAACACTTATCACTAAGGGGTATGATAAATAGTTGTTGGCCGTTTCTTACTCAATATGCTCACAAATTTTAATGAGAATCGGTCAAGCCGTTTCGGAGGAGTATGGGAACAAACATTCTGACACAAGAATTTTATATACATAGATTAATTATATTTCATGTATCATCATTATAATCATTAGTCTGAACATAAAACTTTTAATATAACTGTATGCAACCAATATACCTTTTCTCAAATACAAATCCGTCGTCGAGTTTGTCGTCGAATATGAGTAAATTGAAAGTCGTCGTTCGTCGATCGTACAGAGTGGACGTGTGCTAAATCTCGCTAAAGAATTTTTATTTCGTGTTCCGCAAAAGTAATCAGTATTTAAACTAATAAGCGTACTTAAATCGCGTGAACTCTGCTATTAATTACACCGCTTTGGACTTCAGCGTCGCACCTCAAGAACAATAGAACTTGCGCAGTGGCAGCGCCCGCACTAGTTCCTCACCCCCGCGAGAAGAGCTTCGCCGCTATTTTTTAACTCGTTCTCGCATCGATACGCCGTAAGCGGGATACAGTACAACGCACAAGTGTTATTTCGCTAATAAGTGTACACCAAACCGTTTTAATCGAACGAGGGGAAACTTATTGGATATGCTGTAACAGCGGTAACAAAATCGTTTACTTAACTTTTGAATCTGCTTTCGCACCGATACAACGAGCACTATACCTACCTACTGGCTGACAAATCAAGCAATAATACGTTGTAATTTTGAACACGCCTTGCATTTGTGATACCTTAATATAGTATGAGTGTTCAACGGTCACCACCAAAACATTCTTTGACGGGTGGTGGATCACAACCCGATTTGTCCAAGATGAGCAATCTTACGGTAGATTCTCAAATCACCTTTCGAAAAAGAAAACAACCGTCAGATCATGAATGCGAATGTTCTAATCAAATAAAAGAGATGCGGACGGAACTTTCTCGAATTAGTTCACTGTTAGAAAGATATGTTGTGTCTAACGAAGACATTTTGAATAAAATGCAAGTAAGTATTACAGAAGTAAAGAATCAAATTACGGAAATTAAATCATCAAACGAACAAACTACAAATATTCTACGTAATAATGTAATCGAGATAAATACACAATTAAATGATATTAAAGCGTCTACATCTAGCATAATTACAGAGCAGAAAAACATGGAAACACATGTGACACGACTAGAAAGCAAAGTGTCACAAGGTGAAAACAAAATAAAACTAATTGAATCTGATCTCAGAAGCCTTCGAGCCACCACTCAAACATCATCTTGTAAGGCTGAAAATCAACTCTATTTAAATGAACAAATAATCCGCGAAATGCAAGAGCGTAAATTTAGAGAGAAGAACATTATAATTTTAGGTGTGCCAGAACAAACATCTCTTAATGTAGAAGAAAGAAGATCCAAAGATTTAATTGATGTTTATAAAATTACTTCCACGGTGATTAAAGATATCCCAAAACCAGTAAAAGTAATAAGAATTGGAAAGTTCACTGCTGGGAAAATCCGCAGAATTAAAATATGTTACGACTCTGCAGGAACTGCTAAAGATTTATTACGAAATAAAAGCAAATTACCAGACCACATCAAAATATTTTCTGATCAAACTCCGTCTCAACAAAAATATTTAAATAGTCTAAAGGAAGAATTAATATCTCGAGAAAACAATGGTGAGTGTGACTTAACCATAAAATATAAAAACGGGATACCTACCATTATAAAAGCACAAAGTCCAAAAAACTTCAATTAATGAAAACTCCACCAACAAATTTTGACGCTACCAACACTTACCAAATTCTAGACAACTACAAAAGTATCCAAATCAAGAAGTCACGGCTTACATTCTTTTACCTTAATGCAAGGAGTATATGTAGAAAAGGAAAATTCGAAGAACTAAAATGTATACTGAAGTCAATACCAACCACAGTACATGTCGTTTTGATAACTGAAACTTGGATAACAACTGAAAGGCAAGCTCTGCAACTGCAAATACCCAATTATACGCACTACCACAATTGTAGAACTGACTCAAGGGGAGGTGGAGTTTCAGCTTACATTCATAATGACTTAAAACATACCATGACCGACTCAAGTTACATAGGAGGAAACAATTATCTTTGGATTAAGCTAGAAAAATATTCACTTTACATAGGCCTTGTCTACAATCCTGGAAATACAAACTTCAAAGAGTTCCTGGAAACATACGACTCGCAATTACAACAAAAAAGGAGAGCAATTGTTTTTGGAGATTTTAACATCGATTTACTAACGAGAGACAGACACACTAAACAATATAAAGAACTTCTGAAGGAAAATGGACATACACTGCTAAATAAGATCGCGACAAAATATAGCACCAGAGAATGTACTACAAAAAAGTCTATATTAGATCACATTACGACTAATCTAAAAGACGACAACTTTCATATGGCAATAATAAACTCTCCAATGACAGACCACAAACAAATATACATAGAATTAAAAAAAACTAAAACTCCTCCTAAAAGACGTGTACAATATGCAGCAATAGACTATAAGAACTTGGCAACTTCTGTGTCTGCAACAGACTTTAATCAATTCCATGATAACTACACTCAAGTAGAAAACAAGATAAATATCTTAATTGAACAAAATAAAGTCCTGAAGACAAAGATCCTCAACCTCCCTCAAAAGGACTGGATTAATAATAATATTATAACTGCTATTACTCAACGAAATAATATCTGGGCAAAGCTCGTAGAGAACAGAAATGATGATGCTCTGAAACAAAAATTCGACACACTCAAGCTTTACGTAACAAAACTGATACAAGACACAAAGAAAAAATACTACTATAGTGAATTTATAAAATATAATAATAACCCTAAAAAAATGTGGCAATTAGTTAACACCTTGGCAATAAATAAATATAAAGAAAGCTGTGCTCCCTCAAAATTAATTGTAGATTCTAACGAACTGACAGACTTAAAAGATATTTGTAGAGCATTTAATATATATTTTTCTAATATTGGCACTTCGTTAGCAAATCAGATTCAGTATACTCAAATTAATTTCATGAATGCTCTTCCGAACAAAACTCAAAACACAGAGCTATCTATTTTTGAACCATGTACTGACAATGAAATTATAACAATAGTGAATAAACTTAAAACACATTGTAGTACAGGGGTAGATGGTATAAGCACCAAAGCTATCAAATGTATAATATATTATATAGCAAATAACTTAACAAAATGCTTTAATAAATTACTGCTCGAAGGATTTTTTCCGGAAACCCTAAAAATGGCTAAAGTCACACCTATATATAAATCAGGATCAAAAACTGATCCGGGGAACTACAGGCCGATCTCAGTTCTGCCTGTGCTATCAAAAATAATTGAAAAAATCATATATATAAGACTAGACAAATACTTAAATACTATAAATTATATTTCTACGCGACAGTACGGTTTTCGCTCAAAAAGTAATACTCTTGCTGCAACAATTGACTTAGTAACTAAAATTAAGCATAACATAGATAACAAAAATGTAGTATTAGGTATATTTATTGATTTAAAAAAAGCTTTTGACACTGTAAGCCACAAAATTCTCATAAAGAAACTAGAAAACATTAATATTACTGGTTGTGCTCTAAAATTGCTTAAATCCTACTTGACAAACAGAACACAAATAGTTAAAATTGAAAACGCTAAAAGTGAGACGCTACCAATAACATGCGGGATTCCCCAGGGATCAATATTAGGACCATTGCTCTTTTTGCTCTATGTCAATGATATTCAGGAACTAGGCTTAAAAGGTCACATCACATTATATGCAGATGACACATGTTTATTTTACTTCGGTTCTAGTATACATTCACTAATCTCACAAGCTCAGCAGGATCTAAATACTCTTTCTTCATGGCTACAACATAACCTCTTAACAATTAATATTACAAAAACATGTTACATAATTTTCAAAGCAAAAAACAAAACGATACCTGCTTATGATCCACTTCTAATAAATGGTATACCCATACAAGAAAAGAACGAAGAGAAATATCTTGGTCTAAGATTAGATAGTAAGTTAACATGGGCTACCCAAATACAGCATATAAAAAGTAAATTATCATCACTCCTTGTCTCCATTCGCAATTTAGGCAAGTGTATCCCCCACAATTTGAGACATACAATCTACAATGCACTAGTTAAACCGCATATAACTTATTTAATTGAAATCTGGGGTAGTGCTGCTAAATCAAAACTAACTGATATCCAGAGACTTCAAAATAAAATAATTAAAACGCTTTTTCAATACCATTATTTAACACCAACAACGAAAGTATATAATGAAACTAAAATTATGTCTATTAAACAGCTATATATATATAACACCTGTATCTTTATTAGAAAATGTTTAAATAATAACATCCACACCGATATAAGATTTGAAAAAGTAAAACCTTACAGTAAGCGCAGTACTCGCCGAGCTAGCTATCTTGTTCTTCCAAAAACAAGAACAAACTACGGAAAAAAGACAGTTACCTTTGAAGGAGCACATCTATATAATAAGATACCAGTTGACGTTAAAAATGTACACCCATTTAACGCTTTCAAGCGCAAATTAGCTGAGTACATAATAAAAAATAATGCAATCATTTAAATGTGAAAGGGTTAAATGGGTATTTGATAATACTACATGTCTACCTGTATGAATCGATGTTACCTTAAAGTAATTTTATGTATATCTTTTGTTCTCATAGAAGTGACGTATTAGTCTTATTTGAGAATAAATTCTTTAAACCTAAACCTTTCCGATCGATTTGCGATAACGCGGCTGGTTATTAATTATAATTACGAGTATAATTGGCCTTGGAGTATCGCGTATCGGGAACAAATATGCTTTATTAACATTTGTAACGGTGGTATGCGAGTTTTAATTTAAAATTATTCAAATAACATTTCGTTGACTGGAATGCCAACGAAATTGATCGTACGATAGCAACTCTATCTGGAGTATGAACTTTGCACACCGATCGCAAATAAATTCATATGTCATTAATCTGTCCACTGTTACCTATACAACTAAATACCACTAAAATAATTTGCTGTAGTTTGTAATTGCAATTTTTTGACCTCAAATACTTGTACGAGATTCGATTGTAGGACTAATGTAAAAAAGATACTCCAACTATTCAAAAATGCATTACCTAATACAAACCAGATTTAATTTACTATAGCTACTTTAACGGTTTAAATATTACGAGACTATGTCTATTCCTACATACATTGAACGTGATAGACAACATAGTTTTTATCTAAAATTGTACAGAAAAATAAATTTGTGTACTTTACTCTAAAACAATTTGAAAAAAAAATATAATAACGTTTGGTGTGACGTTTATAATTTAAAATTCAATAATTCAATAGAGTTTTTAATACAAAAACAATATTTCAGATCTCACAGTGAGATAATGAGTGGCGATTCGCGCCTCCGATCGTAACTCGATTTCGCATACCCGATAGATAAGTCGTTGACCGCTTCTAATCACTTGTAGAAACATCTGCCGAGCAACTCGTTTTCAAACATTCTGAGCTATTTAGCGACTTGAACGTATTCTCTCGATGGACACGCCTAGCCTCCGAAGATGGCCCGTTATGGCACGAGCGATAGTGGGTTAATTAATGAATAATGGATGCAATGCAATATTTCACTGGTTTCTCTGTCTGTTGCTGTCACTCGGCATGCGATGAGCTATAGGAATCCATTTGAGATTTAGATGTATCGCCGCACCAAAAACCCGAGTGAGTCAAGCGCCAAGCCCACAACGGCACTATGTTCCACAAGAATCTATCTCTATATTTTAATACGTGTAAAACTTGTCAAGTATTTTTAAGTAATATGCCACGGACGTATAGTGGACGTAGAGAAGGAGTGCAGAATGTTAATATTTTTTTCAAATAATGCTTAAAACATACATAAAACGAACTAAAAACACACACACTACCGTGCATTTGTCACAAACACATAAATAATAAACGAAATAGAACATTCAATGTCTTATCACTATGAAAACAGATAACGCCAGAAAGGTAAATAACAAAATATCCGCTATTGCTTTTAAATGCGGCTTAGCTAATTAAACCTCTTTTTACATTTAACGGGTTCGTTCTTGAAAATTACATTTTATCTGAATTTGAGAAATATTCGTACTACTTTGGACAATATAAAATTTAGTTTTTGATTTAAATTACGGTCGAATTTCGACGTGGCGGGTGACTAGTCCACATAAATACACGAGTTGAACGATTAGCAACTTTTACGTTCGTCTTAATCGATATGGGAATGCGCTCGACCAGATCTCGGAGATAAGCCGGTCGTATAAAATGGAATTTTCTCCCTTTTCCCATTACTTATCGATTCGAGGAAAAACTCCGATGCGAATTTAATTGATTGGTGGCGGTAAATGAGTTTTGTCGGCGAGCAAAAGTAGTCTCTAAACTAAATGTATTCAAAGACGGTAACGTATCTCGTCTGTAAAGAGGGAGCGTCAAGAAAATTAATTTCTGCCACAGCGGCTCGTATGCGTACCTAATGCATTAGCATTCGATTACATTTATGCAGATGCGGTGCGCTATGCGTGCTGGATGCATGCGCTATAGACGTGCTTTAGAGCGAAGCACGTATGAAAAACACACAAAATGCTCGTAAATCGTTCTGTGAACGCATAAAACGTAATTACGCGTGAGTGGCGCATTACACTACGCGATCGGTTCCCGCGTCTCTATAAACGGTGCCTTAGGGTTATTCGTCTCGAGCGAGGCAGGTTGTGACTTACGACACCTTTCGCTACGACTGCACTAATATGGGGAGGGCCAGGTGTCGTTTTTTCAATGATACCATAAAAGAGTCGTGGCGCTCACCTGCACCGGCCAAGTTTGCTCCGGTGCGGCGTAAGATCGCATTTACACGATACGACACGCGGTGGGTACGTTTATAAAAAACGGAACGCCGAGGAACGAGAGTTGCAAAAACTAGACCGGTTATTTACTTATGAGATCGTTTAGGTTCATGCCAGTACTGTTTATGAAAAACGAAGCAAAAACATTACATAGTAAGAGCGACTGTCATAAGTAGGTACTTATGGCAAACTATTTAACAATTTACGACTTCTGGATTTGTACTCAACAATATCGTGTTAATGCTATTTCATACAACGGTTACGTGCGTCATAGTAATGTAAATTTAATATTCTTTAACATTGTGTTTAAGCAAAGTTGTAGTATTTAGAAGAGAGTTGACAACACATAATAGTAAAATATAACAGTACATTTTCGAGCGACACTATTCACATAGGAAGTTAAATATTACAGTTAAAAGTACAGAAACAGGTATATATATTCAATAATGTACACGTAAATTATACATACGTTTACAAATTCCGTACATGTCAAAGCCTCACCGCCCGAAAAAAATAGAGAATAGATAAAAGACAATGATCAATCCAGAGGTATTCAGAAAAGTTATTAAGATTATTATTTGAAAGTGGAAAATGTCCGTGAACCGCAGAAAGGTAAAGTTGAGAAGCCTTGACCTGCATTAGAGCGGGGTGAAGTAGGTAAACGGTCGTGCCCGTATAAGGTAACCTCTAACCAGCTTGGGCTAGTAAAAGTTGATATATCTGTAAATCACACCACCCCGCTCGGAAAATAAATGGAAGCCTCGTAAATGGTCATTCCGACCGTTTAACTCCTAAAGGAATCTATTTAGACGCTTCCATGAGATGTCAAACACGATCGTTTATTCGGCGTTGTTTTAAGCTAATCGCTTCCTATCGCACAATAGTAATGTTCGACTTCAAGGAAATGTTTTACGAGTAAGAGTCACCAGGTTATGACCCAATAAACTTTGAAAGCCCACCCTTCTCAGAAGTGGTTCGAGGCATTTACATTCCTACGCTAAGGGGCTGATGTGGATCGCCACTTCAAAGTACGTAGATAATGTTATGATCAATGTACCGTTAACCAGCCACCTTAACCGACGGCCATTTAAATGTCGTGACATTTGTGTGTATCTAGTCCACGATACTACGTAATTACCGTCATGTAGATCAATTTCACGGTTTTTAAAACCCGAAGCGAGAGCGACGCTTGCCTACGAACCAGATTAATTATAAACAGATCGAAGCCGACTCTCTCTTACCCACACTATCTACGTTAAAAGGATAAAACGTATCACAACAAAATAAGTCACCTCACATTCCATCTCGCAAAAAATAAATCCGAATCGGCGAATGTTTCTCGATTCGCGGCCGCTATTAAATTTAAATTCTATTTTAATATGAGGCATCTGGTGAGCCGTTTATGGTTATCCGTTTTTCCTTTTGAGATGCATCTTCGTCAGTCTGCATTCCGAATGGGCCCGCCAATTACGCGGGATGGAGACAACTGAAAAGCTTTTTTATCCCATTTCGACCGTTATTCGGATACTCCGACAATAAGCTTAATCGTTAAGAACCGTCTCTTCTTTCGCCATATATGGTGAGCCTTGTTCCGATTTTCTAGCCTCAACGCACATTTCCACTTCTTTCGATCGGCCCTTTGGCGTATATAACAAACAATCGGTGTCAACGCAACAATAAAATTTTACGTGCATTTATTCATAAGAAGTCCGGATCGAGCCTGTTAAAGCGTCGTGAGAATTGTCGCCGGCGACGTCGGGTTTACCGATACCCGACCTCTTAACCAATATTTGCAAACATTAAATCTTCAGTCGAAACCGATGAGAGGCGAAATGTTTTTTGTATACCCACGAACGAATTAATTGGTAATGATTTACGACAAACGACACGCATCAAACGGGTCGCAATTTGCTCCGACGAATTCGGAGCCAAGGCTGTTCACGGATTAAAGTTACCGCGTCGCAGAATGAGAACAGAAAGTGAAACCAAATCGGTAACTAATTAGATCGATTAGCTATACACGAAGGGCACCAAGGCTGGTCGGCGTGGATTTCTCGCTTCACATTTCGTCTGCCTGACACGAATAATTAACGCAACGCAAACTTTCGGTAGAGCGAACGCATTGTTCGGCAGCTGATGACCCGATGACACCGATAAACATCCACGTCCGTATTGTGTACCGGCCATTCGCATTCGTTCGGTTTAGCCGGTTCCATCGTTTCGATATTATTTTATTCAGGGCGTAGCGTAAGAGGAGTGGAACATGTGGCTAGCGGTGACCGAACTAGATACCTACTTGTCGGTGATACATTAACGCGAACCAAGGTTACGAAAACGCGGGACCTACATTCAAGTGTAACGTAAACGATTGATGGGAACTAATAATAAACAAGTAACAATGAGTGTAGTTCGCCTTTTGATGTGAGCGAGCGCGTCATAGCCGCGGTTGCCACTCGTAAAACTAATTTAAGTCCGAGTAATTGTACAGTCGACTGCGATCGCGAATTAAGACACAGTAGCTAATAATAAATGGGTCTTATGTTATTACAACCAAATGTGTATAGTTTTAACTCAGTTTGTTGTACTAACAACTACTCTCGTATGAAATACTTTGTTGTGAATGGTTGTGTAACCATTCCCATAAATTGAATCGGCCTATTTAGAACGATGTAACAAAAAGTAGAAATAAGGAAAACATACTTGGCAAGTGACAATAATATGTAGTGTTAGAACTGTTAGAAAAGTAAATACAAGGAAAATGTACATACAAAGAGACAACAGTAGTAACTAGACTATTTAAAACTACCCGCAAAAAAGGTCAAGTTAGTTGCATTAAAACTAAGGGTTATTAAAGGTTAACTAAAATGTACGTACTACACATATGATTATCATCTGTACCTACCATTACAAAAGTCACGCATTACATACATAATAATTTGCCGTGATATAATAGGACTGTAACCCTCCTACGTAAACACCATATACTAGGCTTCATTGAGGCATGGATCAATCCGTGGTATCCGTATCCTGGCGGAAGGCCAAGCCGATCGAATGAATGACGATTCGCAACGACCAAAAAACAGAGGGCTAGACGGTCACGTATCTATTTCGGGGAGGTCGAATTTTCTGAAGTGGTCCCTGAGTCAGAATCCGCTCAGCCACTCGACTCCGGAGCCCATTGAGCTAGAGGAAATGCGTGTCTGTTTACGATAATGGTGGGAGCTACTTCGGGAAACATTTTAGTACTGATGTCAGACTGATGTAACACGCCGCGATGACTGGCCGTAATGTGCATTTGAACGCTGTTGACCGTATATAACAATGCGTTCACATCATTTGATTGTTTTAACCTGAATATTGATGTTAGATAAAATGACGGTTACACAACACAGGTGGAAATGACATGAAACTGTCAATGACATTACTGTCGTGTGTTACCATTTCATAACTGAGATATATGTACATATCAATGAACAGAAATGAATATTATGAAAGTACAGCTTTTTTTTCGAGGGGGAACCTTCAAAAGGTACCCGACGCCGTGGGAACGACTCAGGGTTATGTGGCATTTTTAGCGCACTAAAACCCCCCCGGCGGCCGTCCTCATCGTCATGAAGAGGACTCCGGGACCTCCAAAGGACTGCAGCCGGAATCCTCTGAGCGCGTTGCCCCATCGGGCTCCTCTCAGATGGGCTGCTGGGCCCACCACTCCGTCTAGTCTTTACGACGATATGCGACCACACACGTCTTTCCCGGGATCGCCTGGCTGGACGCTTCAAGCTCCTACTCTAGCCGCCCGCAACCCCGGAAGCCCATTTTAGTCGCCTCTTACGACAGGCAGGGGATACCGTAGCCCTATTCTGAACCCGGAACTACAGAGACGATAAAAGTACAGCTAGGAGAGCAATATTACAATAAAGCTCTGATAGCTCTACCGAGCAACAGTTAAATTTTTTGGCATATTTATTTACTGATATTAGAAAGTAGCAAATTGCACGTAGTATGCCAAATAGGTCATTGCAGCTCACGGATTGTTTTTATAGGATAGAAGTCCTTTAGAGGATTCTTATGTACCTATGCCAACGCAACACATTATAAGAATAAATGAGAATAGTGAACCAAATTTAGTTGTTCCTCTCAAACTTTTTGTAATCTTATCTTCTTTCTATCGAACTGAAAAGTGGCGATTTTGCGCTAAAAAGGTAAGATATAACTGTAACGCTCTTTAAAACTGCGCACTTTAAGACAACCATACATGACAATGCACATACATTTTTGTTATTTCCATAAAAAAAACACATTTCGTTTTAAAACGATACAACTAAATTTGTCAAGATTTTGTTTATTGTTCCTTTCTCACACGACATGCGTCAATACGTTCAACGTACGAAGTTGAGGCGAACCGAGATACGTTATCAGTCCACTGGCTCTTGTCTAAGTCGTACCGCAGTATTAATATCATACAGTAGTCTAACTCTGCCGTGTCCTTGAATTTTATACCTACAGACGCGCTGGACTGGAGAGTTCGCGTTAGGGCTACCTGCCTAGAGTATTTTAATACATCTGTATACTTTCGAGGGGGAAACCTTCCAAAGGTACCCGTTGCCGTGGAAGCGACGCAGGGTTATGTGGGATTTTTACCGCACTAAAACCCCCCCGGTGGCCGACCTCGGCGCTGCGAAGAGAAGAGGACTCCGGGTACTCCCAACGGACCGCCGCCGGTGTCCCCTCAGCGTGTTGCCCCATCGGGCTCCACTCGGGTGAGCGACTGGGCCCACCACACCGTCTGGTTTTTACGGCGGTATGCGACCACACATGCCGCCGTACTTCCTCCCGAGGGCCGCCTAAATGGACGGGTTGAGCTTCCACTCTTGCCGCCCGCAACCCCAGAAAAATGTCTCCTTTTAGTCGCCTCTTACGACAGGCAGGAGATGCCGTAGCTCTATTCTGTTCAGCCCCGAGACTACAGGGACACCGTGCCGGAGAGCCTTATCTACGCCCGCGGTGCCTTCTTCTCCGCGAAGGATCTGCGCGCTCTCTGGCCCGTTCGGCGTTCTCCTTCGCGTGCATAACGCGATCTGTATACATGTAACATCTGTATACTTGACTTTCTTTCTTACTTATTATGTATTTCATTCAGTAGATTAAGATAAAAAACAACGCGTTCTTTTAATATTTAAGGACTTAATAATAAATCGTACACAAATAATAGTTATAAATTTCACACTGAATAATATTTTACCAACCAAAATAAAAATAATTAACACTGGACGTATTTATGCACAATTAAAGCACAATTAAAGTTTACAACTGCTCTTCGCTACATTATTATTTAAATAAAAAGATCCACTGATTAAAAAACGTCACATCGCCCGCTCGCCACTACGGCACATTCGCTCGATTTTGGGTACCGAGTGCATACCGAAATTGTGGCGCGTAGGTACAACTTGAGTTTCGTGCGTTTGTAAGAAGTTAGAATACTGTAGATACTAGTACTGTGGCCGTACTGTGTCGAACGTGACTCGGGAGGCGAGGGGCCGAGGCACGTCCGCGACCCGCGGTCTGATGCGCTTATCAGATCAGGAACCGCGCGATCCGATGGACAATTATCTCTTTATTCGTATTGAGATTGTACGTTGAGTAACTTTACGGATCATGTAGAGTAGGTACTATTATTGATGTGTGGTAGTTCTATATAATATACCGCTCTATGTTTTACCGTGTTGTACCGCGAATGTAGAATGAATGTAAAAAAATGTCTAATCAATTTCAAAGTTAAAGTGATGTTTATTTAGAATTGTTTCATAATAAAATTAAAAAATCAATCATTGGGCGTTTTATCAAAATTTAATTTTCCCCCACCAGGCCGACCGCTTAACTGAAAAAGACAGCGAGAATCCGTTGGGTTCAGAGGGCACAGTACCCTTTGGAGTGGCGCGATTTAGAGGAGGCTTGTGTCCAGAAATGGATCTCAAAAGGCTGATGGATGGATGGATAGAATAAATGATTAAATTTGATGTACATACATATATGTAAAAATCCATCTGTTACATCAAATTAAATAGGACAAAATAAATTATTTGATAAATAATGCATAGATTGCTAAATTTATCACATCAAACACTATAAGATTTATGTGTTGCCATGATATCGACGTTCTTACAGGTGCACGTACAAATTACACGGCTCTCTGTAATAACTATCGCTAAAAGGTTACAAATGACCCTTAAAGTAATTACACTCGACGTTTATAGTAAGCCAATGTTGGTAATAATCCAATTATAGTGGCAATATACAAATCGATCGTACATTGATCGCAGTAAAAGTATAAATCAATTCCAAATAAGTATTAACGACAGAGCAAACAGCAATGAATATACTGGTAACATCCGTCGCGTGGTAAGCGTAAACCCATAATATTAATGAAAGGAGGTGCGATAAATATATACATAGATAACCAGGTATCAGCGGGCAAGTTGAACTTTTTTTAATAAAACATGAAACTTTTTCATTATTTTAATATATCAACTAAGGGTAGAAGCCTATTACTTTTTTTTTATCTGACTGAAGTAGCAAACGAGCATGCAGTCCACCTGACGGTATGTGGTCACTGCCGCAAATCGACATCTGTAATCAACTACATACAGGACATGGGTTCCATCTGAAGTCAATCACAGATGCGTTGCTACTCCCGAGAACTATGATGGTCACCTCATGTGAAAGTGTGCCGGCAAACACACCCACCCTTCCATCGAAACGCAAGAAATGCTTCACGCTAGAAATAAGTGTGGCGGTGGTACTTCCCCGGTCAAACTACATTGGTTCTACCACCTTGAAAACTACTAAGACTCCGTTGTCCGTCTGTCACCAGGCTGCATGTCATAAACCGAGATAACCACGTTGACATTTTCACACGTGATGTAATTCTATTGCCGTTATAAAAACAAATACTAAAAAAAGAATAAAACATGTATTTAAGAGGGATTTCCATACCGCAAACGCGCAAACGTGTTTTTTTGCATATGTATAAATAATGTTACGAAACCTATCGTGCAGGCGTCCGACTCGCACTTGGCCAGGTTTTTGTTATTACACTCAAATGGTATTTTTATGTGATTTTACATGTGAGCGACCTTGGAATATATGAATGTAAAAAAATATTTAAATAGGTATTGTTATTATTGTATTTTACGATGTTAGGTATATAAAGAGCTCGTTCCAGTAAACGACCACAGCGAATACAATGACTTTTATTTCCCATTCTAACAATAAATAAGTGAGACCAATATACCACGGGTTAGTGGAACGAGTATTAACAAAAATATTTTTGAAAAAAAAATATATATGTGCGGTTTAGTGTATGGATAAAATTTAAGACAATTTAATAAGACAATGAGGTATAATATAAATATTTGTTCAAAAGAAAAGATTATCAAATCTCTAGTCATAAAAAGTTCCTGTTCGTTGTCAGGGAAAGGTCACAGATGGTAAAACTCTACTGCTACTCGAAAGCACCACTGCATTGTCTCTATGTATCTTATAATAACAGCAGCGACCACGTTTCGACAAAAGGAGCAAAGGTCGCCCACCACATAGACCGATGACCTGAAGTAGACAGAAAAACCGTTAAATTCGGCACAGGACCGGTTAAAATGGCGCTCTTTAGGGGGACCTATGTCCAGAATTCCCCCCTGAAATGCTGGTGGATGGATTTAATCGATAATATCCCTCATTTTATAAAGTCAGTTAAAAAGAAAATAAAAAAATACCTACTAAAGTATGCTTTACCTACTGTTTACACATAAAATCGCACAAGTGTGTACAACCTCGAACACTCAAAACACTTTTAAATGTTATCGAAAACACTGAAGGCACTTAAGTGTAGAAGACGATAGCAAATATTTATCGCCGCAACTTTAATATATTCAAATGGTTCTAAACGTTTTTAGGTACTACATATGAATAAAACTGCAGTGTACGGTACTACAAACGTATTTTTGAAGAGTTTATGGAGAAAGAGACATTTTTTAGAGGAATGGAAGTAGTTTATCACATTTATTTTCGTTTTACTTTACACGGACGTTAGTTTTAATGATTACGAATGTCAGCATTAGTATTAGAGCTGTTCGAAGGTAGAATAAGTGGTAGGAAACAATAGATATTTGAGTATAAGTAATCTTCAGCGCCAGCGCGGTGGACTATAGCCTAAAACTATCTCATTCTGAGAGAAGACCCGTCCCCAGCAATGGGACAATAATGGGTTGACGATATATAACATTCCTCTTGTGAAGACGAAGAATTCTTTACATAAATGAATGCCAAAAAATTAAAGTTAAAACTACAATGCGAAACAGTCTTACAAATTTTTATTAACTTATAATTTAAATTTTACTCATTTTAATCCTACGTTTTGAATATTATTTGTATGTATTTCATAATTTCCCCGATAAGAGGATAAGGTCATGGATTGAATGAAACATATTTAACAACGTGAGAAAAAATGTTCAGGTTGAGAAATATCCTGTTAAAGCAAACCCAACGCAATCACATTGTGTCGCATTAAATTGAAATAAAATATCACACGTTATTATATGAATAATCCGCATGATTTCTGCTATGTTCTTGTGTTAAATTGTTTAATACCGTTAAAATATTGGTAAATATACCGTTTAAATATGTTTATAAAATTGAGGCGCTGAGTTGTTTATATTTTCATAAAATTGAGACCATATAATTAGAATCCGGTAGTATTATGTAGGTATGTAGTATGTACGTATGTATGAATGAGAGTAAACAAACGAAATCTAATACGCCCTAAAATGTAAATCAAAGAAACAAACAGGAACGTAACACGGTTTGGAACACAAATAAGAAAGAAAAACGAAAGAAACATATTTATAAAACAATACACCAAGAAACCATACACATAAGGAAACATTGCCTCTGCAGAGAATAACAATTCAGCAAGTTACACGATACTAATCCATACGACGAAGTAGGGGCCACGGATACAATTTCTGTTACTGCAGGGAATCCATTTGAAGCCTTTGGCAAAGACGCCATATGTCTTGCTAAGTGAAGCAGAAGGTAACGTGAAGTTTCTGATCCTTGTCTACATTTTGTCGGTGAAAAAATTGCTTTGAACACACTTTGTCGTGAATTGTTTTTATGAACATGAATGAATAAATAGTGAAATAAAAATAATTTATTTCTTTCACAAAGAAGGTCTTAGGCTAAGGTACAACTATTTAAAACATATGGATGTCTCAACCTTACGAAATGAGAACCTGGTGAATATTATACTATCACAAAAATACACATAACTCATAAAAAAGAGTCTAAGAAAATGCTAATATGATTCATCTTTTTCGATCACTAATTGGAACAGCCAAGCAGTGACTACATCTTATATATTTAGGAATGCAAAGAAATATTTAAACGCTTTAAAACGCTTTCTACACTCATAGCCCCACACTTGGATTTTCTCCTGTGTCGTGGGTACCATGGACACACAAGACGAATACAAAAACACCCAGACCCAGAACAAGAATCTAAACTCATCATTCAGATACCTGTCTGGCCGGGAATCGAACCCGGGACCCACTGAGTGTCAGCCCGATACGGTAACCGCTCGGCCACGCGGGTCGTCACTGAGTGTCAGCCCGGTACGGTAAATATGTTCTTGATATCAAAACATGAACACCAAAAAATGATTAAAATTTTGTGCTTTTTTGCGTGCCACAGAGCCAACTGTTTATTAATATATTTTTAAAATTTGCTACTTATGACACTGAACTGGTATTTTTTCAAACTCTCGTCAACCCATTATTGTCCCACTGCTGGGCACGAGTCTTCTCTCAGAATGAGAGAGTTTAGGAAATAGTCCACCGCGTTGGCCAAGTGCGAATTGGTGGATATTTTTTCAAACTGCAGTTACATAAATATACCTACTATGTGTGTGTACTATGTTTGTGTAATGGTCGTATATAAAGTACAGTCTTTGAGTAAATTAGCAGTGACCTAGAGGTTAACGAGCAGACGGACAGACAGACACAACATGATGAATACTTTGTGATGTTTTTTTTTAGCTAAATAAGTATATTGTAAATCCGTAATTGGCTTCAAGATCTACATTATAAGTTTAGAGCGTAATTTTATTGTAATAAACTGTGGATTTTGTGAATAAATAAAATAAAATAAAAATAAAAATAAAAAAATCTATACGGATCCATTTATTGTCACTTGGCGACGAAACCTAGAATGTGAAGTTAATCATCACCATGATGTAACAAGATGACAAAATTGTTTCGAGTTATTATTTAGCTTCAATTGAGTCGTCGATGAACGGTGAATCACTATTAATTATTTATGTTTTCGTAACGGCACACATACAATTATAGTGCCCTAATTATTTATTAACAATGACACGAATTTTGTTTACATATCAATTTATAAGTTTCTTGTGATATTCAAAGAACTCGAACTAAATTTACCAATCGTCGAACATACGTTTTGCGAAGTAAATTCAACGAAAGCAATTGAATGATATCGTAATGTAGGACGATAGGTGTAGCAGAAGTAGTCGTTTGTTGCACGAGCGATTACACAGAAGATTGCGCGCACTCAGCTGTGCATGCCGACAATGCAACCCGTGGAATTGTTACAAAAATGTTATGAAAACCTGCCGATGCAACGAATCGATCGAAAAGTCAGCATTATCGAACGGTAAAAAATGTCCGCAATACGATTCGACTGAAATTAAACACGGAATAATAACCACAATTCATGATAACACGACGTTATTGTAAACAGGAATGGTTTTATCAATAAAGCGCGACTGTGACGGTTTAGATAAACCGTCTATTGTTGTTGATAACACTGGATTAAATAATACCTACGAGATTTTGCAGCTTGAAAAAATTGGATGTTATGTGAGCAATTCAATTCCATATTCACTCACCTCAGCAGCTGCGGTATTGGCGTTCATCCAACTGCAGATGCGGACGCCTTGGCTGTCGCCGAAATTCGCATTCGAACTTCAGTCAGATATGGAGAGTCTATCTCCAAACGCACAGTACTCGATCAGAACAGCACATACAAAAAAACTAAATCACACACTCGTTTTCGAGAAACGAGTTCAAGTTTTCGAATTCGCATGTAAACACAAAACGATGGAACCAATAGCTGGTCTATCACATCACGTCAAATATTTGGCGTTTGTCACAGGTGCGCGAGCGTCGTAAGCGAACGCGGCGTCCTATGCCGGCGACACGTGCGCTCTCGACAGAAAACCGCGAATAACAGTCGATAAGGAGTAGGAGCGACGCAAGTCCCCTCTACCACGACCGCTGCACGCTCGCGGCACAGCGAGACTGACGGATGAGCGCGCGGCGCCGTGCGGCCGGCGCATCTTCTCAACCCCTCGGGCCCATCCCCGCGACGTGCCAGCCTTCCAGGCCATACTCTCACCCCGAACGGAAACAAGAACAAGCACTGCGTCTCCGATACAGCACATCTTTTAGTCAAGGAATTTGACCACTTTTTAACATAGCCATGTAATTATTCACGCCTTTTACGGTACTCTGAATTAACGTGCCCACGTAAATACTCGTAGTATCGTTCTTTTGTACCTTTTTGGGTTTCGAAGAATAATGATTAAATAACGTGGAGATAATAATTGAAACTTAAATTTGGGATATCACATTGATAAATCCAATCTATATGAAAATAAATTGAGATGTTTTAATGACAAATATATTGCCAAATATTGCCAGATAATAGAACATAATATACAAATAATGACAAAAGCAGTAATTATTATATGTACAACAGAATAAGTGTGATTAATTTGGTGTAAACACTCGAAATTTTAAGTACACTACCAGCCATAACAAACATAAATAACATCTTACAGCAGGTTTCAATGAAGATATCTACGAGTAAAATCAAAGATAGAGAGAAGTAAAAGAGCACAATAAACCCTGATACGTGGCTGGACGAGCGCGAAAGTGTGCCACATCCTGAAGGCAAGGTAATGGGCGGGTAATGACGTGCGACGCGCCGGGCCGCTAGGCGTTAGGATCACGTAGGAACAACGGTATCGCAGATACAGCGAATGCGACACTAGCAGTAGTTCCATGTCACGGTAAAGTAATAGAAAATAAAGAAAATCAAGAAAAAAATAAAGTATAGGACGCCAATACGATCAAGATTAACCCAATCACTTCAGAAGTTTAAGATTCCAAAGACTCATTTACTAAAATGAGAAGTAATTAAGCAGATCTATTGAAACTTTTAACCCAGTGTTGACAATTAAATTATCACGGTGACAATTAAATTATCAATATAATAACACTAAATAAGATATAATCATTCATAGATTATATTCATTCACAATTGATAAACGAAATTTTTCTGATTTCTACTATAATAGACATAACATTAAGAATGAAAAAACATAATCAACAATCTAGATAAATTACAGATTATTCCGTCGTGCGGATCTTATACATATCCTTGAACATCTGCTCACATTACAATCACTGTCTATGCGTCTGAAGAGCGATATGCAGTCAGAGCTCATTTGAATAATCATCGCACCGCGCGGGGTTTCGGGGACAACGCTGGGCGCGCAGATAACGAACGATGCCGTAATTACCGTCGACGTCCCATTGTACGGCGTGTACGGTGGATGTAATGAGAAATACATTTGTGTATTCGCCGTACCTATTATATGTTAATGCACTAAGTACTTCGTTACTTATACCTCGTCGAGTCTCGTTGGGTATGTTATGTTTGAAAATAAATGTCGTCTATTAAAATTGTAGATTCCACAGTCGTCATAGATTAATCGTCTAACTCAAAAGAAGTTAACAATCATTTCCATATAAATACAATGACCAAAAAGACAATAAAGAACAAGGTAGAGCGTGCCAAATTGGATAAAAAGATATTGTAGTCGATAATTGAAAAACGGACAACGATAATAAAATAACAGAGAGCTTAGCCAGAAAACTGTAACTTACATCTGATTTTATTCCTCAATTCGAGATGGTGTGAATAAACTAATTACTTTTCCGAATGCGACAAACCACATACAATCATAAAAATTTCTAGGTTTTCACAATACACAAGAATTATATAATGTAAATAAAGAAAAAAATACGTAAGAGGATATTAGAATACGGTTACGTGTAGATGATAACTGTCAGACTTCAGAGACACATAACAGGCTTAAAACCGACTTAAAGGTTTGTATTTCTATGAATTAAAAGGAATAAGAACTCACAACAAAAATAATTGTAATCCTCAAAAGCACATGTTAAATATCCGATTGAAAAATCTCAGTACTCAGGTACTCTTAGCAATAGATTCATCGTGTTGAAGTGCCACGGATAACAGGAAAGTCTCGTATGAAATTTAATCGCGTTACACATGATTAATGACCACAACGGAGTCACCGGGTCTTCTAGATTCCTGTTTAATTGTATCAGTTTTCTTGCATCTCTATGTTCGGGAGTTATCGCGTGTTCATCAAGCAAGTCGGCCGTGGCGCATTCTTTCCTGTAATTGTGAGTAATGACTGGCGAGTTGCAATTCGCAGATAAAACCACAACGGTGGTAGCTAAATCATTTATAACATTATTGTTACCGCGGAGAAAGGAGTCGACGGCGAGGGGAGTTATTTTCGCCGCTACATTTCAATTATTTAACGTTTGATAAAAATAAAGATGAACAAATTGAATAAAAAGACAACTTTTATCGTGACCGTTTCGAGTAAATTGATTTGAATCGCATTTAGCGAATCGAATTAGAATTAGGGATTTTATGGTTATCCGAAACATCCTTAACGATTCCCGTGATGTAACATAAATCGATAAAATATTTTGTATAAGTATATAAAATGTATCAGTATATTGCACAAAATACAAATTAGAAAGAAATTGATAAAAAATCGTGCATACAGGAGTTTATAAAAACGGGAACTACATTTAACTGCAAGTAGCTATATCGATACAGATACTCAACTTATTAAATTATGTACATAAATAAAAAATTACCCAATGTTAGTATGATAAAATATTCATTCAGCAAAGAAAAGCCAGCAGACCGAAAATTGCATAATGCCCTTACTATAATAAATGCAATAAATTGCTTATTGATCACAATATATTTCGCTAATTAAGCAGCAATTTCTGAATAATGTCTCCCATCGGAGTTGCCAGCGAGTGTCTAAACAGGCTATATTTCCTTTGAACACTTTCTCTCCCATTGTACAAAGTATCGGAGGTGTCGAGCGATTTATCTGTGCAACGCGTAGACTACACGACGCGGGAATCGAACGAGGTACTGTAGGTGATTTGTTGAACTGTTACAATGTTGAAATATTAGGCAAAAATGTTGTGATAGAAATTAAATATTTTTGTAGCTTCAGACTAGCCTTTTTATTGCCCGCAGTTGGGTAGTTTCTGCTACAACTTACCGAGGTCTGAAAGATCTTCAACAACGCTGTTCCAGTGCAGATTGAAAGCTTTAGCACAACTTCTATTTTATATCCTAGGGAAATGTTGCAGTATTTTACTAAAATTTAAAGTTCTCTAACCTCTGTGTGCATCTGTATATGTATGTGTTCATTCATCTTATATAATATAATAATATATAGTAATAAATATAACATAATTTTAATTATGTTACCTTATTTGCATTAATTTCAGGTTTTAATGGGTCTATCGCGCAGTAAATCTTTCTTTTAGGTACTCGTATATGTTTATACCTACATAGATGAAGAATACATTAACCTATTTTTGTCGCATAAAAGAGCAAATAATTAAATTACGCAATTACTCCACGGACATTTTCACGACAATTAAATCCCCTTTAAATAGAGCATTTAAGCAATTATACGACCGTAGTTAACTTCTAATTCGTACAAGAATTCTTGTAATTTAATCCAGAAACATGCAAACTTTGCGCTTAATCAAGTACCCACAAGTAGGCCAAATACGTGTTCCAATGCTTAATTCTTGTAATAGGCTATGTTTATTTTAGAAATCACGTTTTCTGTTGTTTAGCTTCGCCATAAAATGCACTCTACCTTATCTGTATTTTAAACGAGGAAATGCCTGTGCGTCTGTATACATTCGCAAACTCCATGAAATTGTCTCAGGTACAAACGAAATGGTTCTAAAATATAGATTGCAGTTAAAAAAAAAACATTCTAAAAACTAAACTAAAAAAACGTTTATGACGTTAGTTTTTCTTACGATTTAGCAATGGGTCTATAACAGCTACAGTGCTTCACACTTATTTCTATTATTAAATGGTGTGGGAAATAAATCCCACACACATAACATGTTTCATTTCAATACCCGAAAACAATTTAATGATATTTTTAAGTAATTAATTTTAGCAATGGTACTCTGTACCTTTTTCGATAATACAAAAAAGAATACTACATGCGTTGGAAGAACGACTATTCTCCTTTATGCAGAGTACTTGTACGGGAGTGAAACCGAAGCCTAAAGCGAGTGCATTTATAGGAGAAAGACCAATAGCATATCACGTAGTGCCCTCCGATAATGCAACCAATTAATACAGGCGCGCGGGCGCAGGTATCGAGACAGGTAGCGGCTGCGCTCGGGTATCGAGGAAACATTTCTCCAACTAATTGATATTTGCATAGACTACTGAACACTCGTTAGCCGGTGGGAAGCAGACGCGGAAGCTGTATAGGTTACATCTGTGACCTTATAAAATGGCGAACACGAAGATTAAGTAATTAATTATAAGTTACGAGGCAACCAAAGCGGGCCTACATTTCTAATACGTCTAACAGGTCGACGGTGGTGTCGGTAGGGGGTCGCGGGGCGACACGAAGCATAACTCTTGTTAATTGAGAAGGAAAGATATACAAACATAGCATGAATATAGAAAATACATGTTTTAAGTAGTGTTTCTCGTCATTCGTGCCGATTGATATCTTGAAAATAGTAGTTGAATAAGTAAATATATGAATTCATGAAGTATTGGTTGATTATATTGTCACGAGTATATAAAACGCATGTAATGTTTAATATTTAAATAAATTTTATCCCGAATCCCATTTTGTCGAATCACTGCATGCTTGGACAAATTTTCGCAATTCAGTGTAATTGTAAGGATACAATAATACTACATTGCGAGTGTAGTAATACTGAAGACTATATTTAGTGAACGAAAGTGAGTGAAAATTAAAGAATAAAAAAGGTAAGGTTACAGATACTATAATTTTATTCCATTTTGGCAAAGGGAGATCTCCCGCCAGGCTAGGTGATCATGCCTGGGGAGCGGCCGTGCTCCGACAGTTGATGTTCGGAACTTGTATATATGCAGGATTCTGAGAATGCTTCGATAGCGTGTTTCAGAATACTAGTAGCGCCATCTCTTGATGAGTAGCGGGAGGTCGCCACATCACCCCCTGCTCAGACCGGAGGTCGATAGGTCCGCAGGTCTTCGTGTGCAAGTACCAGTAGTTCGCCCTCTATCTGCGGTGAGTCGAGATGTGAGGGCGAAGTGTGGCCTTGAGATGCCCTCTATCCACGGTGAGTCGGGAGGTGAGGGTGGAACGAAGTGTGGAGGCGAGCAATGGCTGCTCAAGCCGTCCATGATGTCACGGAGAGCAGCTGGACCAGGCACAGGAAGCGTTTCATGATGCGCTGCGATGTACTTGATGAGCTGCTGATCAGATGTTCTGATGCTGCAGTCCATCCAGGGAGTGACGTTGCCACCGTCAAGAAGGGACGTATTCTCGTCTGGGGTCACCACTTTGGCAAAGGGAGATCTCCCGCCAGGCTAGGTGATCATGCCTAGGGAGCGGCCGTGCTCCGACAGTTGATGTTCGGAACTTGTGTATATGCAGGATTCTGAGAATGCTTCGATAGCGTGTTTCAGAATACTAGTAGCGCCATGTCTTGATGAGTAGCGGGAGGTCGCCACACCATTAAAACTTTTTTTCCTAATTAAACAAAAAAATATTGATGTTTATCTTGGGAGTTATATACATATGTAATAAGGCCCAAGAAGGGCCCAAAAGTGACATTGCGCTCAGAAGACTCCGGCTGTGTTCCGTTGGAGATCCCGGAGCCCTCCACGTGGCGCTGAGGACGGCCACGGGAGGTTTTAGTGAGATAAAAATCCCACATAACCCAGTTTTGCTCCCACGGCGGCGAGTACCTTTTGAAGGTTTCCCCCTCGATAACAAAAAAAGGTACATAGTTTAGTTGAACATTAGCTGTTTACAGATATAAACGACCTAAAAAATCGAGGCAGCAACAGCTATTTAATTACTGCGATAAATCAGAGCTTCATCGTCAACAAGACGTAAAAAATAACTCTAATCTCAAAAATTCAAATCAGTTCCTGTCACCGCGCATTTGCCTATCCGCCTCCTCTCGGCTATTTTCACAGTTCATTTACCATTAAACTCTTAGCCGTTGATTTTCTGAACGATTCACTGGGCACAAAGTATCTTAGCGTTCCAATTAAGGGATAAAAATGATATTATAAAAATAAAAACTTAACCTTTTTATCTCTTCTATGAGTTTTATTTTTCAGACCATGTTATATATAACCCTGCCGCACCATCGGCCTTAAGTCGACAAACGTGCCGTGAATTATTTTAGTTCAATAAAATAACTACCTACATAACTTTTCTTTTCAAAACAATTTTCAAAGTTTTTAAACTTCCTACTTAATAGAAACTACGAATTAATAGAAGCATTTTTTATAAACGACTACTTTTTTCTAGTCAGCTATAACGGAAAGCTGTTTAGCTACGAAAATTGTTATTTCGACAATCGTAGACTTTTGCTCTGAATATTCCAAAAAATGATTCCGTTTAAATGTCTTAAATAAATTAATTATCAACCATTACCAGTCTTTTATAGAACACTAAAACGTTAACGGCGTTCTACAAACGAAAGAGCGAAAAATTTACAACTAGATACCAGTTCATCGGTGGACACTTAGAATGGAGATGAATGGGTGGACGTGGTCGATAAGACCCAAAATAGGATGACAAATTCAAGGCTAAATATAGACGGCTCTCGGAATTCATGACTTGAATCTGAATCAAGGTTAAACTCTACTTTTTTATTTTCGCATTTCTTACCGATGTATGAAGATCCGGTTGAACTGATTTTATGAGGCTTTTTTAACTTGAAATGGAGACAGGAACCATACCTGCAACAAAGAAAAAATACATCTATAGAAAATAATATACAAAACACAGCAAAAACATTGATGTATTTAATATACTCACTGAATATATACATTTTTTCGCTGAATTTAATTATCATAATGTTTTTGCTATAGAATTAAGTTCTGCTACAATTTATCACTAACAGGTTCTACTACATAAGTTCTACCATTTTTTTTAAAGTAAACATCAGCAGCTCATGGATATCTGTAATCAACTTCATATACAACATCCGTCTGTAGTCAATCACAGATGCGTTGCTATTCCCGAGGACTATGATGGTTGCCTCGTATAAGATGTGCCGGCAACTACACCCTTCCATCGAAACGCAAGAAATGTTTCACGTTAGAAATGGGTGTGGCGGTGGTACTTTCGTGGTCGAACTACAGTGGTTCTACTTCTACTACTACTACTACCTTCTAAAATGCTATCGAACTATAACTATGTACCTAAAAACGTATAAAGTACAATATAATCTGAACACGATATGTACAATATCACAATTTGGGAAGTACGCGGAAAATATGAATGTTAGGAAAATACACAAAGGACAAACGCAATAAATAACAATAAAACTAAAAACACTCGTTTATAAATGAACATAATTTTCGTAATTTATATTATTAGAGCCGTTATTTCAGAAACATCGTATGATTCACTTACCTTACAGATTTATAAAAACGCTAGTTATTATAAGCCAAAAGTACTTACTTTTGTTCATCTTCATAAAAATAACAATATATTGACATAATTCACTTATTTAAACTTAAATTAACTAGTATAACATGTAAGCATTACAGGATATTGTATATTGTTACATAACAAAAATGGTGATTCTTCGTGTCCACACATGGCACATATTTGAAAACACATCATAGTTTTGAGCATTTAGGAGAGTAATTAATATTTAACAGAAATTTGTATTATTTGTTCAACTTTTGCCTGTGTGTTTGTAGAAGCATTAAACCGATTTTTTATACAGCTTTGAATAAGTTCTTTGTTATAGATTTACATCTACTCTATTAAAAAATAATAAAAATCATTCCAATTGATTAAACGGGGATAATACCGCGAGACAGCTTCTATGCAATATTTTATTTTGAAAAATGTGGCAATTAATTTTAACACAAAGGAACTACTACTAATTGAATATGTCTATCTTATATACAGTTATATATGTATTTGCTATCTCATATTCATACAATTAGTGTATCCTAACGTACCTACCTATGAATATCGGAATAAATGGGTAATGTGAGCTAACAATATAACTCCGTAATAATTTGAAAATCTCATTAACGCCTTCATAAATAATATTAGAAGCAAATGGAATGAAATGAATACAATATTATTCATTACTACATAGAGACATACATATTATATATCGAGTGACATATATAAAAGCATAGTATTATAAAATTATAATAATTGAATAGGTCTGTTTATCTGTTGATAGTGTACTTAATATGGTTTAACTCTGAAACTATTTAGTGAAAGTATCCTTCTGATAATCTTTTAATTCATTTAGTCAGTGTCTTCCTAATTAAAAGTAGTGATAGTCTTCCATCTATACTTGCAACACTGTAAGACTGAATGAGGAAGGTAGTTAAAAGTCGCACAAGCTACGAAGATAGAAGATATATCGCTACTTCAAAACAAAAGGGCCACAACTCGAATAGACCTAATTTTACAGGAGAGCCATTTAAAGTTTTGAAAATCAGTTCTTGTATAATTGCTCTGTAATTTTAAATCGGATAAATATGTGTTATACACTATTAAAAAGGTATTTTTATTCTTCTTTGAATGGTTAATTCGGATATGGTTACCTTTTTCTAAAAAAAATGTTCTAAAAAATAAGTTGAATATTTTTGATTTGTGGCTCTTTTGTTTTAAAGTAGCGATATGTAAGAAATTTGCCTACAATACTTTTGCATAACATTAAAGCATCACAAACAAGACCCTCATTGAGTAACGCTGCAATTTTAATAACTCAATTAATTACTGTGACTTCAATCAATCGCGGCGTCCACACAAAATGTACCAATTAGTACAACACGTTGTGAAATTTCATCTTGACATTTAATTTCCTGCCGTGCTTAAGTTGTTTGGCGATCCATCAATATAATATTAAGCAAAATTTACATGTTAGTTTTAATGACTGAAAGTTTTTAATTAATTATGAATATCAGCAGATTAATCGAGGCGATAGTCTGAAATGCAATTTTCAGACTTGACTATTGTTGGCTGCCGATATTTAGAAATCTCTACATAGTAAAAAACAAAGTCACTTCGCGCTGTCTGTCCCTATGTATGTGTTCAGTATTCCCCACATACGTATGCTTAGATTGTTAAAACTACGAATCGCATGTATTTGCTTCGCGTATTTAAAGATGTAAAAAAAAAACTTGCGTACACAACCTGCATCTGCATACAACCAGGCTCTCTCCAGCATGAAGCTCACTCATTAGTGGACACTTTAACGATTTGCACCTAATAAACCTAGAAAGTTAATATTCTATGCTACGTTATGTATAGCAATGAGAATGTTAGAAATTATACCACAAATATAAAGGACTCCAATGTCCAATCAGTGTAAGCATTACATAGTTTTAGGCAGATATTTTCACTCAAAATTCTATTCATAATGTAATGTGATCTTTAAGGCTCAAGAAATAGTAGGCTAGCAATCCAAAAATGTAAGAGTTCAAAATATTTGCAATATGTTAATAGAAATAAGAATGTACGCAAATTATATTCACCAATAAACATAAATCTAAATACGTGATGTTTCCTAAGTAGGAAGTGGAAATAATATACGACTTGACATATATAACCTATATGATATTACCGGCTATTTGTCACACCGGAGGTCGGCTTTAAACCCATCATACGTCAAAATTCAATTTCCATAACTGTAGGCTGTATTTAAGTTAACGGTGTAAAGGATGTCCCCGGGCAGATGGGTTGTTAATCTGAGAATATTGAACGGCAAAATTGTATAGGTACTATGATGGAACGATGTCAATATAAATGAATACCATATCACAATTAATTATGAAGGAACTTGTTGCACCGATCACTACCAATCAAAATAAATTTAAATTAGAGTATGATTCATACGTGATACGTTTTTTCAATCTGCTTGCAGTAGAAAAAGTTGTACCGCGTGTTTATTTAGTGATGCATTCCATCTAATTCACACGCTTCTCACACCCATAGCCCCGGATTAATCCTAATACGGGGCTATGGGTGTGAAAAGTGTGTGTTCTCCTCGTAGGTATTCTCCTGTGTTGTGGACACATACAAGACAAATATACAAACACCCAGACCATAACATGAATCTAAACTCACCATTCAGATACCTGTAGGAGCGGGAATCGAACCTGGAATTCATTGCGCGTCAGACCGGTATAGTAACCGCTCCGCCACGCGGGTCGTCGCGTAAATCTAATAGTAAGTGATTACTGCCGCTCATTGCAATTGTAAGCAAATTTATATAGAACTGGAATTCTATCTATTCTATTTGATGACCCGCGTGGGGCGGCGGTTACCATACCGGTTTGACGCGCAATGGGTCTCGGGTTCGATTCCCGGCCAGACAGGTATCTGAATGATGAGTTTAAATTCCTGTTCTGGGTCTGGGTGTTTGTGTATTCGTCTTGTGTGTGTCCATGGGACCCACGACACAGGAGAAAATCCTACAGTGGGGCTATGAGTGTAGAAAGCGCGTTTTTATCTAAAGTCAACCACATGTCCGTAGCTACTTCCTAGAACTAACATCGTTGACCAACGCCGGTTTAATAACCAAATATTAAAGAATTATTATTTAATAAGTGTTGAAACGAGAACATGCAAACTTGTCAAATATGTTTCAAATCTATTTCTATGAGGTACCTAAACTATATGCTTGAAAATTTGAAAGTAAAGATAAATCCTCGTTATGGACGAAGCTGTATGGGAATGTGAAACACTTGATAATTCGTATTCTACTTGCTAACTTGAATTACTATGTTGATACTTTTGTCGATTCAAAGAAGCTCGCGAATTATTTGGTCCGAAATAGACTCGACTAAAGTATCCTTGTCCCTTTAAATGGTCTAGGCCAAGCAACAAATCTCAACAATACAAGACAGGCTGCAATAAAAGAACCGAGCGTACATAGCATCCAAACGCAAGTAACAAACAACGAGGCGACCTTTAAAACCAAAATAGAAGCACTGAATCAAAAGGCGATCTGGATCATTATGCATCCCGATGCAGAAAGCGGGGAGGACAACACGCAACACGATGATAAATAACTCCGACCAGATAACTTACCTACCTTTCAAGGGATTATATCCCCTAATAGTACCGATATAAAAGCCACGGAGGATATGCAAATGTTGAAGTCAACTTGTTTCTTGGTGATGTTTAAGCGCCCACAAGGTACCATCGTAAACAATTTACAAGTCTATGAAAAATAACCGAGCGAGTGACATAAACATGGATTCTGATTCCATTGTTTCGATCTTTATACCAACTACAATTGCTGACATGGAAATGACATGAGATATGCAATATTTTTATTGGATTGTGATTGTGCCACGTTGATATAAACAAACATAGAGCGATGTTCTTATAGCGAACATTCACTCATTCAGGGTAAAAGGGTTTCAGGCCATATTCTACTGCGTTGGCCAAGTCTGAAATTGCAGAATTCACACACCTTAAGGAACTTTTGGAGAGAACTATTAAATAATCATTAGGCTTTCATATTGAATAGGTTAAGTTTCAACTATTAATGCTATCTTAGGCCATCACTGCTATACATTTAAATCATGTGATTGTTCACCATTTGAAACTTTTTTAAACTTTCGTACTGTTTAAATTTCGGTTTAAAATTCTATATCACTATGAGATGATTCACGCCTCTCCTTACTGGACGATGTAAAATATTTCCTTCAGCCCGGTGAAATGATGATGAAAACAGATGTATATCAATATCGCAAAAGATCAAGGCCCAAGTGATTATGTAGTTCATGAATAAATTGTTTTAAGACAATGAATAAACGCACGTGATGAAGTAACTCACGCGAGATATAAATCTTAAGCTTCAAGTGGTAGCTATTGAACGAGCTTTTGTATAATTTATTACTGTTCCTGGAATATGACGTCCAAGCTGAATCATACGATTCTTTATACCAGATATGAGTCTATAAATTACTCTGTCGTCTTAATTCAGATGCTACGTAATTGCTAAACATATCGTATAAAATTAAGAAAATAGGTTTTATTTATTTCAATCCTAGGTTGTAAAGGTACCCTTGAATCTAGTCACGATAATCATCATAGAGGAAAATATTATTTTAATATTAAAATATGATTTTGTGCGGTATTTCCTTTTTGTTACCTTGGCCTAATGACTAGCAATCTTTTTTCATTTTCCTTTCTTTGCACTCATACATTCACTCTTAAAAAAGACAATTTCACGAACGAAATAATTATTTCGCAAGGATAAACGACAACGATGTATCTTATAATCACAATTTGAAAAGCTACTTTCACAATTCTAGAGAACAGCAAAAAAAACTCAATCGTAAATTCAAAATATATGACTAACTATGCATCATAATGTCAGGGAGCAAATTTTTCGTAAAAGACCCAAGTAAATTCAAAATGGAATACCAAGAACATACTATACTCTATTACTACGTTCACATAGAATTCAATTTCCCTCGATGTCCATTAAAATAAACGTTTTGTTATTCTTTCGTGTGCGTATGCGCATATTTTGAATAACAGTGATATTTCGTTTCTCAATACGCCAATCCGATACCATATTGGGTGGCGTCTCGTCAGGTTGCACTACTGCACTATGCAGTCATTAAATGGAAATAAGGTCCCATTTAATTATTTACATTCGTCGTTTTAAACGTGACTTATACAATAACTATATAATAACTTAACTACGCAACGTTTTCTCGGGTTCCTTATCGGTCAGTGGAATTCAGTCTCGATTATTGAACGATTCGTTCGAAAAAAGTTACTCGGCAACTAAGTTGCTGCGAGTAACATTGAATTGGGTTCTCGATATTTATTATTGTACGGCGGGAATAATGGGGACCTAACGAAAATTAAATTTTCTGAAAACAACAGAATTAACATTTTAGGGTGATTCTTATAGCATGTGCTTATTAAAATTCGTCATATTTTAATTCGCTGGTCCAAGTAGGTACAACTTTATTATGATGTTAATATAGTATTTCAAAAAAATAATTAAAAATGCAGAAATTTTGACTACGGTCCCGTTCGTTGTTTTTGTCTGACATGTGAATATCTATTTTTTTCTTAACTTAAGATTTTGGTACTTAAGGTCTTACAACGCTAATTAGGTCCCAAGTTAACCTTAACATAGAAAAAACCGATAAATTCTAATCAATATACACGTAACCATTCAAGAAATAATTTTCTCGATGCGATAAATCACAAAACCTCCACTTGAGTGGAAAGGTATAATCATTCGTAGGTCTGCTTAATCTATCACTGGTAGTCAAGAGTACCTATCGTAATGACGGTGGAGTCGGGTCGCTATTAGTTAGTATAATCCAATTAGTGGAGCTACTCTCGAAGGCAATCGAGATCGGATCGATATCAAGTCAGTGCGACATTGAAAGCCCGTGTTTAACGTGAAAAAAATAACAACAGCACGAAAATAAATGACTGCTCCGATATCCGATTGAGAATTAATTTTTAATTCATTAATATCGCCTTGATTCATGAAATAAGTGAACTCGTTTGCGGTTTTGGAAATCAGAGCGTGACTAGTCTAGACGTTTAAGGATATTCGGATTACTGACGTAAGCTTCGTTCGGGTCGATAACAGAAACTTTGCGTTTGCAATTAGCACAATTGCTACCTGAATTTAAGTGGTGAATCAAGCGATGGTGTTTACCACTCGGTTTATTGGCGATATCCCGCGGGCGATAAGCGCGCACGCTCGGGGTCGCGTGATATGCCAACTGGACGTCGCTGCTGCATCGCTGCGACCATCTCTGACGATAATAGGTTACGTTTATATACTAATTCAACAGAAGTATATATTTACCTACAGACTTGTTTTGCTAGTCAGTAGCACAAAGCAGCTTAGATCTATTTAGAAATCAACAGGATCCAAAGTTACAAAAGGTACCGGTGACAGATTAAGTCAATCATACGCATGGTTTATCTTATATTTTTACCAAACGTAATAGGCCATTAGCTTAGCAGGATTAGTTAAGCTTTATTGTCTTTGGAACATTAAAGATTAAATGTAATATATCACGATATGATTGGTGAATGTTAATAGATTACTATAACAAGTTTAAGTACATGTCACAGTTACCTGTCAAAACGGATTTTTTTCGGCATTTAAATGAGGGAACCCAAATAACAAGAAACGATACAATAAAATGTTGCTACCGGTTATTATTTACGGGCAAAAAAGAACCACCTGCGCAGAAGACATTCAGAGACTCGCCTAGCTGACAAGTCATTGCTAATTGCCACAATAAAAATCGTTGCGGTCCATAAATCACTGCGCGAGCATTCGACAATTTCCCTTAATTGGTCGCGTTTCCCAATCGGTTGGCGATTGTGATCTGCGGTGCCGTGTGGGGCCGGCTAGCCCCATGCCCAAATCAGCACCGCGATCGCCCTGACACTGACCGAACACGAGAAGTAATTAGCACCGATCGGACCACACACCGACCGTTCAGTCCGCACCGTCCAACTCGAAACAGGCGCCTTCGTTCAACTTTCATCCTCGGACGGAGTCTGGGTCGCATGAATCACGAGTCGAGACGCAAATGTATCACCTCGAACGACTAGCGAAGTTGACATCGATATAAAACAGCCCGGCCGGTGTAACTAACATTGTAACATGACAGGAACAGTGCTGCGAGGAGATTTTATTCCGTTATACAGATTGTAGCGCCAATTGTAGGAGCCGTTCTCACGTTTAGTTTATGGATTTAATATTGACACAAGAATTGGAATGTACAAGTATGACATGATATAGTGGTAACAATAGTGCATTTCCAACACGATATTGGTCTAAACTCCGCAGATAAGGATGTTATAGCCAGAGAACGTTATTTGTAGGTACTTAAAATAGAAACGTGACTTTTGTAGAACGTCGCTATTCTTTCCAAAGACCAGTTAATCATTATTAGAATCTAAAGTCTCGTTTCCTGGAAGTGTTTCAAATTAAGCTCCCACCAGTCGATCATCGGAAGACACGATTCCTGACGCAACAAACAGTCGCGTTGTTCCCAACAAATTGCATAATTGGAACCGAATTTATCAGTGAAAGTGAGGAATCGCTGCACGAAGCGTACTAATGTTATACCCCTTTAATGATAGATGGTCTCGCCGAACTGTGGCCTCTGCCGTAGAAAGCTCAAGTATTATTTATTATTTACGAAGAGCGCGAACCATTGTTGGTCGCATTGAGTAATTTACGATGATGCTCGCCTGTCCGTCGCGGTCACAGTCAGTTAATTACCAAACGACTTACTTCGATGTACCGCGGCGGATTCCTTTAAAACATCAACCACGCCCAATCACAAGGAAATAAGGTTTAATATCGTGTGTTTGTTCGTTCGATCGTAGTCTTGGTACTGTGAATGAATTCATGTCAGCGAATGGCATACGTCGATTCCGTGTGCCTAATTATTTTGATTGATGGGTCTTTAGAAATCTAGACGTTTAATTTTTTTTGTATTATTTAGCGATATGCGAAATTAGTGTGACTGACGGTTTTTTCTTCCCATTTTTATAATATAATGTTCACCGAGTATTCAACAACATTCATATAAACCTAACTGTACAAGTTGTTCCAAATTATTCATAGATATACAACAATATAAAGTTACAGAACAAGTTTTGTGTTATCCTAAAGGGCACCTTACTTAGTTTCGACACCCTGATTGCCCTCCGTTTGTTCGGAAACATTTAATAGGGAAATAATGAGCGTTGCGTGTTTAAAGGGCGGTTTCGCATTGTATTTCGCGAACGGCCAGTTTATCTAGATCTCTTTGACATCCTTTCTGTAAGGAAAACACCAAACAAACGACTTTCAGATCTGATATTTGTCATTATTAAATTACTACAACGTGTTAAACTAATTTATTATTAGCTACATTGTAAATAGGCTACAAAATAAAAGGCTCGAGTCAAATCAGACGGATCGCAGACTATTATTATAACAATTTGGAAATTACCCCGACGCGTGTGCCAGTTTAGAAAATTACTGGGTGCTTCAAGGTTCTCCATTATGATATGAAAGTACAGTCTCATGTTTTTAAGATCACCTTGATGTTTCGACATTGTTATAAGGAACACCAACCTTACATTGTTAGAACTTGAATTTGAACTGGAATTTGTGTCTATTGATGTATGGCGTGTATTTCTAGTGACGTGTTGCGTAGGTCTTGAATAACTTCACCCCTCTTTCAGTGGATATCATAGAAAGCGACTAAAGGATAAAAATGCGGCAAATAGGTGGTGGCATCTTCCTTTGACTATTAGGGAAAATATATATTAGGATATTTATGTTCAACTGTGGTCTTATTTAGGTGTGGGGTGGATGTCTGTACCATACAAACCGATTCGAATATCACTTGTCTTATTATGCAAGGATCTTTATTTTATGATTTATCTCTTATCTAAAACAACATCCAAGTAAGGCCAGAAATAGCAAACCGCGGGGTTATATGTAGTACATACCTCCCACAAGTCTTACGAGTTACGGTACTCATATTTATTACATATTTCATTTTTAGTATTGTATAAAAAATAAATGTTAAAATCGTGACCATACATGGATTTATCGATAAGTATCGATTGTAAAACATTAAACAAATTTTTATTAGCATGCAATTACCGTTGTTATTTTACGTCCACTTAACTGAAGGCTGCGCGGATTTTAATTATATCACTTTTCAAGATCAGCTTGTTATCTTCAATGTTATTTATTTTAAGTTTATGAATTGCTACAATTAAAGAATTAATAGCTTTATAGTTGGCAGTTGCGATATATCCGAAGTCTGGATTTATGTAACGAATTTCCTGAACACCAGCACAATGTCAAAAACAAACCGAAGAATTCTTGCTTGCTGAAAATTTCATTAATTTGAAACAAAAAGATTTTCCCTTCTAATCTATTAACACGAGATTACGAAGCAATCACTTCAACGTCGCGTAAATTGTACACTGTAGTTGTATTTTGCAAGTAACGATATTTATATATATTTCTAGCGTGAAGCAGTTCTTGCGTTTCGATGAAAGGGTGTGGTTGCCGGCACACTTTTGTATGAGGCTACCATCTTAATCCTCGGGAGTAGCAACGCACCTGTGTTTGACTTTAGAATTAGATAGAATTTCATATTCTACACGAAGTTGCTTCCAGATGTCCATGGGCGGCTGTGACCACTTACCATTTGGTGGACTGCATGCTCGTTTGTTGCTTCAAAGTTATAAAAAAAACGCGAATGTGAGATGTCCTAATCTGCATAATATAGAAAGAAATTCATTGCTACCACCATGAGGCCTACGCTCGGATGCCCATGTGTAATTCTTGTCCATCTATGATCTTATGCAGTTATTACTCTTTTTTTTCTTTTGTTCATTGTTGGGTATTATTAAAAACCTACAACTAATAAAATCTAATGCATATTCCATTACGCTACTAATGTAGATTTATGCAGTCATCACAAGGGCCGCGAAAAATTCGCTGTACGCGTTATTCGTTTAGCGCTACAAAAGTCAACTCATCATGTTTGTGCCCAATTTTGTAGGGTACAAAGTTTCGGTGTAAATACTAGCGACATTAGAAACTCGCTCAACTCTGACGCTAATCGAATGTTTTGTTGAATGGTTGAAACTTGCCTTCTCAATCGGGAGGTCCGAGGTTCAAACCCAGGCACGCACCACTGATTTATGTGCGTATTATACATTAATTATCACTGCTTTTCAGTGAAGGAAAACATCGTGAGGAAACCTACACACCCGAGAGTTCTTTATAAAAAAAAAAGGTCTCGGAGGTGTGTGAAGTCCACCAATTCGCACTTGGCCAGCGCGGTGGACTATGGCCTAAACTCTCTCATTCTGAGAGAAGACCCGTGCCCAGCAGTGGGACAATAATGGGTTGACGACGACTACACCCTTATTTACTTTACATTTTACTCCGTCTCAAAAAAGTTTAAAGTTATCTAACTTTTCTAAATACGCTGTACGTTCGACAGCGCCTTAGCGTCCACATTGAACAACAAAACGAACACTTTCTACGCTCGACCGGCAATAACAATAAACAAGGTTACATCATCTGATTCGTATTAACGCTATCAATGTAAAAGCAATTAAATCTCTCGGGTGTTAATAAAATTAATCCGCGAGCTCTCAATTTTCCTTTTACCGTTTCACGTAATTTTGTTTGTAAACAAAAGGTGGATGTGATTGGTGTAATGGAAGTGTGTTTGAAATGTTCATAGCGGCATAGCGGAATATCGGGAACGATGTGTGTAAGTTTATATATTAATACGTGAATACGTTATAGTTAATGTAGAGAAGGCTTACGGAATGCTATTTTTTTCTCAAATAATGTATAAAACATACACAAAATCAACTAAAACACATACATAATAAACGAAATAGAACATTCAATGTCTTACTATGAAAACATATAACGTCAAAAATGTCAGATGTCTTTGTCAAAATACCCGCTATTGCTTTTAAATACAGCTTAGCTAATTAGACCTCTTTTTACCTTTAACGGGTGCGTTCAGAAGAACTTGAAAATTATTACAATTTATTTAAATAAGGGAAATATTGGTGCTACTTTGGACAATATGAAGTTTAGTTTTTTAATTTAAATTACGGTCGAATTTCGAGCATAACGACGGGTGTCTAGTACATTTTAATATGTAACGGTTTCACAAGATAAGCGGGATTTCAATTCTTGTTGACGATATTGCTACCCATATTGTGTGTGTAAGCATTGTTGACCGCGATAGTAAGCTTCGCTCATTCAAATTCTCGTATGATATTCTTATATTAAAGATTTTATATATAATCAAGTAAGAAATTTATCGAAATGTATTAATCTTTCTATACAATCGTTTTCATAGCTACACTGGGTCCAAAGTAATGTAAATAAGGGATATTATTCTATTATATTCTAATTATGCCATCTAATGGAGTTTACAAGTAATTTTCCTTGCAAGCATGATAGCAATTCGGTCGTAAATCAGGAGATTTGAAAGGCCGATCGAGACCGTTCCCGTTTAAGCTAATTTCATTGTTTTCATAACAGGGTTTAATTAAATTTTAATTAGTTACGCTATTTATTACGGCGATCCACTCGCTACGAAATTAGTTTCGGACTAAAGCAACTGTTTGGTATCTTAAGTGCTTGTACTAACGTAATATTAAGCTTTCGAGTAGATGAAATGAGTGATTGATAATGTTTTACGTCCTTTACTGGAGGTCTATGTCCAGATGTGGAATTCTAGTTTATACGAATGTAGGAATAGACTTAAATACTGATTACAGCGTGTTTAATATTTCCGTTCAGTTTTAATTTTACCGGTACACTTTGAAATGTATGAAAAATAAAAAATACTTGATAGTTGACTCTGAAATTCATTGTTAGTTTTGTATTTATATGAACCTATCTGCAGTTAATACTAGATGGGTAGGAAATCTCAGAATACCTAGTAAACAGCTACGCTTATACAACAACAGAATGCGAGATTGACGGCAGAATTACCGTTGGCAATTAATACGACAATTATAGGCGCCATTGAAATACCTGCCGCGGGCGCAAGCCGGCTGTTTCAGATCTTACTAATAAATACAAGAATTGAAACTTAACTTTGTAAGTTCAGAACAAACAAATCGATATACAAAGCTTCTCAAATAAAATTATCGAACGAGACAAGTTCTGTTTATTAAACTTTATGTTCTGAAGGGTGTTATGAGCAGCATACAAAGTGTCTCGTCTTATGACGACCCGCGTGGCGGTGCGGTTACCATACCAGTCTGACACGCAGTGGGTACTGGGTTCGATTCCAGGCAGGTCTCTGAATGATGAGTTTAGATTCTTGTTCTGGGTCTGGGTGTTTGTGTATTCGTCTTCGTGTGTGGCCATGGCACCCACGACACAGGAGAAAATCCTACTGTGGTGCTATGAGCGTAGAAAGCGTTTAAAGCGTTTTAATAGGAGTATAAATATGAGTTTATACCGCAATTAAAGGTATACAATTAGGTTAAGTGGTTTAATGTGTATGCGACATGATTTGTATGGTAGGGTTTGGTCTTCCATTTTCATTGGTCTGAGTCGCTATGTATGTGTCATTTTAAAAGACGTATTATAGGTATTTAAACACGTTGACCCTAAATTATTCAAGGCAACATTTTTTGTTGAGCCCAAAAAATAATGTTGTTTATTTTCCTTATTTAATATCCTTCATATATTGAATAGGTACTTTTTAACGAAAGTAAAGTAACGACCCGCCGTAACGCTCTTTCCCAAGTTTCTCCAGTAGAGAGGTCCGATAATACTTTGGCTACAGATCAATTTCTCAATCTAGAAACAAAGTTAGAATGTTTCGATGCCTTATGGGGGGAGGTCTAGTTGAAAAAGTAAAAATAAGACTTTTTTCGATCTTTTTTGGCCAAATGGTAAAATAAACATTAATAACAATTATTCTGCTTTAAAGATACATGTTTAATGTGAATCCTTTTGAATAAATATATATGAAAATAAAGTGGTAAATCTCAAAGACCGAGGACCCTCCAAAAGAAACAAATTTTGCGGTGATCAAGCCTGCGTTGCAACGGTTTGTCTAAAACTAACGAAAGAGTGAGGATGTATAGTTATAAAACTACGGTTGAAGGAAAATTTCATTATTTTACAAAATGGCGGACCTTTCAACGTCCGCCATCTTATTGCGACCAAAATTTCGCTGATATTTTTGAAAACTAATTTTCAAAAATAAAAATCCTTTGTTCAACCGGAGAAGAACCACATAGAGAAGAAGTGATATAAATTTCAACCCGATCAATAAAGCCGTTTTCGAGTTACAGTGATCACCGACTTGAAAACATGATTTCGAGATAAACGAGATTAAAGTTTTGAGCACGATGGGTTACATATTTCAGCAAATAATAGTCTAATTCAAACGCAGCTAGTTGTTTTTTGAATTTTTAACTAAACCTCCCTCTTAATGGATTTTGACTCTCTGCAAGTGTTTTACTAATTTTGACAAATACATATGTCCTGCTACGAGTTGCCAGAGATTTTGTACATACGTGCAGAATAATACTAACGCATAACAGACATAAAACCTTATTTATATCCTTTAAGAGTGAAAGATTTATTAATAGTTTTACATCAAATGAAACTTTTTTTCATAGTTAGGAGTGTGGCGACCTCCCGCAACACGTCAAGAGATGGCGCTACTAGTATTCTGAAACATGCTTTCAAAGTATTCTCAATACCCTGCATATTTACAATTTCCGAACAAAGACTGTCGGAGCACGGCCGCTCCCCAGGCATGATCACCTGGCCTGGCGGTAGATCTCCCTTTGCCAAAGGAGCTTTTGTAATTCATGCTCAGCATTGATTAATAGGAAGTCAAAATCCGATCAAATTATATGAAATAATAATTGCTGTGCTTTTTTCGGGTCAGATAAAACGTGATTTTCTATACTGAGCAAATTCCCGTTACCCGCGTGACGTCGCTAGCTCAGCAGTTGCGCCACGCGTCGTGAGAGCGTGCTACCGGGTTCGATACCCGACCATACTGTCATTGTTTGCTTTAATTGTTCTCTCGTTTATCTTGGTTTCCTTTCGCTCTGATAGGAGCGATGGACACACCGCAGACTGGAGAAATACCTATGTGCAAACTTTCGCTGATCTTTTATATTTTGACTGTACTGACTACTTCAAATCGATGTACATATTTTGATAGTACTGCTTGTTTCTAAATCGATATTAGTTTTCTATATTTACCGTGAACTAATTACTAACCTACTGCTTGGCACAGGAAGCAAAGTATGGACTGAGATGGTTTCATTATCTTCGAAAACTTTTAAGTGTTATCCTAATTTATTTTGTTTAATGCTTTAAAATATGTGATAAATATTTTGTAATAAATACAAAAGCTTCGAGAAATCTATGGTATATTTTTCGTATCTTGGGTTTCCAGGAAGAAAGCAAATAGCATATTACGAGGCTATTTTCTCCAACAAAACTGTACGAAATTGAATATCATTAATATACATACAAATGCGAAGAGACGAATAAAATACACAAAGCATTTTACTTAAGTACAAAAACATCGTTACGTTTTAAGTGCCTCGACAAACTTCACAGCTGCAACACATTATGTATTGAAATTAACCAAGCATTGAAACATTAGGAAACGTACGTTGCATTGAAATAACATTATTTACTTCCTAGACAAGATGTAAACAGACTGACAATAGAGTGTCCTAATTGCTAAACCGGCTCTTCCTTCCTACAGTGAAATCGAGTCGAAAATATTGCAATATAAACACAATTGGGCATCATTCAAAACAAGTTATCAATGACTTGGACAAATACAATGAAGACTCGTTCACACTGAACTTTCTGATGTTGTATATTGAACAACTTCCTGTGCAGGTACCTGAAATAAGTAGGTGTTTTTGACTTTTTACAGTAACCCGCTTTTACGGTTTATATCATATTTACTTTAAATAGTAGGTATAAACCGATCTGTCCCTTTAGTTCCGGGACCAGAATAGGGCTCTGCCTGTCGTAAGAGGCGACCAAAAGGGGCTTCTGGGGTTGCGAGCGGGAAGAGTGGGAGCTCGAACCGTCCGGTCAAGCGACCCCGGGATGTACGGCGACATGTGTGGTCGCATGCCGCCGTAAAGACCAGAAGGTTCGGTGAGCGTTTTACGCCTACCAGGGAGGAGCCCGAAAGGGGCATCGCGCTCAGAGGATTCCGGCTGTGTTCCGTTGGAGATCACAGAGTCCTCCAAGCAGTGCTGAGGACGGCCACCGGGGGGAGTTTTAGTGCGATAAGAATCCCACTTAATAATCCGCGTCGATCCCACCATTTGAAGGTCCCCCTGAAGTTGTTTACGAGGTAAACAAAAAAAAGGTATAAACCGTTCAGATGAGTCGTGGTCTTGAATAGGCCCTTTTCGTCTCTTACAGAGAGATGCCGCAGGAGGCGGCTAAGGGACTGAATCCAAGAGCCAGACAGCAATATTTTCCTGTGCAACGTCAATGGTCATTACGGTCACCAACACGATTGTCAGGTATGGCGACTTTTAGCAGAACTCCAGGGTACCCCAAAAGGTTAATCGATGGAAGAACTATGTATTATTTTCTTTTACTTTTTTAAGTAAATAATAAAAACGTCATTCCTCACCAACCAATGTTAAAATTGCTACAACTATTATTATTTGGTCTATTATTTGGACGACTATCGATCGCATGAAGAGACTAAAACGGTGATTGTTTAAACGATGAAACAAATAAAGTATTGTGGACGCGTCTTCGGTATGATACGACGCCCGCGGCGATCGTTAGTGACTACACAAAACTTATCGATATGCGATCGCTTACGCAACGCCAGACGCAATATGACTTAACAGAGTACAGGTTCAAATGTAACTCTAATGCAGTTATCTAATATCGATTACGGCCTCCCACGCCGTCTGTCACACATCAAAGCGGAATCGAACCGGGCGATTTACATAAACAAGTCGATGTTACGAGCGACAAGTCGGATGTAGTACTAAAACGCACAAGTCGCACGGTTTATCGATGTCGATAAATTATTGAGTTTGTGTTAATTCGGTAGTTTAACGACCTTGATGAAGTTGGTTATAGTCGTTTGTAGGGTTTATAGTGTCACTTTCGGATTCTTGAAATAAATTTTTATTCATACTTAATTTTCGTTACTCGCGATTATTGAACACCTTAAACATGGTTTAAATACGTGTTGTATAGTGATTACAAAGTTCTTATCATTACTCAATGTAGTCCACATTAAGCAACGATAAGTTAACCCTTCTATTGTTGACCGGTAGAGACACTTAAAGCATTGGATAAGCCTACAACAAATCTTTTAAGATGCCTTCAAGATTGCCACAAATTCTTCAAACCTATCCGGCCTTCAATAACGCTGTTCTAGATGTAGTTTATGGTTGTAATAACGAAGATAGTTCAGAATAAGTACCTATTTACCATTATAAGCAAATAAATTATAAATTGCGTAGAGGTGATTGTTGTTTTTGATGTGGCATTTAGAATTATTTCTTACTAGCTGTTGCCCGCGACTTCGTCCGCGTTTCCGTTGTTTTTCGTAAAAAAAAGTAGCCTATGTCCTTCCTCACGGTTCAGTGGTTTTGATGTAACAGACAGATTAACTTTCGTATTTTAGTAGGGAAATATAATATGTCATATCTACAATACTGTTGAAAAATATCGCAATACGGAACCGCACAATATTATTGTTAATAGCTTTGCCCGCGACTCCGCCAGCGAGTAACTCCTTGTGTGTTATTGAGTTAATGTATTGGTAATATTGTTTAGATCACGGTCACATGAGGCTTAAGAACCTTTTTTATTTTTGTTTTCGAGGGGGAAACCTTCAAAAGGTACCCGACGCCGTGGGAGCGACGCAGAGTTATGTGGAATTTTTACCGCACTAAAACCCCCCCGGTGGCCGTCTTCGGTGCTATAAAGAGGACTCGGGCTCCTCCCAGATGGGCGGATGGGCCCACCACTCAATCTAGTCTTTACGGCGGTATGCGACCACACGTATCGCCACCTTCCCGGTATCGCCTGGCTGGACGGTTCAAGCTCCCACTCTAGCCGCCCGCAACCCCGGAAGCCCCTTTTAGTCGCCTCTTACGACAGGCAGGGATACCGTAGCCCTATTCTGATCCTGCCGAAGGCTTAAGTACTTATATAACGAAAATACTTCAATGCAAAGCTTCCGGGTAAACTATGTTGAATGTTGATCCATCCGGCACGTGAACGTAAAGATTTTTGGAACTACTGACCCGGGAAAGAGTGACGTACAACTGACCATGCGAGAAACAACTGACACCGAGATCTACTCCAGCAACACGAAAAGTCTGCCCTTGAGTCTTATTAATTGTCATTGCATAACACACCGATACTGGGAATTGCGTTCTTTTAAATTGGAATGGAAAATTATTAGGTACTAAGGGAATTCTGGGAATAAAGACGGTTTCTCCTGCACCGCAACCTGTTAAAATTTGAGCCTCGATAATATTTTGTTGCAACCGGGTTACTTTTAGCCGAGTTCCATTGCAAAGTTGTGGTGGTCTTAAATTTCGGAGCAGAATAATCGGAATGCCAATTTTTAAACAAATTTCATGAGAAGGAAGTCCGGGCATATTTAAAGAATTTAAAAATTCTATCGGGTAGTTAGTGGCGTCTTGTTCATCGACCATTCTATTTATTGAACTATAAACTTTGCTTTCCCCTTGTATATTCGACAGTATTTTATTATTAATCTCAAATGCCTGGTCATTGCGAGGAGTTAAGATGGATCTTTCGCATAGCCAAGAATTGTCCCTATTTAATATATTTGTTACGTCACCGTAAACCGACGATATAAGATGTAGTTGGGATTGCACTATACAACATAACTCAGGCGTCAGAATAACTTTTCCTTGGTGTAGTTGTGGATAGGTACCTTCGCCAATCTTTAACAGCGTATCAGAAAATTGACGATCATCCGGGTTATCTCCAGTTCTCACTCGCATGTTTATAGTTAAATGCACCGATTGCTGTTCACTGTTCATTTTTCATTTTTCATTTTTCATTTTTCATTTTTCATTTTTCATTTTTCATTTTTCTTTTTTCTTTTTTCTTTTTCTTTTTCATTTTTCATTTTTCATTTTTAAAAATTTCATTTTTCAATTTTCATTTTTCAATTTTCATTTTTGTTTTTTGATTTTTGATTTTTCATTTTTCATTTTTGATTTTTCATTTTTCATTTTTTTTTTCTTTTTCATTTTTCATTTTTCATTTTTCATTTATCTTTTTTCATTTTCATTTTTCATTTTTCATTTTTCATTTTTCATTTTTCATTTTTCATTTTTCATTTTTCATTTTCATGTTCATTTTCGTAGATGTAGATGATTGAGTTATAAACGTAAGAGTAGACAAATATAATCAGAAAGCTTTGAACTGCTAAGCTATCTGGAGTTACACGTGTTATTGTGAGTCAACCATAAAAGATAGACATATGCTGTCGTAGGATATTTTTTAGATAATTTTAAGGAAAATATTTCCCTCATACATGATTTCTGTGTAGCTTTAACCATTAAGGTTGCACACGCGACAGAAGCTTAAAAAAGTAACTTCTCCCGTTTTCCCAACATTTCCCTTTACTGCTCTGCTCCTATTGATTGTAGCGGGATGAAAAGTATACTATAACCAGCCCAGGAGTATAAAGAATAATCGTACCAAGTTTCGTTAAAATCCACTGAGTAGTTTTTGTTTCTATAACGGTTATACAGACAGACAGACAGACAGACAGACAGACAGACAGACAGACAGACAGACAAAAATTTTACTGATTGCATTTTTGGCATCAGTATCGATCCCTAATCACGCCCTGATAGTTATTTTGGAAAAATATTTCATGTACAGAATTGACCTCTCTACAACTTTATTATAAGTATAGATTACGAGTAGGCTAGTCCCGCAACTTCGCCCGCTCCGGCCACTTCCTATTCCTTAAGCTAGGTAACTCTCTGTGTGCCAAATTTTATCAAAATCTGACCGGAATTTTTTGCGTGTTAGAGTAACGAACACCGATACATCCTAACAAACTCTCGCATCTATAATATCAATAATATTAAAAGATGTAGTTATCTTGACCTAATACTTACCAAAGCTAACAATATGAAACAGACAGTGCACAGACATTTCCGAGCCATTGATATCAGAATGCTCTACACTCCCGCCGGAAGCGCCCCGACCGGTCGCTGGAAAGTGAAAGTGGTGGCACGCGACACTCGAAATTGTCACAATAGTTATTTAAATTTAGAACGACAAGTAAATCACGCATAATGATATTGTGTTACATTGATTGTTATACGATATTGTTAAAAATATTGCCGCCTTAAATAAAGTGGATTTATTATTAATTAATAAGAAATTTTATATTAATGTAGTATCATTATGATTTCGTACAGACCAAGTTTCAATTATTAGTTTTATTATGAAATAATAATTTAGCCTTACAAAGTAATTAAAGTAAGACTTACTAATCGATTGCAATTACATCCAATCAATCCAAAACAATGGCATTTTTATTTACTTGTACGTTTTCAATACGCTGAGAGAGATACGTATCCAAAACCTGCTATCTTAGACGAAAATCTTTATTAAAACAAATGAAAATAAATTAAATGAATCACTTTTTGTCAAATATGGACGTAGGTGCGTAATTATATAGTAGGGACGAAGGAAAACGCAGTCCATCCGATGGTATTATCGCTCATGGAAAACTCTAATCAACCCCAGATAAGGTCAGTCTTATCATAAGGTGTTTCGTAGACGTGTACCTACCGCTACCCCGGAGGATTAGGTTTGAATACTTCAGATAAGTATGTATGCTTTACTACACCACAAAGGTGGTAGAACCAGTGTAGTTCTTCCGGGGAAGTACCACCGCTACACCTATTTCTAACGTGAAACATTATTTTGCGTTTCGATGGAAGGGTGTGCTTGCCGGCATATTTTATATGAGACGACCATCATAGTTCTCAGGATTATCTGTGATTGACTTCAGATAGAACCCGTGTTCTTTATGAAGTTAGTTTCAGATGTCCATGGGCGGCAGTAACCACTGACCATCAGGTGGTCTGCATGCTCGTTTGCTACCTCAATCAGATAAAAAAAACCTTTCAAAGCAGAACACGGGTGTGCTTAACATTACTTATCAAAAAAAAAAAAAACGCTTTCTACACTCATAGCCCCACAGTAGGATTTTCTCCTGTGTCGTGGGTGCCATGGACACACACAAAGACGAATACACACACACCCAGACCCAGAACAAGAATCTAAACTCATCATTCAGATACCTGTCTGGCCGGGAATCGAACCCGGGACCCACTGCGTGTCAGACCGGTATCGTAACCGCTGCCCCACGCGGGTCGTCAAATTTATCAGGCAGAATTAGGACCTCCGGAGTGGAACCGCAAATGTTTCTACCAATTCACCTTCACTTCTCCAATAAGCAATAAATTGTCACGACGCATCACATATGCTCGCACCAGTTTCTCTCCGGGCAGTACAAAGCCCGAATCCATAATTCAAAGCTAACTCCCACTGACTGACAACGCAACATTATTGTACAAGTAAACAATATTATTCAAATAGTACACAGCATTGATATTGTAATGTTATTCTTCGCTCCGGAAACGGGCGGACAGTGAAAGCCACGGGCCACGCGCCACGAAATTCGTGGCAAAATATATGCCCGTGTATTTAATTAAAGGATTTGTGTATATGTTTGTTTATTATAACAATAACAGTATTGGTATATTCTGAAAATAATGTTTAGGTACATGAATACTGAAGTTTAAAGCTCTTTTCATGGTATAAGGTACTTTAAGTTAGTTTAGAACTTTGCACAATGAAAATACCTGTTTTATTTATTTATTTATGTACTTGAATTAAATAATGATTTATATTTTTAGAACTTTCTGGTATCTGTCTTACGAAGACTGCTACTAAAAGTTACTAAAAATACTCCGTAACCATGCAGAGTTTTTGATCAAATGTATGCATTATTTCATGATATTTATTCGTTTTAAATTAATATGACGCAATAAGTATTATATTTAAGCCTGTATATATTTAGCTCCATATCTTTTTCCTATTCAGTTTTTAATAACTTTATCACATGAAAAATCCTTAACAATTCATCTCAATCTAGAGTCGACGACAATTATATCGGCATGTAGTACATTTTACATAATTGTAGTACATTCCGTTGTGGCGTATATACGCAATCCTACCCATTAGTCCGGTGATACATGTGCACGTCGCACTATCGATACAAAGTTTCGCCATCAGCGAAAGTGTTGGATTGTTGTAAAACTCTCGCATGGCGCCGGACATATCCTCAGTTTAGTACGCATCGTTAATTTGGATTGTCACTTCCGAACCGGTTTATCGTTTTATCAATTCTTGAATCTCTTCGTTGATCCCAATATTGTCAATGATCGAGCATCGTGGTCGTATTTTTATAACATTATAATTTTGTTGGGTACTATCATCAATACCAATGCGACCAAAAAAGTAAAACGATGGAAATTTCTAACTAATTCTTGACATTCACGTGCGTATATGCCATTCGTGAGTTTACACACTATTAGGCTTAACGTCAACGGTTAGTATCGGGAATATTAATAATTTCCTATAATACAATACAATACAAAAACTCTTTATTGTACACCAAATACACATATATATCACTAATATAAAAAGAAATAATGCAAGGTACAAGAGGCGGCCCTATCACTATTGTATAGAAAATTAAAATAAAAACAATCATTTTTGGAATAGACCATATTATTGTCATACATTGTTATACGTACATCCAATACAGGTATTTAGTATCCTGATGAATTTAAATCAAACATATGTAAGTCTTTCGACTAATATATAACTATTTTCTATACACTGTTCGGTCAATTCACGCACCACAACAGAACATAAATCGTTGCAGAACTAAAATTTATTCTCTGCGAAAGTTTTTGAATCTAAATTAGGTAATTAGAAAGCGGGCCGTCAAAATTTAACTAACATTATTAAATTTATTACTATTTGTACCAATTTATATCAGTTCCTACTACAGAAGGATATAAATATTTTTCGTTGACATCGTGCGATTCGATCAAGGTCAATTTAGTAAATAGTAATTTTCCATGGTTTTATTGATGGCGATTTGTTTACGTTTTATTTGGATTAAACAAACCTTCCATTCACAGCATTTTATTGACAAAATAAAATTATTCATGTATTTATAGAACCTAAATTTAAATTCATGTGTAAAATTTGATTTTTATGGCATCTAACTTTATATCTGTGACTTTTATTATTTTTAAAATATTATAATCATAATTGCGTGAATTAACATGCAAGGATGCACAAACAGGGTAATTTTTGAAGTAAGCGTGGATGGCCACATCGAAAGCTTCTGAATACATAGCGTAAGCACTTTCCTTTCATGAAATTATAAGATAAATATAAATAATTAAGTAATCATGCCTTGTATGTTACTAATGTGTAATACGTAATAAACAACCCTCGTCATAAGCAGAGACGAGACTGCTTGCCGACTATCCATTTAACTACTAAACTATTGAAAATAACAAAAAAAAAAACAAAACTTTCGAAACCCACCATTAACCTTGTCTTTTCCGTTTCACCGTAGATTACAGATAAAAAGTGACGCGCCCGAAATGGCCGACCGATTAAGACGTCGGGCGGGATTGCGGAACGGAACTCGATAACAATAAAGATCGAGATGAATGTCCCGATTAAAATAATCGATGTGAACTTTTAAGAAAAGAAATACTCGAATAAACATCCCTAAATAATACCAATAGCAGCCGCATCCTTGATGGCTGGACACCTGAACCTTCATAAGAACTTAATGTATGTAAATTACAATACAATGCTCTAAATTAACGCTTTAACAGTGGTTATGAATACCAAAGCTGTGTTGACTTACTACCTCATACTTTAAAATTAATCAAAATCTTGTGAGGTAACGTGGAAACTTCTTAATTTGTTCAAGAGCTCGTATCAAATAAGTATCATATTATGTGAACTAGTTTATTCTCGCCGCTCTGCTCAATTTGATCATGTTTACCATGGCAACGAGTATTCCATTTTTTACCCCAGGTCGTAAAGAGTATATTTGTGTGCCAAATTTAATCATTCGATCTGTGGTTTTGCATGAGAGTAACAAAAACACATATATCCTTACTACCTTTCAAATTTATAATACTGATTTATAATAGCTGAAAAGTAAAAAATCTAAAATAATCAATGTTCCTCGACTATATTATGCATGTATTATACATAAAAACCTTTCTTTTAATTCACCCTATCTGTTAAAAAAAACTGCATTAAAACCTGTAGCGTAGTTTTTAAGATTTAAGCATACATAGGGACAGCGGGAAGCGACTTTGTTTTATACTATGTTGTGATTGAGGTTTATTAAGATGACGTTACATGTTTCTCAACATACGTAGTTGCATATTGTTTAATTCACTATTTTTTTTTGCTTACCTATACCGATCTGTAATAATAGGTAGTCGTTTTATATAAATAAAAGTGCTAAGAATATTTACACACGTAAATTGGGTCAAGTAGAACGTGTGTGTTTATATTGTCTTCACAGACAGACATGCACTTTAATCTTAATAAAGAGAAGATTAATAACTATTCTTACAGTCGTGAATAAAAACACATACAAGGCGATTGCTGACAGTGAAATTGCAATACCCCGCACCCTATTGTTAACTGAAAGAGATGTATCGCTGATCAATCCACTTAATTCTTACGTACACAAGATATGCGGACACGAAGCAACATATATATTATACTTTTATTGAGAAAAATAATGGGGTATCGAGGAATATATAAAATTACGCTGCCGGACTGAAAATTATTCAGATGTTTTCGATTTTACGATGTACGAGTACAATATTCTTTTATATTATCTAAAAATATCAAACATAATCGTATGATTTAATTATTATTACTGACTAAGTGTATATTACTGACTTTTTAAAGATTCATCTTACAATAATATTTATTTTTTGTTCACCAAATTAAGTAAACTAAGGATCAAGGACGATCATACCTTTCAGATGATATAGGGTCTGCACACGTAGGCGGTTTTAGTTAGGCCCGTTCGCCCACGGCGTTGATAAGCGATCGGTTGATTCACCGACGCCGCACGACGTCGTCTGACGTAAAGCACTACCTTCCAATTAAGGGTCGATCCCCACGCAGCAGGCGCGTCATCGGTCTGTCAGGCATAGGCGGTAGAACGCTACGTGACTTCGACGCCTATTTCTGCCTTACAGTAGCATTGTACAGCTGCTAAGTTCTAAACATCGCTTTATGCAGGAAATCCATAATTTCGCTCAAATTTTTCAATAGGTTTTACGTGGAACAACCTATACCATACACATACACTAGTTGACCTGGTGAACTTCGTTCCACCTAAAAGTAAAAAATCTACAATTATCTATGGTCCTCCTCTCATAAAAACCTCCCTCTTTCTATTAAATCACTCTATCTATTAAAAAAAACTGCATTAAAATCCGTAGCGTAGTTTTAACGATCTAAGCATACATAAGGACAGACAGCGGAAATCGATTTTGTTTTATACTATGTAGTGATGTAAATGGAATTCTAAAAGGTGTCTAGCTCATCCGAAGAAAGATACTCGATAATAATGTTTTGGGATACAATAAGTGTTCGGACAGATCAGCAAATGCGCTGAGGATAAAGATTTTACCACCCCTGCAAGGATTACTATCCTTGGGATACTTTCCAACCTACCTGGGCCAACTAGTGCTACGACAATAGAGAAGCATAGTATCGTTAATTTCAGGTGGCAATTCTGTTTTACTTGAACTTAGAGGCAGGAAGATTCCTGTCAAGTAAATGTGGAATATAATCGGTATCAAATAATATAATACTACATCAATGGTACGCTACGCAAAATACAATTATTGAATATACTTTCTACTTAATCAAATTGAAATCCAAATAACCAGTTTAGCGTTTACATTCGAGAGTGTCATACACGACAACCGTTGACCATAAACAGTTAAAATTGGGTGTCGATCGGACCGACACAAATTACATAATTAGAAGGTTCGTGTGAATATCGTTAAGTGGCTGTGAATCGTTCTACCTTACAAAGAATATTGTTTTATACTTCCACATATATATTTCGATAACTTTAAATCTTGGCAAAACTTAAGTTCGTTTTGTGCATATAGGAGATGAAATTACCTGTATGGAATGTCTTTGGATGTAAAATAAACAAAAAATGTTTGTTTTTATGATAGTGCAGAAGTTTCGGATGGTTGTACAAACAATTTTGAGGGTGGAAATGAATATCAGTATTTTATTTTACTATATTTTAATCACAATAGTTTTGGAAGCCGAATGGTTTAAAACTAGCCTTTCAATGAGATCTTAGATTTACACCATAGCTACGCATATCTGTTTTCCAATTGATCGTTACATGCATAAACAGTGAAAAAAGTATCGTAAGGAAACCTCTACGAGGTTTTCTATGTCTTCCTGAGAGCCTTTTAAAGGTGTTAAGGTTGTTAAGTCTACTAATTTTTTTTTAACTTAAACCTAACGATAAGGCAGACGGGCTACATGATGGACAGTAGTCACCGTTGCCTATGGATATTTGTAATACCAGAGGTGCCGCCAATGCATCGCCGGGTGTGAAGCACAGCTCTTTGCGCACCTTTTTTGAAGAGCCCCACGTCATAACGCCCCGGGAATACCTCAGGAGGATACATGCTTTTACAGGAGGATCAGCACGGTGGTTTACGGCTCAAAGTTGCCTCGGATGTTGATATCGCGTGTTCTTCTTAAGAATCGTTCTAGTGGTTGCAGGTGCGGTGCTCGTCTTGAGAGCTAAAATTATATATTCCATATTAGCATCTGCCTTACCACACTTTTCAAACGAGAACACACCACTTTTCCACAACAATTACAAAGCAGAAACAGCTTGCTTTGCAAAATTTATGTCTAGTTACTGTCATATTGACTACCTTAAATAAACATAAATTTATTATTTTACGACTTCGTACAACGTCGTAAGAGTATACAGTTAATTGAAGATATAATAATTATAATTAAAAGTAACCTTTTCATTACATTAGACGGGATCATAACGTGAGGCGTTAGAAATTATGTTTTACGATAAAACCCAGTGAAAGTTTCCATTATTTATCGTTAAAGATACAGTAAACGACACAGTATTAAACGTTGTAAAATAATTTCCAATGTACAATTATACACTTATTACTGTAATTTATTGTAAACGTGACAACGGCAATGCACAGGTCATAATACTTTTATAAGAAATACTAGCTGTCCCGACAAACGTTGTTTTGCCATATAAAAAATAAAAAACAATGTTAAGGGTGGACAACCCTTAAGGGGTATGAAAAATAGATGTTGGCCGATTCTCAGACCTACTGAATAAGCATATAAAATTTGGTAAAAATCGGTCAAGCCGTTTCGGAGGAGTTTGGCAACAAAAACTGTGACACGAGAATTTTATATATTAGATTTATAGGTCAACTTGATTCTTTTATTTATTTTGATGATAACAGTATATTTTATTAATAAGTTACGTTTACGTAAGAAACTGGTACGTGAGACATTTTTAAAGAATAAAAGAGTTGTTCGAAGTAAATTCGAAATACGATTACATACCTACTTGTCAAGGAATTTTATTATTAAATCAATGATCTCCATCTACAAAAGACATAAACTTGGTAGTATCCTTCAGAGAGCATTCGTTCAACTGCATGTTTTATCATATAGAAGTAACAAACTAATTTTGCAGGAGTCCAGTGTAGTTTGACCAGGGAAGTACCACCGCCACACATATTTCTAGCGAGAAGCATTTTTTGCGTTTCAATGGAAGTGTGTTTGCCGGCACACTTTTATATGAGGCGACCACCGTAGTCCTCAGGAATAGCAACGCATCTGTGATTGATTTCAGATAGAACCCATGTTCCACTTGAAGTTGCTTACAGGTGCCCATGGGCAGCAGTGACCTACCTATTGGGTGGACTACATGCTCGTTTGCTACTTCAATCAGATAAAATATGTATCCAGTCCATCTGATGGTAGCTGTCACCGCCCACCGAATTCTGTAATCAACTTCAAATAAGATCAAAATCATATTTGAAATTGAAATACGTTGCTGTTCCTGAGAACTGGGTTAAAACGTTTCGGATAGTTATGTCTCCTTTAGCATATTCTTCGGTCTAAAATGAAGCAGCGATTAACACTACTGTTATAGAGAACTTTTCCACCAATTCGCACTTGGGCAACGCGGTGGACTATGGTCTAAGCTCTCTCATTCCGAGAGAAGACCCGTGCCCAGCAGTGGGACAGTAATGGGTTGACGACGTTATATAGAACAAGTGCTGCAACGTTGGTGCTTCTGTTCTGGTGTTCTCTTATGTTAATTGAACTTTCGGTCTCGTGTAAATCTGAAGCCTATTTTCGTACATGATATAAGGCATTAATCTGATCTAGAGCAAGATTATTGACTTCATTTTTGGGTTAGAATAACATTGATACCGTTTCAGTTGGCTTAATCAAATGTTGGTCATGTATTCATTGTGACTCTAAGAATGCATCTACATTAAAACATCACTACTTTATTTTTTCAACAGACTACGATACGACTTAGATAACAATAGTAAACCGTGCTATTAACTATTTATTCCAATATACTGTTCTCTTAGTAATGTAACGTATACTAAAGTAATTTCGTACGTCCATAATTTCATTAAACATTAATTACCATACATAGAGCTAAAACACTTGACCAATAAATAAAGTAATAGACACTAAAGATACGTTACTAAGTGAAAATCGTATAATTTATGACTAATTAAGACCTTCACTCTGATATATCGATTCATTTCAGTTATGCTAACGGAGTGTCTATCATTAGACCTTGGGGTAATTCTTAGTCTTAATAGAGAAGTCAGCTTAAATTATGACTGAGGCTAGCTCTACGTCTAAACGTGATGGCTGTATTCACTCATGTTAACAGTAACGATTACTATCGTCCTTATTTCGTTAGGGCTTAGATTGAACATTGTCGTTAGTACGTTGACGTAGATAGGCAATAGTGATGTGCTTGTTATCTATATCCGTATCCGTTCCTTTAATAAACAATAAAATACAATTGTACAAAAACGTAGGAAAAAACATAATTAAATTCTTTATGAATTCGTTTTCTTTCGCAAAACCACATTTTGTTTGATTTATTTTATAAAAAAAATCATATAAATAATGTTATTAATATACGTTATAAAGTACTAATTCAAAGCGTCAATTGTCTTTGTCTGTGACTTTGACATTGTAATGATTCGTATTCGTATCATCGGATACATTTTATGATCGGGCACAACACTGGTAGAAACATTTCTTGCAACCTTGTCGCCGTTAAATGCTTTCTACTATCCATTAATGTTGTTCACAAGCATAACATAATGTGTTCGATTTATTGATATTGCTATGTGCACCGCATAGGGTTATGAGACGGTTAAGTGAAACGAACCGTTTTGGATAGGGTTGTCGCCGTTCTCGCGTTATGGAATAAGTGAGAGCTTAAATTTTGCATATGTGTAACATAAAGATAGCTTAGGGCTGCCACCATCTCAGATTCTAAAATATTGAAAAAACTTGAAGGGGTGAAATTGTCATTTTTCCCAGACAACTTTTTAGGTATTTATGGATTTAATTGTGAACTGTTCCAAGTAAACACATTAAGTACATAAAAGTATTCACAATATATAGGAAGTAATTATACATGCAATATACACATGTTACATCGCACACGTTACGGATATTATTTGTAAGTAGAAACTATTTAATATGATTACTTATCGCTCGAGTAATCAATTTAATCTTCCGGTCGGGCAGCACAAAAAAATCTGGGAAAATCCGGAAGGATGGAAGCCCTCGATAAAGTACATCTCAGAGACCAAATTTATAATTCGTGAGCATTCTTTTTGTCTTCGCAGTCAGTAAATGTTCCGTTATCCGTTGACTTGGCATCAGTAGCAAAATAGTTAATCCTTGTTATTGCAGTTGATAAAACGGCACACATTCTATCTGGATAACATTAGAATAGAATAGAAAACTTTATTTCCAAATGCAACTCACGTATAACATAAAGGAATAACATATACAACATAAAGGACATTATAATAAATAATTATTATGACAGTGAAAGGAGAGGAGGTAAACATGGAAACTTAACACTATACAATTTTAACCTATATATTTTAAAATTACTGTTATAAGGTTCCAATTCAATTGAATCTTAATTAAATGCCGAACATAACTTAGACAAAATTTTCATTTATATTATGTAGTGTGTAATATCGTTACCTTTAGATAAATAGGTAAATATCTAGTTTGATTTGAATTTGATTTAGTGAAACGTATTAATAGCAGTTGAATGTTGCTGCAACATTTTTTTAAATCTTAATTTTTAAGATCATACAATTTCTATTGAAAAATATACCTAAGTATAACTATTGTATTACGTATAAGGCGTTTTCGAAATTTCGAGATTATTTAAAAAGAAAATACTAATTTAAATTTCGAGTTCAACCCTGTGTGTATTTGAAACTCATTTAATTTTCGTTTAAGTGACTTTCGATGAAGATCTGATTCTGATTACTTCTAGTTACTAAAACAACATTCATTGCAAAGTAAGGAGAAATTATCAGAAATATATTTGCAACTATGTATTTACACTTACATACGTTTTGCAGACATTAAATTACTATCACTAGTCACCCGTAGTAACGGTCGAAATTCGACCGTAATTTAAATTAAAAAAACTAAACTTCATATTGTCCTAAGTAGCACCAATATTTCTCTAATTTAAATAAATGTTAATAATTTTCAAATTTTGAATGCACCCGTTAAAGGTTAAAAGAGATTTATTAACTAAACTGCATTTAAAAGCAATAGCGGGTATTTTGACAAAGACATCTGACATTTTTGACGTTATGTGTTTTCATAGTAAGACATTGAATGTTCTATTTCGTTTATTATTTATGTGTTTGTAACAAATGCATGGTAATGCGTGTTTTAAGATGATTTAATGTATGTTTTAAACATTATTTGAAAAAAAATTAATAACATTCTGCACTCCTTCTCTACGCCCACTATAACCGTGCAAAGATTCATACTAATCACGTATTAATATAATAATAATAATATAAGTAGTTCAATCAGACGATTATTATCAAAAGCAGACGCATCTCTCATTCACTGTAAACACTTACAGCTATAATTAGGTCCGGCCGTCAAAACATGACACCGCCGAGTTATCGTAACTGGGCCCACTTCAAAGCGCTACCGAGAACACGGAAGCTTGTGTGACGATATCAGTTAATAGATTGAGATCGGTGTAAACGTTATTTTTGTACACATTTTGACTGATTTGGAATACAAAAAGAGCAAAATTTATGTTGAACTCGTTCGTCACGTTTTTATAAAAAAACTAGCTGTCCCAACAAACGTTGTTTTGCCATATAAAAAATAAAAAAAAAATGTTAAAGGTGGACAACCCTTAAGGGGTATGAAAAATAGATGTTGGCCGATTCTCAGACCTACTGAATAAGCATATAAAATTTGGTAAAAATCGGTCAAGCCGTTTCGGAGGAGTATGGTAATAAAAACTGTGACATGAGAATTTTATATATTAGATATAAAAAACACGCTCTCTACATTCATAGCCCCACGGTAGAAATTTCTCCTGTTTATTGGGTACCATGGACACACACAAGACGAATACACAAACAACCAGACACAGAACAGGCATCTAAACTCATTATTCAGACACCTGTCAGGCTGGGAATCGAACCCGGGAATCATTGCGCGTCAGACCGGTATGGTAAACGCTCCGCCACGCAGGTCGTCTATATCAACAACACTTCATCTTCCTATGATTGTCTTTCAAAATATATCTTCTATATTTTGGTAAACAAAAACTTACATTGTTTAAACGTGAAATACAAGGAATTTTTCATCATTTAAATATGTTCCGCTATAATTTTACCAGTTTCATTTGTTGGACGCAGAACACACAATCCTTATTTATATAACAAGAAAGTAAAAAAGTCGGCCACATCTGGTAACCAAGATAACTGAGTTTGCGTGATTAAAGTCTCGATTAGGTTAAACAGTAGTAGCAAAATACGAGATTGAAGCAGGATCTGTGACCTCGGTTTCACTTCATTCCGTGTCACGCTTAGTCAACTGAGAATTTTATCAACCGCATACGCCACATGTAGCCCCAGTCTACTTTTCTTTCTTATCCTTATCAGCTGATCAGAGATTAGTCTTTTCAACTGTAACTAATGACTGTTCATACCGTAATTTATATTTAAAAGCTATTTGTTACTACCTCAGTTAATAGTTTGCTAAAAGTTAATTGCTATGCTACTGCAAGTGAAAATGCTTAATTGCAAAAAAGACAATATTTTATGGGTTGAACCCATGCGGTGCATATTGGATATTATGACGAATATGTTTCTATCTCCTCACTGAATTTCATAATTGAATGACAACATGACACAGATAGGAGTATCTATGTTATTTAAGTCACTCACTTATTTCAAACTAAAATGGAGCAACTCGTCATTCCTTTGAGACAAAGGATATAGCTATTACTAATCCATTGAAATTCATTACCAAATTTCGTCTGTTCATCTTCTCATTTCTGTAATCTAAATATCATTTGTACTTACGGGATACGTAAAGGTAAGGTAAAGAGTTAAGATTGCGATGCAGGTATGAGTAAAGGTCAAGGGACTTACTTAGGGATACTTCAACGGACCTGCGACATGACCTTGGTCGTACAGTCCGCCTTAGGACCATTCACGGTCGAACTTGTCGCATACGACCGTAGTTCGTGCGACAGTCCGTGCGGCCGTTGTAACGTGCATGCCCACCTTTACACATAAGGCGACTATTTTGGTCCTCGTGACAAACAATGCATCTGTGATTAACTTCAGTTAGAACCCCTGTTTTATAACAAGTTTCTTATAGAAGTCTACAGTGGGCAGTTTCCACTAACATTACATAATCCGCATGCCCGTTAGCTACTTCCATCTTGAGCATAAAAATGTAAAAGGAGATTATTTATCGCGATCCCCAAAAACGATAATGGAAGTATGACAGTGTGTCTACCTTCAGAGCGACAGGGTCAAGCAGCAACAAATGGCAAATAGCATGAGCTTATCTAGACGAGATTGCTATCATTAAGGTTGGGGTGCTAAGGAATGTTGCGTGCACTACTTACCGATAAAGAAAATATTCATTTATTGAATGGTTAAACAATAAGAGTAGTTTTCAAGTAACCGGTTTATTAGGTGGTAAACTCTCTCGTATTTAAATTTGAATATGGGCGTTATATATTTTCGTTTTCTCAAGAGAAAATATATGTAATAAATGTATTCCACACGTATTTATTATCGTTAACGTAAGACGTCAGACAATTGGGTAGCTAACGATTTTTTTGATTAACATTACGACACCAAAATAGATTTAGCAAACCACATACGAAAGAATCATTTGTAATTGGCATCCAATACTACAATTTTGCACGTACCGTTCCAATGAATGTTAAATCACATTACTGTATACAGTAAATTTTCGCAGCGTCCAATCAAAGGATTTACGAAGCACGAAATATCAGATATCACTACCTGCATCGTTTCATTCGTTGCATCCGCAAGCCTATTAAGCCTCCGCTTATTATACAAGAGGCATAAAGCACTTAACTTACCCGCTTTTACCTTCCTTACCATCATGTTTACTTATACAGAGCCATTAAGAATCTACTGTAGGACATAAAATAAACAGATAAAAGCCGCACCAGTAGTGTGCAGATGGCTAAACGCGATAATCTCGCCCCATCTAGATTCAGACCTAAGGTCTTGTGCGTACTAACTACTTTTGCATCACGATTCAGCGATTGGGTTGCAAGGTGTCCTTTCGCTTTCCTTCAATCTACACGGGTTTGTAAATAATCCAAAGTAAAGGCCGAATAGTCCAAAGTAAGAGATACATAACAAGATATCATTTTTAATTAATATTCATGTTTTCCATCCATGTTTAGATCACATGATTCCCAATTTAGGTTGTTGTTTAAAAATCTTAAAAATGTCAAATCCTTTTTTTTCATTTGCAACACGAGTTCTGTGTTTGCATTTTGTATAAAATTTCTAATGGATTCATTTGACATTTCGAAATGTAGCAATTGACTCATATTAATTAAACTGACGACCCGCGTAGCGCAGCGGTAACCATACCGGTCTGAAACACAGTGGGCCGGTGGGTCCCGGGTTCGATTCCCGGCCAGATATCTGAATGATGAGTTTAGATTCTTGTTCTGGGTCTGGGTGTTTGCGTATTCGTCTTTGTGTGAGTCCATGGCACCCACGACACAAGAGATAAACCTACTTTGGGGCTATGAGTGTAGAAAGCGTTTTTTTTTATTGGTCAGTCGCAAAATCGCCAGTCTGCACCTCAACCACAAAAAGGACGTAGCCCGCGCGAGCTCTAAATGTCACTGCGCGCCCCGTGAAAGCAAAGTGGCGGTTGCAATTTCACTTGTCATTCCACAAATGAGTTTTGTGCATCATTTAGAAAGTCGATCCCGGTAAATCGAATTGATGGTGTCGGGGCACCGAGTTCGTTTGTGCTCAGTGAAATCTATGGCGGGCGAATTGGGGCGCGGATTAATTCTGAGATTCTAACTGGACCAGTCTTGTGTGTATTGCTATTGTTGGTTTGATTAATTTTCTGAGTACTAAAGCGCACTTTACTGAAATTGGATTAAACGCGTTTTAAACTAGGATAATGATAGGAATTATTACAACGATGCTATTCAAGATTTCTTATTGACTAGATGAGATGATACATATTAAACGTATTTTAATTCTATTATCTACGTATCGTATTATATTATTATATTTATTATTTTATATTATTATATAATATTATATTTATGTAAATGTCTATGTACATTTGTACGAATATATACATATATATACATATCACAGAAAAGTGCACGCGCTACTACTATGTTTTAGCCTGTATCCAATCTCAGGTCTGCTGGAAGAGATTTCTTTAGAAATAAGCAGCACCTTTGCATTTATAGACATTTGTTTAATCACTTTTGTTGATTTCCTTGTGTGTGCATAAATTAATTAAATAAATAAAATAAAATATTCAAATCGTTTTTGTCATCTATAAAGTTACCTACAGTAAAATTCGTTTTAAAAGGTTTATAGTTCTTTCAACCGAAATTATTATTAAAATAATATGTTTTCATAATATTATGTTGATATACCTAACAATATAAAAAAATAATACCTATCCACTTTTTAAATTTATCATTATAATTTCAAATAAATGATTCTTTAGCACAAACATTACAACAATTTACGAGCTACCCACAAAAAAATAATTTCAAATAGAATCAATAACCGTTCGATTAACAATTCGTTAACACACGTGCTTAAACTTCAATAACCTCAATATCTAGTAAAACGTAGGAGAATCGTCATTAGCTTTAGCGAAACTACTTCCAGTTTAATAGGCCCATCAATCATGCTCGTAGGAAGTCAACAAATAAAAAGTCCTATGATCGAGTACTTGAGCCGGCGAACGACATCGGAACTAGGCATAGCTTTAGAGCGGCAACCAGCTTTTCGTGAACTCCGATTATTGAATCGTGATTTCCTCGTTCAGCGGCATCGTCAAACAGCAGGAGCTGAGATGGCTCAACTTTAAATGGTTATTGACGCCCATATACGTATAGATGCCATGTAAGGCGCAGACATTTCCTCGCAACTCATCTCTGATGGCCGTGCGGATAATTTGTAATTTTTTTATATAATTTCGAGGGAACTCGGCGTGAACTCGTGAGCTAGTTCTCGCGGCAGTTTAGAGAAATAGGTATATGGGACTGACGTTTTAAGATCAAATATGAGAGCCGACTTTCTTCTCGAGAATCCTGCGCAACAGATAAGTAATAACTTTTTACTTTCCAACTAGATTCAAGTTTCATTTAATACAAAATTATCACAAGTATGAAGAGACACATCTAAAACACGTACTCGTATGTTTGCGTGTAATACTTTTTAATGCCGTACTTACCATATTATAAAGCGAAGTTATGTAAAACGCATTTTTTGGCTAGAGCGTATGCTGATTGGCTTAGTTTTGTTAGAAAATAGTTTATTATGGTGATTACTTAACAGTATTTTGATAATAGAACTGTTTAGGTTTTGTTACTTGTTGATAACATATGTTTATAAAGTCTTTATCTTATTAAATTGATATTATTTTATAATATGATGATTATAATATTTATCCATTTACGTATTATGAAAGATCAGTTTACCCGATGTTATCACAAAAAATCTTGCATTCTGAATCTCACCCATTTTTGTTTACTGTCGCTTACTCCAATAACATATGCAGAATGATATCTTGTTACATACCTGCAACAAAACAAAACATATAATTAGCAAACCAAATTAAGCAAATTTCCGCATTCAAAAATGCTTTGGCCCCAATGAAGGCAGGGAAAAGATTGTATGCATACAATAAATAATAGCGAGAAGCATATTATCGATGATTTTTTATGAATATTGATATTGCTTATATATTTGAGTAGTGCAGCTCTGCGTAACATAACATGTTTTCCTTGCCCAAAGGTTAGTAGATGTAAGATCGCACTACGGGTTAACAAAGCCATCAATTTTTTGTTTGACTAATATTTTTTGCAAAGATTTCAATTTTTTCCTTTCTCGGCTTTATAATAAAGAATATTTGTTATACAATATTAATATGAGCATGATAATAAACATTAGTTCTTTACAATATAAACAAGGTGGTAGGATTATTGTTGTGCGACCGGGGAAGTACCACCGCTACACCTATTTCTAGCGTGAAGTATTTCTTACGTTTCGATAGAAAAGTGTGATTGCCGGCTCACGTTCACAAGAGGCAACCATCATAGTCAGGAATAGCAACGCATCTGTGATTGACTTCAGATGGAACCCATGTTCTGTATGAAGTTGATTACAGATGTCGGCAGTCGTCGGGCGGCAGTGACCACTTACCATCAGGTGGACTGCATGCTCGTTTGTTACTTGAGTCAGATAAAAAAAAAACAAACGTAATCGAATCTGTGCCATTTGGTCGTTACAGTAAAAATCATTTTCCACTAATTTCACTATTTACCATTATACATATCTTAAACTTCTTTCGGCGTACTTAAATTACTTATCAGAGGTTTTATACATTTGATAGAGGAAAGATATTTACTACCCACATAATCACAACGTTATCTAATAACTCAATTCTAATCAGCAAGAATTAAATCGAAAAACACCGACAGTTATAAAATACTTTCGCGGTCACGGCTGTCAGAAATTCTCGTACAACTACAATACTCCCCGTCACGTATAGAAACTTCTAGAAATAAAATGTAAATAACCATATCAAACGACTTCGCACTCGTCAAGTATATTTCCGTTTTGGAAAACGTATTAAGTCAGCCGCCTTTCAACACTTCTGGCTGTCACAAATCGGCGATTAACATACAAAATTTCCTGTCAACGTTAATTAAAAACTATCCGCTGACTACGAGCCCACTCGTCTTCATTTAGATTATGATAAAATTCACGACAGCTATTGCATAATCTTAGTTTTAATCTTCGACATTGACGTGAAATGACATTTCCGAGTGTGTAGTGCACTTATCCAATGAATATTGCGAAATTGTCAAAACATTGATTTTTAATTTATGTTATGCAAGTAATCTCGTATGCACTTCACTTAAAAATAAAAACTAGTGTCACCCATGAACATTTAAAGCTGCAACCAATCCTACTTCCTACTAATATTATAAATGCGAAAGTTTGTGAGGATGTATGTGTATTTGTTATTCTTTCACGCAAAAACTACTGAACGGATTAGGTTGAAACTTTACAGTAGTATAGGTTATACATCAGAATAACACATGGGCTATAAATTGTAATGTTTTTTTTTATAAGGTTATAATATAACGAGAAATATCAGGTTAGTCGGAAAAAAAGCTGTGCTCTGAGAGCTATCTTCGCGTACGCTGCCTAAACCGTTGGAGATATCCAAATATAATGTATGGTGGGATTGTTTGGCTCACATAGATCTAAATAAAAGTCCGCGACAGCATATGTCTATATTTTATGTATAACCCACAATAACTCTTTTTGTACTTTAAAAATTTCCATCAGTTTCAGTTCCATCCAATTCAGTTTCCATGGGTTTTAAAAAATCAAGCATCTAATAAATATTGAATCTGCCTTTTACACCATGTAAATTGGATAAGTAGTTTAGAAGATATTACGAGTATAACATATTGCGTAGTCAATTAATTGACCGGCAGTACGCGCCGTGCGCCGCCGCCGTATACAACGAAGTTGTATGATATTAATATTTGAATGGTTATAAAACACGGATCAAAATGTGAAAGGTCAATGATGTCTCTGTAGTTCCGGGAATAAGGCTACAGTATCCCCTGTCTGTGGTAAGAGGCAACTAAAAGGGAGCTTTCGGGGTTGCGGGCGGCTAGACGGAGAGCTCCAAACACCCAGTCAGCAACTTCGAGAAAGATGTCAGCATGTGTGGTCACATGCTATCGTGAGAGCCAGGATGGATGGAGCTTGAACCGTCCAGCCAGGCGATCCCGGGAAGGACGGTGGCATACGTGTGGTCGCATATCGTGGTAAAGACCAGATGGAGTGGTGGGCCCAGCCGCTCACTTGGGAGGAGCCCGATGGGGCAATGCACTCAGAGGACTCCAGTTGCGTTCCTTTGAAGATCCCAGAGTCCTGGTGCTATAAGAATCCCAGATAACCCTGCGCCGCTCCCACGGCGTACCTTTTGAAGGTTTCTCCCTCGACAAAAAAGAAAAAAAGTCAATGAGAATGAAACAGCGGAAAGGTTAAATATGTTATTCAATCGTCATCGACCTTTTAATGTAACACAACTCGGCACATATGTCAGATTAGCAGTAGTTTAGGTCGTAGTTGACCACGCTAGCTAACTGCGTGTTGGTAACCGTCACGGGTTTTGAGACCCTTTCTTAAAACTTTTAATTTCAGAGTAAGCATTGATATCTGTTGCCGATAAAACTAATTCAAATTAGTATACGTGCCTGTGATTTGAAATTTGAACACACTGATTTAGGCGATTAACACACGGCACCGCGCACCGCCGCGAATAGCGGTGCCCCGCGCGGTAAGGCGCACCTGTACGCGCGGATGAACCGATCATCAAAATAAACTTTTCGACATCGAAATGCATTTATGCTTCAACGATGATCCGCGCGGTTAGGCGCCAGCCCGTGTGTGAGGCGCCGATCCCCCGCACTGTCGTTCGCGCGGAGACACGGTGGTGATGAGAACACCGCTGGACCGCGCGGCCAGTGGTGTACGTTTGTGAGGCATCAACGGATTTATTAGACCCCAATACAACATGAGATCCGCTTCACCGCCTACCGTGGCAGTGAGTGGTACCGTATGTTAATCGCCTTAGGAAGTAGGGCAAGGGTTCAATCTGAAGTAAATCACAGATGCGTTGCTACTCCCGAGGACTATGATGATCGCCTCATATAAAAGTGAGCCGGCAGACACACCCTTCTAATGAAACACAAGAACTGCTTCACGGCAGAAATAGGTGCGGCGGTGATGCCTCCCTGGTTGAACCATTGCTCTACCACCTTGCAAACTTTATGTGGCAGACTAAATTCCACGCGAGCGAAGCCGCGGGCAAAGGCTAGTTCTACATATATTACGACTATCATTCGAAATTTGCCTTTAAACATAAGATGCTACTTACTGTCCACAATATATAAGAGTAATCATTCTACGGATTTATAATGTAACTTAAGTAATACATCCTTTAAACATTGAGTAGCCATTGACAATATTCACGCAGTAACTTAACTCCTATGTTCCATAAACTGTTTTGCCGACTTGTTTTGCGGTGTTTGATGACTACCACTCACCACACTAAAGGGGGAATTGATGGACTTGATTCCCTTTCAAAAGTTTTAATACGACGTAATATTTATTTACTGTAAGTAACTTTGAATTTTTTTTGGATCTCATTATGTGAGATCGAATGTCATACTACCTGAAAAAAAAACAATTACAACCTTACTAGTATCGTAAATATAAAAATTTACGAGTGTTTGTTAATCTTTCATGCAAAAACTACAGATTACAAAAATAATTTATGACCTAGATCAGTGGTTCCTAACCTTTTTAAAATGGTTACCCCTATGACCTTACAGAAAAGCTAATTTTACCCCGCTTTTATAATTTTAAGGTTAAGAACCCAGGACTTAGTATAACACATGAGATACGTGGTACATAGTAAGCGTAATTAAGGCGCCATACGCCTTGGTCCACGTTATTAAACTAATTGTAAAATAAAATTTGGGATCGACTACCCTAAATACCACAAGACGATGAATGGTTGCAACTTGTGCTCATTCGATTGTGTCCACTTTCATAAGACACGGGCGCGGTGCAGACCAGCGTTGATAAACGCCGCCAATTACTTGATGTTGATTTACTTCGCCGTATTGGCGGAGAGAATTATTATGTTTCATTAATTACTTATTCTATCAAAAAATGCGTCGCTAATCCCGAGGATAAAGATGGTCACATAATATGAAAGTAAACCGGCAGCGCCTTTCCACCGAAACAAGCACCGTTTAATGCTATAAAAGAAAGCCAGTATGTGAGATCGAGTTTCATACTACTAAAAAAAACAGAATTGTAATTAAATAAAATTCGGAATCGATTACCCTAAAACCATAAGACACTGAATGGTTGCAACTTGTACCAATTCAATTGTGCTCACAAGAAGTGGGCGCGGTTTCGACCAGCGTTGATAAACGATACTTCGCCGTATTGGCGGAGGTAATTATTACTTATTAATTACTACTTATTCTATCAGAAGTAAATCACAAATGCGTTCAAACTCTCGAGGACTAAGATGGTCCAATCATATAAAAGTGAGCCAGCAACGCCCTTCCACCGAAATAACCACTGTTTTACGTTAGAAATAGGTGCGATTCTGTCAGATCAAGTTTCATCCATGGAGGAATAAATCAATCAGAATTGTAAAAAAAGTAAAATTGGTAATCGACTACCATAAACACCATAGGACAATGAATGGTTGCAACTTGCAACCAATTCAATTGTGCCCATTTGTGACGCGGGCGCGGAACCCACTTTCATAAGAAGCGGGCGCGGTTCCGACCAGCGCTGATAAACGTCGCCAATTACTTGATGTTGATATACTTCGCCGTATTGGCGGAGGTAAAGGTTAGACAGTTACTAAATAAACCTCTTTGCGATCCCTTCTATATTTGGTTTCACATACTTTATCTTAAAGATTTAGTCGTACATAGGAACAGACAGTTGGGGATTAATAATTAACTTAAAGTATCTCTATTTCTCTCTCGTCAACCCATTATTGTCCCACTGCTGAGAACGGGTCTTCTCTCAGAATGAAAGAGTTTAGGCCATAGTCCACCGCGCTTGCTAAGTCGGAATCGGTGGACTTTACAGACCTCCGAGAACTCTCGGGTGTGAAGGATTCCTCGCGATGTTTTCCTTCACCGAAAAGATTTCTCATACGCACATAACAACAAAAATCAGTGGTCTGGGTTTGAACCTCGGACCTCTCGATCGAGAGGGCAAGTATCAACCATTAGGCTATCACTGCTCTACGTAAACGTATAAATTTTTCGCATTTTTTATTAATTTCTAGCGTGAAGTAATTCAATCGTTTCGGTGGAAGGATGTTGTTGCCCGATCACTTATATAAGAGGTTATCATCTTAGTCGTTGGGAGTAGCAACACATCTGTGATTGATATCAGATAAAACTCTTGATCTATGATGATAACGTTATCATTAATTTATATGCATATTATAGGATAGAACGCTATATCGGCGGGAAGGTAAAGGTTAGAAACTGGCGATATTGTCGAGCCTTTTGAATTCACTGTAACAAACCGGTTTCTGTACGTGGGTTTTATTGAACGTCAAGTAAATTTGTGAAAATTATTATCAACACGTAAATTAGTAAGCCCATAATATTGCAAAACAAAACTAAGAACAACTGTTAATGTTTCCGTTTTACGAAATTGTAAAAGAAAAAAAACGTAAATTATTTAAAAAATAATGGTCTCAATATAAACATTAGTAAGTAAAGGTTATGTAAAGAGAAAATTTTAATTAAAGTTTATGTAACTGCCAAATGATCGGTTCAAATTAAATTACACTGGTTTAATTGGGTTGTGCCTAATTTTGGAAACCAATAAATAAATTTTATTATCTTTTACGATGCTGTTGGCAGTTTTATGAGAACGATGATGAAGTAACTTGATTAATTTGGCTCTCAAAATCAGCTTCAGTCATAAAATGTACGTAATCAGATCATTTTTGGTTTCATAACATGACATTGAAATCAATATTATTAAGGATTTTTTTTTCGGTGAAGGAAAACATCGTGAGGAAACCTACACACCCGAGAGTTCTTAAAAAAAAAAAGTTCTCGGAGGTGTGTGAAGTCCACCAATTCGCATTTGGCCAGCGCGGTGGACTATGGCCTAATACTTTCTCATGAGAGAAGACCCGTGCCCACCAGTGGGACAATAATGGGTTGACGACAATCAAACGTATATTCATACACCTTGAATTTAACTAATAAAATGTATAATAATAATTACACAGCTGATTAAATTCAATGAGAAAAGTTATTCAAACCTTGCAAACTGAATAGAGAACATAAGATACATTCCAAGATTTAAGCTTACAAATCCAATGTATTCAGCCGCTATTACCTTCCTAGATAATTCCTTGTTATACGGCATGGTATCTAAGCGCTAAATAACTTTCAAAACAGAACAATAGAGCATCAGAGCCTAAACAGACTAGCGCAACACCCAAACAATTTCACACGGCGATAAGCCGGGAAACTGCACGCGGACGCAAATAGCGTACATTCAATTGAGATATCGATTTCATTTTGGATATATCGTTGGTATGATTAAAATATCAATGGTTGCTTTCTCCGTGATTGTATGCAAACTACCGGATCGTTTAAATAAACAATGTAATTTCACAAGCTAGGCGCGAATCACGCCCAAATACGTCGATTCCCGTCGACGTCTGCGCGCGAACATCGAACCGAATAATTATAACTCCGGTAGGTACCGGCCCTTTGTATCATGCTTTCACCCGTACCGTTGTTCATCTGATGTTTGTTATGCGTTTCATGGTAATCGTTTGTAGAGGTGTTATTGTAATGTAGATTAGATGCGGATAGTAGCCGCGTAACTACCCACGCGTTACTTTCGTTCAGAAATTATAATAGCGATATTTAGTAATGTTAATCGCCACTTTCATCATTATTGTCCCGTTACTGTCATTGCTGGGTACGGATCTTCTGTCAGCATCATAAAGGTTTAACCAAAGAGAAGAGAAGGTTTAACCAACAGAGAAACAATAATACCAATTGGTTTACACCATTAATGTACCTGTTTTTGACAATTATTATTATTACTGAAAAAGGAATTTTACACTAGCCAGTGCAGATTGATCAATTTTTTCTGAGTTTGCGAGTTACAGAGTGTAATTTTTTTACGATGTTTTCCTTCACATTTTTTCTTACACGCACATAACATAAAAAATTAAAGCTAAGACGTTGAATCGAAATACACTTTATAGCACTGCCTCAGTAATCATTGATAAATAATATAGCATTTATTTTTATATGTTATTATTTATCCAATTATCAATTGTATCACTTTGCGAAAGCCTACGTATTCAGATGCGCAAATAAAAGAACCGTATTAAAGAAACTCAATATTTTATACCGATATCCCGACGCACGATAATTTGCATTTAATACCGCATATTTTCAAAGCACGCCCGTCTATAGTACTGTCAGCAGTACAAACAGTACAACTCGCTGTCAAACGCAGTTAAACATTAATGCCGACTTTTATATCTTTGGCATTTAAAACAATGGAGTAAATTTATCCTAGTGATATAGATCTATATTAAAACATTTTTGTTTATTCATACACTGATTTCAAAATAGTGGAAAAGGTTAGGAATGGATCGCTACAGTTAGAGTATTCTTATCGCCAGATATTAGCGAATTACATTACCCAACTATAATTTTGTCTCTCTATTACGTGAACAGATTATTTGTTGTAATTTAACAGTTTTTTGCTTAGCTTAATATATTAAAAAAGGAAAAGGAAAACACATAATTCCCAATAGATTTTTTCATGTAAACATGTGGAACTGACACTTGTCCTTTCCACCTGTTGCCTGATCGTGGAACATGCTTATTAGATGGCCACATACCAACCCTTAATGGCAACTCTGATATTTGAGACCTAGGGTATATGATTGACACAAAGTGCAAAATTTACTCATTATTTACTTTAGATAAAATTTATGAAGATTTATATCCTTTTTCCTTCAAAAATACTATACAAAAATCAGCAAGAAATTGTAATAATTGTTGAATTAGTTGTTACGTTTCCCTCACATTTAAAAATAACACCTTTATATCCTTTATATCAATTAAGTTAAAAATTCTTGCAGCTTGATGTTACTTGTTAATTAGTTTTACTTTAATACCTCACCAACTGCATTAATACTTAAGTATTGTCGTACCAATGTTGTCATGCCTATAATTGGTGTACACACCAGAATATGTATTTATTTTAAAATGTGTATTGTGTATGTATAGTGTGTAATCGCTGTTGGCATGTTTTAAATAAATAACACATTACCAATTAGTAACGTTACTTGCAGTACACATTCGTATTATTCGCCAACATATTATACGTTGTCGGTGCGTTCTCAAATAAATAAATACGTTATCATAACAAAAGAAATATCGGCGCGATTCAAGTAGCGATACGGTGGTGAAAGTCGGCCCTTGTTTCCACACTTCCGAGGTTTATCATTTATACATTCGTTTTGAGGAACGTTGTTGTAACAGTAATATTGGAAGACAAAATAAATGGCACATCACGAATATATTGGTGATGATTGTGATGATAGCTATGATAATAATGGCGTCATAAAATCAAGAAGAACAAAAAAAAAATCTACAAAGCGTTTTAGTCCTTATCCATCGTTATAAGTGGGTGTATATGAACTTTACTTTGAAGACAAAATGTTCGTCGGTTGTTAAGTTATGAATGTAATAACACCAAACAAGAACTAAACAGAAATTAATATTTTATGCAGAAAAGAAAACAATAAATAAAATAATATAAAGATGGTGCAAGTAAATAATTGTGTATAAATAATTTATTCATATTTAAAAGTGAAGAAAAAAGCAATAATTCTTAAAACACGAGTATTAAATATGTTATGACACAAGTGCCTGTCTACTTAAGAAACCATAAACAATCAACAACGGATTCGCGGAATCTATTCGCTACATAGTTGACTGAAACAGCGTGCAACAGGTAACAAACAAGTCCCCGTAACAACCATATTATTATCCCATAAACATGTTAAAGGACATGCAACCTGTCCTCAATTCTGTTACCCGCCGTATATTTTCGATACCAAATTGCCGTTTGTCGTTTATATGAATGCCAATGTGGAAGTTGCGTTATATTTCACTAGATTACGTTATATGTGTACTCTCTAGTTGTAATTTAACTGTTTTGATTTGCATTACTGCTTCGGTACATTGGTAGAGAGTGGAGACTGAATATTGCTTACGTTAGATTTGATTTGTATTCATTTTGTATAATACCATTTAAAGCAATAATTTTATCTGATTGAAATAGCAAACGAGCATGCAGAGCACCTGATGGTAAGTGGTCACTGCCGCCCATGGACATCTGTAAGCAACTTCAAGTAGAACATGGGTTCTATCTGAAATCAATCTCACATGAGTTGCTACTCCCGAGGATTATGATGGTCGCCTCATATGAAAGTGTGCCGGCAACCACACCCTTCTATCGAAACGCAAGAAATGCTTCACGCTAGAAATAAGTGTGGCGGTGGTACTTCCCCGGTCTAACTACACTGGTTTTACAACCTGCAAAATTGATCGTAGTAGTAGTAGTATCGGTCATTGTCTCTTGTGAACTTATTTATTTAAACGCCCTTTCACATTATAGAAATGAATCGCATATATTTCCAATAATACTTTAGAGGACCTAGAGGAACATATATTACAAATGTATTATTACAATTTAAAGTTATGTTTAATTTTTAATCGTGAGCGAAATCGTGGTGCACGCTATGTAGTGTACATAGGATAAAACAAAGTCGTTTCCCGCTGTCTTGCTGTCTGTCCCTATGTGCGCTTAGATCTTTAAAACTACGCTTCGGATTTTAATAGAGCTTATAGATAGAGTGATTCAATACGATAGGATAGGTTTTTATGTATAACACATACATATTATTTTGGAGGAACACTGATAATTTCAGTAAATAAAACGATTTGAGTTATACTTCTACTGGATTTCGACCACAGATGTATTAAATGTATTGATAAGCGGGAACGTCTTATATAAATGACCCTTAGAAGGCAGAGATGCGTGTAATTGTGAAATCCACAATCGAACCACCTAGAGTAAAAATGTACCATCCTGAAATCGAATGAGTTAATTTTCACACCAATTTCGAGCGTAAGCAGCTCTTGCGTTTACTTGGATGGCTGTGGTTACCAGGTCCCTTTCAATGAGGCGACCATCTTAGGGCAGCAGTAGTAATGACTCAGGAGTAGCAAGGCATCTGATTTCTTCAAATGAAACCCCTGTCTTGCTTGTTGATCAGTTGATAACTGATGTCCATTGGCGTCACTTACCACTTACCATCGGGTGGAATTCATGCTCGTCTATATTTCATTCTTTAATGGCAACATATTACCGTACCACATTTTATCCATTACACTATTGTCACATAAACAAAATTCATGGCGTAATGCATGAATTTCACAAACTTCAAACCTATTCATGTCCCATTATGTATCCTACAGAGCATGAATAAAACATATTGCCAAAAGTCTTGCAATTCGTGCAACCATATTTATTGGTTGACTAAGTTATTGCCGTGGTCTTACTCCTTTAACGGATTATTTTATAATCCTATCAGCCTTTGGAATGTCCTTAGATAAAATGAGATGTATAATGAATCATTTGATACCTACATTTTTCATTTATGTTTTAAATTTTTTTTTTAGTTCTATCGGATGGCATATAGGTATATTACGAATTACCTACAACACTGCTTCTTAGAATACAAAGTATCTAAACATGAAATACTTTTTTTTGTTTTCGAGGGGGAAACCTTCAAAAGGTACCCGAAGCCGTGGGAGCGACGCAGGGTTATGTGGGATTTTTACCGCACTAAACCCCCCGGTGGCCGTCCTCGGCGCTATACAGAGGACTCCGGGATCTCCAAAGTAAAGTAACCGAAATCAACATTAAATACTAGAGAACAACCTGAACTGCACACACAAAAGATACACAACTATACTGACATACGGAGACACAGATAAAGGTATAGTTGCATAACTTCCGCAAGTCCATACGCGATTATTTCGATTGGCCAGTTTGACAGCTGTCGGATTTGAGCGGGCATTTTTGTCTAACGGTCCACTTTGGACTGTTCCTGGAGACAGAACTGAACGAGCATTGCGTGGACATAACATTTGTTTGTAACATGCCCTTATCGGAACAATCGTTGATCTAATGTTACGCAAAACAAATTTCGGTTAAATGTTCGATTACAGCTTTATTTAATGGAAACGTGATATACATTAATGCTTTTAGTATTACTAGTCACCCGTCACATGGGTCCAAATTCGACCAAAATTTAAATAAAAAAAATAATCATCATATTGTCCAAGTAATACGAATATTTCTCAAATTCAAATAAAATGAAAAAAATTCAAATAATTTTGAACGCACCCGTTTAATATCACAAGATGTTTAATTAGCTAAACCACATTAAAAGCAATAGCGGGTATTTTGACAAAGAACTGACATTTCTGACGTTGTGTTTTCTTAGTAAGACATTGAATGTTCTATTTCGTTTATTATTTATGTGTTTGTGACAAATGCACGGTAGTGTGTGTAATGTGTTTTTAGTTGATTTTATGCATTATTTGAAAAAAATATTATCCGTGCAATGTTTCATACTAATCCGTCCGCGGCATATTACTTAAAAATGCTTTACAAGTTTTTGCTTCACGTATTAATATATAGATTTTATTGTTAACGTGTTTGTCCATCATTGCAAGGTATGGTTGAAAACGTAAACGTGCAATGTGCATTTCAATGTAATGGATATAACGTAAACAATGATTGTTTTGAGGAAGCGTAATAAACTGATACTAAAGGCTCATGCAGAACTCTATTACTAGTAAACTAAAAACATTAATTAGCAATTTTTTTGCATTGCGTATCTATAAAATACATTACGGTCATTAGAAAAGATGTATTCTAAAATATAACCACGAATCTTTAAATACAACTTCGAAAGAGGGTTGACCTTAAGCCTTAACCTGAGATTGGTATAAGGATATATTGAAAGCAACGAACTAACCTACGCGTACATCGTATCATCATTCTTCATAACATCCATCTTCAGAATACAATAACAAGAACCGACAAACATTAAAAACCACTTCGAGGCAACACATAATTGATTTCACGTATTGAAATTAACAATCAGTGAATTCCAATACAAACAATAACTCTGACTTGTCGGAAACGTAAAGGCGTGTAAATACGAAAAAGAAAGAGAGAATGATGGGTAAACATATACCTACAAAACTGTTGTTTGTCTGTCTATTCGCGTGTTTTGCAAAAATTACAATTCTGAATTAAATGTAAGTTTTTAAAGTAAAATACCCTCTTATAATTAGACTTAATATCGCTTAAACAATTATACAGAAATGAAGGTTGGAGCTGGAAATAGAACAAAAACAAAATTATACACGTAAATCCGTTTTAAAGGAAAGATCAATTTTGAGTAATCTACACACATAATGCCATCATATGACATACACGTTATGAAATCCATACTAATATTATAAATGTGAAATCCTCTTTCACGTCGCCACATAGGTATTATATGATATGGCTAATATGCTGGGAGATAGGAGGGACGGAGAGTGACGTAGGCTACTTTTTACCGCGCTCTCTCATTCCCATGAGAATATCGATGTTTTGTTAGTTGATAAATATTTAGTAGTTCCAGACGTTGTTCATAGATGGAGTATGTAAAATTCACTTAAGAGTTTTGAATAACCCTATCATATGCTAATGTTAATTCCCTTCGACCGTGCAGGCGAAGCCGCGGTTAAGAGTAGGCTAATATAACCGATGACAATAGTCCGAAGGAAAAAAGACATGATTGATTAGTACAAACTACAGTCCAAAAATCAGCCTACACGACGAACAACGTCCGTGGGCAGAAGCTAGTATATTATAAAAAATCATTTTTAAATGTCGTATTTCATCATTCGGGTTCCCGACCCGCAGTAACTTATGGTGATATTATGCACTCAATTATGAGTGGGTGGCCGTCAGTTATCCCTGAGGACGGCATATCGATATTAAACAATTCCGAATGAGAAATTGCAGACGGATTTATAACTTGTTACCTTAACCTTATGCTTTGGTCATATAAACGATGGGGTCATTGGTCAACAACTTTTAACCTTTTCTATTTTCTTTTTTGGTCGTAACCAAAAAAGAAAAAAAGGTTACAAGGGAGAAACTTTCAAAAGGTACCCGACGTCGTGGAAGCGACGCGGGTTATGTGGGATTCTTACCGCACTAAAACCTGCCCGGTGGCCGTCCTCAGCACAGCGTGGAGGACTCCGGGATCTCCAACGGAACACAGCCGAAGTTGTCCGAGCGCGATGCCCCTTTCGGGCTCTTCCCTGGTGGGCGTGAAACGCTCACCGCACCTTCTACGGTCTTTACGGCAGCATGCGACCACACATGCATCCCGGGGTTGCTTGGCCGGACAGTTCGAGGTCCCACTCTTCCCGCCCGCAATCCTGGATTTTGTGCGAAACTCACGAGACCGCCTTTTTTTGCGGTTCCGCTGCCGTCGCGGTTGCGATTATCGACCACAAACGTGGCGGGCGAAAACCGCAAGACGGGCGGTTTACCATTGGGAGCCGCAAACAACCGCGTGCATCGCGGGCAAAAAACGCGTCGTTACTTTTGCTTTAAACTTTTACATTTATATCTGCATCCTACAGAAGCTACGGGCCCGCAACCGCGGCGGTCGCGGGTGAAAACCGCTCCGTGAGTACGTAGCCTTAGTAGCCTCTTACGACGTCGTCGTTGCCGTACCGGAACTACAGGGACAAACAACTTTTAACCTAGACTTGTGTTACTCACTATATTATGCATAAACCTTCCTTTTGAATCACTCTATCTATTAAAAAAACTGCATTACAATCTGTAGCGTAGTTTTAAAGATCTAAGCATACAATGGGACAGAAACCGGAAACCGACTTTGTTTTATACTATGTAGTGATGGCGTAGTAATCGCAAATTATACTAGTTTAACAACTCTTTAACATTTGTCTCCTTGTAAAACTTACACATCCATCGATCCAACGATACGAGAAGAACAGCTAATGACTTCGACGCTTTTGATCCTAAAATTATACCTACGCACATAATTACCTTTCTAAATCATATTGTATCGTTGTTATTGTGATAGAGAGTGAAAATGAGTTTTACCATTATGACCGGAGAAATTAAGAAAGTGGGTAGCTCATGTGTCATATCATCACTATTTAAGGTGTTAAGACTTGATGATTTCCATTTGGCGATGCATCAATGCTATATCACATTTAGGAAATTTGCAACCATTGGTTGCGAAGTTAGGCTACGTACTCACGGAGCGTTTTTGTCCCGTGCCCGCTATTTTTGCGGTTCCGCTGCCGTTGCAATTGCGATTATCGACCGCAAACGTGGCGGGCGAAAACCGCAAGACGGGCGGTTTACCATCAGTTGAGGTCCTGACTACTGCACTCGCCCGCCAACTGATCGCTGAGCGCGCGGGCGCAAACCGCCGCGGCTGCGGCTGACCGCGGCCCGCGCGGTTCTACAGGTTGCCCGCCGGTGCAGCGGGAGCCGCAAACAACCGCGCGCATCGCGTGCGAAAAACGCGTCGTGAGTATTGCTTTAATTTTTTACATTTATATCTGCATCCTACAGAAGCTGCGGGCCCGCAACCGCGGCGGCCGCGAGTGAAAATCGCTCCGTGAGTACTTAGCGTTAAAAGCACGCATTATTCAAACTATATTAATGTTGTACCGCATTTCTCACGTATACTCTCTTCATAAAGCATCCAAAAGTAGCTGCGACTGACGACGGATTTGTTTCATCACAGTTACTATAAGTAGTACATCTGTTTGGGCCCTTATGTTCGCCGGCGTTGCGTAAGTCATAAACATTTCCAATAGACATAATTTGCTGCTTTGGCGATGGGAGATTTCGCATGGAATCAATCTCGTGGCGATTGCGTGCGCTTTCACCCCATTTATGGTCAGTCCCTTTTAGGGTTTACTGTATAGTGATGGGCCATGCACCACTTTGTCCTGTTAGAATCACATTTTTCTAAAACTTCTTTTGGCCCGTAGATCTTGCTTGACGCTCGTCTATTTTTCGCCATTAAAATTCAGAGCAACCTGCGAATGTAGATCCGCCATTACATCAGGTAGCTACAATATGGCCCACGTTGCAAAATGCTGCGACCGCTGTTCCAGATGTTTTTTTTCTATGGAGATAATGTAGAATTTAAAAGATTTAATATTTCACGTACGTTTGCCCTTCAAGTTTCGTTTAGATTTTGACCGCATACAAGATAAATAATTTTAGGATATATGCACCTCTTGACCCATGAGCTCTTGAATCATTATTTACAACAGAACTACATTTAAAACTTGGTCATATTTGATTTCCATACCATTGAAAAGGTGCATAACCGTTCATTTTTATCTGGTTCCATCAAATTTATACTGGAGTCCAAAATTGTAGCCCACACACAATTCGCATTCAGAAATAATTGTATCTAGACATTAATACATCAAATCATCGGAAAGGCTTTTGAGTGACGTGCGTGTTCTAAGAAAACATGAGCTTAAAAATTTAAATATCAAGAGAGCAGCGCGGGGTAGGACGATAAGGTACCAATTATAAATGTCAAGGCAGAACTAACTTTGTTTTATTAACTATAAGATTATAAATTGGATTTTTTGCAACGTGTAACATTTGCAAATTCGTGATCAAAAGATCGTGCGTTCGATTCGATGCGCGGAAGTCTTAAGCTTCAAGACACCTACACGAACTATTGTTAATTATATTATTATTATCTACGAATTGTGTTGATTATTTACGCTCGCAAAATATATGCAGCTTAATTTACATCAAGGGAATATTACTTAACGTCAGATACGGACCTTGCGTTACATTTGTAATACTTGTAATGCTCACAAGGAAGTTAATTTTGAGACAAAGAGGTCCTACATAAAACATTAGGCCGTAGAAAGTGGGTTAACTCTGATCTAACATGAACTAGCTTTTAAAGCAGATAGAAATATTGTCTTGTACGACCCGAGTATCCAACGTTGTGGAAATCAATCTGAATCAAATCGTAGGTAATGTAAGATTATGTAAGGATAAGCCATTTACAAACGAAGCTTGTTTTAGGTTTCTGACCGTTTCAAATGCAATTTGATTGACAATTAAACGTATAGTGTAAGTCATAATGGCAAAGATAATTGAATTAGGTATTGTTATAAAGAAATAAGAGGAGATGCCTAATGTAGGGCCTGCCTTATCAGAGTGTTAAATTCAGAGGCAACATTGCAGAAAAAGTTTCCATTGTCAAACATTAGATGGATAGTTTAACTATTAATAGTTACTAGTTACCCGTCGCATCGGTCAAAATTCGACCGTAATTTAAATTAAAAAAAGTAAACTTCATATTGTCCAAAGTAGTACGAATATTTCTCAAATTCAAATAAAATGTAATAATTTTCAAGTAATTTTGAACGCGTCCGTTAAATATTTAGGTTTAATTATCTAAGCTATTTAAAAGCAATAGTTTTATTTTGTCAAAAACATCTAACATTTTTGATGTTAAGTACGTGTCTTCATAGTAAGACATTGAATGTTCTATTTCGTTTACTATGTATGTGTTTGTGACAAAGTAAGTGTAGCGTGTGTAATGTGTTTTAGTTGATTTTATGTATGACATATTATTTGAAAAAATATTAACATTCTGCACTCCTCTACGTCCACTATAACCGTGTAAAATTTCAAACTAATCCGTCCGCGGCCTATTACTTAGAAATACGTCACAAGTTTTTTCTTCACGTATTAATATATAGATTAATAGAAACGTCTTCATCAATAGGATGTAACTTGACGTAATAATGTAGTAATAGATCAAGTACAGAATATTTCATGAAGCACACCATTCTATTCTGCACGCCATTTCTTTATGACGGATTACCATTACAAACATTATTGCTCACATGTTCTCATCTAAATTTTAAATAAGATCGTGATCGTATGATCGGATTAGTGATACAACTATATCGATTTAGGATAAGTATTTTTTTCTGATTGAAATAGCAATCGAGCTTGCAATGGTCACCTGACCGTCACTGCCGCCCAAGGACATCTGTGAGCAGCTTCTCAATCACAGATGCGTTGCTACTCCCGAGGACTATGATGGTCGCCTCATATAAAAGTGTGCCAGCAACCATATATATACCATTGAATTTCGATGGAAGGGCCATCGAAACTCAAAAAGTGCTTCTCGCTAGAGATAGGTGTGACATTTACTCGTTGAGCAATTATCTATGTTGCTTCGTTCTTACAAAAGAATTCAAATATACTAAAATAAATTGCTTGTCCGTTGTCGGTTCGGTTGGAAAGTCAATTGACAGTCGTTAACGTATTGCTTCCACATAGTGTTCCAGGTTTGATTCCCGGCGCGATCACCTGCGCTTCTGGAAATGACTAAGTTTGGTTGTTGTGTTTCAATGACACCCATAAACTAGGGTACATCTCCTAGCTTAGTACAAAACGAGTTTAGTTACACAATTCAACTCAGAAAGCCACGTTTATAAAATTGGAATTGTACAAACGTTATAAGATCGCAGACAAAGTCGCCCTCTAAGGGCTAGTTTGAAAAAATAAAGCACAAGGGCCAAGCAGTTTGTTTATGGTCATAGTCGATGTAAAGCGTACAACAATAAAACCTTTTTTTCTCATTACACACACAATGGTGGCACTAAATGGAGCTCGGTCGCTCGCAAACGGCCTTTCGTATTGTTGAAACCACTCTAGGGATTTCACTGTGATTTTTTATTATTTTTAATGCAACAAAGTACGGTTTTTGTGTAGGGCGAAATGGCGTTGTTTTGCTGAGCGTTTGTTCATTATCGATTTTGTTAGTCTATTAAGAAATCGTTTTTAAACCATTAAATAGTGTATTAAAGAGTACTCTTTGGTTATGATGACCACATTAGAGAAACATTGCAACTGAAAATGTCAAAGATTCGATCCCCTCGTAATGATGGATGCAATATTTTAAAAGTCCCACTGATATTGGGTATTTCCCCGTAACTGTAAAAGAACTACACGTACCTACTGTTCCACATTCTACCTACACACATTCTACCTACTATTCCACTGAGGAATAGCGGAAGAATATTTGGTGGAAACATAGATATAACTATAAAAATAAATCTAAGAAAGACAGTTTCGCCTTTAAACGTATTACCTCACAGACATATATCTAAAATATTAACCTTGCAAACATGCACCAACCACTAGCCTAGGTACCAATGGTGTAGGATACAACCTATCGGTAGCTGTACAGCATACAAGAGCTACATGACACCAATAAATCGTCGGACACTGCAACATGGTCTATTCATCTCGCTGCGGACTAGACAAATTCCCCACCGATCCGCGCTTGTTGGATAAATAACGATACCATTCCCACTCGAGACAAATTGCTGACACTGTTTCCCGGAAATTAATAAGCGAAAGTACCACGAGGAACTTCCCTCGCGGCAATTTTGACTTTAACATTTTCGACAGAAAATCGGTTTTTAACTAAGACTAAGTATATGCCTGTAGTTCATCATAATTTGTTGTTAGTTCATATGGTAAGCCGGCCACATCGCTCGAAGGACCGATAACCGGAAGAAAGGTCCTCGAGTGGCGACCACGTTTAGGCAAAAGGAGTACAGGTCGCCCCCCTACCAGGTGGACCGATGAACTGAAGAAGACAGCGGGAAACCGTTGGATTCAGAGGGCACAGGAACGGTTGGAGTGGCGCCATTTAGGGGAGGCCTATGTCCAGCAGTGGACATCAAAGGGCTGATGGATGGATGGATGGATGGTATGTTGCCATTACTGCGTTTGGCTATGTGAAGTACATAGGATTTTTAGGTCCAAACGCCAAACTATATAATGTTGACAATACGTTTTCAGTCCCGAGAACTAATTTTAATGAAGACTAATATATATACGTATCATACAATGAGCAAATGAGTAACTTCATAATTAATAATACTGGCAAAATTAATATGATAAAACCACTAAATATTAAATTTTAGTTACGTATTAAACGTAGTCGAAGCACATCGTATTAGCAATCCTTAGCAAAATACCGTATTATTCAACTTTCCCAACCAATAAATCTTTGGAACAGTGCTGAGAAGACAATGCACTTATTGTTTTACGACTGCAACGTTATACGCTACTAATCCGACAGGTATTAATACCCAGTGAAAAGATATACCAATGTTAAAAGCGAAAGGAGCTATGTATATCCACTATTTTGATATACCGCTCTAAAATAAATAGGGCTTGCATATTTTTTAATTTATAGCTCAGCTTCAAGTTGTAAACATACATATACGCAGTTCACCTAATGATGATATGTGGTCACTGCCCCCAGGAACCTTTAATATGGAGTTCCCAACTAAATGTTTGAAATAAGATATGACCAACCTTACGAACTTACCTTTTCCTCTAGAGGCGGTTTATTCTCTATCCCTAGAGCAAAAGGCGACACAATCGGTACATGAATTATTGTTAATGTTTTTATCAAACCTTTTGAGTGTCGCTACAATACAGAAAGTGGGATAATGGTTTTGGATTTGAATGCAACTAAGTAATATCGTAATATAGTAAACGGTTCTTCTATTTCAAAATAATGGCTTTTCCGCCTAAAGTCGCGGGTGGCGTGTTGCTTGAGTACCTGAACACTCTAGCTCGTGTCTACTAGACTTGAATAAAACAGTATCTATATATTAATACGTGAAGCAATAATTTGTGATTCGTTTTTAAGATATTTGCCGTGGACGGTGGAGAATGAAATTATGCATGGTTACAGTTGACGTAGAGAACTGTTACCAAATGCTATTTTTTTTAAATGATAAACAAACTAAAAAGGGAATTACACACACTTCTTTGCATTTGACACAAACACAAATAATAAACGAAATAAAACATTCAATGTCTTACTATGAAAACACATAACGTCTAAAATGTCAGATGTCTTTGTCAAAATACCCGCAACTGCTTTTAAATGCAGTTTAGGTAACTAAAACCTCCTTTTAACTTTGACGGGGTAACTTTTAATCAATAAATACAATACAATTTATTAATTGAGAAATATTCGTGATACTTTGGACTGTATGAAGTTTAGTTTTTTTAAGTTAAATTACGGTCGAATTGTGACCGATCGATTGTGTGATTGTTGCGACGGGTGACTAAGTAAGTATGATCACGGTAATAATATCTATACTATTACCGTGGTATTTATATATTTATATATAGCAATTCACACTTATCTTCCAAATTTCAACTACACAGGGTCTAAGACATTTCTGAAACATGCGAATAGAACGAACGAAAATTCAGTGGTTTAGCATAATGCCATTTAACTACGGAGCCCTAAAACCTATTTAAAAGCGTATAATGAAACGCTGTACAAAAGCATCACGTAGTAAATTGTATGGCGAAAAAAATGTTATTGCTCAGTAAAAGCGTTCGTGCAAACAAGCAAGCAATCGTTTAGAACAGCGTTTGGGTAGGTACAATCAGCTTGTTTTAGCGACAATTCACACTCAACGTACATGACTAATTTTAAACGTTGGCATTAAAAGTAATATGTGATTTTGCAATATACCAAGTCATAATATGAATGTGTGTACGATAAAATAAAGAACAGTGATAGCGTAATGGTTAAAACTTGGGCTCTCAATCGAGGGTCGGAGGTTCGAATCCCAGGCATGTGCCACTGTTTTTTTTAATTATGTGCTAATTAGAAATTGATTCACACTGCTTTACGGTGAAGCGAAACATCGTGCGGAAATCTGTACACCTGAGAGTTCTGACAAAAGTTCTCAATGAGTATGTAAACTTTAGCACTTCCGTTTGGCCAGCGCGGTTATGGTGCGACATTATACTGAGAGAACGACCCACGCCACGATTGACCACGTGTTCATGATAATATTTATATCTTATCTCGAAATTTAATCTGCAGATACGTATTTTTCAGACGTCTTTTGCTTTGTTACAAAGAATGATTAGCGAACTGGTTCATACCTCGGGCAGCGAAGTAGCCTAACTAAATATTTAACGAGATATTGGTGCCAGCATTTTGTCCTACAACTTATCCTAGGACAGTAATTTGGGTGAAGCTTTTTCAAAATTTGAAAAATTGTGATTTAATATGTACGTTTTTATATACTTACAAATAAATGTATTTTATTATTATTTTCATTACAATCTTGAAATTCATAAATATGCAAATTGACACAGATAAGAATAGTTAGGTCTCTAAACATTTAAAATTAGTACGATCTTCTCATTTTAAACAAAAAAGTAAGCTAGTTCCGATAGACTGAATAGGTTATTGTGATTAATGATATTAGATTTTTTGTTCACTGTAAATATAAAAAATGTATTTAATTTTGAATAAACACAGACACTGAGATTAAAAGGCATCACGATCCTAGATTTCTTATACGAGATGCAAAGAGCTAGATAGATGGATTTATAGTCGGTATCGGAGGATGAATCGTGAGAAACAAAAAGGCGTTATAATAAACGACCCTAAAGTTTATATCCGATAAGACTTCAAATGTTAAGGTGATCAAGAATAATACGAGTATTTTTGAGAAACAAAGTACATACAAAACACTTCTATCAGAAATTTGTTATCATTTTCCTTTCATCTTTATGTATTTTTTTGCATTAATAATATAATTAATACGTCGAGATATAAAAGAGAACTCTTTGAGACTTGAATTCTTTCATACATTTTATATTATTTATTTTTCTTATGGTACCATATGATAGTCCAAAGTGTCAGTTAACTCTTCACCAAATTTTACGAAAATCGCTCCAGCCGTTTAGACATGAAGAAATAACAAACATACACGCTCACAAACTTTCCCTTTATAATATTAGTATGACAGTATGACTACTCCGTACTCGTACCGTACTCCGGTACTCGACCGTAATTAAAATTAAAACATTATACTTCATATTGTCCTAAGTAGCACGAATATTTCTCAAACACAAATAAATTGTAATAATTTTCAAGTTATTTTGAACGCACCAGTCGGAGATAAAAAGAAGTTTAATTAACTAAGCTGCATTTAAAAGCAATAGCGAGTATTTTGACAAAGACATCTGACATTTTGACGTTATGTATTTTCATAGTAAGACATTGAATGTTCTATTTCGTTTATTATATATGTGTTTGTGTCAAATGCAAGGGTAGTGTTTGTAATGTGTTTTTAGTTGATTTTATGTATGTTTTATGCATTATTTGAAAAAAAAAAAAAATTAGCATTGTGTAATCCTTCTCTACATCAACTATAACCGTGCGAAATTTCATACTCCTCCGTCCGCGGCAAGTATCTTAAAACGGATCACAAGTTTTTGCTTCACATTTTAATATATAGATCAATAAAGTGCTTGCAATTTATCAAAACCATATAATTATGTGCGTATACCCGGAAAATATATAATGAATAAATAGCTCCGCGGTATCAGATGAGCGTTTCTTCGGATTGGCAAACCCGTGCCGAGGTTATAATTCGAAAGTGCAAAGACAATACGATACTATCGACCAATTTAATTAATGGACTGGACTTGCGACTGTGGCTTTTTCGAAACAGTTCATAGTGCCTACTAATTTTTTGTAGACAATTTCTATAGCGATAGCATATATTGCGCCAAGTATTGATTAATCGACCAACGTGGACCGTAAATATTACAGAGGAACTTATCTGTGACTAGCTAAGCGTAAGCTAAGTTTTGTCATCGTTAAAAAATGTGAAATTAATAACGTCTGAAAGAGTACAATGATTTATTAATAAAGTCTAAATGTTACATTAAGATAATTCAGACGTGTTCTAGCAGCGATATATTTGATTCCTATTAGTTTGGCACGTCCACAATATTTCTTTCGAAGTACTAAGCGCTTAACAGACTAGCTAGTATGCGAGTACGAGTGAGTAAATCCAATTTATGTAAATTTAGACTAGCTATATTTATGTTCAATTATTTCAGCAATTTCCTAGCTGTTTTATAGAATGGGTGAATATCAGTTACGAAGATAACTTAACGGCAAAGTAAGCTTCGCTGCTGTATATATTCCTGTGTTTTTGACTGCTTCTTCGCTGACGTCGCCCTTGTATCATGGACCATGATATTTGAAGGTGGTAGAACCAGTGTAGTACGACCGAGGAAGTACCACTGCCACACTGATGGAAAGGTGTGGTTACCGGCACACTTACACATGGGGCGACCATCATAGTCCTCGGGAGTAGCAACGCATCTGTGATTGACTTCAGATAGAACCCATGTTCTGTATGAAGTTGATTACAGATGTCCATGGGCGGCGGTGACCACGTTTGCTTCTTCAATCAGATAAAAAAGGGTGATATATCGACATGTCATTTTTCGCCCATATCCTGAGAGCATTGTAACCACTCGTAAACTTATACCTATACAATTTTGTAGCAATCTTAACGAGAATCATGAAATATTAACATCGATATGCAAGTATGAACTGTGGTCGCTTCTTTGTTAAGATATAACAATTAAGGTGAGTTATTAAAGTGTTTATGCTGTATTGTTCACCGTTGGATGGAATGGAAATTTATTTCCTGTAATTAAAACAACATTTTAAATGAAAGCTGGCTGACAATACAACAAAGTATTGTCCTGAGCGAATGACTAAGCTCCCAGGGAATTTCCGCGTCTGGTTTTCATTTTTGTACAATGATGTTTTTAGACAATGATTCTTCTATAAAAAAAAAAACAAAACATATTTATATTATAAAAGCGAAGTTTGTGAGGATCTATGAATTTATGCGTTACTCTTTGACGTAAAAAGTTCTGGTCACATTGTTGGGAGTTTAGGTTACAGATAGTCCATAACTTACTGTAACCAGTAATTATTTATTGCACTTAAACAGGTACAGATCATGAAATTTTACAATTTTTCTCTGTTTATGCCCTGTGGGCGTACAATATTAGCGCATTAAAAATTATAGGTTCATATTAATTTACATATTAATAAAGAATTCATGTCAACACAGGATACTTATTACCGTGACTGAAGCAGGCGGAGACGCGGGAACAACGTAGTTTAATGTATGCATAACGACCGAGCCAGTTGCAAGAGTAAAATTCCAATCTATCTATGTGAAAGTAAGGCTTATAAAAATAATTCTCAAACAATCCGTTAATTTTGTTTTTTTTTTTTAATATTTGCAAATATTTCCATAGCTTTAGTGTTATAATTGAGATTAAAGTAGTGAAAGGTGATTAAAGTTCATTAAATAATTGGACCTACTTTTGCATAAAGGAACCAACGAGTTTTCCTCCTGTCTTATTAAAAACGTTGATTATTTTCAATAATATCATATTTGTATCATCCATCCATCAGCCTTTGAAAGTCCACTGCTGGACATAGGCCTCCCCTAATCTGCGCCACTTCGACCGGTCCTGAGCCATCTGAATCCAGCGGTTACCCGCCGTCTTCATGTCATCCGTCCACCTGGTGGGTGGCCTACACTCCATTTGCATATTTTTATACACATATTTGCATTTGCATATTTTTATACATTATGTAACAAATTATTTTGTACAACATTGTAAATAGATTATTAAAAATAACCTAAAATTATACAGTATTTTTTTTTGACAAAAATTGCTTTTTCTCAAAACTTTCGTTGTGTGGGTTGATTCTGTTTTGCATAAGTAGGCCCAATTATAAGATATTCTTTGCGATTATTACGGCTAATCTTAACGGGAAGGTTCTACTTAATCCTAATAACGACTTACCTAACTGTAAAGATCTCGAAATAGTGTTTCAAAATTTTCGTCACACCGAATAAAAGAAACTGACAAAGCAATTAATTACGATGACTCAATAGTTTTTTCCATTAAAATATAATTGATGTTATGTCCGATTTAATTAATGTACGAATGGATAATAGGAGTAATTTGCAGCTATTTACAATACAAGTTATGCTCATGGCTTTGTCTCTGTTACCAAATGTTTTTCAATATGTAGTAAAAGGTCGTGTTGGACAGTGGCAGAAATCAACCCACGTACAAGCACGTGTGTTGTGTCGTCAACCCATTATTGTCCCACTACTGGGCACGGGTCTTCTCTCGGAATGAGAAAGTTTTAGGCCATAGTCCACCGCGCTTGCCAAGCGCGAATTGGTGCACGTGTGTTAGTTAAGCATAATTATTTTAAGTATTTTGTATAACATGAAAGTGACAAACTCACACTGTCCATCTGATGGCACCATGAGGTAGTAGTGCTCATGCATATGTTATCAATTTCATATGAATAGGACTTTCATCTGAAGACCATCACAGATACGTTGCTACTCCCGAGGAGTAAGATTGTCTCATTGATAAATGAGCTGGTACGCTAGTTACCAAGTAGCCGACAAGCAGGAAACTTAACTCTATAAGCAGATATATTAAATCAATACAAAGTATAAAACAAAGTCGCTCCCCGCTGTCTGTCCCTATGTACTCTTAGAACTTTAAAACTCCGCAAAGGATCTTAATACAGTTTTTTTAATAGATAGAGTGAATCAAAAGGAAGGTTTTTATGTATGTTTAGGATCCAAATACCGTGGATATCTTTAAACAATTACACGTAGGACAGAAGATCTACCTACTCGTAATTGCAGGCGATCAGAGATGCGTAGCCACTCTTGAGTACAAAGTCGGTCATCTCATAGGCAAATCTACTAGTATTCCCACCCTCCCACAGACATAAAGAGTCGCTTCGCGCTAGGAATAAGTATGGCGCTAATACTCGTACTTCTCCAGCCGAATCATACTGATTTTACTACATTTTATATTAACGAATTCATTTTCCCTATTATTATTAACAATTATAATCAATTTCAGTCAGTCTAAAGTGTTACTCATAGCCATTTAATTAATTAAGTATTTTACCAGGTATCAATCAATTTCAAATTACAGACATATTTTGCAATTATTACAAAATTGCTAGTGCAACTTTTGAAGCTATACCTATTCTAATATTTATAGACAAACGCTACAAAAGTAATTAACATTATATACATTTGTAATTAATAAAAAAAGAGAAAGGATTCCAATCCAATCAATTAATTCAATTCGAAAACATGACTTGAAACGAAAACATCAAACGATTTATGTCATTGAGACTGTTTTTTTAAGAGGCGTTACTTAATAACGGCAATAAATTAAATTAATTAGAAAATACCGGATTCGTTTTGTTAGAACCTTCTAACAGGATGTCTAATTTGAGATTGAATCATTAATTTTAACAAGCAAAATTGAAGTCATTTCGTTGTGGTATTAAATAGTCTAACAGCTGAAAATAAGAATGATTTGTTTTTTCTTCTTTTTTTTATCTGATTGTAGCAGCAAACGAGCATGCAGTCAACCTGACGGTAAGTGGACGCCCATGGACACCTGTAAGCAACTTCATATAGAACTTGGGTTCTATCTGAAGTCTATCACAGATGCGTTGCTACTCTCGAGGACTATGATGGTCGCGTCATATAAAAGTGTGCCGGCAACCACACCCTTCCAACGAAACGCAAGAACGGCTTCACTTCTTCCCTGGGCGAACTACACTGATTCTACTACCTTTAAACCTTCTTATTTGTCCAAGCTGGACCAACAGAAATATTTTATACGCTTATAAAACATCAGAGACATGCAAAACTATTTTCATTTGAAGGATTAGAAAAGTTTAGATGTCTCATTCAATGTTTTTATTTCATGAACTCTATCTACTCTATCAAAAAATATTATAATTTTAGGTTTTTGGATTAAAATGCATTTTTTTAAATCCTAGTGAAACCCCGGGGCTAACTTAGTACAGCGTAATTACGATGACGATTTGAGACGTATGCGTAAGATTAAACGGATCTCTCTTAGAGTACCAATAATTACATTCGCACATCACAATTATTTATTTATCACAGATTCTTAGTTTACAATTATTTATATTATTTATTTATTAGATTTTAGTTTACAGCTATTGTTTCACTATTTTTACGAACGACCGACCATTGATAACCTACGACAACTTATATCCCCTTCTTTTAATGTTTTTATTATTGTAATACTTTAAAGTTTTCATACAAAAATCGTAAATGTTTATTATATTAATTTCGGTATTTTTAGAACGCTAACATTAAGCTATTTTTTCACAATGGACTGACGCTGGCGAGACCTTCATAAACACGTTACAAACTGACAAGAATTGGTTACTATGATATAGATTGCCTTTCGCATCAAGGAAACATTAAACTATTAAAAATCAGACTAATAATATGTTGTATAAGACCCGAAACATGAATGGCGTTTTATTTTACCTTAAATTAAATGCCAATAATAGTTCGTCCAGACGAGGAGATTAATTATTTGAAGCATTCAACAAAATGGTTTGACCTAAGTTCTCTAAGTAATCTTAGCATGCCAGGTATTAATAATATGCAATGATAAATGCAGAAATAAGATGAATAGACAAATAATTATGTTTGCTTAGTAAATGAACACAATTAATCAGGCGTACTTGCGATTAGTGACGCCATTAATCGTAAACCAACGCAAGATAATAAAGTAAGCAATGTTAGGCACCTGTTACACTATCTAATAGTAGCGAATTATATTCTTCTAACAATTAAAGCAATTATAACGGAACGGGAGTGACTTCAGCTTGCAGAGAGAGTAAAATGAACATCCTCGAACTTACACGGCCACCTATTCTTTTTTTTATAAGATTGGAGTACCATGCTGGCCACCTAGTAGTAAGTTGTCACTGCCGCCCATGGACTCCTGTAAACAACTTCATATAGGACATGAAGTTCTATCTAAATTTAATTACAGATGATGAGATGCTACTCCCGAGGACTAAGATGGTGGCCTCATATAAAAGCGTGCCGGCAACCACACCCTTGCATAGAAACGCAAGAACTGTTTCACGCTAGAAATAGGTGTGGGAGCAACCTACACTAGGTCATGTCCGTGGTTTCGCCCACATCGGTCAAGGTCTACCACGGTAAAGAGTGTCCGATGTATTGATCTATATCATTAACTATGTGTGTGAGAAATTTCAGAGGAATCCGACCGAAATAGATCCAAAATATATACGTATATCCTACTGAATGTAAACCATTAAAAAAACGCCCAAAATTCAAATGTACATCTAGAAAACTAGTTTAATCGCGATTGCTTCCACAAAATAGCTAAGGCACGTAATTTAACTAGATATCAAAATAAGTACTAAAATAAGATGAAGACATTATTATAGAAACATATGAGGAGCATTAAACAGTTCACAAAAAAATAAAGGATCATATTCAACTGATCTAATATAAGTTGTATGTTTAAGAGAAAGCGTTTGATCGCGTTTCGATGATACAACGTCTAGTTGTTTACTTGGCAAACATCTCCCTGGACATCAGTTTAGAAAGTCGAAGATTGGAAACATCATTCAATGAACTGTACCTCTCCTTATCCTTTCAATCGTGCGTCGTAAAAATCGATAAGGAGACATTGACCTTTAGTAGATATGTGGTAGAACAATACCGTAGCGATTCCCAGATAAGAAAGCGGTATAGCCTGACAGATAGCTCCGGTCTGACATTATGTTTCGTCGGCAAAAAATCGAACAAAGGGAGTGAAAGTGAATTAGTGGAATATAACAGATCGCTCGACAATGATCTACGCTGAGGTGTGTATCGCGATTATGCGTTGAGAACTATTACAAAATATGCGCACGGACAAAAAGTGATAAGTGAAAATATGATATGGCACATCGAGATTTGGTATATACCTATGTCAATCACATTGTAGCCTGCCTCTAACGTTTAAAAATATATTAGGATATTATAGCTACTTTAACGATATTGTCCTAATTTAAAAATAGTGCTAGTATTCATATGACTTGCACAATGTGTCATGCAGTAAGTGGGCGGCAAATCTCATTTTCGAAATGCCTTTAGCCGTCTATAGCCTTAGTAACATTCTGAGTTTTTTTTTATGCTTAAACCTTACTATGAGGTAGACGTGCTACCTGTTGGAAAGTAGTAGCTGTCGCCTATGGACATTCGCAACACCAGAAGAATATGCAAGTCTTCGCCGGCTTTGAAGGAGAATTCTTTTAAAATGTCATAAATGTCACCAATGTCTATAATACACCATATTGGTGTCGTATATGACTACTACTACTTATAAAACTTATGTTTTGTATATGACAGTTACCTCAACATAAATATATTATTTTTCATAATTACACATTATAGTTGACAGTAAAACAAGTTATTAAATAAAGTCAGGGACTACATACGATATGCATTAGCATGCGTAGTCGCATGTCATGGCTATTTGGCTGTAAACACCTTACGACAAACAACACCATATCAAAGAACCTGCTAGTTAAGCAAACTGCTAATGTTAAGTACGGTATAAATATATATTGAGTGATAAAATAACGATAGCTAATGTTGTATTAATGCTGTGTTTATCGGCAGTTTTCTCAGGATGAGAGAAATCTCATTTGTTAAATATTAGCCAGACTTAAGCTTTTTTTACCTCACTACATTAGGAGGGTATTGTTTTCACCTTTGCACTTAGACCATTTAAATTTAATACAAATTTTGAAATCGTGTAAATTGTCTTTATGTAAAGATAATAGAATAGAAGTACAGAGGTCCTTCTAATTAATAGTCGAAGGGTTAACTTACATCCATAAAGTCATGTTTTAAGAAACATGTGATACGTTGGTGTATATTAATTAGAATCTTTTATTTAATTGGTCTTTTTAATTCAAATGTATGTATGTGTGGGGGGGTCAAATCTTGTAACTATATTTTAAGTCCTGAACTCTATAGTTGAAACTTTGCAGACACGTTTATTTTTGACAAAGAGATGAGTGGTGTTATTTTAAATCGAAAATGGCGGATGCCCCATGAGGGTAGACCAATTTGTTCCTAAAGGTTATTGTTAAATAACATAATTTTATTTTTCTCGGATTATATAATGGAAGTCGGTGCATATTGACTAGCTTAAATATTCATATACCTATTTGTTTTTTTAATACTTTTATCGCAAATTTAGAAGATTCCTTCCCTATTTGTTGATAAAGATTAAATTGCTTTCCCATTAACAAGCAATTAAGATGTCCATGTAATTAACTGTTTGTATTAACACATAATAGTAAGTTCTAAATTACTGCGGAACATATCTCAATTCGAATTCCAGTTGCTAACTTAGTTTATCATGTACCAGTTCGATTAATCAACCGGTACTTAGCAGTATCTAATCAACCCAAACCTAAACCGAGTGAGGCAACCTGCGTGTTCGCTGTTAGTACTAATTAAACCTTTACCGTTGACTACGGAATGCTATTTGACGTAATCGGAACCTATACATTTAGTTTTTTTATATGCTTCGTTTCTTGCCAATTGTTACCGTGCCTCTGATGAGTGTTGATGACCACAGTATATACTATATACATGTCGCAGAATCCAATGAATTGTTATCGAATGGTCGCCATTGTCATCCAACATATCGATATTTGTTTAATTCCAAATCAGTGTACGTATATATTGACAAAATCATTATAAGCGCTATTGACTGATTCCCTGACATTGACAACTGACGAGGAAATATTTTTATAATATGAAAGAGGTCGTATACCATGGTTAATTGATTAATTATCTGTTATACATATACTATACAAGTACATCTGTTGAAATTTATTCAGCATTATTCTAGTTGCGTTATTATGGAGCGCTGATAGAGATGAAGGCATAAAAATTCAAAGGAACTTCCCGTCCGTCTGAGACAACGTGCAACTGTGGGACAAGAACTATTGACGTTGACACAAATTATGATAATTTCACAAATCCGTACATATAAATGGACGTCTCTGTCGCGTTATGCGCGTCTTCGGCCCCACGTTCCGCGCATGCGCTAACAAGGCGCGACGTACGGACGTGCGCGCAATAAATCGCGCACCCCGCACCCCGCAAAGGTTAGCCGGTGTCGCTTTTGGCATATTTTGATAGCGCACGAGACTTTCTATTGCATTCCGTTTTTCCGCTATTCATAGTATTTGGACAAAAGTATCTTGTGTATTTTGCGAGGATTTTGTGTGAAAGACGAATTAGATTTGAGTTCAAAGAAACATCTACTAGAATATACAGGCAGTCCTCGTACTCACGGCATGTTAAGTTCTTGAAATACGCGATGTAAATCGAAACGACATGTCGAGACATATTATTAGCTTTTTATTAGCTTCACCTGTATGTTTGTTTGTAACCGACTATTTTGGGCGCGATTTTGACCCACTTTAAACGGCCAGATTTCGTTCAAACTTTGTAGATTTATTGAGGACCGATGACAATACACTAATTTGATAAAATTATTCCATTTTTTAGTTTGACTAAAAAGTAGAAAATAAATAATAGTTTAAAAAAACTAAAAACACGCTTTTTATAGAAAACCGAAACATTATTTTATTTTAAAAAAAGCACCCCCTTTTTAAGATATTATCGAAATGATAATCACTCTATTCATATCTGTCAATAAAATATCTATAACCATTGACACCATGCACCCCGAGCTTTGTTTAAAATAAAATATTTTTTTTTATTCACACTTTTATTAATTTATTTATATTCATTGAAATTTTTAACACTATTTTCTTAATTTAAATTCATTTAAATTTATTTTCTATTTTTTAGTTCGGTTTTCTATAAAAAACGTGTTTTTTAGTTTTTTTAAACTATTATTTATTTTTCATATATTTACATGCTAAACTCAAGGGTTACGTTCCTCAAGGACTCAAAATTAAAATAAAAACTGAACATATAACAAAAGATCGCATAAAAACAATACTTGTCAAAAAAGTCGGTAGAAGAACTGAGTTGCGAGACAGCAACTCAGTTATACTACCGAAAAAAGTTGTGAGATTCATGTAATCTTGGTATTACAAACGTGCAGATGAGATAGAAAGATTTGTACAATAGTAACTATAAAGTGGTTTCATTCCTGTTTGCTAGCTGTGTGCCATAATCTATCCATGTTGATCTTTATCAATAATTATTATAATATAAAACTTTTATACAACTCTTAACCAATTTTGAATTTAAAGCGAAGACACTTTAATAAAGTGAAGTTATTTAACAACACTTGTTAAAAAAAGTATAATTTATGACAAGTTACTGAAACACATGTGCTTTTTAAATCGAGAGCAGTAACGCTGTTTTGTTCAATTTTAGCAAGTTTATGATAATCGATATTCCTGTTTATTGCCTTTTTAGCAAGTGTTCACTAAATATAGTGTGTACAGTGAAAAAGCAATAAACATGAAGCTTCAATTGTATATTATGTAATTTCGTTTCTATATAATTCAAACAAAAGCTTAAGAAAATTTATCACTTTCTCATATTACCATTTAAAACATGACACATCTATTGCATATTGTATATAAATTTGACGCAAATTTTCCATTCGTAAATAAACAAAATTACACTCCGCTTTACACAAATAAATGCCGAGCAAAATGCAAAATTACGAGTTACGAGACGAGTTGGACACTAACTCACGGACGCTACACAGTACAATTGTTAGCCTACGACAAAACCGTCAAGATTTAGTGTTGGAGTAAATGAAACTACAAAATCTAAGGCTTTGTCCACAAACAAGCGACGCGAACACAAGCGGCAATCCGATACGGATGTTCAAATCGCGGAAGGGATAACGTCCCGATACACATTACACGGGCGGGGGGCGTGGGCGAACCCCAGACTGTAGAATACAAAGCTATCCTCCAAGCTTGTTAGTGTAGCTCGTAACTGATCTGCAAAGCGAGGCAACGTTAGACGCAGTCGAGAGTTGAACTACGCCCTTAGTATGACTTTTTACGTATTATATTTATATCGTATTATTATTATATTAATAAGTGAAGCAAAAATTTGTAACGGATTTTTAAGTAATATGCCGCGGACGGATTAGTATGAAATTTTGCACGGTTATAGTGGACGTAGAGAAGGAGTGCAGAATGTTAATATTTTTTTCAAATAATGCATTTTTCATACATAAAATAAACTAAAAACACATTACACACACTGCCTTGCATTTGTCACAAACATATAATTATGTACTTAGTAAATGAAAACGAAAAGAATGTCAAGAACAACGTCAAGAATGTCAGATGACATTTGATTTTTAATTTAAATTACGGTCGAATTTCGGCCGATGCTACGGGTGACTAGTACGTATAACATTGCAAAGTTCAGTGCTAGGAACGGCATAAAACAAAGGTGTGCAAAGTACATTGCTATATGAGCGAAAACGTAAACAATAGTTGTTTTGAGAAAATCTAACAAGCAGTAGTAGCAGTAGCATAGTGGTAAAAAATCAGCACCTTTTTGTGATTCGGAAAGCTTATTATCATTGCATAGATAGGACTCGTCCCTGTAGTTCCGGGATCAGAATAGGGCTACGGCATCCCCTGCCTGTTGTAAGAGGCCAGTAAAAGGGGACGGCCACCGGGGGGGTTTTAGTGCGGTAAAAATCCCTCATAACCCAACGTCGCTCCCACGGCGTCGGGTACGTTTTGAAGGTTTCCCCCTCGAGAACAAAAAAAAAGATAGGACTTAATTAAATATGAAAACTACTCAGACGATTTGACTAACCTGTATATTCCTCTACCAATCTGCATCAATGCGCCCATAAACCAGTTGTTCTCTATGGCATATACTACATGGATTGTAGTGTAAGGTTACAAGCGTGAAGCGTTTATTACAAGCGTTTATCTTATGTCGTCGTGATCTTGAGTTACTTGCTTATATTGGCGCTACGGAACGTAACCGGAAAATTGTCGTGCAAATCGGTGCGCGTAAACCATTGCCCGCTAGAAGGCTTAATGTTTTTGATTCGTGTATTTACGAGGCGTAATGTAGTCTCTTCGATAGAAAGCTGTCAAACATTTGTGCTATTATTATGTCACAAAATTTGTTAAAACTGAAAATCAGAGTTGATTTTGATGAACTTTATAACGACCAAGTAATCTATAAATGGATACTATAATTCGTAAGTATTGAAAAATCATATATAATATTAGTTACCGACGACTTTAATGTAGTTAAGGATAGATATTATCGAAGATTAAAATAGACGACTAATTAATTATAAAGTTAACGTAATACTTTGTCCATTAAGGCTTTCACAAAGTAGAAATCTTAATTTCAACCTTCTTAAGTTATTTTAAGCGACTAGGTGTTAAAATTCATTATTAGCTAGTGCGTAAATTTAAATAACCTTCGCATTTTCCTATCACTTCAGTAGCCCATAAGTCTAGCACAATTATCGGTTAATAACCGGGTTTCCAGTAATAAAAACATTAAGATAAAGCTGGTTTATGTTATTAGACAATCTTATCTCCACGACCGTGTAAGAGTGGTATTAGTTTAGCCACTGCTTGGCTAATGCACTAGAAAGTGACCCTTGCTAGCAGCAACCTTGTATGTAAGAAATAAGAATATTAAAATATTTTTTTTCAGGAGGTACAACCAGTGTAATTCGACCGGGGAAGTACCACCCCCACACCTATTTCTAGCGTGAAACATTTCTTGCGTTTGGATGTAAGTATGTAGTTGCCGGCACTTTTATATGAGGTGACCATCATAGTCCTCGGAAATAGCTCCGCATCTATGATTGACGTTAGATAGAACTGATGTACTATTTAAAATTGCTTACAGATGTCCATGGGAAGCAGACGGGATGGGTGGAGTGCATTCTCGTTTGCTGTTTCAATCAGATAAAAAATACAACGATAAAATAGTAGGAATATAAAGGTAGGTCGTATAGGGCTGAAAGGTAGGTAGGTCGTATAGAGAAGAAATAATTTTTATTATTATGGAAACAAGAGAAAAGTAAATATTACATTAAAAAAAATATGTATATTAAAATAACAAATGCTATAGTACATTTTTATAATGTTTGCTTGTCCCCGCCGGATTTTGTGTGAGATAGATGTTTGACACAAAACTTATCAGTTTGATTGTATCAGAAATGCTATAAGTAGAACATGAATGCAAGACATATATCAGAGTTCACACCCTCCTTCCGCATTAATGAAATGAAATGAAATGAAATGTCTTTATTTTGTATAGGCCTGCGGGGGCACTTACAAATTGTCAGTTACATTTTTTTTTCTTACACTACCACCGGATCGGAATACGACCTCAACTGAGAAGATCCGGCAAGAAACTCAGCGGGTTTGTCTTTTTTTCTTATTTATATTCATTTTTTTAATATTATTACAATCATGTTTTTTTTACATGGTAATGAAAGTTAGCTCCAGTATCTTGCCTTGCAGTTCAGTAAAAGAGAGCCCTGTTTGGTAAGATACGCTACACTTTGACATTTATTAAATATACTATAGTAATGCATATTATTGCTCAGTCCCAAGCTGTTTTATCTTCTATGTAATCAGAAATTTTATAATACGCTTTACGGCAAAGTTTAATCTTAATCAATGCTTTGAACTTATTCATTGACAAATTTCTGATTTCAACAGGAAGTTTATTATAAAAGCGTATACATTGACCCATAAAAGAATTATTAATTTTGTGAAGACGAGTAACATGTGCAGAGAGATTGTGCTTGTTCCTTGTATTTATGTTATGCGTATCACAATGTTTAGCAAAATTATTAATATTTTTCTTAACATACATCAAATTTTCGTATATAAATTGGGATACAACAGTAAGTATATTTATTTCTTTAAATAATTCTTTTAGTGAACATTTCGGACTTAGGTTATAAATGGCTCGTATAGCCCTCTTCTGCAGTTATCTTCTAATGCAACAAACATCCACTTCCAATTATGTTAATATACACACACATGCACATACATACATCGCATACATATACACGACAGTAGTGATGTTACGAATTCGCATTCGCGTATATTCGCATGTTTTTAGACATCCGCAATCGCAAGGATTGTGCGAATGCTTTTGCGAATATTGAATTGCAGTGTTTTGTAGAAAAAGGTCGCCAAATCTAGATCCTCTGAACCCTTACACCAAGAGCAGAAAATAAGCAACATTCCACATGTCCACCACTTCGCACTTGGCTAGCGCGATGGACTATGGCCTTTAACTCTCTCATTCTGAGGGAAGACCCGTGCTCAGCTGTGGGACAATACTGGGTTGACACAAGCAACATTCGCATTCGCGAATGTCTGTAAGGTTTTTTTTTGTTTTATCTGACTGAAGTAGCAAACGAGCATGCAGTCCACCTGATGGTAAGTGGTCACTGCAGCCCATGGACATCTGTAATGAATTTCATACATAACATGGGTTCCATCTGAAGTCAATCACAGATGCGTTGCTAGTCTCGAGGACTATGATGGTCCCCTCATGTGAAAGTGTACCGGTAAGGTATATTACCGGTAAGGTATATTCGCATTCGCGAATGTTCAAATCGAATGTTACATCACTACACGACAGGTTTTGAATCACAAATCTTACGATCCGTTTTTGACACGTTCACTCAATCGGGTCACTAGGTTTGTGATAGCTTCGATCGGACGCCCAACAACGGGCACACCATTTTAATGGCGATTTTCTCGATAATTTATATTAAACGACTTGGTGGGAATAAGGCTAATAATGTGATAGTAAGTAACAGAGTTAAATGTCACAGTATAAGGAACGTCGAACTCCGAAACGTCGAGAGAAAACGATTTTAATAAGCTGTAATTATTGAGGACTCATTTTTGAACAATCGTCGCGTTTTGCTGATTGTGTTGAAAACTGTAATTCACTTCGTAATTTAAGTTGCGGTATTCGTTTAATGTAAGTTATTTATATGATATATTTATACGATAAAACTACGTTAAGCAATAAGTGTGTTTAATTGTTTTAAAAAAAGTTAATAGGATTGTCTGATACGTTCCTCTTGAGATCTCCTCCTGGGCAGGTCATGAATAATGATGATAACCAATTTTTTGCTGTGTTTAGACCGTTCGGTACCTGTATTGTATTCTCGTGTTTATAGTCCACCTGTTCACGCTCTTAGTGTAGTCATATAAATCAAAACATTTATTTATTAATTTATAACTCCCAAATCATAATATGGTCTATCATCGAACCCATTATTTTCCCACTGCTGGCCACGGATCTTCTCTCAGAATGAGAGAGTTTTAAGCCACACTCCACCGCACTGATCAAGTACGAATTGGTGGACTTCACACACCTCCGAGAACTTTTTTTTTAAAGAACTCTCCTTCCTTCCTTCCCTTTCTTTTCCTTCACCGAAAAGCAGTGATAATTAATTTCTAATATGCACATGATTAGGAAAAATCTGTGGTGCGTGCCTGGGTTTAAACCTCGGACCTCCCAATCGAGAGGGCAAGTTTCAACCATTAAGCTTTCACTGCTCTCAAAGCATCATATACTACATTAGAATTAACCACTTAAATAGAGTATAAGCATACTCAAACAATAAATCAAGTAAGAGCATATAAATAGAGCGATACACTGCATTCCCTTAAACAACGAACACCTCGCGTGCCCTATAAGGCTATTAGACCCATTTCCACCTCTAAAGACTGGATACGACGAAAGTCCTTTTAAGTAGAAACAGAACAGTAGCGTTTAAACTTTTCTACCGATACGATCTCCGTTGACCGTATAAGCGCGCAGATAATCAACCGTTACGGGTTGGGTGTAGGGTTGCGAATCTTTAACTAATGAAATGAAATAAAATGAAATGTCTTTATTTTGCATAGGCCTTTGTCAGTTTCAGCTTGGCGTTATATTTATTGTTTAAATTCTTACATTACATGAGCTCTAAATTGTAAGACAAGTTCATTTAAATTAATAAGTTTATTATTCTTACTAATTATATAAAGGTTGTTTACAAGGAATGTTTGCGAGGTTACTCTTTCACGCAAAAAACAGCTCAAATTTCAGTGACACACCTGGATTAACACGTAGGTTACTCGTTACTGTAGTAATTGTGACCAAAGTAGACGGAGCCGTGTGAATAAGCTTAAAGAGTAATAAGAGTTAAATATTTCATTGTGTCCTAAAGACATTAACCTCGTGCCTACGTCAGCTTTCCTCCACCGCACCAATCGCCGAAGGATGAAGTTCCATCCACATCAACTGGACTTGTAGCGGTCCTCCACGGTTCGCTTTGCACGCTCGTTTCTGCCACGGACGTGCAAGATTTGGAACGAGCTTCCGCCTGAGGTATTCCCGAGGCGTTATGACATGGGGCTCTTCAAAAAAGGTGCGAAAAGAGCTCTCCTTCAAAGCCGGCGATGCATTGGCGACTCCTCTGGTGTTGCAAATGTCCATAGGCAACGGTGACTACTTTCCATCAGGTAGCCCGTCTACCTTATCGTTAGGTTTAACATTATCGATAAACTTTAGATAAGACTTAAGTGCTAGTGTCGTAGTTGTGTCTTTTCCCTATTATACATACTAATAACTGAAGCATTAAATACAAAATAATCATAAGTACAACCTTAACAACTATCCCTGAATTTAAATTTATGATCCGTTACAAACGTATAAGTATGCACCTAATTATAAGTGGTCACTCCAGCCCATGGATATCTGTAAACAACTTCATTAACAACAGGGATTCTAACAGAGGTCAATAACAGTTATGTTGCTATTCCTACGACTATTATGTTATTTGCCTCCTATGAAAGTGACTGAAGTCATCTATAGAAAACGCAAGAACTTGACGCTAAACATGTGGTATCCTTTTTTTTTTTCGTTTTCGAGGGGGAAACCTTCCAAAGGTACCCGACGCCGTGGGAGCGACGCAGGGTTATGTGGGATTTTTACCGCACTAAAACCCCCCCGGTGGCCGTCCTCGGCGCTGAAAAGGAGGACTCCGGGATCTCGAAACGACTTCCACCGGAAAAACATGTGGTACCCTAGTCGAGTAACGTTTGTTGCACATTCTGCACAACTCACTAATTTAACTGTTTTAATAACAACATACTAAATATTCGTATGTTTGTCAACCCTATTCCAGTTAGGCGGGAACACTGATATCGTTTTCACTTTTATCGTTAAAATCGTTCGATGCAATACCGATACTGGTGATTCACTGGAACGTTGTCAGTTCCCTATCGCCGCTACAATGAACTGTTTCATAGCCGATATAATGGCTTAATCAAGTTTAAAGTAGAAAGCTGCCTTACATTACTAATACTTTTATGAAACGAATCGCTTTAATGTTATTTATCGACAATATCGCGACGACATTTAGGTAATATCTCGTTACGACAGAATCGTTGTTAGATCGTGAGTCGTATTTAACATTTTATGTATCGAAATATAAAGATAAGATGTAATGTAACAGACAAATCAATTTGTTTGTTAAGCTTTCAAATGTCAATTATGTATTTCCTTGAGATTTATTTAAATGGAATATATATTACAATAACACGTTTTCGTTATGTAACATTCAAACTTTTATATTGACGTTAACAAGTGAGTCACGTATGAAACCTTTCTTTCCGGTATAGTTCTCATTAGTGATTGCTAGATTATGTTCTAAATATAAGGGTATGGAAAATGTGTGTGTTAAAAATGCTGTCCACCAATTCGCACTTGGCCAGCGCGGTGGACTATAGCCTATAACTCTCTCACTCGGACAGAAACCCGTGTCCAGTACTAGGACAATAATGTTCACAAGAATGCTTAAAATAATGTGCCAAGTCTTTAGTTCTCCAATTCAGTTCTTATGTGTAGCGAAGGTATTCTAATCTTAAGTAGAACTCCAATTATATTTTGATATGTATTTAACTTTTTACTTGCCTCTCAATATGCTTTACAAAAGTTTTAATATCAATAACAAATAAAATTGAACATTTTTAGCCGCTTTTACTAGTTTTTTTTATTTACCTTTAACCGTATGATTACACTTCTTTAATGTATGAAAAAACATAAGTTTTTAAACCGTAAACCGTCATAGAGAGCAACAAAAGCTTGTAAATCAGTATCCATTTTTTCTAAATGTCATAAATGTGATAACGACCAATGTAACTGATCGAGATATCAGCAAACAGAATTTTAACATAAATAAATTTTGCTATAACACATATTAGTCTAACATCTTATAATATATGATTTTAGACTAGTATTATCGCGGAATTGCGGTATGCGGTTATTTTGCGCGGTTATTTTATGCGGTGCACGATATGCGGTTTATTTTTGCTTTTGCCGATATTTCGACCCAGTTGCATGGATCGTGGTCACGGCCAAACTGCGGTAGCAGGGAGAAACCGTTGACAAGCACTAATGGTAAATTAACCTATCTACCCTACGTCTAGTTCGTTTTTCTTTTTTAGGTTCCATATCACGACACACAACACTAACTGTATCCTTACGCACCACATTTTGCACTATTTTAGATTTACATAAACTTATTAAATTATCTTATAATGTCATCAATGCTCAAAACCGCAAGTATGGCTAATATGTGAGGAGTCTCAAACGCAATTAATTACATAATCATTCTATCTTCCATTTCTTATTAGTCATAAACGATTTAATATCACAAAAATGAAGACATCAACGCGCACACAAGCAGTCACTATTGTAACGCACTTACATAATTCAAATGTCACCAGTAACGTTTTAATTAAGACATAATGATTAATTACCGAGCAAGGTGACAGGTATAGTCGAAACTCGCCTATCGTTAAGATTTCCGATACAGATATATTATGAGTCCGAAATCGCAATCTCTGTTCTTAATTCAGTGTTTATATTAATGTACCTACATGACACGTTGTTGACGATAACGATACGAATATAAATAATGACAAGTTTAAAATGTAAGACTGGTCGCTTTCAAATAACATATCGCTTCAATTAATCAAACCTCCATTTAAGGCCAAATATGTTTTTATGCGTTTACTTTTCAACGGTCAAGTTAGATGAAACTTGTTCTGTAAACGGTCGTGTATAACTTATTTACATTTAGTTAACCATGTCACTATTTTATACTGATAAACTTTTCCTAATTATTCTTCGGATTGTCTAGTGTCACCAGCAATTTTTATAACATTGAAATAGCAAATATTTAGTCCACTTGATGGAAAGTGGTCAGTGCCGTTCATGAACATCTATAAGTAATAGTCGTATAGAACAGAGGTTTTATCTGTCAATTACAGATGCACAATATTTGAAGATGGTAGAACCAGGTTCGACCGGGGAAGTATCACCGCTATCACACATATTTCCAATGTGAAGCATTTCTTGCGTTTCGAGGGAAGGGTGTGGTTGCCGGCACACTTTTATATGAGGCGACCATCATAGTCTTCGGGAGTAGCAACGCTGTGATTGACTGTAGATAGAACCCATCTTCTATATGAAGTCGCTTACAGATGTACATGGGCGACAGCGGCCACTTAACATCAGGTGAACTGCAAGCTCGTTTGCTACTTCAATCAGATATAAAAAAGATGCGTTACCACACCCGAGGTCTAAGATAGTTTTTGCATATGAAAGTGAGCCGTTAAGTAACTGTTACAAGCAACTCAAATTAATTTACAATACTTATATAGTTAGGTGTAACGAGTAAGGGCCTGACTTTCTACTTGTGTGCGTGGGCGCAACAACTGCTGTGCATTAATTAATGCAACTGCACACAAACACACCAACACAACGACACGGATAACTGAAACAGGCTGGAATCGTAAACTGATACAAATAAATATGAAAGCTTTTGCAAATCCAAGAGCTGCATATAACCACGGTTCGAATGTATGTATAAGGCTATTTAATAGGTAAGTGAAACACTGAGGTCACAAATGGGTCGCCCTTCGAACAACTGGTATTTTGGTTGTTATACGCGGTGGCAACACCATAAGACCTATTACGTTCTTCAATTTTGGTTGTTGATGGTTTGTTGTAGATTTAACTAACAACCCGTCCCGGATTCATACGGTTTGTAAGAGCAGATGTAAAATAATCAGATAATGAGCATGATTTCATGCTGATTATAAAGGTCACTAAAGTATTAAGGTTGGTAAGTATCAATACTGTATCCGTATAAATTAGTTGCCAATTACCGCATTCTACGTAAACAAAAATTCAGGAGATATAATGGGTATTGTGGCATTGTGGTAAAACAAAGTTACAAGGACTAAAGACACACATATTAAGTAATAGGTAAATCATTAAAGTTGCAATCAGCCATGTGACACGCAATCGGTGTTTTCATATGATTGAAGTACCAAATGAAAGAGTGGTAAATACCACTGCTGTCCTAAGATAGCTATAAAAACTTAATTTGGGATCGAAAACCTATCTAGACTTTTTGGAAAATCTCATGTTTACCAGAACACAGGTTTTGCTGATACGAAGAGTGCTACAACCTCAGCGTATTGAACTAGGGTTATTTATCAATTATTTTGTAGAAACACTTTATTATGGTAATGGAAAGACCATTAAGTTCGTAAATCACTCAGCTAAAAAGATAGGATGATTTATTACGAGATTTCATATATTAGGCCGGTGTTAAGTTAGGTGTTCGCAGAATTGGGTTCTCTGCGAAGTACATGTGATACTTTGTTGCACGATTGATCCTACATACGTTCATAATATAATTATCGGAGACTCGGACAGTAAACGTTCCCGTTGTAAATTTATAAACTGGTACAGATTCGTAGTAACGACTAACGAGATGCAAATATTTTCGGAAAGGATACATTAAGTAAAACCTTGCTAAGCTTTTGCGGCTTATAGCAAACTAGTCCCGTCGTAACGGTTGAAATTCGACCGTAATTTAACTTGAAAAACTAAATTTCATATTGTCCAACGTAGCACGAATATTTCTGATTGTATTGATTTTATTGATTAAAATCACCCTTTACAGGTCACAAATGTTTCTAAAATGTTTTATGAAAATGCTTTGTAAAGCTGACATTTGAATGGAATCGAAATAATAAAAAATATATATTTTCTTCCCATAGTTTATATTTCAGTCAGATATATCACTTACACTCTCCGCCCTTTTTTTTTGTCGAGGGGGAAACCTTCAAAAGGTACCCGTCACCGTGGGAGCGATGCAGGGTTATGTGGGATTTTTACCGCACTAAAACCCCCCCGGTGGCCGTCTTCGGCGCTAAAAAGGAGGACTCCGTTTTCTCGAAACGACTTCAACCGGAATCCTCCGAGTGTTGCCCCATCGAGCTCCTCCCAGATGGGCGGCTGGGCCCGCCGCTCCGTCTAGTCTTTACGACGGTATGCGACCACACATTCCGCCGTCCTTCCCGGGATCACCTGCCTGAACGGTTCGAGCTCCCACTCTAACCGCCCGCAACCCCGGAGACAATATCCGCCCTAGTCATTCTTTTATTTACTCAACGAAACCACTAACGATTGAATTCACTGGCAAGAGATGCCTTATCCAGATTTATTCGAATGCGATTGTTTCTGGGAAATTTAGCTTTCTATGTTATGATTTAACGGGCTTAGCGTTGGCTGGAGTAGACAACCTGTTGCTTAGATATTTTGTTAGGTGTTGCGAAATTGGAAAGCGAGCTAGTATTAGCAGTTCGTTGTTTCTATGTTATGTTTAATGAGCGAGCAATTTCGTTCAAGCAGTGTTGAATTGGTAATAGCTTTGGAGTGCCCGCTGGAATGTTATGTTTCGTCAGTATGCGAAATGGACAATTGTTTAAGTGTACAAATAGGTCTCTACTCAATTTTCTATTGCAATAAAACATTATACGCATAAATAGGAATTGGTTGCGTATATTCCCTCTCTAAGGTTTAATACGGTCCCGAGTGAGCATTCATCAAGTGAGCAAAGAGTGATTATTACTAAGGTTTTAAACCTCCGAACACTTTTGTACACTTTTATAAGTACACATAAAGCGACTGTTTTTCTAAGGGCGTCGTCATTATATAATTCCTGCAAATGAAAAACACTTTCTCTCTACCACAGTTATATGAGTCTAGATATGATTTAGCCTCACGAAACCTTTCTTTTGTTAACCTTCAAAAAGTACGTCAATGGTTATGTGAGATATTTGCGGGATAGCCCTATTCTGATCCCGGAACTTCAGGGATAAGCCTGACGGAACTTAGCCCCTGGACGCCGTCTCGTTAGCTAGATGCACCGCCAGCCTCCGAGCGCCGGAATCAATTAACACGCCCGCGGTGATGCGGGCGTGCAATCATTGCAAATCATTGCAAAGCTTTGTTTCACCATCAAATCACTCAATATTATACATATTACAAAGCAACCTTTTCTTTAAAGGGTTCGTCAATACATAATTCCTGTAAACGAAAAACACTTTCTCCTACTATCACTTATATCAACAACACGCCAGCGGTGACAGCTACGATCGTTGCAAGGCTTTTTTTCACCATTGACTTAGTTTGTGACACGAGCCCATTGATAATTCTTACCGGCGATACGTCGAATCAAAAATGCACTTCCTCAGATGCAGATACGAAGTATCCGTAATCATTTGGATCCATGGATACCGATCTCTGTTTCTATTTAGACGATGCAAATATTCATGGCCTTGAAACAAGAGTTAAAGCTTGCACTTGTGATTAATTAGTAGGTACGTTATAGCTTACCATACCGGTGACGCACTAAAATTACGGATACGGATACAGATAACTGGCACACCACTAGTTATTTATGTTGAATCATTTTTTCAATGAAAGCTCAACAAACAGAGACGTATGGTTGAGTTTTTAGAAGGATATATTAAATACATTATAAATATATTTTTAATATATTGCAAGGCTTTGTTTCATCATTGACTCACTTTGTGACTCGAGCCCAATGATAACTGATACCGGTGATGCGTCGGATCAAAACTGCACTTCCGCAGATGCAGATACGAAGTATGCGTAATCATTTGGATCCATGGATACGGATCTCTGTTACTACTTAGACGATGCAAATATCCATGACCTTGAAACAATAGTTAAAGCTTGCATTTGTGATTAATTAGTATGTACGTTATAGCTTACCATATCGGTAACACACTACAATTACGGATACGGATACAGATAACTGGCACACCACGAGTCTTTCATGTTCAAGCATTTTTTCAAAGAAAGCTCAACAAACAGAGACGTATGGTTGAATTTTTAGAAGGATATTTTAAATCATGGAGTAATGGACACGTCATTATATAAAAATATTGTGTTAGGACCTTTTGTCAAAAACAATTGAATGGTAGGTTGGACAAAGAAAGCACCGAACCATATTCTCATATCGTGTAACACTTTAATATAGTAGTATGAATTACCTTGTATTTAGGATATTCCAAAATACACAAAAAAAATTGAGCAGTGATAGCCTAATGGTTGAAACTTGCCCTCTCGATCGGGAGGTCCGAGGTTCAAACACAGGCACGCATCACTGATTCATGTGCGTATTAGAAATTAATTATCACTGCTTTTCGGTAAAGGTAAACATCGTGAGGAAACCTACACACCCGAGAGTTCTTAAAAAAAAAAAAGTTCTCGGAGGCGTGCGAAGTCCACCAATTCGCACTTGGCCAGCGCGGTGGACTATGGCCTAAACTCTCTCATACTGAGAGAAGACCCGTGCCCAGCAGTGGGACAATAATGGGTTGACGACGACACAAAAAAAATTAGTTGGTACTAATTTACACAAATATCATGTATATTTTTTACATGAAGCAACTATTTTAGTTCTCGGGAGAAGCAACGCATCTGCGGTTGACTTAAGATAGAACTCATGTTTTATATAAAGTTGCTTATATGTGTCTATGAACGAGCCAACAAACCAACAGGTGGACTGAATGCTCGTTTGCTACTTTAATCGTATGAAAAAATAACAACTTCCTATTAACTATAAAATAACTTACCAGACTAACTTACGTCTAACGGTCGAAAAAGAACCGCTTGGATTAAATGTACTCGCATAGAGGCTATATTTTATGCAGCTTGCTCTAAAGATAACCCGGGTATTATAAGCCCGCGAAAATCCAGCATTTACGACTGCGCGCGGCTTATGCGTGGTCGTAAAGATTCGATTTTGCTTCCAATACTTCTTTGGGCTCCTGGTAGGTTCATTTATTACTCGCGAGGGTATTGATAGGTAATAAAATAATAATGACTGCAGCTTTCCCCACTCAGCTTTTATAGATAACGTAACTTGAAACGCCGTCATCGTTGCGAGCTTATCTCTTGTATTATTTTTACGCTTGACCTTTTCCTGTCAGGTGTTCGAAGAAAGCTCTGCGGTCGGCACGATACGGATTGGTGGTTTCAGTGTCGCGAAAAACTTATGAGTGTAAGTTATTGCGAAACGTGGTCGTAAGTTATTGTGAGTTATCGGAAGGTGAAGGTACATAAAAAGCTAAATAAAAAATGTAGGTGGGGTGGAATAGGTGCTTCCCAAACATAAAATACATCACGCATTTATAATCATGTTTATATCTGGTTTGAGTTGGTTATCTTGGTATATATATATATATATATATATATATATAACTCAATATAATATGTTTTTTATTTCGCATGGATAGCCCGTAGAATACAATTTATGTACTAATATTTTGCACAAAAGGCCCTAATTTCTGAGTGAGTTGTAATAACTATCAAATCAATCTTAATAAAATGCTTCTACATCTATGTTACATAGAACTTGATCAACCAGACATCAACTCCAACTAATTACAATTAACAAATCATTACGATAACATATAGAGATTATCACTACATAGTATAAAACAAAGTCGCTTCGCGCTGTCTGACCCTATGTATGCTTAGATCTTTAAAACTACGCTACAGATTTTAATGCAGTTTTTTTTTTATTTTGATTCAACGTATTATATACATATATAGTAGGGAAACACTGATAATTTCAGATTTTTTTACTTTTAGGCGGAACTAATTCGCCGGGTCAACGAGGTTTCGATATTTAAGATTCCGTTTTATAATGTGTACGAATATATAGTTAAAGATTTTCTGCATTATGTACAAACATTTACAACGGACATTAGTCATTAAACCAGGTAACCGCGGGCACTGATTTCTTAAGTCTCATTAATTAGAAACATTCAGGCAGCCGGTGAAAGCATTGTTTTGTTTCTACCAGGTATTGTGAGCACAGTACCGGCGTGCGCGGGCGGCGTGGGCGATGCAATTACTCGCACAATCCTTCCAACATTTTTGACGATCTGCTTAGCGGAGTCATTGTACCGGACCTGACACGCAGTGGGTTCCAGGTTTGATTTCTGGCTAGACAGGTAACTAAATGATAAATCGAGATTTCTATTCTGAGTCTTGACAATGGTGTATTCGTCCTTGAGTATTTTCATGATATCCACAACGCTATGTGGATATACTAACATATCCATTAAAACTACCAATAAAGAAAGCTTTATTATTTAAAGCTCTTACATCCATAGCATGTTTTTTATACAAATATATAAGGTAAATCTGGTAATGTCCATTATCACTAAAATTTAATTAGGAAACGAAACGAAATTTTCAGCGATCCGAAATAAAAAAATATTGACATCATAGCACTTATAGTAAGTTTTTCACGTACCATGCCAATACCAAATGCATATGAAAAAAAGGATATGCGTGAGAATCGTTAGAACACACAAATTTACATCTCGATGATACAAACAAGAATTTTAAAGAAATATTTCAAAAAATATTTTATCTCGTGAATACACAGGTATTACGTACATAGGTGTTATAACAACACACAGCATCTTACAGAGAAGCAAACATTTACGAACTATCATATATTCCTGACTTTCTTAGCGACAGCAAAATAATGGTGTGTGAGAGTTTGTTGTGGGCGGAAGTAATTACTGCACTAGCCTGATTAGATCCATCCTACTTTCCTGTAGTAGCAAGCTTTAAAGGTCGCTAGTGTGTGAAGACGTAGGAGAATGCAGAGCGCAAACGAGTGCCATATGACTGTGTATCATAATATAATTATACTATTCGTACATTAAAAAATTTAAAGTAGTGTAAAGAAGGAAAATACTTTCGATAAATATCAAACTTTATTCTAATTATTTAAGTAACTTGTAAATTTATTATAATTATAAAGATAATATTATTTCAAAGTACATAATAAAGAAATGACTGCTCGCTAGCCATGCAGTTTATTGATGAGGATTAGGTAAAGAAGTCATATCCTAAAGCTATTGTACCATGGGTCACTTGTACATACGTCCCTGTAGTTCTGGGATCAGAATAGGGCTACGGTATCCCCTGCCTGTCTGTCTGTAAGAGGCGACTAAGGGCTTCCGGGGTTGCAGGCGGCTAGAGTGGGAGCTCGAACCGTTCAGTCAGGCAATCCCGGGAAGGACGTCGTTACATGTGGTCACATACCGCCGTAAAGACTAGACGGGGCGGTGGGTCCACCCGCCTATCTGGGAAGAGCCCGATGGGACAACGCGCTCAGAGGATTCCGGCAGCGGTCCTGTGGAGGTCCCGGAGTCCTCTTTAAAGCGCCGAGGACGGCCACCGGGGAGATTTAGTGCGGTAAAAATCCCACATAAGCCTGCGTCGCTCTCACGGCGTCGGGTACCTTTTGAAGGTTTCCTCCTCGAAAACAAAAAAAAGGGTCACTTGTGTATTGATATGATGATGATTGATGATCTATAAAACATTATAGTGCATAAATTTGAAGGGTAGTCGGCTGATAAAGCAAGTCTTAATATCTGCAGAATGAATCATGTTACCTAAAGTCTAAAGACCGCTGAGTAAATATCAACAAAAGGGTATGATAACCTCCAACCCACAGAACAATAAATAGACAGATTATCACAAAACACAGCGGATATCTAGTATATTTCGCAAACGTTCACATTAAACGCTACAACCGTAGAACTAGAAACTCAAAGGCGGCACGGACAGACATATTAATAAGGAAATGTTTTAGTTAATGCCTACTTAACATCGCCGTAGATGCAGCCGGCGATAAGCGTATTACTTAGTGTCGTTTTGCTGATTGTTAGAGATAGATACAGAGAACGTTTGTTTCAGAGTTTGCGTAAATCGGGGATGATGTCCCTGTAGCCTCGGGGTCAGAATAGGGCTACGGTATCCCCTGCCTGTCGTAAGAGGCGACTAAAAGGGGCTTCCGGAGTTGCAGACGGCTAGAGTGGGAGCTCGAACCGTTCGGTCAGGCAATCCCGGGAAGGACGGCGGTATGTGTGGTCGCATACCGTCGTAAAGACTAGACGGAGCGGTGGGCCCAGCCGCCCATCTGGGAGGAGCCCGATGGGGCAGCGCGCTCGGAGGATTCCGGTTGAAGTCGTTTCGAGATCCCGGAGTCCACCTTTTCAGCGCCGAGGACGGCCACCGGGGGGGGTTTTAGTGCGGTAAAAATCCCACATAACCCTGCGTCGCTCCCACGGCGTCGGGTACCTTTGGAAGGTTTCGCCTCGAAAACAAAAAAAAAAAAAAATCGGGGATAGACAGCGGGTTCTTAAGACACTCGAGGGCCTAGAAGACCTTTATACCCTTTTTGGAATGTTGTTCACTATACATTGCTCTTAAAAATTACATATGGCGAAAATGTTCCACCACTCCCAAAACAGTAGTTATTTGAGTTATTTATTTTTAAATTTAAATATTTTCATTATGAGGCTGAATAGACTAAAGATAGTGGACATTTACATTCACTAAATTGTATTCAAATATTAAGGATTATATGTTATTTATACAATTTACACCGGGCCGCAGCCTTAGATGACTAATACAAGGGATAAGCGTCCATGGTCAGTGGACAGAAGTTCAAGACAGCCAGCGACAGGTAACATCAGACAACGACAATCGGCGACCGAAAACGATGGTCGTCGATATGAACTGTTGCTCATATATTAGGTCACTATTGTCCATGTTACTTCCCCTTTACAGAGATTGTATGTTCTGACATCTATAAATAACTTCTTAATGCTTCAGATACGAGTGACAGATATCCTTTGGACAAGCGTGCTACTTCCCAGGCAACTTCTAACTTACCAACAGGTGAGATGTATTTTTTTTTGTCGAGGAGGAAACCTTCAGAAAACGCTATCCTATTTTTAGCGTAAAGCATTTCTTGCGTTCCGATAGAAGGGTGTGGTTGCCAGCACACTTTCAATTGAGGCGAACATCAGAGTCCTCGGGAGCAGCAACGCATCTGTGATTGATTTCAGATGGAACCCATGTACATGGGCGGCAGTGGCCACTTACCATCAGATGGACTGCATGTTCGTTTGCTATTTCAGTCAGATAAAAAAAAAAGAGCAGCAACGCATCTGTGATTGATTTCAGATGGAACCCATGTACATGGGCGGCAGTGGCCACTTACCATCAGATGGACTGCATGTTCGTTTGCTATTTCAGTCAGATAAAAAAAAAGACGCCGTGGGATCGACGCAACGTAATGTAGGATTTTTACCGCACTAAAACCTAAATCTTTTGGCGCCGTCCTCGGCGCTAAAAAATGCAAGCCTAGAGATTTTAAAAAGTCCAGACAAAAAATCCTCATGGCATTATCACGTAAATACCAATGATACAAACTTCATAATGATCTAACAATCGTAACACAAGTTTCATGATTCATACGATCATATCAGACTTGCTATTGAATAGTGACGTGAGTGTTATGATGTCGATAATTTCCTCGGTATAATTACACAATGGGGCGCGATAGATCGATCTTTATCAACGGCCACGAGCTCGGTTACAATGATAATACATTGCCTGCTTTGCATTGCGAAATTCATCGAACCATACATCGATAATGACGCATCTCTAACTTTCAAACAGAACCGAATTGAAAGGATTCAAATGTTTATCGTGAACGTAATTCCATAACTAGTTATTACATCCAATTATCGATCGATATCGATAAGGATAAATCAGATACGGAGATTCATTTCAATTTCACGCAATTTATAGTAGATCACTGAATTTATGTGTTTACGTTAATGCCAACGTACAAATATCATTCAACAGTATAACCGTAAATTCAGTTTACAATCAATATCTATTAGTTAATCTCGATTGAAGATTGAAAATATAGCAAATTACTTAACAGCGCAATAAACTGATATCTCACGTTAGAGATAACATTCGATATACTGACAACTGACATTATATAAGATACAACAAGCGTTGTAATGCGCGGAACATCCACAAGACATGACGTAGAATGCCTATTAGCACAAAATTACATGGCACGGGTAGAAATAATTTAAAGACGATCACTTACAAGCTACGGACTGCCCGGTTGCATATAACTCGCCGATGATCGCAGTACATGATGCACAAGAATGTACATACCTGGAACAAAATATATTTGCATATTAAAAACTAAACGAGAGGCATCATTTTATGAACTAAGCTTCATAGCACAAGAATATACATTAACATACTGTTAGTTTGTAAGTCAGTTAATTCTTTTCTGCATATTATTGCATAAAGAGGAACTACTGATATTCAAAATAATGTGTAATTTTTCCGTACAGAATTGAAATGGTATATTCTCGTTTATGTATATAAATAACTGTAGATCAACAAAGACAGATCAATTAAAATGTTAAGTTTCCGAATTAACATCTATAATTACATCTTCCGAATTAAATCTTTAAATTTTTATGTATTATTTATAAGTACAAACTTTGCTGATTTTTGTTATTTCTATGTTTAATAAGCTGTATGTACTGAATATTGTATGTTTTCCAAATAAAAATAAAATAAAATAAAAGATGTTTAGATAAGTATATTCTTTCAGGTTCGATCGGGAAATTACCACCGCCACACCTATTTTTAACATGAAGGAGTTAGGAGTTGTTGCGTTTTGTTGGAAGGTTGTGGTTAGCGGCTTACCCTTAGTCCCTTAATACTTAGTCGCTTCGTTGTATAAATATTCAGTGTGACATGGACTCCTAATTTATTTACATTTTTATACGTCTCGTTTGCGCATCGAATATTTAACCCGTTAACCCTTGGCCTTATAACTGTCGAGGTCATATGAAGGATTCTTACTGGAAGGTCGAGGGCAAGGTCTTTATACATACACAGTATTGATTTGACCTACGAAGCTATTTCTTTGAAGTTACCGTTCTAGAATGTTAATAGAGCTTTGTTATTCCGTGTTTTCAATCAATCAATCGTTTATTTGCATGAAATATCGGTACAAAGATGGTACGTGTAGAATACTATATACATATTTATTCCAATTTTATTTGGATGTGGCCTATCTACGTGAATATTTAGGCAAGGCCAAGGCATGCAAAATAAATAAAAAAAATGCTTTTAAAATGCTCTAGAACGCTGTAGAACATTTAGACATGTGAAATACCTGACGGTACTGCTGTCACCACACTGGTCTAATACGCAGAGTTCTCCTGTTTTATTTTAGGCTCAGTTACGAGATTTACTTAGATTTTTATTGTGTGCGTTTTTTTTATCTGATTGAAGTAGCAAACGAGCATGCAGTCCCCCTGTTGGTAAGAGCTCACTGCCGCCCATGGACACCTGTAAGGAACTTCAAATAGAATATGGGTTCTATCTGAAGTCAATCACAGACGCGTTGCTACTCCTAGGATGGTCGCCTCATATAAAAGTGTGCCGGCAACCACACCCTTCCATCGATACGCAAAAAATGTTTCACGTTAGAAATAGGTGTGGCGGTGGTACAACCCAGGTCGAACTACACTGGTTCTACCACCCGGATGTTGTTTGTTCATGTATGTAGGAAAAATATTCCTACAATCACAGAGAAACAAAACTAACATGGTCTTGAATGCATGCTTTGCATTTCTGGCATTAGAAATTAACATAATAATTTCTGAGCTGCTCTCTTTCCCTTTAAGCACTGTTGACCTTCGCCTTAGAGGCTTCGATCGAGAATTTTCAAGCGCCAAGCGACCAGGGCGAAGGTCACGTACACTTGGTCTATCGATTTCCCGCTACGACGTAGAACATTGGGTGTCACTTAAGCTGTCAATTTCGCTAAAAGCTTGTCAACTTGCTTGTTTCTTTAAGTGGTTGTAAATTTCTTCAGTATGAGTATATCATGTTTAAAACTTTGATTGATTACGTTTTTGATCGTCATTTCGAAGGACATTGTATGTTGTGACCGAAAACGAAAACGTACACATAAACGTGCTATATACATGGAAATATAGCCTAATAGTTGAAACTTGCCCTCTCAATCGGGAGGTCCAAGGTTCAAACCCAGGCACGCACCACGCACCAGGTTTATGTGCGTATTAGAAATTAATTATCACTGCTATTCGGGGAAGGAAAACATCGTGAAGAAATCTATACACCCGAGAGTTTTTAAAAAAAAAGTTCTCGGAGGTATGTGAAGTCCACCAATTCGCACTTGGCCAGCGCGGTGGCCTATGGCCTAAAACTTTCTCATTTTGAGAGAAGACCCGTGCCCAGCAGTGAGACAATAATTGGTTAACGAGAAATATGAAAACTTAAACAATTATTGCTTAGGGGAAACTAAATAAGTTTGTTCTTAAGGTGCAGTTTAGTCTTAACGTGGTGACGCCTTGCATTACCATACATACCAGTCCGATACGAAAAAGTTCCCGATTCAACTCTCAAACTCAACACACACATAGATTTCTGTCATGGGACTAAATAAAAATAATAAAGGATCTGTTACATCCGGTCGTAATGCCATTTTCTTGCATAACTCAAAAATAAATTCATGAAGTTACAGTTATTCTATAGCAATTATAGTTTGAATGTCATCGTTTAACCTACTTTTTGACATACTTTGATTTTGTCAACATTACTTGTACATTGTCTTTTTGACATTTGTCGTCAAACAAACGGTATTAAAAGCGTGGTTAGGTCAAGGCCACAACTTGTCGGTGGTATCGATTTTCGTTACGGCGTAGTAGAAAGACAATTAGACGGCTGTGATTTTCATTAAGTAATGAATATTTCTGTCATCTTTACTTCTAAGTGTTAATATTAAGATTTTAGAGATAAAAGGAATCATTGACGATCACCTTTTGCCACACCACCTACTTACTCAAAAGTGGAATCTGTGATAAGCTCTGGATCTACGGCAGTCTACTCGTGTGATCTCTACTATGTGATGTCTCTACTCGTGTGATTGTCTATTATCAATGTAAGTCTGCGACGATCAAGACTTTGTTAAGTGGCAGTGCTTAAGAGCAATACTTAATATCTGATATGCTTAAGGCTTACTACCTTTTATAATAAAAATGTTACAATTAATACGGAGCGAAACTACTAAGTTGTTTCTTATTCGTACGTAATGTGTGGTCATTACGTACGTACCTTATGTTTTTATGGTGACCGTTTTACGACCGTGGAACCTATTTTCAGTGGAAACATTAGCTAACCGCATAGGTCAGGGTTAGGGCGGCCAAGGTTTATAGGGAATGGGGACAATGGTTGACGTAAATGGGTCAGACGGGCTGCTTAAATTCGACATAAATAATGATATCTCGACATAAACAAAACATGTCTCGATTTTGTAGATGTCTGAATAAAAAAAACATTAATATAGAATTAAGAAAAATTCAAATCAAATAATTATCACACCTCGCCCTAAGCGGTAAGCACTTTTAATGGACCGATTGTATCGGATTCGATTTCCGATTAATAAATAAACAATACGCATTTCACATATACCATATTATTTTGATTTATCATGATCACAACAAGGCAAGTTAAATTCCCAATCCACACATCGACATAATTGAATACGCGCGAGGAAATCCATCACGCGCAAGATCGAGAAATGACAAAGCAACGAGAGTGGAAGTGGAAAGTGGTACCATAAATACAACCTGACCCTGACGGCTTGTTTATTGAGTACGTTTATGACGTATCTTCCATACATCAATCCATAAATATGAAAGCTATAACATCCGATATGTTATAATTTCTACATTAGTTTTCTATTAATTTTCGTGTCTCTATCGCCTATTTCCGGTTCGGGTTGGTTGTGAATTTCGAAAAGGGCGTAGAACAGTGTTCACAATCGAAAATAATAAGAATATCCCGCAAAGTAGATCTTTAAAAATTCTTCGTCCTAAGTGATTATTAAGGTATTCCCAGAGCTGAAAGAGCGAAAAGAGCTCTCCTTCACAGCCGGCGATGCATTGGCGACTTCTCTGGTGTTGCGAATGTCCACAGGCGACTACTTTCCATCAGGTAGCCCGTCTGCCTTATCGTTAGGTTAAATTATAAAAAAAAAAATTGTTCTACACGACACAGATCTTCGTTAATGCTTTTTCGGATTTAAATACATTTAATAGTATTTAGTTAGTAAAGAAAAATATGCATGCAATAACTTACTGACACATCTCAATAAAAAGAGTCATAGTCATAATTTTCCATTAAAATTTATTTATTTTTTTTAAATCCCTAAAGTTTTTTATAGGATAAATGTATTACGTCTACTTCAAAAGCCGATCAACCTTTTTATGGATGGTACTCCTGAAGACGAGACATTGTCATAAATGTAAATCGATGCAAAACAAGTCCTTAACCGTCATTTATACGATTCATACAGAGACACGTTCCCGGTCACGGCGAATCCATTTTTTATGCGCGTGCGCATTGAGAAATGTCAATGTGTACAGCGTGATGAATTATATATTCGCGATTATACTCGAATAAACAACATAGCGAATGCATGAAGTAGTGAATGATGACTTGTCGGGGGATTTTAAGCGTCGTGATGATCCGATTACTGACGTGAGTCATTGTGGTCCTATCACAGGCGATGTAAGATTCGCTATGTTACTTACGATCTAATAGCACAATCATATTCTTTACTAGTACAAGAAAATCAATTCTATCCAATTGGCTTCCCGTAATGCAAGTTTGAGTTTGTGTCTATGGTAACAAAACCGAAACTTCTTAAGAAAAATATACGTTGCAAAAAAGAACAGTCAATTCCACAACTGTATCTCATAAACTTCCATCCGCACAAAGTCAGGCGACGAAGTTAGCCAACAAATTAATATCAACGGTCGCATCGTATCGGAATGTCTCCATGGGGTATGCGCGTAATTTTAAATAAGAGATTCGAGTACTGTTACTCGGGACGAGGCAACGACAAATAAAAACATAAAGAACTGAGTACGTTCAAAAAATAAAATTCGGCAATACATTCAGACGAAATTACGGATAGCGAGAAACAATGGCCGATGCAAATTGCGGCTGGACGTCGAATTATTTATTGAGCTGCCGCAAAAAAGATGCAACTTGTTCAATTGAATGCACCATAAAGGGTAGCCACCGTAAGCTTTTAAGGCAACCACGCCATTGTCAGGGAAATATTAAATTAAAAACGAGACCCGGAAAGGTTGGGCGGACACGGGGAATTTAATACAAAAAGGCTTAGCCGGGAGATGACGCCGTTATATTGTGAAGTCTGATTCGACCACAATCGACAAAAAAATATACATAGTATCGGTCTATGAAAGAATATAAATTCTTAAACATTAAAGTGTAAGTGTCTCTAAGCTATTTGAAATTAAGCATTTTATCTTAAAATTTTCAGAATGTCTTAAATTTGCGCCTAAATTATTTGAACAGAAAAATAATTGAATTTTGGATGCGTAAATTATTCATTTGAACACATTTTGATTTTACGTTACATCCTTTAAAAACAAACAGAAAAATCACACGTAAAGTTTACCAATATCGAAATGACATCACAGACGCCAACACGACTGTATAACAAAGAAATAGTAATACACAAATTCATAACGAGGCCTACGATAAATCAGAACAAATCCACTAAATCATTATTGCATTCGAATTCAACAATATTTCAAATCATTAGTCGAATTTCGTGTTCTCCGACTTAGCAGAGAAAGTGGCTCACTACTGGTCTTGTGCGATGTAGTGATAGCCGAGGGCGAGAACGAGTAGCCATAGAAGAAATGAGAAGGTAATAAATTATCACTACGGGCTATTGGAGCTTTCAGTACTTACTTTAAATTACACTAAATTCAGAAATTGCGAATAACATTTCCGAACTAATTAAAACCTGCCGCATATTTTGCAGCCATCTAGCGTTGACTGAAGAGAATGCCATCATACATTGAGTTTACCCTATTGTAATAAGTGTAATAAGTACTTTTATTTAAGTGGTGCAATATGTAAATAAATTAACTAGTATGAAAACACTATGACGACGACGAGTGTAATCAATATATCAATAGGATTGGAGTCATATCTGAGAATGTGATGAACCGTCTGTACTTCTGGTATATTATATTATAATTTATAGCAGATTATTTCAATTTTCAAGCCATTTTAGCCATAGATGTAGCAAACGAGCATGACATCCATGACATTGCCGCCCATGGACATCTGTAATCATTAATAATAATATCAATATTAATGGCAGAAATACGTTTATGTGCCTTCAGAGTAGAACCATAAAGATATCTACCCCCTTACTAAGAATTAATAGAACATCAAAACACAGGAATATTACATAATATGAATTCATTCACGAGGTAGAACACTTGAAGAACAAATTCCCAACTTTCACCACCTCGGACCGCGTGTTACGGTAGGCCAGTGGACGTAAACCCCACAATTTATATACATTAGCTACCAGGAGGCCATAATATTAAGTATGTACGTAGCACGGTGAAAAACGCCCTAAAGCGGTGCCCGGCTCGCGCCACGTGGCTGCGTGACGCGGGCCAGATTATTTTACATTTCAGAAATTCGCCCGCGGACACATACCCGTGTCTGCATGGTTCAAGTGTTTATAAGGTGTCACAGATAGTATCGTGTACTATTACTATTATATAGAGTTGTTGGCAGATAACAGCGTTTAATAAAACAAAAGTATCCGAAATGATCTTGGAATAAATTGATATACACGTGGTATTAACGACTTAGATTGACTGTATTGCCATTAACAATTTGATGATTTGATGAAGCAAAATAGCAACATAACAAAGTATATTTAGTCGTAAAATGATAATTGGTACCCGACTAGGGCTAATGCCGCACAGAGAGGTATTCTGTGGCCAGCAATACGGCAATGGCTTGACGAGTACTCCATCCATTTAACCTTTGGGGAACTTTCTCTAATATATGTAATTTTAAAAGTGGTATAACTAGTGTAGTTCGACCGGGGAAGTAAAAGCGTAAAGCTTTTTTTGCGTTTCGATGGAAGGGTGTGGTTGCTGGCACACTTTTGTATGAGGCGACCGTCATAATCTTCGGAAGTAGCAACGCGTCTGTGATTGACTTCAGTTAGAAACCACGTTCTATTTGAAGTTGCTTACAGGTGTCCATGGGCCGCAGTGACCACTTACCATGGGGTGGACTGCATGCTCGTTTGCTACTTCAATCAGCAAAAAAACGAGATTTGAGATAGATTAACTTTATTCTTTTTACATTAAGTCCAAATTAACAATAAATTTCCTAAAATAAAAAAAATCATGCACAGGTCAGACCTGGATCTACAAGGTGGAATCCAATGGGCATACTATCCGCCTATAACCGTGATACCTATTACATAAAACGTAGACGTCAACTCCATCTAACATATGTATGTAGAGTCATGCACTAAAATAACTATTCATAAACGCGTCTAGTTTGAGCTCCGCTGCCAACAAAAACTGCGAAAACAGTGTATGTAACAAACGAGCAATAAATCCACTAATGTTAGTAGACAGAGGAGTCGCTTAGCTAATGTGCATAGTTTGTGCCATACGGCTACTTTCGACTAGAAATTCCGCAAATACACATTACAGGCATAACGTGACAATCGGCGTAGCATACTTGTCTGGAAAACGTCCCGGGTGCGCCCGGGTGAACCCATGCCAACCAAATCATAGAGGATTCGTGTATGGCTGTGTATGTATCATTAAACAAAAATAACTCATCCATTTTGACGACCCGCGTGGCGGAGCGGTTACCATACCGGTCTGATGCGCAATGGGTCCCGGGTTCGATTCCCGGTTCATGATCTGGGTGTTTGTTATGCGGATACTTTGTGATGCGGTTCGAAAAGCAAATATAAAGTCCATACGACCAAGCATTAAGACAAAAACAAACATTAACTTTTTACAGAAAATCTCAACAAGTTTTATTGAAAGTATTTATGAAATCTAATGCGGATCAAATGCACTAGCTCCACTTGTTTATTCGGACATTTCTTCCAGGTATTCAGTCTGTGGTCGGAGCGCTAGGCATGAATCACACGATGAAAGAGTGTGGGCGTCCCGACCACTTCCTGGCACACCCACGGGATGAGAACAAGGACCTGGGACTTATAGTCCCGGACATACAGAAGTTGCGGCTGTAATTGTTATTGCAACGCTGACGTGATAGATTGCGTGTATGTGCATAGCATTAAAGTTCCAACCTTAGCTTCATTTGCTATCATTGTAATAGATTAAAAATTATGAATTATATAGTAATTAATTGCTAATTTAAAATATTTAAATTTTCTGGATGGGCCGTATATTAATTAAATATTATATAAGGATGTACTTCAGAATACAGCCTATGGTTTTAAATTTGAATCAATACCGAAATAATATGCAGACTATTGTCTGTGTAACGAACATCAGCCCACTATACTTAAAGATATCAATGATGCTATAATATATCTCACATTGGACTTCAATCCTAATAAGGCGTTACACAGTTTGTGTTCTTCGTTGTTTTCGTAACACTGGTAAGCGCTGCCCTAGTTTAAGGGGTATGGTTCCCTTACCATGCACACATATTGAAGTCGTCAGAATAGCAACGCAACTGTGACCGATCTTTCGAAGCACTCTCTTTCTCTCATCTTTGGGGTTACAATTAGATGGACTTATTTTTTGTTCTCGAACGGGAAACCTTCAAAAGGTACCCGACGCCGAGGGAGCGACGCAGCATTATGTGGGATTTTTACCGCACTAAATCCCTCCCCGTGGCCATCCTCGACGCTATAAAGAGGACTTCGGGATTTCCAAAGGAACACAACCGGAATCCTCTGAGCGCGTTGCCCCATCGCGCTCCTCTCAGATGAGCGGCTAGGCCCAACGCCTCGTCTAGTCTTTACGACGGTATGCGACTACACATACCACCGTCCCTCCTGGGATCGCCTGACCGAACGGTTCAAGCTTCCACACTAGCCGCCCGCAACCCCGGAAGCCCCTTTTAGTCGCTTCTTACAACAGACAGGGTATGCTGTAGCCCTATTCCGATCCCGGAACTACAGGGACAATTAGGTGGACTGCACACTACTTTGCTTCTACTATAAATACAAAAAACTATATGGACGACAATTAGGTGGACTACTTTGCTTCTACTATAAATCCAAAAAACTATATATAAATACTTGAGTGGCTAGGAACCGCCTACGGTTCCTGCCGCTGTAATGTTTTATGCACATCTCGGATATAATGCTAAAGATAAATCATATGATAAAATCTAAGAGGGTATGATAAAATTGTTCCCTCTAAATTATGGCTCCATGTGGTGTATCTGTAACAGAGATTAGATCTTAGAATTAATGCTTCGGAATATTGTCAAGGCCTTACTACTAAAATGTACTGCCAGTAGTATTATCACAGCTGCTTTGAATTTACTTAGAATACAATAATGGCACGGATGCAGAAGGATCTTATTTTTGTCATACCATTTTTTATCATATTTCATACCATAACCATATTGCCTTACTCATGCTACTACACAATGTGTGGCTTGAAATACAACATATTTTTAGTATAAGCAACAAAATCTACATAAATGTTTTTTCAAGGTTTTGTGTTAATATCTGCAAATTAGTCTTATGCAAATCGGTAAAAGCATCCATACCTACTAATATTATAAATATGAAAGTAATGTTTGTTTGTTCCTCTTTCCCGTCGTCACATAGCTATTATATGATATGGTTTATATGTTAGGAGATAGTCAGAAGGGCGGAGAGTGACGTAGGCTACTTTTTATCGCGCTCTCTCTTTCACATGAGAATATCGATGTTTTGTTAGTTGATACATATTTAGAAGTTCCAGACGTTGTTAATACATGATACATAAATGTATTATAAAAATTCATTTGCATGTTCTGAATCACGCTATCAAATGCCAATGTTAATTCCCTTTGACCTTGCGGGCGAAGCCGCGGGTAAAGGCTAGTATTTTATATTCCTTATTTAACATGCACCTGAAACGCTACCACGGATTATCTTTACGATTGGTAGTGCTTTCATAAGTTTCACTCACAATACATTCACTTAGCTGAAGATTACCATCGAGGGCATTTCGAAAGGGAACTCTGTTAGATAGGGTCAATTCCCTCAAGTAAGGTGCAAGGTAGCGGTCAGTAGAGTGAACATAGCGACAAAAATATATTACTAGCGATATTTTGTATGTTCAATCTATTATTGGAACACGAAAGCACTCTTTTATGAGTACTTTCTTTCAAACTATCGTAGAAATCGAAAATACAGTCAGCGACAGCGGAGTCCATAATTTACACCGTATGGATTAACGTACTCTAAAATACATTTTAAATACCTTTAATCTTAGTGGTGTAACTTCCGTGTATCATTACCCGCTATCGCTTATGCACTGAACGCTACCTAAAGCTTGGAACAGCGAACGGTAGATAAGAAAAAGCTCAGTGCGATAAAATACCGTACCTGCACATTTCGTCGACTAATGTTTGCCAGATTATCAATTCGCCGGAAATGGTATAATATTCTTCATAAAGTAAGATCTGATTGCCTGATATACACCTTCTTTACATTATTGAGAAAAATACTTTTATTATCATACATACATATATTTATTTATCTGAATTAATTAAGGAAATCGAAAATGAGGAATTCGCATGCGTACTTTTCCATGAATGGATTATTTAAAACGTTTTTTTGATAAAATAGCAGATATAAATTATAATCACAATGTTCTTAAATACATAACAGTCGCATTTCGTAATTAAGCTGTCGGATATCGTAGTACTCATATTACCTACATTAAATGATGTTACTACATATAATATATAGAAATGAATAATTTACATCATTTATTCATTTGCAACGAATATGAATTAATTGTAGATTCATTCATGAACTACAAATAGAATAAAACGCCGATACGTAATGTAGGTACGTATTGGCGTTTTATCCTATTACCCAGGTGCGTAGCCCTATTCGTTCAATTAAAACATATTTTAGTAAAAACAAACGCCATATATTTTTAAAATCCGGAAATTCAAGTTGAGCAGAGGCAGCGGTGCATTTACAATAACCACTCGCCCACCCACCATTGGAGCGCTGACGAAAGCACCCATTTGCAATCATTTGCATGAGGAAGTAGATAAAACATAGTGCATGCTTAGGTATCACAGAACCGGGGTGGCCGATACTCAGCCGACGTAACGACAATATAGATAACGCGAGTCTTCTCCGATACTGGAGGTCTATTCTGTATACCTGTCAACGATCTATCGGATTTGTTACTTCGTTTCTTTAGAGATCCCGGAGCTCTCTTTGCAGTATCGAGGACGGTAACTGGGGGGTTTTTAGTGCGGTAAGAATCCTACATAACAAAAGATCGCTCCCACAGCGTCGTTTACCTTTTGAGGGTTTGCTCATAAAAACAATAAGGTAACATAGAATCGGGTTGGGCGCGATACTTAGCCGACGCAACGACAATATAGATAACGCGAGTCTTCTTCGATACTGCAGGTCTACTCTGTTTCCTTTCAACGATGTATCAGTTCTATACGAAAGTTTACGAAATATGATATTAGCATGCATTGAAACAACTGTAATTGTTATTATTATTTTTAGAACTATCTAGTTCAAAATCATGTAGAAAAACTGTTAACTTATAACGTTATCCAAAAGCATCTTTAAAATACGCATCGGTGACTGATTTTCGTAGGATATGTCAAAAATTTTGCTGAGTTAACCTTGATTTAAATTAGACAAAAATGAATTATTAACAAGAGTGTTAACAACAAAACAATAAAATATTCACATAGAAATGTACACGTGAGACGGTGATTTACATGCGACAATTCAAATCGGACTGCAATATCGATCGAGGCAATAAATCGTACAGATTACACATTAAAATCGGTAGCAACGACAGTGTCGACATCATACTGTAATTTATGGATTCATTTTATCTGTGAACGGCGTACGCCATACACGGCCCGACTCGACTGGAACAATAGAGACACAAGGATTGGACAATTGGAGCGAGGTACCGTTGCCGCGAAAAAGTTTCGAGAGGGAAAAAGTCGAATTTGTAAAAGCTTCGGGTCAACGAGATACGATCCCTTTTAAACGGCGACCGTTGACATCGGAGAAAGGTTTACAAAAACTTGAGTACTTGGGATTTAGTTGCGAGGAATCCGAGATTCGTCTTTCGAAGAAAATAACACGTTGATCGTAAATCAGTCGTAAATCAGTTTTTTCGTTTCCGAAACGACATTTCCGTGTCGATTCGTATATACAGTATATAGTATTGCGTCTAGACTCGCATCATTATCAGAAATAATTATGAATGCAGCGATGACTACCGCAACTAGCTATCGGCTATTAACGACGCAACCTAACACCGCGGGCATATGTGGGTATCTACATAATATAATGAGTTCTAAAAGCTCATTTCTCCGTCACTTCCTCTTGTAACGCACGTACGTAAATCGTTGTTGCTTAGTTCGACGTCCGTCATTAGATAATGTAGCAATAAAGAAAATAGCATGCACTTCCACTCCCACGTGCTGGTAAACATTTCCTTTATCGACGGGGTTCACCGCGAATCATGCATCTGGACCGCAGGGCACCGTCCTTACAACGCTCACGTGTATTTATAGACACGATCATTGATTTAAGCGAGATTTATAGACCGCCGTACGGTATATCGGAATAGGTATGACGATATTCAAGAGATCGTAATCGTGATCGACTGTTAAATCAATACAACGAAGGGATCGTGCACAAAGTGGGCGTTTAACCTCTGACCGAGGGCGTGCGGAGCGGGCGCATACGGCGCGTCAAGCCATCCATCATGGCCACTATCTGTGGCAAATTAACCCAACACAGACGCCACCGACGCTAACCGACCAGTGTTCTAGACACGCCTCTCTCGAGACCTGACAACGTTTAGCGGTTCAGCGGATTTGGTTAGTTACGAGTCGAGCTACCCGAATGCGACGTTTACAAATCGCCCGGCACAGGGAACGTCACGTATTCCAATTTACTTTCTTCCGTTGGGTGATCGCTGACCTCGTCGATAGGAATCATGAGTTCGACCTCATGGGAATCATCATTTGCACTTCGATTGTCCGACACGTCGGGTCTAAAGGTCTACTTTGTATGCACGAAATCCGTAGCTACGATCGAAGTTCGGGAAAACAAACATCGGTAAATAAAAAACTTATCGATGTTTGTTTTAGATAACTTATACGAAGAAAACGATATTCTTATCCAGTAATTAAACTCTCTCCTTTAGTTTTAGCTAGTTTAAAATATTGAATACAAAAACCAATTCGATTGCTTTATAAAATAGCTGTCTAATTTATTTGTTATTGTCTAACGGATCCAAAACATCGCAGAATTTACTAAAAACTAGTCACTCGTCGCAACGGTCGAAATTCGACCGTAATTAAAATTAAAAAACTAAACTTCATATTGACCAAATTAGCAACAATCTTTTTATAATTTAAAAAAATAACGTAATAATTTTCAAGTTATTTTGAATGCTACCGTTGACGCAAAGGTAAAAAGAGGCAATAGAGGCAATAGAGGCCATAGAGGATAGCAATAGCGGGTATTTTGCCAAAGACATCTGACATTTTTGACGACATGTATTTTCATTGTAAGACATTGAATGTTCTATTTCGTTTATAATGTGTTTGTGTCAAATGTAGTGAGTGTAATGTGTTTGTAGTTGATTTTATGTAGGTTTTACGCAATATTTGAAAAAACTATTATCATTGCGCAATTCTTCTATACATCAACTATAAACCGTGCGTAAATTCATACTCCTCCGCCTACGGCAAGTATCTTAGAAACGAATCACAAATTTTTGCTTCAAGTATTAATATATAAAGGTATCTATCTACTTTAGATTTAGCGTGATATAAGGGATGTAATTTTATTACGTCAGTGGTAAAAGTGACTACGTGTTAGCGGTTAACGAAGCTAAACACTATTGACACGGTAAACGAGTGGTGCAGGCAGTTTCAGACACTTAATGTCGTTCACAATGACGCCTCGATTGCGCCGATACCAAACTGGTTTACCATCGGCAAACGCCAATTACGAACATAAACAATTACATCATTTAAATAAGTGAGCCTCTCGATTATCAATGGATATGGGGCAATTAAAATCATTGTTACAAATTCGAAATTTATTTTTAAATGTTACTCGAGTATTTACAGTCAATAAAGCGTTAATTGGCTTACTTTGAAGTTACATAACACAACAATGCTGATAGATATCTCATCGCGGTTATATAACGTCTCATAATGATAAATAAACCATTGCAGACAAATTTATAAAGAGATTTACACTGTAATCAAAACGTATTGTCGTCAGAACATAAATAAAGAAACGAGGTCTTATGGAGTAATAAAAAAGAGTGACTTGAAAGTGTTAAAGAGATTTGGAATGATAAGTTTAGTAATTAACATTCCTTCCATTAGTCTCGCTTCCCAAGATGAAATCAAAATTTTGATATTTCTTTCATGCATTACTACTCGCAGTACACTCTCAAATATTTAATCCATTTACATTCAGTACAATCCGAGATTACTTACAGTTTATGCAAATTATAAAACACAAATAGACAATTTAATTAATTTATATAGCTATGTAGACTAGCCTACTCTGATGTCTAGAATGAGTCATAGCTCGCAGGTTACGAGACTTATATTATCAAGGCATCAAACATTTTGCAAGAGACGTCATTTCACGGTTTAATCGCAATGACATGCATAACACGAATGTGCAGCGATACGATAGACTGTCCATGCATTATGTTCACCCAAAAATCTAGTTAACTGACAACAAATTAACTGTTACGCAACTTGGTGCAAGCGTAACGGACGTCTAATTTGTATTCTTACCAATCAAGATATTTTTTTTGGATTAGTGAGAATTACGACAGCAACTGTCATAATCTAACATTAGGAACGTATACTGTAGGTACTGTTCAGGTGATCAATGACCACTTTTCTAAACTTCTTCCACTTCTTCTAAGCAATTTTAAAAGCTCTCATTATAACTCGGAAGCTTTCCGAGTTATAACGAGAACTTCTAAAATTGCTTTCTACATAATAATTGGCTAAAATGTATTAAATATATATATAAAACCACCAATTCGCACCTGGCCAGCGCGGTGGACTATGGCCTAAACCCTCTCATTCTGAGAGAAGACCCAGGAGTGGGACAATAATGGGTTGACGAAAGATATATAAAAAAAATAAGCAATTACAAACTCTGTTCATCTCAAAATAAATGTAAGTTAAGGCATATTTATAAAACTAACACCAGTACCGATCAGATTAATATGAACAAAAACTAAGAAAATCCTACAAAAATGGTCACAGTGACCAACCCTACCCACCAACAGGTGTGAACGTTCAACGTCCGATTGCGTACCGAGTGTACCGACGCCGATCGGTAATTGCCATTACTGAGCACACAGACTCGCACGCTTGGGTTAACTCGAATGAGGATAACACACATTGTTGCCACAAGAAGGAATATTGAAATGTTTGATAAATTTACAAGGTATGGTTTCCAAGAATGGTGTTAGAACCAGTGTAGTTCGATCGGGGAAGTACCACCGCCACACCTATTTCTAGTGTGAAGCAGTTCTTGCGTTTAGGTCGCATTGTGTGGTTGCCAGCTCGTTTTTAAATCGGACCACCACATTAGGCCTCGGAATGAGAAAAACATTTGTAATTAACTAAATATAGTATTTCCTCTGTATATAAAATTGCTTACACATGTCCTTGGACGGTAGTGACCATTTACCATTAGGTCAACAGCATGATCGTTTGCTACTCTACTACTTCTGGTCATTTTAGCAAATTTGCCAAAATTCGCTCAACATTGACGCTGGCATCGCTAAATTAATCTTTCGTGGACGAGTAGTTAAATTGATTTATAGATGCTTTACACATATAAGTGGTTTTGTATTAGTTAACAATAGTGGCAAACATGGCCAAACTGGCCGTGTGGTGTCGGTCTTGTGAATAGCACCACTCCCTCTCTTCCCGTGGATGTCGTAAGAGGCGACTAAGGGACCTTGAACCAGGTGATGGGCAGCAGCATCACCCTGTGAATTTAAAACTTACTGCGGTCACCAACACGCACAGCCAAGCGCGGTGACTACGGCAAAAACCCCCTAATGGCAGCTCAACCGAAACCATGGCCCCCAGTCCCCGGCAGCCCCGCTATTCCTGGCTATGGTAGCGGTCACGGTTACGGCGGGGCAGGGGGTGCTAAGAATCTCCGGCAGAGATCGAGCTACCACAACCGACGACTTCTGCACCTGGCAACATATAACACCAGGACTCTGAGGAATGATGAGAAGATATATGAGCTGGAAGAAGAGGTAGACAAGCTTAACTGGAGTATTATAGGATTATCTGAAGTCCGAAGACAGGGGGAGGACACGATGATCCTAAAATCTGGTAACTTGTTCTACCACCGGGAGGGCGAACATCTGTCCCAAGGTGGTGTCGGGTTTCTCGTCAACAAGTCACTTGTCAACAACGTCGTGGAGATCAAGAGTGTGTCGCCCAGGGTAGCATACCTTATACTCAGAGTATCCAAGAGGTACTCGCTGAAGGTCATACAGGTATATGCGCCGACATCGATGCACTCTGATGACGAGGTTGAGGTTATGTATGAGGACATATCTAAAGCCATACGTACCTCAAAATCGTACTTCACGGTTGTGATGGGGGACTTCAACGCAAAGCTGGGCATTCAATGTGGCGATGAGTTGAAGGTAGGGCCCTTTGGCATTGGTAATCGGAACCATCGAGGCCATTTGCTGGCTGACTTCTTGGAAAAGGAAGGATTCTATATGATGAACTCCTTCTTCAAGAAGAAGCCTCAAAGGAAATGGACCTGGATGAGTCCCGATGGTACTACCAAAAACGAGATTGACTTCATACTGGCAGACAAGCGGCACATATTTAACGATGTCTCTGTGATCAACAGGTTTAAGACCGGAAGCGATCACCGGATGGTAAGAGGCACGTTAAATATCAAGATCAAGCTGGAACGGTCCCGCCTTATGAAGTCGATACTCCGTCCAAGATCTTGTCAAATCCAGGGCTCTGAAGACTTTCAACTCGAGCTACGCAATCGCCTGGAATGCCTAGAAAATTGCGTTGATGTTGGCGAAATGAACACCAAGTTGGTAGAAACTGCCCACGAGGTAGGGTCGAAGTACTATAAGACCCCCTCCAATAGAAGTACTCAAAGACTGTCGGTCCAAACTCTCGAACTTATGGCAGAACGGCGGGCAATGTGTGTGCAGTCTCCAGCTTCACTGTCGCAGCTTAGGCGGCTCAACGCGCAAATCTCTAACAGGATGCGACGCGACCTCCGTCTCTTTAATGCAAATCGCATTAAAGAGCAAATTGAGCGGAACAAGGGCTCCAAGGTCTTCGCAGGGGATTTGCGTGTTGGGCATAGCTTATTAACGAAGCTGAAGACGGATGACGGCACCACAGTTGCCGCGAGGCCTGAAGTTCAGAGAGAAATTGAGCGCTTCTATGGGCAGTTATATACTGCTTCACGTGGTCCTTTGCCGCCTGTCAATGACAAGCGAGCCACGCTAACCCGACACTATACCGAAGATATCCCGGACGTCAGCCTGTACGAGATTAGATTGGCCCTCAAACAGCTCAAAAACAACCGAGCGCCCGGCGAAGACGGAATCACAACTGAATTGCTTAAAGCAGGAGGGAGGCCGATTTTGAAAGCGCTCCAACAGTTGTTCGATTCCGTCATAAGCCAGGGTATAGCACCGGAGGCGTGGAGCAGAAGCGTGGTGATACTGTTCTTCAAAAAAGGCGACCGGTCTTTACTGAAGAATTACAGGCCCATCGCGCTTCTGAGCCACGTCTACAAGGTGTTTTCGAGGGTCATCAATAATCGAATAGCTCGCAGGCTCGACGACTTCCAGCCTCCCGAACAAGCCGGATTCCGAAAAGGCTTTAGTACCATGGACCACATACACACACTGCGGCAGATAGTAGAGAAGGCCGAGGAGTACAATCTGCCGTTGTGTGTGGCCTATGTGGACTATGAGAAAGCCTTCGATTCTATCGAGACATGGGCGGTGTTGGAGTCGCTCCAGCGGTGCCAGATTGACTATCGGTACATCGAAGTGTTGAAGTGTATATATAAGGCAGCCTCAATGTCGATCCGATTACACGACGGATGTACGAACCCGATCCAATTGCAGCGCGGTGTGAGACAGGGGGATGTATTATCCCCGAAACTGTTTACCGCTGCATTGGAAGACGTGTTCAAACTGATGGAGTGGAAAGGATTCGGCATCAACATCGATGGCGAATATATCACTCACCTTCGATTCGCAGACGACATCGTCATCATGGCGGAGTCGATGGAGCACCTCAACACCATGCTCAGCGACCTCTCTGGTGCCTCTCAACGGGTGGGTCTTAAGATGAACATGGACAAGACGAAGATCATGTCTAACGTTCATGTCACACCCGTACCGGTCGTTGTAGACGGCACCACCCTCGAAGTTGTTGACGAATATATTTACCTGGGGCAGGTGGTGCAGATGGGTAAGTCCAACTTCGAGAAAGAGGTCACTCGTAGAATCCAACTCGGCTGGGCAGCGTTCGGGAAACTGCGCCATATCTTCTCATCCGATATACCTCAGAGCCTGAAGTCGAAGATGTTCGAGCAGTGTGTGTTGCCAGTGATGACATACGGTGCCGAGACGTGGTCCTTTACTGTGAGCCTCGTGCGTAAGCTCAAGTCGCTCAGCGAGCTATGGAGAGAGCTATGCTTGGTATTTCCCTGCGCGACAGAATTCGTAATGATGAAATCCGTAGGAGAACGAAAGTTACCGACATAGCTCTCAGAATTAGTAGGCTGAAGTGGCAATGGGCAGGCCACATCGTTCGTAGGACAGACAACCGATGGGGTAGAAGAGTCCTCGAATGGAGACCACGCCTCGGCAAAAGGAGTGCAGGCCGCCCCCCGACCCGGTGGACTGATGACCTGAAGAAGACGGCGGGTAACCGCTGGATTCAGATGGCTCAGGACCGGTCGAAGTGGCGCAGATTAGGGGAGGCCTATGTCCAGCAGTGGACTTTCAAAGGCTGATGGATGGATGGATGGATAGTGGCAAACATTTATGCGCCATATCTCACATATACGTATATAAAAGGGAAAACTGACTTAACTACTGTCATATCAGAGCACAGCTGAAACTACTATACTTAGAAACTTATTTTGGGGATATAGTAAAATTATTTAGGGGATTTTTGTATCGATACTCTTTAGTGCTTTAAAATTAATTGTTTTTTGACACATGATTGAAAACTAAATCTGACTGATGTAATTGCTGACATATCAACGCACAGCCAAACTACTATGAAAAAATAGGATAGCAGGTTTGTATGAACTAACTTAATGAAAATTAGTATATTCTTTTGGGTTTGACATATTGGACAATCTTTTTCACCATTTCCGAAAAATCACGCCTAAGAGGGTAAAATAGGAATTGAAAGTATTTTCGGAAATTCGCCCAATTTGATGCAAGGTCAATTAAACTTAATACTTGGTTTTGGTTTAATTATATTGCAAAAACAGGGAGGAGGGGATGTCCAGCAGTGGACTTTAAAAGTCTAATGGATGAATCATGGTTCGCGCGAATGAAGTTGCGGGGGTCTGCTAGTCTCAAGGACGCGAAGCAAAATCAAACGCGCAAATAAAATTGGCATTACATCTAATTGTAAGTTATAAACTATAACTGTTTAATATATGCACATAATGTATGCACATTAAACAGTCAAAATGACAGAGGTCATTAAGCTTCATATTTTGATACGACCCAAATCAAAATTAATGGAAACAATCTTCTATCGTTTTAATAAAAATACTGTTCATACTTATACATTTTAACTTCAGCTGACGAGTTCTCAATCCGAGAATTTTTTGATGGGCGTATGCAAAGATCGCGTTGACAGGAGCTTTGACGGGACAATGCGAAGACGGATTCGGGTCACGTTTCATAGAAAGTTACCGAATATTAAGCGGGTCACACTGATATACGACGATAAAATCGTAAAGAACTATAATTCGTATAATTAAATAAAAATCTCTACTTAATCTTGAAAGACAAGTGTCTTATGTTTGAAACGCTATTAAGTTCAGTATAACATTTGCTAACGAAACTGCAAAAGTTGGATAAATTAACAAATATATTGGATGTAATAAGTAAATAAATAAATAATAATGACGTGAATAATATGTTTTAGGTACCAATTAAATGCTTCGAATCCATTATTTAGTATCCAATAATCCATAAAAGGAAGGACAAAATGCTATAAAAACATTAGGAGCATTCATGTAGGAGGCCTCCTAGACCACACGGTGACATATATCATCTCTTAAAGCTCGGTCTTGGAAATAATCTTTTGCGGTTCTCGGGACAGGGCCTATGCATTCCTGTAATGTCTAACTAACCGGTAGAACCTTCTAAACAAGGCTTACAAAATACACGTAAACTAATAAAAACCAAGACCATACGAGAAGGCCATATTGAAATTGAATAAGAATTGGCATCTATAAAGTGTAGATTGAAATTAAAGAACAATTACGTATTGATTTACTATTGATATCGACATGAGTGATTACCGACCATCAAGTATCGAAGCGGTCTACCGTTCAACTGACTTGACACTGGGAACTGCTATTAAAGGTCATAACTCATACTCTATGATTGATACTTTCGGTAACTGTAAATTATATTGATGAGAACATTCCTAAATTATTTCTTCACGTCGAAATGTTGAGCAAGATATTTTATGTGAATTTATTTCCCGCAGTGTATATTACAGTGTAACTGCGATTATTTGGCTAACTTATATATTATTTTTCTGCTTCTAATTAATTACATGAGATGATAACGTAAAAATCATCGTGTCTATATGTATTTTAATATTTCACAGAACTATATATATATAAAACGCACATTAATACACAAATATTAGTAGCAATCATTTGTAACTCGCTGTTTAATCGGCAATTTAAATAAGTAATAAACTTTAAAGTCCATTATTATAAAATAATTAATTTAAAAAAAATTACAAAAACTTCCCTCAAAATCTGCAAATTAACTCTTTAAATTAATTGTTTTTTAATATTATTTGAAACATTTGTCTTTGTGTTTAAAATGGACAGAGGACTAATAATTCAAAAACTATAGAAAAATCTATATATATTCTTGTTATCTATGTTTTTTGCAAATGTATATTAATGCACTTATACATATATTAACAAACTACAAATTGCTATTTTTCAATACACATTAAAAATATCGATGCATGAATTCAATATATCCTGTTGTGTTTAGCTTTTTATGGCACATTTTTTCTTCTTCTTTCTTCTTTCTTCACTATCTGCCTTATAAGTCACAAAATGTTTTTCAATCCAAAGTTTTCTCACTGTTATAGGGACCTATTTTCAAGGCCAGTTAAACAAGGCTAACTGAATGTTTATAAACGATAATCAACCCATCTGCATCGCATCCACGGACCCACGGGCGACGGACGATGTCTGGTATCTAATACCTGTAATACAACCACGTGATGTCCGATGACGGACAAATCTATTAAACAGTTTAGCGCCCTCTAGCTACGGCCGGTTGTACTAAATTGTCGATGTCTCAGTAACTGCTATGGACTCCGTTATTTACATTAGCTTTCGACGGATAAGTCGTAACGTTATCTAGAGTTTTATTTCTCTTGCTTATAACTGGTATTAGTTGTAAGTAGTTAAATAGAAGTATAACTTAAAAGAGCTTCTTATTCTCAGTATAATTACTGTTATACAATATACACCGACAATCACAATTTTTGTGGTTGCCGGCACACTTTCACATGAGACGACCATCATAGTCCTCGGGAGTAGCAACGCAGCTATGATTGACTTCAGATGGAACCCATGTTCTGTATGTAGTTGATTACATATGTCCATGGGCGGCAGTGACCACTTACCATCAGGTGGACTGCATGCTCGGTTGCTACTTCAGTCAGGTAAAAAAAATACACTCAGAAATACAAAGTAGGTACAACTAGTGCGTATGTACGTAATAATAAGAGTATGTCAGTCTTATACAAACAAGTATAACACATGGCTTTATATGTATAACATTTCTGTAAAGTCCGAAACTGTAATATATGTATCTAGGTGACAAAACTGTGTCACGAACGATATTTTTGGCGTCTTATTTCTTACGAAACGATGTACAGGCACCAGATAATTTACAGATTGGCTAAACTTTTAATCCACTTACTTGCTTGCTTATTTCCAATCACCATAAGCAGACTGTGTTATAGCGCATATAGACACGATTACAATAATTATATCAACTCGTAATAACAGTAACACCGCAACATGTATTCAACGAGCGGACGGAGGTATAATTTCGCTATAATTAATTAAATTATTTTTACAAAGCACCTGAGGTCCATTCGCTTAATGCGCTTTACGAGTAAGCTTATTCGCACCTTCCATAAATCGGCGTAATTATGTGTCAAAATATTATAACAAGCCGCACTGAGAAAACGAAAAGATAGGCCGCTTACACGTCAACAATTGATAACAAAATTTCGAGATATATTATTTTAATTGACTGTCTATTATAAACAAAGTATGCCTTATGATTTTACTAATATTATCACCGTGACATCACTGGCATCCTTAATTAAATAATTGAAGGACGCCAAGTTATGTACTAATTTTCACAGGAGATAGTAAATACTATTTACTCTCTCCTGTGAACATGTCTACCAACCTTACGGCCAAAGTGAAATTTAAACTAATTGGTTATTGTTGAAATTATGTTTAGATACAAGTTATGTTTTGCTATGCATCGATACTAGGATTTAAGTGCCGATCTATCTTACTGCCTTGGTCTTCGTGTGCAAGCTGCTTTATAGAGTACATTATACACACTGAGCATAGCCGATCATGCATGTACTGACGCAATACAGTGTAATAACGGGCACCGGATAAGGCAAATATCGATTTATAAAGTCCCTTACGACATCCGAGAAATCCGATCAATCTCATTCGAGTCACGAACTCACTTTATCTTCCTTTATATCCTAATACGTCCCTATATTGACACAAATTACGTTACTCAAGTTGTCGACATGCGAAGGGGCTGGTCTTAAATACATGGTGGCATGATTGCATTACTCGATAATAGACGTACTTAGGGCTCTAGCAGACATTCATTTACTTAAACTGTCGATCGAAACTACTTTTCGGAAACTAGATGCAGCTATCAAACTCAAAAAAATTGAACTCCGGTTACAGCTACTTTTGATCCGGTGGTAGCGGGAAGCTGCATTTCTTTAACTTAAATGCAGTCGCAAAACTCACGTTTCCGATGCCGCAATCGAACGTAGCAAGTCGTCAAAACATCTTACGGCATTGATGGAATCACTAAAATTCAATTAATGGCGAGATATACTGTATAGTTTTTGTAATTTATCTTACAAACAATAATATTCTAGTCTACTCTATATAGTGGTGTGTGATTGGGCTTAAAATATATAATGATAAATATTTACGTGTCGCTATGACGGTTAGAAATGCCTTTTCGTCACATTTCACGTCTTAATAAAACGCCTTACAAAATTTCGTAACGTTATTGTTATGATAAGCGACCATATATTTATACCTACCTAAATTATACAGGTCATCAATGTCCCAAAAATAGGCCCAATATATTGCATCTTTGTTTTATGTAACATTTAAATAGCATGGTAGTAAGTGGGCAGTTTACTTCATTAAAGCAGTGCAATATGGATAAATTTGCATAACATTCGCATGTTATTTTGCTTTAACGTTTAAATTTTATTCTATAACAGAAAAACAACGATTATAAGAAATACACACGCTAACCTGCTGACTAACTTACGTTTTTGTGTGATTTTTAAAACATAAAAAATATATTGTTGGAATAATAGTTTATTTAAATGTGTCGTTTAGATTACGAAATACACGATTACGATACACGGAAAGAACATATTGCGCCACCATCTGTCTATCAGCTTTTTAAGGTCGAGTGCTGCCATCGACCATTACAGAGATTGTGGTCCTTATTCGCCTTCTATGAAATTCACGGGATGGCTGGGAGAAGTTATATTTTCAAAACTGATACCAAACGACACTCAGAAAATATAATTGCTACTACAGCGTATTGCCGGGAAATTGATGCATTTTAATATGTAGCGAGTGCTGTTATGCTAGGCGACCTCAACAGTGCCTCACAACGGGTGGGTCTTAAGATGAACATGGACAAGACGAAAATCATGTCTAATGTCCATGTCACACCCGTACCGGTAGTTGTTGACGGCACTCCTCTCGAAGTTGTCGACGAGTACATTTACCTGGGACAAACGATCCGGATGGGTAAGTCCAACTTTGAGAGGGAGGTCACTCGTAGAATCCAACTCGGCTGGGCTGCGTTTGGGAAATTACGTAGTATCTTCTCGTCCAAAATTCCTCAGTGCCTGAAGTCGAAATTATTCGATCAATGTGTGTTGCCAGTGATGACCTACGGCGCCGAAACGTGGTCCTTCACGGTAGGCCTCATTCGGAGGCTCAGGGTCGCTCAGCGTGCTATGGAGAGGGTTTGCTCGGAATTTCGCTACGAGACATGATTCGCAACGATGAAATCCGTAGACGAACGAAGCTTACAGACATAGCTCTCAAAATTAGCAGGCTGAAGTGGCAGTGGGCCGGCCACATCGCTCGTAGGACCGATAACCGATGGGGAAGAAAGGTCCTCGAGTGGCGACCACGTTTAGGCAAAAGGAGTACAGGTCGCCCCCCTACCAGATGGACCGATGACCTGAAGAAGACAGCGGGAAACCGTTGGATTCAGAGGGCACAGGACCGGTTGGAGTGGCGCCATTTAGGGGAGGCCTATGTTCAGCAGTGGACATCAAAAGGCTGATGGATGGATGTAGCGAGTGTACACGACACACCGCTTAATCTATTTATTGCCGATATTTCGACACAATTGCATGAATCACAGTCACGGCGAAACTTCGGTGGGATGGAGAAACCTTTGACGAACACCAGTAGTAGATTAATCTATTTACCCTACGTCTAGTTAAGTTTTAGGGTACCCAAAAGGGTAAAAACACAACCCTATTACTAAGACTCCGCTATCCGTCTGTTGTAAAAACAATTACCTAAGGGACAGGGGCTCCCATACTATAAACGTGTCTTTTTGCTGATTTTTATAGATAACGGTACGAAATAACTAATGTTACGGAATTGATCGGAAGTGATCGGTACGTAAACTCACCATTAGATTCCACGATTCAAAAATAAACTACTACGAGTAAGATGTCGTTCAATGAACAGTCAGTTAGGCTTTATTTTCCTTTTTACCTTTATATTGTAACAAATTCGTTAAAGAACTACATCAATCACTACTGAATTTACTGAAAAATTGCGGTCGTCCGAAAAATGTTTTCAGAAAAAACGCTCATATGTTTTTGGCAGAAATCTCGACGCCATAAAGTTTTAAGCCTATCATTATGTACTCGGAAGGTTATTTATATACTTTGATTGTTCCGCAGGCACTTCGATAGCTATTAACTTTGTAACTTTGTTGCAAAGGTCGCGCAAGGTGCCAATATTATGAACGGTAGTGGGAAGTTATTGAGCCATTTTCATATAAAAATTCTTACCCAATAACAATAAAACGGGCTGACAACCTGTTCCTTTACGAGTTCTTTTATGGTTAAATGAGAGGCATATGTTTTTTTTGTCATTGATGAGGTCGCAAAGGAGCATGCAGTCCACCTGATTAATGGTCACTGCCGCCCATGAACATCTGTAATAAAAACAAGCTACATTTAGAGCCCCACACTAGGATTTTCTCCTGTGTCGTGGGTACCATGGACACACACAAGACGAATACACAAACACCCAGACCCAGAACATGAATCCAAACTCGTCATTCAGATACCTGTCTGGCATGGAATCGAACCCGGGACCCATTGCGCATCAGACCGGTATGGTAACCGCTCTGCCACGCGGGTTGTCAAATTCACACCCTTTCATCGAAACGCAAGAAATGCTTCACGCTAGTAATAGGTGTGGCGGTGGTACTTCCCCGGTCGAAATACGTTGGTTCTCATCTCACACCTATTTAATATTTCTTGTTGTTCATTTTAATATCTATACAAATTAGTCCACGACAATTTCAAATGGTTTTACTGTTAAGTTGAGCTATTATAGTTTTAATAAACTAAAGTTGAGTTAAGATGTAAAATTTATTACATGAGTAGAGGTTTTTGCACGCTTGGTAAAAGTAAAGGCATTATGATCATTTAAACATAGAGATCAGTTGAAAGTACATAGCATAAAAGTTTTAAAATGCTACTTAAATATACTGACATGCCTTTACAATTCACCTTTAAATGTTACATCGAGGCAATCATTTACGGAAAAAATAGATGCTACAATATTTAGTCGCTACTACGAATTAGATATAATATTTCTGTAATGTATGTTTGTACATATCTTTAAAAGTTGTCTTGGTCTACATATTTAAATAAAATATTTCGTAAAACGCATTTTTAAAAATGGATACATTATATATTGAAAAAATCTAAACCGTCTATATAATAGCATAGGTACGTAACTTAACTGGCGCGATTATTTCACAGTGCATGTATCAATTTATTGGCAATATTCTTCATTAGTAATTTGATAAGCAATGGGAGCCGTTAGCGCTTCTCCGTCGATAAATTACCAGCCATGTCCGATTGTCATTTACCTACTAGTGATGTAACGACTATCATTATTTCAACATTCGCGAATGCGAATGCAAATATTTTGATCCTGTTTTTGAGGTTATACTCTTTTAGGTGCGTTACGAAAAAAAGAGTGAAATTTTAAGATTCGTCACACAAAAGTCACAGTATGAAGTAAAAAATGGAAATGGAAATGAGAATGAAAATGCTATGCAATAGCTTTAACGCAGCAGTCCCCGAGTGGGTACGGTTTTTTTTTTTAAGTTATACTTCTTTAGGTGCGTTACGAAAAAATCTGAGAGTAAGGCGTAAGATAAGTTTTTTAAAAAGATTTTTATCTTGTCACGCCTTTGGCGTGATGAGATAATGCTATAACTTCTAACGCGTGTACACAAGTATACACACACACTTTTTTTTAATTTGATGCCAACATGGGTGCCGCCAGAGTAGCGTAAAGGACGAAAATGAAAAAATTGACGCTTTTTTTGGTCATCAAACTGCAGTTCTAAATTAGCAGAACATTCGTACAATGCTTGCAAATGCAATTGTGTAAAAACATTCTAGCGCTATGACATGAGACTCTTTAAGGAAGGGGCAAAAAGAGCTCTCCTTCAAAGCTAGCGGTGCATTGGCGACTCATCTGGTGTTGCAAATATCCATAGACGACGATGACTGTTTCCAATCAGGTGGCTTGTCCTCCTGATTGTTACTTACAACTATAAGAAAAAATACACGAATATTCACGAATACGAAAGCGGATATTCGTACATCACTATCATTTACACCGGCCGGTGTTTCGTGCGGATGCCGATGTACCTCGTGATTTATATCCAGCCATCGTTAATAAGTTGATCTGTGCGATGAATCATTGCCGTACTTTCTACGGGCTTAGCGCTAAATGCCTTATAGTTGCTGAATGCTTTGGTGTTGATCGCCGTTTAATAACGTTTAAGTTTTCCTGTTGATGTTCGTAGTCACTTGTAATGTTAACTGTTTTTTTTTTGTACAGATGGAATACATTTTTTCCTTCTGTGTTTAAACACTTCGTCTGGTCATAGTCAGCAATAAATAGTATAGAATATGTTTATGAGTTACATTCAGTTACGGAACATATCCTAAGAGGAAATCCATTGATTGGAATAAAATAGTTGATCCGAGAATCGTAGTCAGTGTGTCCGGCCTGACCCACGTTTGAACGTCGACAAACAGACAAGATATTCAAATCTAATATATAAAATTCTCGTGTCACAGTTTTTGTTGTCATACTCGTCCGAAACGGCTTGACCGATTTTGATGAAATTTTTTGTGCTTATCCGGTATCTATGAGAATCGGCCAACATCTATTTTACATACCCCTTAAGGGTTGTCCACCCTTATTTTTTTTTTATATGGCAATACAACTTTTGTCGGGTCAGCTAGTTATAAAATAAAATTTAGTTTCGGTGTATCATCATTCACACACACGACACAGAGTATCTCATTGTGAGTTTATAGGTATCGCATTCTTATATGTATCGTGGGTATTTATTCATTCATAAATAATTTTTTTTCATATAAAGTAGAATACCTACGACTTACTGATAAATAAATGTAACATTTACAAAAAACTGCTATCATAATCATAAAGTGATCGTTTCCTTAATATCTTCCGGTTGCCGACAACATCTTATTATAATGAGCTTCCTCGATATTATACAGATTATGTATGATGTTATGTTATTAATATTACGAGCGGATTTTCTCGCTTATTTTTTCCCTTTACTAAGTTGTAAATGGGAAGTGATTACGTGTTATAATATTCGATGTATCAGGAAATTTTATTACCTTTATATGACCTGTAGATTACGCTGCAGTGTAATTTTTTCATACACGCCATGTTTATTGAACCTATGCATTTAAAATTATAAAAGTTAGTTTTTATATGTATTTTCTAGGTTATTTCTAAAATAGTCATACTATGCCGTTGATTTGATGGCCTATGTTCCAGAATGAGCTTTTTATTCGCGGAATTAGGTTTCGCCCTTATGCCGCTAATACAGTAATCATATTCATATTTAAGGTGGTATGTTGGTAGGTAGGTTTAACCAGTATAGTTTCGACAGAAAGGTGTGGTTGCCGGTACACTTTCATATAAGGCGACCATCATAGACATGATGGAACCCATGTTCTGTATGAAGTTGATTACAGATGTCTATGGGCGGCAGTGACTACTCACCATCAGATGGACTGCATGTTCGTTTGCTACTTTAGTCAGATAAAAAAAATCATGAATGACGACCAGTAAGTACCTAGTCAAAGACCGACTACATCCGACTACAGAATTTTTAGCCGCTAACATAAGAAAATTACAACTTTTAAGCCGTAATACTGAAAAACAAAAGGCATTTTGACTGTATTTTGAAAATAAAAATACGTGTAACGCATATTCCTCTTCATATTACACAGACTGAAAATTACGTTGCAGTTTAACAGTACTTTCATCTATCAACATGATTCTCGGTTTACCTAACGAGGTCCTTTGAACACCGCATGTAAGCGTCGCTCATCGCTGTGATTGCTCGGAAACTAACTCTGCAGCAGCCGGTATAAAAACATAGTTTATATTTCCTGTAGGTAGTTGTGGTAAAAGTTGATATGTTTTTTATTTGCTTATATAGAGAATAAACTATCGCACTGCGCGATGTTATGTATTTGTTTACACTCGTAGTTATTACACAAATAGCTGACCCGGAGAAATTCGTTCGGACAAAAATCTAAAATTATCTGTGTTCCTCTACTATATTATGCATGTATTATACATAGAGACTTTCCTTTTGAATCACTCTATCTAATAAAAGACTGCACTAAAATCCGCAGCGTAGTTTTAAAAATCTAAGCATATATAGGGACTGACCGCGGGAAGCCACTTTGTTTTATACTATGTAGTGATTAGATGAATAGAAGGCGGAAATTTGACGTCTATACAGTCATTTGATAGATAGGTTGCTAGCCAGCAACTACTTCTGCATGAGGCGACCATCTTAGTCCTCTGGAGGAGCAACGCATCTGTGATCAACTTCAGAATGAACCCTCTTTCTCTACGTATATAAAAGAACCTTTAATGGATGGATTGGAAGGAAGTACCACAGATGCTCATGTCTGTCAGCGACCACCTGCCATCAGGTGGACTGCATGCTTGTTTACTACTTCACTGTGATTAAAAGTCCAACCGTTAATTTATGAACTTAAGCAATAAAATACAAATTTTATATATACTATACTATTAAATAACAGAAATGCGTTGTATAGGTAGGTAAGTCAGGTAGTAAATTACCAATTCTCACTTGGCCAGCGCGGTGGACTATGGCCTAAGACTCCCTCATTCGGAGAGAAGACCCGTGCCCAGCAGTGGGACAACAATGGGTAGGCGATGAAGTAAGGTAGTAAAATATACATGATAACAAAAAGAGACAGCCGATTATAATTTGATTATAGTTTAATTAAAACCCTTTAACGAAGTTTACCCAATATATGTATCGTTACATAAATATATAAATATCTTCATGTAAAAAAAACCCATCAATAAATCATCAAAGTGCTCTTATTGCTTATAAATTAATTTCAAGTCGATCAACTTTTTATTCAATAACCCACGATGTAAAAGGCGTGTCCCTGTCCATAGTGACAATCCATAAAATCCTCAACGTATCATTAATACATTAATCATCGGCACTAGGCCGTCGGAGAACTGGTAAGATGGATTATTTGTCACATAGCAGAAAAACGAGGTGAGTTGCATATAAAACTATTCCACGTGAATTTCACCACCTTACGCACTAGCGGTTAACCGCGCGGCTAGCCGCTTTTCCAGTTTAATATGAAACCGCCCCAAAATTTCCAATCGCGGTGGTTGAAATTTTGTTGTTAACCGCTAGTGCGTAAGAGGGCTTAGCTGTTGCCCGCAATCGAATGTTTCTATGTTTAATACGACCCACCAGGCGGAGTGGTTACCATACCGGTCTGTCGCGCAATGACTTCCGGGTTCGATTCCCGGCCAGACAGGTATTTATAAATTCATTCATAATCAAATTAGATACCATATACAGAATTATACACAAAAAATGAGCCTGTTATTCATTATCGCTACACCCAATCGATAATCTTGTATTTATTCATCGGATATGTAAATTTTAGATAATTTTACATATCTAAATTTAATTCACATTATCCAAATATTCCCACCAGATGGTCAACTCATTAATCATTGGCCAACAGGCAGTGACGGAAGGACAATGTCATTTTGATAATCATATCGCCGCTATTTATTTACGAGACACGATCGCCCACATTGTTGCTTTTTTTCATATTTTACCTGGTTTTGTTGGCGATTTATTTTTATTAATCTCCTTACATGGTACTTATGTTAAGCATGTCGATATACAGAAGATATTCCGGTGCCTTGTTTATCATATCAATGAGGAATTGATATTCTGTTAAAATAATACATACAAACATAAACTAAATCTAGTGTTAAGTAAATTCTTTTTAGTTGTTTCGTATCATAAAATCCTAAGTACAAATTTCATAAACAAGGAAAGTTTCTAATTGATTTACATGTTTAGGAAATTCATTGCTTACATTAAAATGTCTTCAACATTTACATATTTATACAGTTACTTAATATATGTAACTGTAGGTAGGTAGGTAAGAGTAAAAATAACACATGACACTCGTTTGTTATTTTCAGTTATATGAAGAATGTGTTACGGTAGATATGCATTCCAACAAAGTCTATGGCGATTGCTAACCAATCGCTACTTTTATGAGGTAAATACATCAGGGGGTACTTTATTAGTAAGTTAATAACCTCCTCCTTTTTGAAGTCTGTCAACAAATCATTCGTAACTAGGAATTTACTTTCCCAATACATTTGTTTTGTTGTAAGATTTGTTTTGTTGTAGAGAGCAGCTGTAGGAGACGTTGCTTATATCATAAATTAAATCACCCAGTCACTTTCTTTGATACGAGTTCCGAGTACGAGAGATACTACATATAAGTGACACGACACTATCTAGAATAGTGCCTGCGTATGTGTACCAGGTGTCTCTTTGCGAGGAAGCAGAACGACTATGGTCCGACCGAGGAGTCACCACCACCTATGTCACCGGTAAAGTAAAAGTGTATCGGTGACAGGGTGCTAAGGCAGGCTGACTTTCATATGACCATCGTAGTCCTCTGTAGTTACAACACATTTATGATTGAATTCATATAGATCCCGTGTTCAATATGAAGTTACATACAGATTTCCGTAACCGACACTGACCACTTTTCATCATACAGACCGCACGCTCGTGCGATATTCCAATCTTTACAAAAACGGCAGACATACCTAAACAATACGAAACTATATAAACATTTACATACAATTAACAATATATATATGCAAGCAATCATCACACATTTCACATTTCACCGCGACGACGGTACACAATACGTCCACGTCTAGTTAGATTACGTCAACAGATCAATTTACGATTCGTCTCGGACGGTCGCCTCATTATGTGGGCGTCACGCTCGTTTATGTACGTGTCGTGTCTGTTACAATACATTAGTTCCTAGTAAATATATGTGTATTTTTATATGTATATATGTGTATTTTTATAACATTGAAGTAGGAAACGAACATGCAGTTCATATGATGGTAAGCGGTCACTGCCATCAGTGAACGCCTATAAGTAACTTCATACAGAATAAGGTTTACTCTACTGTTCTTTCGATGGAAGCATCTTCGTCTTCGGGTGTGAGAACGTGCTTGTGACTGACTTCAGACAGAACCTCTGTTCCATATGTTCCATGTAGGTATACTGCAACATCATTTGCTGCATCAATCTTTTATTAAAATGTTAGCAGAAAAGTAGCAGTCTTTAGAAATAATATGTTAATGGTCTTTCGAAAAAGTAACATTTCTTTTTATTAATTTATTAATTCTTACTAAATACTAAAGTCCTAAATTGTTCTAAAACATAAGTTAGTTTTGAAGTAATTAAACATGTTGATGCCCCTGAGATGAAGGACTACCTTATATAACTAAGTTTTACCAACTCGGAAATTGAGATTAAACAACAATGAACTTTGTGTATTCAAAGTTGTGTATAGTTTAATCAACTAGCTTATTTATGCTTATACTGACTCAACATCTCTTTATCTAGTTGAAACACCGATACCTATGTTGGTTTTAAGGTAGAGATTGTAATCACACAGAAATTGAAAACACCAAAGACTACTTTTGTTTTACTAAGATATTAAATTGGTACAAAATCTAAAATCAAATTTAACACATAGTATTTCTGGTACATCCAAGAAGAAAACTGCTAAGAACGCACATATAGTAAAACCTTTTTTTTAGTTCTTAACATTTCGCACTATAATATCAAGGAGCTATAAAAAAGAACAGTTAAGCAACGCGAGAAATATATCGCATCCTCACTATCTACATAATAATATACAATCATCATTCACTCGCTAACTGTACGAATCCTAGCATTACGCAAGCAATCGCCCGCAGACCAATAATTCGATTCTATCGAGTCTTTCGAGATTTTCAATTCGACCGTAATTGGCCCATCGATTCCGATTACATCCAACATCATCGGATATCGTAATCGACATAATTGGACCCTTGTACACTAGTATCTGCTGATATTTATGCAGAAAGTGAAAACTCGTAGCGGTACATGATTGTCGTGTATATCGCGAAATCTGTACTATAAATAAAATTCAAGGTATCTGTTTGTATGTTCATATCTGCTGAATCGATTATGATATTCGTGTACGAAATTTATAACTATATTTGCATATATGTGAGTAACTTGTTTTCGGACAGCAGCTACTGTTTTCGAAACATGTTTATATTCGATGGTGATAAAGTTTTTCGTCACATCACCACACTTAATTCTATGGAAAACAGGAACACTACAAGCTTTAAGAAGTGTGATAAAACTTATGTGTACACGAGAAGTTCCGATAGGCAATTAGTAACGGATAATATCACTTGTAAATCGAAAATAATGCAAAGTGTCGTGCGTAAGGATACAGTTAGTGTTGTGTGTCGTGATATGGAACCTAAAAAAGAAAAACTAACTAGACGTAAGGCAGATAGGTTAATTTACCACTAGTGCTTGTCAACGGTTGCTCCTCGCTACCGCAGTTTGGCCGTGACCACGATCCATGCAACTGGGTCGAAATATCGGCAAAAATAATTCTATAAGAATTCATAAACCGCATATCGTGAGTACCCGTTAAGTATTATAATGTAAAATATCACTTGCATGTTGTTTAAATTTGGTTATAACCCAGGAGAATATGTGACATGCAGCTCATTTAATATTAGTTAAATTGGATGTTAGTATGTTACTTTCATGAATAAAAATAACAAATAAGTTCTACAAGCACGACGATATAGCGAATCTAGACGATAATGATAACGTACAGTCAGAAATCAAAATAGTTCTTTGACGTGAAAGTCATCAAATCAGCCAGTCTAGACGAGTTACTTAATCGAATTTACTATCGTACACAATATTTATTATCTCGAGCTATTATGCAATGTTTCAGTCGTTTATTTTAGGAACGTATACGAGTGTAACAATAATTCTACTCAAAACTACAATGAAGACATGTGAAATTGAGCACTACGTTTTGTTATTGTATAGAGTTCCTTCACCAACAACTAAAAACGGCAAGCTATAAATATTTTAAATAAAAATATCAATGAAATTTCAAATAACTGGTTAGCAGTTTCGTAATTTTTGCTATTTGTTTATAATTTTATCCGATCGCGATGTGTTATATTTTCTACTTTTAATACACTAAAAGGAAGAGAAAATAAGAGACAGATAAGTTAAAAAGCCTAACGTCCAAGTTCATATGCCACTTTGTAATAAACAATTTTTTTTAATAGCTTCTAACAATCAAATTCTCCTTTCTAAAAGTTTCTTCAATTTTCGATTGACTTCGTTGCTCATAATTCTATCTACACCGCCATTACTTTTTAAAGTAGTGATAGTCAATCTTCTTGAAACACAATATTTTTTTTATCTAACCAAAACAGCAAACAAGCATGCAGTCCACCTGATGGTAAGTGGTCACTGCTGCCCATGGACATCTGTAATCAACTTTATACAGAACATGGGTTCTATCTGAACTAAATAACAGATAAGTTGCTACTCCCGAGGACTACGTTGGTCGCCTCATGTGAAAGTGTGCCGGCAACCACACCCTTCCATCGAAACGCAATAAATGCTTCACGCTAAAAATAGGTGTGGCGGTCGTATTTCCCGGGTCGAACAACACTGATTCTACCACCTTCTGTTTATAACGTGTGCCTACAATTTAAGAATAATTGTCCATTTTGTCTACATTTTATTCTTTACTCGCTCGCTATGAAACAAGGATCCCTTAATTCTAGACTCAAAATTACTATGCAATTTAACATCTAATTTATAACGTGCTGAGTTGCTGACATTAGTTCACGCTTAGATTACACGCTCTACGCTAATTTCAAATTACGTTCTGGTAAATTTGAGCGAGAATTGCGCTCTGCAAAATTAACCGCTCAACTTGCAATCGACGAAAATATCTATATAATTACAATAATATACAATATATTAACTATATATTAATCATAATATACAAGTACACTTAAACGAAATATACGGTTTTAGTACACGGTTCATAATAAAAACCTCTAGAGTTTATCTATAAATCTTTCTAACTCCTGATACTTATATTCGTAGTAAATCAAGCAAGAATGTTGCAAGTAATATCATGTAGTCCATGTTTTTTTATAGTAATACGGAGTAAATAGAGTGTAACATTTATTGCACTTATAAAGTAAACATGACATTTAACATTGATGAGCACTACGCCATACATTAATTCAGACTCTCATTTATTATGGGTACTAATAAACTCTATTTGACGACCCGCGTGGCGCAGCGGTTACCATACCGGTCTGACACGCAGTGAGTCCCGGGTTCAATTCCCGGCCAGACAGGTGTTTGAATGATGAGTTAAGATTCTTCTTCTGGGTCTGAGTGTTTGCGTATTCGTCTTTGTGTGTGTCCATGGCACCCACGACACAGGAGAAAATTCTATCGTGGGACAATGAGTGTAAAAAGCGTTTTTTTTTTCTCTACTTGAGTAGCAAATCGGCCTTCGATTATGCACAAAACTGGTAAGACACCAAAGTGTCTACCTACCAGCAGTATTTCTACTTTATAACAGCAATAACGCTGGTGTAAGAGTATGGTAAAAGTTCTTGCGCCACGAGGCGTTGTAAATTATTACTGTCGTAATGTGCTATTCATTCATACTATACCATATTATATACTATACTATACTTACTATTAATATTATTAAGGCAAAAGTTTGTAAGTGTGTATGTATGTATGTTTCTTCACGTCTAAACGACTAGAGCGATTTTCATAAAATTTGGTAGGGAGTTAGCTGACGCTCTGGATTAACATATAGGTAGACTACTTTTTATTTTGGAAAAATATCTTATTCTCACGGGACAATTAATACATCGATTCATTTTAACGCGGGCGAAGCTGCTGGGTTCAACTAGTTATTAAATAATTTATGTATTCAATATTTTGGGCTACTAAAACAGAAAGGGAAAGGGAGAAGTTTAGTGTTTCGTTTAACATAAGGAGAGCCACATTTCCATTAGAGCGCAATTGAAAACACTAGACACACATCTAGCTCTCTTAACTTTATTGAAATAAATCATTAAACAATACTTGTAATATTTCAAAGCGTGCAACAAAGCATTTCATAACACTACATTGAAATGATAATGTCTGTCATTATCGACAGTACGATCAGCAGCGTCGTTTCGCGTATGACTTCAAAAGAAAAAATACCATTTTTATTACCACGCATAAAATATCGCTCGAGCATAAAGATCGCTTTGTTGTCAAATATAAACAATAGACAGTTCCAATACAATGTGGTGCAAGAAGTCATTATGATGGTCAGAAACATGACTTATCGTAAGACGGCGGTGAGTCCTTGCACCACAACCATATTAAATGCCGTCGCGACTACTATTATACATTTGTACTGTTTCAGAAATAAATACAAATACCTAAATAAATGTTTTCACAAACAAGTGCTTGCGTGATAAAAATAGACTACTCTGTCGGAACGACAACAAAAAAAATGATATCTTATATTTTTGGATTATTACAATTTAATATTAGTAAGGCCTATATAAAATACACCATTTCACGTCACAGATCTAACACGAAATAGTTTAATTATTTTATCGGTGTTGCCTAAAATTATATAACGTAGAATTTATTGCTTTCATTCAATCACAATAGTACAGAATCGCTTATAACGACTGTATAAAAGATATAAGAAAGAAAGAAAGAAAATCGTTTATTCGTAATGCATACACACTCATACAGTTTATAGACACAATAATAACATAGTACATGCAATATGTGAGTGGTATACATCACAAAACGGACCCTTCTCAGCATTATGCTGGCTGATTATTTTCAGCCAGCGCTGGTCTTCCGAAGGATCCGAATGGTGAGGTCACGTCTGGTCAAGAACAGTACAATCATCATCAATATATAATATAAAGAGAAAATTATTAAATGACACAACTGTAAATGATGATAAAAACTAAAAAATAAAAACTTTAACAAATAATTAATTATAATTATTATAATAATAATCATTGTAAGCAACTATTTATAATTTATATGCTGTTTACAAAATATAAAAAAATAAATAGCAAACATTAACTGCCATGGCTGTTTGTTATATTTTACTACACTAAGGATTAACTAAACAGTTGCCGCTGCACGTCAAACATCAGACAGGAACGGCAAATCTAGCAACAGGTCAGAAGTATTCACCCCAACCCACTACAAAGGAGCAAAACACTGAAGGTGCATATTTGTTATTTAATATATTAATTATATGACGCTTATATCATGTAATAAGGATTCGTGATAAGATTGATGTTCCTGTAGAAATCTTTTCAGTTTTACTCTAAACCCATTTATGCTTTGCAGATTCCTTATTGGTGGAGGGATATTGTTCCAACATTTTGTTGCCGCATAACGGAAACTACCCCTGAAGGCGACAGATTTATGATAAGGCGTTGCAAGCTGTATAGAACGGTCTCGTGAGCCACAGGATCTCTGCTTAGTTACCCAGGAGAGCGTTTCGAAGAGATAAGCGGGAACTTGATATTTAAGGAGTCCAAATAGCATACAGGCCAGATGAAGTTTTCTCCGGTGTTTCATTTTAAGAATAGAGTATTTGTTTAAGAATGGAGTCACATGAGCTCTAAACGGAATATTAAAGCAGAAGCGAGCACACGCATTTTGAACACGTTGGATGAGCTTTTGAGTTTTCTTTAATAAACGAGGCCCAAAAACTATATCCATATAGTTCAGTTTTGATAAAACCAGAGATTCTACCAACTGAATACGCAGCTCTTCTTTTAAGAATGGTCTGATTTTGTAAAGAATTTTCAATTTATAAAAGCAGTTATTTACAGAATTTGAAATATGCTTTTCATAACGAAGGTTACAGTCCATGTACAAGCCTAGGTTCCGTGCCTCGTATACCCTTTCAACGGGTTCATTGAGGAGTAAAACATTTAGCTTTGGATTGACTCGACTTAATTGAAGCTTACTGCCGAATATTAAATATTTCGTTTTATTTGGGTTAAGTAGCAAGGAGTTAATTCTGGACCAGTTAGAGATTCTCAACAAATCTTCATTCAGTTTGGTTATTGCATTATCAATTTCAGAAGGCTTGCATGAAATATATAACTGTGTATCATCTGCATAAATATGAAACTTACAGTGTTTGATATGAAGGGTAATATCAGCCGTGTACAAAATAAAGAGGATTGGACCCAACAGTGATCCCTGTGGTACGCCCCTGTTACATGCCCGTTTCACTGATACCATTGGCGATCCATCATTATGGCTTAACTTAACATACTGAAAGCGGTTGCTGAGGTAACTGTTAAAGAATGCTAGTGCTGCGCTGTCAAAACCATAGTAGCTGAGTTTAGACATTAATAGAGTAGTATTAATAGAATCAAAGGCCCTGGAAAAGTCTAACAGAACCAGCACCGTACACATACCTTTATCTTGGGCACAAAGTATATTGTCGGTAACATTTAACAATGCAGTCACTGTGCTTCGTCCTTTACGAAAGCCTGACTGAAAATCTGGCAGTATATTGTTAATTTCCAAAAATTCGGTTAATTGAAGGCATACAGCTTTCTCCATAACTTTAGATAGACATGGCAAAATACTTATAGGTCTAAGGTCTTTGAATTCTACGGGATTTGAAATTTTTGAAAGCGGACGGACAATTGCAGTTTTCCAACAATCAGGAAATTTTGAAGTATTGATGCTAGTATTTACTATATCTCGTATGATGTTAACGGTGCATGGAAAAGTCAACAACAGCATATCTAAACTTATAGTATCACATCCCTCTGCATTCGATTTTAAACTCTTAATAATTTTTATCAGAACATCTAAGCTAATCGATTCTATATGGAAAACTGCATTACTAAATCTATGAAATTCAAAAAATGTCAAGTGCGATAATTGGAGTTCTTGAACTTCTGTAATATTTAAAAAGTAATTATTAATAGCATCCGGATCATTGAAACATGGTGGAAGTTCTATATTGTTTGAAGGTAATATTGTATTTTTCAAGTTAAACCACAACTGCTTGGGATCGTTAATTTTATTATTTATATGGTATTTGAAATAGGCACATCTTTCAAAATATAATGCTTTGTTTACTAATGATTTTAGTGATTTATAATATTCTTTTTTATCTAATGATTTAGTCTTGTTGTAAGCAGCGGAAGCCTCATCTCGTAACCTCATCATAAGTTTAATTGTATCAGTAATCCATGGATGAGAGCGCTTCTTAATTACTATTGACTTTATAGGAGCATGTAAATCAAATAGAGTCACTACACTACTGTTAAATGCGCTGACCATTCCATTTACATCACTTAATGTTGTGATTGATTGCCACCTAACAGCTTCTAGGTGGCTGTTAAACTTTTCCAGACAAATACTCTTCTTGTCTCTGTCTACGAATATAGACATTGCTATATTCGTAGGTAAGTGACATGTGTATACTACGTTGAATTGTTTATTTTAGTAGAAAAGTTGCGATGAGTAATTATTGGCTATAGGAAGGGAAATTCTTTTCCTATAAAACTCAATGTCATTCGGCTACAAACAATAATCTATTTAATTTGAATATACAAGCAAATACATGAAAGTGGCGGCCTCAATTGTGTTTATATATAGGTAATGAAAGTATCACGGCCTCAAGCCTTTGCAAAGGCATCAGACATAATCGTCTCGTGAGGGACGCATCGGCAGTTACCCACTGTCGCGTACGTCACGTCAACAGTAAAGTGATATCGGTCCGATAATCCAGATATGTTGGACAGATAACTTTCACTGTAATAAAATGATATTAAATAATATTTTTTAAAACAAGCTTTTATTTCAATGAACTGAAAAGAAAAAAATAAATTTTGTAGTAGTCAAACCCATCATTTTATTCATATGATATTCATTCATTCATACTAATTTCAGATTCATACTATTTTCTATCATATAAAAGCTTGTCGAGAGAATAGTTTAGGAAATCACAGACCTAGATCTAAACAAATTTTATGCGGACAATCAAAAAGGTTGTGAATCTTAATAAAATCCGGCTCGCGCATGAAGGTTCCGTACCATTATCTCTAAACACAGTAAACAACACACGTTTCTCATATGGGAGGACCCCTCCCCCCAGAATTATTTATTTTTATTCTGTTTTAGTATTGGTTGTTACAGCAGCAACATAAATACATCCCTGAAAATTTCATATGTCTAGCTATCACGATTCATGAGATAAAATCCAATAAAACCATTCATGATATACAGACAGACGGACAGAGGAGAAACCCTAAAAAGTGTCTATATTTAATTATATATAGTAATTATTATTATCCTTTGAAACACTCATACAAATTATTCCTCGAAAGATCCATAAATAATTTATTTAAAAAATATTTTATGCTGTAATACTCATTTTATACACATTGTAAATAAATAGAATCCGGCAAAACAACTTGTTTCAGTTTCCGATTACTATAATGAAAAGCGTAATTTTCACAATCATATCGTGTCGTATGAAAGCAATGGAAACACTCCGCCCGTCAATCAGAGGATTCAGGGCGCGCGGTGTGGGCGGACTGCGTCGTTGAGTGACACTGAAATGTGTCCGTGTAAACATGCTCGCAGGGGTGATCGTTTACATATTACTATCATTACATTATTGGAAGACTGTAATTAATGTGATCTCGTACCGTAAGCGTGCAATGAAAACTCACTCTGTGCAGTCAGCTGTCAATCATTAATTACAACATCATTTATTGGGGATATGCGTTCTACTGAAAAAAATATTATTTTTCAACTTCATAACAGTTTTTTTGTAATCCCTACTAATATTATAAATGTGAAAGTAACTCTGTCTGTCTGTCTGTCTGTCTGTCTGTCTGCTACTTATTCACGCCTAAACAACTGAACCGATCTTTATGAAATTGGGCACACAGATAGTGTTGACCTCGAGAAAGGACATAGGCTGCTTTTTATCGAAAAAAATGGGTTGAAAGCGTTAAAATCGAGCATAAATGTTTAAATGGAAGTTCGTTTTTGACAAAGTCCCATATTGACAAGTCCGTCAAGGGGTACGATAGACTTACTTGAAACCTTATCTAAATAATAAAACATAAAAAAACATTGATTTCGAGTCGACAACATATATCCGTAAAATTTGGATTGTCGCGTATTTTGTTAAATTCAAATGTAAATATGTATGACATGACAGTAGTGTGACATGACAGTAGCCACAATGGCCGCCCGGATGTCATTCTAAATTAATTCAAAAATAATACGTATAAATTTGTAACTATCAATTATCATAAAAATAGATGTAATTCAAATTGATTTTAATTTAATTTATGAATTTAAGAAATATTTCAATAATAAAAAAGCATCCGTTGACGCGCTGCGGCCGTACAGCTTGCGACCTAATGTAAAATCGCTCTTAGAGTACAGGGATTCCCAATTGATAACAGATAGCGCGTCATACTATTAAAGTAAAATAGTTATTCGAATCCAATAATTCAAAGGCGACAAATTCAAATTTAAATATAAAACAAACAAGGCTTAATAAAGATAAACTATAAACATACCTGAGCGCCGCTTAAATGTTAGTAGAACCAAAATTAGTTTACGTATCATTGATACTGTCATTCGATTTTTAGTTTTAGTTAGATGCACTAGGAGGCACGGGTAAAACGTTTTTAATAAATTTACTATTAGCGAAAAATATAAGATCTGATAGAAAAATAGCTATTGCCGTGGCGTCGTCCAGCGTTGCGGCTACACTTTTAAAAAGCGGTCATAATGCCTGCCTATTCGCCTTTGAGCGTCCACTCAAGATTTGTAGCAACGATTTCTCTAACATTTTTAATATTTCAAATCAAAGGAATACTGGAAATTCAGTGCTGGATTGTTATTTGACTATTTGGGATGAAGATTCTGTAGATACAGCCATCGAGATCGAAGACATTATCCAACAAAATTTTTAGATTCCTTCAACCCGCCTCCCGGTACTCCTCCACACAAACTTATTTTTTTAAAAAAAAATACGCTTTCTACACTCAATAAAATAGAAAATTTCAACAATTTCAATTTCTACAATAGGCCCCACATTAGGACTTTTTCCTGTGTCGTGGGTACCATGGACACACAAGACGTATATAGAAACACCCAGACCCAGAACATGAATCTATTCAGATTCCTGTCTGGCCGGGAATCGAACCGGGTGTGGTAGCTGCTCCGCAACGCGGGTCGTCAAGGTTGTCAAATTAATGTTAAAAGTAGGTTCACCTATATGTAATCTTATTATAATTTATCAATTCATAAAAGTTATAATCCATCTTTATAATCGATGCGCTTTGGTGTAAATGTGGAGGCGTTGTTTGAAAAGATTTATTCCGATATTGTTAATGTGACCACTAAGACTGTAAATTGGTTGAAAAAAGGGGTTCATGATATTCTGATTCGTCTTATTTTCATAACATTTTACATAACAATATGCACCTACCCACAAATAAACACTTAAAATTCGTTTTTTCACTCTGTGTTTGTCCGGGTAATCCTTGACCGGCTAAACTGATTTTTACGGGTTTTTTTACTATAGAAAATGTTATGGAACAACATGTAGACTACTTTTATCGTAGAATTCCCACTGAGTGGAGATATGCGCGGGAAAAACTTTGCGATACATTGATTTGCTCGCGGGCGTAGCCGCGGGTACAGCTAGTATTATATACAATTGTTATGGGGTGTCCAACATACTAAACATACTGATAAAGTCATAAAATATATATTAAGATTTATGAGGTCATTACAACACAGTAGTGACATAGACACAGTGTTATCACTTGAACATTCGCGAATGCGAATGCGACTGTTGTTTTTTTCAGTTTTTGGTGCAGGGGGCCGGAGGATCTAAATTTGGCGACTTATTATTATTTTTTTAAAACCGCAGTTAAAACACACACGCTTTTTACACGCATACCCCCACACTAGGGTTTTCTCCTATGTCGTGGGTACCATGGACACACACAAGACGAATACACAAACACCCAGAACCAGAACATGAATCTAAACTCATCATTCAGATACCTGTCTGGCCGGGAATCGAACCCGGGACCCATTGCGCGTCAGACCGGTATGGTAACCGCTCCGCCACGCGGGCGTCAGTTCGATTTCAATTTGGATAGATTTGGCGACTTTTTTTTGTAAAGCACTGCTATTCAATATTGGTTACATCCATACAACACAGTCAATAACCTAATTTCTTTGGGACAAAATTTTACAATTTTCTTAATAGATTACTTTGGTAAATATAAAATATGAGCTATTTTACAATATATTACTTAAGTTTTAGTAGCCACAATCATTACTCATTATTGCATCGCTAAATCCACACCTCAAGTGGCGCCACCACTCAACACAGGCTCTCATTTAAACATGTGAGCACACATCTAGCGTATCCGTAGCATCGTCTTAGAAGTACTGAGAGCTTAGCTGGTAAACATCGGTAGCTCACAAAGTTCAGCGGCCGGTGGATTGGCGGTCGCTACTTCGGTCAACAACTTGAGAGCTCCTACTGTTCGACAAACATTGAACCGTGGCGGTTTAGTCTACATAATATAATGAGACTATAAGACTAACAATAGCACTACATTGTATATCTTATTAGAGGACATGGGATACAAATTAATATTAAGTGACAAACGTCACAAATTTGCTGCAGATCTTAAAAACAGGGTTCCCAACTTAGGGGGTTTTCCCCCAAATTTAGGGGATAATTAAGTAGGATGGGGATTTTTTAGGGGTGTAAAAATTTTAGGGGTATTTTCAGGGGTTTTTATAACTTCAACATATAGGTGTTTTAAAGGGAAATCACCCCGCCAGGCTATATAATCATGCGTCACGACGAAAAAACCTTTTTTTTTCGTCGTCAGGTCAGGTTGCCACGAAGAATTCCAGTAAATAATTCACTATGGGGGATTTTAGGGGTTTTTAATGAAGGCTTTAGGGGAATACATTTTTGAGACTTGGCAACCCTGCTTAAAAAATATGTTAATGTCGCAAGAGTTATAAAAAATGAGTATAATTCTTGCGTATAATTTATAGTTTATATTATATGTATGTTATAGTAATAAATGAGAAAATACATGTAAATTCTAGTAATACAACATGGTTTTATGATAGTGCATATTTTGAGCACATTACGACCAGTTTAGTGCATATTTTGGCATTTTGATGGTGGTATGCACCATCAAAATGCCAAAATATCCGATATCTACTTATTAGTAATGCAAAACATGTCTTCGTTATAGAACTGAATAAACTTAAAACCATTAGTAATACATAATGCGATTAATAACCACAGGTAAGCAAGACAGATTTTTTCTCTACTGAGTAAACTCTGATTCTATTCCATTTTTGTTATACATAAAGTTTTTGTAATCAAGCATTATCAATAAAACATGTAATTAAAGGGAAAATTATTACCGTATTTAAAAAACGTAGACTACAATAAAAAATAAAGTTTCCGAAAATTAGCACGTTTCAAAATATTTGAAAAGTTACATGCGGTCGTACAAAAATTCTTCTACTTTTTTGAAGTCCATTAAAAAACCCAAAATAAATCGGCAGCACTGATTCTCGCATTTACATTCTGCTCACTACAATATCGAGTGTGTTTCTTATATTTTACTTTAGGTCTACGTTCAGCAGCCAATAATCTGAAGATCCTGTTACTAAAGTATTGGGTATCGTGACGATCACCAGCGCTGGTCTCACACTAAACAAAACAAATCGAATAAAAACTTCAACGTTTATAAGCTACGAACGGCTCATGTTACACGGATTGTCGGTATGTTTTCATGAAAATAGTTGAGTTCATACAAACTACGGTTGACACTGCCGCGTGTCGAGATATGTTGAGGTTAGGTTTATCTTCGGATATCAATTGATTTCTTACCTTTCAGTTTAATTTATTTCCATAGACGTTGAGCGTTTTTGCATACACAACGATGACAATTTTAAATTATAAGCGACTAAAAGATGATTATCAATTCGACACGTATCTTGAACCACGTTTAATAAAAAAATATATATATATATATAGAAGTTGATTGGCATTTTTTCTTATTAATTTAATATTTTATACATTATTTGATTGGTATTAACTACCATATAACAAGATAATGATGCCTTATATTTTTTCTTTGTAGACACAGACGACCGTGCATTTCACCTGATGGCAAGTAGTCATTGGTGCCCATGGACATCTGTAAGCAACTTCAGAACTTCTTCTTATAGAACAGTGGTACTATCTAATCAATCACAAATGTATTGCCACTCCCGAGGACTAAGATGATCTATCACACGCTATCCTATCCACCAAAAAGCACAAACCATTCTACTCTAAAAATAAGTGTGGCGGTGTTACCTCCTCGTTCGAACTGCTTCTACCACCAGCCATATGAAATCAATGAAAAAAATAAAAAAACTACAACACTATGTGTGTTGTAATTGTAACATTGCTATTATTTATTATTTAAATTGGATTAGATAAAAACGTACTTATAACGTTGTATTCCAATCCAATTGTAATAATAAATAATAGCAAACATACAAGGAAACACCAAACGGCCAATCACGACTATTACATACTACTATTCCCTACTTCCATTCAAGCATTGAACCATTGCTATGGGAAGCAAAAATATCATTGCACGTTCTACCTTGCCTACGTTTCCTCACCGAACACCTTATTAAGGTATTTTTCAATTGCACCAGCAATTCGGCGCTATTCTCGGCACACTCGTGTCGATGTTTCGCGGTTACGAAATTGACTCCCGGCTTCCCTGTTTCGCTTCCATTGAATAAATCCGCTTATTTATGCAGATTGAAATCTTGCCTGGAATTTGCTCACATATTTGCGATGTAGCAACAAGTCGCGCTTGTAAGGTACACGATCAATTGCGCAGATTTCGAACACGAATGTTAGATTTGTGTCCGTTGCATTGACGGAGTCTTGTAGACATCCATCGAAAGGTTAGCAAATTTACTCAAAGCCAGAGATTTAGTCTTTCATAGTACTTTCATATCATTTGATCTCATTTATTGATATTATTTACTTCTTAAATAATAATAATAATTATATTTCTAGCGTGAAGTATTTTTTTGGGTTTCGATGGAAGGGTGTGGTTGCCGGCACTTTTATATGAGGCGATCATCACAGTCCTCGGGAGTGGCAACGCATCGCGATTGACTTCAAACAGAACCCATGTTCTATTTGAAGTTACAGATGGCCATGGGCGGCAGTAACCACTTACTATTAGATACACTGCATGCTCGTTTGCTACTTGAATCTGATAAAAAAAATCATATTGTTAAATGTTTGAACGGCGATCGAGCACGGTTTGGTGTCATGATGGCTTCGCTACAAAGCATGTCCGAGGGATGCATCCATATTACAGATCATGACATCAGCTGCAACATTTCACCACCATATATTTCACTACCATTTACCCACCGTCGTAAATCAGAAGCCGTTTTAAACAACTGTATCGCCGAAAGCGTCACCCCATTTTTTACGAAAAGCAATTACCGTCAAAACATGACCTGCATTAACATGTTGCAACGGACCAGAAATGAGTTAACAAACCGTTATATCAAACAGACGCACGTGGGTGCACCTCTTGTTCCTAATAAACAATTAAGAGGCTAACGCACTCGATGAACGCTGCCACGAGTCAGGGTTGTTAATTGTAAATTGTTAATTTATTATCAAACCTAACTCATCAAGTAAAGTTAATTACAGTATTGATTCAATTTATAAAGTAGCTCCTATAACATATTTAAAAGAAAACGTGGATGTATCTACAGATAACTGAAAAGGTAGTACTGATTAAATTGTTAAAGTAGCTCCTATAATAACACAGTTAAAAGAAAACGTAGTAAAGGTAAAGGAAAAGGTAATCTCTAAGTTTTATAATAAGCCATGTTTAGCAAAATTAAATTAAAAAACGAGCATGTTGCCACCTGATGGTAGCCGGTTACTGCCATCTATGGATATATCAAACAGTAATCAATTTCTAATAGAATAGCAAAATAGTTACAAAACCAGAGTCAAAAATCCTAAAACGCAGCTTTCAGAAGCCCTATCATGCTTTCCAATGTGAGTTCGATCCGAATGTTCATCTGATAAGAAACATTTAATTGAACGATTTAAACAAGATTGTATACATAAATAATAATCAAACATACTGTATTTCTTTATTACTACAGATAAGTATATAACGAAAATGCTTGTCACCGTACCCTATGTTCAGAAACTATTTTTTAGATAAGGTCTACTAACAGACGACATCTAAAGAAGAAACTTAAACATCAACGTTTAAAATTACATTTGTACACTAGGAACACTTTATCCACAGAGAAACGACAATAACAAGCAACTAGTGTTTCAGCGTATCGTAATGAGTAGATATCACAATTTTAACGTGGAAGAACTCTTCGTAATTGTGTCTTAAGGCCTATTGCCTCATCCGTTGCTGCCTAATTATATCAGTGTAAAGCACTGATGTAATCTGGTTTGCAGTGGGTAGTAAAGAAGATATTCAAGATGTGCCAATTTTTTTTTATCTGATCGAAGTAGCCAACGAGCATGCAGTCCATCTGATGGTAAGTGGTCACTGCCGCCCGTGGACATCTGTAAGCAACTCCAAACAGAGCACGGTTTCTATCTGAAGTCAATCACAGCGGCGTTGCTACTCCCGAGAACTATGGTCGCCTCATATAAAAGTGTGCCGGCAACCACCGATGGAAGCATCGAAACGCAAAAAATACTTCACGCTAGACATAGGTGTGGCGGTGGTACTCCTTCAGTCAAATTACACTAGTTCTACCACCTGCAAAATTGCCAATAGCCAATAGCCCATAGCCCACAGACGACTTCCGGTAGGACTGTAATCCTACATAGGTTATATTAGGTCTTGTACTATCAGGTGGACTGCACGCTACTTTGCTATTTCCATTTCATAAAAAACGTGACAGCAATGGCAGCCCTGGCACGAGCCGACATCAAACATCGATGGTCTGACAAAGTATCGAATAGAAACGATTTAATGCTGTCGCCCACGCATCCATACGATCCGATCGGGCCCGATTATTAATACTCACAATTTCACTCCATTGAATTAATATTACGTCAATTTAAAATGCTGACGGACTAATACTTTAGACACGACGGAGCATCAGAGATAAATTGGCCTCTTTAACTTACAACGAAGCTATTCTTCGTTTTCAAATTTGGGCTCGAACAAACTCTCAAATGCAAATTTGAGAGCTGTTAGAGTGGATTCTTCCGGTTTGTGTAAGGAATTCTTTGTTTTCAAACCATGTTCTTGAAACGGTTTTGAGGTGAGTGCTTAAGTAGACACTAAAGATTAAGCGATTTGAATTACAATGAAGTATTCGACATGTAACCGATTGCTTAAGATAATTAAGTTTTTGACACCTTTTGAACATGCGTCCCAACTTAGCACTTAGTAGGTAAAACTGTAAGTAAACGAATGTAATATAAACGTCTTTAAAATGATGTGACATACAAATATTTATGTATGAACATCAAATAAAACATCATGGCCCATTTATATGTATATAAGGCGGGAATCTTAGTTCTCATGAGTAGCGTATCTATGATTGTCTTCAGATAAAACCATACAAGGGCCATAGAAAGGAGTTTTCAGATGTTCATGGGCGGCAGTAATTACTTACCATCAGGTAGACTAAATCGGGTAGACATAAAAGAAATATGATTACATTCCTATGTTAAAGTGTTCGCGGATTTACGAGCACACATTAAAATCGCAGTAAACAAACAAATAATAATAACCAGGTTAAACACGTATTCAACAACAAAACAAAGCCTGAGACGAATATTGCCCGAACAACCGTGCTGTGAGCCATAAAACTGAGTAACTTGTAGCAATCACCCGACAGCAATCGGTCCCCGATAACAATCATACCAGCAATAAAACACCATGCATCTACACTACCGTTACAGCTACGTTATGTACGTTTAGTAGTGATGTGCTAAGTTGGGATAAACACAACTCGAGTTAAAATGCACCTAACCCGAGTCGAGTCAATTCGAGTTTGGGACACGACAGTAGGAACCGTGAATTCGCTGACCTGTTTTTGGTCGTCAAACTAGAATCAGTACAAATTTGAGGACCTTTTTTGGTCGTTAGACTTGAATCAGCATAGATTTTGGCAGATTGACGACATTTTTTTTAAATAGTCAAGCTTAAGAATACCAAACTCGAGTTACAACCAATTCAATTCGAGTTAAGCGTAACTCGAGTTAGCAACTCAAGTTGATCATCACTACCGTTTAGCATCGCACGAACAATCGTACGCCAATAAAACCAAGACAAACGATCTCTTTCAATGCACGGCTGATTGCCTGTCGAATGCAGAACGCTCAACTGTTTGTCCGGGCTCAATCAAGTGCAGCAATAAGTGGGACAAGTCATTAGTCCGAGCCCTTTAGTGGGTCGCGGCGTACAATTGAAAATAGTATCGATAACGGCCCTATTGTAATAATGAATTGATTAAAAAATGCTTACATGTAATTGATTCGATGTAATGTATACGTATGTAGTGTGTGTAAATGATAAGTATGTGTGTGTGGCACATTATGATACAGTATCTACTATAGAACTATAGAACAGAAACTATTTGATTTTGATATTACGCTAAACGCATCCTTGGTAATGGTATTTCATACTAAAAGTATCTGACGTGCAAAAAAAATGTGTTCAATCGCAGGATAAGCAAACATCTAAATATTTGATTAAGATATTTGCACTGGCTCTAGTTATTTGTAAACGTTACTGTATCAGTTTAATTAAATCCTAATACAAATAATCTGAGATTAGACTTTGTTAAGCAAGCTATGTGTTTAGAATGGACCTCATAAAAGGTTTAGTATTGGTTATATTATACTAAATTTAATCCAACAAATCGAATTCCAATTCTCTTGAATTCCATGTAACGGTGGCGTTTGCTTTCGATTTTGGGCCAAGGACCAACTCCGCCCCGTCTGGTCGCGCCATTAGCGAATCCGTCTGGGGAACCCTTAACTGGGTCACGCGAAATTGACTCATTCCTCATGCCAAATGTATTGCAATGATTTCGCTCTCGATAGAAAGTTTGGATGACATCATGCCTTCCTCCTTTGTGATTTTCATTGCGAAAGACAATAATTCTTAGAGAATTAAAAATATATCAAGTAGATAATGAAAAGACATTCAACACTATTAGGTATTATTTTATTAGTGAAAGTGAAAACGTATCTTATTATTACAGTATTTCGCTCTCGTGGACGCCATTGATATTAGACACCCAAGGGCACAAACACAACAGCCTTAAAAAACAATCTTAAATCATTACATTTCTTATCGTCATTTTAAAATTTGATATCGATTTACCTTCTATAGTTTATTGTAATTTATTAAAGTACATTTAATCATATATCCTAATAATATGTAGTTGAGTCTAATAAAGTATTAATAGTTTCCTTAATTTAACCTCACAAATAGCATAAAGTAAAATTCATGGGAACAACATAACGTATCTTGGAAACTCAGTAATCGAATCATTATTTGGAGATGTACATGACTTTGTTCTTAAACAATGTGTTATTGTTTGGCATGAGTCACAAAGATATTGTTTTCATCGATACATCTGAATAATGCGGTATCATCATTCCGATAATAATTTACATATGCCTCTTGTGAGATTTGCTGAAGAAAATGTCGCCCACGGCATTATGAACTCATAATTCACTCGAATTTTCGCAACAAGGGTACAATCCATTATTGTCCCACTGCTGGGCACAGGACTTTTCTCCGAATGAGAGTTTTAGGCCATAGTCCACCGCGCTGACCAAGTACGAATTGGTGGACTTTACACACTTTCCAGAACTTCTTTTAAGAACTACGGTGTGTAGGTTTCCTCACGATGTTTTCCTTCACCGAAAAGCAGTGATAATTTCTAACACGCACATAAATCAGTGGTGTATGCCTGGGTTTGAACCTCGGACCTCCCGATTGAGAGGGCAAGTTTCAACCATTAGGCTCTAAATGTTCGCAACATTTTAATGTTTATCTTTTCTAGTAATACATGTTGTAAGAATTAAAACATCACAGTCGAATATATGATTAGACAGTAGGACAAAAAAGAAACCTGACATTTCACACCGTAAAGATCAGTTATTGATATCGGCAATATTTTCATACATCCATCATCACTTAAATTTCACTGCTGGACGTAAGTCTCTTACGGCAGAAACGCACAACGTATGCGCTTTACGCAAAGAAGCGGCTCTTCCCGCAATCTCGGCTGTGCGCGTCGCTAACGATTAAGTGAATGGATTATCTGCTGAATTTAATTACTCAATAGACCTTTACGACAGGTTTGTATGTTTTCTTATTATACAAGTAGAAAACAAGGAAGTAGCGTACCTAATAGAAATTAACCCACTGCTCTTCATAAATATGGCCCCAGACAAGACTAGTCTTACGTGAGATCGACCATAGATTTTGCGTTATTCCTTAGAATGCAGTCGACGCCGCGTGTTTATCCCATAGCATACCATCCAAGCCAGAACATAGCAACGCTTAAAACACCGCTATTACGGTGGTTGTGGTGCTTCCGGTATTGAACCCGAAAGGGTTCTATCATCTTCCATTCACTAATCTTTGCGTAGTACCTTGGAAATCTTGATACAGAGAAACCAATAAGTCTGTGCATGTAGAAAGCGGTCAAACCTTTTTTATAAAATTTTTGTTTACCGCTTCAATTTCAACTAACAATAAGTATATATATCTTAACAACGTAAGGTAATCAAAAAACGATGTCTACATTCCACAAGGCATCCCATTATCCCGTGCGAGACTTCCACGACAGATTGTCCCATATAGATATGTGCCGTCAGAATCACGATCCTCATTTATTGAGGAACACGACTTCGAATATTGCACACCTCGTAATCTTACGAACATACACGTTTCATAAACTTGGTCGAAACCCTTCGTGATTTTACTTCGGCGAGACCACCGCCATACCTTTTCCTAATATAATAGCATGCTTACCATCACTTTAACGGCATCTCTTACTACTTTCAATGCTCCACGGAAATACACACTAAAAGATGGTTATTACCGCGAACAGATAACCAGTAACATCCTCAAAATGAAGATCTCAATTATTAAAAACCTCTCGAGAGATGTATAGCCGGTAACGTCGATTTACGGCTTTTCGGGACGCATATAAATTTACCGAACTTTCGAAACTGTCCACACGCGAGGGTGAGTGTTAAAGTCTTCATCATTTTTGCATTTTATGTACGCATCAAGTTTCCTGGTATAAACGCCCGATGCCGATGATTACCGAACCGGCTCTCATCATAAATACTTTAAATCTCTATTAAGCGCAAAGCTGACCTACACGTAACCAAAGCCTATTACGATCTAAGTATGTGCAATAAACAAGATGTAATTATGGTTTGATTACAATATACGCGATTGACTTTTCTAATCTTTACTCATTGATAGAGATTGATAACATTAACAATGAAATCTGTCTTCAAACTTGGCGAAATAGATTACAATTATTTATCAATGACAACATCACATTAGTGGTCATTTGGTAAGTGAGATGAATGCATCTTCTTACCTGAACATCTCTCCTTGGGGGTTGGGGCAGCCTCAGCACGGGATGGGGCAGCGGCGCCGGCATGCGTGTGGGCGGCAACGCGTACGCCCGGGGCGCGGGTGGCGGCGAGGGTACGGGGGGCGCCGGGGGTCTGGGCCCCTGGTACACGGTGACCGCGGGCACCAGGGGCGGCGGGGGTCGGCGCGCGCGCTCCACGATGGCGAGGTGCTCGGAGGGGCGGATGAGGCGCGGCGGCAGCGTGCGCGGGCGCGGCTCGGGCCGCACGCTCGGCCGCGGCGGCAGCGCCGGCGCCACGCACGCGCGCCCCCGCCGCGCCGCCTCCGAATCGTCCGTCATCGGTGCGCGCCAATCTGTCGACAATACGATTTCTAATTAAGTAGGTGGTTCATTTACATTTTTAAAGTGAGAACCTCGGTACACAGGGCAATTGATAAATTTAGCGCAGTCTGCAACTCAACTCGAATTTGAAGTAGATCATCTCCGATTAAGATTCAGTGACATTAAACCTATGCATGTACCTACTTATAACACAATGCATAAGCGCATCCGTGTGCAACCTCCGAAGGAGGCATGTGTATCAATAAAAACACTACATTATATCACAACAACCTCACAAAAACACGCTATACATTCTATCTATTTGAATGATACAAAATATTAAATAAACAAGACAAAAACGCAATCCGCACCACATGGTCCATTACCATCACAAATTGCTTTGTAAAAAAACCAATTTCCATTAAAAGATCCAACCATCAATCACAGTAGACAAGCGGTCGAGGAACGTTGAAATAAATCGAAAAAAGTTAATGCCCCATAACAAGCAAAGGAAATCGCGTACTTGAGAGCGGGGAACGATATTGACAAGTGCTTGAATGTAATAACGATGTATCACGCGAACCCTCCTATCAATTTTTGATCAAACTGTGGTATGGCATGGCGGTAGCAGTGTGTCGCGATACAAAATGACGAAAGTAACAGCATTCTATTATTTATTCACTAACGACATATTAATTTTAGGGATGTGCAACTGTTACACTTGTTATTACATCATAAAACATTCATAGTGCTACAATAATTGAAATCTTTTTTTTAAATTTAATATTTGGATTCCTTTAAGTTAATAATTTCTTAAGTTGTCAAATTAATATCTATTAAAAATATAAAATTGTAAGTTTTATAAACTACTACAAGTTATTAAGATTATTCATTCGACTTACTTATATTTGTAAATAACGCCATCTATCCGAGCTAGCCCGAACTACGTGGTAAGCAAAAGTTGTTAAGCGACGCGCGAGCCGTCCGGCGACACAGCGTCTGCGCTTACGCATAAATGACCTTATCGAGGATAATTGCCTTTGTTACCGAGTTTTAAAATTGCCGTTATGAGCGTATTGTTCAACGAGCTGTGAACGACTTATTAAGTAGTACCATCGTTCTTATTAAGTAGTAACTACAAATAGGAAGAATGTTAAGCAAGCAGTTTTCACACTAAACTCATACAAATCGTTAGGGAGGTGGTGTTTAATCTATTTTTGCGAAGTGTTCTATAACTACCTATTTGAACTTTATCTCCGGGTGATTCGATTAATTATGAGCTTGTACACAATTATTTATAGGTATATTTAATTTGGCTCATGGAATGTTTTCAAAAATAACATTCATATATTGAAAAAAAACAATCAAAAAGTTCATAAAAGGCTAAAAACTCTTTTTCTTGGCTAAATTTTCAAAACTTATTTTACTTATGGCTAAAATCTATTATGCAAAAACTTTTAACTACATAAAGGCAATCAATAATAGTAGTCGGAAATCAATACATTTCATTCGAGCGTGTCAGAAAATGGTCCTTATCAATCCGCTTCCTTTCATTATAACTATTTTTTAAGAAATTCCAGCGAATGGCTTAGATTATGTCATTTATTTTTTATGTCGTATATGATTTGAGGAAAAAAAGATAACAGCCTCATAAACAGCCTCATCCTCATTTTATTTAAATATTAAATTTAAAACAAAAAACGAAACAACTACAACAACCGGCAATAAAAACAATAAACAACAATCTTAAGGTAAACGAACGAGTTACAATAATCTTAGGTAATACAAATAAAATTCCGAACATCTAATCCCATCCAAACGATTGCGGACCAAGAACAGTTAAATTGTTAGTGTCTCTATCATTGTCTTGAACATTATTCTCACAAAAAATAGCATTAACACTAAATCTCGAAACAATAGATCCGAGTGAGATAGACATCGCGGCGGTGCTATGCGATAGAGAAAACGTTTATTAGCGGCATGAATAAAACATTGTGTTGTGTATCTGTTACAGCTATTATGGCTGTTACCTAACGGGCTCTTGTAACTTTTTGTGGAGTAAAATCTATACATACGTAATGCCTAGAAGAGCGTGTAATTTAATCTACCGCATTCACTAAGTCACTTCGATGCATGAAATGCTGTACGTTACGTACCTACTGTATTTGTTTCTCTAAGTGAAATAAATCCCTTGCTTAGCTTTGGAGAAATTGAAAATTCGGAAGGCGGTAAAAGGCAGTTCGACTGTAATGCTACGACTATCACACCTATTAGTAGCGTGAACCAAAGCTTTTCGTCTGAAATGAAATGAAATGTCTTTATTTTGTATAGGCCTGCGGGGGCACTTACAAAATGTCAGTTACATTTTTTTTTCTTACACTACCACCGGATCGGAATACGACCTCAACTGAGAAGATCCGGCAAGAAACTCAGCGGGTTTGTCTTTTTTTCTTATTTATATTCATTTTTTAATATTTAGTCTAGTTTTCTAATTAAATTTCTATTAAATTTTATTGCTAATTAAATACATAGCGAACAGATTGTAAAAATAATAAATAAAAGATCTTTTGCCAAAAATAGAACAGAGATCATACTTATTCAAATGAAAACTATTTTATATACTTATGTAAATGTAGTGACATACATCCGGACACCTGTGTTAACTACATTGTACATTCTTAGAACAGTTTTTTTTCGTTTGACTACTATTAAAGGTAATTACGACGGATATCATGCACAAGTATATTGAGTTATGCAACTCTTTACGTAGCCGCAAATGACTAACGATGACTTTAATGAAATGACTAAGATAGGTTGTAGTACCCACGTTACTTTGGATACGTAGCATACACATGAATAAAAAATGTATCGTTATCAACTTCATAAGAATTATTCTATTTTTTTATCTGACCAAAGTAGCAAACGAACATGCAGGCCACCATAGATACCTGTGAGAAAATTCATATAGAACATGGTATCTATCTGAACTCAATCACAGATGCGTTGCTACTGCCGAGGACTAAGATTGTCGCGTCATATAAAATTAAGAGTTATTTAATATTACCAACATATCTCAGTGAAAACTGCGTAATCTTATCTATGAACTATCATCCGTATAGCCTTTAGACTTTACAATTTTCATTCGCTATCGCTTGATTAACTTTATACCGCCTTTTTACTTTTTATGAGAAAATCCTGAACAAAATTACAATATACAGACCACAGACTCACCCGCGTAAGGACAGTCTGTCGACCAGTAACTGCAGATTTTATTAGGTGGACACTGAATCGATTAAGTTCTCGAGCTAGAGACACTAATATGTTGACGTTTCTCTGAACCGATATAAAAGCTTGCGGCCATATTGACTTTGAGATTTTATCGCAAGTCTGGCATAAATTGGGTCAGAACTTTCTTACGGCTATATGTATCATGCAATATATTCGTGAGTTTAATGCCCTTAAACCGTTTAAAACATTTCAACACTTTCAAACGAAATCTACAGGCAGATTATAATACGTATAACTTTTATTTTTAAGTGAGGTTAAAATAAAAGTGTATGGTTGTAGCATTTCTACACTTATTTCATCAGAAACACATTGCTAGAGTATGTTCATATCGTAGTTACAAAAATGGGAAATCTAACTATACCACTATTATTTTCTCTCGTCCTTAAAATGTATACTTACTCAACGTGCAGAAGTTAACGTATACAGAAACGATACATATAAAAGAATAACATCTCAGTCGAAGCCAATCAAGGAGAGCAAGTGCAAATATGGGCTAAAACAAACACACAACGTATACAAACAAACCTCACGAGATCGTTTTCAATCCCAATAAACACTTCAAACAAAGGCTTTATTTATCGTATCTTTAACACAGCACTCGTGTTTACCGAGCAGTAAATACAAAATACGTGTAACTGACAATTTATTTGCCGATAAGCGAATGTATTTTACACAAGCGCGACTTGGTAATTATAACGCTGCACTGCATTCGTAAGAAAAATATGCGAATGCTTGGTACGGCATTGCCATGACGACACTGTTGTCTGTTTTTCCCTCCAAAATAAACGCATGCGCGTTTAGTAAGCAATCACTTACATAGAAGACAATAAAATATCAACCTTTCCGCTTATAACTTTAGGATTGCCTGTTTGGTGCGTAGGGTTCCCACAGGGGCGCGTATTTTGCCCCACGCTTTACTTCTTTACGATGATAGCCTGCAGGAGCAATTTCGCTATAGATTCCTGAGCGCACGTAGGCCGGTGTTCAAACGTAATCGTATAGGGGTAACCAATCGCATTTCCTCATTTCAACATTTTTTATACTCGCTCTAATACGTATAAAAAGATTATGGTAATTAACTACGTTATATAATACTTATAAAAACAATGTTATCGTCAGGAGCACCTAATCCGTTTAAGGCATTTAAATTTAAATTAATGTCGTTATTATAATGTGGCGCTCCTGATAAGGGAAGATCAAAGCGATCACGGGGGTCTAAGCCCAATGCATTTTAATAGGTATAGTAAAAAACAAGACGCCCGACAATAGGGGTTATTTTAATTCTGAGTAGGAAACATGGTGCATCTCATGGAAGTCCTTTACGGTCACTAGACAATAAGCTCTTATAATTCGTATGTAAAAGAGAGATGATTAAAACGATAATGTTTTTGTATTTCGAATTATAGTAATAAAAGATATTCTCAAAACTAAATATTAATACGTGAAGCAAAATTTTGTGATCCGTTTTTAAGATACTTGCCATGGACGGAGGTGTATGAAATTACGCACGGTTATAGTTGATGTAGAGAAGGATTACAGAAAGCTAATATATTTTTTTAAATAATGCATAAAATATACATAAAAACAACTAAAAACACATTACACACTAGTGTGTGTAATGTGTTAACACATATGTAATAAACGAAATGAAACATTCAATATCTTACTATGAAAATACAAAACGTCAAAAATGTTTTTAAAATACCCGCTGTTACCTTTAAATGCAGCTTAGTTAGTTAAACCTCTTTTTACCTTTAAGGGGTGTATAATACAATTTGAGAAAGATTCGTGGTACTTTGGACAACATGAAGTTTAGTTTTTGAATTAAATCAAGTCGAATTTCAACCGTTGAGATGGGTGACTACTGACTAGTATATGAAAATCTACTAACGCCCACTTTAGCAATTGGAAGTTTGTTACCAAAAGTCTCGTAGATCGTGACCTTAATCCTTTTAGAAAAGGCCTTGAAAGGAGTGCATGAACATTCACTGCTTTTTTACATAGTAAATATTTTTTACTCTAATTATTTTTTATCTCTTTCGTTTCATCTTCTAAAAGCTTTGATAAGATTGACAGTTCAAGTGTCTATAATTAGTCGACGCGTGACCAATCTTGCACCAATCAAGTAATTTGCAGTTGCCATTAACGAATTTATTTGCTCTACCCACTCATAAACATTATATTGCACCGATATCACCGACTTATTTAGTGTTTATTGGTTGTTAACGCAAATGGCCAAAATAAAAGAGATTTGTTAATAAAACGAGATAAACATATTCATAACTGACGTGTTCAAAGTTTGATCGATACTTATTGTTAGGCCTATTTGCTGTTATATACAAAATTAACAAGTTTTTTTTGACTTATTGCCCTACCTTCAATTTCAATCGTTTAACATGTAAAATATTAAAGGGCACGTATCTATTCGTATCGAGGGAATTGTTTTCGAAGATCCGTTTGGTATATTATTTACTTTAATTAATATTTACCCCCACTTCACGATTTTAGGCTTTTTATAAAGTTTTCTATTCTATCGTGAAAGCCCCGACTCAATAATTACAATTGTTTCTAAGATTTTCAATGAAAATAATCACACGCTGGAGATCTGTTAATTAGGCAGGTATAATTTATAGAATTTCTGTGCTCGGAGCAAAAAGCGACACTCATAAATATCAAACAATACAAAATCCCAGCCGGTTGTATGAAAGCGATACTAGTAACAATTGAGATGAATTACAATTGAAAATAAATTCCACTTTTCATTGTGAATGGTTCGCATATTGGAACTTTTTGTTTTAATCGCTGCAGTTCCATTGTTATTGGAAAAGCTATGCAATTAAATTGCGATTGCAGATGGCACTCGACATCAGCCTACGCACTGAATGATATCTGTTTGAATCTCTATCTGAATACAGAGCATAAAGTATCCTTACATAATTCTTACTCTTACTTTTTTATAGTTTAACCTAACGATAAAGCAGACGGGCTACCTGATGAAAAGTAGTCACCGTCGCCTGTGGACATTCGCAGGAGTCTCCAATGCATTGCCGGCTTTGTAGGAGAGCTCTTTTCGCACCTTTCCGTGTCATAGCGCTCCGGGAATACCTCAGGAGGAAGCTCATTCCACAACTTGCACGTCCGTGGCAAAAACGAGCGTGAAAAACGAACCGTGGAGGACCGTCACGAGTCCAGTTGGTTACAGTTAGTCTTACTGTTAGTCTTACTCTTACTTATTCGAATACATCGCATCATTATGTTACTTAACTCCAAAACAAATAGAAAATATTTTATAAAAAATAATGTAACTAAACCTAGCGATGTCGGTAACGATAATGCCGTTGAGAGAACTGATGTTTACTCCCATCGTCTATCTTAGACTTTTTAAAAAGCACTATTTACTCCTAGATTATACAAAGGAACAGTGTCATGAAGATCTGGAAAGTGCTTCAGAAGTTTGGATACATACTACATTAAACGGAATTTACGTAAATAAAAAGACATTTCAAAACGTCCTTAGTATTCAACTCACAGGTAATTATCTGGAGCCTTCTGTGTGGGCGCGTTGGGTCACAACAGTCTCCGAAGGGTGCGTACGTGGGGTGCATAAGGGATGATAAGGGTCGTTATTAATGCAACTGAATGTTATACGTCATAAGTGTTACGATAAAATCTATACTTAAATATACGTTGGGTAGCGTTGGTGAAGCCATTAACAGTGCGCTTTGCCGTTAACTTTGCAGGGACCATAAATTTCTGTTATCATCATCGCGGTTTCCTTAAACCAAAGTCCCGCTTCGAAGTAATAATAACAATGTTAGTGTAAAGTCGTGCTACAATTTAAATTTTATATACAAGTTGGTTGAATCCTCCATGGTACCGACGTTACTAAGACTGTTAAAGAACGTTGTATTCAGCATTTGTTATCATTCAATCTTTAACATAGTGTGGTTCAAAGTTCCAAGATAAAAACTTAGTTCTCTGGAGACCAACTTGTGACCAACCTCACGAAGAACATCAATCCTATTTGCAGTTATTTACAAAGCCTAGGCCAATAGAGACCAACTTATCACCATACGCATTGCATCCTCATTTTCTGCTTCAAGTTCCCTACAAACATCCCCGTCTAATATGTGTGGTTGACAAATCGGGATAATTATGTCGCTTACTATCAGGCGTTCCGACAGATGTCGCGATAGGGACGTCCGACCTCGCTTGCCGTTTCGCAACTGGTACCTGGCAGGGTTCAACGGGACGCCTTGTATGGCGCCGTGACGCATCGACTTTATTGGTGCTACGCAAGAGCGTTGCATCATCTAAGTGACATATGCGTTTAACGAACTTTTGCCCGCCAAAATACTATAAAACGGTATATTTTTCGTTTTAACCATATGGTCTATGGTCGAGGGTCAGGATATAAGGCTACTTAGTACTTATAATGTGTATTTTTATTTGAAAATATATAATTTAAATTATTATTTATCACTTTTTAATTTTTTCTCCATGAACGTAGAGCTGGTTTTAATTAATATCGAGTCGATTGTAAGGTCGTAGTACCGGAATCTACTACAGCACTCCGACTAAATCCTTCCCAAAGAATCTACGTAAAATCGCATGCAATGCATATCGTGCGACTTACACACTTTTAAGCAAAGCAAAACTCTGAATGAAAAAGACGACACAGTGTAACGTCTTGTAAAACGCTTACGTCCTATTTAGGTACTGGTCATTGTTCATCAAATAATTGTAGAAGGGTTACCTGATAGTTACTTTTATTATATAAAAAATATGGAAAGTGTAAACACAACATCATCGTAAATTACAAGTTTCTAATACAGTAAGTATTTTGCGTTAAACTAGTTACGAAGCAGTCTATAATTTTGATTAATCGACACTTCAGCATCTCGTAGAAAATTAATTTTGCGACACGCACCAAGTAATAAACTTAAGAGCTTGTCATAAAAACTAATTGTAAATAGAATCGAGCAACTAGCGCCTTCCGGTGATTTACTTAATTTTAACGATACGTTATACACGTGAATTGATTAGCATATTAATGTAAGGTAAATATAAACTAAAATATATTTTTTATCAAAGTAGTAGCAGTCCATCTGATAGTAAGTGACCACTATTGTCTCAGAACCAGACAAAGCAGGCTAAATGAACGTTGACTACATGAGTCGAAGAGTATCATCATTTATATATCTCTTCATCACTAAATCCATAAAACAAAACACAGCAGCGTTTTACAGTGATTTTATATAAACACATTGTGTACATAGGAGAACAGTTGGCTAAAGGAAGGACACTGAAGTAACATTTTTTTGAAGGAAATTCTCATGGATGTCTAGGGGAACGGCTGGGTTATGCCGGACTTTTATCGGCTAAACCCCACTGTGTTTTATTCCTCGCGCCGTTCGACGGGAACACGGGCACGCTTCGCACTCATCTGCGAACCCGCCGGTGCCTAGCTGCTCCCGCAGCCCTTCCGTGTGGAGTGGAGACCGCCACCCAGGGGCCGTGAGCATGGGCAAGCTGACAACCGCAAAGTGTTCCACACCCAGCGACGGATTCGTTCTTTGGTTTCGACACAGTTGGCAACGACATAACGCATCTTCTTTTCCTCTGTGGCCCCGCCGCCAACGCTTCTGACGGTGCGCCCCGTTCGGTCGCGAGAGACAGGACACGGTAACGACATACCGAGACACCTCTCCTCCCGCGAGCCCTCTTGGCCGCAGAGGCCAGAAAACTGCATCTCCCGCTGCCCCCTTCGGACGCATCCAAAGCGAGCCCACGGCTAAGCCCACTCGGAGCGTTGCCGCCTGGGATACCTCTTGGCTTCACCATGGTGGTCCAAGCAACGATTACTAAGCCCCCACCCCCCACCACGCAAGGTAGAGATCCCCTCGACGGGAACACTGAACTAACCTATCCCTACCTAATTCTTCACATTGAGGAGACTATGCCCGGCAGTGATATAGATTCGTTCGACGATGCAATAAACTCGAAAACTTTCAACAATCGTACTGTATCAGGGCTCCTGGTGTGAAACTGTGCGGGTCGATAGCATCACTGCGATGGTTCCGCCGATAACCCGTGCACGAGCCGAACCGAACCGGAAACGAAATACCTAACCTTAATGCAGCTCGCTTTCTCTGGAGATAAAAATTTTATGTCCTCGCTGGCCAGTTAAGGATAGCGATTGCGGTTAAGAGAAATTGGTTGAAAGACGCAAGTCTTCCAAGATAATGTGAAGTGAAAGATTAATAAAAGTAAATGCTTTGAGTCCACCAATTCGCACTTGGCCAGCGCGGTGGACTATGGCCTAAACTCTCTCATTCTGAGAGAAGACCCGTGTCCAGCAGTGAGCCAATAATGGGTTAATGAGAGAGAAATACTTTTTGAAGGAGTAGTAAGGCTAACTCAGTCATAACAGAGGCTCTCTTAGTCTCAATAGCAAGAAATGTATAGCCTTTAAATTAGTCTAGGTATAGCAATGAGTCTATACATGTAGACACAGTGGACAGAGTACATGTAGAATTCCCGATAGCACATCACACAGGTGTCGAATTGTCGATCACAGCGCATTTATTGAAGCATTTCCTGCTTCTACGACAAATAAATAAAATTATAATCTCTGTCGATGGCTTTAGTCGCTGTAAGCAACTAGTTGCAATTCTACTACCATTTCCCAGACGAGTACGACATCTAAAATAGCTACATGCATTAAATTTCTTGTTACGTATCTACTTGTGCTTACTACTATCATATTTCAAATAAATATCTGTAACCATTAAAATATTATCCAGAAATTTCTATTGATAAATAAAGGATAGTTCTCCTTCTCTTTTTTTTAATTATTCCTTTCTTTTGAGCTAAAAGTATTTCCAAAGGCAATACACACTTGGTGGTAAAAGCTAGATTCGGTCCGACGATAGCGTCCGAGGCGCGGAATCGAACGCCTTTCTCTCCGTGCTAACAAATGAGCCGGGATGCAGCAGACATGATTTATTTATTCAAATCCGATGCTCGTTGATGCCGGTCACGTCTGCATTCGTATTTGAGGCACGAACTGAAGGTGTAGCTGATCCGCGATCTCGCTCGCTCCAGTTATAAAGTTCAATAGTGCAACGTTTTAGGATATATTGAGGTGAACCACGAAAAATTGCAAAATTCTCCGCTAGTTAACTTTATACCACGCGCTATTACCACGTAATGTTTGAGGCCGATTAACAGGATAAGAATTCGTGCGGCTGTTTACTTAAATGTTTGATACTTTTATATGTCAAAATTATATTCAGTAATTTAGACGAATTGTAGATAGTATTTATAATGTAGTTCAGCAGTGGATACTTGTTTTTTGTATATACGATTTATCACAACTAGTACTCAAAGATTAACATTGATCTGTTGGTTACATAATCTTTATTTTTTTTTCTACGCCTATCTTCAATTTCTTCCGTCATACATTAGCAGTATGAGCTACGGTTGTCAAGTAGGATGAGATAACAGTGCGACTTTTATACCAAGCATTACAGTTTAGTCTTCATGAGTACTGTATGAGACAGAGATCTGTATGAGACATTAGATAGGCGAATCCCTTTTAGTTTTGGTGAAATAAAAGGGTGACACTACAGTGAGACTCTTATACAAGACATTACAGTTTAGTGTTCATAAGTAGTAACAGATCTGTATGAGACAATAGATACGGCTAACTAAAAAGGGGTACCCTTTTAGTTTTGGTGAAATAACATAATTTTTTACTCACTAAGCTATGGATTTTAAAGATATCTTTTTGTATTTGTTGCGTTTGGTTTTGTCTTATTTATTTTAAATAATGTAACACAAATTAACAACAACATCTAGTTTAACGAATGATGTACGCATTCATAATTTGCATGCATACCAAATTTGTCTAGTGTAAATTACTATTGTAAAAGTCTGTGTGTATTGCTGTCGATGTGTCAAAATTAATAAATAGATGTCAATATCCCTAATAATAAGTTCATTCCTACTTCATCATCATACAACACAAACTTCAGCACGCTATATTGAAGCAGGAATTTAGGGCATTAAATAGAAACCGTGTAGCTATTTCTTGAATTCCCGCGTTGCAGGTTCAATCGGCACATTATCGCAATTGCAAATTCGCAAACGGCACCGCAGGCGAAGGTGGTTGATGAGTTGCGTTGAGCGTGATTGCCTAAAGTTCAGTCACGAGCGCGGATCATTTGCTAGTTTTGACATATCGTCTAGATAGTATAATTTTCGTCTAGGTAGTAGATGCATATATGATTTTAGACTAGTATTATCGCGGTATTGATACATTTTAATAATTAACGGGTACTCACGGTATGCGATTTTTGAATTCTTTAAGAATTCTTTTTGCCGATATTTCAACCCACTTAAATGGATCGTGGTCACGACGAAACTGCGGTGGCGGGGAGAAACCGTTGACAAGCACTAGTTATAGATTAACCTATCTACCCTATATCTAGTTAGTTTTTCTTTTTTAGGTTCCATATCACGACACGCTACACTAACTGTATCTTTACGCACGACACTTTGCACTTTTTGTGATTTACATAAATTAAGCGTGATTGCCTAAAGTTCAGTCACGAGCGCGGATCATTTGCTAGTTTTGACATTTCGTCTAGGTATGCTTTTAGATGTATACGCGAAACCATAGACTAAAACTACAGTATATAGAACGTTGTAACAACCATTTGCTTAGTGTGTACGCACTACCCACGGTAAAATTATACCGATTGTTTTTAATAATCGGTATGATTTTAATAATAGTTTTTAATAATAATCGACTTGGTATTTCACGGATCTCACAACTTTTTTCGGTACAAGAACTGAGTTGCGAGACTTGGTTTTTTTACAAGTATTGTTTTTTTGGGATTCTAACTTTATAACTCATACTTGGATAGACGACTTTACGATCTGGTCTAAGGCTTACATTTTATCAAAATGTTTTACCCTTTCAAATGTCCAAAAGTACACTATACGATATTAACTTTTCAAAACCATGTATTTTCCATTTTTGTAATGCAAACACAAATCAATAATACCCTTACAACGCAACCTTTGCCTGCCATTCACCCCCACCTGTGAACGACACGCCGAGAGCCCACGAAACGTTATTGATACCCGACAAGTGTACAAACATCGGTGATTCATTTGTATTGATCTGAGTTGAAACATTTCGATACTTTGAAATGAAATAGATTGGATACAAAATGCATTACAAAGCGAACACTTTCTGGCTCTAAGAGTATTTATTAGTCGAGTAGATTCTGTAACTGCAAATATGATAATTAAGTAGTATTAATCGTATATGGAATCCTATATGTTTATTACTAAGTACTTCCGTTTATTAAACGATATGAATTATAATTCAGCGACGACGACCCAACAAACATTCGGTTCAATACAAAACTTAGCAGATTTTAATATATCAAACGATTAACTTCTTTGATTCATGCCGCTAAAATTCGCTATATTTTAGGTCTATTCAATTACTTCGTCTATGGTTTGGTTATGTTTCATGGTGTTGTTCGTAAACAAATTTGCACCTATAATGCAAATTACCTGGCGTAAAGTTATTGATACGTATTAGACAAACGTACGACAGTCCGTCGGTGATTCATGCGTAGTCTATTGATTCGTGTTGAAGCACTGTTTATAGAAATCAGTTTGATAGTTACTAAGGATTTTCTCGTGTAACTAGGTAGGTGTAGGTGTGTTCTACGTATGATTCTTTAACGTAACACTTTTTTTTTATCTGACGGAAGTAGCAAACGAGCATGCAGTCCACCTGATGGTAAGTGATCACTGCCGCTCATGGACATCTTTAATAAATTACATACAGAACATGGGTCCTATGCTACTCCCGAGGACTATGATGGTCGCCTCATGTGAAAGTGAAGTTTACGTCTTGTTCATATTCTTCATTCCCCATGTTCTTTTATTTTGTTATGTAGATACACTAGAATCGTATATGTACTAGTATTTTCAAGAGAGAATGTTTCTAACAATTCGCACTTGGCCAGCGCGATGGACATTGGCTTAAACTCTCTCATTCTGAGAAAAGACCCAGCCCAGCAGTGGGACAATAATGGGTTAACTACGACTAGCTTACAAGAAACTATAAATAAAAGATGTAAATACCGTCTACAACAATCTAAATTACTACTGTAATTAATGTTTTCATCCCCGACGGACTTGTCTAGTCATATCAGGCACAGACGTTTAATGAAATCAACAAAGGGACGTTTTGCGCTGCTGCTTTGTTGTGGAATTATCCCGAACACAAATATGTCATTACGCGATTAGTTCATTTCAAAGGGTTTCCGACCCCTGCTCCGACTGAAACGAAAGGGTTGCATTTAAATTGATGGATTACGGCATTTATGTATGTAAATTGTATGCATCGTAAACCTTTTGACAACTGTTGTGGATATGAATGCATATTCATAAGTTACTACTTATATTATATGAAGCATATTCATTTAGGATCATTGGTTCAAAATGTAAGCCTTCAACTAACCAGATGCCCATCTGTTAAAGAATATAAAATCTCATAATGTATATAACATATTTTTATTACTGAAGGAATGATCCCCGTGGGTTATAAAATATTGTTGCAAGTATTTCCTCCCTTTCCTTTGTAGATTGTATGATCCAGAACACGCATCAAATCCAAAAGGTGGTGCAGCAACTTCTCGTATTAATTTCTATAAAAATTAAAAACAATCAATTGTGATAAATCATTCAACGTTGCAAATTTTACTTTTATTATTTTTATAATAATGTCTTATAACAAAGTGTGTAAGGGGACTATTGACATTCTAGTTTAATTCAAGCCTAAGCACATCAATCGTGTAACAATTATCACTTTTAAGGCGCTGCTACATGTCCACGAATGTAATTAAACGACAACTATCACGTCTTCCATGCACCGTAATATTTGTACAGCAAACGTAATTTGACGTAACAATTGTACCAGCAGACGTAATTTGACGCAACATTTGTACCAGCAGGCGTAATTTGACGCAACGTTTGTCCCAGCAGACGTAATTTGACGCAACATTTGTACCAGCAGACGTAATTTGACGTAACATTTGCAAGACAATTGAGCAGATAGTGCTATGTTTTGCGAACAACAAGTCTTAGTTCGAAGAACGTTGGAATAATCGTAGCAAGATCGTGTCTGAGGCGTACTCGAACAATTTGCTTGTCGTTTAAAATTGTGTAACTGTAAGCCGGAGACTGTATATACTGATGTTAGAAAGGCAACCAACAAGGTATGGCAACCAACCTTACATTTTTTAACAAAAGGGTTTTTGTTTCATTACCTTTTGTAACAATTTCAGAGCTTAATTAAACGTCATTTCTTATCAGATGGCCGAAGTGCAAGAACAAATAAAGATATAAAAGAAACGCCCATTTGTATGAAACCCTTTATATCAGTTCCTTGAAATTGCAAAACTGATAACGCAAGAGTTTATACCACTGATTTTGGATTCGACATCTTAAATGATCAGTTTTGTTGTGATTTCGACGGTGTTAAATATTATAGTTTAGTGAGATATGTAGGGATATATCCAGCTTTTACATTTTCCGAGAACCCTATCCTCAAATTCAAATATGACAATAATGAACACTAAATTAACAATATATTATTTGCATAACACGAAAGCGTAACGTCGCATAAACGTCGTTTATGCTAAATCAAATCTAAGTCAATAGCATCGGCTTCCCTAAGCCCAGCCCAAATAAACCAGATCAATACTTAAGTATCTAGTATACCAATGTGAGTTACCAAATAACATCACCAAAAAACATCAATAAAAAAAAAAACATGCGTGCGTACAAAGTACACATGTCAGAAGTGAAACTTCTTTGGCGAACTAATTTATAAATCTTGTTTATATTTATACAAATCTAAAACTTTAAATTACCAAGATTAAGAGGAAAAAGGCGTGATACGACGTTCGCTCTGTCTCACTTTTTCTCTCAATCTTTCTCACTCGCTTGCTCCCTACTCTCACTCCACGGCTAGTTGCTCATGCTACGTTCGCCCTGTCTTACTCTCTCTCAATCGGTCTCGATCACTCTCTCTCTCTTTTCCGACACTTCCGTTGCATACCGGCGTGACGTTTCATCTGTAAAAATTTTACCCTCATGCGCCTAAAGAAGTTTCACTTCAAAAATCGCCTGCTAATTCCATCCGCAACGCCAGACAATTTCGCAAAAGACCCCAAGAACAAAGCAATCGCGTCGGGCGGGCAATCCGACGTCCTTATCCGACGGCGATGATGGCCAGCTCTAATGAAGCCGTAAGCAGGGCCCGCCCATTTAACGAGCTCATCATTAGCGCAGTCGCGATCTGATTGGCATGCCCCGTTAGGATGTATTGAAAGGTAATTTTACTGTAATTGCCGCTGCGTGTGAGGGCGTATGAAATTATAAAAGTACTATTTTCTAAGCGTTGCGAGGAGCAATAGAGTATTTCTATTGTTTAAACGATAGAAGTAGTAAAAATGATCTAACTTTCGTGAATTGTTTACAGTCACCCAGTCACCTACAACTCCCGGTTCAATCAGACAGAATTGTTGAATCTTAGTCCACTACAACGGATACCGAAGTGATTCAACACATTACTAGCCCTCAGATCTGCATTAGAATGCTTTTAATCGGTCAGGTCAGGCATTAGATGTGACTTAAAAAGTGCACTTATCTCAACAAAGATTCATAACGTAACTACTGCAATACAGAACAGGAATAGAGGTGGTATGATCGCGGACTATTCTCGAGGATTTTAAGCACCTTAGCTGATAAAGGCTTAAAGTTCACCAGTATATCATTGATAAGTCATATAATATCTTGCAATAGAACATCATATAAAACATGATATCATCGCATACCAAAAAATAACATATACAGATGTACAACCACTTCCCTAATTAATTTGCAAACTTAGCGCCTCAGATTCAACGTATTTGCATTTTCGTATACTTCACTAGATACGCAAACTAACAAATTGAATGGAAGGTGTCGCTTAGCTCTAGAAGCCATTGTCACTACTGGACCAGTCGTACCAGTCCTGTCGGTTTCGCAATCGCCCAGAAACGGTCATTGTTCGGGACCACCCTCGTCGTATTGGCAAACGGTTAGCCCTATAATACAGTCCCAATAGAGAAATTATTTGCATTAATAGACGTAATAGCTAAGTTATTAGCACGACGACCCGCGTGGCGCAGCGGTTACTATACCGGTTTGACACGCAGTGGGTCCCGGGTTCGATTCCCGGCCAGACAGGTATTTGAATGATGAGTTTAGATTCGTGTTCTGGGTCTGGGTGTTTGTGTACTCGTCTTGTGTGTGTCCATGGCATCCACGACACAGGAGAAAATCCTACTGTGGGGCTGTGAGTGTAAAAAGCGTTTTTTTTATTAGTTCACAGATACACGGACATTATGATAATTCGTTCATACATTTATGCACTCCACTTCTGCAAAAAGGGGTAAGAAATTAAAAAGTATGTTCATAAGGCTTAAGTATGTAACTAGTGCCGACTATACAGAGTGTAATCGTTAAGTGTGCACAGGCGATTATTCCGTAAAATTTACCAATTACGCAAATTGAAAAAAACACAATGTACTACTCTACTTTCTAATATCTCATACTAAATGTATGGAAGTGTTTAAAGGAAAGTTTTTAGATATTGCTAGTTTTATTTTAAAAACGTTATTATTGTCATTTTACTCATTAGATAGAGTACTTTTGATATTAGTTAAAAGTTTTTTGATATCTGTAATAGTTACGGAAGAATCGCCTGTGCACACTTAACGATTACACCCTGTATACCGCATAGCTGATGGTGAATGTTCACTATCGCCTATGTAAATCTGTAATCTTCATATAAAACGTGGTTCTACCCCATCCAAATTACGATTACGTTGCCAGTCCTTTGTACTGAGATTGTCGTATCATTAAATTGCCATCAATTCCATAAAATAAATAATGAATATATTTTTTTAAATTATTTTTTGAATAAATAAGTGTGAATTAAAAGTGTAAATATACTAATTTCCATACATGAATTTAATTAAATGCCACATCTGTTTAGAGTAAGAGTCATATATAGTTGTTGTAGGTAAACGTTAAATAATCACAGTCAGTACAAATATCTCCTTATTATAAAGTTCACTAAATTTCACTTTCACTAAATATTCAACCACAAATAGAGTAAGTACCTAAGTAACTACCCTTTAAATATTTTTGTATCCAAACTAGGGATGTAACGGAGGTCATTTATCGGAACCGAAGTCGGAATCGGAGTTTTCAAATTCATTTTATCGGAATCGGAAGCGGAATCGGAATCGGAATCGGAGGTAGTCAGTCATTAAAAATTGTGGCAAAAGTGTTTTATTTGGACAAATTTATGTACCTATGTGAAAAAGACAACTGACTTAAATACTGTCATATCAACGCACGGCCCCAACGAATGTACTTATTACATTCATAAAATTTTGCACGATTTCCTTTTATATTGTAGGTGAGCACTAAGAATCTTTGAAATTTACGTTTGTATGAAAGTCCACCAATTGTAATGCAAATTTAATGAAACTTAGTATTTGGCTTTGTGGTTCAATATATTGTTAAATATTGACAAAATGGTAATGGATGGATCATATTATCCTCTGTGCGAATGAAGTTGCGGGTTCTGCTTGTACATACTTATGCTGGAAGAACATTCCCCTCTTTCCATTGCAGTTAGATAACAAAGGTGAGGAAGTAACGTTTTTTTTAAATTGATCCAACATTTTCTCCCCATATTTAAAAATTATAGCTCAATTCTTTTCGTAAACCCGAGTCGATTTCAATGATACGTCATTGGACTGCTAGTAACAACGTATGTCAGTAAATCTTTTCAATTTTAATTACAAAGTAAAAAATATATACATACACGACGATAACAAAAATTGACATATTTCCTATTAACATTTTCCCATAAATAGATAACAAATTGCGTAAATCAAATCCGCTCCAGGGTTGTTTTTGTGCTGATTTTTATTTTGTTTTATATAATGTAAATAAATCCTTATACAAATATTTTTAATGTGTACTTAGTGTTGAGTTTATTAATTATAATTAGATTTTATTTTAATCATTTGTTAATGAGTTACTGTCTGATTAATTGATGAGTTAAATTAAACTACAAAAGTAAGAAATTATATCTGATAAATAAAAGCTTTGAAGCTTTGTCGTCGTCCAATTTATTTCTTAACGATTCGTAGATTAGGCCAGCGCCACTAAAAAGTTATTCGCGTCCTTCCAAGCTTGGTGGACACGACAGATATTGGCGGGCAATTGATTTGACGACCTCCGATATAAACCTCCGATTAAATTTTTCGGAACCGGAATCGGAACCGAAAGTGCAATTACAATCGGAAGTTCCGACTTATCGGAACCGGAATCGGAGCTCCGTTACATCCCTGATCCAAACTTTATTATTTCACGATACTAGTATACAGCTAATACGTAATATAAATCTTACTTCTAAAAGAAATATTAAAATTCTGTACACGTCCAAAGTTGGAGTATATCCAAAGAAATCTGGGAAGAGACGATAAATTTCCTCCTCGTCTGCAAAACTCGACGTGGACGGCTACATTTTTCGGTGGAACAAAGAAAATATAAATTCGTTTTATATTATACTGCTGGGTAATAAAAATGTGCACAAGGAGCTAACTCATCTTTATTTGTGCATTAGCCAAAATGACACTTGGCATATTTTTATACTAAAGTTTTTTTTTTTATTTGACTGAAGTAGCAAACGCATGCAGTCCACCTGATGGTAAGTGGTCACTGCCGCCCATTGACATCTGTAATCAACTACATACAGAACATGGGTTCCATCTGAAGTCAATCACAGATGCGTTGCTACTCCTGAGGACTATGATGGTCGCCTCATGTGAAAGTGTGCCGGCAACCACACCCTTCTATCGAAACGCAAGAAATGCTTCACGCTAGAAATAGGTGTGGCGGTGGTACTTCCCCGGTCGAACTACAATGGTCCTACCACCTTGAAATTAATTCTCATTCTAAAAAAAATACTAAATAAGTGTAATATAGGATGTATTTTTGTGTTATATTACTGCTATAATAATTTTGTAACATATACTACATACTCGGTCTGCATATGGGATAATAAAATTAAAATATTAGTAATTCATAACATTGCTCTGAAATAATTGGCAGGCGCTCACAAGTAAATTAAGAATGCATGAAAGTTAAAATTCAAATGTTCACGTCGTTTCCAAATATAACTTATATAGGGATCTAACCTCTCCAGCTTTAAACAGGTTGAAACATTATGAATAGGCTTATCGGCAAATTTAAGAAAAGACATGATAATTATGCAATTTAACATTAAAGGTCAATTTGTACTTGCCACGTTGTTGTAGTTTTGCAGGTGGTTCGACCGGGGAAGTACCACCTCCACACCTATTTCTAGCGTGAAGCATTTTTTTGCGTTTCGATGGAAGGGTGTAATTGCCGGCACACTTTTATATCAGGCGACCATCTTAGTCCTCGGGAGTAGCAACGCATCCGTGATTGACTTCAGATAGAACCCATGTTCTATTTGAAGTTGTTTACAGATGTCCATGGGCGGCAGTGACCACTTGCCATCAGGTCGACTGCATGCTCGTTTACTGCTTCGGTCAGATAAAAAAAAAGAGAAGAGGCGACATGCGAAGCGCTCTGACTTAGAGGACAGTTGGGATTGTAACTTTATGAAGCAGCAGACAAAAAGTTGCAATCACTAAGCGTTAGTAAAATAAAACCATTCGGAAGATTATGCACCTATCTGTATACTCCTAAATAAACCGCATAAATGCTATCAGTTTTACCGCCATGAGTCACATGCAATGATTCGAGCTGGCGGGTAATGATATTTTACATCGTATTAATAAGTATATGCGGATCGGATTAACGGTGATGTCAAATTGATACTTCCGCTTATCTATTCCTGAGCGGCTAACATGACTCTAAGGGATTTCGCTAATGGCTTTTGAATTATATCTCCACGTATCTATTATATATCACTACATAGTATAAAACAAAGTTGTTTCCCGCTGTCTGTCCCTATGTATGTTTAAATCTTCAAAACTACGCTACGGATTTTAATGTATTTTTTTTTAGATGAGTGATTCAATAGGAAGGTTTTTTTATGTATAATAAAGTGGAGGAACACTGATAATTTGAGATTTTGGAATTTTAGGCGAAACGAAGTTCGTCTGGTCAACTAGTCTACTATAAATCTAGAAGTGGTTAATAAACGCATACATACAAAAGGTAAGACAAGACAAAATTTATAACGGATTCAGTTTTGCCTTTCGACTATTAAACTTCAGGATATAATCAGTGGAAACCATATTATTTTAAGTATTTGTTATAAAGATTTGTTTTTTTTTATGTGCAAAAAAAAACACCGTATTTTTGTACCGGCAAGCCTCTAAAGTTGACTCATTCACTGGATTTCTTACAGTGCATTGACATTTTAAGTGGGATACAACCCATTATTGCCCCACTGCTGGGCAAAATTAATTATCACTTTTCGGTGAAGAAAAACATCGTGAGGAAACCTACACATCTGAGAGTTCTTTAAAAAAAAGTTATAGGAGGTGTGTGAAGTCCACCAATTCGCACTTGGCCAGTGCGTTTGACTATGGCTTAAAAAACTCTCATTCTGAGAGAAGACATTTTAAGTATTTTCAATTATTTTCATCCGAAAATCCTACGGGAATATCAGACTGTGTCTCACCAAAGTGAGACCGCGTTTAGCTCGTAGGTAATTACGCTATACGACGTCTAGGGTTATAAAACGTCATAATAGCACCCACAAACCGTTTTAATAACACAAATAATGATTACTTGCTAGTATACTGCTTATCCAAGAAATCCATCCGCTTCACACCACGACACGTGGCAGCTGAACACCAATAAGGCGTGGCCAGAGATACTTCCCGCGGCGACCTACCACCAGTACCAGTACCTATTTAATAGCCTGTCATTCCTCATCTTAAATAAACGGTTAATTCATATAAATGCCGTCCGTGTCATTCATTCTGTCTATTAGTGCGAAGTCATGCCGGTGTATGGCAGTCATTTAAAATGACCTTAATACTAGGTAATAGGAAAAGCAATAGCATATTCACAGAAGTTAAGTGTCATAATTTTTCAAAATTCTTTCGGAAATGTCTATTTACTACGGGGAAACTTTATACAAAAGCAATCTACTTTATACTTTGACAAAAATAAACTTCGTCCTCTAGAAGTGTTAAAAACCCTAACAATGCAACTTTTCCAAATTAACATGTTATATATCTAAAGCTTCAATAATAAGTTGCTTACTAATAAATAAGGCATCTTTAAATATTCTAAATGGAAATAAAGCGTGAATTATGCGACCTGGTGAACTTCGTTCCGTCTAAAGTCTGAAATCTAAAATTGTCACTCTTTCTCCACTATATTATACATAAAAAATTCTTCTTGAATCTGTCTATCTATTAAAAAAATTGCATCAAAATCCGGAGTTCTAAGCATACATAGGGACAGATAGCGAGAAGCGACTTTGTTTTATACATACTATATAGTGATGTAAAAGAATAAACCGCCTGAAAACCATGTACGGCACGGTCCGCAAATACAATAAAATAGGTATTATATAAACAACATTAAACTAACATAATACATTATGATGTCTGCGTTAATATCTAAATTCCAGTCTCAACATGTGTACAAAGGTATCACACGAATCATATGTCGCTGTCTGGCCTGTCATATGAGCTCGTTAAGTCCATCAGTTAGACTCGTGGCGGCGTGGAGCCGTAATAATTGTGAGCTACTGAAAAAATCTATGTAAAAAGTAGAAGATATTTAGTTTTTATGAAACAGAAATAGCAATGAAATATATATTTTATGACTGAAGTAGCAAATTAATGCAGTGATGTTGATGATACTGGAACTACGTCATTCCTAGGGGAACATCAGGAATGATTTGTTTTAGTAACTCTTCACTTTAAACCAGAACATAAAACCACTAGGCATCAGTGTTGTAGGGAAGAAATAAATGAGACACTGGTGCTGCCGGCATTGAACTACGAAGAGGTTATACCACATTTTAAAATACTTATGAAATCCTGACAATTCAAATGTGCTTTCTCCATTTGATAAGGCCCTTTGACTGGTGCTTAAATTCTCATAAGTCAATTAAATCGTCATCTCTACTGAAAAAACTGCCAAGTGCCTAAATCTTTTTACTTGTATTACTTTCAGATCAACGCTAAAAAGATGAGATAACGCAGTATTGATACAACGGCGCAGCAATATAAACGAACATAAAAATCGAACAAATAAAAATACAGAGCTAAAAGCATCGTCTTATTCACTCTTTTCATAAATGGATTCACTACAAATCATATCTTGCACACAAAAGAATCCACTGGAATTAAACACAAATAGACATTTTTATCTGGAAATCATCCATCTTCGATGGCAAGGCAATCTTTGTATTATATTGGTTATTCGTACAACACCCACGCACTTGTGTTACGTGAAGAAATAGGGTGAATCACTCGACTACGGACATTGAATGCACTTGTGCAACGCTGAACGTGGATACAAATGAACTAGAAAAGACAACAGAATACACACAAGTATTCTAAAGCTGTTCTTATAAGAGAAACGACGCATTGTCCCATTTTTCATATTGAAATTTCTTTTTACCAAACCTGAGTGTTCAAGTAATGTTGTAACAAGGTTTTGTCATATGTTACCAGATCTGCATGTTCTAAAACTTCATTAACCTTTTTTTATTTAATCTGAGTGAACTCGTATCACGCATAAAGACAAATGAAGAGGTACAATTAAAACTTTACTTTATCTAAAAATACTTGTAGCATTTCTTAACATCTATATCCTCGTCCCTTTAAATGTAGGGTTGCTACCGTGAAACACAGGGGTGCCACCCCTAAACAGGGGCTCAAGTCCTAAGTAACATAACTTACAACCCCCTGAATTTTCGAGATAAATTTATGCATTCATCGAGAAAGTTAATTTATAACCGAGAGGGGAAAATGTTAATTAATTATTTGTCCGTTTATAAGCTTATTGTACGCATGCACTTATAAGGTGTTTTAATTAATTTTAATAACGTTCAGTCACGGAATTAATTGAGAGATATAAGGGAAATCATAATTTTATAGTGCAGGCTTAAAAGGTAAGTAAAGTAACTCAAAAAGCATTGCATTACTTTTAAGAGAGTTTCTGAAATACTGGAATAGATATAACATTGAAAAATATATAACATATCCTGCAATTATCATCATGCATTCCACGCGCGATGACCATTGGCAATTCTCCCAATAGAAGAGGCTTATGTCCAGTACCTAATAAGCAAGCAGCAGCAGAGATGATAGACGTATTATATCGAATTACCGATAAAAACTCACGACTTCTTGATTATTTAACCAATAACTATCACAATCTAGAGCGAGTTATTGGATTAATTCACGTTCCTGAAGTTGATAAATTAAATTGATAAATGAGAGGAAGCAATTTGGCCCAATTAACTGCGCACGGGAGATAGCGGATAGCTCTCGCGAAACTCCAATGGCTTAAACTTTAGACTATGATCGAAAAGCTGAATCTCTAGAACGTAGACTAAATTGTTTATGGGCGTAATTGAAAAGCTTCGAAACGGCCGAGGAAAATTGGTTTTGTTAACAAGTTCCTGTGATAGAGTTATGGAACCTCATGATGAGTTAAAGTTTTGTAATTTATACGAATTATTTATAGTCTGAGTGTAGAATATTGTAGGTTGACAGGAATAGTACATTAGTTTATAAAGTTGACACAAAGTTGTATTGTTTAGATTAATTATTGAATTCCAACGAACATAAAACGAAAATTTGTCAAATATCGCATAGTCAAACAACTATTAGTTTAAACGTATCTTTTATATAACATGTATCCAAAAAACAAGTATCTACAAGAACAACCAATAAATACATGTATAACTATTATATAGATAACTTGAAATTGGTACACTGTTGACTCTGGGATATGAAAGAACAAAAACGAATCCGGATCTATTGTTACACAACAACGACTATCACGTGATCTATATATTCAAAAGTAGGTTTAAATATAAAGTATTATTTCAACGTTATACCTATGGAATGCCATTATGAGAAGGGATTTGCATGTATAAGTGTACTTATTGCTGAGGTTCACGCATGAGTAAGTGCCTCATGCCAGTATTTATAACTGTTATCATTTACACAAGCACATTTCACGCATAGCTAATCTCCGATCTCGTCTTTGAAGTCGATTGTCACCTGGCCTGAATAGCTCTATTAATGTGGCCAGTCGCTTATAAATCGACGTTGGCGGTCAGTGCACTGTCAGCTTAATACGTGTAAGGAAATTCTCGTAAAATATTACGTTGTCTCCGTTGCTCGTCGGGTTACTAATCTGGAAATATATTAGGTTAGATTATATTGAAATGTTCTAGATTTGGTCATAGTGGTAGGGAACCAATACAATACAGCCAAAACACTTCATACTAAGCCAAAAACTCTTCATACTTAACCAGAGTTTAAAAGTCGCTAGACCACCATAAATATATAATAAGCAGTATTATATTTAATGGACGAAATTTAAAGTCTTCGTCGTTGTCAACTTTTAACTGAACTATTTCATTAAATTTTCAGTCGGTATTTTGCAGCAGATATTTAAAACCATTAATACACATGTAGAGTCAGCAGAAATTCAAAGAAATTAATACTTTAAATTATATAAACGATGATTGATGGTAACCAATTAAAATAAGTTAGAAATTTAAATATCCCAAGTACCGTTGGGAAAGCAGTCTAACACTTCGTTACGCACTGTCTTGATGCATGCTCGGGACTTAAACTCGACCTGGAATGTCCTGAGGCCATCCGAGTATAAGAGAAATCGCGAAAAATAAACAACTCCAAGCCGCTCTATTAAAGCCTGGCTGGCGACTTACTTGGTATACCGATTGCCATAAAAGAACCTCAATTTACACCCATTTTAGGAAGTGAAATAAAAAAATGCTGTGCTATTGACGTGACAACGTCTTATAATTCGATGTAGTGAATAAACATGACTCATGCGGCGTTACCTCGCTTTGAGGCGTTCCATTTAAGGCTTCAAGTGCAAGTGAGAGCGCGGAACGAGCGACAAAGAGGCACAATCGGCTTCTGCGTTCGGCAGCGTTCGACATCTGTCTCTCTCCTACTTAAGTGAGCGATGCGTCCGCGTGGACAACTGCTATACAAAAATTCAACCATCAGTATTTTCTTATGACGTTGTCACGTTTGACTATCGTCAGTAAACCGACTTTACAAACAATCGTTTTTTTGTTATATAATATTGAAGGAGCAAATGGGCATGCAGTCTACCTGCGGCGACACGGCTGCCCGTTAACAACACGTAGCACAGGAGTCCAATCTGAAGTCAAACAGATGCATTGCTATTTCTAAGGACTATGAGGAGATGGTCACCTTATGTGAAAGTGAGTCGGCAACTACACCACTCCACCGAAACGCAACAACTGCTTCACGCTAAAATAGGTGTGATGGTTGATAAGAGGCCATATAACATTAGTAAGTAGGTACTATTCCAACATTATGAACTACTGAGACTTATCACTCAAACACTTCATCAGACAGTTACACCGAATCGATCGAAACCCGCGACGTATCATTATCAAAGGTAAACAAAACCGTGTTTTGTCGAGCGATAACAGTTTTATCACCTGACCAAACAAACAAAACTGATTGCCGACTAAGTTTGTTTCGCACAATGTATATGATAGAACATGTTGGACTACTGTTGAAAATGTGCTATTTAAAATAATATAAATAAGAATTTTATTCACAACTTTCGATTATACCCATACTACTACAGGCTATAATAATAAAATATCAAAGTATAAGCTATACTAATTCATACATAGCAATAAGTACACTATTGCTGTTATTAAAAAATATATGACTATCGTAATCAAGCTTATGGAGTTCATGTTCATATTTGACCTGTGTTGTGAATTATATGCCTTATGATATATAATACCTTTGAACCAAACGTCCTATAGCGGCTCCAATACATAATAGAAGGATAACAAAGGGGTCATCAAACATAATGATCATATAATTCCGTTCCTGCAAATAAACGAAAAAATAACTGGTCGTTTCAGTTAATTTTTCAAACGTAACTTTACTTGAACTGACACACAAAGACAAAAAACAAACAGCAAACAAAATAGTTAGGTGCGAGTCAGTCCACGTGCTGAGTTTACTGATCAGTTTCGTTCCCCTATCGCGTCTAGACTATACTGACAGCAGATTCATCTTAATTGCCGTTTCTAAACATTGCTATAATCTGCTTATATGTGTTAAAGTACGAATGGCGTCTACTTGTAAGTTAAATGATATTTGCAAAACCAGAATCAGTTTCCGAAATTATAAAAACTCGTACCAAACGTTGGCAAAAGACTTTTGTTAGAATTTGGCACTCAATTGGATCCCGTAAAACTTCTTATTTGAATGGGCTACAAGTATATATATTTAACATGCCTTTTATCGTGTAATTTCTCTAACATTTATATAACCCATATATTTATTTTTCAGTAGATGATACTTTACTTTCATTACGAACAAATACATCAAAGATAAAATGCTTAGCGTAAATATTAATTAAATTCAGAACGTCATTCTATCGGCAAAGGCTTAAAAAATATACAGATGTGACGTCACACTCATTATGTCTTAAAGCACAAAGCAAAATCAAATTACAAACGGTGAAGAGCGGTCCGTGACCGAGGTTCACTACGCGTCTAGACTGCAGTGACAGCCGATCCATCTTAATTGCATTTACTGAATACCAGGAAACGCTGGACGATGGACTTAACTTCGCATCTCCTGGGAAATGAAACGGAATTGGTGCAGTAAAGAGAATAATCGTTTGGAAACGTAATAAAAAGGGCAGTATAAATGTATATCGTCTGTTTTTGGAGTCACTTGTTTGGGGTTACAAAATTTGTCACTTCCATTGTACACGAGTATATTTTAAGCAGCGAGAAAAGGTTATATCTGTTTCTATTTTAAAACTATTTCAGCTATTTTGATGAAATTTTATTTATTTAGACATACAGACAGCATAGTATACAAAACATTTTCAATAAAATATTATGATATAGTAGTATTATACTCTATATACATGCCAATTATAAGTATGTACAGCATTCTCATAATAATGTGAAGACATGTTATTGCTTAGGTAATGTAAAAGTTATATAATGATAAGTAAGGCATATATACTAAAATTTAAGCCTGATAAATTTTCAAATCTTCGATTGTTACTTCGTTATTCAAATACCATAACCCTTGATTCTAGCTATTGAATTTTAGGTTCATTAATTTGTTCATTCATGTTAATTGTACCATCAAATTAAAGAATAGTACAACCATTTACTTACCGTTATTTATAAACAGTGATATTTATAATCTTATACGGAGTTATTCGCAGAACGAAAACCGATTCTTCCAGCTGAGGAACTCCAAAACGTACTTTTGTGCTCGCATGACAGACAACCCGGGTAATTTACCACGAACACACTAAGTTAGGTATGGTTCAAGTTACCGGAGACAGCAAAGAATTACTTTTGACTCGGTTACACAAAGTTTAAGTAGATTTTTAGCACTATGTGTACGCAATAGCAATACGAAAAGCTTGTAATAATCGCACTTAATTCTGAATGGTCGTGTTATGGACAACTGGAATGAATTCGCAAGAACTATTTTGTTATATTATTTTACTTAACATCTCTCGTCAACCCATTAGTGTCCCACTGCTGGGCAAGAGTCTTCTCTCAGAATGAGAGAGTTTAGGCCATAGTCCACCACGCTGGCCAAGTGCGAGTTGATGAACTTCACACACCTCCGAGAACTTCTTTTTTTTTTAAGAACTCTGGGGTGTGTATGTTTCCTCACGATGTTTTTCATTCACCGAAAAGCAGAGACAAATAATTTCTAATACGCACATAATATTAGGAAAATCAGTGGTGCGTGCCTGGGTTTGAACCTCGGACCTCACGATCGAGAGGGCAAGTTTCCGTTAGGCTATCACTGCTCTATTTTACTAATCATAGGTAAATGCACATTATAGTTTCACCGTATAAAATGAAGATCTATTTTAAATGTAATTTAATCCATTACTTATGACATACAACGCTACTTCAAAAGTCCTACATTTGCACCGTAAAACAGGTTTACAGAATGTAGGTAATAACGCAAAATTGAGGAAACCCTTAGGCTGTGTGCACATTGCGGGCGTGCGGTCTGTGATACCGTGACAAGCAATTAACACGCCTCTGTGCTAGACGAAAATACTTTGTAATAATATAATGAGTCGCGTAACGGGTTCCACTTATTATATGATGTGAACTACAGATGCGTTGCTTAGATCTTTATTTCTTGTCGACTCTTCTTTCTTTCGAAGTGTCTTCCTCCAACGCAGTTTCGTTATCACGATGCATACAACAATCTAAACATGAACTTAAATATTTATAAACAAATAAAAAACTGCCTATCAAGAGTAACCATTACATATTAAAATAAACACCCAATGTACCTGTTACGTCTTTATCTTTGACGACGAATTGCAGTACGTGTAACGGTTATTCCATGACCAACGGTTCGTCTCTGGTGAATATTTCACTAAACTCTTAATTTACCTAGATACCAGCCTAACTAGGCGTTGACTGTAGCTAGCAGATGACATGGTATGAAAGGTCCTTTATGCCCTGATAGCTCTATATTCCGCGATGACGAATAGCTGAGAAACATGTCCTTTTTGGACTTAAATTTAAATGTCAAAAGTCCTGCAGTTCTCCGAAGCAAACCACAAAGGTTTTATGATTAAGCTAAAGAAATAAAAATGTCCTCGAAACCTTCATATCAAGCAAACGTTTATAATATCTCGGTGAACGTAAATCCTTCAAGGATATTATTTTATTTTGCTACAGTTATTTAGAATAACACGAAGGAGTTTTTGTTAGAGATACAAGAATTGCGTGCAGTTAAGAAGTATAACACGTAAGATAGTATGCTGTGATTTATAATATAAAATACAGCAGTTGTGTTTACACTGCAGAAAAGTGAACGTTTTCTTTGTTTTCAAGCATTGATATATCGATTTATGTTGTTAAATTTATTCAGTTCAATATAACAGTATTAAATGCCAGTAGTGCTATCGTTTAATGTAATGTAATTACGAGTAGAGATGGAGATCTACTCGTAGATGTCACAGAAGACTAAGGGACAAAATTAAGTACATAGGCAGCAGCATCTTCTTATATAACATCAACAACTATTGCGGTCAAAAACATACATGCTAGGCGCGGTGACCATTAGCTAAAAACCTCGTATGTCCTGCAGTGGAACTCAAAAGGCTGATGGGTGGCATATCACTTTCTTGCTAAATAATTTTACGACCCGCGTGGCCGAGCGGTTACCACACCGGTCTAACGCGCAATGGGTCCGGGTTCGATTCTCGATTTCGGCTAGACAGGTACCTGAATGACGAGTTTAGATTCCTGTTCTGGGTCTGGGTGTTTGTTTATTCGTCTTGTGTGTGTCCATGGTCCTCACGACACAGGAGAAAATCCTAGTGTGGGGCTATGAGCGTAGAAAGCGTGTTTAAATGTTTTATTTTACTTTTTTTCCTTTACTTGTATAATTACGAAATATTGATTTTATCTTCGTACTAGCTGTACCCGCGGCTACGCCCGCGTGCAAATCAATGTATCGCAAAGTTTTTCCCGCGCAAATCTCCACTCTATGGGAATTCTACGATAAAAGTAGTCTACATGTTGTTCCATAACATTTTCTATAGTAAAAAACCCGTAAAAATCGGTTTAGCCGGTCAAGGATTACCCGGACAAACACAGAGTGAAAAAAACTAATTTTAAGTGTGTATTTGTGGGTAGGTGCATATTGTTATGTAAATTGTTATGAAAATAAGACGAATCAGAATATGGTAAACCCCTTTTTTGAACCAATTTACAGTCTTAGTGGTCACATTTAATAATATCGCAATACATATTTTTAAACAACGCCTCCACATTTAAACCAAAGCGCATCTATTATAAATATGGATTTTAACTTTTATGAATTGAAAAATACTATTTTAAGTTATTTTGGTCCTTTTAAATTTCTGAGTAAGATTACATATAGGTGAACCTACTTTTAACATTAATTTGACAACCTTGACGACCCGCGTTGCGGAGCAGCTACCACACCCGGTTCGATTCCCGGCCAGACAGGAATCTGAATAGATTCATGTTCTGGGTCTGGGTGTTTCTATATACGTCTTGTGTGTCCGTGGTACCCACGACACAGAAAAAATCCTAGTGTGGGGCTTTTGTAGAAATTGAAATTGTAGAAATTTTCTATTTCATTGAGTGTAGAAAGTGTATTTTTATTAAAAATAAAAGTTTGTGTGGAGGAGTACCGGGAGGCGGAGGAATCCAAAAATTTTGTTGGATAATGTCTTCGATCTCGATAGCTGTATCTACAGAATCTTCATCCCAAATCCCGCATTGAATTTCCAGTATTCCTTTGATTTGAAATATTAAAAATGTTAGAGAAATCGTTGCTACAAATCTTGAGTGGACGCTCAAAGGCGAATAGGCAGGCATTATGACCGCTTTTTAAAAGTGTGGGCGCAACGCTGGACGACGCCAAGGCAATAGCTATTTTTCTATTAGATCTTATATTTTTCTCTAATAGTAAATTTATTAAAATCGTTTTACCCGTGCCTCCTAATGCATCTAACTAAAACTAAAAATCTAATGACAGTATCAATGATACGTAAACTAATTTTGGTTCTACTAACATTTAAGCGGCGCTCAGGTATGTTTATAGTTTATCTTTATTAAGCCTTGTTTGTGGTTCATTATATTAAAATTTGAATTTGTCGGCAAGGTAAATCCAAATTGTTTTGTACTTTTACCTGACAGAGGTAAAACCTCTATTAATTTTATATAAACTTTGACACATTTATTCCCAGGCGGGCGAAAGCTTTGCATTTCCGATACTAAATAATATTTAAAAATGAGCTGCTTATTAAAAAAATAATACTAAAATTAGTATTTATGAAAACATTATTATTATAATTATAATAATAATAATGTACATAAGACAACTGGATTCGAACCCCAGACCTCGCGTTTCTAATCCGCCCGACTTGGCACCACACGGCTATCACGATTTTAATAACATATTCGAAATTCCCTTATTGAGTTAAGAACATCATCTATTTAGGCTAATTTTGACACACTTTGTTATTCTAAAATTAATTTAAAAGTGTTCATCAACCATGCTTCAATATTCATAAATGCAATTATTTATCACAAAAGTTGCAAAAGCTTCTTTATAATAATAATTCATGATATAATTGTTATATCTTATTTAGATACTGATCGACTTATTAATGTTAGTATTTTGCTTAAAAGACTATCAATTGTATTGTGTCCTTAATATTTATTTTCGCTAAAGATGTACGGGTGTGGTCAATAACATAACTTTATTTATGCAATAATAGTTAAGAAACTATTTATGTAACATGAATATGGAGTGACAAATGGAGTCGATAATTTTATTTTGAAACAATGTTAAAACATTTTATCGCCTTTGAATTATTGGATTCGAATAACTATTTTACTATAATAGTATGACGCACCATCTGTTATCAATTGGGAATCCCTGTATTCTAAGAGCGATTTTACATTAGGTCGCAAACGGCCGCAGCGCGTCAACGGATGCTTTTTTATTATTGAAATATTTCATAAATTCATAAATTAAATTAAAATCAATTTGAATCACATCTATTTTTATGATAATTGATAGTTACAAATTTATACGTATTATTTTTGAATGAATTCAGAATGGCATCCGGGCGGCCATTATGGCTACTGTCATGTCACACTACTGTCATGTCACACATGTTTACATTAGAATTTAACAAAATACGCGACAATCCGAATTTTACGGATATATGTTGTCGACTCGAAATCAATGTTTTTTTATGTTTTATTATTTAGATAAGGTTTTAAGTAAGTCTATCGTACCCCTTGACGGACTTGTCAATATGGGACTTTGTCAAAAACGAACTTCCATACAAACATTTATGCCCGATTTTAACGCTTTCAACCCATTTTTTTCGATAAAAAGCAGCCTATGTCCTTTCTCGAGTTCAAAACTATCTGTGTGCCCAATTTCATAAAGATTGGTTCAGTTGTTTAGTCGTGAATAAGTAGCAGACAGACAGACAGACAGACAGACAGACAGAGTTACTTTCACATTTATAATATTAGTAGGGATTAGTTTCGGACCAAACACAAGTGACGCGAGCATAGATGGTACAATTACGCTCTTCTTTTTGCAACCAGGTTGTCGGAAAGAACATATTTTTCCGACAACCACAACTTAACCTGCTATCGACCCTTATCGTTCTAGATATAATCGATTCAATTTCAATTTCAACTGCGGCAATCTGAATAGAAGCGTTTAGAAATATCCACAGTAAATTGATTAGATGCTTTTGTATATAACAATTCGTTACACTTTCCATAAAATATTTACAAACTGACCAAAAAATGCCTTGCAATCTTTGGGGCATTCAAAGCTCTATAATAATGCTATTTTTTACAAACTTTTGATCAGGTTCTTACCTGATCAAAAGTTTGTAATGCCCTCTTGGGCATCACTATAACATAATAAGCTACTGTATTTAAACTTAAATTATACAAATATTACGAAAGGTAAAATAATCTGTACTTCTTAATGTATCAACTCATTTCTTACATAACAGCTAAATCGATACGTTCTATTTCTTTATTTTTTTACATAAAATAATAATCATCAGTACCAGAACACTTTTATAAGTGTGTACATTTGTACACTTTATCCTGCATGGTAATAAAAAACATAATAAAACAATATAAATAATCAACATGCCGTAAATATTGAAATCAAAACAAATTAATCAAAAAACAGCTTGGTATTGACCTTTTTGCAAACATTAATAGGACCCTAAGGGTATTAGGTCGTCCTTGAACTCTTAATGCAATTTATCAAGCTGTCCTTTAAAATTAATTGATGTAAAAACGTAAACATCATGTATAAATCATTTTGAACAATCAGAGTCAATTAACACGTATATTATAATACGGGTACGAACCCAAACTAAGCCTCCGCCATCTGTCCGTCAGTCAAAGGACTCTATCTCTTAAATAGTAACAGAATTATTAGGAATTTATACAAAATTTATATTACTACGGCCGCTATAACTACAACTTACTACTTAACACTACAAGCAATTATGCTAAAAATATTCAAAAATACAAAATATGCAAGAAACCGATAATTTACACGTTTTTCGGTCTATCTATTGAATCGTAATAGGTAGGTACTTTATTCAATGCATGTACTAGTAACATAAACAGTGCAGCACACTTTACATCAACAGCATATAGCTTAAAACCAAAATGTAAACTTTCAATATACATTGCAATATATGGACGAAAACGTAAAAAAAATCGTGGAACAAAACCCTCCGTGTGAGATCGAATCACACTTGACCAATTATTAAATAAAGGACACATTGAAGAAGTTCGATTGAATGGTATTGTTATTGCTTCTTCTATGTTCTAAGACAATGAGTTTAATGTCGATAGGTATTTGTACGTTTATTGAACTCGTAAACAGGTTTTGGTAGTCGCTAGGTGTTAGATAGTGAAGCAGAAAATCCAGTAATAGACACTCCAATAGATAGCCTGTAGCTTTGTCTAGACACCTACGAAACCTATCGAAAAATATACCTAGTGTATTATAACGTAACGGTTATAAACGGCTCTTGAGTTTATTGTCTGATATTTTCATTTTGTTATTATTAACAATCATAATACTATTATAATCATTTTATGTTATAAGGTCTGCATCCGTGTCCCATGCGTCTATTCCATATTAATATTATAAACGCGAAAGTCTGTCTGCTATGTTACGTCACAACTAAATCGCGGGGACACCTTAGATGCATTTTTATACAAGGATAGTTTAAAGCTCAGACATAAACTTACTGCCAACTTTTCCAACAGCAACCTACATTTTTGCCATTTATATTTGACTGAAGTAGCAAACGAGCATGCAGTCCACCTGATGGTAAGTGGTCACTGCCGCCCATGGACATCTGTAATCAACTTCATACAGAACATGGGTTTCATCTGAAGTCTGAATCTAATGGTCGCCTCATGTGAAAGTGTGCCGGCAACCACACCCTTCTATCGAAATGCAAGAAATGCTTCACGCTAGAGATAGGTGTGGCGGTGGTACTTCCCCGGTCGCACTACACTGGTTCTACCACCGTGGATACGATTTGAATCAAAGAAAATAACCTGAGGTTGGCCACAGCTGCGTTGCAACTCCTAAGAACTAAGTTGGAAGGTAATTACCACATTATTTAAATCACAGCAGCGCTTAACTCTGTTGTCGAGGTACATAAGATGTAGCAGTGTCGCCGAAGTCGAAGCGAAATCCTAACACCTCAATATATTCCTTTCAGCCTTCATCCTTCATTATTAAATTAGTTAACAAAAAATTAAACAGATTACTTCATCTATAGATAAAAAACAACAAACAAATTACTTTGAATGGTTTAATGATCTATAGAATAATGATCATAATGACTATGATTATAATAGTCGCCTCGTAACATTAGGTTCTATTTGGCCAGAGATCGGCAACTTAGGGCGCGAGTACCTACTTTAGTCACGTAAGAGCTTAAATTAATAACAATAAAATATAATGTCCAATTTTGTGAATCTCATTTCATTAGCGTTTTTTGTTGCTTACGGTAAAATGCATCTTAACTTGTTCGAATCAACTGGGGTCTTATCGAGTGAAATAATTACTAATAAAAATAAATGTTATGTAAGATTCCAAATGTTAGCGACTTCTGACTTCTGACTATGACGGCACCGTACAAAAAGTCACAACTAAAAATGAACGCTGTAATTATGACCACGTGCGATTTACTCGAGGCAACCATCATATATGGCCCGTGTTTACGTTGATCATTAGAGGAAATTGCGAAAGTAGGTGCAAATCGACTTACGAGCCTCAACCATGCACGTCGTTAGTGAGATTAATATAATTATAGGGTTTAGTTCGAGCAATTTACGTCAGTAATTAATAGAAATTAAAGGTGGAAATATTTAGCATCGTCTACGTGTTTTAATGTCTGACTCAATTATCCGTGTAATGGGAAACTATACTATAGAACAAAAGTTCCTTATGTATTCTGTTTTTATACTTTTATTTTTCGACGGGGGAACCCACAACCGAAGGCCGTGGGAGCAACGCTGGGTTATGTGGGATTTTTACCTCACTAAAACCCCCCCAGTGACCTATTGATGCTCACGGTCTCTCGGTGTTTACGACGGCATGCAGCCACACATGCCATCGTCCTTCGCGAGGTTACTCTGTTTTTCTACCTATAACATTGAAGTAACAATCTGTCACACAGACGCCCTGATACTCACGAGGGCTAAGATGGTCATTTAACACCATCTCACCTAAATGCAAATATCACATCACATTAGAAATAGGCGTGGTGGTAAAAATGACGCCCTGATATGCTATCAGATTATGTACTTAAAACAAAAGCTACGATCGAGAACCTCTTATGTTGTGTATATTCTTAGCAAAATTTAATAAAAGATAATAAAACTACGTGTCGAAACTATCAATAACCATCAGCATAACATGCGGCATTTAACATGTGGGTATTGGCAGAAAGATCTACGGGCTATGCCTAGCTAGATGATTGATTTATAAAAAGATATCGTTGCGTAAATCGATGGCACGCGAAACATCCGATGCCGGTATGCACGAGTACTAGCAGCGAACGATGAATGATCAGTTGATCTCGACGTCCGTGCCAATATAAGGCCTAGTATATACGATTCACTAATATAATATAATATATATGTCGGAGATTATTCCATTCTTATCGACATCTTTAGTAATCAGTGGGTTTTGTGAGTGTCATTGAAGGGTAAATGCGGGCACAAATACAACATTAATTGTTCTTGACACTTTATATTCAAAGTTCCACAAAATAATGATTTCAAATACACGTAGGTTATAATCTAATACAATTAAGCTATTTGAGCAACGGGTTCAAGGCAGTGACCGCACACTTCAACAAACAACGAAATTATGATCCTCCTCCTTCGCTCCCATAAGTATTTATCAATGTTTCCCCACCGTGCGGCCACATACCTCGACTCCACTAGAGACTTTTTTAAAGTCTCTGCTCTGATTGTAAATCATACACCATGACAATATAACTCAAACACAATTTAAAACAATGGTTACATAGTCTAATCTATAATCAATTAAATTATTCTGTAAACTATGAATGTTAATGTAAGCCTAGCCATCTTCAGCAACTTCTAAGTTATATTCATCCCTTCCTCCGACAAATATAATATATATATTGTACCTTAAAATTTAAAGGTGGTACACTATACGAGAAATCCTATCAAAAACATTTGTGTTGATAACGGCCAAATTCATATGCCCGGGGAGGTACCACCGCCACGCTTATCTCTAGCGAGAGGCATTTCTTGCATTTCGATAGAAGGATGTGGTTGCCGGTACACTTTTTATATGAGGCAACCATCCTAGTCCTCGGGAGTAGCAACGCATCTGTGATTGACTTCAAATAGAATCCATGTTCTATAGGAAGTTGGTTACAGATGTCCATGGGCGGAAATGACCACTTAGCATCAGGTGGTCTGTATGCTCGTGTGTTACTCCTATCAGATAATATATATATATATCGGACTGAACATCGTACTTTATTGAAATGTTAAAAATGTCGGCCTTCTAACATAATGACATTTATTTTCTTAAATATTCCTACATTCATCTCGTACTAGAAATACATACATTTTTTGCTTTTTAACTACGCAATATGTTTAAAAATGGATGTATTTAGAAAAGCGTTATTATTCGTGAGTACATTTTCTCAAAAGTCAAGATGAGATTATAGTGTATAACTTTACCTAATAGATATGACAAGAAAAATATTTTGGACTTAATCTGACAAAAAAAAAGATGTCATAAATTTATACTGATACTAAAAATAATAAACATTGTCAAACACACTCTAGATGAGGCGTGAATACACGTTAGTTAGCAAAGTTTACGGAAGCACATGAAACCTAATGTGTTAACACGCATTTGCATACGTCGTCGTGGGCTAGAATTAGTTTAGTAACCGGCAGGAAATGCAGATAGTTAGGATCGATGAATAATACTCGTGGAACAGTTGTAAAGCGTGGAATAGACGTGCCTTATTCATACATTATGCAGATATACGAAATGCGAATTCTGCACTTACATTAGTATGACAAATTTTGCAAAACGTTATCAATACTGATAAATAAGGCATGATCCATGAAAAAGAACGATTTTTAAAGTAAATTCAATTATAGATCTAAATATTTTTATATATAAATTTCAGAATATACCGTGTTTGGCAAAGGGTTACAACAATATTACAAACAGTAATTCCGACATTCTCAAAAATATTGCGAAGAGACTAACACGCCCTAGTACTCCATAATATTCTTAAATATTCGTGCAGTTTACCAATTATGTATTGATTAGTCAGCACCTACTCTTGCTTTTTATTCTAACAGGAGATCCACCAGTTAGGCCTGTAATAGGTGGATACTAACGAAAGTCATGATATAAGAGAACAAAAGTAATAATCTTAAATCAATGAAGAAATTGACGACCCGCGTGGCCGAGCGGTTTACATACCGGTCTGACGAACAATGGGTTCCGGGTTCGACTCCCGGCTAGACAGTTACCTAAATGATGAGTTTAGATTCCTGTTCTGGGTCTGGGTGTTTGTGTATTCGTCTTTGTGTGTGCATGGTACCCAAGACACAGGAGAAAATCCTAGTGTGGGGCTGTGAGTGTAAAAAGCGTGTTTTTTTTTAAATAAAAAAATATAAAATATAAAAAGAATAGCAACCAATTGACTAACTTGTCAGCAGACACACATTTGTCCCTTCCTGATACACTGTGTAGCTAAACTGGTATAAATTTCCGAGACAACGATTAGGACCTGAGTAGCGCTGGCGTAATATATTAGTCTTCAGTGACACGTATGACAGGTTCGTTAGCAAATGCCGTTTGACATTTTCCGTATTCGGCGACAGTGCGTGTGGGCGCGAGCCCAGAATCAGAGCAGTGACACAGCCACTGACAAGCCCCTATTGCGTCACAAATAAACAATAACTATGTAATGATTGTTAGTTCGTAGTTCATAAATGTCATACGAATCTTGCATCGCGGTTCGAAGCAAATTGCGATCCAATTGGACTCAAAAGGCATGATTCAACAACATTAAATCAGAGCCCACACATTGGTAAGGTTCCAAATTAATTTGCTGAATAAGTACATCGCGCGGTGAAATTGCCTAGAACGAGCCAAGCTACACGAGTTAGGTCATCGACCAAGAGAAATGTTACATTTTTGTGACATTAAAATAGCAATGGGCCATTCGCGTGAGCACTTAGGCAACACAACAATACCACAGTACTAGTATCTACAGTATTCTAACTTCTTATAAACGCACGAAACGCAAGTTGTACCTACGCGCCACGTTTTCGGTATGCACTCGGTACCCAACAGCTAGCGAATGTGCCGTAGTGGCGAGCGTGCGATGTGACGTTTTTTAAGCAGTGGATCTTTTTATTTAAATAATAATGTAGCGAAGAGCAGTTGTAAACTATATTAGGCTGTTTTTGATTGCTTTAATTGTGCATAAACACGTCCAGTGTTAATAAGTTTTATTTTGGTTGGTAAAATATTATTCAGTGTGAAATTTATAACTATTATTTGTGTACGATTTATTATTAAGTCTAGTAAATATTAAAAGAACGCGTTGTTTTTTACATTAATCTACTGAATAAAATACATAATAAGTAACAAAAAAAGTCAAGTATACAGATGTATTAAAATACTTTGGGCGGGTAGCCCTAACGCGGACTCTCGTCCAGCGCGTCTGTAGGTATAAAATTCAAGGACACGGCAGAGTTAGACTACTGTATGATATTAATACTGTGACAATACCGAGCCTGGCGCTCACCATGGGCCGCGACGGTGAAATGTCGACGACCTCATACAAAAACTATTATAACAACGTAAGCTCCAACCATTATTATAGTTAATTCGCGGTACGACCGATGGAGTCGAATGGCTTTGTACACTTAGCACGAAGGAGATTGGAATCAGATATGAGCGTTGTAAACATTTTGTCGTATCAACGTTGCAAATAGCAAAAAATATAGTGGTTCCGCTAAATTACATTTTCAATCGTGACACACTTATAATTTATCATCCAATAGTATTGGCCACAATAAAATCGCTATTGCGCTTGGTAGATGTATAACTGGGTTCACTCACCAATATAGTTAAAGTCCAAACAATGACCAGTTGGAACCTGCTCGTGCAATTTACCGGTGTTTACCTTACAATTCACATTCGTAATTTACCTTATTATGTTATACATACAGTTGGTCAAATTAGATGTTACGATCCAATTCACGCGGATGCCATAAAGCACAAATAGACTATTTATTGTTTGAGGAAGCATTTAACACTCCGCTTAGCGACTGCACGCTTCGTAAGGAAACGCTCGAATTCAAATTCATGCACGTGATGACACCATTCCACTCTATCGCTTATCATAATATTTATATAACGATATTCTCGAAATGCATCGACTTTTCACTGTCGAGGTTAATGGCCATCGAACGTGTAAGGTAAATAAAGAAGTGTGGATTTGTAAAGTGCGAATTTTATCACCTGAGAGTTCCACTTACTGGTATTATGACTCTAGTGGCTTAATAATTCGGTTTGTAGTAGCTACATACATGTTGCCTCAGTGTCATGTTGTATGGTACAAAACAAGTCATTTTGATATACTTATTTCAAAAAATATTTTAATTTTTTTTCTGTGAGTGTTAAAGAATGAATTCGGACTTTGCTATTAAAACATGTGCCTATTTTTAGAGTATCCCACTGTAATTTTTGTTGAGCTTTTTATTTTGAATGAGACAATCACTACAGAACCGGATAACCTGAACATGCGATAGTTTCTATACATATGACCTTGATATTATTTAAATCATTTTACTTAATAAACTACATGTATATCTAGAAATCTACATACATATGAGCAGTGATAACTTAAAGGTGTGTGAATTGTACTCAATTGCACTTGGCCAGCGCGGAGACCTGCGGCCCAAAAATCTCGTTCTAAGAGAAGACCCATGCTCAGCACTGGTATGGTAATGGATTGACGACGATCTACAAAATTATGAAATATAGTCTTACTGAACAGTTACGAAATAATAGCTTTAAACTTTTTTCGCCTAACGCTGCAAGCATGGGCGTTGAACGTTTAAAAAATGTCCGATCTCATAAAGACAAAATTTTACCGCATTTTTTTTATCTTCTGAAAGTTGCTCAATAATGATTTCGTGGCCTCGGTATACTTAAGTCTTGATATGATACCGTGGGAACTTGATACTTGTACCATCTCACTAAAATTTAAACAATGACGTTTAAACATTAATTGTCATTTATTAAAATATAAAGTTTCGTAAATTAGCATAACAATACAACAATATAAATGTGTTACCCAGTGTCTACCTGACTGTGAATCATAAAAATGAGTTTATTGATTGCGTCATTCCCCTCTTTAGAGTCGTGACCTCAACATAACCAATTAACATAGTTTCAACGTGATATCGGATATTGTATGAAAAAAACCTGGACATTTCTCTAGATAATATCACTGGTTTAAACGTTCATATACATTCTTTACGATGTATGTTGAATTGATAGTTGAATTATAATAAACAAGCATTTTAACATAAAATATATACATATATCATTTGCATAATATACCTATATGAAAAATACCGATATATATAATTTTTTGATTGCATACTTAATGCACTAATATTTAACTTTAAAACAAATTTGACATTTTTGATTTCAATCTAAACTAACTTACTTAGAAAGGCAGTGGAACTTACGTGGAAGGCCGATTTCGAAGAGTTTTTTTTTATCGGTCTGAAGTAGCAAACTAGCATGCAGTCCACCTGATGGTAAGTGGTCACTGCCGCTCAGGGACATCTGTAATCAACCTCATACAGAACATGGATTCGATCTGAAGTCAATCACGGATGCGTTGCTACTCCCGAGGACTATTACGTTCGCCTCATATAAAAGTGTGCCGGCAACCACACCCTTCTATCGAAACGCAAGAACTGCTTCACGCTAGAAATAGCTGTGGCGGTGGTACTTCCCGGGTCGAACTACACTGGTTCTACCAACATCGAAGTTTATGTCTGATGCCAAAATATATCATCTAAAAAACGATCCATTAAACGTTTGGCCGACAAGAAAACGTCCTTCAAAGCAAAGGAAGTAAAAAACCAGCAAAAGCGTGTGTACAATCACGTACGTATTTTTTGTAAGGTAAACATTAATTATGGCCGGTAGTAGATCTTATTTTGGACTACAAAAGAATCCGTGGAGACGCAATCGTGTCAGCGACGTAAATAATAAGCTAGGTTACTTGGAAACGGCAAAAACTACGTTACAATTGGACCTATCATGCTTGTACACGATACGATTGTATGGGATAAAATAATTTAAAAAATAATTTGACTAAACAATCAATTATATTTCATTACTAGTTGACCCAGCAAACTTCGTTTCGTCTAAAGTACAAAAGTCTATGATTATCAGTGTTTCTACACTACGCATGTGTTATACACAAAACCTTCCTCTTGCATCACTCTATCTATTTAAAAAACTGCATTTAAATCCCCAGCGTAGTTCTAAAGATCTAAGCATATATAGGGACAGACAGCGGGAACGGGAAGCGACATCATATTATACATAGATTATCATACAAATAAATAAAAATAACTCCAAGTTAATTTAACTCTTAATGTTTAAGTTGTGCAATAATTATTTTTGCATTTTGACTTAACCACGTTAATAAAATAAACTTAACATTTATCCTAAGATTGAAACTCAATATAGAATATATTTAACAATCAGTTAAATCATCAATAACATTTTCTCCACTCTCGTACTTTCACTCTCCAGTGTGTCCGTCATAAACATTCATAATTTCCATTAATCTATTACTTTATTTATTTATTTTTTGATCGCCTACATAGTTTATATCAATTATAATATTTAAAGGAACAATCATGTACAATAAGGAAAAGCTAAGTGCAACTACATTTAAAGTTGTATAAGAACTGTTGTTTTCAGAAAATCGATAACAACATTTACGTTATAAGTCATCGTACATATAAGCCTATATAGATGACGACAGCATTACTAAGAATATTCCATATTCAGTCATGATTGATTTGCATACTTAATTTATCACTAATTAGGTTCTTAGTCACGTAAACATACTTTTACACTTTGATTAGTAAATCAACTTTATCTGAATGTTTTAAATTTTTTAGTACTTTTATTTATGTAGAACATTAAGTTCATAGAATATAAAAATATTAATATTTTAATATGAGGTGAATTCTACCTTTAACGCGTGAACAGTAGGTATGGAACCTTGATAATAAAATCTTCTATCTGTATTGTCCGAATATGATTTTGTAGATTTTTAAATTAGTTTAAATAATGTTTTTCATTTGCTAATTATGTTTTTATTTGCTATAGCTATTTGTTCAAAATTTAATATCAGCGTCTATTCAAATTATATATTGATTCAACAGAAGATACTTTTATGGGGCAATACACTGAATACTCACTTGTTATTTAAATACCTTTTTTTTATTTGACTGAAGTAGTAAACTAGCATGCAGTCCACCTGATGGTAACTGGTCACTGCCGCTCATGGACATCTGTAATCAACTTCACACAGAACATGGGTTCTATCTGAAGTCAAACACAGTTGCGTTGACTACCGAGGACTATGATGGTCGTCTCATGTAAAAGTGTGCCGGCAACCACAACCTTCTATCGAAACGCATGAAATGCTTCACGCTAGGAATAGGTGTGGCGGTGGTACTTCCCCGGTCGAACTACACTGGTTCTACCACCTTCAAAAAACAGGGTATATACACAAATAGGGTACCTTATAACAGTAACTAGCATGTAGTGCATAGATGCTGCTCATTCACAAAGAAATTTCGAAGATTGGGAGATTTGTGTAATGACTGGTGGCCTAGCTATAGTGTTATGTTTCAATAAATTATGTCACATTGTTATTTAAATATTATCACTCCTGATAACACGGGTGTTATAAATTAATTTAAAGTTAAGTAATGTATAGCTACAAGGTAATGTAATGACCTTGTTGCGTTGTATTCGATTGATAGGAATGTTTAGCAGTTCATTTTTTATAAAAGCATAGGAACATATAATATACGCGATACTTTGAACCCTAAAATGAGATGGAGGTGTAAAATTTTAAGCAAATTTTGGAAAAATATAAAAGTCAGATATGGGTCATAATTGTGTGTCTGACTCTCCTACATGGTGGTGCTAACCCATTATTTTCCCACTGCTGGGCACTTCTATCAGAATGAGAGAGTTTTAGGCCACAGGCCACCGCGCTGGCCAAGTGCGATTTGGTGGACTTCACAGACCTTCTGAATGATCATTCCTGTATTCCTTTAAAAAGCATAAACTTGTAGCGTAGAAAGCCACATTTAGACCACATAAATACAGACAAATTGAGGAACTCCTCCTTTTATGAAGTCGGTTAAAAACGAGTAAAATCGCTCTGTGTTTTGCACACATAGCAACCGAATCTTAAACAGAGTATGCACGCATCACCTCACCTTCGAAGCGCGTGTAGCCGCCAAAATAGCCATTACGCGTGATATTTCGAAACACACGAACACAGAGACACGCATCCGGCGCCTAACGACGTATTAATGTGGCCGAGAGTCATCAATCAATGCATCACTTACCGTAATGTATGCATTGCTACGAACGAATTAGCCTCACATGAGCCGAAACTAATAATACTGTGCCGGACAGTTCGATCAAATCTAACAGCCACGGTTTAAACATAAAGAAACGCATTCAATTATTTTTTTGTTACGATATTAGATTTCATCATAGATAGAATACGACCTTCAAGATATGAAAAGGTTAGTAAAAAATTGTTTGGTTTACCTGTATATTGAATATTTTTGCAAAAAAGGTAGCTTGAGAAACTGAGAATAAGTACAATATTAATGTCTATAATTTTTCGAAAGATTTTTCTGTATGTTTCAAACCACATAAAAATAGAATTTAATTTAGGCGGAAGTAAAGTACAAATTCAATTCATTAAACAATTCTTTAAATGCAAGTGAAAATCCTGATACGGGAGTCAAACGCGCTTATTACTGAATCTGCCTTACTGTTCCCTTTTAACAACGTGTGGAGAGCTCAACAGCTGCTATAAGCAAAAATGGTTGACGGCGCCCGCAAACGAATGTAATATTTCTATTTACATAAATTCCAAACATATATTTACACCGCTGTATAAATCCATTCTAATTATGATTAGTTTTACATCACTGCAAACAATTAAAAGTTTTCATGTTCCGCGAGATGAATATTTTCCACTAAGAGCTTTCCTGTAACCTTTATAAGAGGTATCACAATACTGTGGTATCACTTACCGATGCGTTTTCGTGCATAGATCCTAAGAAATATCATAATTCTTGAAGTGTTTGTATTTAGCGGTTTACCCAATTTATGGTATGTTTAACTAAACCAAATTCCTTGGAAGGTTCCGACAGCTTACAAGTAGATGGAAGATAACTTATTATCTACAAATATAATAAAGTATGTTTCCATAGAGCAAAGGCTGTAAATCGTGGCCTTGTTACTGGAAGGCAGCAGGCAATTTGTTGTATGATTTATTTTGTTACGCACATTGTTGGACGTAATCGAATTGGTTACATTTCGGATTTATACGTTTATTAAACAAATGCATGCATTCTCTTTGTGTATGGAACCAATTGTTTGTAACAGTTAATTATAACTTTACACGTAAAGCTTAGTCTTTGTGCGTAGAAGATAATGTAAAGATTAATTGCTTTTTGTTTTATATTATAGAATACTAAAAAATAACAGAATTTAATAATTCTGGCTATTGATACTTCATACCCAAGTATATCGAATTGACGAATTCATCACCCATTGACTGTGTGGAAATCCATTGTTACCTGTAACAAAAAATAAACTTTAATATAACATAGGTATACACGATGTAATATAATGTACACGATCAAGTCAATCACACATACATAAAGGATTTTTTACGCTTGGACAAAACAATAAATCAATTCCTAATAGTTACATCATAATTCGAGTTGATTGTCCAGCGTTTAGATTGAACAAATACGAACAGCGTTTAGATTTAAATTACAACATAACACTAAATCAAAAAAGCTTAGTACACTATCAGGCAATGTACTAAGCTTTTTTGATAAAAAATAACGATTAGGTTAATAATACGGTTTTTTATATGTATATGAACTACATTCAACTGTTGCTATAATGCAACAAACTTAAAAGTGTTTTTTTTTAATTAATTTCTTGAGTTAACGTATTATTACGATACATATTAGGAATTTGGTACTATTGAGTTGTTTTGTTTAAGCACTGCCTTTATAATTATTTGAGCGAAGTCTTTCAATATAGGTGGGTCTACTAATATAGTTACGTTCGTTACTATGAACTACTCGTAAAAATAACAAAAAACAACAGTAACGTAAGTACGCGATAACTCATTTAAACAACAATGGTATCGCAACACCAACTAATGGGCGATTGCGGTCCACTCGGGCATTCCATCACGCACTGCCCCGAGGGTGTTGGCGCTCCGGCATCGATGGCAAAATGATCTGCGTAACACATGACGGAACTCGCTAGCCTACTGAACAATGGATGAGTTCAATTGTATTTAGCTATCCCTATATATATATATATAAAGTAACCAACGTTCACGTTCTGCAAGGATTTGGCCAAGAGCGCACACTTAGGCTCACGGTGAAAAGGCGGAAGGTATTCTACCTAGACCATGTAATTCGACATGAGCGATACGAGCTGGTCCAATTTATTATGATGGGCTAAATTCCTCGAAAGTGGAAAGTCGGTAGGAGAAGGAAGTCGTGGTTTCGTAACATCAGGGAGAGGTACGTAATAGCTGATGCAGCTGGGCTTTTCCGCCGAGCAAATAATAATGACTACTTTAACAAGGTGATTGCCAATCTTCACTAGTTGTAGAGGCATCCTAAGAAGAAGAATACATATATATAAGCTGTCTACATGTCGCTACCTAGATACCAATTGTTACCCGGATAATAATTAACAAAATGTCCCACTAGTTTTTTGGCAAGAATAGTGTAAAGGTAACATACAAATAATAATAATAAGCAAGAACAATGTTAAGGTGAGGACTATTAGGGGACGACATCTGTTGCGCGCGTTAAGAGTGGAAGCTCGAGCGGCCTCTTGGCGACCTCGGGAAGGACGAAGATAAGAGTTGCCGCATACAATCCTTAGTGTTATAGGTGTGGAAGGGACATAAGTTCTACCTAAGCAGAACTCGCCACGAGTAGCGCAGACAAAGTAGGTACTTCGGTTGGAGGAGAGAGGAAGACCCCAATTTGGCTTTTTAGTATAGTTATAGTCCTACATAACCTGGTCTCCGTTTCGATCTGTAAAGATTCCACACGTTCCCATGTACGTAATAGAAATATAGATTAATGTCATAATTGTAAAATCTTTCAACAACTTTGGTTACACAAGAAATATTTATAAAATTGCCCTCTATGTTTTTTGTTTTATTTTTTGTGTTTACCTCTTATCTTTTTTATTTTTTTATTATAAATGTGAAATATTTATATAGCTCTATACAACATATAGTGAAAACAATATATAGCTAATTAAGTGAATTTCGTTCTTTCCCTTCGTACTGACAATGTAAAATTAACAGTTATTGCGTTCGACAATAACAAATAGGATATTCCGAAGCATTCCATCAAAAATAGCCCGGAAGCGCTAGGCCGGGACTTCGACAGCCAAATGAACCGAACATAAACACACGGCATCGGAACACGCCGGGCCACTAAATTATAGAGCTACTATTGTTAGGTTATGCGCCGTTTGTGCAGAACCACTCAATTTCGCGCTGGATGACAGTTGAATCGGAACTGAAAGCGGCGCGCCTGAAAGGAGACCAGAGCTGCAGGCGCTTCGTGCGACTCCAGTTTCCGTATGAACGCACCGGGCAGGTTGTGACCGGTTGGATACACCTATTTTTTTAGATAAGTTAAGTTTTAATCGAAGATAAGCAGTAATAGCCTGATGTTTAAAACAAGGCCCCATATTCAAGAAGTCTATCTCTAGGCCCTAGCCCCAACATTTTTAAAGCTTTGAGTTCATTATAAGTTTATTATAAATAGATTTAACGACGAGAGGAAGCATACGCAGGTGCAGTATGCCTGTAAATCATCAAAAAAATCTCAAAGGTATGACACAACGTCTACTAATTTGCTTTTGACCATGGTGGTGGACTTAGTTCAAACCTCCCTCACTCCGATGCGACCCGCCCAGAAGTAGAACGATAACAGCGTCATGATAAAAAAATTATACGAAATAGCATTTTTTCATCGTAAGAAAAGCAGCGCAGGTCAAAAAGCAACATTTTAGTAACGTGTACAACAATAGCCAATTCCCCAATAGTAATGTAAGAGCCCCAGTCATTTTTGACGAAATTTTAATGATGTACGACACACTTGCAACATTTCTTAATAATTCGACGCTGTCAATTAACGTCGATGTTGACAGGCGAATAAAATTTACAATGCTCCTATCTACACAATTAAATTTCTTCAAACATATAATGGAATTTGCTCACTTGTGATCAATTGTTATATTCATAATAGACTCGTCAAGTGCAATATTGCGTAGTTTCGTATTATAATGACATTTGCAGAGAGTATAGACAATCGCACAGAGAAAATTATTTAAATTTGTAAAACTATATTTTTGTGTTAAAACGTAACACATTTATTTACTTTTTAACAAGTAAAAATAATACGCTTTAACACACTTTACATTAAAAGTTCTACCAAAAATTACTTTACAAAAATAGGTCATGGTATATTAAATGTATCAAGAATAATTAAGTCATAAAAGTCCACGTAATATTAATATCGATCATAACATTTTAATGCCCAAATCCTAAATTATCCTCAATTATGGGATATGTAAAAATAAGAAGCCGTCAGATTAAACTCCGTATCAAATTTATACTTTCTCAAATACCTTGACTTGCAAAAAACTCGTGTGCATAGTGATGTTGATGATGATGCAATATCGATATTGATGTTAATACTTTAACATCAATATATCGACATTTCTACAATAAAATTACAAATAATAATATTTCGACGTTTGATATTATTATTACAATCGTAAAATACATGGCATAGTTGTATTGTTTAGTAATCGATTCAATGTTTCAAAGGTAGCTTCAAATTAGGCAGATAAGGTTTCGTTGCACGTAACAGGATAAATTAGTATTATTTCGTACGTTTTTTTTATTTAATATCGAATCCAAGGGGATGCCAAGTGGGATTCGATATTAGATATCAGTATTTCAATATTGGTATGGGGTTAGATCACATAGTAGCAGAACAAAGTTGCAAATTGTCGTTTAAGTCACGTGAAGTAGGTATAACAAAGTCAAGAAATGTTATCGAATTTCTAGCGTAAGGTAAAGAGCATACTTTCAATAAGAATAGGTTTATTTAACCGCATTGTGGGTTTGTATCGAATATCGCTCGCGGTTTCCCAGTTTCCTTCAAAATACCTATTGTTTACAATGCATTCTAGGAAACCATAACGTAAGTTTGTGCAATAACATATCAGGATTACAAAAAAATAAAATATAATATTAACTTTTATATAAGTACACTTAAAACATGAACGACACATAGCACCATAAGTCATACTTGCACCTTTAATACAACGACGGGTTGTAAGGCTTTAAGCAGAAAATTATGAAGCTAAAATTGATGCATGAATGACCTGCTTCCAAGGACTTTTATAAGTAATTTGGATTTACAGCCCTAATAAGGCTATACGATTGTGACTCGTGTACATTCATATTGGTACACCTCTTGAAGCAGACTACAGAGTCATTTTAAAGGCAGGATACGAAAGTAAATAACAATTAAGGAGAAATTTTCCTTATAAATACACAATAATCAACATTAGATCTATCGTATATCCTAAATTCATATATATCGTCTCTCAATGGAAACAAGTCACAGAAACAAAAGTTAGTAACAATGTCACTTATTTACATAAGAAAAACTTCGTCCATATTACATCATAGGCACTCCAGTTTTAAAATGTACTTGCTTACTTTTACTCTCTGTTTTTTCAGGCAAGTATATTATAAATAAAAAGTAAGTTTACGATACATTTCATATTTATTCGTAATATCCAACCACCTGTCTCTTCCGTATTTCTAACTGCCCCACATATTATAAAGTTTCTTATCAAAATGTCGTGAATTATAACAGTGTTGCCAACATTTCTATCAGCAATAATAACAATATTAAAGCCCAGAGTTTGATGCATAGAATTTATTATTAGCATTAAATAACTCAGTTGATATGTATCGGTCGGACAGATCAAGGTTGGATGTCAGATTAGTGGGTTAATTACTTTATCAATTATTATTAAATACAGGCTACTTGTAAAGGGATTTAATCGATTAATAAAATTTACATTAACCTTATAATATTCAGTATTCTAGAGCACTTTGGAATTTTGAATATCACCTTGTACTTGATTAAAGTAATTAAATATTTCGTGACTGTAAATTAAGGAATATGACAGACCATATACATGAGACTTCCGCTTGCGACTTCGTGTGGACTTTCTGTTACGAGATAAGTGGTTGTAGTATGACCAGTGAATGTACAACATAACGTCTTCATAAAAATCTTCCTAGCGATAAGTTAAATGGTGTTGAAGTATAACGACAACAGCTCTCTGGACTAATGAAACAATAATATCATAAACTACTATTTTTGGTATATATGTGTAATTTACCAATGTCGATATAACAAAGAAATCCCTAAGCCTCGAGGCAACGAATCCCTTCAAGCGGTCGACAGCTCAGACGGACACCGCCAAAACGTTACGAAACTGGCCACAAATTGGGGCACTGACCAACGAAGCTAAATAATAAAAAACACGTCCAAAGCGCGGTGGGAACTTGGTAAGGCTACGATAAACTTAAATTAAAACGTCCAATTTGGTCAGGTAAGCATTTACGACCAAATTTGCTTGCTAATACACCAACACGTAAGATTATGCTTTTCGTATATTTTGTTTACCGTGTTATGTACTAGCTACCCGTTAATTTAATGAAATAATAATACTGACTTTATATAATTTTAATCTAAAATTCTAAAATATAATCCCTATCAGGCACTAGTAAATAGTGGCTTATTGACAAAGAAAACAAATCTTAAATCTTAAATCGTACGTCATAAACAAGAAAATTTTGTAGGATTTCTCTATAAGATATAGAAAGGATTTTTGAAACATCCTTCCCTAAAGCTGCTAAGAGGTTAGAGACATTGTTATAAGAAAAGCCACTGACCTCATATGACTATCCACGATACTGATTCCTACATTCGCAATACTTTCTTTGTCTGTTATCTTTTACTTCCGAGCTGCTACCACGGTACAATATTATATTAATAATACTGTGCTGCTACTAACATATTGCTGTACATAGAAGTAGTTGTTTAAAAAATATAAACGAGTCAATTGAGTAATTATTACGAACGATGATAACATTATATGCTCTCATATATCTACATCAATCCTACTAATATTATAAATGCGAAAGTTTGTGAGGATGGATGTATGTGTGTTTGTTATTCTTTCACGCAAAAACTACTGAACGGATTTGGTTGAAACTTTACAGTAGTTTAGGTTATACATCAGAATAACACATGGACTATAATTTATACCGATTTTTTTGTAATTAGGTTATAATATAACGAGAGATATCAAATTAGTCACAAAAAAAATTGTCCTCTGAGAGCTATCTTCGCGTACGCTGCCTAAACCGTTGGAGATATCCAAATATAATGTACGATGGGATTGTTTGGCTCACACAGATCTAAATAAAAGTCCGCGACAGCATATATCTATATTATATGTATAACCCACAATAACTCTTTTTATACTTTGAAAATTTTAAAAATATGAAGTTGATGTTTCCATGAGTTTTATACAAACTAAATATTAATCCTTATCAAAATAAATGATTTCAAAAATCAAGCATCTAATACAGATTGAATCTTCTTTTTACACCATGTAAATTGGATAAGTAGTTTAGAAGATATTACGAGTATAACATATTGCGTAGTCAATTGATTGACTGGCAGTACGCGCCGTGCGCCGCCGCCGTATACAACGAAGTTCTATGAAATTAATATTTGAATGGTTATAAATCACGGAGAAAAATGGGAAAGGTCAATGTGAATGACGTCCCTGTAGTTCTGAGATCAGAATAAGGCTACGGAAACCCCCCTTCCCCCCTGTCTGTGGTAAGAGGCGACTAAAAGGGGACTTTCGGTGTTGCGGGCGGCTAGACGGGAGCTCGAAACACCCAGTCAGCAACTTCGGGAAAGATGTCAGCATGTGTGGTCGCATGCTGTCGTGAGAGTGGCAGAGTGTCAGATGGAGTGGTGGGCTACTCCCGAGGAATTTGATGATCGCCTCATATAAATGCGAGCCGGCAGCCACACCCTTCTAATGA